>OY728135.1:1174651836-1176017252 GCA_963277665.1 Viscum album
TCTTTGGGTAATACATCAGTATAATCCCTTAAAATGGGATCGTATTCAAGCATGATTCTATCCTTTGTCTCAATCATTTTGGCTAGATATTATTTATCTTAAGAAAATAACATCCATTATTCAATAGAACATTCTAGGAGATATTTATCCCCTTTCCTATACTTGTACAGAATCAGAGGATGATTTGGGACCTGAAGAGTGATATTCCTATCTCAACATTCGATGTTATATTTATATAAGGATATAAAATCCATGGCCAATATATCCTCAAAATCTACTAAAATAAGTAATAATATATTTTCTAGAAGATTCAGTCCACAAACATTGATTGGGGAAGAGTTATATACTTGGAATGCAATAATTGCTTCATTTTCTATTCTCATGGATTGCTCAAAACCCAAGTTTTGAGGTTTTGTTTGAATAGTTGTAGTAAACATACAAGATATTAAATAATTCATATAACTAGAATCAAATATTACATTCACTATTCTTGAATGAATAACTAGAATACCTGTCACCACAACGTTGTTGGGATCAACCTCAGTAGTAGTGATAACATATACCCTTCCTTGTTCTCTAGGAGTTTGAGGGTATTTTTATTTATTGTCTCTAAAAAACATTAACTTAGGGTATTTGATTTCATAATTTCTGTGTTACTTGTTATTGAAACATTTCACCATAGGACGAGTGGTGATCTATACCTTCTTTTCTTCTTCCACATTAGTGGGTTTATTCATTTGTCTTCTGTAATGATAAGCTTGATGAACCTATTTTCCACATCGGATACATATTTTAGTGCCCTTGAGATAGTTTATAGGGTTATCCTTATCAGAAATTTGGTATGTTGAATGTTGGGTTATCTTTTCACCATGATATTTATGTGTTGATACTCCCGATGAAAACAAATTTTTTTCTCCAATCCCACAAGACCACTGAGAGTCATCGATATCCATCTCCATTCTGAAAGAATAATGAAAAATCTCTTCAAAGAAATTAATTTCTTGAATCACTAATAGTTTTTTTAGACTCAGTTTTAACCCACTAAAGAAATGGTCAACCTTACTTTCAGTGTTGAAGAAAATTTCAGAGGTGTACCATGAATGCCTTATGAAGTTTTCCTCATATGCCTCGATAGACTCATATTTTTTTTCTTCTATTCAATCAAATATTTATCTATTTTAAGTTGGAGTCTTTGGGTAAAATATTTATTGAAAAATATTTTCTTGAAGAATTCATATTCCAAGGAATACATATATTCTTTAGATTTTGTGTTCTTGATTAGTATCCACCACTGATCAACTTCCCAATTAATGTGTTAAATGAATAACAAAAATTTATATTAATCTGAGAAATGGAGAACAAATATTATCTTCTTAATATATTTTATTCACTATTTCATGATAATAGGATCAAAAGATACACCAAAGGTTTGGGGCCTTTATCACATGAAAGACTCAATTATAAATTTATCTTTCTTAGGAGGAGGAATAATTTTTGAATGACTCAAGTTATTATTCAATACTTGAGTGAGTAATTCTATAATTTTATCAAATCCGTCTCCCATACAGTAAGGCATATCATTGGAGAAATCATCACATTGGTTGTTGGCATGATTTCTCTTATTTATCACCATTAACTAAAAAAGAAAAATGTGATGAGTATACATTTACTAATAAAGATACAAAAGGAAAAATTATAAAATTATAAGGAATAACTTATAAATGATAATAATTTACTAACATATGAGTCTATAGGTTTCAATCTAGGTTATCCCTCATAATTATTCCTATTAAGTTTTCTAACCAAAAAATTTGATCAAGTCCTTCACAGTGGTGTGTACAGAGTTTGTTAATTTCAAAACATATCACCCGAGAATGTAATACTAGGTGTGCATCAAGTACTCATTTTTATGCACCAATTAATGATAGATTCAAATCCAAATTCACCCTTTTTGGATTGATTACCCATTAGTACATATGTTATTAAGGCACATCCACTTGTATTATCTAGACGTGGATGTAATTTCTTAGAAATCACTCACTCTATCCTTCACCAAAATTCCATGATTTTTCATATACAATAACTTATTCCTAGGGATATCACTAAATTATTCTATTACTAATCCAAAAAAAGAACAATACATTTCTCTAATATGAACTAGAGTGACCCAAGACTTTTACACATATTATTACATTATTTTTAAACACAAATATCCAATGAGTACAACCCAAATATTGTGTGGCCTAGTGTATTTGTAAGACTAGGTTCATAATATATTGAAAAAA
This sequence comes from Viscum album, assembly GCA_963277665.1. Lineage (NCBI taxonomy): Eukaryota > Viridiplantae > Streptophyta > Magnoliopsida > Santalales > Viscaceae > Viscum > Viscum album. The sequence goes on from OY728135.1 coordinate 1,174,654,122, forward strand.
GTAAAACATGAAATCATCATTTTATTCTCTATGTTGATCTTTGAAATAAATTTCCGCTCTTAAAAATTCATAGGATAACCTATGAAATACATAAAAGATAAAAGGTAAGGTAAAAAACCTAGCAAGGGAATAAACATTATAAGGAAACATAATGCGTGAGTCAATGGTATAACATTGTATCATAAAATATAAGGATACTAATTAATCAAAAGAAATAATAACATATATTACATGGTATTATAAGATCATAGAATCTTGTTAAATCTTTCAACAATATATAACATGACATGAACACGAGTCAGGACTAACTACCAAGACAATGTCACATGGTGGAAAAGTCCCATAATGGATTAGCTTACTCCGTAATCCCATACATAACATCTAACGAGAAAAACTCTTTACCCAATTAATTATATTTAAATATACTTTCACCAATTATAAAAAGTACATGCTTATGTGTACCACAAAGTGAAATCAATCTTAATTTGTAAGCATAAAAATTACCCATGGAAAGTAATGGGTTACATTTGAGAAAAAAAATTATGGAATTTATTAACCCATAAAAAGAAGGTAGAATAAACTAGATATATATGTGAGAGGAATATATAAAAAATTTATAATCCTTTCATAACATTAAATAGAGATAAAGTGATTTATAGAGAGAGTAGTAATAACCCAAAGAAAAGGGGGGGGGGGGTTGAGAGATCCCTTACCTCAAGCCCAACTTGTCATGTACATTATTTATCTTTATAAATAATGATATTATGTTAATTATTTAATTATAAATAACCTTTTTGAGTAGAAATAGAAACCACATCCCTATAATAGGTATTATTCCTTTTCCCCAACATACAACCAAAGGTGGAAAGATCAATCAAATATGATGTATCGATATGGACAACAACAAATGACCTATTTTCAACAAAACATCCAACATCCTCTACCTTAACAATAGAGTTTTTAATAACCCAAAATGAGATTTGAATCCCAAGAATTGAAAATTCAAAAAGAAAATGGAATTAACAACCAAATGTAGACTTTAATACTGATGACAATTTGAAACAAATTATTCTTAATCAACAGAATAAATTGAAGAGTTAAAGTTTAGAGTTAAGGGAGTTGAGGAAACAAATGGGCTAGATTTCCACCACCCTCCATGAATGGGTAAGTAAGAAATATGAAAATATTATTTCACAGCCTACTCCAAATCCCAAGGGGAATTTCAATTCCATCACATTGAGAAGTGGGAAAAAAATTTGGGATAAATCTTCCCTTACCATTCCACCAGGATTCACCTCAACCCCAGAGAAGCACCAGTCACGACCAACTGATGAACAACCCAAGGAGAAAGAAAATGGTAAGAAATAGATTGATTATGTTCTTAGTAATCTCATTCCATTTCCAAATTGATTTGTAAAAACCATGAATATGGCCGAAAAGGCGATGAAAAAATAGGTTTTAGATAGATTCAAGCATGTTGAGATCAACATCCCTATACTTGAATTCATTAATAAAATTTAAATGTATGATAACATTTAAAAATAACTATGTACAAATAGAAGAGGTATAAAAGGAAATGAGCAGATTAACCATGGGAGGAATGTATCAACACTCCAACCTTGGTGATACCTACAAAGTGTAAGGACCTTGGGACATTCACTATTCCATACAGTATAGGGGAGTTTCATTTCTATGATTCTTTATGTGATTTGAGTGCCTCTGTTAATGTCTTGCCTCACTTTATTTTATCTTTGTTGTAGGTTGGAGAGATAAAGCCAACAAGGGTGGTGGTTCAATTGGTGAATATGGCCACAACATACCTTATTGGATTCATCGATGTAGACATCATTCAAGTAAGGGACATGATCATTCCTATGTATTTATATGTGATAAATATGGAGGATGATCAGGTAAGTTACCATGCTCCCATCATTCCTGGAAGACTCTTCCTAAAAACTACCAAGACAATCATAAATGTCTTTGAGGGTACACATTCTCTGGAGTTTTGAGGTGAGATCGTATGATTTAATATTTTAGACTCCATGAAGTACCCCTCAAAATACCATTCTTATTTATTCATCTCCCATTCTAACCCATATTGTAATGAATCTACAAATTTTGTTTTTTAATCTTTTTTAAAAGGGGATCATTCCACTATTAGAGTTATCTTGAGAATTGGTTCTAGTTTTATGTCTCAAAATAGTTCAATTCCAATTTCTCATGATCAAAACAAAATCATTTCTAATTCTTTTGTAGATTTTTTTTCTAATTTTGAGCATGAAATTTCTAATTTGGACAAGGATGTTGATTTCGTAGATGGATTTTATAAACTATTCACTAATGTTGATGATGTATATTCGTACCTTGAAATTCATTGTGCACATATTTCTGTTCCCACTCCATTTTCATCAATACATAACCAACCTAATCTGGAACTCAAACCATTTCCACCATACATAAAATATTCATACCTATTGAATGATGAAAAATCATCTGTATTAATTGCTAATAATATCCTACCGGAATAATAATAACAAATTTTAAATATTTTAAGGGAGAATATTAGGGAAATTGGGTGGATCTCAGCAAACATTCCAATTATTAACCCCTCAATTTTCATGCATATGATTATTTTAGAGGATGGGTCCAAACTGGTTAGGAAACCAAAAAGGATAATTAACCACACACTATTATAAGTTGTGAAAAAAGTGTTGAAAAAGTTCCTTGAGGTTGATATCACTTACACGATTTCTGATTCTCAGTGGTACAACCCTAGCCAAGTTGTACCCAAGAAAACTAGGATCACTGATATAAATAATGAAAATTATGAGTTAATTTCAGTGAGAATATAAAATAGTTGGCGATTGTGCATAGATTATAGGAAAATAAATAAATCCACTCATAAGGACCATTTCCCACTTCTATTCATTCACCAAATGCTTGAGAGGTTTGTGAGTAAGACACACTATTGCTTCTTTGATGGTTTCTATAGAAATTTTTAGGTTCCCATTATAACATAGGTTCTGGATTAGATGACATTAACCTTCCCATTCGGTACATTTTCTTATAATAGGATTCCATTTGGACTTTTTAATTCCCTAGGTACCTTCCTGAGATACATATTAAGTATCTTTTCTGATTTAATTTAGAATTTTATGGAGGTGTTTATGGATTATTTTACTACATATGTTTCCTCATTTTATGAGTGAATATAGAGTTTTAGTAAAGTTCTGCATCGATGCATTGAGAAAAATTTGGTTTTTAACTTTGAAAAATGTCATTTTATAGTAGAGAAGGGAATTTTCCCACATCATGGAGTGTCAAAACATGAAATTATGGTTGATATATCTAAGGTATATATTATTTCATTCATTCCATATACTATATGTGTGTGTGATGTTTGGTCATTCCTTATACATGTTGATTTTTATCGACACTTCATTAGATATTTTAGTAAGATCACTCCATCCTTATATTGATTTCTTTAAAAAGAAGTTGAATTATTTTTTATGATTCATACAGGGTATTATTTTATGAGATAAATAATATTCTCACCACACCCATGATTATATAACCCCCATAACGGGACCACAGATTTGAACTTATGAGTGATGCTTCAAAATTCACATTTGGAGTAGTCTTATCTCTTATGGTGGAAGAATGGTCCCCAGTGATTTATTATACATTAATGACCTGGGATTAAGCCTAAGAAAATTAAACCACAATATAAAAGGAATTTCTTATTATTATATTTGATTTAGAAAATTTCATCTCTTATTAATTTTTATCCTAAGTGATTATTTTATCTGATTATACATCTTTGAGGTACCACCTAAAGAATTGATATGAAAATCTGTGGCTTATTCATTGGATGCTCCTTCTTCAAGAGTTTTACATTGAGATAAGGGATAAGAAGGGGTCATAGAACTTGGTGGGTAACTACATTAAAAATATCACTCACATGTTGGAGCATGATTCCACAAACTAGGTACCACTTTGGGACTCCATCCATGATGAGAATCTCTATGTCTTCTCAGGTATGCATCCTTGGTATGAAGATTTAGTAAATTACTTGGTTGCCTTTAAAATTACATAAAACCTAAAGAAATACTAAGTTAAAAAATTGAAGAGTGAATCTAGGTTTTATGTGTGGTATGATCCTTACCTTTGGGTCATTTATAGAGACTAAATCATGAATAACTGTGTGATCAATCATGTTTTTTTATTATATTTTTCATTTTTTTCATACACTTTCTCTTGGGGGAAGCTTTGGACTCCAAAGGACAACTAGGAAGGTGTTAGACTTTTGATTATGTTGTCCTACCTTGTTTCATATTACCCGCGTGTTTTTTAATTCATGATGTCATTTCCAACACACTGAAAACATTTCTTGGAGACATGAGATGCCCTAACAACACATATTATTTGGTGAGATTTTTGATTTACGGGGAATTGATTTTATGGGTCTATTTCTAAGATCATTTTTTCTTGTACATTACTATTCATTTTTATTATGTTAGTATATAGGTTAAATCCAAGGCCACCAAGCCTGATGATTCTCATGTTATAGTGGATTTTGTTAAGGCTCACAATTTCTACCAGTTTGGAGTACCAAATGATATCATCACTGAACAAGGGACACACTTTTTCAATTAATATTTGGATTCCCTCCTTCAGAAGTATAGGGAGTAACATAAAACTAATACTCTATACCACCCCCAAACAAATGGTCAAGCCAAGGTTTCAAACTGTGTGTTAATTTTTTTTGGAGAAGACCATGAAATTGAATAGGAAGGATTGGAGAAAAATCTTGGATGACACAATTTGGGATTATAGGATGGAATATAAGACTCCCATCAGTATTTACCCATTTTAGGTTTCTTTGGGAAAGCCTTCCACCACCTAATTAAGTCGAGCATTGAGTATATTGGTCTATAAAGAAATGCAATATGGATTTATCCCAAGATGGATATCAAAGGAAGATACAAATTCAAGAGATTTAGGATATCATATTTTTGTAATATGATAACTTAAGTATATACAAGGTAATATCAAAAGTGGATCATGGTAGAATGATCCAAAAAATGAAGTTTCATATAGGATATAAATTCCTTATCTCTAGTTCACGACTGAAGCTGATTCCTGGTAAGTTGCATTCTATATGGTTAGGTCCTTATGTTGTATCTAATGTTTTTACTTATGTTGTAATGGAGATTACTCAAGAGGATATAGGATGGATCTTTACAATAAATGGGTTACAATTAAAGAATTACATTGAGGGATCCCCCACACATTCAGTTGATGCCATCACACTTCATGAGTTCTTTATCACTTGAGAATATTAGGTTGACTCTAAACCTTTCACTTTTAGATTATTTTACCATTTTAAAATTATATATTTCATGTGAATTTATCATCTCATAGGTTCAATTTATGGATAATGTAATATTTTAAGTGTGGAGGAAGGGATAAAATTTTGGATTAGCTTTTTTAGGTTTTTCATTTATGTGGTTTGTGTGTATTTTTGTTGTTGTTAATTTAAAAAAAATAAAAAAATAAAAAAAGAAAAAAGAAAAAAAGAAAAATAATAATAATAATTATAAAACACATCATATAACATGCTCATTTACAATTGGAACATATAGAAAATACATGTTTTAAATTAATTGGTAGCATTATATGCATAAGAAATATTTCATCCTTAAGGTTTGATTTTTATAAAAATTGAAGTCTTTGATGATATTATTGGTTGGGTCATTATAAAACCTATAAGATTTTGAAAGAATTATTTTTTTATATTTGTTTATGGTAAAATGTGTCATTTATTTCACCATACAAATTTTTATGAAACCATGACTTGTGAAAGTTTTTCTTACTCAAATGAAGGTATATCCAAGTTAGGTAAAGAAAAATTTCATCTCATATAAATGGTTGATCTATATTTTTTTTCTCTTATGATCAGTTTCATTAATGTACCAAATTAACCTATGGATGTGTACCTAATATTTGAAAGTTTCATAATCTTAAAATAAAATAAATAACAAAAAATTAAAAAAAACCAAAAAAATTATAGTAATAGAGAGGGGAGTGATGAGATGTACAATATGTTGGGATATCTATATTGGGAGATTAAGGTTTGAATATTGGGAATAATTTCTTGAGTGGGACTTGAAATATTATTTTAAAGGAATGTAGAATAGTTTTGGGGAAATTAAACTAGGTAAGAATAAATGTTTTAAATAACCTGAATATACTGAATAAATTGTGTATATATAGTCTTGAAATGGTTGACACACACACGTGGGGAATTAGTGGCATGGTAGACCTATAATTTGTTTCACTGTGTTTAGTGTCATAAATCGAACTGGATTTTGTTATGATACAATTTATGTAATAATTAATTTCAAATTTATTGATACTGAATTCTGGATAAGATTATTACTTTTCTTATATTTACATTATGGATTGGGAAATATGAACAAGCATATCTTGTCACAATTTTCTGGATTACATGATTTCAGGTTTTTTCTAGGAGTGCAAAAGGGTAAGTATGGGGGGGGGGAATTTATAAAACACATTTTTATTTAATACTTAATTGATTATCAATGGCATTATTTCCTAAAATTATTTTAAATATGTTTATTTATGGAATATTTGGGATTAGATCATTCATTTTCAATTTAATGAAAATTCTCGTTTTGACACTTCAAAGTATAGAAATTAATTTTAGTCATAAATATTTTCATATAGATTATTTTATCTTGATTTTTTTAAAATAATTATTCAATTAATTTTCTACAACTTTCATTTAGATCATGAATGTTGGATCATGCATTTGGTTAGTGTAAATGGTCCATAAATTCAAAGCTAGATTGGACTTTCCATATTGAACACCACTTCACCATTTGGGACATACATTCAACATAAGGTCTTGGACTGGGATAAAATTTGGAAAGTAGACAGAGGCACTATTTTCTCATAGATAATTATTCTTAAAGGATATAAGTTTCATGCCTTTTATATGTCAAAAAGACAATGAAATTTGGATTAAAATATTTGGCTGATTTTCCCAATGCACACTTGTAAACTCTTGTAACCCTCACATCCCCTTATCTATATAAATATGTATTTTTATTATTTGGATTTATTTTAACTTGAATTATTAGATTTAGGGAAGAGGGTAAGTGGTTTCAAAAAATTTAATCATGCCTTTCAAGAGGGAGATCTCTTGAAGCAAGGATCCTTTCATCAAAGCCTTCTTCTTCTTCTTCACATCGATGTTTGTCTTTTCATAATAGTCATCTTAGTTTCTATTATTTTTATTTTTTTTATTCAATTTTATTCCTCAATAATAATACTATTTGGTCTATAGATCATGAGTAGAAATTTTATTGGGTTATACCCTTTCTATACCTTTTCATATGAAAAGGATTTCTACGATGACTACACCACCCATGAAATAATAGTTATTCTTAGTAATTGATCTAATTATCACCTTATTAAATTATTTGTTTTGAATAAATGAGATAATTTAATTCACATAATATTATACATTAATTTAGTATTTAACAAAAATAAACTAATTAATAAATTAAAAAATTAACACAAAACTCGCAAGGTTGAGTAATGTGTAAATTGTGATAGTACGTTCCTAATTGGTAAAACAAAACAACATGGGATCAATTTTTAGAGTTCAAATACAATCCTAAAAAAAAATTAGTACTCATTTATATAATGGATATGTGACCTAATTTACCACTTACCATAATATATCCTTAGAACAATAATCAAATTAGGGTTCTATGATTTCATGTTCCGAAGCTAGCTTAGGGTTTAATTAATTTCATTTTGTGGTTAGGTTTACTCCTGTAGGGTTAAACCGATAACAAATTAGGGGATAATAATTAAGTGGAGTTAATTTAAAATTATAATGATTAATAATTATTTTAAGAGGTATATTTACATTGACTATTCTGTTTAAAAATATTTTCTAAAAAACATATTTTCATTCTGTTTTCTCAATCTAATTCAAAAAACAAAAACAAAAAAATACAATCATCTTCCAACATACTTCTTTTTGTTTTATAAACATCATAAAGTCCAAATACTTTTTAATAATTTGTTTATTTTAATTTTATTTAAAAATTCATTTAATATATATATTTTTAAATATTTCCTTCTTAGAGAATGACCTTGGTTAGCCACTTTTCTACACCTAGAATACCCAAAAAAAACCACAGATCATTTGAGAGCATTCATGACAATGCCTTTAAAAATACCAGGTTCATAATAATTCAGAACGAATAAAAAAAATTCTTATTTTATTTTCTATAATGAGATCCTAAATCAATTTGAGAACCTAAAACTACATAGTATAACTCGAGGAATACATAAAAGAAGGGGGTAAGCTAAAAATCCTAGTGAGGGAATAAACATTACAATGAAACATAATGTGTGGGTTAATGGTATGACATGATATCATAAAAGATATGACTCAAGAGCAATAAAATGGAATAATAACATAAATAACATGGTATAATATGACCATTTCATCATAGAAAATGTGGCAGTAACATATAACATGAACTAAACATGAGTCACGTCTAACTTCTTAAATAATATAACATAGTGGACAAAGTCCCATAATGTATTAGGTTTTTTTCCATAATCCCATAAATAATGTATCATGATAAAATATTTTACCCAATTCATTTTATTTCTACCTTTTTACGCATATCATAACATGTACATTCTTATGTGTTCCATGAGAGGAAATCATTCTTAAGGCATGGACATAAAAATTACCCATGGAAAGAAATGGGGTTCATTTGAGAAAAGAACTTATTGAATGTATTAAACTATAAAATGAAGGTGAAACAATCTAGGTATATATTTTAGAGATATATATTCAAAATTTAGAAGTATTCCATAAAATTAAAGAGAGATAAATTTAGCTAGAGAGAGAATGATCATAATCAAATTAAAAAGGGTGGTTTAAAGAGACCCCTTTCCTCAAGCCCAATTTGTCTTGGGCGTTATTTATCTTCTTATATAACAAACTTAGGTTAATTATTTACTTCCTTAGTAACATTTTTATTTTTTTTATTCATTTTTATTATTTATTATCATTTTATATTCAATAAATTAATCATTTAGGTTCATGTCAGATGTTTTAATGTTATTCGACTCATATATCCCAAATGGCTTCTGTAGGTTGACTATGGTCACTGAGGTTATTATTTTATCATATATAGGTTCATAATAATAAAATAATTATAATATTTATACCTAAATTATACTTTTAAAACCAACCATGAAATATGATTATGAAAAATGAACTACGTTACAATCCTGGAGACGGTAGGCTATATGTACGCATGAGTGACGTTTCCATTTTTCAACGATCATGATAGAAAGTAGGTAAGTATTTTTTTATCTTTCTAGAAATATAACTATATCATATTATTTATTTAAATTCACTTATATATGTACCATCCAGGTGACTCTATAATAAAAATTGAATCACATGGCTTCATGGAGGTGGTATTCCACACGTATGGACAAATGACAATTCATTTTTCAATGAATTGAAATGTAAGAAAATATATGATATATTAATTTTTCATAATAATAAATATATCATGAATATAATATACATACACTAAATTCATCATCATAAATATCTGTGAGTGAAAATTATTAAAAACAAATGACATCAGTTCGTGAGGCGGTAGTCCGTCGTACACAGAACGATGGATCCTTTTCCCATTTGAAGGAACAAGAGATGGATTTAGGTTATAAAATTAACATAATAACATCTCATTATATGGTATATAATATTTTTATTTTACAAAAATATTTGAATAATATTTTTAGGTGGTGTATGGATAAATAAAACAAAAATTCTCAGTTAAGAATGAGACCTCTTCTTTAAAAAATCTCTTTAGGTTTGCACCAAAAGAATTCCTAGGAAGGTTTTATAAAAATTAAATCTATGAAATTATATGGTAAGTAAGGAAGGTATTTCGGTTGGTATTGGATAACACAAAAATGATTTTGAACTGCAAATAGGAGAGGATAGGAGATTCCCTTTTATAAGTGATAATAGTGACATTTTTATAAATACCCAAAACTATTCAATAATGGGAATTCACTCTCAATACAACTACCTAAGAAACTGATAAATGAAGTACTGAAGGGAATATAATGTAAAGTAACACCTCAAACATTAAAAAATAATCATATTGTAAACATTTTATTCTCTTTATCTTTATGGTTCCTCGCTTTTACCATTTTAGTTTTCACAATTACAACTAGTTTTTACCTTAGTAATTTAACCTTTAATGCTAAAAATAGAATGATACTTATTATATAATTTAGAAACAATGATTATAAATATGAAATAAAATTTATAAATTAAAAATATTTTGATTGTGGAAAATTATTTTTAACAAAAATCAGGTAACGTACAATACCCCATTTTAACTGCAACGATAGTAATAAATGTTAACTATTTTTACTAGTCATTAAGACCAAAAATTAATTTGAAATTATTATCTAATATTAATTATTCTAACTAAAAATATGGAATCAATTTTATCAAATTCAATTCATATATTCGGCAGAATATTATTTAAAATTTAACCAATAAAACATGATGAATAGAGGGTTTTTTAGAAAATGATTTTTTAAAGAAATAGATGACCTTATGTTAAATATTTTAGTAAAAATAATTAGTATATGAATTTAAATTAATATAAATATAAATATATTCTATAAATTTTATTTAAATATTTCCTTACTATGGGTTATTCTAATTAATTAAAATTGATATATTTTATGCACTTAAAAACAAATTTGTAGAAAACTATATTTTTAAGCCTAAAAATAAACTTATACCAAAATCATGAAAAATGTTGATTCAAATGAAATTAATTAGATTAATCTATATAAAATGATTTTATATTTCCATTTAATACCAAATCCATAATATAAAGGTTCTTTTTAATCACTTGATTTAATGAAAATAAATGACACTATTTGAAAAATTAATAATTTTCACTATTCATTAAAAAATCAATCAATTCAGAAAAATTCCAAAATTTCACCCTAATTTAAATTTAATATGATGAATTAAAAAGTGAAGTTAATTTTATCAAATAAATATTAGAAGATTTTTAGAAATAAATTACAATTTTTTTTTTAAAAAGTAATAAAAATCCTTTTTGAAGAAAACATATTTTTTGATGAATAAAATGTCTTAATTAGAAAATGATTGCTTATTTACTAATAGTTTATCAATAAATTTATATTTATTATGAAATTTCACCACTAAAAAACTAGGTTTTAGCATCACTAGAAAGGGGCCTATAAAAATGCTTATAAAACACTGTCTATAAAAGCACTATTAAGGCGAATGTTTTACGAGTGCTTGCAAAAAGCTTTGTTAAAGGGGTCCTTTAACAATTATTTTTAACACTATTAAATGGGGAATTTTACAATGCCTTTTTAGTGCTAATTAAGGCCCCTTTTATCATCACAAAAAAAACCACTGTTAAAGGGGTAAAATTATATTTTTTTCGAACCTCTATGAGCTTGACCGCTTTATCAGTGCAAGCATGACCCCTTTAACAGGGCTCTACCCCCTTTGTGAGCACTTTTCACCCACCGACCCTTTAATAGATCTTTGTAAATTTCCATCATTCTATGCACATCTGGATTTCAACCCTTCACCACTACTTTGAAAATGGAATCCCTTTACCACTGCACCATGTTTTTTGTTGACGATTTAATGATATTTCTATTTATTTATATATATAGATATGTTTACATATATATTATTTTCATATATTTGTGTAATTAGTTTTAAAAACATTTATAAAATGTGTGTGTGTGTTATATATATACTTACATTTATTTTAATATATTATATATTATATTCCTTTACATATACTAGAATATAATAAAAATATATATCCATTTACTAATAAACACACATATGTATATAAAAACATTTTATATATTTTTTCATAAATAAAAAATAGTTAGATATTTTTTTAAATATATTTTTATAATTTTGATTTATTTAAATATAATAGAATATACATATACAAATATATTTGTTAATTGCTGACAGACACATGTTTATATATAGACATTAATTGTATAGATATATATATAAATAATAACGAATTTTTATAAGGTAAATAAAATGCTTAATTTTTTAAATTTAAATAAAATTAATAATAAATATATATTTTATATATTTAAAAATACATTTTTATGTAAATACATTTATATATTTATTTATAAAAGTGATTTATTATAAGTAAATATAAGAAGATATGCATAATTTTAATTATAAATAAAACTACATTTTGAAAAATGATAAAATTTAAAAACCCCAATATCGATATGAATGTAAACCCTAGGAATAAATTTAGTCTCCACTAAAAATGGGGAAAACACCCTTAAACAAGGCTAAAATTCCATCAAATGTCAAAAAATCAGGGTACCCTAACTAAAAACTCTATTTTGGAGGCCATCTAGGCCTTTTTGGACTTGAAAAATGTGACATGGTCTTCCCTTGGATCACTGGTGTTTAGAGATTTTTGTAGGCTTTGATTTGATATGTGGTATAACCCAAATGAACACTTGGATGAAAATTTATGTATGTTGGAATTTCAAGCCATATTTTCAACTTATCTTAGACCATTCATTAATTCATTTAATTTTTATGTCCTCCAACAGTTATTAAATGAATCTTACTTGATAATTATTAAAAAATTATTAATTAGTAATATCTTTTACTTATTTTATAAGGCATTTTCACTAAAAATATTATACATGAAGTGTAAATGACAATTTAAATTTATCTAAAACATATTTTTAAAAAATATATTATATTTATATTAATATAAATATATTTATATAATAATATATATTTTTTAAATTAAATATTTTTTTATGAAATATACCCTTTATCAGTGCTAGAAAAAAACATTGATAAAGGGTGTCCTTTATGAGTGTTTTTTCCTAGCGCTGGTAATGCCCCCTCTTTATTAGCACATTTTTTTCTAGCACTGATAAATTTACACCATTTATCAATTATTTTTTTATCGTGCTGATAAAGGGGTTTGGTATTTAAGAGTGTTTTTATAAGCATTGATAAAGGCTCCTCTTTAACACACTTTTTCTAGAGCTTATAAAGGGGGTCTTTAACAGCACTTCTAGCTAGCACTGTTAATGCCCTAGCACCAAATAAACCCAGTTTTGTAGTAGTGTTTATTTATATTTTGTAAATTAGTTAATACTATACATACCTTCTAATTTAATGACTAGTTTATAATGGTCATATTCAAATAATCATGGATTTTTTAGGTTCAGTGTTTCATGTTGTATATTCTTTTGAACGAAGTTTTCTTTTCCTTCAAATACTATGGGTGTTACAATGGATATAACCACCAAAACGAAACTAATATTTCAGAATGGAAAGTATGAAATGTTAGAATATAAAGTAGGCAGTAATCATGTAAAAATATGCAATAAATCAATAAAATTCTGGTAATAAGTAGGCATTCTAAAAAAGGGATATTATATTCAAATATATCAATTAAAAAAACATGTTATAATATTACATTTTGTTATCCATATTAGCCAAACTACATTGATTCATGCTGATAATCCAAAGAGGGTACTATCGACCATAAGTGACCAACATGTTGAAGAGGCCCGACCAAATCCCGAGGTAGTATACATATATATATGCACATATATATACTAATATATATGTATGTATACTAATATATATATGTATAATAATATATATATGTATGTATGAATGTATATATATATGTATTTATCTATCTGTAATCATCCTCCCATGTGTTGAAATAATGGGCGCCCTAGAACCAACTATTCAGTGATTTTGATTACCATATTGTGTATACAGTTAGATATACATGATTTCATCTTACCACTATAGCGTAGCCTTTTCTACATCCACTATTGAAATGGTAATGTCCAAAGGTTAATTTTCTTATTGAAAGGTTATAACAGTTCCCAGGCTATAATGAGAACCTCTAGATACTATGACATTAATCTTAAATTTATGTTCTATAGTCTAGATACATATTACTGATTGGAAATAGTAGATGTTTGACTATCAGGTGCTGGGGGATCATAAGCATTGAGACTTCTTATCATGAAGTTCGCACTTGGTGATCTCTAGTAGTGAGATCATGAAGACTGACCCACCAATAGGAACATCAAATGTTTTGGGTATCATTGGATCTTTCTATCTACGATCATGTGTAATGGTCTCCTGACTTGAGATCATTATCAATGTATGTCATTTGATTGCGTACTTTGATGCAAGACGAAAACCATGGCAATGAAGTCATGGCACGGTAGTTTGTGTCGGGTGCGTCATTAGTGGCATGAAATTAGTTGAATGGTCAAGAAAGGATTTTTCACTTCCGGTTTATGGAAGTAATATATCTCTGGCCATGTTGATATGGATGGTAGTACCTTTATGAGACCATGGCCATGGCAGTCGATGGTAAATCCATCCAGTTACATCAACAAACAATAAATCAAGAAAAGGGCGATGACACGAGAGTGCATCCCGCTTTATGAGATATTATAGGCAAAGAGATTATATTACACAATGCGTGTTCAAAGGTTGGTTGCTGCTACTATGACAATCCTTATTTCTTCAGGGGCCATGATGAGTTACTAGATCCCTTTCTTGGTCTGTGAATACTATTCATGGCTGTCGAAATAAGGGCCTAGAGGGTCACACACAATTGTGTATTCAAGAATCTTCCCTATTCAGTTGAATAGAAGTTTTGGACATGGTGGGCCCCATTACAGGGGTCCGGGATTTTCCAGAGTTAAACGATCACTAATGCAATAATTAAATTCATATTATTCGAGTTTAGAATATTGAATATTTAATTTATTTATTAAATGTATTTACGAGTTTTAGTAAATACATGATAAAAATATTAATTGACGAATATTAAATTATTCATTGTTCAATTAATATATACGGGTGCTACGAGTTGAGCTAAGGACTTAATTATTATCATGTAATATATTTTAATATATTACAATTAAGTGATAATAATATTTATGAATCAAACAAGTAGTCGTAAAAGGTCGTTGATAGTGCGTTAAGTATTCGGGGCCGACAAAGAGATACCAGGTATTTTAATTAAGCACTATAAATAGAAGAGGAGGGGCATTTTCCAAACATTATTCATGGATCTTATCTCTCCTCTCCTCTCTCCCATATTCTAGAGAGAGATGCTCTAGATCCAAGGAGCTCGGATGGAGCTCTCTCTCAGGAATTGCTATCGATGCGATGCGGTGGTCATTTGAGCGTTGAAGGAATCATCACAAATCCATGCTAGCACCCAGATTACGATGAACGGTGCTCCCTCGGATTCCTTGAAGCATGTGTGGACGATCTAGAGGAATTCAACTTCGGATTCTTCGAGCAGCGATTGCCAATGACAAGAAGACGTCATGCATGGCTTCAGTTTTAAACCAGGTATTTTACGGTTTAATTTTGTGCTTAAAATCCTCCACGTGTGGTCCTCGGCTAAGACCGGGCTACTCTGCTCCGACGTTGACAAGTTTACATCGACCGTCGGTGATTTTTTTTTAAAACCCACCTGTTTGGGTCTTCGGCTACATGCCCGGTTCCAACAACTGGTATCAAAGGGATATGTATTGATTTTAATTCAAGAAAAATTATTTTTTCATTAATTCTTGAATAGGGCATCGATACGGCCCCAATGCCGCAAACCGTGTATTAATCCAACTACAGATGACAATTTTGCGGTCATCCGAAGTTTTAATTCAGATTTAACATTGGTAAATACATATGTGGTTTTAGATCTATGAACCTCAATTTCATCCCAAGGCCACCTCCCGCATGGCCCCTGCAGCACCCTGCTACACCAAGTGCTCCAGCAGCCTCCGACGCAGACTAGGCTGCCTCCTGCCTTCCACGGAGCTGCAGCAAGCCCCCCGACACCCTGCGATGTTCTCCCCAGCAGCCCGCACTAGGTAGGCTAGTCCCGCAGCCATGCAACCCGGCCTACCTGACAGTTTCCCTTCACAAACAGCTCCCTAGAGGCTCTCCTCCCGCTGAACCGGTGCATCTGGCACCCCTGGACCATAGGCAGCAGACTGGCTACAGTAACCCCATCCAGGTCCACAGGTCCGCATGTATCCTTCCTTTCAGGGGAGTCGTGGCGCACCGCACCAGGCCAGGCGGAGCCACCCCGCGATCCTCTGGTCTTCCCCCCCGGCCGCGAACAGCCCTACCGGACTGCCTCCTTCCACCGACATCCTCCCACTTTAACCGAGTTCCGAGTAGCAGAAGCTGAACGACACCCTACCACAGCTTCCATCTCCCGTGGGTCTGCACACGACCCTCGCTGTCTGTCTGAAGCCGCAGCGTCCTAGTTCAGTCCAACGCACCGGCAAACTGTAAACCCCGACCGCCGCCCGGTCCTCTTAGCGGTCAGGTAACTCGCTCTACCCCGTAATAAATTTGGGCGTGTCGACCCAGCCTGAAACGGGCTTGGTCAGACCGACCTGGCCCAGAACACCCCTGCCCGAAGTTTAATGGGCTCAATTATTTTTAAAATAATCAAAAATTAATTAAAATAATTAATTTAATTACAGTTGATAATTAAATTAATTACAAAATTAATGTTGGTTGTTTAAATGAATGCGGAATCATTAATTTAATTTTAGTTTTAAAATTAAATTAATTAAATCGGGACTGAACGATGTTAAATTTAATTAAAAACAAGGGTGATGTTTTTAATTCAATAAAATGCCCTCAAGTTTTATTTTTAATGCAAGTTTAATTTTATTCTGCATTAATTTAATATATGCAAGTTTAATGCGTATATGCCGGTCATGAGCCGTTGACCTACCAATGTATGTCTGGTGTTTATTTATTTCATTTAATTATTTATTTATTGCAATGGTTTGTAATAATTATTTTAATTAAATAAAAGGTGATCTGCGTGTCGTCTCAAGTGTCCTTATATGTATAAGGGCCTACGCGCCCTTTCCAAGAGTTGTAATTTTACTCCCCAAGATCCCATCGCCTGCATGTGAGTAAAATTGTATAATGACGAGATGACCGGTGATGCATTTCATGCCAAGTGACAGCGACACACCAGACAGGAGTTGGATGCATTGGATGAGCAGACATTTCTATTCAAGTTGCAAGCCACACGACTAAAGATATTTACCCCTAGGGTTTGGGTTGGTCTGTTATTCACTCAACGGATCAACCAATAGTACCAACTCATGATCAGGTGTTCGTTTTATTTCTGCATGGTTTATTATTTTTGTGCATGTGTAATTTATTGCGCTATCACATAGTATAATAATAAACAAGCATGCAAGATAGAATGAACATGTGACGCGATGAAATTTCTATTTCTTGCACGGTCAGTTGTGAGTGTGATCACATAATACGTGCTTATAAAATTAGAAAATGATCTCTTTCATCACACCAAAAATAATAAAACCCTCAAAGATATATTAAGTCTAAACAGCCTTTTGGCATTCAAATTTAGACAAAACCATCTGTTTGAGGTGCCGGTCATGCCTTAGCTGAGGGTGCCTCTTACTACTGGGGAGTCCTTATAAGAATGATGGGTCGACTTAACTAAAGTGCTAGTAATGATTAACCATAGCTAACTTGCTATCATTTTAGATGCAAGTATTGAGTAAATCAAATTTTGTTTTTTAGAAGTTGGGACTTCACTCAACAGATCAAGGAACTGCAAGTTAAAGCGGTCAGCCAGCCAAAAGCCTACCTAGAACCCTACAAGTAGTGGTGTAGCCTTAGCTTGTAGACTATGTGGGGTGGTTCTGGGATCCTTGCCACTAGAATACTCAAGCGACAGAGTATTCCGATTCTTTAACAGAGGGTTCCTAGAATCCGATAAAATATTGGGAGACATTAAATGATTTAAGTAATTAATCAAAACATCTAAACCGGATATCGAGATAAAAGGCACTCATCTGCTAAAATTTATTTTTATAGAAAAATGGTAAGTTATACCACAAGATTAAAACTGCAATATTATAATGGAAAAAGTAAATTTCCACACAAATACGAGTATCCATGAATATTACTTGCACGTGCGCATAGTACTATGATATAGGAAACTCAAGGTGTCAGTGTCCCCAACACTGTTAAAGTACCTCAAGAAGCGAGGGTGGAAAATGCCTATCGGAGACTAATGTACCAAGCATAAGATAGTTATATCATCATTCTTTCATCAATGTCTGGTGTCAGTTACAGTCTCTACACCAGGACATAGATGATATAACATAAAGTCTCATCTCCGAGAAGTGTGCAAGGATAAAGCGAAGCAATGATATAAATAAGGCTAAGTTTACACCGACATGTGTAAATTGAAAGATCGATCATGATCTTTAAATACCATTTTTACCACATTACTCAAGTCTCATTTTAAGTTACAAAATGAACAAGTATTGAGTAAACTCTTCATTACCTATCTAGGTAAGGTTTTCCAAGTGAATAATAATAAAAGAAAATTAATATTTAATTCTTATGGCAGATAAATTGAAAGACAATGTGAAAAGGTCAAAGGAACTTAATGCCAATGACACATTTGCGACGCCCTTCAATTAATGAGGTATTAACAAAGGATATTTTCATTGCCTATTATAAAATAATACTATGTAATTTTAAAAGAAATAACCTGATTTAAAAGAGCAAGTTTCCACTTCTACATCAGACGTATTAATTAATGTAATGTTTTCCTTCTACTACTTGGGTATTAAATATAATATGCTGGTAACATATGTGTATTATAATACGATAAACAAGTTAGTATAGAAACCTTACTAGAAGTCAGGTGTATTCTCCAAGCGACTATGAAAGGGTGATACCTAGGCCAGTGGTGAGAAGTACACGACTTCTTTAATTTCCAAGTGAAAGATTCATGTTGAAATGTTGTTGAGTATCACCACAAACATTAATCTCATGTTTCCATGGACGCAAAGAGACATTCTTTCAGTTTTTTGAATGAATTTTGTTTTTGGTAAACTCAATCACTAGTTCAGTGATACATGAATCAAAGGCAATTAGTTATGAATATACATGTACGACTTATACCCAGTTGTGGTAGGATAATTATTTGTCTAGTAATACTAAAAATGGACATCATGAATATACCAAGTATGGTATTTAGACTTGGCATAGCTAAATACTTTTGGTATTATCGATGTCTTTAGTTTGGACAAAGGAGCCATTAGAAATAAAGGAACATCACAAAGCTTTTGGAAATAGTTCAACATGAAAGTGTGAACTATTCCAAGTATAAGCTAGAGGTATATATACTTCATAAGATTCTTTTAAGTAATTAAGGAATATCAAAGTGAAGTATTTTCATGGTCAGGAGATATGATTTTCTTTGAGTTGGGATACCAAAGAATATCATGACCAAGCATTCATCAGTCATGATAATGTAGTGTAGAGAAATTCCTAAACACACATTACCTTATCGACATCACGACAATGTTGTTAATCGGGAGGATTGATGATTAAGTCTTACATATCAACATTGATCAACAAAATTTAGCATGGAGTAATTCCTAAATGCACATTTTATACATCAAAGTATTGATGTAAGTAATATCAATGTTGGAACTAGCATAAACTTCCACTATATTTCATGAAATTATTTGCAAATAACAATGATATCCCACAATAATATGCCAAATATAATGAAAAATGGATATCATACGAGTCATAGTATGATAAAAATACATTATGCCATAAGGACATGTTTTTTGATGCAAATGGTTTGTTCGGATATAAACAAACTTGCATAAAGATAAACACATTGTGCATGCAAGGTACTTATCCTAACGATTTCTTAAGATATTACATAAGTCCATAAGATAGAAAAGTTGTAGTGAAGTAAGGGACTACATATCTATTTAAGGGTGCACATCTCTATTAGAGATATTGGGAGCTATATTGACTTGTGTTTAGTCAATGCTCAAGATGCACAAAATAGTTGGCATATGAACTAGTTTGTAACATCCCAGGTAAATATAGAATAAAACATTTTTATATTTATTAATATTTACGAATTAAATATTAATTTTACTTTAAATGTGTTTCTATGTTCGATAGCATACCTGATACGCAACAAAGAGTTTCTTTGAAATCTTACGTTGCACACAAGTAATAAAATAATATTATTTTAAATGGTAGTTAACATGTAGCCGTTGTATTGGCAGGAATGAATAGAAATAACTAAAATATGATTATATATGTTTGTTAAATGTTTTTACATTTATCCAATAAAGGATAAAGGCTTAAAATACAAAAAGAATTCAATTTTAGGCGTAGATACTCTAATATTCACTAAAAGGTCGAACTATCGCCTTTTGATGAAAACCCTCTTTAAATATAGTTTTGGTCACTCTTATACATTTTATTGGACCAAATAAAATTCTTCTTTAGAATCGGGACATCAAAATTTACTTTGTGTAAATTTTTGGTATTTTTCCGATAAAGTTCATTTTTTAATGAATAGTGAAAAATGTTGTATTTTAATTCAAAAAAACTTTTTAATATAATTTTTTTATATGATTATATTATCTTTTGAATTGGTTTTAAAGTTAAATTAGAATATATTTTTACCATTTAATCCAATAGTGGACCTTGGAATTAATTTCACTTTGAAATTGGACTTAAACTAGTGTCAATCTTTTGATATATATTATTTCATAAAAACAGGCTATTTGTTCTGACAGCGGGAATTAATTATTAAATTAATTAATGTAACTTATATGATTTTAATTTTTTAAAATATACATCATTTTTTAATTCAGAATATCAAATATAGCTTAAGGTGAAGTTTTGGTATTTTTCTGAAAAACTTCAATTTTTAATGAATAGTGAAACCACTAAGTGGTACTTAAAAAACTGATTTTTTATTTAAATGAAAATTTACCACCTCTGTGTTTTGAATTTAAAAAATATGACATAAATGGTTGTCATTAAGGAGTAAAATGTGGTTCAATGGGATTAAAATAATTTTTTGGTGAATATTAACTTTTAAGTTTTTAATCGCGGTTAGGGGTAATTAGTGTAATTTAAGGTAAAAATAATATTTTAATAATATGAAATGACCTTGACACATGTCCTACCCTTATTTTATGTTTCATTCCCGACCAAGAAAATCCATGGGTCAACTTGGGGACCCCATGGAACCACTTTGGTAGGAAAAGGACATTAATAACTTTTTATTTAATGTTAAAATGAAAATGTCACAAACATGTGTTGTTTTACTAAAACAATTTTTACATGGGGTTATACAAGTCATATTTTTGTATATAAATATTAATTAGAAAGATAAAAATATTTCCTACATAATGATAGTTTTTTTATAATTTTTAGACATTAAATAAATTAAATTATTTATGACACCATGATGATGCAGTGATTACCTCATTATTTAACGATTTAAATAAAATGAAAAGATAATGACAAATCTAAGACCTAAACTTCTAAAAAACCTATTGTATGGGTGGATTTAGAAATATTATCACCTTAACCTAGAAATATATAATTTTTGGACCTTTAAATTCCGAAAAGAATTTTATAATAAAGTAACCTTTTATAACTTTCCAAGAGTGCCCCTCCTCTCTTCTCATAAAAGGCCCCCACCTCTACCACATTAACCACACCTCTCAAGGATTTGGCTCGGCCAAAACCTCCCCATTTTGTCTCTCCAAATCCCTCTATTACTCCTAGAATCCACACTTTGGTCAGAAGTCTTTCCAAGGAAGCCCTTGAGCTCAAATCAGAAAGAGTTACCCGATTTAAAGGCAGTGTCTTCTCTTGTGTTCTTATGTATTATTTTGCTTCTCAAAACCCCTAAAATCTTTCTATTCCTTTATTTTGTAACAAAACTAGTATATTAAATATACTAGGATGTTGTTATGTGAAGGATTCGAGCTACACTGACACACACCTTCGTCTAATGGTTAAATAACATAATGTTTCTGTGGATGGCGAGTTTCTGCCTCACGAAACGATGATTGTTCAATATTATTTTAACACCTTTCATGGTGTCCATTAAGATGTCACTCTATTTATATATGATATATATTATATTTATTTTTTCCTTATGATTCGGTATTTTTCATTTGTGTCATACCTTTATGGTTTCCATTGTGGGTAAACACGATAATTTCATTTTTGGAAGTGCGGACTACCGCCCCCTCAAAGTGATTTGATTAGTTAATGCCATATGTGGGACATATAAAGGATGGATTTAATGTTATTATATATTATGTTATACTATAATTATAATATACCATTATATCATTATAATTTCACTCCATTATATACGAAATAGAAATGAAAGTAGCGCTCATGCGTACGTACGGCTTACCGTCTCCATGAACGGTGCATTTCATTTCATACCTATAAATGTATGTACTATTATAAATACATGTATATTCTGGATATATATGAAATATATGATATGAAAATAATGAATATCATTCTGGATATAATGAACCTTTTACCACATAAAAAACATGTAATTGTAAGCAGTCCATTTTTGACTTAAGTACCAAATATCGACAAAATGAACTTTATTAAATTAAATGATTACATAACGTTTATAACACAACAATAACTAATATAAAAGGAATAATAAACTTGAAAAAGATTCTTAATCAATTATAAATTAACTTTAGTTTATTATTCAGGAGATTAAAGAGAAATCGAGTCACGTCAGACACGAGGTAAGGGACATCGTCTCAATCTCCTTTCATTGTGGCATATTTGGTTTTATACACAACTTTATTTTATAAGGTGTATAAACCCCTTTGACTTTTACATTTAGTCAAAAGGAATATTTTTATACGAATTGTTTACTAAATGACAAAAGGGAATGTTTTTTTGTCGTACGTATGCGGTGACAACGACTTCTCCGCCGCCGTGACCATTATTTGAGTTTCGGCTTCCTCTACAAGCCATAAATTTTTTTGAATGAAAAATAAATACCAGGTTTTACTTTTCTTTTATTTTGGTATTGAAAATGGTTTTCATAAAGTTTTTATATCAATGTGTTGTATTGATATCTTATGACTGAAAAGTGGAAATGTTATGTTTCTTTTATGCATGTTTTATGTGATACGATTATATTATGGTTCTTGGGAATTGTTATGAAGATGGGTGGTTCCGTGATAAACTAAGGGCGGGTGATCCCGATATAGCACTCTAATGAATTGGGTAACGCGAAGGAGTTAAACATTAAGGTTTATCCGATGAGATTTTGGGAATATACTGTGATGGGTAATCCAAACGTAACCATGAGGGTTACTCCCTACGTAAGAATGTTATGAATGCCTCAAGTAACCTTTATGTCTTATGATTTCTATGATTTATTCATGATTTGATGAGGTATGTGACTATGTTTTTTGAGTAAAGTATGATTCCATGCATGGACTAATGTTTTCATTTCGTACTTTTATATCCCTTACTGAGCTTTTTATGCTCATCCCATGTTTTTGAAATGTTTTTCACTGGTCAAGGGAAAGGTACATGATGTGATGATAGTGTCAAGGAAGTGTCAAGAAATAATCCATGTTTTATTTTAAATATGATTCCGTTGATGGGAAAACTGAGTATTATCTTTTATGTAACCACTTTTTTAAATGTGGAATGTAATACATGTTTTATGATCTAATTCTCTAAAACTCTAAACCTGAAAAGATCCTCAACGTGTATTCTTGAAGTAACTCAAGATTAAGTAATGTTTAAGGCTGGGGCCTTATAGTTGGTATCAGAGGTCGGTTTAGATAAATTTAGGAGTTATAATTCTATTAAATGATTATCCAAAAATATTTTTTATGGTCAAATTTAAATGATATAGCATTTGAAGATTACCATGTTGCTTCGTCTAAGACATGTTTGTTCAGAATGGGAAACATGGAAGCAGTGCTAGGAAGGCATACAGAAGGAAATGACCTTCCGAATCAGCATCCTGAGATGGTCAGAATTGGAACTGAACAGTTTGTTGCAGTAATGGCGTAGTTGACTCAAGCGATAAATGGTGGTGGTATCCATGCACAAGATCAGCCAGGTCAACCGCAGAGGAACATGTCAGTGGTGGAACATTTCATGAGGCAACATCCCCCATAATTTAGGGGATAATCTGACTCTGTGCTAGGTGAAGGGTGGATTAAAGCATTGGATATGATTTTCGACTTCATGGGGTGTTCAGATAATCAAAAGGTTAGTCTTGCTATTTACCATTTGGAGGGTGAAGCAGATCGGTGGTGGTCGATGGTTAAAAATATCAGGGACGTTGATGAGATTGATTCTCTTGACTGGGATGAATTCAAAGGTATGTTTCTTGAGAAGTATTTTCCTAAGGCTGTTCGACTTAGGATGGAAAAACAATTCCTGGAATTGAGGCAAGAGGAAGACTCAGTGGCTGCCTATGAAGAAAGGTTCACTCGATTGACAAGGTATGCTCCAAATTTTATCCGAGACCTTGATAGTAAAATCAATCGTTTTTACTTAGGATTAAATCCAAAATATCAAAGGGATTTAGCTTCTCGTGAGTTCAAGAGTTATTAAAAGCTTGTTCGATGTGCTGAGAAGGTGGAAATGGAGTTTGCCGATGATCAAGTGTTCTATAACAACCGACAAAAGAAGAGACCGGGGTGGCATGAGAAAGGAAAGAATTATTCAAAAAGGTATGATGGTAAGAAAACTAAGTTGCCGGTTTGTGATAAATGTGGTAAAAGGCATGATGGGGAATGTCTTCTGAATTCTGGAAAGTCCTACCGATGCGGTAATATGGGACATAAGGCTCGTGATTGCACTGAAAAAGATCGGGGTGATGGTAATACCAAATTTGATTTACAGTTAGTGAAATGTTTTAAGTGCAATGAGATGGGTCACTATGCAAATGAGTGTCCGAGAAAGAGATCGAGTGACGAGAAGCAGTTATACTACAAGAAAAAAGGGGAGGTGAAATCCTTTGCAACTACTTCAGCAGATGTCGGGACATCAAATGAAGCTGTATCAGGTACTTTGTTTGTTTTTTCAGATTATGCCAGTGTGTTGTTTGATTCTAAGTCTACACATTCTTTCATCTCTAAAAACTTTTCTAGTAAAATGGGAATACCATCTCAAGAAATGACTCCTGAACTTGTGGTAAAAAAACCTGGGGGAAATGGTGAGGCAAAAAGAATTTATAAGAATCTTCCTATCCTTATCCGTGGAAAGAACCTACTTGAAAACCTTATTGTTTTACCTCTAGTAGAGTTTGATTTTATCCTGGGTATGGATTGGATCTCTATTTACCATGCTAAGATTGACTGTAGAGCTAAAGAAGTTTCTTTTCAGAAAGACTTTCAGTTTGTGTACAAGAATGAACCCTTACTGTTGATAACATATTAAGAGGCTGAGAAACTTGTAAAAGATGGAAATGAATGTTACCTTGCACATATCGTTGAAAACAAGGGAACTGTTCAGATTAATGATGTTCCATTGGTAAATGAGCATCCTCATGTTTTTCCTGATGAGTTTCCTAGAATAATACCAGATCAGGAAGTTGAATTTACTATTGACTTAGTTCCTGATGCTAAGACCATTTCAAAACCCCCTTATCGAATGGATCAAACTGAACTTTTAGATTTGAAGGATCAATTGCCAGATTTATTAGAGAAAGGTTTCATTCGACGTAGCACATCACCATGGGGTGATCCTATTTTATTTGTTAAAAAGAATTATGGTTCTATGAGACTTTGCATTGATTATAGAGCCTTGAATAATATCACTGTTAAGAACAAGTATCCTTTGCCTCATATCAATGATTTTTTTGATCAGCTCCAGGGAGCTCAGTTTTTTTCAAAGATTGACCTGATATCGGGGTACCATCAGTTGAAGGTAAAGGAAGCATATATTCTGAAGACCGCGTTTCGAACAAGATATGACCATTATGAATTTTTAGTAATGCCTTTTGGGATAACCAATGAACCTGCTGTATTCATGGACCTTATGAATAGAATTTTCCATGAGTTTTTGGATAAGTTTGTTGTTGTTTTCATTGATGATATTTTGGTGTTTTCTAAATGTAAAGAGGAGCATGAAAGACATTTAAGGGTTATTTTTCAAACCATAAAAGAAAAGAAATTGTATGGGAAATTCATCAAGTGTGAGTTTTGGGTGCAAAAAATTTCTTTCCTTGTTCACATTGTTTCTAAAGATGGGATAACTATTGATCCTGCAAAAAAAAAGGTTGTTGAAGAATGGCCAAGACCCACAAATGTAACTGAGATTCGTAGCTTCCTTGGTTTGGCAGGCTATTACTGAAGGTTTGTTAGAAATTTTTCATGGTTATATAGTCCAATGACTAAGCTAACTCGGAAGGGTGTTAAGTTTATCTGGACAAAAGAATGTGATGATTGTTTTCAGGAACTGAAAATAATATTGGTGAATGCTCCAGTTTTGGCACTACCTTCTAGGAATGGTGAGTTTGTTATCTATAGTGATGCTTCATTAAAAGGACCTGGTTGCATCCTAATGCAGAATGATCAGGTAATTGCTTATGCTTCACGACAGTTGAAAACTCCTGAGGTAAATTACCCTACACATGATTTGGAATTAGCCGCTGTTGTTTTCGCTTTAAAAATTTGGAGTTATCATTTGTATGGAGTAAAGTGTGAAATATATACCGATCACAAAAGTTTAAAGTATATATTCACTCAGAAATAATTGAACATGAGACAGAGGAGATGGCTATAATTAATCAAGGATTATGATTGTACAATTCATTACCATCCGGAAAAATCAAATAAAGTGGATGATGCTTTGAGTTGAAAAAGTAATGCTTCATTAACAATGTTGTGGTTAGAACGTGATCCTTTGGTTAAGGATTTGATGAACTTTGGCATAGAAGTTATTGGTGCAAGAAGTTCTTCTGTTTTGTTTCAGGTATCAGTGAGATCATCTCTATCAGACAGAATTAAGCAAGCACAGAATCAAGACAGCGAGTTGTAGAAAAAGGTAGAGCTGGTTCAGAAGGGTAAGTTTCCTGAATTCAACATTGATAATGATTTTTTTTTAGATTTGGGAAGAGATTATGTGTGCCTTGTGATTCACAGTTGAAGAGAGAGTTGTCATGTGAAGCTCATATTTCTCCGTTTTCAGTTCATCCAGGCAGTACTAAGATGTATAGAGATCTTCGAGAGTATTACTGGTGGGACAGAATGAAAAGGGATATTGGTGATTTTACTATGAAGTGTTTGACTTGTGAATAGGTTAAAGCAGAGCGACAGTTACCGAAAGGGATGCTTCAGCCTTTACCAGTACCAGAGTGGAAATGGGAGAACATATCCATGGACTTCGTTATGGGATTGTCGAAGACACCTCGAGGTAATAATGCAATCTGGGTTATTGTTGATCGCTTGTCTAAATCTGCTCATTTCCTCGCTATACGAAATACTTTTTCCCTAGATCAAATTTCCCATTTGTATCTTAAAGAGATAGTCAGGTTACATGGAGTTCCTCTCTCCATTGTATCTGATTGTGATCCCAGGTTTACTTCTAACTTTTGGAAAGGCCTTCAGAAGTCATTGGGTACTGAATTAAATTTTAGTACAACTTTTTATCCTCAATCAGATGAGTATTCAGGAAGAATGATTTAGACTTTGGAGGATATGCTACGTGCTTGTTAGATGGATTATCAGGGAAGTTGGGACCATCATCTTTCTTTGGTTGTGTTTTCTTATAATAACAGTTTTCATTCCAGTATACAGATGGCTCCATTTGAGGCATTATATGGTAAACGGTGTCGAACTCTAGCTTTTTGGGATGAAGTGGGTGAAAGGAAGCTGATGGGACCAGAATTGGTAGAAGAGATGGCAGAAAAAGTTCAGTTGATTCAGAAACACATGATAACATCACAGAACAGGTAGAAGAGTTATGCGGATAACCGGAGGAAGGACCTATCTTTCGAGGTAGGTGATCATGTTTTTCTCAAAGTTTCACCATGGAAAAGTGTGATGTGATTCGGTAAGAAAGGAAAGCTGAGTCCAAGGTTCATTGGACCATATGAAATTATAGAGAAAGTTGGATCATTTTCTTACCAAGTGGATTTACCTCCGAGTTTATCTCAGGTACACAATATTTTTAATGTTTTGATGTTGAGAAAGTATATGCCAGATCCATCTCATGTTTTGAGCCCAGAGGTAGTTCAGTTGGAAGAGAATCTCTCTTATGAAGAAAAACCAGTCCAGATTCTTGTTTGAAGAGAGAAAGTGTTGCGAAATAAGGTAATTCACCTGGTAAAGGTTTTGTGAAAAAACCATATGGTTGAAGAGGCAACGTGGGAATCTGAAAATGCTATGAGGGATAAATACCCCCACTTATTTCGATAAATGAATAAAATTGCAAGGATGCAACTCCCAAAAAGGGGGAAGGATGTAACATCCCAGGTAAATAAAGAATAAAAAAATTTCATATTTATTAATATTTACGAATTAAATATTAATTTTACTTTAAAGGGGTTGCTATGTTCGATAGCGTACCCGATACGCAACAAAGAGTTTCTTTGAAATCTTACGTTGCATACTAGTAATAAAATAATATTATTTTAAATGGTAGTTAACACGTAGCCATTTTATTGGAGGGAATGAATAGAAATAACTAAAATATGATTATATATGTTTGTTAAATGTTTTTACAATTATCCAATAAAGGATAAAGGCTTAAAATACGAAAAGAATTAAATTTTAGGCATAGATACTCTAATATTCACTAAAATGTCGAACTATCGCACTTTGATGGAGAACCCCTCTTTAAATATAGTTTTGGTCACTCTTATACATTATATTGGACCAAATAAAATTCTTCTTTAGAATCGGGACATCAAAATTTACTCTGTGTAGATTTTTGGTATTTTTCCGATAAAGTTCATTTTTTTAATGAATAGTGAAAAATGTTGTATTTTAATTCAAAACCTCTTTTTAATCTAATTTATTTATATGATTAAATTATCTTTTGAATTGGTTTTAAATTGAAATTAGAATATATTTTTACCGTTTAATCCAATAGTGGTCATTAGAATGAATTTCACTTTGAAATTAGACTTAAACTAGTGTCAATCTTTTGATATATATTATTCCATAAAAACATGCTATTTGTTCTGACAGCGGGGATTAATTATTAAATTAATTTATAAAACTTATATGATTTGAATTTTTTAAAATAGACATCATTTTTGAATTCAGAATATCAAATATAGCTTAGGGTAAAGTTTTGGTATTTTTCTGAAAAACTTCAATTTTTAATGAATAGTGAAACCACTAAGTGGTACTTAAAAACAGATTTTTTGTTTAAATGAAATATTACCACCTCTGTGTTTCGAATTTAAAAAATCCTACATACATGGTTTTCATTAAGAAGTAAAATTTGGTTCAACGGAATTAAAATAATTTTTTGGTGAATAGTAACTTTTAAGTTTTTAATCAGGATTAGAGGTAATTAGTGTAATTTAAGGTAAAAATAATGTTTTAATAATATGAAATGACCTTGACACATGTCCTACCCTTATTGTATGTGTCATGTCCGACCAAGAAAATCCATGGGTCAACTTGGGGACCCCATGGAGCCACTTTGGTAGGAAAATGACATTAATAACTTTTTATTTAATGTTAAAATGAAAATGTCACAGAGATGTGTTGTTTTAATAAAACATTTTTTACATGGGGTTATACAAGTCATATTTTTGACTATAAATATTCATTAGAAAGATAAAAATACTTCCTACATTATGATATTTGTTTTGTAATTTTTAGACATTAAATAAATTAAATTATTTATGACACCATGATGATGCAACGATTACCTCATTATTTAACGATTTAAATAAAATGAAAAGATAATGTAAAATATAAGACCTACACTTGTCAAAAACATATTGGATGGGTTTATTTAGAACTCTTATCACCTTAACCTATAAATATATAATTTTGGGACCTTTAAAATCCGAAAAGCATTTTATAATAAAGTAACCTTTTATAACTTTCCAAGAGTGCCTCTCCTCTCCTCTTATAAAAGGCCCCCACCCCTACCACCTTACCCACACTTCTAAAGTCTTTGGATCGGCCAAAACCTGCCCATTTTGTCTCCCCACATCCCTTTCTTACTCCTAGAATCCAAAATTTGCTCAGAAGTCTTTCCAAGGAAGCCTTTGAGATCAATTCAAAAAGAGTTACCCGATTTAAAGGTAGTGTCTTCTCTTGTGTTCTTATGTTTTATTTTGCTCCTCCAACCCCCTAAAATCTTTTATTCCTTTATTTTGTAACAACAAAAGTATCTTAAATATACTAGGATGTTGTTATGTGAAGGATTTGAGCTACACTTACACACAACTTCATCTAATGGTTATAGAACATAATGTTTCTGTGGATGGTGAGTTTCTGCCTCACGAAACGATGATTGTTCAATATAATTTTAACACCTTTAATGGTGGAAATTAAGATGTAACTCTATTTATATATGATATATATTATTTTTATGTTTTCCTTCTGCTTCTTTATTTTTCATTTTTGGCATACCTTTATGGTTTCCATTGTGGGTAGACATGATAATTTTATTTTAGGAAGTGCGGACTACCGCCCTCTCAAAGTGATTTGATTCGTTAATGCCATATGCGGGATGTATAAATGATAGAGTTAATGTTATTATATATGATGTTATAATGGAATTATAATATACCCTTATATCATTATAATTTCACTCCATTAAATACTAAATAGAAATGAAAGTAGCGCTCATGCGTACGTACGACTTACCGTCTCCATGAACGGTGCATTTCATTTCTTACCTATAAATGTTATGTACTATTATAAATACATGTATATTCTGGATATATATGAAATATATGATATCCAAATAATGAATATAATTTTTGATATAATGAAACTTTGACCAAATAAACAACATGTAATTGTAATAAGTTCATTTTTGACTTAAGTACCAAATATCGACAAAACGAACTTTATTAAATTAAATGATTACATAACATTTATAACAATTAAAATAAGTTATATAAAAGGAATAATAAACTTGAAAAAAGTTCTTAAGCAAGTAGAAATAAACTTTAGTTTATTATTCATGAGATTAAAAATCAATCGAGTCACGTCGGACACGAGGTAAGGGACATCGTCTCAATCTCCTTTCATTGAGGCATATTTTGTTTTATACACAACTTTCTTTTATATGGTGTATAAACCCCTTTGACTTTTATGTTTATTCAAAAGTAATCTTTTTATATGAAGCATTTACTAAATGACAAAAGGGAATGTTTTTTTGTCGTACGTATGCGGTGAAAACGACTTCTCCGCCGCCGTGACCATTATTTGAGTTTCAGCTTCCTCTACAAGATATAAATTTTTTTGAATGAAAAATAAATACCATGTTTTAATTTTCTTTTATTTTGGTATTGAAAATGGTTTTCATAAAGTTTTTATATCAATGTGTTGTATTAATATCTCGTGATTGAAAAGTGGAAATGTTATGTTTCCTTTATGGATGTTTTATGTGATACGATTATGTTATGGTTCTTGGGCATTGTTATGAAGACGGGTGGTTCCATGATAAACTAAGGGCGGGTGAGCCCGATATAGCTCTCCAATGCGTTGGGTAACGCGAAGGAGTTAAACGTTAAGGTTTCTCCGAAGTGATTTAGGGAATATAATGTGATGGGTATTCCAAACGTAACCATGAGGGTTACTCCCTACGTAAGAATGTTATGAATGCTTCAAGTTACCTTTATGTATTATGATTTCTATGATTTATTCATGATTTGATGAGGTATGTGATTATGTTTTATGAGTAAAGTATGATTCCATGCATGGAATAATATTTTCATTTCGTACTTTTATATGCCTTACTGAGCTTTTTATGCTCATCCCATGTTTTTGAAATGTTTTTCACAGGTCAATGGAAAGGTACATGATGTGATGATAGTGTCAAGGAAGTGTAAAGAAAGAATCCATGTTTTATTTTAAATATGATTCCATTGATGGGATAAATGAGTACTATCTTTTATGTAACCACTTTGTTTAAATGTGGAATATAATGCATGTTTTATGATCTAATTCTCT
Organism: Viscum album; assembly: GCA_963277665.1. Lineage (NCBI taxonomy): Eukaryota > Viridiplantae > Streptophyta > Magnoliopsida > Santalales > Viscaceae > Viscum > Viscum album. The sequence goes on from OY728135.1 coordinate 1,174,686,348, forward strand.
AAAACTCTAAACCTGAAAAGATCCTCAACGTGTATTCTTGAAGTAACTCAAGATTAAGTAATGTTTAAGGCAGGGGCCTTATATAGTTCCACAAGCGCATGTGAAACAAAGTTGTTCCGGAGACACATACTATGTAGGAAGGATGAAACCATGGTGTTGGTTTTTAGATTCACCACGATCGATGATCTATTATTCAAAGTGTATAATATTTCCTACAAGTTATTAGTATATGGAAATTAGCTAAAATTGATAAGACCGACTAAAATTAAATTAATGGATTCCATGTATCAAAGTATAAAAGGTGATTATTATTTTGAATACTGCGGTGGGTATTCAAGTGAGTTGATACATGGATGGTACAAATGTAGTACCAATAAGGCTCGATTGGTTTCACCAAGTTGTTATGCCTAAATCTGTTAGAATTTTACTTATCATAGATAATATCTATGATCAATTTATTTTTCATTGGATGTCATGGCACCCAATTGTGGATGGTGTCTATATGACCCAACCGCAAAGGGATGGTCACGTCACATAATTCGAATAAAGTTTTCAAGTTACTGAAATGCAGTTTAGGATTAAAGTAAGCAACATGATCATAGAAAACACATTTGAAAAAATGTTTTCCATGTGTCTACGTGAGGTTAGTGGGAGCATCAATGTTTTCGAAACAAAATATGTTCAGAAACATATGGAAAACAGACATTGGTCTCACTGTTAGTTAAGACCAAAATGAAATTTACTCTCTAATGATTGACTTAAAGTAGCAACATAAGTTCTAGGGAATAAGATCTACTAAAATAGATCTATAGGTTGATTGGTCCTAGTCAATCGTACATATAGTGACATTGTATTGAAAAATAAATGTTGGAACAACTCAAGAGATGAATTGTTGCCTATGTCACAGGGCATAATCTCTCCATGTTAACCTGTCTGTGACATGAGAAGATATAAATGTGGTAAGTTGAAATCCATATGTCGGAGTGATGGATCAATCATGTATGCCATGATATGTACAAGAACTGATGTTTCCAAGGTATATTTTACAATAGGAAAATATTAGTTGTATCCAGGAGCACTACAAGGTATGTAGTCAGAACTATCTAATTGTACTTCGGCAAGTACAAAAGATGTGTACCTGGTAAGTAGAGAATAAATGATACTAGTTTTTGGGGATATGAACTAGTCTTCCATAGATCAACGTGATCTAGTATTATAGTTAGGCTAAAGGCAATGAGCGAGCCAAGATCATATCAGCCTGTGGTGGCCATACCTATAAGACCGAGTACATTACAGCTTCTAAGATTTCTAAGAAGCAGTTAAATGCAATGATTTGTTCCAATTCTTGGAATCGCAGCTGATGAGAAAAGTATTATCATAATGTAGATTATGATATTCTTACTAGCCAAGATTTCAAGTTATGAGAGTGGATAAAAATGGATATACTCGGGATACTGTCTCTTGAGAAGTTTTACTCAACGAGATAAGGTTGCAATAGCAGAATAGCCATTCGGTGGAACTGTGGTGGACCTAGTAGCTAAATCCATTACTCAGCAGAAACATGATGTTTATCATGTGGGTAGTTAACAAGTTTGGTTAGCAAGTTGTCTCTAGTGCTAGTGGGAGTGTTGAAATAGTGGGTGCCCTAGACCCAACTATTCAGTGCTTTTGATTACCATATTGTGTAAAGAGTTAGATATACATTATTTCATCTTACCATTATAGTGTAGACTTTTCTGTATCCACTATTGAAATGGTAATGTCCAAAGGTTAATTGTCATATAGAAAGGTTATAGAAGTTCCCAGGATATAATGAGAACCTATAGATTCTATGAAATTAATCTTAAATATATGTTCTATAGTCTAGATACATATTACTGATTGGACACAATCGATGTTGGACTATAAGGTGCTGGGGGATCATAAGCATTGAGACTTCTTCTCATGAAGTTCGCACTTGGTGATCTCTAGTAGTGAGATCATGAGGACTAACCCGCCAATAGGAAAACCACATGTTTTGGGTGTCATTGGATGTTCCTATCTACGATCATGTGTAATGTTCTCCTGACTTGAGATCACTACCAATGTATGTCATTTGATTTCATACTTTGATGCCAGACGAAAACCATGGAAATGAAGTCGTGGCAAGGTAGTTTGTGTCGGGTGCGTCATTGGTGGCATGACACTGGTTGAATGGTCAAGAAAGGATTTGTCGCTTCCGGTTTATGGAAGTAATATATCTCTGGCCATGTTGATATGGATGGAAGTACCTTTATAAGACCATGGCCATGGAATTCGAGGGTAAATCCATACAGTTACATCAACAAACAATAAAGCAAGAAAGGGGCGATGAAATGAGAGTGCGTCCTGCTTTATGAGATATTATAGACAAATAGATTATATTACATAGTTCATGTCCGTAGGTTGGTTGTCTCTGCTGTGACAATCCTTATTTCTTCAGGGTCCATGATGGGTTGCTAGATCCCGCTCTTGGATTGTGAATACTATTAACGGCAGTCGAAATAAGGGCCTAGAAGGTCACACATAATAGCGTAATCAAGAATCTTCCCTATTCAGTTGAATATGAGTTTTGGACATGGTGGGCCCTGCCACAGGGGTCCGGGTTTTGTCCAAAGTTAAACGAGATCCAATAAAATAAATAAATTCTTATTATTAGAGTTTAGAATATTGAATATTGAATTTATTTAATAAATGTATTTATGAGTTTTAGTAAATACATTAAAAAATATTAATTGACAAATATTAAATTATTCAAGGTTCAATTAATATTTATGGTAGTGACGAGCGGAGCTAAGGACTTAATTATTATCATGTAATATATTTTAATATATTACAAGTAAGTAATAATAATATTTATGACTCAGACAAGTCGTCGTAAAATGTCATTGATAGTGTGTTAAGTATTTGGGGCCAGTGAGGCGATACCAGGTATTTTAATTAAGCACTATAAATAGAAGAGGGGGGGAAATTGTGAAAAATTATTCATGGAGCTTATCTCTCCTCTTCTCTCTCCCAAATTATAGAGAGAGATTCTCTGAATCCATGGAGCTCAGTTGGATCTCTCTCTCGAGCATCGCTAGCGATGTGATGCGGTGGTTGTTGGAGCGTCGAAGGCATCGTCGCAAATCCGCGCTAGCACCCAGATTATGATGAACGGCGCTCCCGCAGATTCCTTGAAGCATGTGTGGATGATCTAGAGGAATTCAACTTTGGATTCTTTGAGAAGTGATTGTCAACAACGAGCAGACATCGTGTGTGACTTCAGATTTAAACCAGGTATTTTACAGTTTAATTTTGTGCTTAAAATCCTCCACACTTGGTCCTCAGCTAAGAACGGGATGCTCTTCTCTGACGTCGACAGGTTTACATCGATCATCAGTGGTATATTTTTTAAAACCCACCTATTTGGGGCTTCCGCTACATGCCTGGTTCCAACACCATGGAGGAACATACACTCAATCTAATTTGGGAGGCTAGATATCCCTTTTATGGAGTCACTATATGTAATCATCCTCACCTAGTAGGAACCATCTTTTCATATGACATAATGTATATATATGTAAATAGATATATCATAATCATTTATATATACCTTATCTTCCCCCTATATAAGTTAATGAACATAAATATAGGTGAGTTCTCCTGTGTAAGAAGAATACACACCTCAAACTAGAACATGTGAAATAAGTCTCACACCTTTATATACCATACATGGTAATATGGCTATATATGTGGAAAAAATAAGAATCTTTTAAAGAATTCATCCATGACCAAATCATAACATAAGTCATAATCATATAATAATAGTCATGAATTCAACCATTATGCATCAATGGATCCAAATCATGCATAGTCTTGTCATATATGTCCTGTAGTGTCAAAAGATAACACCATAATTTATAATAAATGATAGAAACCCTGATATATCATATTAGAATTGAGTTTTCATTTAAAATGGAATACATATGTCTCTTTAATGTTTGGTATGTAGTGAATCCTCTATATATGTATCACGAGGCATGAATTCCACTAAAAAGTCCACGAACAAGTCCACTTTACATTTAGTTTATAGTGAATCCCTTAGAGTGATTTAACTATAGTCATCATATGCATATATTTCTTCATTATTTATCATTAAATTATGGTGAATCAAGTTCAATAGTAACATGTTTGAGTATAAAAAGTCTATGATCATATAATTTTAATTTTATAACCATAAATTTACACTAAGACAACTCACAAACATGTTATATAATTTCATTAAACATCTAGAATAACTCACAACATGGTTTACATAACACTAAGGTACTTTTGTATACTCAAATAATCCCTTAGAAGGCACAATGCATGGATTTATAGTATAATAATTTGATCAAGTTAAAAAACAACAAACATATAAAGGCATACAACATATTTGTTTTATACCCCTATAAATCATGTATGAATATTTATAACAAGGTTTAAATAAAATTTAAATCCAAGGGAACAATCAGGTAAGTGTATACTAAGGATAATGCCTCATGGGCCAATAAAGGACAACTTAACTAACATCGGTTTGTCTTAAAAAAATTATTAATTTCATCCAAAAGGAAAAAATAATATCTATTTGTTAGTCACTCTACCCCATACCACTGTATTATCCACACTTAATGATACGAGATGAAGATAAGAGGATCACCCACCAAAACTTACAGAAACACAATTACCTAAGCTTGAAAGTAGAGATATGAAACCAAAGACTCGATTTTGAATTATAGGTTAGACTGGGGGAATTTTTATCTCGTTACCCTATTTTGAAAATTAAATCATTCTAGGAAGTATCCTTACCTCAATATGGATTATCATGGACCCTAATTAACACTCAAAGATGGATCAATCCAAGGAATAACTCAAGTTTAAAACCTATAAGAATTTTGGGATTTAAAAATGAAAATTTGATATAAAAAATGAATAAATTATAGGAATAAGAGAGAACCTACGATATATTCAACATTAATGACTCCCATAGACACATGTAAATGAATATGGGTGGAAATCCACCTCTAGTATGAATTATATTAAAAGGGGTTGAGGGAGAAGTTCTCAATAGAATATTAGAAGTTTGAATAAATATAAAATCATAAAGTAGTGGAATAAGGGGTTTAATTAGGGGTGAAAATTTAAAATTACCCATTTGAAAGGGTTTTCACCTAGATATATTTTGGGTAGTTGGTAAAATGACACTATGTACCTAGAAGTTTAAAATAGAACCGTTTTAACCTTTGAAGCTTGATTGGGAACTCAATACTATACCATTAGGAACTAATTAGTCCCTAGAACCTGTGGGACATCCCACTTTATTATAACTACACTAAATTATCCTTGAAACTCTAAATAAACCCAAAATTATTTTAATAAACATTATTAGAGAGAAAAATCACCAAAAAGGAATGGATCATTATATCTACCACCCGTGGGGATACTTTTGATTGAAAATGTGACACCCATGGTGTCACTACATTGTTTTTAACTCATTCATTGATCATTGTGTGGCCTCCATTGGTTTTGGGAGATTATTTATGTCACATGGTTAGATAAAAGTTTTCCCAAACCATTCTATACTCACCTAAAAGTTGAAAATATTTTTTATAGTAGCATTGACATGATTTACTAAACTATGTTAACTATGAGAACCTAAATAAAATTTATTTTAAATACTTGATTTAAGTGATTCCACCTACCATTTGACCCACTCTCATTTGGGTATTAACTAGATGGCACGCACTTCCTTCTTTCTCTATATTATTTAGCTACTTTTGGGGAGATTTATCACTAAAGGTAAGTGATTTTTTCATGATTTCTTAATATAATATTTCCCTTTCCTCTTCTGCCCTCTTCTCCTCTTCTTTTCTTTATTTCTCCAATATTTTCCTCTATCCTTGATGGAAACGTGGGATGATTTTTATGGTTAGGGTTATTCTAAAATTGGGTATTTTATTATCTATAGGTTTTGATTCAACACTTAAGTCATCTTTTGGTGGTTTCTATCAAAGGTGATATGTTTCTACCAGTTGAGGTAGGTGTTTCCATTACATTTCCATTTATTAAAGAGTACCATGATTTCTTTATGTTTTAAAAAGTTTTTTGAGCCTAATTAATTTTATTTATGATACCTAGTTTTTTGTTATCAAAGGTTTTCCATGTCGTGTTGTTTTTTTCCATTGAGAAAATCGGTTGAGATGCTTGATTCCATAGAACTTTGACTTTAAATGGTGTTTTATGCATTCTTAATGTTTGATAAAATGATATTGAAGTTTTTTCATGAGAAAAATAACTAGTTCATGGTGATTAAAACTAATTGGGTTTTATAAATTGAATTTCTCCTTAATTATAAATCACTTTCTTTATTTTATGTGGCCTCTAATGTTTTAAAAGTAAACTTCCTTGTTGGTGAGTGTATTTCTCTTGAGTGAAAAAGGATGTGTTTATTTTAAGAAAGGATTTCCATGTTTTTAAAAGGTGATATGATTAATTTTTGGATTTATTTTAGATTAATCCTTTGATTGATTTGTTATGTTGATTTCATATTGTTCTTTGGTGTGTGTATGATTTCACTTGGGATTCATTTATTTTCCAAATGGTTTTAAATTTTTTTTTCATAGAATGTTATTATTATGTATAAAGAGAGGGCTTAGTTAGAACATTATGTGATTTTATTTATTTTCTTATTTCTTACACCATAAATTGAGTTCATTTACACCTATTGTTTATACTTGAGAGTTTTTTCTTGTTAATATGAATTATTATTCATGTTTCCTTGTTTGGGTTAGTGATCATTATCAAATAGGGTGGGTTATAGGTGATATTTTTTACTTGAATGCAACGTGTCATGCATTTGGGTGGTATGCGTATCAAATGATGAGGATATCTTGATGATAATCACCTATTTCATCCATGAAATTAGGAACCTAGGTGACTAAGTGGGAATTTTTGGTATGTTTCCTTACTACTTGAGTGTGATACCATAGCCAGTAACCCTAGTAGAATGTAAGATCTAGCTAGGGGATGTGTCACTAATGATGCTATGTGAGAGCAATTCATGTGATGAGTTGTGTGACTATTAACCTTCCAGTAGTTGGTAACACCTTTTAATGTCGAGAAACATACACCATTAGTTCCTATATTATTGTCTCATGGTTTTTAGTTTATGATATGCCCTTTTATTTTTGTTGGCATGTGAGTGGTACCTTTTGTTTATTTGATTACATTGGTTCTTTATGAGTAAGTATCATGGGTGTGAGACATTCCTTATTTGATCACTGTAATTTTTTATGACTTCTTATTGATTTATATTATAATATGTATTCTCTTACTTATACCCATGTGTGGGGTGTGTGTGATAACATTTTTAAAAAAGGGATGATATTTCTTGGTTTTAAATGAAATCCTTGAGATGTGTTTACTTTATAAATGTATTTTAAATTGTGTGTGTTTTTTTCAATGGATTTTTATTTTCAAAATAAAAAGGTTTAGCTTGCTCTTTTTTAAATGTACACGACTAGGTTTTAAAAATGTAAGTGGTTTGTCTTCTTTCAAATGAATGTATATTTCTAGGTCCTTATTGAGGCATGTTTTAAAAATGAGGCGATTTGTTAAAAAATATAAAGAATATATTATTTTATTTCCATTTTACATATATGGAATGAAAAATAATTTTTTCACACCTTAATTTAAACTAATAATCTTGGTTTATTTATAAATGGAATGGAATTGACTCATGGTGGTATCCTACTGACCTTTGGATCACACCCCGCATACTCATGTCTTTGGGTATACGATCCATCATTTTTTCTATAGGTTTCCATTTATGACTTGAAGGTTGGATTTTTTTCCACTCTTCATTGAGATTTAGGTTCTGTTTGGGTTATGGTGGTGAAATGTGAGTCACACAGATATTTTTGTGTTTGTATCCCATTTTAGATTGGATATTTTTAGGCTGTGAGTTGTATCAGCCTATTTTTCTACCTATATTTTTTTAGATTAGTTTATTTATTTGTTTTGGCAATGAAAAATCATTTTATAATAATGATTTATTTTATGGAAAATGTTTTGTAAAATATTTTCGTTATTATTTATGTATATGGTATGTTTGGATGTTTTATTTATCATTTTTTGCTTGGGAATTTTGGCAAGGTCATCCAATATAAGGAGTCACCATGTTAGGTTCTTCGTGGGACTATTCTTGATCTTATTTTTATTAGTGTAAAATAATTACAAAGAATTATCTTGTGATAGCCTAATGATTGTCGCCAACCAAGGGTGATGGATAACATTCCTCAGGACCTAAGGTTGACCAGATTGAGTAATGTTTTAGGTCATCTTGTGTAGATTTTCTAAAAAATGGTATTAAAGACCCTATATTTATTTGGGGGTAAAGGTAGATTGGAGTTAGGACCATCTAGGATTAGGTGGTATGTATGGGGAAGTTCTTTTCTAGCTCTTCCTTGTGTTGGGTGTCGAGTTTCCATGGGTGGTTAGGAGTTTTTAGCAATTTCTCGATTTATGGCAGTTTGTCTTTGAGATATTTTTATATAGAATGTTGATACTATGAGATGTAGGAATATACTGGGAGATGTATTGGGAAAATCCTCATTTCAGAGTGAAACTGGAGGTGATCCAGTGGGCACATGGTTATGGTGTACGGTCTATCAAACTGTGTGTAACCCATACAAACTGTTCTAGACAATTCTGGTGTCACTCACATGGTTGGCACATGGCCTGAAAAAACATGCATCAAAACCATGCATAGTGGATAATGTTGGGGATTTTTTTGTTCCTAATTTATTGTTTTAGCCTCTCTCATGTTTTTTGGGGATTTTTAATGAATGTTTAATTGATCCTTCTGGATTTTGAAAGTGGTTGAACCATGTTTTGAAGAAATGTTTTATGACCTGGTGTTTAAGTTTGTTTTAAAAACTTGGTTTAGTTTCTTGGTTAACTATAATAATATTTTTAACTCTGTGCAATGTTTTTTAGTTGATATAGTTTTCAAGGAAACAATTACATGGGTTTTAGTGAAAAAATTAATGAAGTTTCTTGGTGTGTTTATTTTAAAGTGAAGTTGGTTTTTGAAAAATTCATTATTTCTTTTCTAGGTTTGAACTATTTTAAAGTTTTGTACCTATTTGGTGTTTAGATAAGGGAAGAAGGTGATGTTAAGAATTTTTGAAATAAGGTTTCAATGAGTGTTTTCAATCTTGTTTCATTTGATAGTTTTTGGATTGTATTACTTATGTTTGAATTTTTTGTAATTTTGTGAAATATTTTTTTCATGCTCTTTTTTAATGTGAACCCTAGAAAGCATTCAAAAAGAATAGAAGATAATATTTTTTATTGTCCTCATAGTAATTCATAAATAGACTTACCATGCTTAGAATTTTCCAAAACTCATGAAGAAGTGGATAAGCCTAGTTCTTCTTTGCTTGGGGATCATTTGTGAGAGTTTTTCAATCAGAATACTTCTTTTTGGCGGTGATAAAGGTTCGCATGAGGTTATGGAGTGTCAAGAAAATGTTGAAGAGATCTCTAAGTCACTATAAACTCCATGGTACTCTAGGGTGAGGTTCACCGCTCCTTTTTTTAAAATTTTTAGGGTCAAATTGGTGAAGGCACACTATCTATGCTCAACCGTTCAAAGTGACGTATTGGATGTTTTTTAAGGGAACTTTAATCCAATAGTTTTATATTTAATAAGTGAAAATTTCAAAGGTGATGGAATTCACGAGTGTCACTAGGGTGATCTATCAGGAAAGGCTCATGTGGATCTATTGTCTAGATTGATTCATTTCTCTATTGAGTTGGATACATATGATTCTAAGATGGCATGGTACTTTGAAAGGGGAATCCATCCAAATCTTAGTAATGTGGTGTTTTAGTATAGCCTAACTACTTTCAAGGAAGTGGTGTTCAAGGAAGATGTTATGGAAGCATTGTTGGTAGGTTAACTTAAGATAAGTGATGTTGTGATCCTATCTGGTGTCAAAAAGAGTTTTCCATATAGAAAGACATGAAATGAAGTTGTGTGCTATCATTTTGGAAAGTTCAATCAAATTAAATATTCTTGTACTATAACTCAAAGGACCTATAACTAGTGTGACCATCTTAGCCACTTTTAAAGGTTCTATAAGCTAAATGAACATTAGAAGAAGAATTCTCAGACTCAGCCTTGGTCTGAGTAGTAATTTTTGGTGTTACTTCCACACGGAGAGTCAAAAGTTATTTTGAGGTTTTGAGGATTTTATCTTTTGTAATACTCATTTTTTATATTTTTTCTATATATTTTTTATGCCTTATTTCATTAGTTGTAATGAATTATAGATCTTTTGGCTCATGTTCTAATCTTTTATGTTCTCCTAACTCATTGTTTCCCTATATTTTATCTTTATACATGGTGTTTACCATGGTTTGAGGATCATTTAAAGAATAAAATGTGAATTACTTGCATGTGGGAAGGTGTATTGTGGACAGGCTTCCAGTTTCTAGGTAAACCGCAAGAGATACTAAGATGATATTTACTTTCGAAATTACCGTGGGTTGGTTTTCCACATGTTGGGCATTGAGTTACCCTTTATGCAACCATGTGACCCAAAGTCAGAGCTATGTCATTCCTTATTGAGGAATGATCATGTTTGGGGTGATTCTACTAGTTTATAGGAGTAGACTATTCAAGAATATTGGCTTGATAATCTTTTCATGTTCTTTATGATTCACTCTATTGTGAGATTTTGAGCTAGTTGTTTTCATTAGTCGCTTAGTGGTTGGTGGATCATTCATGTTTGATAAGGATAATTCTTTGGAGTTATCTATTTGATGTTTAACTAGTTTAGATTAATTTTAAATAGTGGAAAGAACTTTAGTAGGTCTCTATGGGTTTTCCTTACTCTGATGGAGTTTCTTCCAAGATTCTTCTGGTTGGGATGCATCATTATTTCTCAAGATTATGGCCTTGATTGTTATTTAGGTGTTTCTTTTGGTATAGTTTGGGACTCAAAGAACACTAGAAAGTTTTTTATTTGAATTTAGTAGAGTTATTGAATTCAGGTTAGACCATATGAGTTGTTTTCCCACCATTTTATTGTGTAAGTAATCCATTCTTAGGATCATTAGGGCTTCAGTGGTTGATAAATATTTTCTTGTATAGTCTTTCCGGAGAAGCGGTATTTTCAGGTCCTGTGTTTCTAGTTTTGAGTATATGATTGATCTTTACACTTATTTTCCTCATGTCATCACATTATTTTAAGTAGAATACTTTCTATGGGTTGAAAGTGAAATGGTGGGGAGTTTTTGACACCCATAGTGTCGCTACATTATGTTTAACTCATTTATTGATAATTGGGTGTACTCCACCTGTGTTTGGGTTATCAATTAAATGTTTCTAGAAAACTTTTCATGTCACATGGTTTGAAAATAGTTTTCAAAAACCATGAAACACTCACCTGTAAGTTGAAAATATTTTCCCACTAACATTCACATGGTTGGTTCATAATTTACTAAATTGTGCAGTAAAATTGGATATCCCATTAAAACCTAAACAATACTTGTTTTAAAAACATGATTTATGTGATTAAACCTTTATTTTTACCCACTCTCAGTTGGGTATTAACTATAGGTAAATCCCTATTCATTATCTTTCACATTGGGCTACGTCTTTGGATATTTCTCACCAAAGGTAAGTGAATTTTCCTGATTTCTTCATCTAATCATTCCCTTTACTCTTCGCATCTCTTCTCATATTATTTTATTTAATTATCCAATATTTTACTATAACCTTAATGTACCTATGGGATGATTGTAATGGTTAGGGTTATTTTAAATTTGGGGACTTTTTTGTCTATATGTCCCGAGTCAACTCTTAAGGCCTCTGTTTGTGGTTTCCATTAAAGATGACATGCTTTCATCGATTGATGTTGGTGTTTCTATTACATTTCCATTTTTTAATATTACCATGATTTATTGATATTTTAATAATTTTTTATTCCTAATTATTGTTAAATGTGATAACTAGTTTTGTGTTATCAAATTTTTTACATGTTTTTTTGGTTTTTCCTTTAGAAAAATTGGGTGAGATGCTTGGTTCATTGGTACTTTGAATTTAAATGGTTTTGTATGCATTATAGATTCTCAATAAAATTCCATTGACATTTTGGATTGAGAAAAATAATTGGTACATGATTTTTAGAACTAATTGGATTTTATAAAGTGATGTGTTCTTTAAGTAAGAAGTGGTTTCTTTATTTTAAGTGGTTCCCCATGTTTTAAAAATAAAATTCCGTGTTTTTGAGTGGTTTTTTCTTAAGTAAAAAAGTCTGTGTTTATTTTAAGAATAAATTTAAATGTTTGTAAAATGTGAAGTGATTATTTATTGAATTATTGGTTTTTTATTAGTCATTTTATTGGTTTTATATATTGATTCCTTATTGTACCTTGGTGTGTGTATTATTTTTCTTTGGGCTTCATTTACTTTACAATTGATTTTAAAAGGGGTTTCCAAATAATGTAACTATTATTTATAAATAGAAGGCTGGTTGTAACTTTATGTGATTATATTTGGTTGGATATTTCTTAAACCCTAGAATAATCATGTTTTCACCCATTTTTTATGCTTGATTGTGTATGATTATTGATATGAATTACAATTCATGTTTCTATGTTTGGGTTGGGGATCAATATAAAATTGGGTGTGTTAAATGTTTTATATTTTCCTAACCACTACATGTCTTGCCTTAGAAAGATGTTCTTATCACCTGATGATGATATATTGATGGTAATAACCTATTTTATCCATGTCATGAGAAACATAGGTTACTAAGAATCAAGTTTTGGTATGTTTCCTTACTATTTGAGTGTGATACCCCAGATATTTACCCCTAGTTATAGGTAACATCTACCTTGGGGATGTTTCATTGATGTGATAGTGATTTGGGTGAGGATTTTTGTGACTATTAACCAGCTGGCAGTTGGTTCCACCTTTTCACATCGAGAAAGTTGTGCCATTAGTTTCTAGAGTGTTACCTCATGGATTATATGTTATGTTATTTTTGTTAATTGTTTTTGGTATGGGAGTTTCATCTTTTGTTTACATTCTTACTTTAATGATTTATGAGTAAGAATCATGGGGGTGAGACATGCCTTATTTGATTACTCTTATTTGTTTATGAATTTTTAATTGATTTTAATTACAATATGCATTAACTTTTTAAACCCTTGTGTTGGTTTTTTTTAATTAAAATTATAAAAAATGGAAGAGATAAATTTATTTAAAGTAAAATCCTTGATATGTGTTCCTTTAGAAATGTATTTTAAATCGTGTGTCGGTTTATTTTCAAGGGATTGTGTTTTTCAAAATAAAAGTTTTAACTTGTTATTTTTTAAATATATATTTTTTGGTTTTAGAAAGGTAATTGGTTTTTACTATTTTAAAATAACATACTTTTCTAATTCCTTATTGTGGCATATTTTACCAATGTGGTGGTTTTCAAAAGTATATGCATCATATATCGTTTTATTTCCATTTTTCATACAAGGAATGAAATTTTTTTTTAATATGACTTAATCTAAAACTATAAATCATGGTTTATAAATGTAATTTTAATGGACTCATGGTGGTATCATAATGGCCTTTGGATCTCACCCCACATACTCATGTATTTGGGTATACAATGTCTCATGTTTTCTTCAGGTTTTGGGTTATGACTTGTAGTTCATATTGTTACCACTCTTGGTTGGGAAGCATGTGTTTTTTGGGTTATGATGGTGACATGTGAGTCATGAGGAGATTTTGGGTTTCCCCCAATTTTATTTTTTCTAGTTTTATGTTTTGAGTTGTATTGGACTCTAAGGCCACTTTTTTATTTCTAATTTTATTTTTTCTTAAAGTTTAAAAGTTTTTTTAAGAACATAGTCTTGTATGGAAGTTGTTTTGTAAAATATTTTGGTTTTTCTTTATTTTTCTCAAATGTTTGGTTGTTTTATTTATAATTTTTTCTTTTAAATTTTGGAATTTTTATCCAAGGTAAGTAGAACATATTCCGGGTTCCTAGTGGGATAGTTATTGATCCTAGTTTTATGAGAGAGAAATCATTCCCAAGTTTTAAATTTTTATACCCTAGTGTTTGTCACCAGCTTATGGTGATTGGGAACTTAATTAGAGCCTTGTGGTAGGTTAGATCAAGTTACATTTCAAGTTAGATTGGGCTGGTTCGTTATATATGATGCATTACTAAAATTCCAATTTTGATATAAAATGTGATGTATTTATATGGTTGGTTGCAACTATGTTCTTGAAACCTTTATTTTTTATTTCACTTTTATGTTCCTATTATATATAGTTACATATATTCCCACTGTAGGGACAAAACCCTCACTACCTGTTGGAAAATTCTATCATATGGGGGTGCACACTTTAATCCATGTGAAACTCTAGCTTGAAGCCAATGATTTGGACTGGTGAGTTACAAAATGGCATTAAATAACCTTTAATTTTTTTTTATTTTTGGCTTGGTATAATAGATATGGGATGGTCAATACTTGGGTTGGAAGCTATTATTGTGTGTAGTAGGCATTCAAGTTTCTGTGGAAGTGGGGTTTCTTTGGTTTCATGCTTTTTCAAGGGATATTGTTATTTTAAAATTTATGGGGTTTCCATCTTGCCTAGGGTAGAAAGAGCGCATGAGTTCAGGCTTCATGATTTAGTATATAGTTTCACATGTCATTTACTTGTTTTTATGTGATTTTTAGGGGTTTAAATTAATTTAATGACAATAATAATATATTTTGTGTTTTCCCAAATGTATTATTGATGATATATAATTAATTTAACCTAATAATTTTGATGATTTTATTATATATGATTGGGACTAATATACAGGTACAAGTGGTGTGGGATTTGGCCTTGGGTGAGTAGTGGGTGGTAATGTATAGTGATTAAGGTTATACCCTTAGGGTGTGTCCCTAGGGTGGTTGTTTTCTAGTGTTCCCATTAAATCTTAATTTTTGTAAAGATGTAAAATATTAATGACATATATAAGTTTATTTTTTGGAATTTTAGAGAAAATTACACCTTGATGATGTTTTGTGGTTCCAACCAGGGATCATATTGAGGGTGTTTCTATGTTTTTGAATAATATTTTTGTGACTATAGATATTAAAGAGGATGGGGCTGAGCATGCTTCTGAGATTTCTCTTATGGATTTGAAAATAGAGCCATTTAAAATAGGGTTTTTTCACATAGTAATAGTTAGTGGTGGATGTGTGAATCATGGTAGAAATACTATGGTAGAATTTTACCAAGATTTATTATTACTACACTGACCATATTTCTAGGTAATTGGTGGTAATCAGGTTGATAAGGATTGGATCAAGATCTTAGAGGGTGTTTTTGAGCTGGTTGAGATGCCCGATGATCAGTGGTTGAAGTTGGTGACCAATACTCTTAGGTACCCTACCAGATATGGTGGGAATTTTGTCTAGGATAAGAGTAATTGGAGATTATCTTAAGAGGGATTTAAGAAACCTTCTTGTTAGAGGATTTTTCCTTAAGTCTCTAAATCTAGATTGGTCTTGGGAGTTTATGGAGCTTATGTTGGGAATGATTTTTTGTGTTGGACCAAACCACCTGATTTATTGAGATACTATATTTTTCACCCTCTCTAGTAGGGAATGAGGTGAAGGACTATTAGTTTTGGATCAACCATCTAATAGATGTGATGGGATAGTTCATGATCTTCAACCAGACATCCTATTATGATGTAGTTCACAAGTCTCACTACTAAGTGGGGATTGATGGAGGACAACATTAAAAGATTTTTTCTAGTCTTAAGAGGACCTGTTGGAGGATTTTTTATTAGTGATAGTTTTGACTCCTCTAGTGGTAGTAAAATAAGGTTTTATGAGATGTGTTGGGGAAGAGAGAGATAAGATGGTCAGGGCTAAGGCTCATCAATTCCTCCCTTTGGAGGGTCTACCCCCATGTGTTTTGTGTGTGGTTGATTAGGTTATTACTAAAGTTCTTATACTAAGAAGTTGAGATAGTTCCATGCTTGTGGTAGGACAAGACATTTCTAATATTCTTATATGAGGGGATATCTATTATGTTCAGGATGATGTTTAGGGAAGACATATTATTATAGAGCTTGGTCAGGGGGACCTGGTTTCTTCTGAAAGGCCAGTTTTGTGAGATTTATTAGAGTATTAGAGGAATAAGTAGTTGAGAACACCTTAATCGTTAGTCACTTAGGAGATTCATAGATCATGGGGTAGGGGAAATAAATCTAATGTAGTAATGGAATATGATTTGTATTAGGTTCCTTCTAATTGATCAAAGGTTCCTTTTACCATCAGAGTTACGGCTCTGATTACTTCTTCACCTTTTGTTTCCCTTTTTGATATAGGATTATCTAATTCATTTAAAAATTATTGAGTAATATATGGATCGGGGTTGATTCTAAATTTTTATTGTAGTATATTGGCACTTGATACTTCTACTGTAAATATTTTGGATGATATTCAAATATCCCTTCATGTTTTGTAGTGTTTGGTGTCTCTAGAAAATTGTGGGATTTCCTTATTTTTTGTATATAGAGAGTTTTAACATTATCTTTGAGATTGAATATATGCTACTCTTCTAGGTTCAAATTTATTTCTACTAGATACATGTTTCCATTAATTGTCTTATGAGAAATACGTATGTTTTCATGGGTGAATTGGATGTGGAGGTGGGTAGAGTGGGACCCAAACTTAGTGAGATATAGTCTACTACAACGTAGGTGTTGGGTATAGTTCTTGTAGAAGATCAAGTGACAGTTCCATATACTTTTCCTCCAGTGGTGGACCATTTTAGGAAATTGTACCTAATAATTTATTAGAATTAACCCTTAAGAGGAAGATAAATATCATCATTAATCTCATATTGGTTGTGGATCCTATATTGACTTCTTTTTATATAACATCGATTGAGTCAAGTGAGATGATAGTGCAGTTTTAAGACCTTGAGGAAAAGGGTTTTATTCACCTGAGTGCATCCCCATGTAGTGATCCTAATCTATTTTCTAATAATGGGGATTTTAGAATGATATTATGCATGGATTACCAGAATATGAACTGATTTATGATTAAAAATAGGTATCAATTATCAATGATAGATGATTTTTTTGATCATTTGAGGGGAGTTCAGTTGTTCTCCAATTTTGACCAATGATTGAGCTATAATTAGTAACTGGTTAGATTTTTGGATATACTGAATATGTTATTTTGGAGTATATATGGGTTTTATGTAAATTTATTTATTTTATTTGGTCTTAAAAGGGTGTTAATTATGTTCATGACACTCAAGAACTGAATTTTCTGTCCATACTAACACTCCTTCATCATATTTTTTATTGAAAATATTTTGTTATAATTTTAGACCTATGAGTTTCACACTGAGTTCTTGAAGATTATATTGAGTTTGATTTAGGAACATTGATTTTATTCCATGTACTCAAAGTTTTAATTCTAGATCAATGAGGTAAACTTTCTTAGGCATATGGTATCAGAGGTCATTATTTTAGTTGATCCATATAAATTAGAGGTATTGATGTCTTTAGAAAGTCCTAGGAGTGTGTTTTATATTTGAATTTTTCTTGGCTTGGATGGGTATTACCTATTTTTCATTCTGTATTTCTCTCACTTGGTAGTTCCATTGATCGTACTAACCTACAAGGGAGATAAACTAGAGTGGTTTGAATAGTGTGAAGTGGTTTTTTAGGAATTTAAACTAATGTTGACTTCTATAACATTTTGATTCTTACAAACCTAGGATAGGGTTATACCATTCACTATGATTCCTCTGGGGCTAGACTTTGATCTATCTTAATGTGGAGAGATTGAGTGGCCACTTATGGGTCAGGTAAACTTGGACCCCATGAATGCAACTATCATACCCATGATTAATAACTAGTTTTTGTTTTCTATTCCTTAAAGTTTTGGAATTGTTATCTATTTGATTAGATATTTATTGTCAACAAGAAACATAATATCTTTTAGTACATATTATCTCAATAGGACTTGAATATATGATAGAGGTATTTGGTTGACTACTTGAATATGTTTAACTTCAAGGTGATATATACCCCTAGGATGGGGAACATCATTATATAATATCACAGAATAAAGACTCATGAGTAGGGTATTTATGTATCTGGTGAGGAGTGAAATCCGGTGATCTTACTCATTAACTAGCATACATATATTTCATAGGGATGAGAGGCAGTGAGCATTTCCACTTTCATCATTACCTCCTCTTTGGTGGATTGAGTAAAGGTTATCCATGAGACAAATTTAGTCTATGCTGAGATATAGTAATGACTCATGGGAGTTGACCTAGTTTTGGGGAGGTCTCAAGATAAATATGAGGTGTTATATATCCATGGAAGGGTAGAGGTCCCTACTTATATGAGAGGGATGATACAGTTTAATGAGACAACCATGTGTAAAGTATTATATCGAGATACAAATTTAAGATTAATATTCTAGTAGGTCCTACAAAAGGTTATGGTCTCTCAACTAAAGTTGAGTATACTGTACCACCTAAAAATAGATGAGATTCCTAAGAAGATGATTTGGATACTTGAGAATATTCTCTAGGTACACATTATTTATTTTGGTGGAGCATAGGATAACTACATGACCAAAGAGGAGTTTTCTTATAACAGCATCTTTTAGGATTCAATAAAGATGGATACTTGTGATTATTTGTTTGGTAGATTATACCACCCATCATTATGATGGATTTAGGTAGGTGATTTATCATGATTGTGTTGAGATTTGTGTAGGATACCGCCGAGTGGGTGTAGTTGATGAGGAAATAATTGGTTACCACTTAGAGTAGGAAGTGCTCATATATAGACCGAATATGATAAACCTTGGAGTTAAACATGGATAACTAAGTATTATTATGAGTATCCCATTGATTTTGGAATCATTATATGAAGAAGAAATGGAATCCCATACCATGGTTTTTTGGTCCATTCAAGATTGCAAAATAGACTAGGGTTGTTACTTTTAGGTTGGCTCTTCATCCAGGACATTAAGGTATGAATGATGTGTTTAATTTATTACAAATATTTAAGTATGAGATGGACCCAATTAAAGTGATTGAGAGTGAAGATGTTGAGCTTGTGGTGGATGTACTATTTGAGGAGTGTGTGGTGTATATTATGGACTTAAGTGAGAAGGTGCTGTGGGGGGAGACATTGTAATGACCGAAAGTTTTATCAATGGAATTTCTCCCTTATTATAGTAATTTCATATAGTATAAATCACATAAAATCACTTATTGACCGTAATAAAAATTTTATAAAGTAATAATTAATAAAATAAGAAGTATTTATAGAAATTAAGGAACCAATACCGACGAAATAGTAACTTGACCTTAGGAATAGTAATATGACCATTATGAATAGTAAACTGACCAAATGAATAGAGACCTCACCCATGAAAGTATAAATAAAATTTAGGTATTTTATAAATGAAATTATGATATAATTATATCATAGTCTAAGTAAATAAACGTTTTAAAAAAATTTAATTAAGTGTTGGCATTTTTGTAAATCATAAATATTTAGTTTCAATTTTTTTGATTAATTTAATAATTTAAAAGAAAATTTATTTTAATAAAATGTATACATAAATTAATATTTTTATTAATTATTATTTTAAGATAATTTTATGATACCATTAGTAAATTTTCGAACTGTTATAAAATCAGTTATAATTTTAAAATATGTATTTTCCAAGTAAATGTTGATTTTAATTAGAAATTAAATTACTAATATTTATAAAATTATTTTCATAAAATGGAGTTAATTTATGAATTATACACATTAAAATAATGGTTAGGGTTAATGTTTTTTTGATTTTTTCTAAAATAATTTAATTTTTGATGAATTGTAAAATATAATAATTTACGATAGAAGACAAAGAAATGAACTATGGAGTCATATATGATGTATGGATGATGTAATACAAAAATACAAAACCCTCATTCATTATTTTAATATATTTATTTATTACTCAAACTATTCATATTATGGATCCAAAATAACAAACTAATGAATATAATAACGAGAAAACACCCCTCTCCTCCAGTACAAATCTCATCCCTCACAACCTATTTTCCTGACACCTCTCAAGATTTGAGACTTGTAAAAATTCTACCCAATACTCTTCCCTAGAACCTTACCCACGTCCAAGAGCTCTTGGTCCCATAAAAATACGAAAACATTTTCCCTAAGTTGGTTCTCAAGGTGGAGAAATTCAAGAGGTACAATTCTCTTTATTTTCTTTTAATTTCATTTCAATTTATTTTCTATTTTTATTCTATCCCAACCCTCCATAATCAAAATGGAATTATAAATATAGTATCTTACATATACTATAATTATATCATGTTAATATTAGATCCATCATTAAAATCCTCCCTCCCTCCTTCTCTCTCTCCCTCTCTCTCTTTTATTCTAAAATTGATATCATTACCCATGATGTGTCAATTTATTGACATCATGGGTGATGCACTTTTATTTTACTTTAAATCAATCAATGATGTTAACAAAAACATTATAATGGTTGATTTTTTTTTAAAATTTATGCTACAAACCTCTTTATGTTTTGTAACTAACATATATACATAATACTAAATGATAAAACAAAACGAGTTCACTGTGTTTGAAAAACCACCAAAATTATCCTAAAACGATCATTATTTACTTTTATCCAATGATTATTCCTCAAACCATACAACCAAATTGTTTTTAAGATATCTTAAACTCATGGAAGATTATTAATAACATATAATAAAAATTTTGTATATTTATCATCATTTTAGATGAACTTCTATTCATGTACACAACAAAACCAATCATGGAAACTAAAAAAACAAACACTTCCGAACGATGAAATTAAACTATCTAACTCATCATAAAGTCCCTAAATAAACTTAATAAAACTATAATGAATAAAATTAATATATAAAAGGTTATTTATTTGTTATTTAACGAATCTAATGTGATTATATAGGATATTAAAGTAAAGAGCACATTCATACATAAGGTAAGGGGAATTATCGAAACCAACACCACTTACTTGGGGTTTTCCCTATTTCACACAAATTTTAGTATGTATATTCATTTAATTATACTTAAATTTCATTTAATTATTCTCCCCTTTACTTTTATAGTATATACAAGTTTTCTACTTGAGTTTATGACAAACACAATGTTTTCCAAAACAACTCTTCTTTCAAAAAAATAAACCTTTTACTTCTCTTGAGATTGTACTTATTCACTCAAGATTGATGATTTCTATACCAATAATATTATTACCTTTTTATTTTCCAAAATCTATCCATGAATTTATGCTTTATTATATTAAACCCATTCCTTTCTATGGGTAATTTTATGTTCAATGTTGATATACGTTCTATGTGTCATGCATGATAATGTAAATGTTATGATGTGATGGGTGAACCCAAAATTATATAGTGTAATGTAAATGTTATTATGTGATGGGTTCACCCATAATTATATAGCACTCAAATTCATTGGGTAATTCGATTTATCTCATGAGAGAAAGTGAAATATGCATGAACATTATTCTATCTTGGTTCACATCTATGTGTGTTAGTCGACCACTAAGACCTGAGGTTTCATTTTTATACATTTCTATATTCCAAGATTTTACATGCTACTTCCTCTCATGATTATGATCCTATACCCATGTTATGATGATAATGATTATACTAACCCCTTTTTATATGGATTAATGTTCTTATCTATCCTCTTACCAGGCTTTTAGATCACCCCTTTCTTTTATGTATATCATCAGGTGATTACTTGTACTATGGAGAACATGAGGGACAATAAAAATCTAGAGAAAAATGAATTAAATAAATTTTCCTATTTTGTTTTGTAAATTTTATGTATGTTCCTAATTTTTTCAAGACACTAATCTTTTTGATCTTGGTTGTGTAATTTTTTATATTTTTTTTCTATAAAATGTTGTAATAATTCATGTAAGAAAAATAAGGGTAACTATAGTTGGTATTAGAGCATGGTTTAGTTAATTTTGGAATTCAGATTAGAGAACCTTAGAGAAAACCCTTTATACGAGCCTAAGTATAATCAAGCTCCCTAGAATATTTGTTTTAGAAAATGATAAAAATAGGGATCCAACAAGATATGCCTTTGACTTGATTGAACAAATTAATAGATTATTTATTCATGACTTGTTGAATTATGTTTTGTTCTAACCTTTTCTATTTTAGAAAATGGTGGGTGTTAGGAGAAAACATGCCAAAAACTCGTGTGGGGTAAAATATTGTGATTTCCCAAATGACATCACTAATGACGTGGTGGGTTGATTTCAAAATTTCATGGAGATTCTTACCTAGCTATCTAAAGTTATGAATAATAACCTGAATAATTTGGAACTTCCATATTAACCTAAGTGGGAGAAACTGGCTATTGAGTCCTTTATATGGAAACAACCACCAAAGTTTAGTGGATCTTTCAATACACTAGTTATAGAATAGTGGGTCAAATCAATGGAGAAGATATTTTCTGTACTTCACTATCATGAGATGGAGAAGGTGACTCTTTCTATTTATCATCTTGATAAAGAGTCCGACCAATGATGGGAGTTGATTAAGAACACCATGCCAAAGGATAAAATTGAAGAGATGGAGTGGGAAGACTTTAAGATAATTTTTCTTAATAATTATTTCCCTAGAACTCTTCATAGAAATATGGATAGAGAATTCATTTATCTAAATCAGAAGGATAATCTATCATGGCCTATGAATAAAATCTCAAATGTCTTACAAGGTATGCTTTGGGTTTTATTATAAAAAATGATATCAAAAATGATATAATTTTTAGTGGTTTAAAATCAATACTTTGAAAGGGTCTAGAAATTATTGATTTTGGGAGTTATGAAGAAGTTGTATGATGTGCTCTCAAAGTGGATATGGATTTTGGAGAATGGTCCCATGGCTATGGTGACAAGAAAAGAAAGATGGAGTTTCAAGATGTAGGATCTAATTAGAAAGGTGGAACGAAAACTCAACCACCCACAAGTTAAAAATGTGGGAAGAAGAATCATGGGAACTACCTCAAAGGGATAAAGAAATGCTTCAAGTGTGGGAGAGAAGTCCACCCATATCATGAATGCTAAAAAGAAATGAGGAAGTAGTAAAATGTGGTGGAATAAATGAGAGCACCATGAATGGTCCAATGACACAACTTTAGGGAGAAAGGGCACTACGTAAGATAGTTCACTAAACCTTGATTCCTCTAGGGTAATCTGTGTTAGAAACCACTAAAGAAAAAGGAGAAAGGAAATGAATATGCCATCACTATTAATGAAGTGGAGCAAGAAAAAAAAGTCGTAGAAGGTACAATTAATATTCACTTAATAATGGAAAAAGTATTATTTGATTATAGTTCTACGCATTCATTTATATCTTGAAATTTTTATAGAACTATTGAATTGAATCCCAAAAACCATAAAGTAAAGATATATGTAAAAACAATAAGTGGTGAAATCATTGTAAACCAAGTGATGGACTCTTCTCCTATTGGTATATGTGGTAATATTATTCTAGTAAATCTTGTGATACTTCCCTTGGTGAAATTTGATGATATAATGTAAATGGATTGGACCTCATTATATAGAGGACATATAAATAGTTGGGAAAAGAAAATATCTTTTAATATTCTGAACCATCCCATGTTCCTCTACAAATTAAATGAAGATCATGAATCTCCCTTGGAAAATCCTTCAATGGTGTGGGTGTTGATTCCCTGTGATGAAGAATACCTCACTCAAATAATTAATTCAAAGGAAGGTATCAACCTGGGGGAAATTCTCATTGTGAGGGAATACAATGATGCATTTCATGAAGAGTTACCCAAACTTCCCCCAGATCATGAGGTATATTTCCAAATAAAACTCATACCCATAGATAATCACATCTCAAAGTGTCCCTATAGGATGGATCATATCGAACTAGATGATTTAAAGAATAAGCTATAAGGAAATTTGGACAAAGGTTTCATATTCCCTAGTGAATCACCATAGGGTGCACTAGTGATCTTCATAAAGAAGAATGATGGATCAATAGAGTTGTGTATCGATTATCAAGACTTAAAAAATGTCACCGTAAAGAACAATTATCCTATTCCAAGGATTTTTTACTTGTTATATTAGCTATGAGGAGGTCATTACTTCCCAAAGGTGGATATTTATTCTGGATATCATCAGCTAAAGGTGAAGAAACAAGATATTCAGAATACTGCTTTCCAAACAAGGTATGGTCACTATGATTTTATGGTTATTACCACAAGACTTAATAATTACCCTTCAATATTCATGGATTTAATGAATATATTTTTTAGAAATTACCTCAAAAATATTTCTAGTACTGTTTATCGATGATATTATCATCTACTCTAAGAGTAAAAAGGAACATGAAGAACATATAAGGCATGCATTGGAGACATTAACGAAAGAAAATTTGTATTCTATACCTATAAAGGGTGACTTTTGTATGGGGAAAGTCACATTCTTGGTACATGATATCACAAGTGAGGGAATTTCTATGGACCCTTCAAAAACAAAGAAAATTGAGGAATGGCCCAGACACTGTAGTGTCACGAAAATCCATAGCTTTCTTTGATTAGATGGGTAATACTAATGTTTTTTGAGAAACTTCTCATGATTTTCAATCCTACTAACTAGGTTAACAAGGAAAGTGGTAAAGTATGCCTGGATAAAATAATGTGAGTAAAGATTCAAAGTGATAAAGAATAGGTTGATCACTACAATTGTACTCACAGTACTAAAAAGTTGAGAATTGTTTTTGATATATAGTGATGCTTAAAATAAATTCTTGGGTTGTTTACTCATAAAAAAATGATAATGTGATAGTCTACGCCTCATGATAGTTGAATATCCCTGAGCAGAACTACCCAACATATGATCTGAAGTTAGCAGTTGTGATTTTTTCCTTGAAATTTGGTGGCTCTACCTCTATGGTGAGAAGTCTGACATATGTACTAATCATAAGATCCTAAATTATATAATCCTAGAAAAGGAGATTAACATATGACTTAGGATATGGTTAGAGCTAATCAAGGACTACGGTTTCTCCATTCACTATCATCCTGGGATGGCAGAAAAGGTAGCTGATGCTCTTAGTATAAAATAACCTGCTAGTCTATCCATGTTTCAGATTGAGAAAGACCCAATCTTCATGGATATGCAAATGATATAATTTTAAATCATAGTTATTGGGAATAAATACAACCTTTCACAAATAATTTCCCAACTATCTATCCAAGAGAAGATAAAAAAGGAGTAAAGAAATGATCCAGATTTACAAAACCTGGTGAATATAATAAAGGTAGGGAAGCTTCAAGATTTTTAAATTGATTATTATGGTGTGATTTAGTTTGGAACAAGACTTTTTGTTCCTTCCTCACCTAGGATAAATAAGGATCTATTGGATAATTCACATAGTGTAAATTTCTCTATCCATCTTGGGAATACCAAGATGTACCATAATCTTAGAGATAATTTTTAGTGAGATATCATGAACGGGGAGATTGCAGAGTATATCTAAAGGTGATTAATATTCAAAAAATTTAAATCAGAGCGACATAATTCCAAAGGGATGATTCAATAATTGCCTATACCCATGTAGAAATGGGATAATGTCACTATGGACTTTATCACGGGTCACCTAAAGATATCCAAAGAAAATAATGTGATATGGGTTGTGGTGGACTGACACACCAATATTTCCCACTTTATCACTATTTGGGAAGATCACTCTCTTTTAAAACTTGAAAATATATATGTAAAAGATGTTGTGAGGATGCATGGGGTACCTCTTTCAATCATCTGTGATCGTGATCCAAGGTTCACCTCTAAATTCTGTACAAGTCTTCAACATGATTTGAGTACTGAATTAAATTTCAACAAGGCCTATCACCCCCAAAATGATGGCCAATATGAAAGGACTATTATGAAACTTGAACATATTATAAGAGCCTACTCATTACAATTCAATGGTGGATGGGATAAACATATCCCATTTTTTAAGTTCTAATATAATAATAGCTTCCACTCGAATATTTATATGGTTCCATATGAAGCTGTTTATGAAAAGAGATATAGAACTCTGTCTTGTTGGGATGACATTGGAGAAAGAAATCAAATTGGACATGATCTTGTGCAAGAGATTATAGATAAGGTTCAATCCATCCAGCAACATATCAAATCTTCCTAGTGTCAGAAAAAGAGCTATGCTGAGAACATTTGAAGGGACTTGTATTTCAACGTTGGAGATAAAGTCTTCCTTCAAATATCACCGTGGAAGAGATTCATTCTATTTAGAAAGAAAGGGATGTTAATCCTAATGTACATTGGACCCTTTGATATCCTTGATTTCATAGGATCCATGGCATATCATCTTTTACTTTCACTAAATATGGATCATGTTTGGGATGTGTTCCACGTATCACTCCTGAGGAAGTACATACCAGATCCCTCACATGTACTGAAATTAGAGGTGGTATAACTAGAAGATGATATCTCTTATGAGGAGTAGTCTGTAAAGATTATTGATTGGAGAGATAAGGCTATACTCAACAAGAAAACCCACCTTATTAAAGTGATTTAGAGGAACCATAAGTATGATGAAGCAACTTGGGAACTGGAGGAGGCGATGATGGAGAGGTCTCCTCACCTGTTTTTGGAAAAACAATTCAAGGGTGGAATTTTAAAGGGGGAGAATGTAACTATCTAAACACTTATCTATGTAACTTATCCCTTATTATAGTAATTTAATATAGTATAAATCATATAAAATCACTTGTAGATCATAATAAAAACGTTATAAATGAAGAATTAATGAAACAAGAATTATTTATAGAAGTTAAGAAACCAATACCAATGAAATAGCCAGCTAAATGAATCGTAATCTCACCCATGAAAGTATAAATAAAATTTAGGCATCTTATAAATGAAAGTATGGTATAATTATATCATAGTATATGTAAATAAATTTTCTAAAATTTATTAATTAAGTGTTGGAATTTTTGTATGTCATAAATATTTAATTACCATTTTATGATTAATTTAATAATTCAAAATAAAATTTATTTTGATAAAATGTATTCATAAATTAATATTTTGATTTCTTATGATTTTAAGATAATTTTATGAGATCTTAAGTAATTTTTCAAAGTGTTTTTAAACTAGTTATAATTTTAAAATATATACTTTCCAAGTAAATGATTATTATAATTAAATGATAAATTACTCATATTTAGAAAACTATTTTCATAAAATGGATTTAATTTCTGAATTATACACATTGAAAAAATGTTTATGGGGATCTTTTGGGATTTTTCTAAAATACTTTATTTTTTTATGAATATTAAAATATGGTAATTTTTGATAAAAGATAAATACATGAATTATGGAGTCATAGATGATGTATTGCTAATGTAATCCCTAAATCTAGAACTCAGATTCATTATTTTTAAATATTTAGTGATAATTATTAAACTATTCATAGTCTTGAGCCAAAATAATGAACCAATGAATATAATAATGAGAAAACAACCATCTCCTTCACTATAAATACCAACCTCACCACCTATTTTCCCCACACCTCTCAAGGTTTGAGCCTTATCCAAATTATAACCGATACTCTTCCCTATCCCCTTACCTATTTCCAGGAGTTCTTGTTTAAATAAAAATACCAAAAAAATTTCCCTAAGGAGGTTTACAAGGAGGAGAAATTAAAGAGGTAAATTTCTATTTCTTTTCTTTTAATTTCTTTTCAAGCTCTTCTATTTTTATTCTATCCTCACCTATACTAATAAAATAGGAAAGATAACTCAATTACCTTAAATATACTATAATTATATCATTTTAATGGATTATCTATCCTTTAAATTGTCCATCTCTCTCTTTTATTCTAAAAATGAAATCATTGCCTGTGATGTATTAATTTACCGACATCGTGGGCGATGCACTTTAATTTTCCATTAACAACTTAAAGGATGTTAATAAAACCATTATAATGATTGATAAATATTATAAAATATATTTTATAACCCTATTTATTTTCTAGAACTAACATATATACATAATATTAAATGATAGAACAAAATGAGTTTGTTGTGATCGACTAACCGCCAAAATTAACCTAAAATGATCATAATTAACTTTTTTCAAAGATTCATAATCATACCATATAACCAAAATATTTGTAAGATAATTTAAAATTATTTAGGATAATTAATCACATATAATAAAAAATATGGATATTTATCAACATTTTACACAAACTTCCACTCATGTATAAAATAAAACTGATTATGAAAACTAAGAAAACAAACACACCCGAACGATGAAATTAAATTATATAACCCATAAAAGCCCACAAATGAACTTAATAAAACCATAATGAATCAAATTAATTAATAAAAGGTTCTGGATATGTTAATTAATGAATCTAATGTAATTATATAGGATATTAAAGTTAATAAAACATTTGGACATAATGTAAGGGGAATTCTCAAACCCAACTCCATTTCCTTTGGGTTTTTCCCATTTCACACAAATTTCAGTATTTATATTAATTTAACAATACTTAAATTTAATTTAATTATTCTCTGATTTTATTTTCTAGGATATACATGTTATATACTTGATTTTATGATATACACAATGTTTTCCAAAATAACTCTTCCTTAAAGAAACACCTTTTACTTCTCTTGCGATTGTTACTTATTCACTCAAGATTTATTATTCCTATACTAAGAATATTATTTAATTTTTTATTTCCAAATTTGTGTTCATGAATTTAGGATTTATTAAATGAAACCTATTCCTTTACATGGGTAATTTTATGTTCAATATTGTTACATGTTCTATCTGGAATGCATGATAATGTAAATGTTATGATGTGATGGGTGAGCTCGGAATTATATAGCGCAATGTAAATGATTTGTTGTGATAGTTTCATCTAGAATTATATAGTGCTCCAATGAATTGGGTAATGGGATGTATCTCATTATAAAATATGAAATATTTTTGAACACTATGCTAGATTTGTACACAACTATGTGTGGTAGTTGACCACTAAGACATGTTGTTTCTTTTTTATGAATTTCCACATTCTAAGCCTTTACTTCATGATTCCCTTCATGATTATGATCCTATTCCTTTGTTATGGTGATAATGATTATGATCAACAAATGTTATATTGATTCTTTTTCTTATCTATCCTCTTACTAAGCATTTAGCTCACCCATTTCATTGATCTATATCCTCAAGTGATTACTTGGACTAAGGAGAACATGAGGGCCAATAAGAAACTAGAGAAGAAGGAATTAAATAATTGTTAATGTTTTATTTTTTAAATGTTATGTATGATCCAAATTTTTCAAAGACACTAAACCTCTGGAACCTGTTTTTGTAATTATTTTATTTTTTTATAAAATGATGTAATAAGTTATGTAAGAAAAAGTAGGGTCATTATAGACATTTTCTCTCATTCATATATTGTGGCAACATAAGTGTATCCAATAGGAAACTTGGGAGTGGTGGTTGGAAATACAGTCTCCATAACTATATTTGTTCATTAAGGATTCTTGGATATGCTTCTTGATTATGAGAAAACCTTAGTGGTGGAGTTTGTAACTACTCTAAAATATCATGTATGAATTTGAGGTTCATTTTCGGTTCTCTATTGCTTATTATTGGTTGATTTATAGTGTGTTTGGGGAGTGTTGGGGATTAGTATTTGTTTAGAAATGTGTAACGAGGGCCCCTAATAAAATATACAACCAGAGGGAAATGAGTATACAATGAAGGACCACTATGTACTTGATGGTTTGGATAGTATCCTTATCAGGGATGAAAGACCTCTAAGTGGTAGGTCGAGGTGAAATGGGTTCCTGGTAAGGGAACATGGTTGTTAATAGGGTCTAACTAGGTACCTGGTGTTTTGTTTGATAATTTTTATGGGATTTTTTTTATAATTCTACCATTTTACTCCATTTAACTATTCTTATCCCTTTCCCTCAACCTCCACTTGACCAAC
The DNA here is from genome assembly GCA_963277665.1 of Viscum album. Classification (NCBI taxonomy): domain Eukaryota; kingdom Viridiplantae; phylum Streptophyta; class Magnoliopsida; order Santalales; family Viscaceae; genus Viscum; species Viscum album. The sequence continues at coordinate 1,174,716,562 of OY728135.1, forward strand.
TAAGATTTTAAGGATCCCCTGGATTCCAAAGATTTTCCCACCTCTCCTCTTCCCCATTTGAAGTTTTATTCATCAAAGAGGATCTAATTTGGTATTTATAACACCATGGATACCATAGATGCCTCATTCTATCATTTTTTACTTTTTTATCATCTGAAATCAACAATTATAATGGTTTATGGTGGATTTTAGGGATTTGGTCTTTCAATTTTAAATTAGGGGACATCCTTTAACAAGTGATCCCCCTTAAGATTAAGATAGAAAGTCCTTACCATGTTACAAAATTTATGTATTGTTTTATAGTCTATCGAGAATACAATTTCATTCATATTATAGAGAATGTTTTGATTTTGGAATCATAGTGGTTGATTGGTTATAAATTACTATATTTGACCCCTTAGATAGTAGAGATGGGTGAAATATCCAAGTGATGATGAAACCTTGACTTGTTGCGTAGATTGATGTAGAGATATCCTTTTGTGTTGGTTAATCATAGTGTGGGTTGATTTGGACTAGTTAAGGTATGAATGATATTGTACTTTAGCAAATGAGTATGGGTGATTAATTCCTTAAAATGTTAGCATGTTATTAAGTGGCCATGGATAGTATGTGGTGTTTTTGTGATCTGAATTAAGGGAGGGCTACATAAAATTTCCTATTAGAACTCTATTGGGGATAACTACTTAGAGTATGTATAAACCTAGTGGGTTAATGGTTATCCTTGATTCCAATTACATACAATGACTAGTTTGATATAGATATTAGACCTCACCTTATGAGGAAGGTTTAATTTGTGCAAGATGTTAGATATTGTGATTCCTTCCTCATACTACTTCATTATTAGATGATACATGATACATATCTTTTAGACCAAACCACAAGAGAAGGGTTTTGTTTTTATGGGAGGCTGGATATTGAGATGACATATTTGAACTGATTCCATAATGTTAAGTTAATATGAGATTTATTCATGGGACCTTACGTCGAGGGGAAGGTTCAACTCATATGAGAGGTTAGCTATTGTGATTTCCTCCTTATTTATATTTATTGATACTGATGATTGGGTTTATGGTTAACAATGATACCGTCCTTCTACAGAGGAACAAATTAGGTATAGTTGGGGCTCGTGGAAACCTTATTCGTACATGATGACCTAACATGGGTGTATGCATACTTTTTATTTGTTTTTTAGTAAATCCACTCTTATTTTTTTTGTTGCAGCCTTTTTAAGGATGTGTTGATGGTGTGTTATTGGGATTTATTGCTAACATTTCATAGGAATATAATTGTATTTGAATATTATGTGGTCAAGGGTCTAGCTAAGGTAAAGGGACCCATGTCAGGCTATTGATTAGGTGGAGATATTTAGGGATAGAGATGATTCCAAGACTTACTAGGATCCTTTTATAGTTATTCCTCATTATTATTTTTTTATTTTTTTAAATTTCATGTATTGATCCACCATTTATGGAGATCCTTTTCTTTACCTATTTATATTTGAAAATCCTATTTTGTTATATAATGTGATGTGGTTATATGGTTTTCTACCATTATATTCATATAACATTTATTTTCTCATTTTACTTAGCTAATATTTTTATTATCAATGTTTAATAATATTGAGGGAATAATCTCCCAACTCCATGGCTTAGAATTTTTCTAATAGTAAGAAGGCCCTTGTGTATGGGGAGGTGCATATGGGGCCATGTGAAACTCTGTATCGAACTCAATGATTCAATCTTGGGAAATACATTATACACTAATTTAGAATAATGACCCTTATATAATATTTTCTCATGGAGGAAAACACAAAAAACATCCAATGAACATTGAAAAAAATAATCCAACATGATAAAAAATTACAATTAAAAATTCTTTTGAATAAATTATATTTTTCCTACCAAGATTTGAGAACATACTAGACTTTCTATTTTGGAAAACAATTATTTCCTAGACTTATTCTATCATTTATAAATGTATAACAAATGTAAGTGAAATAAAACATTGATCTTTAAATCCATAAATAAATTCCACTTCATTTTTGATACAAATAGTATGAATTTACCAATTTATAGAAAATTTTTAAAAAAAAATTAAAACTTAAAATCACAAATAAAGAACAAAAATTATCAAATTTGACATATTGAACCAATGAAACTATAATTTCTAGAATATTGACAAAAACTATATCAATGGTTTATTTTTTTATTATAATCACCATATAACATCTTTCCTATATATTAGAAACCACATATGGATGATAATAATCTACCAACATATAATGATTCCTGAATAATTTATAAAGGTCATTTGATGAATGATAAGTAGAAATTGAGGGGCCCAAAGCCTCAAGTAAGTGACTTGATTACAGTGAATCATTAAATATTTGATATTTTAATAAAATTTATATGTAAGAAAAAACTCAAATCAAAATTAAAATAATGAAAATAATAATAATAATATTATGTGTTTTCAAGTCCTTAACTATCATACAAGTCTTGTTAGATATGACATAAAATTTATTCCACTTTTTCCAATTATGGTCACCTCATAAGTAGGGAACAACATTGTAATGGATTTATCTATAACATCATGCACCATTAATATCATCTAACGTAAAACCATATTTTAGTGATGTATGTTATCCCCAATATAATATATTAGCTAGTACCATATAATAAAATATTGGGGACCCTTTATGTATAAATAGTAGTTAATAGTCATACTGAAATGTGCAGGATCATCTACTTGAGACTATATTCGCATGTCCCTAAACAAAAACCATATCATTATTCTAATCCACTCCTCTATAAATTTATCTATACATCATATTTTCTTCATTAATTTCTAAATTTCACAATTTCATGTGAAATAACCAAGAAAACCCCTAATCAAAACATTATCTTTATTGGGCCCACATCCCACATAATTTTTTTATTGGGGAACCACATTCCTATAAAAGGCCATCTATTGAAGGTGGTTTCCTTACCCTCTAATGATGTTTTCTTCGTTCCCCCCTCTAACTGATGTGAGATGTGGAATCCCCCCACCCCACTTGGGGGGGGGGGTCGGTGCCCTTGGTGACACACTAATCTAGGTATTGAATCTGATAATATACTATAATACCCCAACTTAGGATCCTGAATCATGAACTAAAAGTCAAGGATAAAATATGGCATCAAGTGCGTCCCTTGATTGCTAGAGGTTTCCAACACATGGTGATGGATAAAAGGAAAACCATGGGGAATGATTTTCCCGAAAGAATAAAAACCATAAATGATGCATTATCATGTAAAACCATTTATAAAAAACCACAAAAATAAAATTTAGTATTATAAAAAAAGTATCATATAAAAAACTAACCTTTAAATAAAACAAAAAAGACACATACTAATACTAATATTATCTACCCAAACCACGAGCCATAATCTTCTTCTCCATAACTCTATCATGGAACCATGAGATATTATTGAAAAAGAAGGATATACTCCCCTTTAACTAAATAATGTCCAATTACATTGACATGTACTATCAAATAAACATTCATGGGGTGAGTATAAAATCAATAGGATTTCTTCAAGACTCCATTGTATGTCTATATATAATTAATTTAAAATCAATGAAAAACAGGCCATGAAAAATCAAAAATATTTTAAATACAAAATAAATTTGGTTTTAAAATACTTTCTACCAAATCAAAACATTCATGTCAAAACAATTCCAAATTTTTTGAAAAAAAATTAATTCAAAATATAATTATGAAAAATCCACAAAACCGTGTTTTTTTCTCAAAAACTCATTTTCAAAAACACTAATTTTTATCCAAATTCAAAGAACATATATTATTTTAAGTAAACTAATAGAAAAATATAAATTACTAAATCTAAAGGAAAAGATCCTTATTATCTATAAATATAAAGTAAAATACTCATTTTCACAAATCTAAAGGATTATCACCATTTTCCCCATATCCAAAAGAAAATCCTATTTCCCCCAAAATGATGATTTCTCATTCTAATATTACCCAAGAATAATCAAATATGAAATCCCTATTTCAAAAAAATTATCACTAGATAGATATATGATATGAATTATCATTATACCATCAAAATAGATCCATCACTTTCCCATTTTTTGTGTGAACCAATTTATCACCCATTTACACAACTCCAAACCTTCTGCTTTTCCATAACAAGAAGAGGGGTGATGCATTTCTAGTTGATTATTCCAAACATTTCTTACCATAATTCATGCTCTCTAATCCACCCATACCCATGTATGAAACCAAAAAGTTTCAAAAACAAGGTTTCCATAAGTCACCCATCCACATGAAGGAAACTCAAGGGTTTCAAAAATATGGTCTCTCTAAATTTACATTATACACATACCCTCACAATGTAAAAATTTTGAAAATCACATTTCATGAAAAATAAAAACACAACTCATTAATTAATTAATTCCATAAAAATTATTTTATAAAAAAATTACCATAATATCCATAATTATCATTTCACCTAAAAATATCAACCCCGTTTCCCAAACACATGAAATCCTAACTTCCTAAAAAATATCATCCATTGATGAAATTAATTTAAAAGCCAACTTATTTTGTAAACCAAAATATTCCCATTAAAAAAATATAGTTTTCAATTCTAGGATAAACCTGTCAATTTCTTTTAAAAATCATTTTCAAAATTAAAAGTAAATTCATTACACTTAATTGAAAAATAACATTTTTAATTCCTAATTTCTTTAAAATAATAATAGATATAAAACTTGTTAAAAATTTAATGAATTAAATATTTTTAAATATCAATTTTTCCTATGTCTAAAATTTCACATAATTTGATAAATCCCGATCTTTAATAAATCATAATAAATAAATAAACACAAAAAATTAAAAAATTCATAGAAGATATTAGAGAAACTGTATGATCATGTTGTTCCTATAATATCCAAAATTTTGAAATCCAAAATCCCATCAATGGAATGAATCCTACAATAAATAGTCACAATGAAAAATTAATTTAAACCACATATCAAGATTTAAAAATCTCCCACCAAAATATTTGAATTTATAAATAATCATGACATTGAGATAGATATATATATTTAAGAATCAAATAGAATCATTAAACCTTAACTTTGATTTCATGTTGATTCAATTGATCTATTAAATATAATTAGTGTTCATTGATTTAAAGGCCTTAAATTATATCCTAATATTCTCTATAATTACCTAATCCTAAAAGATAATGGTAATGGAGGTTAGGTGAGTCAAAATTTATATCAAAACACAACGTTTTATAATAATCCATAACACACATAGTTTGCTTTCATTCTTTGGTTAACCAAGAAACTAACTTTACACCCTTTATGGGTTGAGAGAAACATTCCACATGGTTTGATTCATTGTTTGATTGATCATGCATCTTACCATGTAGAGTTGTTAAATAATTGTAATGTCATGTTACCTTCATTTAGGTACTTCTTGACCCTTGTTTTGACTATGATTTTGTTGGGTATTTCTTTGTATTAATTTTAAGAGTTTTAAAAAAAATTAGAATCCCATGGGGTTGTGCCAGATTGGGGCATGATTAGGGAAAACCAAGTGGTTTGGACCGAGAAACTGTGCAGTCATGTTGGATCCACTGTAAGGGGATGCACAATTTGTCCAAACTGTGTAGCCACCACTCTAAAATTTGCACCCCTAGGTAGATGGGTTACCTACAATTGGTTCTTGGTTAAAGTAACCATGAAGCCAAATTCTACACCCTAGGTAGGATCTCTATTTAGAATTCATAGTTAAGGAACAAAATTACTCATAACCACACAACCTCCCCATAAAACCTTGCTCTTGGGTTTTTAATGCTCTGAATTTTTAACTAAAAAACTATTTGACCTTATTTTAACCTTTAATGACCCCTAATATCATATTGGATTGACCTAATCCTTAAATAGTAATCTATATGCTTCTCTCATGTGATTTTAGGTGGATATCCTTCATTCATTATGGATTAACTCAAGGTATATTTCATTTTTATCAAGTTTTTCCATGTATTCTTAGATCCCCACCAGATATATTCTCCTATTAACTTATAAAACCAAAAGGATATGTGTATGGTGGAAATAATTGGTTTTTTGGGGATTTATGTGTTTCCTATGAATATAGGATCACGAGGACCTGATCTACCCTTTCTAGGTCTCTGTTTTCAAAGGCATTTAGTTTTACCTCTATTCTTGAGGTATATGTTTCTATAAAATGGGTTAATTATATGAATTGTTTATCATTATCATAAAATTTCTTTTCTTCATTCATTTAATTGAATTTATTTATGGATTCAAGGTATTTATTATAAATATTCAAGTTTTTAATGGGATTTTTCATTTAAAAACAAGGTTTTTTATACCAAGTATTTTTAAAATGCATGAATGGTGGTTTTGATGCAAAAATTGGTTTCAAAAAACTAAAGTGGATTGCATTGTTTTTTGAAAATGTTTTATAAATAGTGAAGGTTTGGTGTTCTCCCTAGTGTCTATGGGCCTTTCCTCCTTCTGCTCTAGGTCTTCTTCTGTCCAACAACTTCTTCCCTTGGATTCTATCACCCAAGTTAATTTCTTCTTCTTGCTAGATGTTACTTATTTGGGTTTCAATCCCACCTTCCCCTTTCTTCATGCTTCTCTTAGGGTTTTAGACCCACTTTCCTTATGTTTGTTTAAATATGTTCTTCTTTATTTTAGGGTTTTATCCCTGGTTATCTCTTTCTTACTTCATAGTGTTTCTATTAGGGTTTTGTCCCCAGGTCTCCCCTTTCTCTATCCGTGGTGGTTCATGCTTCATGAATTTTTGGATTTTTTCTAGGTTTTTCTGCCATCAGATTATTCTGGACGCCCTCTTTTTCATTCCTTTCTGCTCTGGATTCCTAGTTCTTTGCTCCCTCCTCGGTCGGTTGGGTGTGAAAATTACCAAGGAAGTTTTGGGATGTGTATGGGGAGCGGTACGAGGTTCTGGGAAGTGCGACCTATGGAGAATCTTTCTAGTTCTAATGGATCTTTTGGTGATGGTGCATGTGGTGTTGGTTGGAGTCGTCTCTGTGGAAGACTTCATATTTTGGTTCTGATGTTCTGTGATGATGGTGTTTTATGACGACAATTATGGTTTTTTTGGTTGTTTTTTCATTTTATTAATTTTTTTTCAGATGGATTTGCTATGGATTGGTTTTTGAATGGTTTTTATGGGCTGGTTCATGGTTGTTCCGATGAAGACTCCAGACTGTGGTTCTGTTGGTGATGATGTTGTTGATGTTCATGAGGGTTAATTGTGTTGGCTTATGAATACTACGATGGTGAATTTTGGAGATTGGGATTCTGGTGGGTCTTTCCAGCATGGGGATGATGGGGAGGCGAAAGAAGACGTTCAATGGGATAGGTGTGTGACATGAGGAAGGAACGTGACTTGAGATTCATGGGAACTGAGATGGGTGATGATTTTTTTTGAAATTTGTAATTTGATATTGAATTTTGTGGAATCTGGTACTTCTTTGTTTTGAAATGTAAGGTTTTCCGCTAATCCTAAAGCAGATTTTTGAAAATGAATAAAATAGATTTGGAGGTAGAAAATTGGGAAGCTTGTGTGTATCAGGAACAGAAATTCCACCCATAGTGTGCATAATGATACTAGAAGTTTTGGGATATCAACGAATTGTGACAGGGCTTGATATTTATTGGTACCAATATATGTTGGGTTTAGTCTTCTATTAGTCTAGTACTTAATTCTATATAATGGGTCCAAATACAGTGTGATTTTTCATTTATGTTTTGTTTATCACATGATAGGTTTTGTCAGGGATAGTTTTTCAGAGGTTTTCACATGACGTTGTATCACATGGTTTTTCATGATGGATTATTTCATGGATATGTGTTTACTTACTTACCTTATAGTGTGTGGATATACTTTCCAATATTATCACTTATATTTTTCATATTCTTGGATTTTTTATATGAATTTATTTTTATGAAAACCAAATTAAATTATTTATAAATTGGTTTGGATTTATGAAAATTATTTATAAAAACATTTTATTAAAAAAGACAATTTTTTCATTCTTGATATTTGACCATTTATAGACTCTGCAGTGTCATCCTATTGGGATTTCTTCTCACACCCTACTTTTTCATTTGGGAGGTTGTATATGTTGTATTATAGTATCTTGGTAAAGGGAAGGACATCATGTATCATGATGTATTCTCTTGTTGTCAAATATTTTTAGCAGGATGGTTTCGCTGTGATTTTTTGTCACAAAAATATTTTTTGAGTTCATCTAGTTTAACTTTTATGATTTAGCCAGTTTGAACTTTATTTTATGGATCTTGGATGTATCTATTTTTTCTACATTATACTCTGGTTATATTTCTTGTTTTTTTACATTCAATATTTATTTTCACTTTCTTTTTTGTACCTCACCATGTGAAGACGAGTTCAGGTGTCTTGTTTAGTTGAACCAGTTTGGTCTATTAAAATTTGGTATCAGAGTGATGATCAGCCTAAACTATATTTAAATGTCTGATTTTGGTTTTGTTTCTTGGTTAGATAGGATTTAGGACCATTTTAATTTGGTTAGTAAGTGTGGGAGGGTGCCCAGCTATCTCACTTCCATGTCTGAAGTTAAGTTACCATGGATGGTTGGAAACTTTTTACCAGATTTGAGACTTGGTGTTTGAGGTTATTTAATTGAACTAGATGGGGAGTTTACTTAAATAGACCTATTTTTTATTAAAGTATTTTCTTTTCATCATAAAATTCATGATTTCTTTAAATTCATTATTTTTTAAGTCATTGAAACAAATTCTCAAAGTTGGTCCTAATATTTTGGAATATGCTCTAAAGATGATAGGTCATTGTCTTGTGCTTAATAGATAATGCCCCAGAGAAGATATCCTCCAAATACAAGAGAGGAATATGTGAGGTAGGATCTATAGGAGAATACTTCATTGTAACTTTCTTTGGTTGAATCTGTAATCCACCCAAATTAGACACTAGGTCAAGTGTGTTCTAGGAACAAGGGGCATGTGGTGGATCATGGCTATGAGTTCACTAAGCAGTATCCACCCATATTCAATGATGACAATGGACCCCAGGAATCTAAGGAGTATCTTGAATGGATTTAGAGGATCTTAAACTTATTGAATACTACTATGGAATCTAATTTGGGTTTTTAATTGTACGTTCTCAAGGGACCAATAAGGAGACGTTGAGACTCTATTAGGCAAGATAAGTTGCATGAGGATCCCACCAGGACTTCTTTCAAGTAAATATTCAATCAACAGATTTACCTTGATATGTTAGGGGAATCAAATACTCAAGAGTTTCTAACCTTATAAAAGGTGATCATACTGTTCTAGAGTATTCCACCCATTTTACTGGGTTTGTGAATCTAGTACTAAAACTATTCACCAATGAGTACCTAAATACTTAGAGGTTTTAGTTTGGACTGAGGCCTAATATTCAATCAATGTTGATTCTCATGTGTCTACCGGCCTTCATGCTGGTAGTCTAAAATAAAACTTTATCTAGGCTAATATATCTTGAAATATTTATTTGGGGGGTGCGTTAGTTCGTGTAGTTATTATCCAGGGTTCCAGAAAAGGAAGTGTAAAATTAGTTAGTTTCCTTCAGGACCAGTTTTAGGGGCTTAATTAGGACATAAGTAGTTTGTTTGCTAAAAATGTGGAAGGAATGGTCATACCAAGACTAACTATGCAAAAAATCATAATACTTTTCTTCATTGTAGACTATCTATCCATCTAATTTGTTTTTGTGAAAGGATATCCTAGTTAAATAAGGCAAGATCCACTCTCCGCATGGGTTCATATGTGAGAACCGGTGCTTCCAAGGGTGGTGGGTCAAATCCTTATGCCTAGGGGGATATTCATGTGGATAAGATTTGACGACTTTATGTGATAGAGTGTGTTCTGGCGGAATATAAATCAAGGCCATCTACTTTCGTAGGTATGATGTTTATTTTTTTTTTTCTATGTTGTCATCTTTGTTTGATACTGGTGATACTCTCTCTTTTATATCATCAAAGTGAGTTGAAATGTTGGGATTACATTATATACTTATGTAGTTATTATTGTATATTTCTACACATTTGTAAAATAGAATAAAAAAGGTTTCAAGTGTCCCATATATCTAGTGATGATAAAAGACTTAGAGTTGGTGTTGAATTTTTTAGTTCTTGATATTGACATCTTTGACTTGATACTTGGAATGGATTGAGCGATTAGTGCTAAGGACATAATAGAATATCATCGACTCCATGTTTGGTTTTTTAACTTTCTATGGGGTCACTCATGTTTTTTAGGGTGAGTGGGACTCTAGATCATGAAGGGTGGGGATATTTGTACTTTAGTTTGGGGTAATACTATACTTATTTCTAGAGATGTTTCTTAATGTCGCTGAACCTTGTTTAGGATTTCTTCTTCCTGTAGTGGTGGGTGCATACCCCAAGGTCTTTACCAAATATTTTTCTAGTTTATCACCATAAAGGGATTCTGAGTATACTATTTTCCTACTCCCTGGTTTGATTCCCATTTTAATGCCATATTATCAAATGACACCTGCTTAATTGGTGGAATTTAAGGTCCATCTTGATGACCTAGAGGCTAAGGGATTTAATATTCCTAGAATGTCACCATGGTATTTTCCTGTACTCTTTTCTAAGAACTAAAATAAAATTCTCAAAATTGGTGTGAATTATCTAAAGTTATATCATGTGACTGTTAAGAACAAATATCCTTTGCCTAGGATTGATGATATTTTTGACTAGTTAAGAGGGGAATACTAGTTTTAAAGGATTGAACTTCGATCGGGGTACCAACAGTTGAGATTCTGAGAAGAGGATATACTTACGAAAATGTTTAGGATCTATTATGGGTATTTCAAGTTTCTGGTCATGCTAGCCAGTAATACCAATTCTCTTACTGTATTTATGGATTTTATAAACCTAATATTTCATTGATTCTTAGTCTCTTTTGTTTTTGTGTTCATAGATGATATTTTGGGGCACTCTAAGACAGAGGGGGAGAATACATACCATATGGATATCATTCTTTGAACCTTTAAGGAATCTATTCTATATGGTAATCTTTCAAAATGTGAGTTTTGTAATCAGGAAGTGAAATTTCTAGAAAATTTCATATCTTATTGTGGAGTCATAGTGGATCTTGAGAATGTATAATATGTAATATCCTAAGAGTATCCTAGAAATATTTTTGATATGCAGAGCTTCTTGGGTTTGGCTGGTTACTATAGAAGGTTTGTTTTGGATTTCTCCAATCTTGCATTTTTGATGAAAGATTTAATTCGAAAGTGAATAAAGTTTGAATGAAATGAAAAATGTTAGAGATATTTTCTGGATCTAAAGATGAGTTTGACTTCAACACCATTTTTTTAATTTTTTTATCAGTTGTGGGTTACAATTATTTATTTGGTGCTTTTGGTATGGGTTTGATATGTGTATTGATTTAAAGGGAAATAAGTGGTGGCCTATGGATTACACTAGTTAGACCCTCATGAGAAGAACTAACTTACCCATGATCCTAAGTTGGAATCAGTTATACATGAAGGGATCAATTGAGGTGTGGTATCTAATGTGTTTGTTGTAAGATGTTCTTAGAAGTGGAATATTCTGGTCAACAAGTGTTCTTGGATTTGATGAAAGTTTACCCATCTCTTTCGGAGCGATTTTGGATCAATCATGTGACCGACATTGAGTTCCAATGATTAGGTAAAATATATTATGGTCTGGAGATCTCAGGTGAGTGGTATTTGTTTTTTAATGGAGATTTGTGATTCAATAGTAGGTTGGTTTTTCTATTTCTCTGAGGTTGGATTTGATGGATAGTGGAAGCTCATCATGATGGTATGTATACCATGGGGCTACCAAGATGTATTGGGATTTGATACATCAGTGTTGGTGGCTAGGAATGAGGCAGTCAATTAAAAATTTTGTTTCATTTTGTCTCAATTTTCATAAAATTAATGCAAAACATTAGAGACATGCTGGTTTATTGCAACCTTTTCCCATTCCGATATGGATGTGGGATGATATTTCGTTGTATTTTTCATTGGTTTTCCATGGAATCCCATTAGTAAGGATTATATTTTTGTGGTTTTTATCAACTTATGGAATTAGATCATTTGTTATATATCAAGGAGATGAAAAATTGGAGAAGATGTGAAATTTTTACATCTGAGAGATTGTGAAACTTTATGGATTACCCTCTTGGTTGGTTTTTGGTAGGGACCTAAGGTTAACATCTAGGCTTTGGAAAGGTTTACAAGAGGTTATGGGTTCCCATTTTAAATTGAGCACAACTTATCATCTGTAGATATATGGAAAGAGAGAGAGAGAGAGATATCTATCTAGGTCCTTGAGGATATACTCTGAGCACGTGTTCTTGATTTTGGTGGATCTTGGGAAAATAATTTTCCTCTGATTGAATTTTACTATAAAAATATATATCAATATTTGATAAAGATAGAACCCTATAATTCATTAAATGTGAATTCATGTAGATCTCCCTTATGTTGGGAAGAGTTGGGAGAGAGATCTTTATTTAGGAGTAATATCATATAGAAGATAATGGTAAAGGTTCATTTTATCTAGAAGTGTTTAGTAATAGCATAGAACCATAAAAAATCTTATACAGAACATCATCATTGGCTTCTAGAGTTTGTGGTTAGTGATTGAGTTTTTATCATAGTTTCACCTCTCTTGGGACATCATTAGTTAAGTAAGTAGCGTAATTTGTATTCAAGGTTTATTTTTCCCTTTTAGATAGTTGATAGACTTGAAAAGGTGGAATATAATGTGGACTCAATATCTCATTTGAACTCAATCCATGAAATGTTTCATGTTTTTATGTTGAGGAGTTATCACCGAGATCTTTCCCATGTGATTGAATTGGAAGATATTAATCTTGAGACTGATAACGCCGTTATTGAGTAACCAGTTTAGATTATAGATTGATAAAATAAGGTATCATGTAGTAAAATGATTCCTTCAGTTTGGGTTCTGTGTTAATGTGAATTGGATATCAATGAGATGTGGGAGACAGAACCATTGAGGAGGCAGAAGTGGCCTTCTCTTTTTATGAGTCCAAAATCTTGATCACTCTCTGGGGACATGACACCTTTATAGTGGGGAAATTTTAATGTTTTGTAACCTTAATTCAAGTAATTCATGATCCACATTTTGAAAATTATTTTTTTGGCTATTTCTTTATGGCTGTTTCGTGATTTTTTAATTTTTTTGGAAGACTATAGGTCTATAACCATTTAGTGCATAATCAGATAAAAGTGTATTATTTGGCCTAGGAAACAATGCGTCCATGTTGGAGACATTGGAAGGGAGTGAATGATTTTTCCAAACCATGTACCCATAGGAAGAGGGGATATACATGGTTGGTACATGGTTGAAGTAACTATGCATAAAAACTGTGTACACTAAATAGAAGCTCTCTATAGGTCACACAGTTACTCCTAACCATGTAGACTCCCCAAAAAACCATGCACGTGGGTTTTTAATGCTCCAATTTTTAATTTAAAAGCCCTGGGACCCCAGTTTAACCACTAATTACCCCCTAATATCATATTGATTTGACATAATACTTTCATAGTGGTCTTGATTCTTATCTTTTGGGATTCTAGGAAAATTTACTTCTTTATTGATGGATCGACTCAAGGCATGTTTTTTTATCTATTTTTGCCTTTTATTCTTAAATCCTTATAGGATCTATTCTCCTCTTGTCTTGTTGAACCCTAAGGGGATGTGTATACCAGATATAAGGGGTTTTATAAAGGATTTATTTATGGATTTAGGATCATTTGGACTTGATCTACCTTTCCCCTATCTCCATTTTAGAAGGTGTTTAGTTCTACCTCTATTCTTGTGGTTGGTGTTTCTATAAAATGGGTTAATTCTATGAATTTTTTATTTTTTATTCTAAAATTAATTTGGTTTATTAATTAAATTGGAGTGATTTATGGTTTCAAGGTATTTCATGTGAAGATATATTTTTTAAAGGATATTTTCTTTAAAAATATTTTTTTCACACCAAGTGTTTGATTAAATTCTTGAATGGTGGTTTTGATTCGAAAATGGGGTTTCAAATAGATTAGTGGATTGAAATGGATTTTAAAATGTTTTATAAATGGTGATCATGGTTTTGAAATAGATTTTTACAAACATGGAATATTGGGAACCTTGGGTTCATTTGGAATATACATGTCACTAGCAGTGTGTGTAATTCCATTAGAGGTTTTTAGATATTGATGGATTGTAGTAGGAATTGGTATCAGTTGGTATCAACATATGCTTGGTTTAGACTTATTTTATGTCTAGTATGTAATACCGTATTATATGGACCAATACAGTGTGATTTTTCATTTATGGTTTATTTATCACATGATGGATTTTTTCATGGATTTTTGCTCACAAGTTTTCACATGAGGTTTTATTATATAGTTTTTCATGATGGAATATTTCATGGATATGTGTTTACTTAATTACATTATGGTGCATGTATATGATTTCTTATGTTATCAAGTATACTTTTCATATTCTTGGATTTTTGAATATGAAAGTATTTTTATGAAAACCAAAGGAAATGATTTACCAATGGGTATGGATTTATGAAAATTATTTGTAAAAATGTTCTATTTTAAAAGCTAGAACTGTTATGTTCTTGATGTTAGACATTGTATAGAATCTGTGATGGTATCCTACTTGGATTTTTTCTCACACCCTAATTTTTTCTATAGGTAGTTAAAGATGTTGTACTATAGTATTTTTGTATAGGTAAGGGCATCATGTAGCATACTAGCTTTTCTTATTGCCGTTGATTTGTAGAGGGATGATTTGGTGACAAAATTTGGTCACATAGATATTTTTTAGATTCATCTAGGTTTAATTTTCTAGTTTAGTAGGTTTGGATTTCACTACTACAAATATGGCCTTTATCAGTGCTTGGAAAGGGCATTAATAGCGTTAGAAACACGATATTAATCGAGGCGAAGATAGGGGCCCATTTTATCAGCACTTAGAAAAGTGCTGATAAAGGCACCTTTTTTCAATGCTAAAAAAGAGCTAATAAATGGAGCCTTTATCATTGCTTTTAAAAAGAGCTGATAAAATTTAAAAAATAGAAAAAATAAAATAAAAAAATATTTTTTTCATTTTAGGGGAGGGGCTTCAACAGCGCTTGAAGCCCCCCTTCAACAACTCCCCACCCCCAGCCACAAACCACACTCCCCAGCCGCAACCCACACTCTCCATCCACCCCACTTTCCTTTAACAATGCCTCCAACCCCTTTAACAGTGCTAGACATTATTTCTCTCCCGCGCGCGTGACCTTCCTCCTCTAGGATTCGAACTCCGGACCTGTTGCTTGCACGACTAATCCTTTACCACTCCACTATATTGCTTTGATATTTATTTATTAATATATCTATTTATTTATATATATATTTAGTTTTATTTACTCATATATATATATATATTTACATATATATATATTTATATTAATATATATATAGTTATATTAATATATATATATATAGAGTTATATTAATATATATATATATTGAGTTATATTAATATATATATATATATATCCATATATTAATAAATATATATAGTTATATTTATATATTAATTTATTTATTCGTATTTTAATATATATTTATAAGATCAGTTTTGATTTCATTTAAAAAATATGCTTTTTTATGTGTGTTTATAAATACATAAATACATATATACAACACACACACACATATATTATATGTATATCTGTATGTATAATTATACATACATACATACATACATTCATATATATTTATATAGAAATATTATATATTAATATTTATATACATATATTTAGAATATATAGATAATATATATCAGCTTGTCAATACAGACACACACAGATATATATATATATATATATATATATATATATGCACATACACATTATATAGGTATATATATTCATATATTTGTATTCTAAATAAAATGGATATTAGTTTCTTATTTAGATAAGGCTTATATATTGGGAAATATATTTTATATGTAAATATGTTTAATTATTTATTTATAAAATTAAATTTTTATGGGTGAATATATAAAAAATATGTATATATTGTTATATATTTGATTATTAATAATAGTACATTATGAAAAATGATAAAATTTCAAATCCTTAATATGAATATGAATGTTATCCATTGAAATAAATTCATTCCCCACTGAAAAGGGCAAAAAGACCCCCTTAAATGAGGCTAAAATTCCATCGAATGTTAAATAATTCAGGTATCCCGACTTAAAACTCAGTTTTGGAGGCCTTATGGGCCTTTTTATCCTTGAAAAATATGAAAGAAGGTTCCCTTGGGTCACTAGCATGTAGATATCATCAGATGCTTCAATTTGATATACTTTAAAGCTCAAACGGACCCCAGGTTCAAAAGTTATAGCTGTTTGAAGTTTAAGTTACATTTTCAACTTATTTTAGATCTTTTATTAATTTCTTTTTGATTTTTTGTGTCTTAAAATTGTTATTAAATGATTATTATTTGATGATAATTTTCAAATTATTAATTAATAATATTTTTTAAAATATTTTAAAACCGTTTTCACTAAATTTTTTATATTCCTTATATATTATATGCAATTGTCTATTTATACTTATCTAAAACATATTTAAAAATATATATTGTAACGCCCCGACCCCAGTTACCCAGAGTCGGTGCATTATTACATAACATTGGCATGATCACAAGAAAGATCAAATCTCGAAAGACCGATTGGTTTAGTAGCCTTGGAAACACTAGATATATTCATAAGTTTTACATTACATCATAAAATGAAAAACTACTACAACAACATAATGTCTCCATAATCCACACTACTATCCCCTCATAATATCCCTGCAGGTCATTCATAATTTACTTCTTCACATCCTGGGGAAAAAAATAAAACATAGAAAAGGGGTGAGCTCAAATGCCCAGTAAGGATAACAATAAAGCGGAAACTTTCATAAATAAGAATAAACATTTAAGGCAATGCATTACTAAAACAAAAGCCTTTTAAAATTGAACTTCAACATGGTATGGCAAAAGTAAAATGAAATAATGCCATTTACTTATTCACATGGATATTCTACTAATCGAATAATCACATGCAAAAATCAATAACCACTTTCATAATGTTGGAATGCATAATGCCAGACTATCATAACCACATAGCCAAGGCCTCGTGCCAAGACTACAAATAAGATTTTGTCAAGGCCTTGTGCCAAGACACTATTTTGTCTCATGAGACCTACCGATGCATCGAGGAGCTATAGCGGGCTCCACCCGTCACTTATTAAGTCCAATGCATTCCCATATGAAAAGGTTTAAACATAACATAAACATTCATATTAAAACTAGCATACGAAATGTAAATAATTTCACCATAAACTATGAATGGTATAAAAATAGCACATCCACAGTCAAACATATCACAAAACCTTCAATACAATATAGAAGTTTTGTATCATAATAAATCAACTTCAAATAATCTTAAAATCCATCAAAGGATGTTGACATAGATGAAATCAAAATTCTTTTTAAAGAAGTATCTCCTTTTATTTTGAAATCATTTAAGATCCATATAAAATAAAACATTTTCTTTGAAAATATTCTTATAAGCTTGTATGTAAAGCTTCGACAATTTTATAACGGCGGAAAATAACCGCACCCGCCGTATGAGTTAAAAAAACATTCTTACCTCAATTCCGTCGAAAAGGTTAAAAAGGACCTTGTTTTGAAAACGACGGAAAGATTCCTTTATAAAACTCTTATAAAAAGTCAAACAAGGGTATAAATGACTTTAACCCATATTCTTGTAAATAGTAAAAATGTTTTGAAATACATTTTTAAGAAACATGGATGTGGATGATAAAGAGATCCCAGTAGATTATTACATATAAACAACCTCGGATAATGAAGAGATTGTGAAATAACCCTTACCTTGTACTTTTCCTTGGTTGGGGTAGGTTAACCTCCTGTATAATGGTGAAATAATTGTTATTAAATTATACAAGAATCATATATATTAATATGATATCATATATGATCTTTTAACATTGATTTGTTAATAATATCTTAGAATTATCGTCGTTTCGGGAGTTAACTTACTCATTTTCTTTTATATGTTTTGTTACATAAGACATGGTTGTTGTATCTTATTCATATACAGAATGATATCCAGTCCTTAAACATCATTTTTAAATCATCAAATGATAATTATACTTGAATGGATACGATGGAGAATGAATCTCATCGCGTTCGTGGAGACGGTAGTCCGTACGTACGCACGAGCGACAATATCATTCTTTTGATATTAAAATAATATATAAAAGGATGGTATATCATATATACAGAATCATTAACATGTTATATTTATTATTTACATGAGTTACATATCATTATTATACCCATCCAAATAATATTATATTGAATAACAATTACACCACGACGTGGAGACGGTAAGCCGTACGTACGCACGTATGGTGACATGTTATTCAAAGGGTGGATAGAATACTGAATATGATTGTACCATATTTATAATAACATCACAGTATATGTGAGATACTGGAGTTATTATTTCAGAATGGTAAGAACAAAGGAAGAAGAAGTGGAAGAAGAAATAAACTTAGAAAAGGGTGGTGAAATCATTACCTCTTCTCCGGGTTCTTCCTTTTGATTTGATCAAAAGGGCTCCTTAGGTTGGCTTTCTGATCAAACTAAGGCCTCTAGGTTGTAGTGAGGGATGTTGGGAGAGTATTTGGGCAGAGTTTGGCCGAACCAAAAGGCTTTGAAGGTGTGAAGAAATGAGAAGGAGGAGTGCCCTTTTATAAGAGGGGTGAGGGGCACTTTTGGAAAAGCTAGAAATATTAATTTATAATAAATTCATATTCGGTTTCCAAAGGCTCAAAAGTTGACTATTCAAAGGATGAGGTGGGGATAGGTCGAAAACAACTCATCCAATAGAATTTAGACAGGTTTGGGTACTTACATTAACCTTATCTTTAAATATTAACTCTAAGTTAATTAGTTTCACTTTTACAATGTCTCTTTGTATTTTTATATATTATGGTTAATAAACTTACTATATACATCCAAGCGACCCACAAGTGGTCCATTAATGATTAAACTATCATAATATAAGTCTCTTGGCCGAACCTTAGATTTTTAGGAATTTAATATCAATTAATAATATAATATTTGTTTTAAGAACTCTTTTATGTCAATTTTGACACTATTCAATAGTTGATTTTTGTGAAACTCATAACAGATTGATTACTTCGAAAAAAGTCCATTAAATCAATCCTAATATATCATATTAGCCTAGAAAATTAGTTTAATTCATTAAAAGTTTCATATTATATTTATTTGGGTATTTATAATATCAATTATTTTAATTTTTCACTATTATAGTAATTACTGCATCATCATTGTGTCATAAATAAAATAACTTATTTAGTGTCTAGAAATTATAAAGAAAATATCTTTATGTAGGAAATCTTTTTAGCTTTCTAATGAATATTTATAATCGAAAATCCAACATGTATAACCCTATGTAAAAATTGTTCTTCTAAAAGATGTAAGCTTATGCCATTTTTATTTTTATTTTAACTTTATTAATATAATGTGTCATTATCACTTACAAGTGGATCAATGGGGTCCCAAAATTGACCCAAAGATGCCCATGGTCGACTATGTATCAACCAATAGAGTTAAGACACGTTTTAGGGTAATTTAGTATTATTATAATATTATTTTTTTTAACCCTTATTTACCGGATTTACCCTTAACCATGGTAAATAAAATATTTACCGCAGTAATTATTCAAAATGTCTAAAAATAAAAGTTACCTATTTACACAATTTGAACATCCTGATTCCAAATATGGAATCCATTTTTCTAAATTCAAAACACAGAAGTGGCAGAAATTAATTTAAAATTAATTCCCGCTGTCAAAACAAAAAGCGTGTTTTTAAGAGATAATAACTATCAAAAGATTGACACTTGTTTATGTTCGGTTTAATTGTAAAATTATGTCCAGTAACCAACATTATATTAAATGG
This sequence comes from Viscum album, assembly GCA_963277665.1. Classification (NCBI taxonomy): domain Eukaryota; kingdom Viridiplantae; phylum Streptophyta; class Magnoliopsida; order Santalales; family Viscaceae; genus Viscum; species Viscum album. The sequence continues at coordinate 1,174,736,755 of OY728135.1, forward strand.
TAAAAATATATTCTAAATATACTTTAAAACTACTAAAATTCATAATTTATCACTATTAATTATTTTGATTAAAAAAGTTGTTTTTAATTAAAATTTAGTAATTTTCACTATTCATCAAAATATGAAAGTTATCCGAAAAGTACCAAAATTTCACCTTAGGCTAAATTCGATATTCCGAGCCCAAAAACGAAGTCCATTTTCAAATATAAAATATATATAATTTCAAAAATTAGGTATTACTATTCACAACGGCTAGTTTAATTAGTTGTGGTGTGTGTTAGAACTCGGTGTTGCGTACAACACACTCTATCACATTATTCAAAGGGAAACGTACCGTGGAAGCTTGGGGTGTTTCATTTTAAATTTTTGATATCCCCATTTAGTCAAAAAGTTTAAAATATTGTATTTAAAAAGGTTTCACTATTAGAAGTTGATAAAAGTGAAATACTGAAAATGAATTTGTTCTTGCATTATGACTAAGAAACTCATAATAGGGATTCTAAAATTATAAGGATTATATAAAGTTCAAAATGTAGTTAATACTATTAATGACCTCTTTTAATGGTGTGATTGAACTCGGTGTTGCGTGTAGTGCAAGTTATTGAATTATTTTTAAGAAATAACACACTCTGAAATCCTGGGGTGTTACATATATTATATTTATATCAATATAAATATACTTATATATCAATACATTATTTTTTATGGTTTTTGTTGAAATATACACATTATCAGTGCTAGGAAAAAGCATTGATAAAGCCCCCTTTATCAACACTAGTAAAAAAAGTGCTGATAAAGGGGGCCCTTTTAATACAACTAAAAAAGCGCTGTTAAAGGGTCTTCCTTTATTAGAGCTAAAAAAAGCACTGATAAAGGGTCACTTTTAATAGAACTTTTTTATCAATTTTAAAAGTTCCTTTTTCAAGCACTTTTTTAGTGCTGATAAATGTTACCCCTTTAACAACGCTTTTTTCTAGTGCTGTTAAAGGGTGGCACTATGAAAATCCAGTTTTGTGGTTGTGTTGGTTTGTATGGATATTGTATTTATTTATTTCTTCAGCATTTTAATCTAGTTGGATGTCATGTTTTGTTATATTCAAGACATGTTTCCTCTATATTTGTTGTACATCACCATGTGACGACCGGTTCGTGTGGCTTCTTTAGTTGACCCAGGTTGGCCTGTTACATTTTATCCATGCATAGTTGATATGAAATTTTAGGCTAACCGTGCACTAAATTTTACTTATCTTCCTTGTCCTAAAAAATAACAAAATTTCACCCAAAAACCATAAAATCTAAAAAAGAAACATAACAATCAAAACCAAGAGTTATAGTATGATTCAAACCTTGAAGTACTATTATGATGACCAAAAAAATTATTAATGTATATTCCCACCTCATGGATGAGGCCTATGTGCTCCTCCTTTCCTAGATTTATAACAAGTTTGTCTTTTCTACTCTTAGGTATAAAGGTCCTTTGAGAATAATACCTGAAAAGTCTATCTTATTATAAAACTTTAAAAATATATTAGAGAAATAAAATTTAAATTTAAAACTTTTAAAATGAAATTGTTAACTTCTTTAAATCATTTATTACATCATTTATTAATCAATAATATATTTATATTTTTTCATTATTCTCTATTTTTTCTATTATTGTACCTAGTGGACTAGTGTAGAAACCTAGGGGAGAATTAGGTGTTTCCTACTTTATACTAAAAATTCAAAACATCTTGAAACCTATTTGGACTTTAGCCCATATTTCCAATGAGTTCATAAAGATCAATTTTAGTTAAACCAAGTATTCATCAAATGTGTGCATTTATATATAGTAGACAGAAGGAAAATAATATTTTTACAAGGTTCAGTATAAATAACTACTCCTTTTAATTATTGGTTATTCTACCCAATAAAAAATTCTCTACTATAATTAAGCATTGATTATAATGGGTTTGGTGTGTCTCACACCTACAATGTCAACATCTCAATATACTTACAAATGTTTCTTCCTACAATACTTCAATAATTAGCTTTAGACTGAAGTCACAACCTTTCCCCATGATATCCAAGTATACCTTGAGTCACATAGATTCTATAACATCCCAATGTGTATATTAAAGTGTTATCTTTCATGAACCTCCCACGAATTATATCTCTTATTTAGTATATGATGCTATTGTATTTTCAAGACAATATCTTCGTCCACACATAGTAGTTCCTTTAAATCCCTTCATATCTTCAAGATAGATTGTATGAAACCCAATTTCCACCACAAATCATATTCGTAGTTATTCAATAGATATGCTCGTCTATTTTACTCTATACTCAATAAATTCATATCTATCAAATAAATTCTCAGATTTATGGCCAACTCCTCTGACTATTCTTTTTCATGTCTACAAATTTTAGTGGATTATTCTCTTATTCTTCCTTATGAGATCTTAAAATGTCACCAACCATCTCAGCTCTTCGAATCTCAATATTAGAACAATATAGCAGTAGGAGATACTTACATTCTTAAATTTTTACTAGATATTTACACCTTCTCACATACATGTCGACCTTATTTAAGAGTATCAAATTTTTCTATCATAATAAGATACCTAAAATAGAAAACATGGAATAATTTTACGTTTCCAACAAAAAACATGATTATTGAATTCCCATTTTTGGCATCTCGTGATTTTATATGTGAGAATAAATAATGTATCCCATTTGAAATTCATTTTCATGATACTTTAACTCATATGACCTAAATTCCATTATGAAGTAATTAATACAAACAATTTCTTTATCTTACCTAAGATACAACAATAGAAGAAGATAAATATTCTCATAGTACTAAAGTATAATTTATTGACTTATTTTTCTTAAATGATCCACAAAAACTATATACCAAATATCCATGTCAATGTAATACACAAAAAAATATATGGTATGGAACCTATTTCAGGATTTGTTGAATTTACACCATTCCTTTTCTTTTCTTTTAAAGCACTCGAATAAATCATTTGAAATATTATTGAAAACTTGATAACTTTAATTTGGTTTTCAAGATATATATGCAGTGGTTCTCTTCATTTTTCCTCCTCAAACTAACTTAGAAAATTGATTAAATAATAATCAAGAAATTTGAAACTAAAAATCAATGATTTCATTAGAATTATATAATTCTATAAAATCAATTTTCTATTTCTCTTTGATCTTCCCATTCAATGGAAGATGTTTAGTTTCCCTGTATCCCCATAACGTGAATTATACACTATTCAATGCATTTGTGAGATTTTAATCCATGATGAAAAAATTTATAATCAACAGATATGATTTTCTTATTTAAAATATGAATTCTTTAAATCTAGAGAATCTCCCCTAGTACATATGAAAATTTTCATTATGTGAATCCTAATGTGGAATTCATGTACATGAATATAGAGTACATGTGGATCTATATATGTTGGATCAAATTCCCTTACTCTCTCTAAAATTTAAAACATATGATTGGATATGAAAAATTTAACTAAGTAGAACTTTATTCTGGTATGAAGATATTGAATTCAGATACACAATAGTATTTGGTTATATGATATTTAGATATTCCATATAAATTATTTAGGAATTTAGATTCATCGCCGAATTTGGCTACATGGAGCTTCATTCATGTACGTGGTTTTAGAATTTGGATACACAACTGATTTTGGCTATGAAAATTGGTATATGTGGGACATTCAGCTATATCGCTACACCTGAATACCAGAAACATCAAGTTTAAAAATATTTCCTTTTGCGGAACTTTAGCTACGTGGATTCAACTATACAGAATTTTTTCTACAATGGAATTCACATTCCTGGAATATAGATATAGTCATTTTTCTAGATTTATATTTATTTTTGAAAATTCCTCATCCACTATAACCCCATCTAATCTCATATATTCAAAAACTTATCAAAATAACTTTGGATTTTTTTTAACATTAATTATCACTTTAAAATGATTCCCAATGAATTTTCAGTATATGAAAACTCATCTCGATGAGTTATTAAATACTGAACATTGCACTTCAAATTTTAATCAATATAAATCTTTATTCCATTCTACATCCATGTGTTCTATCATGGTCTTCATCAGTCATGTAACAACCCGAGATTTTATGAGAATTATTCTTTTTAATTTCATTGATGTCTTGTGTTGTACGCGACACAAAAATTAGCTTGTTCTATACGCAACACCGTATACGCAACACTATTCTTGGCTCATGTTACACAATTTGAAATTCGTTTGATAGTAGTTATTCTACACAACATTGAGTGTGTGTATATATATATATATATTAAATGTATAAGTGAAATATGGTTGGATTCTATTATACGCAACAATAAAGGAGTCTTGCACTACACGCAACCCTGACTTGGCTTACATTACACGCAATCGCGACCTTCCATGATAGCGTGTGTTGTACGCAATACCGAGTTTCACTAAACAACGATATGTTATTAAAATATTATATAAACTAGCCGTTATGAATAGTAATACCCACCTTTTGAAATTTTAAAAATTTTATCTTTCAAAATGGACTTCATTTTTAGATTCGGAATATCGAAATTAGCCTAGGGTGAATTTTTGGTATTTTTCTGAAAACTTTCAATTTTTAATGAATAGTGAAAACACTAGGTTACTATTTAAAAACCGACTTTTTATTTAAATAATTATTTACTTTATTTAAATTTATTTTAGGTCAAAATTGATACATAATACCTATATAAGTTCAATGTAATTCATTTGAGTCATTTTATAATAATTTTAGATATATAAAAATTTTATTGTACTTTTCATCGTCTTTTACCCACCTCCTAGGAGAATTTGAAAATCTACATAAAAGTTAATTTTATCGCTTCTGTGAGTGGAATTTCAAAAATCCGAGAGACACGGCTAATATAAAGGAGTAAAATGTGGTTCAATAAGATTAAAATAATTTTTGGTGAATAGTGACTTTTTTACTTTAATTTACCACGGTTACAAGTAAATAGGGTAATTAAGGGTAAAAATGATATTATTATTACACTAACACATAAAATAATTTTATTGGATAAGTCTAATTCGACAAAAAAAAATATTAGGAATAAAATATTACCCTTTAGGTCCACTTGAATTAGATTAGGACACTTATTATTATTTTATATAAAGAAGAGTTAAAATAGTTAAAATCAATGTTTAATAACTAAAACATTTTTAATATAGGGTTATACATAAGATAAATTAAACTATAAATATTCATTATAAAGATAAAAATATTTCCTACATAATGGTATTTTATTTATAATTTTTATACATTAAATAATTTAATTTATTTATGACAAAATGATGATGCAACAATTACCTTATTAATGAAATATTAACATAATTGATGTTATAAATAACCAAATAAATGTAATTTGAGACTTTTTATGAATTCCACTAATTTTTTGGGTCATTATGACATGTTAGTATTGATTAAATTAACTTTTTTAGAACTAATCATGTTGTTATGATTTTCACAAAAATCAATTACAAAATAGTGTCAAAATTGACATAAAGTAGGTTTTAAAACAAATATTATATTATTAAATGTTATTATATTCTAAAAAATATAAGGTTCTTCAAAATGACTTATATAAGGTTATATATATTAATAAAGAACCTCTTTAGGTTCGTTTGTCTTGTTATAGTAAGTTTATTAACCATATAGTGTAAGAAAATAAGAAGACACGGTAAAAGTTAAATTATTTAACTTAGAGTTAAATATAAATTATAAGGTTAAAATAGTGACATAAACTTGTATAAAATCTATTTGTTGAGAGGATTTCGACCCATACCCACTTTAGATTCTAAATAAATCAATTTGGAGCTATTATAAACTGAATATGACTTTATAATAAAATAATATTTTAAGTTTTTCTAAAGGTGCCCCTCTCCTCCCTTATAAAAAGGGAACCCATTCCCTCTTCTCTTCACACACTTTTGAGCCTTGAAGCTCGGCCAAACCCTAAATATTTACCTTCTAATCTTCCATAGAAACATTATAGTTGTTCTGGTCTCCTGAAAAGACCAAACCTAGTGCCTTAAGAGGAGGTTAAGAAGAGGAGAGTCAAAGAAGAGGTAATATCCTTTACTGATTCTTTCCAATTTATTTCTTCTTCTACTTATTCTTCTTTATTTGTTTCACCATAAATTAATAACATCAGTATCAATCATATACTGATATGTTATTATAAATATTAAACAACCCAATTTCATATTCTATCCATCCTTCAAAAAACGAAATCACCGCGCGTGCGTACGTACAGAATACCGTCTCCACGCCGTGGTGTAATCTGTTTTCCACCACCACCTTACTTGGATGGGTATAATGGTGTCAATAAATAACTATATATGATTATTGTAAAGTGATATTGATTCTGAAATATTATACAAACACTTTAATACAATTCCACGATCATGGGAATGATATCATCGCTCGTGTGTACGTAAGGACTACCGTCTCCACGAATGCAATGGGATTCATTTTCCAGGATTCACCATTCAAGTATGATTATAAAGTATATATAATAAATAATCATGAAATATATTGCATAATAATGATACTGTATTTATGTACATATATGTTTCATTTACTTAATTTCATTTAATTCAATAAGGAAACAAAAACAGCGTTCATGCGTACGCACAACCTACCATCTCCATGAACGGTGTATTTCATTCCATTTATAGATCTATCATATATATATTTATATACTGAATATATATTATATATAAATCATGTTTTATATTTTTTAATTAATTAAATCAGGATATGAGTAATAATATCAAGAACAACATGTCGAAACACGTACGATAAATGAAACGATTTTACCCAAAACACGGCTTTAACATGGAATTCACAAAAGAACGGGTAATATAAAGTCATAAGTGAACCATATATGATATCATAACAATGAATATGATTCTATAATAATTAAATAAAATTATTTAAATCATTATACAGGAGGTTCAGATACATACTAAGCATATCAGACCTAAGGTAAGGGATAACTATTCCAATCTCATTCTTATCCGAGATTGTTATTCGTAAGTATTTACTAGGGTTATTATTATCATCCATTCCCATGTTTTCTAAAAATGTTTTCATGTGTTTTTCAATTCATTTTACCCATTTTTGAAATTTACCACACGTTGTGAAAGGAATCTTACTTTTTTTACCACACGGGGAAGTTTTTGACTTTTCCGAAAAAAGTACGAGAAGAATGTTATTTTTAACATATACGGTGTGAACAGATTTTTACGGTTTTATAACACCTTATTTTCATGAATCGTACTCTAAAATATTTCATGACTATTTTCAACAAAATCATTTTCTTTTAAAATTTCATGGAATTTTGTGAAAATAAAATTATTTTGAAGAAGAAAGGATATTTTCCTCAAGAATTCATTTCAAGTGTTTTATCAAAACCAATTTCCATCTAAGATGACATTATTTCATATGTGTATGTTTCAAGTATAATGTCTCTATGATTTACATGGTTTCAATTTTCTTATGATGAAATGATATCCATTTGTTTTATATGGATTATGTGATGATGGGATGATGTTTATGAAACCCATTTTATTCTTTGGGTTATGATGAATGATTTTTGTATATTTTATGGAACAAGGAAGACTGATTTCATTATGAGATGTGTAGGACCTATATCTCCCTCCAATGCATTGGGTAATGATTTATATCTCATGAGATAGACATGGCTGAAATGGTAAGCTAATCCGGTTCAGTGATACAGGACTGGAATGAGGAGTGAACTCGATTCAGAAAGGGACTTTGTCCACTAAGATAGTCTTGGCAGCAATGCCATGGCTATTATGGAAATCATATCATGTGATTAATAATTTTCCACAATTACATGTTTTATTCCCATGCTATTTTATCATGATTAATGTTTAATTATGATCTATTCCTTACCTACTGCCAAGTTTTATGTCATTGCTTAAGATTTTGATGTTTAAACATTATGTTCATGTTTTTTTAGTTCAAATGTATATGTTTTGTTTTATTTTCTCCATGCTTACCCATACTGAGCATTTGAGCTCACCCTTTATATGTTTTCTTTTCCCTTGGATTTAAGGAAAGGTTTTAGGTAAGAAAACAAAATGGGGAGATCTTTATGGGAGATGTTGAAGATATTTCACCACTATTAGAAGATTATATTCCGAGTTTCCAAATACACTAAAATATTACGGTCCTTGTGTGTCTATTTTTTTTATATATTAAGTATTCTGAAAAAGTAATATAATGTCTATGTACATCAGGTTTGGGGTCGCTACAATTCATATACAAAAACATACAAGGATGACCTTCTCCCAACTGGTGGGTCTTTGAACTCCATTTAGCTATCCGTTTTACCACTAATTATAATAGCTCATAAAAATATTCACTAAGACAGATCTATATCTATTTAAAAATGTTGTAGATAGTGGTGAAACTCCTCCATCAAAACATGTCAGATTATTCGTGGAATTTTATATCATCAATCATCTAATGTATAAGGTTGCTACGAATCTATCCATCCAGGTATTCCAAGCATCCAACAACACTTTTCTCTTTTCCCAATTTATGGGAGGTAGCCTCTCCTCTTTGGTGGGTTAATAATCAATCCATCCCCAAAATCAACACCTTTTCATAATTACATTGACAATGAAATCAAGTATAATTGGTAACAAATATAATCACCTGCCAAAGGGAACTTTAATCTCTCTCTATATATTCGTTTCCAATTCCACGTTTAATATAATAGTCAAGGTGTTTTTTCTCCCCATAATTGACAATGAATGAGAAGGTGATATAAAATTCTCCCCATTAATATATGGGAGATATCAACCACTTCTTTTCCCCATGATATTCTAATAATCTTAGATAAGGTAGGAAACATATGTAAGAACCCGGTTCTTCCTCTAAGGTACATATCTTTCCTTTTCAGTTTATACTTAATAAAATGGGGAGAAAGAGGTCATGGGATGGCTATAAAACTTTTACATGAAGTGACTGAGGCCTACACACCATGTACATTATGTAAGCATCGTGTATGGAGGGATACACACTATGTAATCCCAGTACATGGAAATGTAATAGTTTGTCCATAAACTGTACAAACACAGCGTGTAGTCTCAAGTAGACACTGTGTAATTTTCTTTCTTTTTGTTTAAGTTGGGCAGTAGCTTCATTTTTGTAAGTTGTACTGAAACAAACCCCCCTTCGATGAGAAGCATACCCAAGAAATTTGAACATGAATTTGCCTTCCATTTCATCATCCAGAACCTGATTCAAACACTATCAAATCCATTGAAACCCTCTCAATGAGTGATCAATTCCAATAGAGACTTTCTTTATGATTTCTTATCTCGACCTAGTTATTGAGGTTTGAGGTTTTTTACTTGTTTTCTATATCTACTCTGATATAGGTATATTTAAAGATCGACACTAGATAAGGAGAGTGATACTAACATGAGGCAGATGGTCTTGTGGCTTTTGTTGATTTTTGAGTTGATTATATATTCTGGAGTGTTTCACGCCCACTTTTATATTGTCTCTTTATTGAATAATAATCCTTGTTATTTCCAATTATTGATTAAGTGATTGATTTGATGATTTGAAAGCATATTTAGGCGTTTTAACCTTGATTTAGGGCCACCCCAAGGGTGCCTTTCCCTCAAATGGACATTTGGATGAGAATTCCTAAGAGGCTTGACTTGAATTCCCATTCTTGGGTTGTCAAAATGAAATGATTATGTGATATGAATTCCCAATGTGAGATAATTAGATGCTTAATCAATGTAATAGTTTAATTTTCATGCGATACTCGTTATTTGAAATGTTCCCACATGAGTTTTTTAAATGATAAGCCATTTGATAATTTAACTCACATGTGTTTCTTTTGTTATGGAATTTAATTATGAAAAAGAGGGTAAATTAGCAATGGGTGAGCCACAATCTCAGTTGAAAGGCAAGGTTAGGTTCTTGTGACTAATTTCACCTTACATACCTTGGGTGAACCATTGTATCGGTTAAAAGACATTGGACGAGCTCAAGAGGTTAATTATGTAAAGGTTGTGAGTGAGCCACGAATAGGATGATCGGGATCATTGAGGCTTATTTAAAATACTGAGAGAACCTAGGGACCATTGAGGTATACCCAGGCCAAGATCTATTAAAAAATTACCAAATAATTAAATTATTATTATGTCACGAGTTGACAATTACTTTTATACAGGGGGGAGGTGGTTCATCGGGCCTAGGCCAGAACTCTAGACTTTTATATAATTCAAGGAACTTGAATAGTGAATTGGATGACTCATGAAACATCTACCAAGCCAAAGCACAAGCTTGGATTCATTCTTCACTTATACCTGCTTACATTGTCTTCTGAGACATTTGTTGTGATTACTTTTGAGTACTCATAGTTTACAACTTTCACTATTGTACACTACTTTATATATATATATATATATACTAACAGGTTAACAGAGACATCGGGTGGTTTCCTATCAGGATTTAATCTCACACCCTATTTGTATCATTCTTTTGGGCGTAAACAGATTATATGATTATAGGTGTTGATCAGGGAAAACACCCTGCTACAGGTAATTTATGTGTTTCATAGGAGTAAGAGAGCATGTGACTAAGCTGAGGATTCATATTCTCTTTTTTTCTTTATGCTTTTGAAAAATATATTTTTTTATTACTAAAGTGTAATTATTTTGGCTTCTTTCTTAGAACATATAACATGCTACATTATCTTTTGTATGGAATAATTCTTAGTTGTTTATCTTATCAGTATTCCACTATTTATTTCAGATGTATTCTATTTACTGCTTCCACTATTGTATTCTTATTTATTCCGATGTGTTACACACTGTCAATGAGGGCATAGTTTCCCCATTATCACACCTTAGGACCTCACTGCTAGTTGGTAGCCTCTAGAATTTGGAGAAATGTTCTTGAGCCCATGTGAAAAACTGGGTATGGGGCACCAATTGAGTGGAATCTAGATTCAGTATGTTACAACATAAAATTCTTATTAATATGCCACCAATTAATCACTATAATTTTACATGGGAAAGCTGGGTGTAGAAAACTAGATTTAATAACCTATACACTAAAGATATCCATTTCATTTATCAATATAGTTTCTACTCTAATTTTTCAACACTCAAGGGATGTAAAAATAATATTTTCAAAAATGTATATGAACCGACATTCATGTTAAGAAACATATCTAAATGTTCAAGTGAAATTAGATTACTTCCCCTTTTTTCAGACCAACACTACCCATTAAATATTATAATAAAAAATTTAAAAGTTTAAGGAGAGTGAGTATCATACCATATACATCAACAATACCGGGGCTCTCTTGATTTATATCTTTTAAGAATATAAGAAATCTTTTGTACACTTTAATTTAAGTGATGAAATCTATACATGGATGTATGAGTTTATCATCACTCATTTATACTTCACCTTTAATTCCCAGTATTGAAAAACAAGAATTTTTTATTTTGTATTATGGTGGACTTTCCACTACTCTTTATTTGTAGCATTGGGGCTGAGTTTTCTTTCTCATTATACTTGTATTTTTCTTTGAAGTTATAAAATGCCTAGTCTTATTCATGCTCAAATCCACTATAGGTTTCCAAATTTGTACTTTAGCAGGAAGCATGAGATTCTTTCCAATTTTAACTATTTTATTAGCTAAAACAGGCTCTTCAACCAAAAAACATAGAGAAATATATTTCTCATCAGGTTTCTCTAGATTTTGAGAAAATTCCAACTTATATAGCTATATGGTAAGATAACCTTTGGACACATAATCAAACTTGTTCTTCGATGTGGATTCTATATTTTTAGTCATAATTTTATAACATGTTCCCACAAATTATTTCCCTTTTTTTAATTATATCTTATTATTATGGTAGCCAAGATATATATTTGATGGCACTATGGCCTTCCTATTTGAACCTTCCATGCACATATTCACCGACTATGACTTTTACCCTTTTATTAAATTTATCATACTCTTCATAAGGAGTGGAAACAACCATACCAATTTGATTATCTCTCTCCTAAATTGGTTTCATTTTTTATATTAATTATATCTTTCTTGAGTTTTAATTTTTTTTAGAGTGGTCCATGGTGTGGCCTCTCTTTCAACAATAGAATCATTTCTTTCTTAAAGGATAAATATCTTGGTTTTATTTCTTCATTACCATACTGGGAGTGTTTCTATTCACTAATTTCTTCTAATTATTACCCAATGTAGATTTATTTTATTTCTTCACAAACTTGTCAGACTGTTATAGTTCGTTATTTTTTTTAGTCTATCTGTGATACCTAGAAATATTGTACCAATATTCATCATAAAAACGACTAAAAATTTTATATGGAAAGAAGAAGTTTCTTAATGAATCAATTATGGTATTAGAATATAATCATTTCTTCATCGGTGTTTTATTCTTTGAAAAATCTAGTTGTTTGTTTTCTATATCTTTTATATCCCTTGATATAGGGATTCTATAATTTCCATGAGAAAATATATTGTTCCAGTAATGAATAGCTCTATGATTTAATCTCCAGGAAGACCAAAACCTCCCAATTAACCATAATCTCTTCATGATGTGTGATGTTTTTACAGATCTATTTTCTTGGCGATTTTGGGTTAGAACCATAAAGTTTTGGGATCCTTTTGTGGATTTTTTTAGACATACTAATCATTTTACTTGATATATTTTTATTGTCCCATAATTTTTAATCATACACATAAGTATATATATTTTATTTTCATAAATTCCTAATTTATTGCAAGACACTTTATTTACATTGTGAGTTACGCTTTTCTAAGAGCATAATGGAAGATTATCCACATGATCTCAAACTCTTTTATCCACCGTTGTGAGACATCTATGCTATTGGGATCATCTCAATTTTTTTGGTAGTATGCCTTTTTCCATCTTGTTGGGAATGTCTAATTTTTTATTCTATATCTTTCAGTTTAAATTCCAACTCTATATGATTTATGTTGTGGGTGATCTTATCATCTTTTATAGATCTCAAAATATCTTCCTAATCACTCTTTGTCTTCTAAATTTGAACCTCATTTACTTGCCTTATCTCCACGGAGGAACTATCCGGATCTTTCCCCCATTTTGATTTAACATCTTGGTGAGAAGTCTTGACATCCATGGATTATTTGTGAATCTTTTCCAAGAATATAATACTTCCTTTTCAACATACATAAATTTTTCATCACATAAGTATCATTGAAATTATTCATCATTTTGAGATAATATTTCAATACAAAGTGTATCTAAATCATTGTTTTCTTTAATCATCCTTGAGAGAGTGTTGTATTTACCATCCTTTTTGGTTAATGAATTTTACATTGTATCAACCTGTTCTCTTAACTGTGGATTTTAATTCTAAAGTACCTTGATGAATTTGAATATATAAATCACTAATTAAATTGGGGAATTCATTATATGATCTTTAACCACAAGATAGAGTTTTTTTCTAGTTTTATTGAATCCATCATCATTTATTGAACTTATTTTACTATAGGAATGATCTTCAATAGATTTAACAACCAAATACTTAACACCACGATGCTCATCATTACATAGTATTTCCTCTTTTTTCTTTATATTTTTTTTATTTGTGGAATATCTCATATTCCTGTTTCTTATAGTCTTGGCAGAGACTTGCAAGTAATTTTTGATAGGGATGGAATCTAAATTTTCTATATATGGATGTTCTTCAATCATCTCAAATATGCACTTCAAAAAAGAAATTGAATTTTAGTGGGTATTCAAAATAGATCCAATCAGAGGAATATTTTATCTGATACTGATTATTATACCCAATGGACCAGTGGAGACACTTGAGTGGGGGGGGGGATCAGGTGTTTCCTTTGTTTTATCAAAATTTCAAACTCCATGAAACCACTTCATAATTTTACCCATATTTCCAATTATTGCATATGGATCTATTTTAGTTCAACCAATAAATCATCAAATGTGTGCCCAAAAATAAATAATATAAAAAGAACATAATATTTATACAATCTTTAGTACAAAGACCTACTCCCTTCCATGATTTTTTATTCTCCCCAATTATGAATTATCCACTATAATAAAGCAACAATTACATTGGGTTTGGTGTATCAAAAAACTACAACACTATCATCTCACTATACCTATAATTGAGTTATCCCACATGACTTCTAGAATTAGATTCATATTTAATTGAAAGCCTCACATTATGATTTCCAATAAAACCTTGATTGGAACAAGTTCCATTGAATCCCACTATATATATAAAAGTGTTGTCTTTCAAGTTCCTCCTCGAAAATAGATCACCTACTAAGTAAAATATTCCCTTGAATCCACGAGATCAAATCTTTTTATACTCAAAAAATAGTATTAAAATGCCTTCAAATCTTCAAGATATACTGTATGAAACTCATGCTCAACCACATATCAAATTCACAATTCTTCAACAAATATACGCACCTGACATCCTCCATACTCAAAAAATTTGTATTTTTAAGTTCTTCTCAGATTGATAGTTGAATCCTATCATTATTAGTATTCACTAAAACTTTCCAAAAATTCTTATCTTCCTCTTTTTTGATAGATCTTCAGATATCACCCACCAGATCAACTCTTAGAATCTCACCTTTAGAAAACTCTAGCAATAGAAACTACTTCTATTTTTTATTTCTTCCTGAAGCATCACACTTTATCAAATGAATGGGTAGCATCATATAATATAAATAAATTTTTTCCAATGCAATAAGATACCTCAAATAGAAAAATAGTAAGTATTTTATGTTTCCATCAGAAATCATGATGACTGAATTCTCATTTTTGGATTAACAATATTTTCTATTTACAGATAAATAAATTACACCATTTTAAATTAATTTTCACAATACTTTAACTCTAATGTCCTAAATTACCTTATCAAGTAATTCAAAGGAACCATTTCTTCATCTTTCTTGAGATACAATAGTAAAATTATAAAAATATTCTCATAGTACAACAGTAGTACCAGATCACTCATTTTCCTCAAAATATACACAAAATAAACATACCAAGTCTAAATATATATGTAAAAAATAGAAACTATTTTGTGGCATGGAACAAATTTTAGGATTGGGTGGATTCCCAAACTTACTTTTCTTTTCTTCGAAATCACTCTAACAACTCATCTACATTATTCATAAAAATCTTGAAAACATCAATTTGTTATTAAAGAAATAGATATTATGGTTCGCCTCATTTGTTCCTCATCAAACCATCTTGGATCATAGATTAAATAAGCATCATGACATTAACAACCCAAAAGACAAAATTACATCCAAATTATATGATTCCAGAAATTAATTTTCATTTCTCTTTTAATTTCCCTTTAAACATATGAATATCAATTTATGTTTCTTCTAAAAGATTGAACCACACCCCATTAAAGGAATTTGTGATATTTTAATCCACAAAGAACAATATCAGCATTACTAGATATGATTTTATCATTCAGAATAAAAATTCTCAAAATATATAGAATCTTACCTAGTTCATATGAAAAATTCCCTTAAGTGAATCCTAGTGTGAAATTCACATACTTGGATATCAAGTGTAAGGGTTTATTTATACATTGGCCCAAATTCCTTTATGATGCGCAAATTTTCATACATGGTGTTGACTATGAAGCATTAATATACGCAATAATACATTTAGTTATGTAGATATTAAATTTAAATATACAAAAGTGTCAAGATACTTGATATTTGAATACACTGTGGAATTACATTACGTGAAGAATTAGTCTATATCACTGGATTTGGTTATGTGGAGCTTTATTCATGTAAATGGTGTCTGAATTTGGATATGCAATAGATTTTGGTAAAAAAAATCAGTATACAATGGTCATTCAGCTCTGTTTATGAACTCATATATGTAAATCATCACATATAAAAATATTTCCTTATACATAACTTCGACTGTGTGGATTCAACAACATATAAATTCACCTATGATGGAATTTACATCCATGGAATCTGGACTTAGCCATTTTTTCAAATTTTTATTCCTTTCTAACTAGGATTCCTCCACGTTTACTCCATCCAATCCAAGCTATTCCAAATCTGATCAAAACACCATTGGGAAATTTTTAACCTTACTCAACACTTTTAAGTGATTTTGTTGGACTTTGTAGCATATAAAAACTGATCTCTTTGAGTTATTCAATATTGAACGCTGAAGTTTGGATTTTATACAACATTAAAACCTTTTTTAGTCTTCAACCATGTGTTTCATCATGGTCTTAAGTAATCATATGTAGTATCACAAAAGTATTTCCTTCTCCTAACTGGTGGGTCTTCAGACTCAAGAAAACTAGCCATTTATCATAGATTATAACAACTCTTACAGTTGTTCACTATAGATAGGTCTATTGAAATTTTAAATTGTTGCAGATGGTACTATAAATCATCATTTCAAAAAAAATCATGTTCTTCCATGAAGTTCATCATATTAATCATCTAATGTATAGGGATCCTAGGAATATTTCAAACTAGGTATTCAAAGAACCCAACACCACTTTTCTCTTTGACCAGTCTGTGGTAGTATCTTCTCTTCTTTTGTGGGTGGATACTCAATACATCATCCAATTTAGCACCTTTTCATAATTATATTGACAAAGACAACAAGCATAAGTGATAAAAAATTAAACCATCAACCAAAGAGAACTTCATCTATATTTTATGGTGATATGGGTGGGGGAGTCAACCTTATGTTTATTGTTTGATGAATCCCTTAAATCTACTTATTCTACACTAAGTATCTTCTCCTACAATAATATAAAACCTCTAAAAGAAATTGTATATGGTTATATATATTCTTTACCTAAATCTTTTTGTGATATTTAGATGAATCATGTTTATTTTCTTCTAAATTAACACAACAACAATTTATTGAGATATATAATGTTTTAAGAATTCCAAGGTATTTCTTTCCATTTACACTTGAATAAAAAGTATAAAGTAAATGTAAATTTAAAATATTTCTATCTCTTTAAGTAATAAGAATACCACTATAATGAACCACACCCACTAGATCCCCTCCTGGGTTGGTAGTGAAGATAAGACTGACCCCCCAAATCCCACCTCCAATAAGACCTCATTTAGAGATTAGTATTGAGGGTGTACCAAAAATAATATGGGAAGAATTATGATCATAAATTCAATGAAAATGTAGATCCCACCAATCAAAAACTGCTCCATAAAATCTAAAAATCAATAATCCCAAACATAGTACATGTAATTTAATGAAAAACCAAAAGAAAATTCCTCGAGGGTAAATACTTCAAAGTAATCATCTCATATGGAAACAAATCCAACTCCAGTAAATCATAACAAAAAAATATTGTAAATTCTTACCTGATCACCAACTCCATCATGGAATTTTTTTAAAAAATAATACAGAATTAAGAATGAGCATACAAGTATACTCAATATGTTCCTCCACAAAAACTCTAATTCCAATGTGTAGAAAACATACTAAAGCATTGGTTAATAAATAATTAAACATAATTTTCCCTATCATAGGAAAACTACAAACCATATCACCATGTATACCTCACTAAATCCATATACAAGTATAATATAGTAAATCATAAAAATATATCAAGTAAAGGTACCTTCACCTACTTCCCCCTAATATAGTCACACTTATTCCAAAAAAAACCCATTTTGACCCTCCCAACCCTTTTTTATCCACATATCACAACCATATACCACATACACATACACCAACCACATATTGTATACCACAGAATCAATACGATATATCCACTAATGAAAAAACACTACCATATATCATATCCATTTACCACATCCACATGCCACATCATGACACTATGTATAGAAGAGAGTGAAAGAGAGGGGGGATAGTAAGAAATCCATATTACCCAAATACTAGATGTTATGGGTTTAAGTGGTATTACACAAATCAAATTTAATTTTATAAAAATAAAAAACTTATTGGGTTGAGTGAGAACCCTTAAATCCATTGTCCAAGTCAAACCAAGACACCAGAAAAAGACAAAATGAAAGGAATAATTTTAAAAATAAAATGTAATACTAAAAATTCAAGTTGATAGAATCATATTGGTATTTACAAGTTAGGTTCCTATTGTCAAGGTCGAGATGAAACCATTATTTTTCATCAATAATGTATACTATGAAATCAAAAACTTTCATTTAGTCATCAATGAAGAAAGGGTTAATTAAAAGTCATAAAAAAGTACATATAATGTAGAGATACAATGGGAAAAGTTCATCAATAAGGCCCTCTGGTACTATTTCGTCCTTAATTTTGTATAATACCCATGTTTCATATATAACTCAATATAATATGCCTCACTGGACAAGTCAATAGTATCATTCATTCTTGAGACCAAGATATATTTTAGAATATGTTTGTGATAGGTTTTTTAGATCATAATATGACCCTTAGAATGGGAAGAAAAACTGAATGCAAGTGGATCTATCTCCATGGAATCAAATATATAAGTGTATATGAAGAATAGAGAATAAAAAAATATTAGCGTAATAGAAATACCATTACTTTAGCCTATATATTCTTCTTGTATGAATTATGAATAATAATTATCATAAGGAGAGGTAGGTGAAATCATCATTCTTTTGATGAGAATACATCGGCCGATGGATCCATGAATGATTTGTGAGGACTCCTGAATACTTGAAGTAGTGATAACACCTTCTAAAAGCAATTAAAAAGATTTGGGATGTACATATTATTATATAGGGGTCAACAATCTCTCTCACACCTCCAATATAAGAGGTTCACATCCTCTTATATCAATATTCAAAGATATTCATTGGATGAAGAGAGTTGGCCATAATGTAACATGTTGGGTGATGTTACATGGAACCTAAAAATTACTGCATGTTGTTGTTCATTTGTTTAACACTTTAATAAATGATATTAACTAGCCATGAATAAACTAACTCTTTTGTTTGTACCTGGTAAAATAATATGGGAGGGAATTAGAACCACACATGCATCACATGCATGTCAAATCTAAGAATGGTTATCATCCATAACATCACATCCACCACTACAACATAGTGGTTCCCATTTTAGTGTACATCCAACAATATCACACATTCACTAAAATCCAATAATGACTTTATTTAAAACTTGAAAAATCTTTTTGAATCCATCAAAACTCATTTGGATACAATTTCATCAATTTCGATTCATTTTGGCACAAACACTTTGTATAAAACTTAATCCTTATCCAAGGTCCTAACTGCGTAACCCTATTGGTCTTAGTAGAATTTTAAAAAATATGAAATCCCAATTTCATAAATGTAAGAAAAGTGAGGCCTCTAGAAAAGCATCAATGCTTCTCAAGCTACCAAGGGGTCTGGTAATATCTCCATCAAACTTTCTAATATTTCAATATGAATATATCCACCAAAATATATATCATATACATCATAATTACACTTATATAATTCTTTTCTCCATGACATTGAGTTTCCACTGGAGTTTCCACAAGTAAATATTGTATAAGACTCTCAACTTTTATTAATTCTAAAAAAAATATGAACATAGTCGATTAACATAACACATATCATTCATTTATCTAATTAGTACATCATATGCTACTCACTCAAGTAGTTGGTCACATCATATTTTAAACACCTAAGCATGGTCTTGAATTTCCTCAATCTAATTCAATCAAGGGTCATTTGTCCTTTTTCATGACCCCATCCCACCAAAGATGTTGTAATGAAGGGAGATAAATAATGACCACTAAGTCCTGCTTCTAGAAGGCCTTAGATTGGAAACTACCATCGAGTGTATAAAATTCTCACAAATAGGAGCCATTACCCTCTATAATATAAAATAGGAATGAGATATTGGATAAACAACCACCAAGAAACTCCAACAGATAAAATAAAGGTAAACCAAAAACCATCCCATAGTGCTTGAATAAAGTATACTTATACATTTAAAAGCATCTAATATACCAAAATCCTAGTCTATCACAGAGACTCAACAACCGCTCCAACCAAACAATTAATGTCTATCTCGGTCCCCAAATTCCTCTTAGTAACCTGAAAAATGGTTTATATATATTGGGTGAGAATAACATGTATACTTAGTAGGGACATAATCAAGGCCTCAAGTGAACATGTGAAAAGGGAATATTAATTAACTGGTGAACAAACAACAGAACCAACAAGCACTAAAACATGTCAACTAACCAACCCCACCCTCACTATGGCTTTCCCACCAAATCACACATCCAATATAGTGATATAGCATTAAGATCATAACAAAGAAAGGTTTTATGCTTCTACTTTCCCACTGATTTTTTTCTCTCATGCCCCAATGCGGAACATTATGTGCTCCTATCCCTTCCAAACACATCACATCACATCACATCAAATCACATCAAATCAATTCATAACATACCTTTCTGGAAGACACCTGGTCCATCTCTGATACAGGTTGTGATGCATTCCAACTTACCCCACCCTATCAAGGTCTATCATCTGATGTTAACATCAGGTACCATCACATATCATCTCACCCATAGACACCTGAGACCACATATCATGTCTCATCACATCCCCAATAACTAGATATCACTTAAATATAACTTGATCAACACTATACATCTTGTCTGAAAACCCTAGGATATTACTACTGAAGGAAGAGCGGTGAAGAGGTGGTATCCATCCATCTGTATCACCACCATCTTGGATATTAGGGAAAACACCTAAAACCTGGAACCTCTAAGATTTGGTAAGGTTATCCAACTTGGTTGGGGTACGTATAGATATAGGATTAAAATACATGATATATAGATAAAACACATTACCCAACCTATCGGTTAAAAATAATTTCACCAACGCACACCACATCACCACTACCGTACCAAACATAAAATTTCACAACCACTACTACCACTATACGCAACACATCACACCACCACACATAACCACACAATATTTCCCATTTTCAATTACACATTCAACAACTTTTATCTAAATATAATAATTTCCACTATCTTTCATTTACTAAGACAATTCATTTACATTTACATAGGCTGTTTATATATTTTATTCCATTAGTTAATTGTAATCTATTCCAACCCATTTATAATTATTCCATGCCTAATCGGAAAACTAACAAAACCACTCCACACAATTGGCCTAACACATATTAACTATTACCATAATAGATAACATCCACCAACATCACCATGCCACATTGAACAAGTCATCTCTTCACAATAACTACATCTCACAAAAAAGTTCCACACATCATCACCATCACACAACCACCACACAACATCGCACACCACAACCTCATCGCAAAACCCTGTGACAAGACATAACACTGCATCCATCATCACTATATCACATATCCACCACTTCACATCGCATCACACAACTTCCCACATCGAATCCATTCCAACTAACCGTCACATCATATACCCACACATCAAATAGCATGACTGGTCACCTACATCACCAACAATAACCCAAACCATGTAGGGAAACACAATAAGAAAAAGCATAAAAAACACATCATGAATTCCAAATTTTATTTAGGGGATCTTTTCAAATTACTTATTTATTTAGCATAAGCATGATCACACAAACTAGGTTCCATGAACAGTAAATTTATTATCCAAATATATATTCTTTATCCTTTTATATAGTGCGTGATCATACAAAAACACAACAAGGGTCTCAAGTCGTATTGTATACTATATAAGAAATGCTCTAAATAACCATTTTTTAGCATGTAAAAAACATGGAATAATATAGCCAACAACAATATCAAAGTAGTCAAAACATGTGATATCTCCCCATAACCATCAATTTCATACATGCTGTTTTATTTTCTTTATTATAGAAACCATTACCATCCACCCAATGGAAATAAAAATCATGTAATCCCCCTACATGGAATGTAAAATGAGTGAGATAAAGGATCCCTTACCTCAATGAATCTTTCTGATCTCATTGCACACCACATAGAAAAGAATAAACAATTCACAAACCAAAACACACATAAAATCCCTGGATCAACCTATACCACATCAAGGGATCATCAAAATGTATCCCACACACACCCCAAACAAAATAATCATCACTGCAATAGATACTTGAGAGATTAATGAGGGAAACTTGGGAATAAGGGGGGAGGACGCACTACATATATCTAACCAACAACTACCAGAAACTATGGATCAAACCAAGGAGAAGAGGGTTGGAATATCTCCCAAGGGTGCATAGGTTTTTCTAGAAACCAAGAGGAAGATCAACCAAATGAGGAGAAATTTGGATGATCAAGGGTTATGAAAAACCTATAATTCACCCATTTCAAGTCTTGAATTATAGATTCACGAAGTGAATTACACGATGCTCATGGATTACAAGCCATAAACCACATACAAGGCCTGAATCTATTATATATTTGGTTTATTCCAAAAATTAATTCACCTAATATTGAATTAATACACACCATGATTTCCATTTGGATGATATGAATTCATTTCAAAGACTCCTCCACTGGCACATACAAGTCATGCAACAGCCAGCCACACATGCTGCAAATCACTAACTCATGATGTGAATCGGGTTCACATCGTGAAATACCTGTTGTAGTACTCCAATTGCTCCAAATTAATAATATTTCCCTCTATCCTCCTCTGAAACACCTCCAACACCCAAACTATAAAAGTTATAGGTTGGTAAGGCATGGACAGCTACATTAGATTCCTATCAAATGATTCTATAACAAAATAATCAAAACCAAACTTGAAGAAAGGTGTCTAAACAACTACCGAACGAGATACCTCTCAAAGATCTTGAAACACCAAAGACACTACCACTATACAAACACACCAAACTAAATCACCCACAAAACACACTGTAGTGAAATCTCACAACCTCCCACTGAGTACAACACCACTCATATTGTACCAGCCACTAAACGAATCCTTTTCCAAACAACCACATCACCACACAACAAAACACATTTCAAAACACATCATCACCACATCAATAGAACATCATCATAACCATCTCAAACTCCACACATCCAAATATGAAAACTTCCATAGCTAACTCACAACACTACTTGAAAAACACAAATCAAGGAATTACACCTTATATGTCACGATATTATTTTCTTTGGGTTGAATCGACTCACCTGCACAATTTTAATCACATATAACATAACACATCATAATTAGGATTTAGGTCCTACCCTTCTCATAAGTAGTAATCTTTATCTCACATCTCACATCAAGAAAAACAACACATCTCATAAAAAACAATATCCAACATCACATCATCAAAACAAAATAGGAAAAATAAAAACTCAAATAAATTCTGGGGATTATGAATACATCTATGTATCTTACTAACAAGTACAATACTATAGGTTTCCATGCCTCCATAACATGTGAACCAAGGGAATGGTCCATGCTTGAAACAAATTCACTTGATGATCCTGGATCTCTAATGATCTCTCCATAAAAGTTATTTCATTATTGAAACCCAACTCTCCCTAGTCAATGACATGGGAGTCATCATGAAGATACCGATGAAGATGAGATAAATAAAAGAGGTCATGGATCCTACCTATCCATAGTTACATTTCCAACTGATACATCACCTCAACAATAAACCCCTACAACTCAAAGGGCCTAATGAATTGGGAAGAAAGCTTACTGTAACATCCCAGGTAAATAAAGAATATGACATTCTCATATTTATCAATATTTGTGAATAAAATGTTAATATTACTTTAAAGGGAATGCTATGTTCGATGGCGTACCCAATATGAAACAATGAGTCTCTTTTAAATATTATGTTGCACACTAATAATATAATAATATTATTTTAAATGTTAGTTAACGTCTATCCATTGGAATAGCAGGAATGAACAAAACAAAATAAAATATGATTATGTATATTTCTTAAATGTTTTTACATTACTCAATAAATTTTAGAGGCTTAAAATGAAAATGATATCTTTGACTATAAATACTCATTGGAAAGATAAAAAAGATTTACTACATGATGGTATTTTTTTTATAATTTATAGACATTAAAAAAATAAATTTATTTATGACACTGTGATGATGTAGTGATTACCTCATTAATGAACGATTTAAATAAAATGAAAAGATAAGGTAAAATCTAAGAATTACACTTGTCTAAAACCTATTGTATGGGTGTATTTAGAACCCATATCACCTTATCCTAGAAATATATCATTGTGGTACCTTTAAAATATGAAAATCATTTTATAATAAAGTAACTTTCCTAGACTTTTCAAAAGTGACCCTCCTCCCTCTTATAAAAGGCCCCCACCTCTACCCCCATACCCACACCTCTCAAGACCTTGTCTCATCCAAACCTTGATCATATTGTCTGTCCACACCCCTCTATTACCTCTAGAAGCCTCAATTTGTGCATAAGTCTTTCCAAGGAAGCCATTGGGCTCAAATCAAAAAGAGTTACCCGATTTGAAGGTAATGTATTATCTTATGTTCTTTTGTTTTATTATGCTTATCCAACCCCCTAAACTCTTTTTATTTCTTTATTTTGTAACAACAATAGTATATTCAATATACTAGGATATTTTTATGAGAAGTATTCGAGCTACACTTATACACACCTCCATTTAATGGTTAAAGAACGTACTGTTTTGTGGGTGGTGAATTACTACCTCACGAAACGATGATTGTTCAATCTTATTTTAACACCTCTCATGGTGGAAATTAAGATCTAAATGTATTTATATATGATATATATTATGTTTATGTTTTCCTTATGCTTCTCTATTTTTCATTTACTCCATACCTTTATGGTTTCCATAATGGGTAAATGTGATAATTTGATTTTAGGAAGTGTGGACTACCACCCCCTCAAAGTGATTTGAATCGTTAATGCCATATGTGGTATGTATAAAGGATGGATTTAATGATATTATATATGATATTATACTATAATTATAATATACCTATGTATCATTATGTTTTCATTCCATTAAAGTCTGAAATAGAATGAAAGTAACGTTCATGCGTACGTACGACTTACCGTCTTCAAGAACGGTACATTTCATTTCTTATCTCCAAAAGTTATGTACTATTATAAGTATATATATATATATATAATAGATATATATTATATATATTACATCTCAAATTATGAATATCATTCTGGAATTATAATATATATATCTCTCATTTAGTTTTAATTCCATTAATATGACAAAGAAATGAAAGTAACATTCATGCGTACATACGACCTACCGTCTCCATGAACGGTGCATTTCATTTTTTATGTCCAAATGTTATGTAATAGTATAAAATTAATATATAATGTATATGTATGATATTTAAATCATTAATACTATTCTGGAGATGGTGTATTTATAACTACATGGACAATTCTTTTCAAACATGTTCATTTTTGACTCATGTACCGAACATCGTCAAAAACGTCTAATATGAATTCACATAATTAAAAAATTATTATAAAAGTATAATATGTGATATTAATTGAATAATAAACTTTAAATGATTTCCTTAAGAAATTATAAATTGACCAAAGTTTATTATTCAGGAATATAAAGAAACGAACAAGACAAGTCAGACTTGAGGTAAGGGATCCTACCTCTCTCTTTCTTTTTAAGTACTCTCTTTTATGTCATTTCCTTTAAGCTCATTTTTCTTATGTTGGGGGATGTTATTTTATATTCCTATTACTGTAAATTTTATTTTCATATGATGAGAGACCCTATTTTATCTCGTCAATCCTTTATTTGAAGTTTTAAGTGGCGCCATTAGGCTGTCGAGTTTTCGTTAGGGATTTTTCATCTCACTTTTACTCTCCTGAGATTAATGCTACATTTGCCACTATTTCCTTTTTTTGTGGTGTGTGTACTTCCCATGATTGTTTTCTTTGTTTAATATACTTTAATTTATGGGTATTTACATCTTCATTGTATGACCCTTCTTTCATGGGGTGTACGTTTCGAAAGTTACCCAAATCAGTATGGGAACCTTTCACCCTCCTCTTTTTAAAAGACTTATTTTTGTTAGGTATTTTAATTTACATCTTCTTATATTGGGATATGTTCTTATATATCCTTATTGTTTTAAATGTTATGTCCAATTGATGAGATACCCTTTTTATCTCTCATCATCTCATTTTATGAATTTTAAAGTGACGTCGTTAGGCTGTCGAATTTCTTTAAGGGAACTTCTTAACCCAATTTCAATTCTTTGGGTTAAACCTATACTTATTGATTATGTCGTGCCATGAATATGTGTGGATGACCTCTGATTGTTTTAAACTTAATATCCACTTATATTGGGTGTATTTATATTTGTCACACATAATTATGTAATTGATTTATCATTAATCCAAGGATACCATCTTTGTAAGGGACTTCGTCTCAATCTCTTTTCATTGAGGAATATTTTGTTTTATACACAAATTTATTTTATATGGTGTATAAACCCCTTTTAATTTTACTTTTATTCAAAATTAATCTTTTTATACGAAGCGTTTTATTAAATGACAAAAGGGAATGTTTTTGTCTTATGTATGCGGTGACAATGACTTCACCACCGCCGTGACCATTATTTGAGTTTCGGCTTCCTCTACAAGACTTAAATTATTTTAAATGAAAATTAAATACCATGTTTTAAATTTCTTTTATTTTGGTATTGAAAATGGTTTTTATAATATTTTTATTATATCAATATGTTGTATTGATATCTTGTGATTGAAATGTGGAAATGTTATGTTTCCTTTATGCATGTTTTATGTGATACGATTATGTTATGGTTCTTGGGAATTGTTTATGAAGATGGGTGGTTCCATGATAAAATAAGGGCCGGTGAGCCCGTGATAGCTCTCCAATGCATTGGGTAATGTAAAGTAGTTAAAATCTAAGGGTTATACAAAGAGATTTAGGGAATATACTGTGATGGGTATTCCAAACATAACCATGAGGGTTACTCCCTACGTAAGAATGTTATGAATGCCTCAAGTTACCTTTATGCATTATGATTTCCATGAGTTATTCATAAATCTTATGATTTCATGAGGTATGCTAAAGTGCTTATGTTTTATGAGTAATGTATGATTTCGTTGATTCTTATGTATACATGGACTAATGTTTTCTTTCCGTATTTTTATATCCCTTACTAAGATTTTTATGCTCATCCCAAGTTTTTGAAATGTTTTCCACATGACTTAAAGATGAATTGGGTCAAGTATGGGATCACGGAAATACATGCTATCAAAAACATGGAACTATACATGTTTCTTTTTAAGAGTTTTTATTTTTTGAAAAAAATGGAAACTGAGTAGGAGTGTCTACTTTGTAATCTTTTGAGATGTAATAGTTATGTCCTAATTCTCTAAAACTCTAAACTTGAAAATACCATCAATGTGAATTAATCATTTAATTCAAGATTATGTAATGTTTTAATGTCGGTTCCTTATAGTTGGTATCAAAGGTCGGTTTAGATAACTTTATAGGATAAGTTATTCTTTAAGCACAAGTGACATTACCATAATGGTTAGGATTTCAAAAACAGTAATAGATTTTTTTGATAAAGTGAATGAGTTTAAGATAATATGAATAATTATATCTTTTTATTTACCCTCATCATAAGATATTTTATGATGATTTTAATGATATACTCACATTAACATTTTTGGTTTCAGTAAATGGATGGATCTAGAAAGCACCAAAGTGACAATGGGTTTGAAGGAAACTGTGGTGGTTCTCTGATTAAGAGACTATATGAAATGAGGGATTCAATGAGAAATCTCATGGTTATTCTAAACCAACTATCAGGAGTCATGATTAACCACTTGAACCTTGGTGAGTTATCTAATTCATCAAGTATGAGAGAACCAAATAGATGTGAAAGTTCAGGTAATAATTATAAAGGTAACCATTAGGGTTTATATAATCCTTACTTTTGAAGTAATTATGGGTTACTATATGTTATGATGAAAAATAAAAGGCAATATATAATATTGAGGTTAATTATTTTATGGTTATTTTGAAGATTTTAAATATTTTTGGGGAATTCTTTAAGAATTATATAGTTTTTGAAAAAGGACAACACACAGACCATGTGACAACCCATCGTGTCAGACAAAGCTGTGGGAATCAAACCCACAACCAAAGTGAGACTTGTATTTATCACCTACCAATGGACTACATGAATTCCCTGGTTAGTATGACAAATTATTTTTAGTTAGATGATTTTATGAATAAAGAATAAGTTCATTTTGGGTTATCTATGGAAATGATTATCCTATCATGGAGGATATGTCATTAGGTTAGTTACTTTTCAGTATGAGACTTTAAGAGTAACTGATGTTATTTGGAGATAAATGTTAAGATTTATCTTGGAATACTATGTGATTAAATCCTTTGGATATTTGGATTTAATTCATAGTTTGGATTACTTTGAAGAATTTTATGGATAGTTATTTATTGAATGGTCTTTGATGATCTTTGGGTTTTGTTGGACAAATTTTTGAGATTAAGAGTAGTATTTATTTTTATAAAGGATTATCCTTTTTGGGTATTATCTGATCTCGTACTAACCATTTTGGTTTTGGTTAAGGTTTAAAGACATGAGAAATATATAGTTCATCTTTTGTAGATTAGGTGATTCTCAAGAAGTTGATTATAACACTCTTAATGTGAACAAGTCATCCTAAATACTCATCTTTTGGAGAAAATATGATTTTGTGTTAGAAATCTAGTAAAAGATGAAAGTGTACACGACAATTAATTATGTTTCCTTATGATTTATTTAAGATCATGAATAAATTCATCAATGAAAAGAAACTTAAAATAAAAATGTTGTATGTTAACTTTTCCTACTGGGGAATCAAATACCATTTAACCCATCACAGGTTTGTGATTTTCTGGTGATTAACATTTCCCTAATCATGTTTTCTGTCACTCCCCATTAGAACTTGACCCTTTGTTTTTTTCTTCCATATCCATGTTTTCCTACATGTAATCCTAGTATGGTTTAACTCGGGTGACCTTTGTACTTCTCTTTCTTTCTTTTAAAGTGATAATTTTGCTGACTTTTTTTTTCCGATGTGGTCCTTTCAATGAAGTTTCCAGCCCAATTTTAAAATTGCGAGGAAGTAATTCCCAAAAGGGGGGAAGGATGTAACATCCCAGGTAAATAAAGAATATGAAATTCTCATATTTATCAGTATTTGTGAATAAAATTTTAATATTACTTTAAAGGGAATGCTATGTTCGATGGCGTACCCAATATGCAACAATGAGTTTCTTTGAAATCTTACGTTGCACACTAATAATATAATAATATTATTTTAAATGGTAGTTAACGTCTAGCCGTTGGAATAGTGGGAAATGAACAGAACAAACTAAAATATGATTATATATATTTCTTAAATGTTTTTACATTATTCAATAAATGTTAGAGGCTTAAAATTCAAATGAATCAAATTTTAAGAATAAATATTCTAATATTCTTTAAAAGATTAATTAATCACTTTTTGATGGAGAACCTTCTTAAAATCTGATTTTTGTAACTTTTATATGTTATATTTGACAAAATAAAATCCTTTTTTATAATCAAGACATCAAAATTTACTCTGTGTAAATTTTTGTTATTTTCCGATAGAGATCATTTTTAGTGAAAAATGCTATATTTTAATTCAAAACCTCCTTTTAATCTAATTTATTTATATTTTTATATTATATTTTTAATTGGTTTTAAATTTAACTAAAATATATTTTTACCATTTAATCCAATGGCGGTCATTTGAATTAATTTCACTTTGAAATTGGACAGAAAAAAGTGTCAATCTTTTAATAGATATTGTTTCTTCAAAACACGCTATTTGTTTTGATAGCGGGAATTGATTATAAAATTAATTAATTCATATTATATGTTTTTAATTTGGTAAAGGGATATCATTTTTTAATTTTTAATATCAAATATATCTTAGGGTGAGTTTTTGATATTTTTCGGACAAATGTTCTTTTTTATTGAATAGTGAAAAATACTGCATTTTAATTCAAAACTACCTTTTTATCCAATTTATTTATATAGTTTGATCGTCATTTTAATTGTTTTTAATGTGTAATTTAATTATGTTTTTATAATTTAATACAATTTTTGTCATTGGATGTAATTTCATTTTTAAATTGGATGTAAAAACAAATAAGTTGTTAGATAGATTTTACTTCTTAAAAACCCGTCTTTGGTTTTGACAACGAGAATTGTTTTAAATTAATTACTCCAATTTCTGTTTTTGTAATTTGATAAAATGGATTCAATACTTTTAATCATAAGTTCCAAATTATGTAATTAATACTCTTTTGTTTTTGGACATTATGAATAGTAACGACGGTAATTATCTTTAATTATCGTGTTTAATTAGTAATTGGGTAGTTAAGGGTAATAAAATAATATCATAAAAATATAAAATGACCCCAAAATGTGTCCTAATTATTTTGGTGGTGTCATGGACGATCATGAGATGCCTTGTTCCAACTTTGGGTCCCCATGGAATCACTTTATTGTCATAGTGATTTTTTATCATATTTTTAAAGAAAGGAAATATAACAAAGGTTTGTATATCCTAAGTAAAACAATTTTAATTTCATTTAAATAAATTATATCTTTGACAATAATTATGAATTGGAAAGATAAAAATATTTCCTACATGATGGTAATTTGTTTTATAATTTTTAGAAATTAAATAAATAAATTTATTTATGACACCGTGATGATGCAATGATTACCTCATTAATGAACGATTTAAATAAAATGAAAATATTAGGTAAAATCTAAGACTTAAACTTTTCAAAAACCTATTTTATTTGTGTATTTAGAAACCTTGTCACCTTATCCTAGAAATATATCATTTTGGGACCTTTAAAATCCGAAACTCATTTTATAATAAAGTAACTTTCCAAGACTTTCCAAAAGTGACCCTCCTCCCTCTTATAAAATTCCCCCACCTCTACCCCCATACCCACAACTCTCAAGCCCTTGTCTCATGAAAAACTTTCTAATATTGTCTCTTCACATCCCCATCTTACTCCTAGAAGCCTCACTTTGGGAATAATTCTTTCCAAGTAATCCTTTGGTCTCAAATCAAAAAGAGTTACCCGATTTGAAGGTAATGCCTTCTCTTATGTTCTTCAGTTTTATTGCTTATCCAACCCCCTAAACACTTTTTATTCCTTTATTTTGTAACAACACAAGTATATTAAATATAATATTTTTATTTATGAGAAGTATTCGATCTACACTTATACACACTTCCATCTAATGGTTAAAGAACATACTGTTTCTGTGGGTGGTGAATTACTACCTCACGAAACGATGATTGTTCAATCTTCTTTTAACACCTCTTATGGTGGAAATTAAGATGTCACTATATTTATATATGATATATATTATATTTATGTTTTCCTTATGCTTCTGTATTTTTCATTTACGCCATACCTTTATTGTTTCCATAATGGGTAAACGCGATAATTTCATTTTAGGAAGTGTGGACTACCGCCCCCTCAAAGTGATTTGAATCGTTAATGCCATATGTGGGTAGTATAAAGGATGTAGTTAATGATATTATATATGATATTATACTATAATTATAATATACCTTTGTATCATTATGTTTTCATTCCACTAAATTATTAAATAGAAATGAAAGTAACGTTCATGCCTACGTACGACTTACCGTCTCCATGAACGGTACATTTCATTTCTTATCTCCAAAAGTTATTTACTATTATAAGTACATATCTATAATTGATATATATGATATATATTACATCTAAAATGATTAATATCATTCTGGAATTATAATATATATATATCTCATTTAGTTTTAATTCCATTAATATGACAAAGAAATGAAAGTAGCGTTCATGCGTACATATGGCCTACCGTCTCCACGAATGGTGAATTTCATTTTTTATCTCCAAATGTTATGGAATAGTATAAAATAAATATATACTGGATATATATGATATTTAAATCATTAATACTATTCGAGAGATGGTGTAATTATAACTACATTGACAATTCTTTTCAAACAAGTTCATTTTTGACTCATGTACCGAACATGGACAAAAACGTCTAATATGAACTCACATAATTAACTAATTATTATAACATTATAATATGTGATATGAATTGAATAATAAAATTTAAAGTATTTCCTTAAGAAATTATAAATTGACCGAAGTTTATTATTCCAGAATATAAAGAAACGAACAAGACAAGTCAGACTTGAGGTAAGGGATCCTACCTCTCTCTTTCTTTTTTAAGTACTATCTTTTATGTCATTTCCTTTAAGATCATTTTTCTTATGCTGGGGGATGTTATTTTATATTACACTTAATTTAAATTTTATGTTCATATGATGAGAGACCCTATTTGATCTCGTCAATCATTTATTTGAAGTTTTAAGTGGCACCGTTAGGCTGCCGAGTTTTCGTAAGGGATTTTTCATCTCACTTTTATTCCCATGAGATTCATGCTACATTTGCCACTATTTCATTTTTGTGTGGTGTGTGTACTGCCCATTATTTTTTTCTTTGTTTCATATAATTTAATTTATGGGTATTTACATCTTCATTGAACGACCCTTCTTTCATGGGGTGTACGTTTCGAAAGTTACCCAAATCGGTAAGGGAACCTTTCAACCTCCTCTTTTTAAAAGACTTCTTTTTGTTGGGTCTTTTAATTTACATCTTCTTATCTTGGGATATGTTCTTATATATCCTTATTGTTGTAAATGTTATGTCCAAGTGATTAGATACCATTTTTATCTCTCATCATCTCATTTTCTGAATTTTAATGTGACGCTGTTAGGCTGTTGAATTTCTGTAAGGGAACTTCTTAGCCCAATTTCAATTCTTTGGCTTAAACCTATACTTCTTGATTATGTCGTTCCATGAATATGTTTGGATGGACTCTTATTTTTTTACACTTAATATCCACTTATATTGGGTGTATTTATATTTGTCACACATAATTATGTAGTTGATTTATTCTTAATATAAGGATACCATCTTTGTAATGGACTTCGTCTCAATCTCCTTTCATTGAGGAATATTTTGTTTTATACACAAATTTCTTTTTATAAGGTGTATAAACCCCTTTGAATTTTACTTTTATTCAAAATTAATCTTTTTATAAGAAGCGTTTTACTAAATTACAAAAGGGAATGTTTTTTTCTTACATATGCGGCGACAACGACTTCGCCGCTGACGTGACCATAATTTGAGTTTCAGCTTCCTCTACAAGCCATAACTTCTTTTAAATGAAAAACAAATACCATGTTTTAATTTTATTTTATTTTGGTATTGAAAATGGTTTTGATTTTTTTTATTATATCAGTGTGTTTTATTGATATCTTATGATTGAAATGTGGAAATGTTATGTTTCCTTTATTCATGTTTTATGTGATAAGATTATGTTATGGTTCTTGGGAATTGTTTATGAAGATGGGTGGTTCTGTGATAAACAAAGGGCGGGTGAGCCCGTGATAGCTCTCCAATGCATTGGGTAACGCGAAGGAGTTAAACGCTAAGGTTTCTCCGAATATATTTTGGAAATATACTGTGATGGGTATTCCAAACATAACCATGAGGGTTACTCCCTACGTAAGAATGTTATGAATTCCTCAATTTACCTTTATGTTTTATTATTTCCATGGGTTATTCATAAATCTTATGATTTCATGAGGTATGCTAAAGTGCTTATGTTTTATGAGTAATGTATGATTTTGTTGATTCTTATGTATACATGGACTAATGTTTTCTTTCCATATTTTTATATCCCTTACTGAGCTTTTTATGCTCATACCAAGTTTTTGAAATGTTTTCCACAGGACTTAAAGATGAATTGGGTCAAGGATGGGATCAAGGAAAGACATGCTACCTAAAACATGGAACTATACCTGTTTCTTTTTAAGAGTTTTTATTTTGTGAAAAAATGGAAACTTGGTTGGAGTGTCTACTTTATAATCTTTGGAGATGTAATAGTTATGTCCTAATTATATAAAACTCTAAACCTGAAAAGATCCTCAATGTAAATTATTCATTTAATTCAAGATTATGTAATGTTTTAAGGTCGGTTCCTTATACTTACTACCCCTACCAAACCTACACCACCCATGTCGATGGGATACTCTCGAGAACACATGGTATCCATCCTTAAACACTAAATACCTACACATATGATCAACACAAGACTTCTGACGGTCCTATACTTCCATCATCCTCTCTTAAGCAAACCATATCTTCTTGGTTATGCTCTACACCACCTTAGGACCTAAAACTACTAACTCTCCAACATTCATCCAATAAAATGGATAAGAAAATGGACACCCATACAATAAATAAAATGGAATCATACCAATAGATGGGTGATATTTGTTGTTGTATGAAAAAAACATAGGAAATTTCCTTACCCAT
Source organism: Viscum album (assembly GCA_963277665.1). NCBI lineage: Eukaryota > Viridiplantae > Streptophyta > Magnoliopsida > Santalales > Viscaceae > Viscum > Viscum album. The sequence continues at coordinate 1,174,771,421 of OY728135.1, forward strand.
GATCCACCAAAATCCAAGAATAAATCTTGCAACAAATCCTCCAGTGTTTGGATAGTCTTATCTATCTATCCATATATCCGAGGGTGGAAATTATTAATAAGGCACAACTGGGAACCAAAAGAATACTAAAATCATCTTCAAACCCATGAGGTAAAATGTGGACCTCGATCATAGATGATGGCCCTCAATACCTTGTGAAAACTAACCATCTTGTCCACATACTGCCTCACCAAAACATCTACGGTACTCAATTCAGGGATTTCCAGAAGGTGATATGATTTCTTCATATGGTACCCTACCACTAAAACTAGATCACAAACTCCCATTGTTTGGTGTAATCTAGTAATAATGTTCATCAATATTTATTCCCATTTCCACTTAGGAATGCAACAAAATTCCAAGAACATGATGATCCACTTTTACATACTGACAAACCAAACACCATGCCACCAACTCTCGTTTCATCCTTGACCCCCAAATATATCTCCTCAATACACGAAACATATTTTCACTCTAATATGTACCACTAAAGGTGATATATAAAACACAACCATCCCTCTAGAGCACCACCATAGCCAACATGGTCACACATCACCTCTACCTAGAAGTCTTCCCACTTAGACTCATCCACCTACAGCTTCAAGGATGACTTCATGGTCATATGATAAAGACAACCCTAGGAACTTGAATCTACAACATCAAGATACATTGGTGAAACCTCTTCCAACCCTTTCCAAATATCTAATGACTCCCAAACCACATCTACTTGAGGCTTTTAAAATATAACATCGAGAATTGTTTTCGTTTCCTAGGGTATTAGAGATCTGAAAATCGTAATACAGAGGAAACTTCATCCACCTCTACTGGTGTAGATTCAAAACTAATTGATATAAAGTATACTTTTGGCTCTTGTGGTGTGTGAAACCCACAAAGTACTCACTAATGAGAAAATTCCCCCACAACCTTAGTGAAAACAAAACTTCTACCAACTCCACATTATGGGTGGAATAGTTATGATCCTGGGGAAGTAACATCCTAGACCCATGAGATATCTTCACTCTTCATTGTATCAAAACATACCCCAAACCTAGATATTACACATCATATAAAGCCTCAAACAAAAAACCCTCCTCAGGAAACCAAAGCACTGGAGCACTAACCAATTTTTCCTTTAGGTAACTGAATGCTTCCTAAAATTGATCACTCTACACAAAATCCTATTCCTTCCTAGTAAATTCTATTAGTGGGGCTATAATTTGGAGATAAATTAGGTAAAAAACTCTAATAATATCTTATCATACAAAGGAAACTATTACCTTATTAAATTTTCTTAGGTGCTTCCCAAGAAACAACTATCTTGATCTTGGATGGGTCCACTATCAAACCCTATTAAGACACTACATGTCCAAGTAAACACACCCCCACATTCTGAGGTCACACTTGGACAACCTTTCATAGAGCTGGTCATGTCAAAGGACCTGCAAAATAGATCTAAGAATCTAGGTATTCTCTTCCTCTGACCCTGAGTAGATCAAGATATCATATAAGAATATGATGATAAAATGGTCCAAGAACTGATGAAACATAATGTTCATGATCCCTATAAAAATGTTTGGTGAATTTATAACATAAAATGACATGAATAAAAACTTTAAGTGCATGTACCTTCACCTGAAGGTGAGTTTTAGAATATACACTTCTTTCAACCTCATCGAGTGATATCCAGATCACAATTCTACATTCAAAAACCAATTGGATCCACTCAACTTCTTGAAAAATAATCAATCATCAGAAGAGGGTAACAGTTCTTGATAGTCACCTGATTCAACCTAAAATGGTCCGTACACAACCTCATACTAATGTACACCTTGCTAGAGAACAACACCAGAGTACCCCATGGCGAGACACTGAGTCTGATAAAATCCATATTCATTAGATCATTCACCTATAACCTCAATTCACACAACTCTATATGTTCCATCTGATAGGGAGCCATCAAAATCGGTGATTTACCTGGATAGAACTCTATCCATAACTCAATGTCACTTTGAGGGTGTATTATCATTAAATACCTTGTAAAAACATCCCTGAACTAGTATAAAATCCTAAGAACACCCTCAACCTAATATTTCACTAAATAATCTTCCAATTGAGACAAAAGAATCTCTACTTTCCTGCCCCCATATGAAAACCTCACTCGCTAATGAATTCCACTTGCTGTCCCTCTATGTTAGAAAATAATTCTTCTATAGAAGTATCTAATGTATTCACGAATGGAATATAGAAAATCCATGCCAAGGATAAAATAATATGGATATATTTGAAACAATAAGAAATATCCCTTGTACTGGTGCTACTCCATCACCAGTCTACAACACTGGAACCCATCAAACAAGGAAGCCTAACCTCCAATTGGTGTACATTACACTATGGACACTAAAATAAAAACCACATAATATCCCAAATAATAGACATGGGAAACAAAAGGAGTGTTTGACTCCTAAATAAAATAAATAAAACACCAGGGTTGATGATAATCCATTCATGCCTCGAACAATTTCTGACTATGCTGGAAGTTCCTCGTCTAACTCATATATTTGGCCATGCTTGGCTCCTCTTACTCTCCGCTATTTGTCTCCATGGTTATGATCTAGCATAGGTCCCTATGATAATAGACCATCATGAGGCTTCCCTCTTCCAACACAACCTACCCTGTGTCCTAAACATGCATCGACAGTCCCTACTACTGAAACTACCTCAAAGGGAACTATTGTTACTAAAAAAGGAGCCTAAACACCCATCTATTACTTTCCTCTATAATAGGATAGATCCTTTCCCATAAAAAAGGACAAAAATTGAAATCCCCATAAAGGTGATCAAAATCCACATATCCCATAAGAATGGGGAAGGATATTTCTTGATTGGATCCCCATTGAATGAAAATGTAACTTTCTAAATGCATATAACCCACTACCTAAATCCCCACTCCTCAAGAATCCATAATTTTCACTCTCCCAAGGATAAAATCCAAAATAAAGTATCCTACATATTACATCATATTTTTTTACACCTTAAAATATTTCGAGAGCATAAAACTAGTGACAACATACCTAATCATTGGGCACAAAGACTCCTTCAGTCAGTGTACTCTAAAATCCCCATCTGGAAAATTTTCCAGAGAAAAGTGTAGGAGGTCCTTGAACCTGATACCCAACTCTCACATGATCTGGATCTCCTTCTAAATGGATAATATCTCATACCTCTTGTATGGACTAATAATTAACAAAAGGAACTTCAACTAGATCTCCCTCTGAATGTTTATCCATAACTCATTTTCCAACTTATGGTCACCAAGAAGTAGCATCCATCAATGATGCACATATCCCCACAACTAAATAACAATCAGTGAAACCTAAAACTCAACTAGTGCTCTGATTAGACCAAAATATATCTTGCTCTCCTCTAACTAGTACTCCATCTCCAGATCTAAGATGCTCCCCTCATACTTTCCCAAAATTTCCCACTGAAAGGCTTGAAAATCCTACCTCCAAACCTCAGCCTACTCTATTTGTTAAACCCTTTTGTGATCAGCCAGACCAGCATATTAATCCTAAACTGCATTAACCACTCAGAGATGATAGACATGATCCATTAATGAAAAGAAAAGAGAGAATTTCAAGTCCCAATATCTTGGAATTTTCAACATACTTATTCATTTAATTAATTTAATTTTCCCACAACAACCCAATTCAGACACGAACACAATCAATCACAATTCATGTACCTCACCTAGGTATGCACCATGAAAAAAGGTCCACCTCACATGGTAATTAAATAAGATCAGAGTTTATGTACTGGATTACAGGGGTCCCTAAAACCCCATTTCCAATCTAGTTTCTCTAGCCTATGTTACGCAACGAGATAAACATGCATCATTTCCCTACCAACCCATACAATCATCACTATTCCTAACTCCAAAATCTATCCTATCTATTAACCAGACCTATGATACTGCCCTTTTATGACCCCCTACCACCAAAGAGGATGTAATGAAGGGAAAGTTATAATGACCCCTGATTCTAGCCCCCAATATTCCCTAGGTTGGTGACTATCACCAAGGGTATAAAAAGATCACAAATGTGATGCATTACCCTTTATAATATAAAATATGATTCAGAGATAGGATAAAAAATCACCATGAAAATATAATAGATAAAATAAAGGTAAACCAAAAACCATCCAATAATGTATGAATAAAGTAAAAAAATATATATATAAGTCTCCAATATATTCCAAAATACAATTATATGGTAGTGACTAAAAAACAGCTCCAACCCAGCTAGTAATTTCCATCTTAGACCCCAAAGTCCTCCTGGAAAAAAGAAAATAGTTTATATATGTTGGGTGAGCATAACAAGTACACTCAGTAGGGGATAAAAAAGGTCTAAAGTGAACATGTTAAAAGAGCATGTTAAGGTGCCAGTGAAAAAATAAACAAAACCAATAAGAACCTAAAAAGTTCAAATATCCAACCCCATCCTCATCATTGATTTATCACTAAATCACACATCCAATATAATGATATAGAATTGAGATCAAAACAAATCAAGGTTACTCACTACCACTTCCCTATTTATTTTATGCTCTCACACCCCAACTTTGAATATCCTATGCCCCCATCCATTCCATACACATCACCTGACATCACACCTCTCCTAAAGACACCCGGTCTATCTCTGATATGGATCAGGATGCATCCCGACCCACCCAACCCTCGCAAGGTCTAGAATATTGTGCTATAATAAGGTACCATCACATCATATCTCACTCATAGACACAAGGTCGAACACATCATGTCTCCTCACAACCATACCAACAACATATCTCCCATAGAAACATGGGCCAACACTGTACATCTCACTCGAAAACACCTAGGTTATCAATTTTTAAGGAAGAGCAGGAAAGAGGGGGTATCTATACATCCATATCACCACCATCTTGGATATTGGGGAAAACACCAAGAACCCAGAACCTCTGAGAATTTATAAGGTTATCCTACTCAGGTGGGGGCGTATAAAAACTACATAAACATAGATGATATATAGAAAACAAACATTAACCAACCTATGGATTCATAAAAACATTAATATTGCACAAATGATCACAACTAGGATACCACACATCAACAATCACATCTGCCACTAGAACTATATGCAACACATCATACCACTACACATAACCACACAAAATTTCCCACTTTAAATAACACACTCCATTACTTTTATTCGTATATAAAAATTTCAACTATATTTAATTTACTAATACACTTCATTTAAGTTTAAAATGTTTTTATTAATTCAATTCCTTTATCAAATTTAAACATATCAATTTCAACCCATTTATAATTATTTCATGGATAACTGATCAGGTAACAAAACCTCACCAAAAAACTTGCACAACATGCATCAACTGTCAGCACATCACCTCAAATACACCATTGCCATTATGCCACATTGAACGAGGCATATCGTCATAAAAAACACATATCACTAGAAAATTGTTTCACATCATCACAACCACACAAACACAACCATGTAACCACATCAAAAAATTTTGTCGCATGACACAACACCACCACACATCATTATTATCTCACATCTCCACCACTATGCACTACATCACACTACTACCCACATTTTATCCATGCCAACCAACTAGAACATCACAAACCTAGACATAACACAGCGTAGTTGGTCCCCTCTATTATCACACAACAACCCAAACCACATAGTTCAACACAAAAATCAAAATAATACACAATAGAAATTCATCCTAGCTTCCACATTTTATTCAAGGGATTTTATCACATTACTTATTTATTTAACATAGGTATTATCAGAAAAATTAGATTCCTTAAAAATCAATTTATTATCCAAATATATCTTTATTATACGTTTATTCAGGGTGCAATCACCCAATAATGCAACAAGTTTCTCCAGGCACACAATCTTTTATGCAAGAAAGGCTCCCCAAAACCATTATTTTTAGTAAGGTAACAACATGGAATGATACAACAAGTGACATTATCAAATTAGTCCCAAAATTAAATATCTCCCCATACCCATAAATTTCAAACATTCCAATTTTGTTTCTTTATTATTACAACCCTTACTATCCACCTAATGGAAAGAGAAATTTGGAAATCCCCACACATTTCACATAAAAGTTGTGAGAACGATGATCCCATACCTCAAAGAAAATATTTGATCTCATTTCACACTGTAGGGTGAATAAGAAATATCACACAAACCAAAACTTCATAAGAAAAACTTGGATCAACCTACACCACGTTGAGGGTTTAACAAAAAATATCCCACACACACCCCAAAAAAAATAAATGTGGCCGCAGCAGATCCCCAAGAGAAGAAAAAGGGAACCAGGGGAAGGACTCACCATGGATCACCATCCAACAACTACTAGAAATGAAGGATAAAACTAGGTAAAAGAGGGATATAATATCTCCCAAGGGATCCTATGGTTTTCCATAAATCAAGAGGAATATTGACAGAATGAGTAGAAATTAAGCATAGTAAAGGATATAAACAACCTTGAATTTTCCCCTTTCACATCATGAATTATATATTCACAATGTGAATTACAAAGGGCTTGTGGATTACAAGTTATGAACCACATACATGGCATGAATCCCTTATATATTTTGTTTTTAATGAAAATTAATCCTCCTTGGATCGAATTAATACACGCCATGAATTCTGTTTTCATGGCATGAATCTATTTCATAGACTCCTCCACCACCATATCCAAGCCATGAATCTACCAACCTCAAATGATTTTAATCACCAAATCATAATATAAATTAGGTTCACATCAGGTATTGCCTTCTAGAGTACTCCAGTAGCTCCAAATCCACAAGATTATCCTCTAAACTCCTTTGAAACACCTCCAACACCCGAACTAGAAAAGTAGTGGGCTGAGAAATCACAAACTGTTACATCTTTAATTTTACTACAAATATAAAATCCCATTATTTATGCTCCAACTAATGAAATGATCAATAACATACCCAACCACCCATTTATTAGCTAAGTCAACTCATAGAATTGTTTTTGTAGGATGTAAAGGTATTAAGGTTCTCATTCTAGTTATCTCTACAAACTCAGGTAAAAAAGATTAATAATATGAATACATTCATAAATATATTGATGACTGTATGAAAGAACATGGGATATACTTTAACAGATTATTTCAAGTAATAAATATCAACTTATAACCTTATGAATAATTTTTTTTTATCTCAAAATAAAACACTTTGTAATGAGTATAAGAATATTTTCATGTTATCCTCTATATATCATCACAACCCATAATTCTCCATGATGATCATTAGTTAGGGGAAAATCAAAGTGGTAATTTAAGGGGATAATACCAATCAAACATTCAAGTTATATAAATTACTGCACACATGAATTCATAATATACATAGACATAATTTATTATAACAACATGATACATTTTAAAATTTTTACAACCTATATCGCATGCATCTCACACCAATAGATTCGGCATGAACTTCATGTTGTAGCTATGGTAATGGTTTTATCAATGGTTCTTCTATATTATCCTATTTATCCACCCAAATAATTTTTATATTACCCCTATAAATAATATATTATATGTGATGGTATTTTTAAAGGATCCTTTTAGTCCTCTGTTGAGATTGGGGTTCATTAACCTGGGGAACAACCCCATTGTTTTCACAATATAGCTCAATGACTCCCTCGATTCTTGGAATCACCCCAAGTGTATTAATGAAATTCTTCATCCAAAAAACCTCCTTTATATCATTAGATAACATGATATACTCTACCTATATTACCGATTCTTCAATGGTGGCATGTTTTGAACTATTCTGACTGATAGCTCCACCATTTAGAAAAAACATGAATCTAGATTGAGATTTCAAACAGTCTTTGTCAGATTGGAAACTATAATCTTTGTATACCTTTATGTAGATTTAATTATTTCCAATAAAGTCTAAGAATATATCCTTTGTCCTTATCATGTATATAAGATTGTTCTTCATAATAATCCAACGATTCACATAGGGATTTTTTTAGTATCTACTAGCTATTCTTAAAGCATAGGACGTGTTAGGTTTAGTACACAACATGTAATACATGATATATCCCATAGAAAATGAAAAAGTATTCCTATACATCATTTATGAACCTTTATAAGGATCTCTAATATTCTTAATATTTTTACAATGAAACACAATTAAAGATTAGAGTTCTCTATGCTAAACCACTTTAGAACTTTAATGATATTTGGGTTCTAACTCAGTATAAGAAACCTATTAGATATATCTATATAAATCTTCATACCAATAATGTAATTAGATTCACTCGTATCATTCATTGAGAAAAAATTACCTAGCCACATATTAAAAAAAACAATATTTGGGATATCATTTCTGATAAACAGTATGTTGTCTACATAAAACATCAGAAGCACCATGACATTCCCACTAACCTTCTTATATACATAGGAATCATTTGTGTTTTTTATGGAATGAAGCTCTTTGATTTCATCACCAAAACAAATATTTTAACTCCAGGAATCATTATTTAGTCTATAAATGGACCGTTGCAACTTTCAATCCTCATAAAACTCATTTGAAACTTCAAAACCTTTGGGATGTATTATATACACATCCTTACTAAATTAGCATTATGTAAAGTAGTTTTGACATCCATATGATATATCCCATTTTTATAATGATATTTTATGTCTAGAAAAGTCTGAATGGAATTTATCATCATAATAGGTGAAAAGGTTCCTTCATAGTCAATACCATGTATTTTCCTATAATTCTTAGGGAATGATTTATAAGTAAACACTCTACCATACATATTAGTTTTCTTGTAGAAAACCCACTTTAATCCAATGGTTCCTACCCATTTAGGTGCATCCACTAAGTTCTAAAATTGGATATTGTAAATGTATTCCATTTCAAATTACATGGATTTTAACCATTTCTTATAATGAAAACTCTCTATAGATTCATGGTAAATGGTAGGTTCATCACCTATTTACAATACATCATCGCCATTCACTATTAAAAATTCATTTCTCACTAGATCTTGACTAATATTATCAGACCATAAAGGATATTATTTATCTTGACTTGGTTATTCTTCCATAATTCTTTTCATAACATTATCAACTTCCATCTTAGGAACAAATCCTATTTTTTGGTATTGAACATATCCTAATTTAACTTCCATCCCACTGAATCCTTAACTTATATGTTTCTTTTCAAGGGGAAAAACATGTTGGGCTACAATTAATTTATGTTTAATAGGTTCATAGAAATAATATCCCATCGCTTCCTTGGGATAACAAATAAATAAGAACTTATCAGATTTGAGGCTAAGATTATCCTAATCTAGTCATTGTATGAGTGATTTACAACCCCAAATCCTCGTATACGACATTTTGGGATGTTTATCAATAAATATATTAAACAAATACTTAATGAATTATTTATATGGATCATGATTTATCGTAAATGTAAAAGTATTCAGAGTATAACCCCTTAATGAAATAGAATGGTCCAATAGACACCTCCTTGATCAAACCATTTATGAAAATATATTATTTCTCCTTTCAAACAAAAAACTTCATTGTGTTTTTCCTCGAGGACTGAGTTATGAAACAATTCAAAATCTCTAAAATAAGTTATGAATTCTTGGATTAAGTACTCACCACATTGATCTGATTATAGAATCCTAGTGCTCTTTCCCATTTAATTTTGTACTTTGTTTTGAAACTTTTTGATTTTTTTAAAAAAATACTTATGTTTCATCAGAAACACATATCCATATAGAGTAAATTCATTAGTAAAAGTAATGAAGTTCCTAGAACTTCAATTTTCTTGTATACTCATTGGTCTACATATATAACTATGTATGAGATCCAACAATCCACTAGCCCTCTCAACTTTTCTTTCAAAAGTTGTATTTATAATTTTTTTTAATAAAAAAGATTCAAATGTATCAAATGTTTTTTAATAAAATTAGTCTAATAATACTTCTATTGGAATCTTTAGATGCGTTTCTCATTTATATATCCAAGGTGACAACACTAAAGTTAGTTGGGATTATAATCAACCCTGAACTTCTTATCCAGAATGTTATAAATAAGATTATCCATATTTAGAATGTAAAAACCATTAATAATAATATATTTCCATAATTTTTTTTATTTCTATATATATAACAATATATTTTTTTAATATAAAATGAAAGTCACTTCTTGTAAAAATAAGAAATATAAATCAAATTTATGTTTTTGCTAAGATCATAATATCAATCCTCTTATTTCAAGATCAACACAATAGGTTGACTTAAATCTTAAGTTCTAACTTATATTGCAACAAATCTTACTCCAATACGGACATGAATATCTACATCACACTTGATTAGTTCCCTATTATCTCTAAGTCCATTTTGTTCAACAAACATGAGTGATGTACGCTCAATATGTAATACCCATGAGTCGGAGTCAATGGAATTACTTTCTATAATGTTGACATTCAAATAATCTGAATGTTACTCCTTGAGAACTCCTCTCAACACTGGATACCAATCTTTTACTATTTTATATAACATACCTATTAATTATCTCAATATTATTAATGTGTAGTATGTCATAACATACAATAAGGACATATCAATGGGGGAGTATTATGATTTATTTCTTTTCATCAATGAATTTAACGAAAGTGCTCCCTCTAAAAATGATGAAATATTACATCATCCTCATGTAGTGATCCAAGATACATATTTCAACAAGAAATGAGTCCACTTTAGTATTCGTATCATCACTTAGTTATTTAAGTAGGAAATCATCCCAGTCACTACCATTGTGACTCTTGGATAGTTGAGTGGGTAAACCATTATCTAAATCCATCAAATATATTCAATCAACTCAATTCCTATAGTATCTTGCCCATTAGGGTTTATAGCCATTGTAAGCAAAAAAATTCCAAAATAAGTTACCAATGGATTAATCCAGGGGTACCTAGATTTAGTATGAAACTTCCTATCAAGACTACCCAAAGTCACTTATTACTTTCTTCCCTTACACAAGGCAATCCAAGGGAACCATAATTTTAGACAAAACTACCCAGTTTGATGATAAAGGTCTTGAAAAGTGACACTTTGGAAGGAATATCACACTTAATATTTGAGCTTTTTTCATTCAAGGTCTCACTAATTTAATATAAATCAAATTCATATTAAATTCATAACTATTACATCTTAGGTAATAATTTTTTTCTCATGATTCATTCATTTTTTGTATGAATTATTCTATCATGATTTTGTTTTTTAATCCCACTTAAAACCATAAAATTAATATTTTCACACCAAATTAATGTTTAACTCTTTACAAAACCCAAAATTCTATGTTACTCACCCAGAAAAAGAATCAGAATATATTCACCCATATCCAAATTCATCGTATGCATAAGTTATATGAAATTTTCATGTAAAGGGATAGAGTTATATGAGATTGAGAAGCCCCACATGAGTAATCTTGGTGTGACAAATAGCTATCCTCATTCACTTTTTTGATAAGTCATAAGCCTCTCGACCAATATGTGGTCTGATCCCAAGTCCCTCTACCTAGTGAGACCTTAACCAAGGGAGAACTCATTTCATGACAATTATAACACCTAATGTGATCAAACTATACTAAAAAACTATTATTATACTCATAAATATAATTACAAACTATGGTCAAGGTAAATGAAATCTAAATTTCATGATATCAAACATATTATGATATGAAAGGTATTATCCCTTGAATCAATTTATCATATAAAGTTTTTACACATAATATTAAAATTTCATACAAAATTAACTAAAAATGAATAATAAAGGAATTATCATGTAAATAAATATTTTATTTGTTTTTCAAAATATAATTCATTTATAAACTATTCATAAATATTAGCTAACAATAAAATCTTTATCAATTAGATAAAACGTGAATATAAAAAATTTACACTCCAAATCAATATGAACTCTTTCATATTATCATTATATAGAATTTAAAATATTATTTAAACCTTTAAAATATTATTTATAAAAAATCCTTGATATGGTAAAAACAATTTTTTTAAATAAGGCCCCTCTTTTAATTTAAACAATTTTGAATTTATTAATTATGAAAAATTCACAATTATAAACATAAAAACTTTTATATTAAATCCTTATTTAATATCTTCTATCCCTTTTATAAATTATTTCTTAGTATTTATAAATAAACCCTTCTATTTCTATATCATACATTATTCCATATAATTTGATAAAAGGTATTATAAATATTAACATTTAATATATAGAAATATTTTAAATGTTTCAAAAGAATTTTTTAAATTAATTATAATTAATTAATTTATAAACCTTTTAAAAATTAATATATCGAAAAATATCTTTTTTAATGACTTATAAACATTATATAAACCATTTAAATCAGAAATTTTAAAAAAAATGTCTTTTAATCATTTAACACTTCACTACAGCTTGCACTATGACATGGTTACCAAGCATTGGCTATTTTGGACTGAAATTTTATGAGGGGAGAAACATAGTGAACCATGAGTAACCCATATCTGTATAGTGGGTTGTGGTGCCAAGATAATCTCTGTAAAGAACCACCATGGGCCTCACTATGTCATGGTGATAGTGATCTTGATGTTTTGAAGTCGCTACGACAACACCATAAGAATTGACATTACATAGATATAGTGATGTTTTACTAAAGTAAATATGAAACAAATTTGATCCTTGAAGAAACTAAATTTGATACAATTTATTGGTTTCATTGGATAATTATATGACCCTTGTCTACTGAAGAGAAACCAAACATAGGCCGATATATATATCCAAGGATTCAAACACACAAGTGTATCTGAAAAACAAAGCATGAAAATGCTATAAAAATACATGAAATTCCATTTTTGTAGATTATATATTATTTTTGGATGGATAAAATTTGATTATGATCCTAAGGAACATAAGATTAAAGACACCTCCTTCTGAGGGGAATACATTGTCCATTGGATCCATGAACTCTTCTTGAGGATTCTTGAATGCTCGAAGGGGTTCTAAAACCATATTCAAGATATGAATGATATTTTTTAATTATATATTACCCAATATGGATAAAAAATCTCCCAAAAACCTCCAAAGGGATAGGATAAAATCCTTTTATAGGCATCCTCTTAGCTCTTTATTGAAATAATAGAATCATTTATAATGCAATGTATCAAGTACCATCTCATGGAACACAAACATTAAAACCTATTAGTGTTCATTAATTGAACACATCAATGATTGAGATCCACAAACCATAATAAAACCAAATATCTAGTTCATAACTAATGAAGACACACATGAGGGTCATGGAACAAAATATGTATCACATGCGCATCAAAACCAAGTACAGTTCTCGACCATGAAATCCCATGCACCACTATGAAGTAGTGGTTACCGTATTAGTGGGCATCCAATGGTTGAGACTTTGGAGAATGTTTGGATAAGTTTTAAATCATTCTAATTTTTTCATAAATAGAGAAAAATTGAATTCGAAAAAACATGATAATATTTTCATGCATAAATTTTTTACATTCAAATGTGATGAAAATAAATAAAGTAAAAGAACATAATAAATGTGTAAGGTTTTTGAAAATATTAGTTTAAATTTCAATAAATTCATTAACCTCTTATGATGGATGCATTTTTTATGTAAAAGGCTAGAAAATTTTCAAAGGAAAAAACCAAATCCTATGCATAAGGTTTTTACCTATAGTGGATTTTAAGAATTTAAAATGGACAAACTTAATATAATATATAATTTTTTATATTAAATATGAATTTTTTAATCTATGATCTAGGAAAATGGAAAATTAATCTATACGGTGTTCTTTTGTATGATTTTTTAAATATATAATGATTTTATATTCATACATAATACATTATCTAGTCCAAAAGAATATATAAAATTGTTATATGTAGGAATAATATATTTAGTCAAGTATCTTTTGAAATGAGTAAGAGAAAAAAATATCCTTGAGATATGTAACATTTTTAGGGGATACATATTATTTTTAAGATCATTAGCAAGATATATATTTTTTTCTGAGCAAAGGTTTTGGAAAATTATTTAACACAATGGTTGATATATAGGATTTCAGGAATATTATGTGATATATAATATATTATTGGGATGTATATGATTTATTATGATAAAAAAATTTAATGTTTCAGATGATAAAATGAGAGGTTCTGTTAATTTACAACTAATTTTTAGAAGATTTATTTTTTTGAAAGTTAATGGATATTTTAGAAGGTTTTAAATATGAATATGAAAATTTTGATATTTTATTATTTAAATATTATGAAAAAAATTCATGATGAAAGAAGAATAACATGATGAATCATGTCATGGATATTTTGTTTCATTGTGATCATATAGGTTTTAAGACATAAAAAGTATATTTTCACCATGATGAGCGATCATGAGATTCATGGATTTATTTATTATAAGTAAGAAATATGGTTTACACCATGAGAAATGTGTTTCACCATGAAGAATGTTTTAGTTGAGTAAATTTTTTAACCATTTATTGATGCATACCATTAATTCATGTTGACATGTAAAATTCCAATGACTCAATGCAAAGAGGAAAAAAATGAAGAAGAATTTAAGAGTGGTTGATAACCATTATTTTTTAAAATATTTTAATTTCAAATTAAAAGTTGAATTAAAAAATCACTATTGTTTATTGAATAAAAACATGATTCACTATTATAGTGTGAGTATGTAGGAATGTGATTAATAGGAAAAAATATAGAGAACAAATAAGAAAAGAATAAGAGTCTTGCTGCTACACAAGTATAATAGGAATAAAAATAAGAAAAATTATAAAAGGAAGAAATAAAATAATAACTTAATGGAATTCTAATTTGTAGGTAGTATATCTTGTTGTTTTTAAAATAGATTTAATATTTTTGACTATGTGGGATCACTGTATATAATTAGGAGACATTTTTGTATCATGAGTATAAGATAAAAGATACTCATTTGTAATCCACAAGATTAAACTAGTGAAATTTCTGATCTTGGGTGAATTTATATCATGTTAAGGACCAACTACTTGTTTTAAGTACTAAACCTTGTAAATATACCATGACCGTTGTGTGTGTTAATTAGATTTTATAATAATAGTATAAAATTTACCTTAGTGGGTGATGAAGGTTGCTTAAAATATAAACATAAAAATAATTGAAATAACTTATTCCCACCCTATTAGTGAATTTACATTGATCTTGAGGGTCCTTTTCAAGTGGTATTTTAGCATTCATGTTTGCTTTTATGATGATCTACTATTTAAAGTTTGAAGATAAACTTACCCTTTATTGGGATATTTGTTCACTCTTTTTTTTGAATATGAAAAAACTTAATTCAATGAAAAAATGGGATTCCCAATTTATATGGAAAGGGTATTATATATAGAAAGACTAGATGATTATTTATTTATTATCAATTGGTTTAGATGTATTATATGTTGTAATATATAGGTTTTTACTTCACGAGGAAGGTACTGCTATGGCATTCTCTGATATAAAGAACATGTAAAATGATGGAAATTCTCAAAATTATAATATATCACCTCTTTCAGAGAAGGATTTTCTTAAGGAAAAATGGATCAAGACAATATATGGCATGCAGGATAAGTTAGAAGTATATATATATAGGTAATGAAAATGTGAATCAATACAAAATATAGCTTTTGATATTTATGTACCAAGATCTTAATATGCATGATGATGAAATGGTTGATTAACTCTTTATTATAGGAAATGAAATTGTGAGCACAATTAGGGGTTTTGGTGAAACAATTGGAGTATTCAATGTTCATCGATAATATACTATGTATTCCTATAGAAAAGTTTGATATAAAATTCTTATTATTTAAATATCGTGATCTAGGTACACTTTATTTAGATTATTTACACAACATTATTATTTTATATGAGATATTAAAGGGATGTGTCCTTAAAAAGAAGAGTAAGGCTGAAAAGGAAATTATTTTAAAACCTCAAAACAAGAGAAGTGTTAGAAATAAGTTATTTCGGAAGAATATGTTTTTTATTAAGAATAATATGTCAAATATAATTTTGAAAAAATCATTTAACTTATCTTTATAAGTGTGATAATAGGTAAAATAATGTTTTGAGGGAAGCCACTACTAAACTTTTTCTTGTGTGGATAAATTGGATATTTTTTCAATAAACAATCCAAGGTAAAAAGAAGAATAAGTTAGTGAAGTTGAAGATGAAATGTAGAGACCCGAAGCCTGACGTACATGGACATTACATTACATTTGTGGAATACTTAGTACATAACAAAAAACACACACACAAGGATCGTAATAGTTTAGTGTCTTTGGAAACCTGGAACGTAATTTTTTAATCGTGGTGAAAGATCTTCAATATCTCCCATAAAGTTCTTCCCTTTTTTTTACCTAAAACCTTTCTTTATATCCTGGGGAAAAGAAAACATAAAAGGGTGATCTCAAATGCTCAGTAAGGGTAAACAAAATAAAAATCAATCACATCATATTCATAAGAACATAACTTTTGGAAATCTTAACCTGAAAAAGAGATCATAATTTCATAACATGGGATAAATCATAGCAGTGAAATGTAATCACAATAATCATAACTTAAAACATGAAACTTTGTGGCATACACACATAATCATAGAGAATCATTTCTTGTTAGTCAATACTCATTGCCAAGACTATCTTAGTGGAAAAAGTCCCTTTCTGAACCGAGTCACCCTCGTTTCAGTCCTATTTCACTGAACCGGTATAACCTACCATTCCAGCCATGTCTATCTCATGAGATATAAAATCTTTACCCAATGCATTGGAGGGAGATATAGGTCCCACCCATCTCATAATGATACCATTCTTATGTGTGCCACAAAATCATAAATCATGCATCATTTCATAACCCATGTAATAAAAATGGGAATCTTAAACATCGTGACATCATAAAACAATTCATATAAGATAAAGGAATTCATAAAAATATAATTCCATCACAAAATAATCAAATCAATGTAATAATAGGGATAAAAACATAACCCTTTATTATCTTAGATGGAAAATAATTTTGATAAAACACTTGAACTCCATTCTTGAGGAAAATATCCTTTCTGCTTCAAAAACACTTTTCCTTTCTTAACATGTCGTACAATTATAAACTAAAAGAAGTTGATTAAAAATAAACTTGAAAACTTGTAAAGGAAGCTTCGTGGAAATAATGTTTAAAAAATCCATTCATGCCGTATAAGTTAAAAAAAACATTCTTCGTACTTTTTGTCGGAAAAGTCAAAAAGTACCTCGTACGAAAAACGATAAAAGATTCCTTTCACATCTTTTACTAAAAACTCACCGAAGGGTAAAATTGGATTTAAACAATTTTAGGAGGATGTAAATAATATTAAATATCTAGGAAACATGGATGTGGATGATAAAATACACCCTATTAAATTTTAAAGTATATACAATCTCGGATAAAAATTGAGATTGTGATATTTTCCTTACCTTAGGTCTGATTTGCTTCGTAAGTGTCCGAACCTACTGTATAATGATTTAAATCATGTTATTGAATTATTCAAGAATCATATTCATTGTTATTATATCATATATGGTCCACTTATGACTTTATATTACCCGTTCTTTTGTAAATTCATGTTAAAGTAGCGTTTTGGGTAAAATCGTCTCATTTGTCATTCGTGTTTTTAACTTGTAATTATTAATATGATTACTTGGATCATGATTACTTATATCCAGAATGTAAAACATGATTTATATATAATATATATTCAGAATATATATATATATATATATATAATTTCGATAAATGGAATGAAATACACCATTCATGGAGACGGTAGTCCGTACGTACGCATGAACGCTGTTTTCGTTTCCTTATTGAATTGAATGGAATTAAGTAGATGACATACATATAAATATACATAAATCCAGTATCATTATTATGTCATATATTTCATTAGTAATTATTATATATACTTTATAATCATTCATGAATGGTTAATCATTGAGAATGAATCTCATCGCGTCGTGGAGACGGTAGTCCGTACGTACGCACGAGCGATGATATCGTTCCCATGGTCGTGGAATTGTGTTGAAGTGTATGTATACTATTTCAGTATCAATATCACTTTATAATAATCATATATAGTTACTCATTACACCATTATACCCATCCAATTAAGGTGGTGGCGGAAAATAGATTACACCACAGCGTGGAGACGGTATTCCGTACGTACGCACGCGCGGTGATTTCCTTTTACTGTAGGATGGATAGAAGGTTAATTATAGTTGTTTCATATTTATAATAACATATCAGTATATAATAAATACTTATTTTATTACTTTAACATGAAACAACCAAAGAAGAAGAAGTTGAAGAAGAAAGAAATTGAAAAAGATCGGTTATGGATATTACCTCTTTTTGACGCGCCTTCACTTAACCTCCACTTAAAGAACTATGGATGGTCTTTGAAGAAGACCAGGACCTCTAGTATGATACTAGGGAAGTTGAGAAGATATTTTGGAAGGGTTTGGCCGAGCTTGAATGCTCAAATTGGTATGAGGAGGAGAGGGAGGAGGTGCCCTTTTATAAGGGAGGAGAGGGGCATCTTAGGAAAATCTCAAAATATTATTTTATATTAAGGTCAAATTCGGTTTATAATGGTTCCAAATGGTATTATTTCGAAGCTAAAGTGGGGATGGGTCGAAATCCTCTCATACAGTAGGATTTATACAAGTTTAGGTTATTATTTTAACCTTATCAATTAGATTTAACTCTAAGTTAAATAATTTAACTTTTACCATTTCTTTTTGTTTTCTTACACTATATGGTTAATAAACTTACTATATGAAGCCAAACTAACCCCAAGTTGTTTATTATTAATATAGATATCCTTATCTAAGTCATTTTTCAGAACCTTAGATTTTTAGGAATTAAATAACAATTAATAATATAATATTTGTTTTAAAAACTAATTTATGTCAATTTTGACACTATTTGGTACATGATTTTTATGAAATTTCTAACAGAATGATAAGTTCGAACCAAGTTACTTAAATCAACAATAACATGTCATATGAACCTATAAAATTAGTGTAAGAAATAAAAAGTATCAAATTACATTTATTTGGGCATTTATAACATCAATTATGTTAATATTTTCTTAAAAAGGTAATTATTGCATCATTGTTGTGTCATAAATAAATTAATTTATTTAAAGTATAAAAATTACAAATAAAATACCATTATGTATGAAATCTTCTTATCTTTCTAATGAAAATTTATAGTTGAAATTATATTATGTATAACCCTATATTAAAAATGTTTTAGTAAATAAACTTTGATTTTAACTCTTTTAACTCTTCTTTGAATTAAATAATAATAAATGTCCTAATCTAATCCAAGTGGGCCTAAATGATAATATTTTACACTTAAGGTTGTTTTTGGTCGAGATACACTTGTCCAATAGGATTAGGAAATGTGTTAGGGTAATATTAATATCATTTTTACCCTTAATTACCCTATTTACTTTTAACCGTGGTAAATAAAAGTAAACAGTTACTATTCACCAAAAATTATTTTCATCTCATTGAACCACATTTTACTTACTGACATCAACTGTCTCTCGGATTTTTGAAATTCCACTCACAGAAGCGGTAAAATTAAGTTTTATGAAGAATTCAGTTTTTTAACTACCACTTAGTGGTTTCACTATTCATCAAAAATTGAAAGTTTTCAGAAAAATACCAAAAATTAGGCCTAAGATATATTTGATATTATGAACTCAAAAATGATTTCTATTTTACCAAATTCAAAACATATCAGTTGCATTAATTAATTTAAAAATTAATTCTCGTCGTCAAAACAAAAGGCGTGTTTTTAAGAGATAATAACTATCAAAAGATTGACACTTGTTTATAACTGGTTTAAATGTGAAATTACATCCAATGAAAAACATTGTATTAAATTGTAAAAATATATTCTAAATATACTTTAAAACCACTAAAATTAATAATTTATCACTATTAATTATTTCGATTGAAAAAGTTGTTTTTAATTAAAATTTAGTAATTTCCACTATTCATCAAAATATGAACGTTATCCGAAAATTACCAAAATTTCACCCTAAGTTAATTTTGATATTCCGAATCCAAAAATGAAGTCAATTTTGAAAAATAAAATTTACAAAATTTCAAAAATTGGTTATTACTATTCATAACGGCTAGTTTTAATAATATTTTAATAGCATATCATTGTTTAGTGAAACTCAGTATTGCGTACTACACACGCTATCAAGGAAGGTCGTGATTGTGTGTAATGAAAGGAAAGTCAAGGATGCATGTTATGCAAGCTCCTTTTGGTGTAGCGTACAACACAAGACATTAGTGAAATTAAAAAGAATATTTTTCATAAAATTTCGGGGTGTTACATTCTACCCCCCTTAAAATGAATTTCGCCCTCGAAATTCGTCGGGGTTATAAATGGTTTACTATTCGAAAGTTTCTTTAATAGAAACCCACATCGTAAAAAGGAATACCAAAACCAATATTTAAAAACAAAGGTATGAAACGTAACGGTTACCCAAATAAACTAATCACTGGGTTTCCACATAGGTGAAAATATGGATATGGAAGAGAAATCTAACCATCATGTTCTGATGGAGACTGGTAGAGAACATGGCTATGGAAAAGCCAGTAATCACAAATCCATAGATTTGTGATGATATAAGGTACCATCTGATTCATCAGGTATAAGATCACTAGGACAACATTTTTGGTTTTCAAGATCATTTCCCTAAAGTTGAAAATTTGAATTAGAATAAATACTTACTTCATTTTGGTACAGTCTCACTATTGTTCATGCCTTGAACAATTTCCAATTCATCTCTTAAATAAATGAAGTTGAATTTGTTATCCGTGAAGTGTTAGCAGATCATGTGATAGAATGGTGGGTCATTCCATCTGTCTCAAACAAAAGGTTAGCAAAAATTATATACATAAGTCGATCTATAGTGAGATTAATCATATATGGTTCCTAAAATGGACTTATACTTCATATATCATACTGCTTAATATAATAAAACAAGTTTCTACTAAACAGGGACTTCCTGTAGGCCAGTGGTAGGCGATAAAGGCCAGTCGCACTTCGATTGTGGGTTCGATTTCCATAGCCTTGTCCGACGCGATGGGTTGTCTCCCGTCCTGCAGGTTGTCCTTTTTCTAAAACTATATTACTATAACATCCCATCAATAATATCTAAAGAACTTCTATCCTTGAACAATACTAACTTATGTCCAACATAATCCATTCCAATCTTTAGGCTTATCCATAATACTGCAGTCTATTCTCATAACATAGTGAAATCGATTACCAGAGATTTAACACCATCGTCAATCCCCATATATCATAAGATATGTTTTGTTGGTCACATTCCAAACATTCAAAGTCCTTAATCATGTATTCTCTTGAATACCTTAGTGAAAACATGAATGCAGTCAAAATTCTATATACTCAAACCATGATATCACTTAGTCCTTATATCAATCATGAGCTCATGAATACTGTTAAACATTTCATTTTCTCGTTTTCCTTTCATTATGCGCATATCATCTTATTTCCAAAAAAATATCTCAATCACTTTGAATACCACATTAGACCAACACATAAATATTCCAATACTTTATGATACCACATTATTTTGGCATCCCATTACATAAACACTTAATCATTCCACCACATCGTTGTCATATTCAACATCGCCAGTAGTGATCGCATGTGACTTCCCTTTGTCCTTTGCCTTCAGTGGTTGCTCATGTTGATCATCACTAACCCTTGGATTAGGGCATTTATTAGCATAATTCCCCATTTCCTCGCACTTGAAGCATTGAAGTGTTGGTGGTGCGTTCTCTGCAGTGTTTTCTTTATTCACATCATTAGAATCCCTTTTTCCATTACTTCGACACTCAGCTGCTCGATGACCTTCTTTTCCACACTTAAAACATTTTCTTGTCCCTTTAAGACAATCTTCACCATGCTTCTTTCCACACTTTTTTTCATAAGGAAACATTCATCTTCTTTTCACCATTATTCTTAGATTTCTCCTTGAACTCCATCTTTCATTTCTTGTCAAAACCATGAGATGGATATGTAACACCAATTTCCATTTCTACCTTTATAGCACAACGCACAATTTCTTCATAGCTACTGAAGTCTCTTATAGCTAATGCCCTTTGAAGACTTGGTTTTAAGCCACTGAAAAATCGATCAACTTTACTTTCAGGTTGGATGATAATGCCAGATGCATACCTTGCAAGTCTTGTAAAATTCACTTCGTATATACCAACAGATTCCTCATCCTTTTGCTTTAGTTCAAGAAACTCATTCTCCATCTTTGTTCGAAGAATACGACGGAAGTACTTATTGAAAAATAAGTTCTTGAACTCGTCCCATTCCATGGACTCAATTTCATCTCTTTGCCTCATATTCTTGATAAGATTCCACCATTGATCAGCTTCACCTTCCAAACGATATACTGATAAGATGACTTTATCAGGTTCAGAACATTGAAGAACTGAAAATATCTTTTCAGTGGTACTGATCCGTTGTTCAGCAACAAGTGGATCAGAAGACCCACTGAAAGAAGGTGGACGTTGCCTCATGAAGGACTCAATAGAATATTGTTCCCTTCTCTACTCATTTGGAAGTCCAGAATGATTCATTGCTTGTGTAAGTATAGCAATAAGATTTTGCACTCCATCTTCCATAACATTTGTTTGTTCAGGAGGACAATCATTGCATTGTCCATTGCATTGATCAACATGGTTCCTTCGGGTTCCAGCCATCGTCTAAAACCCAAAAAGAATAGTGTGAGAGGAAAAAATCATGCTAGGGAAAACAACATAATAAAGGGGGATTACCTTCAATATCTAACATCTTAGGTTTAATTCTATGATCGTTAGCGTAATTCTAGTACTATAACCTATACGTATACTTAACCTTAGGGACATCCCTAGACATACCTTAGAAATATCTCTAGGGATCTCACTAACGTTTTCGCATCCTAGTTTCCAAAGGTTGACTAAACCTTTCCTCTGATACCAACTGTAGAGACCTGAAGCCTGACGTACATGGACATTACATTACATTTTCGGAATACTTAGTACATAGCAAAAAAAAACACACACAAGGATCGTAATAGTTTAGTGTATTTGGAAACTCGGAACGTAATCTTCTAATCGTGGTGAAAGATCTTCATTATCTCCCATAAAGATCTTCCCTTTTTTTACCTAAAACATTTCTTTATATCCTGGGGAAAAGAACACATAAAAGGGTGAGCTCAAATGCTCAGTAAGGGTAAACAAAAGAAAAATCAATCACATCATATTCATAAGAACATAACTTTTGGAAATCTTAACCTGCAAAAGAGATCATAATTTCATAACATGGGATAAATCATAGCAGTGAAATGTAATCACAATAATCATAACTTAAAACATGAAACTTTGTGGAATACACATATAATCATATAGAATCATTTCTTGTTAGTCAAGACTCATTTCCAAGACTATCTTAGTGGACAAAGTCCCTTTCTGAACCGAGTCACCCTCGTTTCAGTCCTGTTTCACTGAACCGGTATAACCTACCATTCCAGCCATGTCTATATCATGAGATATAAAATCTTTACCCAATGCATTGGAGGGAGATAGAGGTCCCACCCATCTCATAATGATACCATTCTTATGTGTGCCACAAAATCATAAATCATGCATCATTTCATAACCCATGTAATAAAAATGGGAATCTTAAACATCGTGACATCATAAAACAATTCATATAAGATAAAGTAATTCATAAAAATATAATTCCATCACAAAATAATCAAATCAATGTAATAATAGGGATAAAAACATAACCCTTTATTATCTTAGATGGAAAATAATTTTGATAAAACACTTGAACTCCATTCTTGAGGAAAATATCCTTTCTGCTTCAAAAACACTTTTCCTTTCTTAACATGTCGTACAATTATAAACTAAAAGAAGTTGATTAAAAATAAACTTGAAAACTTGTAAAGGAATATTCTTGGAAATAATGTTTAAAAAATCCATTCATGCCGTATAAGTTAAAAAAAACATTCTTCGTACTTTTTGTCGGAAAAGTCAAAAAGTACCTCGTACGAAAAACGATAAAAGATTCCTTTCATATCTTTTACTAAAAACTCACCAAAGGGTAAAATTGGATTTAAACAATTTTAGGAGGATTTAAATAATATTACATATCTAGGAAACATGTATGTGGATGATAAAATACACCCCAGTAAATTTCAAAGTATAAACAATCTCGGATAAAAATTGAGATTGTGATATTTTCCTTACCTTAGGTCCGATTTGCTTCGTAAGTGTCCGAACCTCCTGTATAATGATTTAAATCATGTTATTGACTTATTCCAGAATCATATTCATTGTTATTATATCATATATGGTCCACTTATGACTTTATATTACCCGTTCTTTTGTAAATTCATGTTAAAGTAGCGTTTTGGGTAAAATCGTCTCATTTGTCGTTCGTGTTTTTAACTTGTAATTATTAATATGATTACTTGGGTCATGATTACTTATATCCAGAATGTAAAACATGATTTATATATAATATATATTCATAATTTATATATATATATATAATATATCGATAAATGGAATGAAATACACCGTTCATGGAGACGGTAGTCTGTACGTACGCATGAACGCTGTTTTCGTTTCCTTATTGAATTGAATGGAATTAAGTAGATGACATACATATAAATATACATAAATCCAGTATCATTATTATTTCATATATTTCATTAGTACTTATTATATATACTTTATAATCATTCATGAATGGTTAATCATTGAGAATGAATCTCATCGCGTCGTGGAGACGGTAGTCCGTACGTACGCACGAGCGATGATATCGTTCCCATGGTCGTGGAATTGTGTTGAAGTGTATGTATACTATTTCAGTATCAATATCACTTTATAATAATCATATATAGTTACTCATTACACCATTATACCCATCCAATTAAGGTGGTGGCGGAAAATAGATTACACCACGGCGTGGAGACGGTATTCCGTACGTACGCACGCGCGGTGATTTCCTTTTTTCGTAGGATGGATAGAAGGTTAATTAGAGTTGTTTCATATTTATAATAACATATCAGTATATAAGAAATACTTATTTTATTACTTTAACATGAAACAACCAAATAAGAAGAAGTTGAAGAAGAAAGAAATTGAAAAAGATCGGTAATGGATATTACCTCTTTTTGACGCGCCTTCACTTAACCTCCACTTAAAGAACTATGGATGGTCTTTGAAGAGGACCAGGACCTCTAGGATGATACTAGGGAAGTGGAGAAGAGATTTTGGCAGGGTTTTGCCGAGCTTGAATGCTCAAATTGGTGTGAAGAGGAGAGGAAGGAGGTGCCCTTTTATAAGGGAGGAGAGGGGCATCTTAGGAAAATCTCAAAATATTATTTTATATTAAGGTAAAATTCGGTTTATAATGGTTCCAAATGGTCTTATTTAGAAGATAAAGTGGGTATGGGTCTAAATCCTCTCATCCAATAGGATTTAGACAAGTTTAGGTTATTATTTTAACCTTATCAATTAGATTTAACTCTAAGTTAAATAATTTAACTTTTACCGTGTCTTTTGGTTTTCTTACACTATATGGTTAATAAACTTACTATATTAAGCCAAACGAACCCCAAGTTGTTTATTATTAATATATATATCATTATCTAATTCATTTGGCCTAACCTTAGATTTTTAGGAATTAAATAACAATTAATAATATAATATTTGTTTTAAAAACTAATTTATGTCAATTTTGACACTATTTGGTACATGTTTTTTATGAAATTTCTAACAGAACGATAAGTTCAAACCATGTTACTTAAATCAACAATAACATGTCATATTAACCTATAAAATTAGTTTAAGTCATAAAAAGTCTCAAATTACATTTATTTGGGCATTTATAACATCAATTATGTTAATATTTTCTTAAAAAGGTAATTACTGCATCATCGTTGTGTCATAAATAAATTAAATTATTTAAAGTATAAAAATTAAAAATAAAATACCATTATGTAGTAAATATTTTTAGATTTCTAATGAATATTTATAGTCGAAATTATATTATGTATAACCCTATATTAAAATTGTTTTAGTAAATAAACTTTGATTTTAACTCTTTTAACTCTTCTTTGAATTAAATAATAATAAATGTACTAATCTAATCCAAGTGGGCCTAAATGATAATATTTTACACTTAAGGTTGTTTTTGGTCGAGATACACTTGTCTAATAGGATTAGGACATGTTTTAGGGTAATATTAATATCATTTTTACCCTTAATTACCCTATTTTCTTTTAACCGTGGTAAATAAAAGTAAACAGTTACTATTCACCAAAAATTATTTTCATCTCATTGAACCACATTTTACTTACTGACATCAGCCGTGTCTCTCGGATTTTTGAAATTCCACTCACATAAGCGGTAAAATTAAGTTTTATGAACAATTCAGTTTTTTAACAACCACTCAGTGGTTTCACTATTCATCAAAAATTGAAAGTTTTCAGAAAAATACCAAAAATTAGGCCTAAGCTATATTTGATATTATGAACTCAAAAATGATTTCTATTTTACCAAATTCAAAAAATATCAGTTGCATTAATTAATTTAAAAATTAATTCCCTTCGTCAAAACAAAAGGCGTGTTTTTAAGAGATAATAACTATCAAAAGATTGACACTTGTTTATAACTGGTTTAAATGTGAAATTACATCCAATGAACAACATTGTATTAAATTGTAAAAATATATTCTAAATATACTTTAAAACCACTAAAAGTAATAATTTATCACTATTAATTATTTCGATTGAAAAAGTTGTTTTTAATTAAAATTTAGTAATTTCCACTATTCATCAAAATATGAAAGTTATCCGAAAATTACCAAAATTTCACCCTAAGCTAATTTCGATATTCTGAATCCAAAAATGAAGTCAATTTTGAAAAATAAAATTTACAAAATTTCGAAAAGCGGTTATTACTATTCATAACGGCTAGTTTTAATAATATTTTAATAGCATATCGTTGTTTAGTGAAACTCAGTATTGCGTACTACACACACTATCAAGGAAGGTCGTGATTGTGTGTAATGAAAGACAAGTCAAGGATGCGTGTTGTGCAAGCTCCTTTTGGTGTAGCGTACAACACAAGACATTAGTGAAATTAAAAAGAATATTTTTCATAAAATTTCGGGGTGTTACATGACAGGCCAAATAGATCCTCTAAGAAGAAATAAAATAAATCTAATATATCAATTTTTTCTTCAAAAGGTAAGGGAAATAATTTATATAAATACAAAATGATAAATTCTATATCAAAAGTTTATGATGATGGGAGATATAATGGGGATGAGGAAGTTGAGACTTCCAGTGATGTTGTTGAAAGAATCATTATTATTGAAGTGAATGAGTAAGAATTCACAAGTATTGAAATTAGTGATGTTGGGAGAAAGGAAAAATATAAATATATTTTTTAAGTGATAACTCAAGGAATGTATTTTAGTTATCTCAATATTGGATAAGGAGATCAAAAATCCAAAGAAAATCAAGAATCGCATAATTGAAATAGAAGATTTATGACTTGATGAAGTATTTTAGAGAATTAATGTTATTTAAAAATTGAAATATAATAAAGGTTTGAAATGAAGGAAAAGGATATTGAGACTGTTTAGTTGAATTTAATCTACATTAGAAAGGAATTGTACAAGTACAAATAATACCTTCTTAATTATATTTAAAACATTTACAAAATATTAATGAGGAAGGTTATGAAAGATGTTAAATATTCACAGAATTATGAGGCTCAAGTTGACTATCATATATCACACTAAAAGAGTATAAAATATCTTTTATTTGTCTCTATAAATTCTGAGTTGAAGTTATATTTAAATAAAGTCAAGTTTGTGGAAAAATAAGACGATTCTCAGAAATCTGTAAATTCTGGGAACACCGAATTGGAGCTAGAAACTAATACAAATGGTGATTTTTTAAAAGGATGGAAAGAATTATAAATCAAATAACAAATTATTTGGTGTTTATAAAAATTATGGTTCACAAAACTAATCTAAAATTAATTATCAAATTATGGAATAAAATCAAGTGTCAACATCTCAACATCAATATGTTTTTAGAGGTAAATATACATTTGATGGTTATTTTTGGAACTATAGACGATTTTTGCACATGGGTTGATATTTATTATTTAATCAGATATATTATTGTGAATCTATAATGTTTTAGGAGAAAATTTAGATGGTTGTCATCCCACTCAAAATATAAAAGTACATAAGAAAATTGAAAATTCTAGAAAGAAGGCTATGAATAAATGTGAAGAATTAAAAGAGGAATGTGGAAGATGTGACTAGCTAGGTTACTTTTTTGAATATTATGTCACTAAACTACCATTCCAATTTATTATGAATTTAAATACTCAAAAGTCTCATATTAACAATTATAAAGGCAAGGAAATATATTTTTTTATTGAAGTTTCACTTAATTTGTCTATAAGAGAATGCCCATGGATTCTGGATAGTGGATTTTCATCACACATGATAGGAGATATAATCTTTTAAAGGATGTTAAAAAGTTCAATAAAGGCTTGTTGGACTTTTTAAATGATGGGTCACTTAAATTATGAGGAGTTATATTAGTAGTTATTGAAAATGATAAATTTAAGTCCAATAACACTATATATATTAATAGGATGAAACAATAAGTCCAATAATACTTTAGATGTTCATGGGTTGAAAAAAATATTTTATGTGTATATTAGATATGTGATAGTGGTAATGAAGTGTTTTTATGGATAAATGGTTTTTTATTAAGATGTTAATTTTTTTTTGTTTATTGAAAATAGAACAATAAATAAGGGGTGACTTGTTTATTTTTGGTGATACTATGAGTGAATAAAATAAACATCGGTGTCAAAGACCTGATCATTTTGAAAAAAAACATGATAAATCTTAAAAAATTATTTAATTTTAATTATGTTCCTATGTTGAATAGAGATAGAA
The DNA here is from genome assembly GCA_963277665.1 of Viscum album. Classification (NCBI taxonomy): domain Eukaryota; kingdom Viridiplantae; phylum Streptophyta; class Magnoliopsida; order Santalales; family Viscaceae; genus Viscum; species Viscum album. The sequence goes on from OY728135.1 coordinate 1,174,800,772, forward strand.
ATTGGATTTTCACCATATGTCAAAATGGAAACATTGTTAACTCTACGCACAAGAAAGTAGAGAGCCAAAAATCTTATCCATTAAATCATATGCATTCATACATTTGTGATCTTGTGAGGAAGGAATCAATAAGTGGAGATAAGCATTTTGTTTCCATTATTTATTAATTTTTCATATCACTTATGTTCTGTTTACAAATAATAAGTTAGAGGCTCTAGTAATGATAAAGTGTTTTAGAATGAGTGCTGAAAAGGAGTGTTATTTCTCTTTAAAAAATATATGGAAAGACAATAGTGTAGAACATGCTAATGAAATATTTGAGGAATGTATTGAGAATCATGGTATTAACTATGAACTTAGTGCACCATATATACCAAAAAATGTCTTTTTTTAAAGGAAGAACGTAGGTTTGGTAGATATGGCTTATACCATATTGATCAAGCATGATACTTCATGATATTTTTAGAGACAAGAAATTTTTGTAGTGGTTCTGTCACATACCTGAATTATTTTGAAGTTAAATTTCATTTTTTTTCTTTCATTTTTTGTTTTGGATGGTTTCCAAAGGTTTTATGGAGAAATAGATGAGTTTTCATGAATTGGGCCAAACCGCGAGCCCAATTCCAGATTTAAAAATAAAATTTGTTTCCTTTATAACTTTTTCATTTTTTAATATTTTTCCTTCATTCCAACTCCTAAATTTCCTCCACTGATATATTAACACCACAATTAAAATTTGGAGCCTTTGGAAATCCATAACCAAGGTTTATGTTGGTTTTTATTTAAGGGATTGGGCCTGCCCGAAAGCCCAATTCCAGTTTTAAAAATAATATTTGATTAATTAATAACTTATTCATTTTTAAGTATTTTTCGGTGATTCAAAGCCTCCTATGCGCCCCTTGAACCCAGACACGCGCCCAAGCTCTCTATCCCCTCTTTGGATCTCTTCTTCATCGCGATTTAGTACTGAACTTATTAGGGTTTCAAAAATCGGGCAGATTTGGAGAGGTAAATTGATCCTTTCATAACTCCCTCATTTTTCATCCTTTTTCCCCCATTTCAGACCCCACTTGACCTAATGTGAATCCTTAGAACCTCCATACCAGTTTTGGGTACTTTGTGATTCATTATTTTGTTGATTGGGGACGATTCCTTCAAGATATTTCAAGTAAGGGAATTCTTTCTTGGTTCCTTCCATCCTCTTTTAGTTTTATTTCCTTTTTCTTGAAGTTCCTCATGTCCAGAAGTTGGGGTTCGATCCTAATGTATGATTTGGTGTCTTTTGGGTAAATTTTTGTGGTTTAGGTCTGGATTTGTATTCCTTTTGGTGCAACGGTGGTGCGCTTAAGGTTTCGCACCAAGTTTTGAGGGTTTCGACACATTCGGTAGGTGATTCCATGGGTAACCATTTAATGATGAGTTAGTTTGCTTGATTAAATAATTTTGAATGTTCCTTATGTGCTGTGCATTATGTGAAAACCATTTTTGGTTGCAATAGTAAAGCATTTGTTTTTAGAGTTACATTTTTGCTTGAAGTGTGTATTTTTCAAATGTATTTCATGTGTTATATCTTGTGGTAGTTTTGTAAAATGTGGAAGTGATTTATTAGTTGTTGAAAGGGGCTGACAATTATGGTTAGGTAATGATATAGTTCCATGTGGGCCTAAAAATGGGGTGTATTTGAATGGTTTTATTTGTATAACCTTGTTATACTCCTTGAAAGTGTTTTATGGATTTGTGTGTTTCATGTGTATCTTTTGTGATATTATTCAACGTGATTATATAACATTTGAATGTGGATTATTTCATGTTTATTGGGCTGACAATTCTGTTTTGGTAGGGTCTTGGTATGCTTTTGGTTTAAAAAGAGATTTTTGAAATGGATTTTATGTGCAAAGTTTGGGTATACTCTTTATAATTGTTTTATGAAAGTTTTGAATGCTTTACTGGGTTGTGTAATAGGTGAAACTATATCAGCAAACTGTTTTGGTAGGAGTATATTTTTAAAAGGTCCATTTCATTTGTGAAAAGGATGCTATGTGATATGTATCATCTTGGAAATATTTTATTAAATTGTTTGAAGGAGATATTTTGGAGTGAAAGTGATGTGAAAGTGATGTGGAGTGTTTTGTGTGAGTGTGATGTGAAAAATTGTATTTTTGAATATGAAAGAAGTGTTATATTCCATGTGTGTGGGCTGTTATATGAGTTTAAATATCATATAATTGTTTTATAAAATTGTTTAATGGTTTTGTGGAAGTGTTGAAGAAATGTGAAATGTGTTGTGGGCTATTTTGGTGTGATTCGGATTTCAAAATCATTTTGAATGAAAAATGGATTTTTTGTGACTTGTGTGGTATACATATGGGCTGTTTGGTGAATTTGTTATGTGGAAATGATATTTTCATGTTCAATTTACATTTCTTGATGTGTTGAACATGTTTGAGCACAAGGGGAAAACCTGGGTATCTAGGTGGGTGGACGTGTACTAGTATGCTAGTGAATCCGTGGGGTTTGGCCTCAGTTTCACTTAGAAAGATTGACGCTTACAACTCTAACTAAACTATGATGATGATGATTGGAGACCACTAGGTTATGGGTATGTTCCCTACTAGTGGCTCGTGCACGATAATGGATATTTGTGATGGTTACTCTCACCGAGATACGAGGTACCTGGGACCCACAGCTAGCTAGTGCCTAGGTGTTACTTCCTATTTCTTGTGCTCATTGTTTACTTTGTACTTACCGTCGGCATACGGTATATTTGGCTGGAAAATTCAGTAGTGTTGACATTTTTTTTAAAAGTGTTGATTCTTAATGATAGCCCACTTGAAAACTGTTTTTATTCAAAGTAGCATCTTTTAGAAATTGTAACTAGCTTTTCATGTTTTTGAAAACTTGCATGCTTTTCGTCTTTAAATGTTTATCACATGGAATATATTAGTGGTGGTATCCTACTGGGCATTGGCTCACACCCTACTTACACCCTTGGGTGTAAGTAGACATGGTTTTTTTTTTGTCGCAGGTTGGGTACAATTTTTTTTGTTCCAGTGGTTCGGGTTTCTAGCAGGTCCTTGGTGGTGAAGTCTTGTGGAGGTGGCTTGTGGGAGGTGCCCCTTGCCATGAGGGTTCTTGGGCTGTCCTTATTTGGATTTTTAACTTTGGTATAGACCTTTTGAGTTGTTTTAATCCATGTAATTCAGTTCTGAATTTTTGTAAAAGATTGTTTGGTTTGAAAAATCCAGATTTGTTTCATTGGATTCTTTTGTTGTTTTATGTTTATAAACTCGGGTAAATCGTTCCCAATTTTCATTTTATGATACCCGGGCACTTGTGCCAGCCCGTGGGGATCGGGAACGCCCTTCGGGTCTTGCCATGGACCGGGTCGGGTGCCGAGTTTGAAGGCGACCAGATTCGGTTCGTGACAAAATGGTATCAGAGGAGGTTCAGGTTAACTCTTTGGGTCATGTTATTTGGGGAAGAGTCAGGATAGTATGGAGTTAGGATTGTTGGGACATGGAATTCTGGTTATGGGTAGTGTGCTTGATCACCACACCTCATTTCAGGATTCAAGTCACCAGGGGAAGTTGGGATTTGTCTATGTCGTTTGGTTTTCTTGGTTTGATGATGATTAGGGGAAATGAAAAGAGAGTTGGGTTAATGGTCTCAATGAGCTCGCAGGGTCTGGCAAGACATGTGGAGCTGGGGATATTCCCTAGAACACTCTCTGTGACAGTGAAGTGATTGGAATATGGCCGCCAACCATATGTCCAAGTCACCCACTGAAACTAGTTTCCTCTTGCACTATTTTGTGCTTAGGTTTTGAAACCTTAGCACTTTGGTTTTAAGAAGTGTAAAGTTTTTGTGAAATGATTTTCAAATAAAGAGGGAATGGTTTGGTTTATGAAATGGCGGAACTTAATTTTCAGAATTATTTTGAAATAGAAAATGGTGTGATTACACCTCTTTTGAAGGCAGAAACTGTATTGAAGGTGGTTTTGAAAAGTGTTTCCAATAGAGTTTTCTAAACAATCAGAGTGTGTTTTAATGGGATGAGATGTTTTTAAATTGATGTGAATATCTTGAATGTGAGTTATTTTCTAAATGGTTGTGACTTTCTGAAAATTTTTGTAAGATGTGAGTTGGGATTTTGATCTCGTGGTTAGCGGTTATGAAAAAAAAGGGATGCGTTGGTTGACCGTGTTGGTTTTGAAAAGTGGAAAGAATTTGTGTTTTAACCTTTGGTATTTCCCTTAGTGACCACATGCATGGGGTTATATGGGATGATGGATGGTTGATGGCATGAATGGATGAGTGCCGGGACGGATATGAGGAGGGTGTCTGGTGTGGCACAAAAACATGCATGTGTGAGGCCCATGGGGTACCATTGGTCGATACTCTTACCGCTGAGCCGCTTGATTTCAAAGAAATGGTTTTAAAGAAAAAAAAACATGATGTCTTGATGAATAGTTTTGGGATGGTTTGTATTATGGGTCTTTGAAGATGTCGTTTTTGTGGGATGTTTTTTTAGTCCAATAACCTCTCCTGTTTGAACTGTGTTTTGGGTTTGTGTTTGGTCGGTAAGCTGTGTTGTAGGGACGGTTAGTGGTCTCCTTTGAAAACTGTTTTGGGATGCCTTTACGATAGTTCCCTTCATGTGTTTGGATCTGGTTTATGGCTTGTTTTGACCAATGGACCAGGTTGGTTGGGTCCTTGGGTTCTCCCATTGGATAAGGTACACCCCCATTAAAGGTTAATGCATAACTGAAGCGCAACCCAGATTGTTTATCTATTGGAAAATCCTCCAGTTGATCAATATAAGGAATCAATTTCTTGAGATTTTTAGATTGAGTATACACCCTTTCCTTTATTGGTTTTGTGTATCCTCTTGTAGTGGGAGATTGATTATGGATGGTTGAAAGTGACTTTAGCCTCTTAAGTTTCCTAATTTTTCAAAGGTGGAAGTGTTTTGGGTTTGTTAGCATGGATGAGTATTTGGATGGTGTCTAAGAGGGCCTCTGGGTTCTTCATAGTTTCCTTGAAGCAAGAGTTATTATTAAACCACCAATTTTGAGATTTTGGTCCTGATAGGATATTGTGTCCACTTTTTGGACTTGTCTGTTGTTTAGGGACTTGGTATATGGTCATGTTCCATGTATTGTTTCTATCAATCACAAAGGTCCTGTTTGGTGACGCATTGTGATGTTGTGTGCTCTTTTGACTGTAAAGGTCAAGGTCACACAATCCTCTTAGGTTCTCTGTTATGTTGGGAGTATGTATCCCTTGGTAAAAACATCAAATCCTCTATCTTAGTGGATGGTGTTTATACGTGTCCTACCCTTCTGTTGTTTCTCACCCAAAGAAACAAGGTGCGATGTGTGTGCTTATTCTGATCCCTTGTTTCAGTGAAATGTATGGTTTTGGTAAAGTGAGTTATGGAGTGTGTTATGTCTTGATGAACCCATCAGGGTATGTGGTGTAGTTGTTTGTGGCACCGAAAGAAGAAGTTCCACATAGGGGTTTCAACAGCCAAACTGCGTGGCCGAAGATGCTTCAATATTTTGAGCTCTAGCCATAGGTCCCAGAGAGAAGCTGGCGCGTAGTCAGGGGAAACCCCAGTGTCGTTTAAACCCTTGTACAAAGTCCTATCCTCAGTATGAAAGATAGGAAGATTTTAAACCTATGGTTTCATCATATTTCTTATGTTGTTCCTGTTCGGTGGAAATAGGTGGAGGGTCTTGTACCCATGTCATCACACAATGTTATTCCCTCCCCCTTTGGTTTCCATTGAGTCTTTGGAGAATGGTTGGAAATTTGGCTAGACAAGTTGAGCACACGGTTTTCACATGGTTAGTTCTAACCGTGAACAAAAAAAATAACCATGCAGATATAAGGATCCACATAGTTATCGCACAGTTTCTCAAACTGTGTAGACTAACTGTGTGACCGCCCCAACTCCTTAATTTTGGGGTCTTTTCATGTCGGCCCACGCCGGTCGGTTAAGATGGTTGGTTCTTGTGGTGGGAAGACCCACCATGGGTATCGTGCATATTGTTTTGTAAATTTCTAATGGATGTATACCCCTTGTACTAGGGAGTCTGTTTGGGCCTTCCCCTATTACTGTCTTGATTCTGTCTCGGGAAAAAAAATTAAGTTGTCTCTTATGGTGGGGAGCTCATTTGTGTCTCTTCATACAAGTAACTCATGTTTTTTCCTTGGTATTGTATGGGAAGTAGGTAATATCATTTGGATATATCTAACTACTTACATCTTCCTTGGGTAAACTTTGGGACTGGATAGTTCCCAATGTATTAGTTAAAGTAAGGTGAGTGTAACATTGTTCGATGTTGTTGTTCGTTTGAGTGAATTGCTTGAGTCTTGTTCTGATAGTGTTTGAGGTGTTTTCCTTTGGGATAAAGCCTGAATGTGATTGATTGTTTCAGGAAAGTGATGTATGATTTTTTTGTGAATTATTCCTTCCTTAATTGATCAATGGAGGTGTTTTGGCCTTTGGGGGGGCGAAACCTGGAAAGGGAGTACATCTTGGTTTATCAGTTCGGTTTGGCTTTCGTATCTGGCCTTTCTGTAGCTTTCCGGGGACGGAAAGTTTTCATGGTGGGGAGAATTGTCACATACATGAATTATTTTGAAGTTAAATTTCATTTTTTTTTTCTTTCATTTTTTGTTTTGGATGGTTTCCAAAGGTTTTATGGAGAAATAAATGAGTTTTCATGAATTGGGCCAAACCGCGAGCCCAATTCCAGATTTAAAAATAAAATTTGTTTCCTTTATAACTTTTTCATTTTTTAATATTTTTCCTTCATTCCAACTCCTAAATTTCCTCCACTGATATATTAACACCACAATTAAAATTTGGAGCCTTTGGAAATCCATAACCAAGGTTTATGTTGGTTTTTATTTAAGGGATTGGGCCTGCCCGAAAGCCCAATTCCAGTTTTAAAAATAATATTTGATTAATTAATAACTTATTCATTTTTAAGTATTTTTCGGTGATTCAAAGCCTCATATGCGCCCCTTGAACCCAGACACGCGACCAAGCTCTCTCTCCCCTCTTTGGAGCTCTTCTTCATCGCGATTTATTACTGAACTTATTAGGGTTTCAAAAATCGGGCAGATTTGGAGAGGTAAATTGATCCTTTCATAACTCCTTCATTTTTCATCCTTTTCCCCCATTTCAGTCCCCACATGACCTAATGTGAATCCTTAGAACCTCCATACCATTTTTGGGTACTTTATGATTCATTATTTTGTGTATTGGGGCCGATTCCTTCAAGATATTTCAAGTAAGGGAATTCTTTCTTGGTTCCTTCCATCCTCTTTTAGTTTTATTTCCTTTTTCTTGAAGTTCATCATGTCCAGAAGTTGGGGTTCGATCCTAATGTATGATTTGGTGTCTTTTGGGTAAATGTTTGTGGTTTAGGTCTGGATTTGTATTCCTTTTGGTGCAACGGTGGTGCGCTTAAGGTTTCGCACCAAGTTTTGAGGGTTTCGACACATTCGGTAGGTGATTCCGTGGGTAACCATTTAATGATGAGTTAGTTTGCTTGATTAAATAATTTTGAATGTTCCTTATGTGCTGTGCATTATGTGAAAACCATTTTTGGTTGCAATAGTAAAGCATTTGTTTTTAGAGTTACATTTTTGCTTGAAGTGTGTATTTTTCAAATGTATTTCATGTGTTATATCTTGTGGTAGTTTTGTAAAATGTGGAAGTGATTTATTAGTTGTTGAAAGGGGCTGACAATTATGGTTAGGTAATGATATAGTTCCATGTGGGCCTAAAAATGGGGTGTATTTGAATGGTTTTATTTGTATAACCTTGTTATACTCCTTGAAAGTGTTTTATGGATTTGTGTGTTTCATGGGTATCTTTTGTGATATTATTCAACGTGATTATATAACATTTGAATGTGGATTATTTCATGTTTATTGGGCTGCCAATTCTGTTTTGGTAGGGTCTTGGTATGCTTTTGGTTTAAAAAGAGATTTTTGAAATGGATTTTATGTGCAAAGTTTGGGTATACTCTTTATAATTGTTTTATGAAAGTTTTGAATGCTTTTCTGGGTTGTGTAATAGGTGAAACTATATCAGCAAACTGTTTTGGTAGGAGTATATTTTTAAAAGGTCCATTTCATTTGTGAAAAGGATGATATGTGATATGTATCATCTTGGAAATATTTTATTAAATTGTTTGAAGGAGATATTTTGGAGTGAAAGTGATGTGAAAGTGATGTGGAGTGTTTTGTGTGAGTGTGATGTGAAAAATTGTATTTTTGAATATGAAAGAAGTGTTATATTCCATGTGTGTGGGATGTTATATGAGTTTAAATATCATATAATTGTTTTATAAAATTGTTTAATGGTTTTGTGGAAGTGTTGAAGAAATGTGAAATGTGTTGTGGGCTATTTTGGTGTGATTCGGATTTCAAAATCATTTTGAATGAAAAATGGATTTTTTGTGACTTGTGTGGTATACATATGGGCTGTTTGGTGAATTTGTGATGTGGAAATGATATTTTCATGTTCAATGTACATTTCTTGATGTGTTGAACATGTTTGAGCACAAGGGGAAAACCTGGGTATCTAGGTGGGTGGACGTGTACTAGTATGCTAGTGAATCCGTGGGGTTTGGCCTCAGTTTCACTTAGCAAGATTGACGCTTACAACTCTAACTAAACTATGATGATGATGATTGGGGACCACTAGGTTATGGGTATGTTCCCTACTAGTGGCTCGTGCACGATAATGGATATTTGTGATGGTTACTCTCACCGAGATACGAGGTACATGGGACCCACAGCTAGCTAGTGCCTAGGTGTTACTTCCTATTTCTTGTGCTCATTGTTTACTTTGTACTTACCGTCGGCATACGGTATAGTTGGCTGGAAAATTCAGTAGTGTTGACATTTTTTTTAAAAGTGTTGATTCTTAATGATAGCCCACTTGAAAACTGTTTTTATTCAAAGTAGCATCTTTTAGAAATTGTAACTAGCTTTTCAAGTTTTTGAAAACTTCCATGCTTTTCGTCTTTAAATGTTTATCACATGGAATCTATTAGTGGTGGTATCCTACTGGGCATTGGCTCACACCCTACTTACACCCTTGGGTGTAAGTAGACATGGTTTTTTTTTTCGCAGGTTGGGTACAATTTTTTTTGTTCCAGTGGTTCGGGTTTCTAGCAGGTCCTTGGTGGTGAAGTCTTGTGGAGGTGGCTTGTGGGAGGTGCCCCTTGCCATGAGGGTTCTTGGGCTGTCCTTATTTGGATTTTTAACTTTGGTATAGACCTCTTGAGTTGTTTTAATCCATGTAATTCAGTTCTGAATTTTTGTAAAAGATTGTTTGGTTTGAAAAATACAGATTTGTTTCATTGGATTCTTTTGTTGTTTTATGTTTATAAACTTGGGTAAATCGTTCCCAATTTTCATTTTATGATACCCGGGCACTTGTGCCAGCCCGTGGGGATCGGGAACGCCCTTCGGGTCTTGCCATGGACCGGGTCGGGTGCCGAGTTTGAAGGCGACCAGATTCGGTTCGTGATAGGTTCACATTCAAAATATTTATTTGTAAATAAAAAAATCATATATGTCACCTTATGAGATATATTATAATAATTACCCAAGTTTTAAATATTTTAGGGTTCTTGGTAGACATTGTATTATCAAAGTGAATAATGAAAATATTGGGAACTTTAAAAAGAAAGGATTTGATGATATCTTCCTAGACTATCCTAAAAATGTAATAGGATACTATTGATATAATACATAGATAGGGATTAATTTAGAAACTAATTATGTAATGTTAATAGAACACTAAATAAAAGAAAACCTACTTCAAGAAGCATATTCAAGAAGTGAAGATAAAACAATTTTTATCAAGAAACTAGGTGAAGTTTTTGAGAATAATGAAAATTTAGATGAAGTGAAAATTGAATATGATGATCTATCCATTAATGTGATAAATTAAAATCTATTATACCTTGTCCATGGCTAATGAATTAGGCATAGTTCAAAAATATCATTTAATAATAAGGAAAACGAGTTCCAAATTGAAGAACTTTGAGGACAATATCACATACCTCACTATTTTTGCATTTTGAACATAGAGAAATGAAAGAGGGATTAGGGAATCAAGAGTGGGTAGATTATATATATAAATAAATAGATCTAAGATAGAAGAAACTTGGGATCTAGTAACCAACCCTAAAAGCAATAATTTTATTAGTGGGTGTTTTTAAACATGTTGAATGAAGAATGAGAAGTTGTAATAACTAAAGAAAACTTATGTGAAAAGGGTAATCACAGTTTAATGAAATTGATTTTCATGAGACCCTAACACTCTTTTTTTACTATATACAATAATTTAATTATTTATATTATAATAAAAAGTAAACATATGATTTTCCATGTGGATTTGAAGTCTTTCTTTCTCAATTGAGAGATAAAAAAGGAATTCTACGTTGATAAACCTATTAGTTTATTTATTGGTGAGGATGGAAGTTAATTTTTAAAGTTAAATAAGGATCTATCCGGGTTAAAAAATTTCCAAGAGCATGGGGTTCTAAATTAGGTTCTTGCTTAATGAGGATTATGTTTAAGAATGGAAGAGTGGAAAATAACCTTTATATTAAAGATGATAAAAAGGTATCACTTATTGTCACTATCTATGTAGATGATATAATCTTTTCTAGAAATAAATAAGGGTTTCTTAAAGATTTTTCTTTTAAGATAAAGATATTTTTTGAAATGTCCATGCTTTGGGAAATTAGAAACATTGGGGATTAAATTTTTTTCAAGAGGATGATTATATCTTTCTTTCTCAAGATAAGGATGTTTGAGAAATTCTAAAAAAGCCTCGAATAGAAGATTAAAAGATTGTTTATACACCAATTACACCAGAAACCAAACTGTCTAAGGATGAAAAAGGAAAATAATTTTATATAAGATAATTCCAGATGTTAGGTATTAGTTTACCAAATTTGATAGATTTAATAAAAAACACAACATATGTTATTAAATTATGTTCATTGTATCAAAGTGCACCAAAATAATCTCATTTAATTTCTAAAAATAGAATTACTAGGTATATTAAATGCATGATAAACTATGGGTTTAAATATAACAATCATGGAAATATTGATATGTTTGGATATAATGATGAAAATTTGGTTGGAAACATTAACGATCAAAGATCAACATATAGTGGAATTTTCTTTTTTAGTTAAATAGGTGTTTGTTAACACACAATGAAACAAATATCGATGAAATTGAGTACTACTAAAGTAGAATATGTAGCTATAACTCAAGATATAACCCAATTGATTTGGATAAATAATCAATTTGAATATATCACGGTGGAAGTGAAGTTGTTACTGCTTGTCGGATGTGTTAATCAGAGTGCTATCTGTCTATTTCTAAATATGGTTTATCATTCTTGGTCAAATTTTATTGATATAAAATATTAATTCGTTAATGAGATTATGGAGAAATTTTCTTTTGAAGTTATTCATTATTTCAATAAAGTTACAAATAATAGACGTTTTCACTAATTACTTCCAAAATATGCATTTCAAATATTGAGGTTGATAATGCCCGAATGGCCCGAAGGCCTTCATTTTTATTTTATTATGGATAATAACCCTTTTAAGGGTTGAAGGGGAACCCGTACCTGACCCGTAGGCCCAAGGCCCAAGGCCTAACTGACCTGCAAAACATGACCTGAAGGCCCAGATGCATACCATGCCCAATACATGACCCGTAGGCCCATCCCACTTGAATTTCCCCTCCCCAGCTTTAGCGTCATTGATCACCTAGATCCCAACCTTGAATTGATGATCAGATAACATTTCCCCGTACAAAGCTGCACGGTTCCTGGTCCCGATGTCGGTTGTCATACCCTCTCATTCTTCCAATCCGGATAGCTCTGATTCTGGTGGTTGCTACTCTTGGTGCTCTGATCCTCTTCTGGGGCATGTTCTATTTAAACTGGGCTACTCCATGGTCTCCGTGGCCCGAAGGCCCTATGGCCCAAAGGCTTTTGATGACCCAAAGGCCCTTGAGACTCGTAGGCCCAAACTGGTGGCCCGAAGGCCCAAATCGGGTGAATAGTTTCGGCCGCAACAGTACAGAATAGTAACTGCTATAGTAATTGCTACAAAAATGCTACAGTACCCCTACAGAAATACACTTCCACCCAGTTTTGAACCAGGGTCTCTTGAATGCCAAGCAGGAGCCCTTACCACTTGGGTATGGGCTCGTTGGCTTGAGGTTGATAATGAGAGTTCAAATTCATTCCTCTTAAGGCTAAGGAATATTAATTCCATCCCCCTATCACTTTTTATTTGGATTTTTTGTGTCTAAGGAGGATAAAGGGAACATAAATATAAATCACTATTTTAGTTTATTCTTTGCTGTATTTACAAAATGTATTTTAAAGGGGAATAAAACTATTTTAGAGTGAATCCATAGATATGTTTTTAACCTAATAGGGGAAAGATATTTTATATTGACTAATAAAATATTTTGAAAGAGTTATTAAAATGTGTTGACTGTGAGTTCAACACATGTGTTTGTAATTTTTTTGAATTTTGAACTATTATAACATAATTGGTGAGAATGTTTTTAAAAACTTTTAATATATAAGTTAAAAGAATAAATTTTTGAAGTTAAAAAATTTAGTTGGTATCTATTGGTTTCAAGAACTATTAAGGAATGGGTGCATATCACTATTTAAATAAAACATTATTTATTATTTATTAATCTTGTTTACTACACAGAATTTTCTCACATAGGCTTAGAATTATTGAATGATAATTTATTACTAAGTATAATGAGTTTGAAAGTGATTTATTTTCATTATTTGAAAAAAATACAAATAGGGATATCTTTGAGATAAAGATATGTGTTTTAAGATTTTGATACTTTGGGGATATTTTTGATACCCTAGGTGAGTATGTGTAGATATGGAATTAAATAAGTATCCCTATTCTTGTGGTGTTTTTCTAGGGAATAATATCATTAGAAGATATAAAGTTTATATGCTTATTGTGTTGTATTTTTTAGATACATAAATCTTATTCAATGTCACATAAAATAATGTTTATTATGTGACGTGATGGTTGTTAAGGAGTTTTGTGATGTTTGGAAAAATTCTAGAGAAGTTTGGAATTATTCTGGAGGTTTTTTAAGTTGAGAAGAATTAAATATGAAAAAAATTACTAAGTATTTCAGGTATAATGTTTTTATATTTAGAAATTCTAAAAAATAAAAAATCCATAAACCTTACTCAATATATATGGTTTTAATCAAGAATAGTTTAAAATTTGGTAAAGGCATGAACCTAATGTGATGTTTTTTTTTATTTAAAAGGTTGAGGCCAAAGACTCATTTTATTATTAAAGAAAATCAAAGACCTCTTTTAACTGGGTAGAGGGAGACCCATTACATAGCCCGAAGGCCCAGTGGGAATGTAGCCCATTACATAGCCCGTAGGCCCAAATGTTTAGCCTAAGGCCCATTTTGTGAATAGTAATCTGGCTGCTACTGTGCCCGCCACTGCTATAGTACCCACCAATCTACAGTACCACTGCTGCTACAATACCACTACAGTACTCTAATACATATGTTTTTATATTCAGTATGAAAGTTTTTATCTATGAGCTGGAAAAATGGAAAGTTCCTCTGTATAGGGTCAATGTGTAATATTTTTATGATGCATAAGGATTGTATATTCATATGTAATATATTTTATTAGAAATAGGGAGACATAAAATTTATATATATAGATATAATATATTTTTTAAAGGTTCATAGGAAATTTGGAAATGTTAGGAGTCACCCTGAGATGCATAAAATATTTTGGGACAGGTATGTTTTTTAAGTTCATACATAATATTTTTTTTACAGAGTATTGAATTTTGTAACGTACTCAACACAGTGTTCATACATAGGATTTTATAAATATTACATGATATATTATATATTTTGGGGATAAATATGTTTTTTGACATTGTCAAAAATGTAAAGTGATGGAAGTTAAAATAGGAGGTTTTATAAATTAATATGGGATTACTAGATGAATTATTTCCTAAAAAATAAGAGATTTTAGAAGTTTAAATATATAATGATGCTAAAGTTTGTATTTTATGGTTTAAATATCATAAAATAAATTCATGATGTAAGTAGAGGAGGAATATGGTTCTTCCATAGATATAATATTGTGTAAGATCATCTAGGATTAATGAAATTAAATATAGAATTTAATTTTAATAAGAATTTGTGAGATTTAAATCTTAGGTTGTTATAAGGAGGAAAGATGGTTTGCACCCTGGAAAATGTGTTTCACCATAAAGAAAATTTCAGTTGAGAAAAATTGATTGACCATGCCATGATGAATATAGTTGCATTATGATGACCTGGAAAATTTCAATAACTCAACAAGAAGAGGGAAGATTATATAATTAGAAGTTAAGAGTGGTTGAAGACAAAACATTTTCTGAATATTTGAATTTGAAAATTGAAATTGAAATTTGAAGATCACCATTGATATTTGAATAAAAAAATTATTCACTATTGATATGTGAGTAGATATGAATGAACTAAATATTGAAAAATATAGGGAAGAAAGAAGAAAATAAGTGGAAAATTGTTTCAATGAAAGTTTAATAGAAATTGGAAGAAATATAATTAATAGAGGAATTATTATAACAACATTAACATGATGGAAGTATAATTCAGATCTATACACTCTTATTGTTTTTAAAATAGATTTAATATTTTTAATTGCATAATAGAATTATAAAAAGTTATTATATATATATTTGTATCATAAGTTATGAATTAACTGGGATCATTTGTAACCCACATGATGAAACAAGTGGCCTGTATGATCTCAGGTAAATCAAGATCATATAAAAGTATAACTACTCATTTTGATTAGTGGACCTTATAAATATATAGTGTTTAATGTTTCTATTCATTGGAGTGTGTAATAGAGGTATAAAATTAACTTTAACATGCGATGAAGTTTACTTCAACAGAAACTTAAAAATAATTGAAATCAGTAATTCACTTCCCCTCTCAGTGCATTCCCACTAATCTTGGGGGTCCTTTTCATTCAAAAACTGTTTCCATCCTCTTAGTGTATCAGGGTGGGGAATATAACATCCTATGTTATTCTAGGGGATGTGTGGACTCTTTCAAAAACTCTATAGATACACAGGAACTACTACCAGACATGGTCATCATTGGAAAAATCCTTACTATGTCTAGAATTTTCTCCAGAGTTAGAGTGATTCCCCCTAAATCAATCAAGGTCGTTTTTACTTTTCCTATATAAGATAGAAATTATTATGACAATCCAAACTCTTAATAATTATCCGAAAAATATTAAGGTAAATACACATTCTCTATGGAATTTTTTAAGTACCCTTCAATTCCATCAATTAGTGAATCCTCATACAAGGTTTCAGGCATCAAAACTATAGAAGGTTTTGTTCCTTTTCCATGAGAATCTTTGTCATTCACACCATATCCTTTGACTTGTTTTTTGCTTTTATTTAGACACTTATATTTACCCAGTACATAAAACATCATATGGGTGTCAGTCAAGTTACCGAAATCAAGTAGTGGTGATTAATAAATAATAAAACATCAAATGATACAAAATATTCACCTTGGTTTTACTTCCTACCCAAAAACCTCTACATACACAAACCATTGTCACACCATCACTACCATATAACAGAAACAAGTTCAACCTCTAATCACACAACATATCATTTCCATGGCTACACAATATCTACAAAAAACTACTCAACTCCTTCTCAATTCATATTTCATTACAACTTCTACATTAATTATTATTAAATTCATTAATTTCCTCATTATCCATATCACAAAAAAACTACTAATTTTTAACATAATTCATCATTATAATTCATTTAACACAAAAATTACACCCATTTAATTCCACTTATACAATAGTTTATCAGTTCAACATAGCCCATTCCCATTCCCATTCCAAATTATTTAATTATTTTCTTAGTTTCATAAATATAACCTTTATCCTAGAAACTATTATCAAAACACTGAGGATGATTCCATATTATTTCCAATACATGTGGTTGAGTGATTATAAAATTGAGATGGATGATGAGATGTATGAGATTCATAGAAATTTGTTTTGAAGGTTTATTGAGTTAAATTAGTGTGTCTATAGATTATTTGAATAATATTTCAGTTGATTTGAAGAAATATGAGAATATTAGAGTTCATACATTTGAATAATGTTTATTTTTTCCTTGATATGTAAAAAAAAGTCTATACGGTGTAAGAATAAAAATGTGACAAATGGATACATGTGAATAACTTTACACTATGTAAGAATAAATCCATGAAAAATATGAGGTATGTAAGAGTAGATATGGGTTTTAAAGGCTATATAAGAGTAATCTACTCTTATATAATATTAACATGGAAATACATAGGAATAATTATAATATTTCTAAATATTTGTAAGAGTAAGTGCTACTTGTGTAAGAATAGATAGTGAAGGAAAGGGACCATGTCTAAGTAAACCTAAATCTATATTGGTGTATTTAAGTGATTTTAAAGGTTTTGTAATATTAAATTTATCTTATGAAAGAATAAATTGGAGCTAGGTAAGATTAAACTGAAAAGTTTCAAAACCACATAAGTTTAATATGAGGATATTTAAGAATAGTGAAGTGGTTCCAGTGGCTATGTAAGGGTAAACTATACTCAGGTATGAATAAATATAATTTTTTGTAAGAATATCATAAATTTTAATAAGTCTGTGAAAGATACTTCAAAGTGTCTTGCAAGATTAAAATGTGTTCTCAATAGAATCGTAAGCCTTAAATTAGATGATGATTTTCTATACTTTTTTGATTTAAATATTATGATTCTTTTGGTTAATATGTGATTCAATCCAAGAATAATGATGGGATTTTGCGAATGAATTTATTCCATGATATGAATCCTTTCATTACAATAGTATTGTTGCATGTAATTATGTATTCATGAAAAAAGTTTGTGGGTTTTGTGGAAATTCAAATTAAAGAGGAAGAAAATATTTTAGAATAAGTAAATGATAATATTTGAGAAGATATTTTCATTATATGTATGGATATTTAAATATTAATATTTGGAATTAATTTTTTAATATCAAAGGCTGAAGGATTTAAATTTTATTGTTTAAACATTGTTTAAATGTTTAATATCACGATATATAGTTCTATGGAATTTCCATATTAGAAAAATAGAATGTTTTAATTTTGAATATTATAAGTTTTACAATGAAAATTAAATAAATAGAAGTCAATAACATGGACCAAGGGGAATTTTGAAATGATTGTGAGAAGAAAAGTGAGAGAGAAAACATAATAAAATAGATATATAGAAGAGGAAGAAGATCACATCCAACCTGTCTACTAGTGACTCGATATTTCCCAACAGTTATTCTTTAATAATATTTCTATTATATTTCTATGTAATAATTGAATAATTTTTTTAAACTAATGGGTGTTATAATTTTTTTGGGTTCGATGATATACCCTTTATTATATCTTGATATTGATAATAAAAGAGAAATTTTGTTTGAGAGAGAGAGAGAGATAATAACAACCCTATATCGGGGATGTAGTCATCCATATTAGGGGGAAACCTCATTAACTAATCTTTTTAGTTTCAAATTTACTTTCTATATATTTGAAAGACTGAGAGATCTATACAGAATAAGAATGTTTTTGAATTTATTTAAAATAATAGGTTTTTACACTAATTCACCCCTCCTAGCATTAATCACATTTTCAAGTGATCTGAATCACTGGTATCAAAGAAACAATTTTCTCTTTAGATCAATTTTGTGGTAAATATCAATCAACCAAGCTTATTCAACAACAAATAACTTATAACTTTTGATGTAAATGGTTTTCATATTTATAAGGAAATAATGGTACTGTTTCTTCCCCTTGTTGGACCTGATATCCTTCAATTTTTATTTATGGTTTTACAATACTAAGTGAGAAAACTATATGATCCTTATTTTATATTAAGAATATTAAGAGTTCTAATAAGGAAAAGAACAAATTTATATCCTCATTATCAAAAAAATCTATTACAAAATGTGATGAGATTTATAACTACTAAGAATATCTAGAAAAAAACATCACCAAATCTATGAAGGAGATACGAAGTTGAAGGAAGAAAATTTATAACATTATATAAGTCAATTTGACAATATAATAATTCATGAAGATGGATTTATTAATTATTTATTTACAAGTGTCAATATGATTTCTAGAACTATTATGGGATATAAAGAAATCCCTAAATACAAAATAGTTGTGAATAAATTAATGACATTTCTTCTTAATAAGTTTAATTATACTATTTGATGTCTTGAAGATAAAGATCTAGATATTTTCACAATTGATCAGTTACAACAATTTAAAAATAATATTGAGGTGAAAAATGGTTTTAAAAATATGAAGGTTGTTTTTGGAAGGTGTGATCATAAAGGAAACGCCTTAGATGAATGCCTTACAATCATAATATATTAATTAAACACAAATATGAGATATGAGTTTTCTAAGAAAAAGAATCAATTCATTTATCAATAAAATGTTGTTGAAGTTTCTATTAAGGCTTAAAAAATTGAGAATCTATGCATTATGGATATTTTTTTATCTTCCCATATTCCAAGTGATTTAAATTACATGAAGAATGATGAAAGAAATGAATGAGGATTTTTTACCTTGGGTAATGATATCTTATTAAAGATCAAAGATGTTGGAATGGAAAATATTAGTGAGAAATAAATAAACTTTGAAATTTTGTTATTTTTTGATGTGACAAATTATAATTTATTGGGTCTATAAAATCATTGTATTGATAAAAATGTGGTGATTTTTTAAAAAATGGTTATATTTTGAAGATGCTAAAATATGGGTTTATAATATCAATATAGTTAATAACCTATGGTAACATTGATCAGGTTATAGGGATTATGATAATAATTCTATTTATGATATAAGACACTATCAATATTTTCCAAAAATGTTAAAAAAGGAAGATGGTGAATAAAAGTCACAATGTAGTTGAAATCAAAACTACAAGAACATTGGGGTTTGTTCAATATGATATTTTTAGACTCCTGATCAATACATGAACATGTTGAGATAATTATTTCATCAAATTCATTAATGAATTAATTTAATGACATATATTATGTTTGTGTCTCAAAAAACTCAAGATTTTATCTTTTCTAAATGTTTTTTGGAGATTAGCTAATAATTAAAAAAAATCTTTGAAAAATCCAAGGTATTAAAATGGAAGTGAGTGTGATAACAAAATATTTTCAGAATATCTTGATAAATATGGAAATAGATATTAGTTTAGTTAACCTTACACTCCATAAAAACATGGTGTTCATGAAATAAAAAATATGATCCTTGTTTATATGGGTAAAACTATGCTAACTGGGTATGAAAATTTAAGATATTTCTAATTTCAACATATAACTATTTTTTTAATTATTCAAAACAAGTTCTTATTATGGCCATATTTATAAATGACTCTATATAAATTTTTT
Organism: Viscum album; assembly: GCA_963277665.1. Taxonomy (NCBI): domain Eukaryota; kingdom Viridiplantae; phylum Streptophyta; class Magnoliopsida; order Santalales; family Viscaceae; genus Viscum; species Viscum album. Next base: position 1,174,820,405 of record OY728135.1, read on the forward strand.
TAAGAATAATGTAAATCTAAAACACTTTGGGGGTAAAATATTGATCAAGAAAAATGGTAGAAGTAGTGGGAAATTTTATATTAAAGTAGAAGATGGTATATTTCTTGGTTATACACATTGGGAAATTTTATATAAATTCTATAACAACAAATCAGAGATGATAAATTTATTGATGATATTAAAGTATTTTAAAATGAATATGATCTCAAGAAATCAATCTTAAATGATAATGAGGATTATATGATCACTATTAAACCCACTGTATAGTTCAAAGATAATACTAAAATTCTTGATGATGGTGTAGATTTATCTTATTCAAGTGAAGAGTATATGAATTTGAGAACCATATCAACAAATTTAAGTCTATTAAATCATATTGTTGCTGAAAATATTATTGGAGATCAAAATAAAGGGGAAAAAGTAGAATAAAACAATAGAAACTAGTCATACTACTCTTCTCTCAAATATTTATCCCCAAACTATTGATGAATAATTTAAACACAAATAATGGTTTAAATAAATTAATGAATAACTAAATTAAATTAAAATGAATGAGACCTAAGAGACTATACCCAGGAAAAAGGAAAATAATTTTATTGGTACAAAATGGGGTTTTAGAAACAAGATGAATGAGAAATGTGTGGTTTTTAGAAATAAAGATATATGGTTTTTAAGTGGTATTAAAAAAATTAAATAATTGATATTGAGGAATAATTTTACATTGTTGCTCGACTTGATAATATAAAAATATTTCTTTCTATTACAACATACAATAATTTTAATATATATAAAATGGATGTGTAGTCTTCATTTTTGAAGGGGGGGTTGTAATATTTTTATTTATATAGAGAATCATGATGTCATTATGCTTGATAAAGATGTAAACAATGTTATACATTAAAAAAACTCTATATGGGTTGATGCAAGCCCCATGATTTTGTTACTTCAAGCTAGATAAGTACTTGAGAATTTAATCTCGATATTATTTAAAATTTTGTTATTTCAAGCTAGATAAGTACTTAATATATAAGAATAAAAAAACATAACTGAGTAATCTAAAATTATAGGGATAGAAATTATCGGTCTATTTTAGTGTATATTTTGACTCTACTAATGTATTTGGATATGAATCTCTACTAGGGATCTTGAAACTTTAATGAAACAATGTGTCATGGACACTTTAGTTCTTGACTGGAGGAAAGAAACTGATTTTTATGAGCTTCAACATCCTCAATATAATTTTATCAGGACATAATAGATCAACTCTCTTCAGTTCTATGTGTGTGAGTTTTCCTTTATTTTTTTGTATTCTCACTTTACATGTATGTGTATCACCGCCACCATTTCACATGGATCTCTACTTCTCTTTTATCAATAGAAGCAGTAGGAAGAATATCCACATGCAATGGGATATTCTGCTTCCTTGTATAACATATCTTAAATAATTTTCAATGCAATATTTTGATCATATAATATAAAATCATGTAAATATAAATTTACATTAACTTCAATAATATAGTTGTCAGAAAAAATATTTGAGTGAAAATATAAGTTATAAATAGTGACGGTGTCTCGGTTCTGGCAGTGTCTTGACTTGACGATGTCTTGCTCTGATAGTGTCTTGTACTTTTCCAAATTTCAAGTATAGAGGTGTCTATATAATGGTGTCTCATGACCGGTGGTGTCTTAGAATTATCCAAAATTTTACTCCCCTCACAATGTCTCCTCTGATGGTAGGTATGTCAGGTGGTGAGTCATACTTTACCAATTTTATACTCTAGTAATGTGTCGTCTTAAGGTGTGTTAGACTTAGTGAGATTTTCATGTTGATGGTGAGTCATGGACAACAATGACTCATATGTGATGGTGTCTTAGAATTTGTCAAAATTATGTCTTGGCGATGACATGTCTAATAGTTTGTCAACTCAACGATGAGTTAGTCTTGATGGTGACTCTTCCTCAATTGTGTATTTACTTAAATGGTGACTTATACTTAGGAAATTTTATCACCTATCTCAGATTATAAAATACTTATGGAAAAAATAAAACACATTAATAAAATTAGAATGTTGATTTTGTGATCACTAAAACCAAAATATCATTAATCTCTCTCTTTTTTGTGATCACAAATCATGGAATCAAATGTAAAAATGCATGAAATAAAAGATAACATAACACATGAGAGAAAAGGTATGTTTAAAAAAACCAGTACATACCATTCGCATGATATCAAAGGTAAATAAAGGACAATATTTCCTCAAAAATAGATATTCCAAAATAATTCTCCCCCTTTTGGTATTATCAAAAAGCTAATTATAAGAAGAATAAAATGGTATGTTTATTTATAAAATAAAAAGTAGGGATAAATATTCATGAATAAATTTGAGAAATTGTAATTCAGAAAGTGTCAACCAAAAAGTTATTACAAAATAGTAGTCCCATAAAAACATAATGTCAACTCAAACATTCTCAAGGTTGGGTAGATGGATTCATTTTTTATTTTCCCTTGTCTTTGAATTTCTCTTGATGTGAAGAAGTAGGATCTGAAGGAACTTTATTAAAAGTATATAGAACACCAGCTTGGATTCCATCAAGATCTCTAGGAGGTTGAGGCTCTAGAAGAGTAATCGGTTGGAGATATCTCATAGTTTGAGTAGGATAAAGAGGAAAAGGTTGGAATTGGGTAGGTATAGGTTCAGCTATGTACCTGATAACTCCTGATCGAAGAGAGGTCTTAGGGGAAATAATAACTGCTTCTATAGAAACAATTGCAGTGCATTATACATGAAGAAATGACTTCATGAGATTGATGAAGTCCATTATAATCTGGACACCTTGTTCTATTTCACTGAATAAATCACCCTTCTCTTCCATAAACCAATTTAGCATATGATTATACTCCTTCAACTGTCTTACTTTCTCTTTAAAGGCCTGAGTCATAGGTAGCATCCTCAAATTTTCAACCAAAAAGTTGAAGTTTGTATCCATTTCATGTTTGGTATAAATATGATAGAGATAGAATTTTAGGTATTTATTTATTATATCTTGTTCATATTTAATATTCTGATCATATGAGGTAATTAAATTAAGAACATAGTCACTATTATATGTTATTCAACACAATATTTCTTGGGGATGATTAGACATAATAATTGAAGCACTGGGTGAGGCAGCTATTAATTTTTCTCTGATAGCAGGTCTGAACACCTCAATATCAAACACTAGAGGAGGAGGAGTAGCAGAAACATAAGAATCATAGGATTCATCTTCAATACCCTTAAGGAAACATCCAAATAATCTTTAAAACAATATTTTATCTCTTTAATTAAAGACTTGATAAAATCAAGATCACTTATTATTCTTTTATTTTCAATGTCAACCTCCTTTATTTGATTCATCATTTTAGGTTGTATGTTCTCAATCTCCAATTCAAAGAGATATTGAGCTCATTATCACTATTTTGGTTAAGAGTGGATCTTGATTATTTAAAAACTTATCAAATTTTGAAAGTAAGTTTTTACCAAAAGTATTTAAGTCACTCCTTGTGACTACATCATCTGAAACAGTAGGAAGTGGAAAAAAATGATTGAATGTATGAGGGATAATAGAGAAATTTTTTCATAATAGCTCAAAAAATCAACTTGAGCTATCATATATCACTTAAGGTCTCTTTCATTCCAAACCTCGGGTCCAACATCCTTTAGTGGACACTAACATAACCTATCCCATTATTCCAACATAGGATCAACCCATTGGTATGAATCTTCAAAAATAAGAAGTCCAGTGGTTAGAGGTACCTTAATATCATGTAAAACCACATCTTTTCCCACACTTCTATGATCATCCAAAATAGATCTGGCTATAGTATGTACAATAGTAGCAGGTATCTCATATGATTTCTGATCATCTGAGCTTTGTGAAACTACACTAACTGGCTCAGTTTCTATCTATTTAGCAACAATAGGTGAATCTTGCATTTTGAAAATTCTATTTCTGAGAAACAACAATAGATTCACCATCCATATTCCTATCCATTCTAGGTTCATGAGTTTCCACATCAACTAAAAGTTTATTACCATATTATTCATCAATAATCACCATTTTATCCTATTTAGCTACATGCTACTCTACAGAAACTATAACACTCATCTGCACATCCATAATGGAGTCAGAAATGGTTTAACCTGCAATAGAAGAATTGGTTTCAATTTCTTAAACAACTGGAATTTCTTGAAATATTTCCATATATGGGGATTGATCCCCCTCAATTTGTGCATCTTTATTTTTTAATATATGGGTACAATTCTCCAGTTAAATATGGTTTCTCAGTAGAAACATTTAGGGAAGAAATAAGATCTGGAGGCATATCTACATCTCTTCTTCTAGTTATTCCCCCTAAATTATTAGGGTCAAAATTATCATCATCAACTTCACTACCATTACCATTCTTGTCATCTCTATCTCTAGTTGCATCTTCTTCTTCTTCATCATCACCATTATCTTCTTTATCATCATAATTTGAGTTACTTTTATACATATATCCCCTAGAAACCTTTTGTTTCTTCTTCACCACTCTTCACCGACTTTTCTCTTTTTGGAAGTCTCTTAGGTGGGATAAGAGATCCATAAGTAATTGGAGAAGATTTTGGAGATAATGTTGGATCAATTACTTCATCAATATAAGGTTACTTCACTTATTCTTCTTTTTCAACAAATTATTATTCCTCACCCGAATATACAACAACTTCATCAGGCTCTAACATTGGGTCAACTATATCCCTTGGTGTTATTAGATGATCAACTAGATCAAACTAACCATACGCCTTATCACTATCTTCAACCCATTGTCTCTTCCAGGGGTTAAAACTAATATTTATCCTTGATAAGATTAATTTTGTTATGAAAAAACAACCACATGAAATAATTGTTTCCTCACTATCTGAAACAAATTGTTTTACCTTTAGTATGGATGATATAAGATTCCGGGAAATTAAGTAGTCAGATATCAACTAAGGCATTATCATCTCTGATAGATAAACCATTAGATATCAACATAGATTGATCTTAAGTCCTCTTTTCTTAAGACTAAGGAAGTAGACATCTTGGTATCTTAGAGTAGAAAAATCACCCTTTCTGGAAAAAATAACATCTTGAATGAAATTAAAAAATAGTACTCACTCTCCATTAATTTAGGAAGTTATTGGCCTTATAGATATCCCATCCCCAGTCAGTTATTTTAAGGCATATTTATAAATAAATAATTAATTTTCTCAAGAATAAATCATTTGTAGTAATAAAAAATTACTTCATGAGAAACTCCCAAGAATTTGGCCCACTTTTTGGAGAAAAATATTATTCTGTGACCATTAACTCTTTATCTCATCCAATATTCTTCATCATCATTAATACTACACTCAATATATTGGAAAAACTAATTTATTAGTCTTCGGTAAGAAGGTATCTTATTCCAAGATAACCAATCTAACCATCCTTGGATCTGCATAACTTCCATTACAAGATACTTTCTTAACAAAATCCATTTTTATTAAACTTACCTTTCAAATAATAAATCTATGTTTTCAAGATTGATGTTAATATTTTCTACAGTATCTAATACACATGAATTTCTCTTCTGTTTCTTCATTGGTCTCGATCCATCCGGTGAAGTCCTAGAAGGGTGCTTCATTCTTTATATCTATATTAGTTCGGAAAGCACAACCAAGGGTTAGGAGATGATTTGAAAGGTGAATGGTTGCACTAGACTCGAGAGACAAAGGCACAAAAGTAGAGGTGTGTTGGAACTAGAAAAACATATAGATTATATCATTTAGGATTTAGGTATTTGAAAAATTAAAAAAATACTTGAAATTGAATTTAGAATATGAGAAAATATATGTATCTGGTTAGATAAATAAACATTAAAAATATAAAAACTAGTGGTTCACAAACATTAGAAGAATTTTTTTTTAAAAAGGCATGAAATAAATGGTGTGACAAGCTAGTGGTGTGTCGACCACAATTGTGTGTCATACCAGTGGTGTGTCATACTGGGGATGTTTCATACCAACGGTGTGTCAGACCAATGGTGTGTCATACCATAGGTGTCTCATACAATTATTTTAACTCAATCAAAGTTAATCATACCTAGATCATGTTTGATATAGTTAATTTTCTTAGAATATATAGGATTTATAAGAATATCAACTAACTGATGTTCTGTAGTAGTAAACTCAAGGGTGATATGACCATTTTTAAAATTGTGTCTCAAAAATTGATGTCTTTTATCAATGTGATTTGTTAGAAAATGTGATAATGGATTCTTATAAATCTTTATTGCACTTGTGTTTTCACAATTTATGGGTACATGCTGAAATTGATATCTATAGTCTAGTAAAGTGTGTTTCATCTATAAATGTTTTGCATAGAAACTACCTTCAACTTTTTATTCAGCTTCATTAGTGGGAAATGAAAAACATTGTATCTTACTACACCATTAAACTAGATACTTTCATAAATGTGACATGTTCCAAAACTGATTTTTCTATCTAACTTATATCCACCGAAATCTACATCAGAATAACTAACTGAATCAAATTCTTGTCCTTTCGGGTAAAACAATCCTAAATTAGTTGTTTACTTAAGGTATTTTAAAATTCTTTCGATAACATTTAAGTGACTCTCTTTTAGATTATCTTGAATGAGATCACACATACATATACTAAGCTTTATATCTAGTTAGATAAGAGTTAATTATAGAAGACTTCCAATCATACCTCTATAATTGTTTGGATCTACTGGTTTCCCAGCTGCATCAAGATCTATATTATAGATGGTACTCATAAGAGTATCACTACTCTTAGTTATATCAAAGTTAAATTATTTTGGAAGATCTTTTGTATATTTACTTTGATTCAAAATGATTCCTTATTTATTTTTAAAAATCAGAAATGCAATCAGGAATTTTATTTCACCCATTAAACTCATTTCAAAATAATTTTACATCATTTTAGAAAAATCCGTACAAAGAGAATTTCTTCAAGATCCAGAAATAATATCATCAATATAGAATTGTACTACTAAAAACTATTTTGAAATTCATTTTAAAAAAATATTAGAGTCAGCTATATCTTTTAAAAAATCATTTGAAAAAGGACTGTTTATGGGCCTATCATACCAATATATTAGAGCCTATTTAAAACTATATAAATCTTTTTTAATTTAAAAACTTTTTTTGGAAAATGGGTATTTTGAAAACCAGGGTTTTTTTTCTATAAAAACATCCTCAAATATAAAACTATTCATAAATGCACTATGGATATCCATTTGATAAAGCTTAATATATATATGAGATACATAAGTGAGTAGGATTCATATGGACTTAAGTCTAGCTACAGGTGAAAAGGTTTCCTCATATTCTATTCATTCTTCTTGACTATACCCTTGTGCAAAAAGTCTATCTTTATTTCTAATTATAGTTCATAACTCATCTACTTTGTTCCTAAACACCAATTTAGTTCCAATAGTCAAGGTTTCCTTGGGTTTATCTACAAGTTCCCACAAATTGTTTCTTTTTAATTGATTAAACTCTTCTTTCATTTCCATCAACCATAATTCACCATTAATAGTTTCATTGATGTTATTAGATTTTAGATGAGATAAGAAATCCTGATGTTCAACATGATTTCTTAGAGAATATCTAGTTTGAGTGCCTCTCTATATATATATGATACAAAAACATCTAAAGGGTGGTACTTAAGAGTTATATCAACTCTAGAGAAATATGAGCTTGTTACTTTTGGTTCTACAAGTTTAGGTTTAGGAAGTTCTAGAAATTATTCTGAACTGGAAGATTGTTTTGATTGTTTGAAAGCACTGTCTAATGGTTTAGAATTTATATTCCAAGAAGGAAAATCATCATCAAGGATTTTTAGGGAGGACTTAGCCTCATGTAGATCAGTCTCATCAAATTTTACATGAACTTATTTTTCCACATTATTGGTTCTCTTATTTAATACTCTATAGGATTTACTATTGGTTGAATAACCAAGGAAAATTCCTTCATCACTTTTGGAGGAATTTTTTTTTCAAATTACCCTTATTGTTAAGAATAAATACTTTGCAACCAAAAACTATAAATTAATTAAACATAGGTCTCCTATTGTTCCAAAGTTAATAAGTGGTATTCTTAAGTATATGTTTGATCAAGACTCTATTTGTGACGTATCAGGCTGTATTGACAGATTTTCCCAAAAATAAATAGGTAGGTCATAATATTTCAACATGGTTTGGGATATCTCTTGTAAATTTCTATTTCTTATTACTACAACTCTATTCTATTGTGGAGTCCTAGAAGAAGAGAAGTTACGAGTGTAGCCATTTTGTGAGAAAAACATTCAAAATATTTATTTTCAAACTCACGACCATGGTCACTTCTTAGGGTATTAATTCTAAGACCACTAAGATTTTATATAGACTTAGAATAATTGGTAAATTAAGATAAACAGTCACTTTTATGATCTATAAATTATACCCAATTATACCTAGATAAATCACATACATGAACATAATCATAGTTCTTTCCATTTAAGATAGAAACTCTAGAAGGTACAAACAAATCCACGTGAACCAACTCAAGAGGTTGAGAATTTAAAACTTATTTATTCAATTTAAAAGAAACTTTATATTTATTCCCTTTTTATTTGGGGTTATATACTTTATCAGTTGGGAACTTAAGCTTAGGTAGATCCATAACTAACCCTTTCCCAGTAAGATTCCTAAGTGAGTGTATATTTCAATGTCATAGTATCCTATTCTAATGTCAAGATTCTTTTTTGAAAGGCACTCAAGAAGGAAACATTTTTAGTATCTAAAGAATTTAAATCAACTGCATAAACATTATCATTACACAAGGAAATAAAAATTAAAGCATTCTTAGAATTATAAAAATTACAAGCATCATTTTCAAATTTAACATGAAATCCATCATCACATAATTTTGATATTCTAAGTAGGTTATATCTTAACCATCAAAAAATAATACTATAGAAATAAATACTGATTTTTTGTTACATATTTGGCCAAGTATGATGATTTTCCCTTTTGAATTGTCACAAAAAGTGACATGAAACCTATAAACATTAATTAGTCTCTTGAAGCATGAATAATATCCTTTCATATGTCTCGAAAAACCATAGTCTAAGTACCATATACTTCTAAAGGAGGTCTTCCAAAATTATATCTATATAAGAAAATATATGTAATAAATGACTTTGGTACTCAGATCTGTTTGGGTCTATAAATGTTAGTAATAAAATATTTGGGAACCCACATATGAATAATAGGTTTACTATAAACATATTTTTAGCTTTTAGAAATAAAAAATCTATTAGGTCCTTTTGTAAAATAATTTTCAAAAAAACTTTATGCTCCAGTCTTAAGAACTAAAGTGCTTTTTGTTACTCTCCTCTATCCAGGTTGATATCCCATTAAAGTTACATACATTGGTGAAACATTATTACCTGAAATCCATGTAATATTTTCTATACCACTTGTAAAATTTTCTAGGTATTTATTTAACTGATCATATCAAAGTTTATGTATAGTATTCTCTCTAAGATGTTGAGAATTTTTTTCTTTTTCAACAGAAATTTTAGATTTACTATTTTCAGTTAGATCATCATATCTTTTGAGAACTTTTTATTTATCATTAAGCTCATTAATGTTGTCTTCCATCATTCTAGAATATTCAAACATTTCTTATAGAGACTTATCATTATCATTATTTTTATTATTAGGAATATCATAAATATGATCATTATGCATAGGTGAGGCAATAAGGAGAGTAGGTAAAACAAATATAGCAGGTACCTCATAAATATTGGTTATAAAGCACTTGTTTGCTCTATCTGATTTCTCCTCACGTGATTTATTTGAATCAGTGGTGCTGTCTTCGAAATCACTTCATGTGGATTTCACAGTCTTTTTTTATCTTTTGTCATTATCCTCATACTTCCTTTTTTTACTTTAACTTTGGATAGTCTACTTTGACATGTCCTTTCCTCTTACAATCATACCATGTGATCTATTTTGAATAATCATCACTATTCCAATCTTTCTTCCAAGTTTCTTTGGAGTCATATTTACCTTTGTAGTTTTGTTTTATGAAAAACTTTTTATTTCTATAAAACATTTTATACCTTCTTGCAAGATGAGCCATCTTCTCATCACTAACTGGTGATGATTCACTATCACTTAAACTTATAGTTTGGATTTTTTCCTTTTTCATTTAATTTTCCTTCCGTTTAGATGCATTTTTCTTGAAGTCTAATGATATTATTTTTGGTGCTTCACCTTTTTCACTATTTACCTTTATCTATCCTTCATACATCATAAGCTTACCAATCAGTTCCCTAACTGGCAGCTTGCTAATATCACAAGACTCTCTGATGGAAACTGATGTGCCTCTCCATCTTTCAAGTAGATAACTTAACAGTCACATGATTTAGTCCTTGGAAGAAATAATATTTCCAAGAGAGTTCATTGTTTTGATAATTTCAATTAACTTAAGGTACTTTTTGGAAATAGGTTCATTAGGTTTCATTTTAAAGTTAGTATATTTAATATTACAAGTGTTAAGCCTCATACATTTAATATTTGAAGTTCCATAATGGGAAAAAGAAAAAGTATCCCAAATCTCATATGTAGTTTTTCATGAATAAATAATATTAAACTCTTCATCTCCTAGTAAACTGTGAAGGGCATTCACTGTTTTTTAATTATTATTGATAGTAAATTTTTTACCATCATCGCGGTCTTTCCTAAAAGTATCAAGTATAAAATATTCATCTTCAATTGAAAACCAAATATCAAAACCCATTCTTTTTTAAATTCATTCTAATCTTAATTTTCCATTGAGAAGAATTATTTCCATTAAATAAGGGAGGTATTTTTTTAGTATAACCTTCTTATCTAGAGTCCATTTAAATAACTAAATTTATAAATAACATGAATTTAAGATCTTTAAAACTTAACTAAATTAATAGTTAAAAAGAATTTGAATACATTTAATTCCAAATAAATAAAACCTATGATTCCAAAAAAAAATTAGAGTGAGTATCTCAAAAGTTGGTGAATTGTGTACCCAATAAAAAAATTTTGTTTAAAAGGATTAATTTGAGATTCTCCAATTAAATTAAAATGGCCCAGTTAGTAAATATAGAAGATCGTTGTAAGATCTAAATTTTCAAATGGTTTATTAAATACTGATTAGTTCTCAGGTAAGTAATATACAATATTATTTCCGTTGAAATCAATTAACTTAATTAAAAGCAAATAAAAACACTAATAAAGATTAAATATAAAAGTATAAGTTTTTGTTTGGTTAGAACAATTTAAATTTTTTAAAATTATAAATAAAGTAAAATAAAACATAGAGAGGAAATTTGAAACAATTGGTAAAGTATCAGTCTGAGACTTAGTCCTCTCCACTTGGTGATCACCAGACACTAAACTATTCATATAAAATAGACAAGTTGATCTAAGACCAGGATCAGGTTTTACTATAGTTTATAAAGATCCCAGGTCACACATGACCTATTCCACTATTATATGTGGGAATATGAAAAAAAAAGGTCATATAGGGACCTCTACCACTATTATCAATGGGAGTGAAGATATAATAAGAGTAAAGAGAAGATATCAAGTATCTTCTAGTTCAGCATATGAGACAATGTGCATGTGAAAAAACAGATTATGCACACACACTTATCAATTTGTAATAATAAATAAATAGAACCGAGCACTATAAATATATAGGTATAGAAATTATCAATATATTATAGTGCAACTTGTGACTATTATAAAATATTTTTAAATATAGATCAAGCCATGATATTGAAACTTAAATGAAATAAAGTTTTGTAGAAACAGCAATTCTTGATTAGAGGAAAGAAACATATGTGTATGAGCTTTGGCTTCCTCTGTCTAGCGTTTTCTGGATGTAGTAGATCAGTTATCATCTGCTTTATGTGTGTGTTTCCCTGCCATTTTTTTATTCTCACTTCACACATATGCATATCACAACTATTTTCTAACATCCTTTTCAATGGGTTCTATCAATAATTCATGAGAAAATCATTAAAATCAAAATTAGCATTATCTTAAATAATATAGCTATTAGAAAAAAATATTTAAATGAAACGGTAAGTTAGAAATAGTGGATGTGTCTCATTTATAGTTGTGTCTTAACTTTAAGGTGTCATGTACCTTTCTAAATTTCATTTCTAGCAGTGTCTGGATAATAGTGTATCTTGGATGGCAGTGTCTTAGACTTAGCCAAAATTTAATTCACTAACAGTGTCTCTTCTAAAGGTAGGTATGGTTGGTGATGAGTCATACTTTAAAATTTTTATACTCTGGTGGTGTTTCATATGATGTTGTCTTAGACATAGTGATATCTTCGTGCTGACTGTGATTTATAGACAATGGTGACTCATATGAGACAATGTCTTAGAATTTGTTATCATTCTATCTTGGTGGTGACATGTCTGGCGGTGTGTCAGCTTGGTGGGGATTCAACCTTGATGGTGACTTGTCCTTAGAGGTGCCTAAACATCAATGGTGAATTATACTTAGGAGATTTTATCTCCTTTATCAGATTATAAAATACTTATAGAAAACATGAAACTCATTAATATCATTAGAATAATGATTTTTTTCCATTAAAACAAGAAGGTAAACAATCAATCACTTTAAACTTCACTAATTCTGAGTATATTATTTCATCATATGTTTCTACATAAATTATTTGGATGAAGAATCAAAATGGGAATATACATGTTACTACCGAGTATCCACTGGTCATTGGATGTGATTTCCAAAGCGCTATATATATATCCAAGAATTTAATTAAACATTACAGATCAATGCATATTGATATCAAGTATCATTTATTGCATGATAAACTGGAAAAAGGTATTTTGAAACTAATATTATTTCTGTATAAGGAGAAAATTATAGATATTCTCAAAAAACCACTACCAGGTGAGTCTTATTAGAGGTTGAGATAATAAATTGTTATGCATCACATTTCTCAATAGCAATGGGTCATGTTCTTGAGTTACTCTTACATTTAATCATGTTTTCTTTAGAAAAAAGGCATTTATATAGTAATCAAGGAGAGAAAATTTCTTGTATTTGAATTTTTTTATTTGTTTTTCTTTGAGTTGAGTGCAAGATACTGCTTGAAAATATTTTTTATCAATTCATAATATTGGGTTTCTGAGTATGTATCACATGCATAATTTATTTATAGATAACATTGATGTATGGATTAATCCATTTTTTTATACTAAGATAACTTATGTAGACTAAAATTTGATTGGTTCATTTTATAATAGATGATATCAAACCTTTAAAAGACCCTTTTCTTTATTTCTATTATTGGGGAGAAAATAAGTATTCAAATTTTAGTTTAATTTATTAAGGGGGAGAAGATAATATTTCATAAGAAGTTTTTTTTTTGAAATTGAATTTGTTGGATTAAATATAAGGTATTGAAACTGTATCCAAACGGGGAGATTGTTAAACCATTAAATATTATGTTTTATTTGTTTACAATACATGTGGTTGCGTGTTAATACATTTAATCCAGATGAAGACATTGATAAATTTTATAGAAATTATAAGGTGCATAAGACTAACTTTGGTTTTATAAACTCTATGTAAGAGTGACCCAATCTCATTTAAGATTATGTTAGAGATTCATAGTAATAAGTTTGATATTTTAGAAGCTACATAAGAGTAACTACTTCTTGTGTAAGAATGGATGGTGTAGGAATGGAATTTCCATTGAGTAACCCTAAATCCGTGTAAGTGTAACTCAGAGATTTTGAAGGGAATATAATATTAAATTAATCTTACGAAAGAATAAATTGGAGATATATAAGATTAAAAGGAAGAGTTTCGCAGCTGTATAAGTGTAATATGACACTACATAAGAATGGTTCATGGGTTTTAGAGGGCACGAAAGTGTAAACCTTTATCATGTATGCATAGATTTGATACCTTTTAAGAATAAACTAATATTTAGAAAGCCTATGTAAGATACTTCTAAGTATCACATAATATTAAAAAAATTTATTAGGTGAATCATAATACTTAAAATATACAATTATTTTTTATTATTTAGTAATTTAAATATCACGATACTTTAGGTTAAGACATGATTCTAGATAATATTAATTATTAGATATGAGGAATGATTTTTTTTCCATGAGATGAAGACTTTACCCACAACAATATTATTGCACGTAATCATGCATTTCTGGAAAAAAACGTGTATGGGTTTTATTGAAAATAAAATTAAATAAGTCAAGATTTAAAAAGATTAGAATGGTAATATTTGAGGATATATTTGCATTATATTTCTATATATTCAAATATAAATATTTGAAATATATTTTTTAGGTCAAAGAGTGGAATATTTCAAGTTTATCATTTGATAAGTTTTTAAATGTTGGATACCATGATATAAAGTTTTATGTGACTACTATAGTCAAATTATATAATTTTTTCATTATGAATATAATATGTTTTGGAATGAAAGTAAAAGTAGAGGTAGATTATAAAATGAGTCAATGATATTGTAGTAATTATTCTGAGAATAAAAGTGATAGAGGAAATTAAATAAGATTGTTGTGTAGAAGAGGGAGAAGAATGTATCCATCCTGTACAACAGTGACCTGAGCTTTCCAAGTGATTATTATTCAAGGAGATATCTATTATATTTATGTTCAATAAGTAGGTGATTTTTTAACTGATGGGTACCGGTATTATAGAAAGTTCCTGGATATACCCTTACCTATATCATCATATTGATAATAAAATAAAATTTATACGTGTTGGAGAGATAATAACCTCCATACACCAAGCACACAGTCATCCATATTGGAGGTAAACCGGATTATAATATATTATTTTTTCTTGATTTAATTTATTCATCAAGGTTAGATTATGATATTTTTGTTGAATATGCAAGTCAATGACTATTTTGAGAAGAAAAATTTTTAACAATAATTCACCCCTATCAATATTCATTATATTGTGAAGTGATCCTAAAAACTATAATTACTTAACAAAATTATATCTACTATATTACCACATCAATAAACTACAGCATCACCCCCACTACTTCCACATCAACAAATTATACCAAATAACATAACCACAATAGACTACTCCCATGATGAATCAAAAAAGTTTCTATTCCGCTTACATAGAAATGATCAACACTTGGACCTATTTTGCCATCATAAAAACTTAATAGTACAACCCAATTGTAATAATAAGAAAAAAATATCATTTATTTCTGATACATTCTTCAATTTACCAATTCAATCTCAACATGAAAATATTAATTTTTTTTATATTTTATAATTATTCATTGCATTACCATGTATCAATTATACAACCAATTTAAGTCCTATATCCACACATTAACAGTAAATTTAAGCATAAAAATACACTTATCTAAATACCCAAATAATAATATTAGTAATATTAATGGAAACCTAGTAACTCATATACAACCCACTTCCACCTTAGTTAAATTCAATTTCCAATCATTACCAAGTCCAATTAAATATATTTGACTAATATGAACTAATTTTTTTTCCATCCACATCAATAATAATGAAACAAAGATAGTATCCAAAATACCCACCTCAACCGAATCTCAAACAAACATCTTATTGAAAGATGATTCCTAATGATCAAATATCTATGTTACCACAAGAATTATATTATTCACCACCCCACATTTGTCCTCCATCACTTCAAAACATCAAACAAAACCCCAAAACCCCCAATAATATATAAGATATCTAGAAGGGAGTGGAATAAATTTGGAATTACCTTTATTGATATGAATATATCCCTAGGAGAGGAAAACATTAAAACGATAAAAATATAATTCTGAGAGGCCTATGCAATACCTAGTGTTTCCAAAAGTCATGATAAACGAAATAAAATTGAATGAAATTTGAGAAAATAATAAAATTTATAAATAAAAATGAAATTCCAAAAAACATGGTGCAATACTTAGCTTTATAATACTATTGAAGTAAAGAAGCTAGAAATAGAAAAATCATGTCCCTAGCTACCCACATAACATAGAGTTAAAACCATTTAAACTTTGATGATATCAATGAAATAAAAATCATTACTCAATAATGAACATGGAATTTGATGTCCATATGGAATAAACCTTGCCTCCTTTCAATTCATATCCACCACATCCATTAAACTCAAAATCCACCAAACTAAATCACAGTGCAATTCCAACCATCATAGAATAACATAAAAAACTTGGGGAAACCATGACCCAATACTATTCTGTAAAAAATCACCCATAATGACAAGAATAGTCACCATATCAATCCACCCTAAGACATTACAAAATAATTCAACACATCATACCATAATGGGAGAAACCATTATGAGAGGAACAATGTGCAATGGCTAGAGGTGGAACATATTCTCCAACTCCAAAAAAATAATTCTATAATGACAATCATTATGATGTGATTTGTGTGCCAACCTAAATTCTAAAATAAAATCAACTTATCTCCACCCATTCACCTTTAAATTCACTCAGGAAAACTATAGAATCTCAAAATAACAAATTACAAGACTAGTAAAATCATGGCATCTACAATTAAAAACATTAATTATCTCTCCCTCCCTCACTCCATACCCCTATCTTTTATCAAACACATAAAATATAATTTTTAGGTGAATAAATAATAATAAATGGTCATATAAAATCTTTAATAATTAGAAAAAAATATAATTTTTTATACATATTCGGTTTTTCCAATATGGTCTCACATAATTGATCTAATTTCATTTTTATAGATATATATTAAAGTATAATCCCAAATTCCTTTGAGGTCACCGCATTTTTTCTTGTGTTATGGTATAGTTTTTATTCAAAGTTTTTAGTTGATGATAAGTCATATGAGATATCTATGATTTTATTACCTTATGATGATTATCATACCATTGGATAATATCAAATAATGTGATGACGTGTCAATAGTTATGTAAATGGTAAAGGATTTCAAAGAGTCACTTAATAAATTATTTTTCCATTGTAGACATTACCTTGTATGAATGCTAAAAGCTGTATTATTTCATATAATACTAGACTTGTGAAATTTAAAGGACGCATTAATTCAATGAAGGAATATTATTTAAAGTATTAAAAAGACATCATTTTGGATATAAGTGTCCATTATCATATAATTAAAATCTCAATCTCTTTCAATACACATCATTAACCTTAAATGCAGTTCTATCACGCCAAGGAGAATTGGTATTGTGAAAATTTTTATTGATTCCATTTGGTTGGTGGCAACCTATAGAGATGAGTACATAGATAAAATTGATAAGATTTTCCCCTAAATTTCATGGTTCAAGTAGGATTTAAGATTAGTTGTGAGGTATATGTTGTTTATATTTTTAGTAAATTTTATAATTTCTTCTCCAGGTAAATATTTTCGTTTATTTTTTTTATTTTCTTCTACTACATTTGGACATTGGGATGTCTAAAAAACCCTTTAGTTTTATCTGATTTAGTCTTAATGAATAATTGATAGGATGAAGTTTGAAAAATGAAAATCAAATAAATGGTTTTCTAGAACCATGACATACTGCATATATCCATTTAATGGTTCATGATAATTTTTCATTAAAAAACTTGGTTTTAGGAGAGAAACGATAATTTATTATTGAAAAATATCACATCATAAAATATTGATTCATGTGCCATAGTTTTTTAATAATGGAGGGGTTTATAAGAATTCGATTTCATTGTGAAATCCATGACATAGTCAAAGAAAAATACATTTTTGTGAAAGAGGTAACCTTTGAGAATGTATCTAAAGAAAAAAAACTTGCACAAAAAAACCATGACATGATTGAAGGTGTGAACTTAATGAAATTATCTTCCTAAAATGGATTGTGTAGACAAATAGTTTCATGGTTCATTGGTCTAGTGGTTTTGAATATCACTTTTTTTTCTCAAAATATTACATAATAAAATATATTTTTCACACAATATTTTATTCTAAAATATATGTTGTTTGGAGAAATAATATTTCAACATGGAATCTATGGCATATAAAAAGAAAATAACATTGTTGTTCAAGTAGTATTCTTTGAGAAAGTATCTACCTAAAAAAGATTGCATAAAGAAACCATAAGGTAGTTAACGGTGTGACCTTCATAAAATTATATTCCTAAAATAGATTTGGTAAATAAAATATATCATGGTTCTTCAAAATTAGTTTTTTAATATAAAAAAAATTTCAAGCACATGTGCCTCAACACAGTTGGTGAGGACTCAACTAGTACATCCAAGAGACCTAAGATCAAATCTGTGTGGAGACATATTTCTAGGTACTATAGAAGCACTGTAGTAGGCACTGTAGCAGGTACTGTTTGGTTATGTAGCAGTCAGAACTATTCATCTGTTTGGGCTTTTGGGCCACTGGTTCGGTCCTCAGGTTCTTTAAGGCATTCAGGACACCCAAGGCCTTTAGGATAGTAAGGATTAAAAGATACCTCAGGGCCTTTAAGTGACCTCAAGGCCTTTGGGCCACATAAGCATTTCTTAAATTGACCAGGAAAAATCTACAAGAAACATACTCTAGATGAGGATTCTGAATAAGTGAATTCACCATAGAAAAGATAACAGATTTGGAAAAATGATAGGGTATTCCAATTTCCATCAAGTCTAACCTATGTATAGACAGGAATCCTTGCCGAATATCCTTGTGAGGGTGGATAGTTGACATCATGATGCAGACACTGGGGAGGGGCAGTTTTAAGTATATATAGTATAGATGAATTCATCTAAGACCTTCAGGTCATGTAATATCCCGAAGACTACGAGGCATGTATGGGTTTCCCTTAAACCCTTAAAAATCAGATTATTAAAAATAAATAAAAATAAGGCCTTCAGGACATTCCAGTAAAAATAATTCAATAGATTTAATAGGAATGATACTAGAGGGATCATGTTGAATACACATTCATTGAAAGCAAATCATTAGCTATTTTTATATAATTTATCATTGAGTATTTTTGTAATATCTCGTGAAAAATATTTAAATTATTCAGTTATTTATATAAATAACTATTTAATATTCATGTATATAAATGTTTTACATTATGAATGTTGGCATTCATTAATTTAATGTGCTTAAATTACTTGTTATAATTATTATACCTCATATATAAGAGTTACTTGCTAGGTGTGACATAATATTTAGTTTTATTCAAATAAGAAAATTATTTTTTTATTTAGTTATGAAGTCAGTAATAAAGGTTAATTATTATTTATTCATATTAGGTGTTAGGATTGTATTGGAAATGAGGTCTCTTTTGAGTATTGATCTATGGAAAGTAGAACATTTCATTTAAATTTATACTAGTTTCGGAGCCTAAAAATTGTTCTATAAAAGTGGGGGATGACTACCTATCAGACCATACTTTCTATTAAGTTAATTTTTATTTAATAGGATTCAAAAAATTTACATTAATGGTTTTTATGTAACTTATGCATGAGATTAATTTCAATATATATGAATATAATTAGATTTTATTTGTAGTTAAATAACATGAATCATGAGTTTTATAAACTGTTTTATATCTAAATTCTTCTAAAAAATTAATTTTTAAAACGTATATGATATAAAACCAAATATTTAAAATCATTCACACATATAGGTAATAAATGATATGTAGTGATATGCATGAGAGTTATTTAAAATAAAGATATTTGTAAAACCCTTAAAAATAATAAGTGTGCAATTTCTTTAAATGAAAACACATATAAAGATCCCAATCATCAAAATGGGTTGGTCCTGAAAAATATGGGTTCTCATATATTTTCTTACATAAGACTTAATGGGTATGGGTAACCATATATATAATAGGTGTTCATAATCAATTGTGAGATTTGGGTTATACTTAAATGGGTTACCCTAAAAGTATTTGGTACTCAGATAAATAGAGTTAGGTTAATATATATAGTGAATTGGGAATAATGTTATCAAACTAACTATATAAGAGTTATATATGATATGACTGACATGATCCATCAAGTTAATTTTTTTATAAAAATTGGTGTAGAAAACCACCTTGTTTTCCATAAAGGGGGTCCAAATTAGTGACATCTAAGGTAATACCTATGAATTATTTCAACACAATTAGGGGTAAGGAACCTAAATTGGACTAGAATTTGATAATATCCCCTTATCCTCATTTAGAGGTTGAGAGATGTACCTATTTTTTCCCTTTATGCCATATTGGATGAATCACCAAATCTTGGTTGATCATATTGATATATTCCAAAAATATATAAACCATAAAAAAATGTATTAGTGAAGTGCAAAATTGAAAATTAATTAGAAATAAAAAAATAATTTTTCAGAAATGAAAAAGGAAAATTATTGGTTCAATACAACATGAGTCTAGTAAAAAGATCTCATGAGTATGCAATTAGAGGTCTTCCCTCACCATTGAATGTGATGAAATCTAATGCTATAGATCCATGACCATCACGAATGATACCCCCACCATGTATGATACCATTAGAACATTAACTATATGTATTCCCATTGAAACCAAATGTATGTTCCTTTTAACTAACCCAATTCCCACTAATGTTATGGGTTTATCAAACTGAGTAAAAGTTTACATGTGTAGACTATACTAGATGGTGGACACTTTATTCTTATTTAGTATCATGTACATACCTTTAATTAAGGAGAGAATGTTTAATTTCAATCAGTCTATGTTAATAACAAGATCATGGTACCTATAAGATTTTTTCATATACCACATGGATCAACATCTTACTGTTAAAACCATTCCACAGTCCTGGACAACTCCTGAAGTCAGCATCTACATTGAAGAACCAAAATGAGAGGAATTCATTAAAGTATCCAAAATCTAGGTTTATACCCACACACTCCCTGATGAATTTATAGATAAATTAATATGACTACCCACCAAGGAAAAGGTAAACATATGTTTCAACCTAAGGAATTATAATAAAAGTACGTTTGGAGGCAAGGTGGATGACACTATGCTAAAAAAATGATATTTGTAGTTAATAATTTATGATGAGCACACCAAAATAGGAAAAGTTTCTTTGAAGGTATAAATAAATTATATAAATATTTATACCATTGATCCATGTCTTGTTGGATATGATGGAGGAATCATATGTATTTTGAGTTAAAATATCTCGACTTCGCCGGAGTGAAGAAAACTTGGTTGGGTTCCTCTAGAATATAGATGGTGTCAAAAAAAACCCTCTAGTTATCATTAATAAAATAATATGTGAAATTTTAATTCTCTTTATCTGTTCTATAACAAATATCCAGGATTGAGTAATTGGGTAATTATAATGAACAATATATCTAGTTCTCTTTCCGTAAAGAAACATCTCCTCAACCAATAATCAAGTATTACTATTCAAGGAGACAGAAAATGAATCGTTGAATATTATTCAACAAAGTGGAATATATACCATAAGATTTATAATTTTTCCCATGGAATTATCAAATTTTTCTTTGATAAAAGTGTAAAGACCCGTAAATTTCAAGGAAATTTTTTTCTTAATTTTCTTTGGAATTTTACAAGAACGCAGTTTCTGACGGCGCCTGATTCCGAGGCCCGGTGTGCCCAGAATCATTTTCCGAAGTTTGGCTCGGGTACGTTCAGTGAACGGATGAGCGGGTTTTTCTAACTTTTGAACCGGTGCCCGGAATCGAATTCTGAGGGCACCGATGAAATCGCAGCGCAGGTATTCGCTTAGAAACGCCTCTTCCGGAGTTGCGTTTGCTCGGGTGTGGTTTTTAATTTTCGGGCTTAAAGTTAAGAAATAAAATAATTTTGCGACAACTTTATTTTATTTCACTTAAGCCGCTTGAAAGCCACTTGAAGCCACTTAAAGGCGGCTTGAACTGAGTTGAACCGGATAGGATGCTATCCAGAAATATCCTACCCCCTTGGTAGGATATTTGCGAGGTGGGGCCCGCACGAGCCCCGCCGTTTCTTTCCGCTAGGAAACGCACCCGCGAAAACCCGTCTTAATGAAAGTCAACTGACGCGTTTCTTAAAATATTAACAGACCAATTAATTGGGCGGTTTATTTCGTAAATTAAATGGGTTGTTTCTTTCGTTGAATTAATTCAACGAATTGATGGATCGTTTCTTAACCAGTTTTCAAATTCGTTGGCGTAATAATAAAATAAGGCCAACGCTCGACCTCTGGTTACTTGTGCATTGAGAAGATTTGAGAGGACCATTGTATCTTCTTCTCCCTTGCGAAGAACGCGAAGAACGCGAAGAACGCCGAACCCGGAAATCGACGACGCTTCCGTCCGAGACGTTCTTCCCCGCTCTGATCTCCGATCACCGACCGTTGAGCTCGCCGACTCAACGCCGTATTCCACGACGATGCGACGCCTTCCCGCGACGACGCGACGATCCCCCTCTTCCGCGACGAGCTTTTCCGCGAAGAACGCCCACGCACAACGATAAACGAGGTAGGGATTTATTTTGGGATTTAACCCCCCTTTTTTTATTTATTTCCGTGAACATTCTTTAAAAAATTAAAGAACCGGAATCAAAGAAACAATTTTATTTTATTAAAATTGTTGGTTCATGTGTTGAACATTTTATTTTCTCCCGTTGATTATCTCTAACGCGGAGGGTGCGGGCCAAACGAACACGGCCCGACGACCCTCCGTCGTTCTTCGTTTTGTGCGGATTTGGCGGGCGACGACGGAACATGCCGCAACGGATGTTTGATGATCCCGCAGTAAAGAACGGAACCCGGGAGGAACAACGGCGCAGACGGGAAGGAAAATGGGCCACCGGAGCGACTCTGGCGGCCCGTGGAAGCCGGTGGCGGTGCGGGTCGCCGGCGGCCGGAGGAGGCGGCACCCCGCGGGTGTCCAGCGCGGCACCCCGCGGGTGCCGCGGGTGTCCAGCGCGACACCCCGCAGGTGCCGCAGGTGTCCAGCGCGACACCCCGCGGGTGCTGCGGGGTTGTCACGCGGCACCCCGCGGGTGTCCAGCGCGGCACCCCGCGGGTGCCGCGGGGTTGTCACGCGGCACCCCGCGGGGGTGTCACGCGTGGCGGCGGCTTTCCCCCGCATCGGCCGCTCGGCCGCGCGGCCGAGCCGAGCCGGACTGGCCCTGGCCGGGCCGGGCCGGGCCAACCGGGTCGGACCCGACCCGGTTCGGGCCAACCAGGGGGGGTCAGGCCGGGTCGGCCCGGGCCCGGACCCCCCGTCTTCGGACGACTTTCGTTCAAACGCCCGTAACTTGAGCTAAGAACCTCCAAACGACTCGCCGTCAGCGGCAACGCAATCCTTGGAGCGAGTCGGTCGTTTCAGTTTATCGCACTCAAAGTTTCGGAATACTTTGGGTTCGGCCGGGTTGGTTCGTACACGAAACCAACCGGGACCTCGGAGCGGAAACGCTCATATCTTGAGCTACGGATGTCCGATTGACGTGCCGTCAGCTTTGTTAGTTTCCTCTTAGTGAGACGGATCTTTTGGCTCACTCCACCCGAGGTTTGGATGCAAGTGGAGTACGTTCGGGTTGGTTTTGCCTTAAAAACCAACCGGGCCCCTGGGACGAAAAAAGGCCAATAACTCTCAGACCGGGCGTCCGATTGACGCGCCGTGTATTTTGTTGAGTTCCCGTTGACGATACATAACTTTTGGAATCCTTCGCCCGAGTTTTGGTTACAGTGGATAGTGGCCGGGTTGGATCGTACTGAAATCCAACCGGGCCCCTGGAACGGAAATGCTGATATCTTTCAGACCACACGTCCGTTTGACGAACCGTCAGCGGCGTTGGTGATCACATTGAAAAAAGGTCCCTATGAGTATACCCTATGAGTGTTCGGGGTATAGTTGAGTTACGGCCGGATTGGTTCGCACACAAAACCAACCGGGCCCCCGGGACGAAAAGGCTAATAACTCACAGACCGGGCGTCCGATTGACGCGCCGTCTGTTGCGTTGAGACCCCTATGACGAGGCGGTCCTTGGTGATACTTCCTTGCGGGACTTTGTGATACTTGGAGTATCCACCAGTAGCTCGTGGAGCGGAGCCTCCCGGAGACGAGCGTGCAGAGTACGGAGACCGTGTAGCTGACTGAGTCCCGACGACTGCTGATCGGACGACCCGGTGCGTTACAGAGGTGCGCTTGGTTGTAGCGGCACAGGGGAGCGCTTGGTTGAAGCGGCAGACCCACGACAGAGGTACACTTGGTTGTAGCGGCACAAGGGAGTGCTTGGTTGTAACGGCATACCCACGAGAGAGGTGCGCTTGGTTGTAGCGGCACATGGGAGCGCTTGGTTGTAGCGGCAGACCCACGACAGAGGTGCGCCTGGTTGTAGCGGCACATGGGAGCGCTTGGTTGTAGAGGCAGACCCACGACAGAGGTGCACTTGGTTGTAGCGGTAGACCCACGACAGAGATGCGCTTGGTTGTAGCGGCGCATGGGAGCGCTTGGTTGTAGCGGCATACCCACGTCAGAGGTGCGCTTGGTTGTAGCGGCAAATGGGAGCACTTGGTGGTAGCGGCTGGCCCGCATTACTCGATAGGTGGAGTACTACAGCAGTCTTAAGTTAGTGGGCAGTACCTCGGAGTTGTGACAGGACCACTGTACACTCCAGAGACGGAGCTCTTCAGCAGTTACAGTTTCGATGATGAAAATCCTGGTTTGAGCTGAGACTTTTGACCTTGTGTTTGCCTCATGATTGAGATGAGTTACTTGATAACTTAGGTATATGCATGGGAATATATCTAAGTAGAGGTTATCTGTTGAGATCTTCTTGTGGTTATCCTTGTTGGTTTTAGTGAGACCTTGAGGGTCTCGGGGTCCCTACTGAGTATCGTTATACTCACCCCTGCACGGGCTATGCCCGCACTACGTTGTGTTGGTTGCAGACGACGGACAGTGTTGATCGTGGCTGAGGCTTGCAGAGCAGAACGGTACCTGGAGGTGGACCACTGGGCGGGACGTGCTCGGAGCGGACGGCGGGACCCGAGGAGCATTGGAGCTATCTGTACCCACCCTTCAGGTGGGATTTCCAGTGGATAGCTCGGTGTAGCAGCTTTTACTTTACAGTTGCTGTTTTCCCTTTCGAGTTGTACTTTACTTTCAGTTGGGTTTGTATACTGGCCCATTTACTTTTCCGCACTTCAGTTGTACTCTGTTTTTACTAAGTGTTTACTTTTCCGCTTTCTTACTCTGTGGTGCTTGTTTACTTTACAAAGGCAATGTCTTCCCTTTTTACCGGGATTTTTGCCTTGGTGCTAGTCGCCAGCCCCTGGCCTATGGAAGGCGGGCTTGGGGTAGTCACGGAACGGGCCCCGAGGACGGGTCGTGACAAATTGGTATCAGAGGTGGTCGGTTCTACCGGGGACTCTGATCTTTCTTCTATGTGAAGCAATAGTGTTTAGCGTATTGGGTGTGGTTATCAGTCCAGGGAGTCCAGTGTTGGTGCGGCGGCTGACGTATCCATACACCAGGACCCTGACTTCTGATTTTCGACTTAATTCACGAAAACATTGATTGCATGTGTGTTTCAAGTTTTCCTTGTGATTACTTGTGTCAGCTCACCAGGTATACTGTCCTGACCGTGGCGCACCTGTTTCTTTCAGGATGGCCCCATGATGACAGCCAGCTAGGATTCTGAGAGTGGAGCGTGATGAAAGCCCACCGAGCGTCGATGACTCGGTACAGGGCCCTTTGACAGCTGAGGCACCGGCAGTACCTATACTCGCCGAGGCACCGATGCTACCAGCCCCAGCCGCTGATGATGCACGTCGCCTTAGTGCACTCCATGAGTTCCAGCGCCAGCGACCGCCCAGGTTCCATGGGGAGACGGACCCTCAGGCCGCCGAGGACTGGCTGGAGGCAGTTGTTCGGGTTTTCAGATTAGTGAGGACACCAGCAGACCTCATGGTGATCCTCGCAGCGAGTCTACTGCACGCGGCAGCAGGCAGATGGTGGAGCTTGATGCTCCAGGTGCACGATGAGGCCTCCCTCATCTGGACGGAATTCGAGAGCCTCTTCCGCTCAGAGTTCGTCCCGGCCACCTTCCATGCGGTGCGCATTCAGGAGCTTCTTCAGTTGCGGCAGGGCAACTTGACGGTATCCCAGTACGCGGCGAGGTTCACCGACCTTTCTCTCTACTCGACAGACATGGTACGGGACCCCTTCTTCTGGGCCCGGACCTTCGAGCAGGGATTGAGACACGAGATCAGGGCATCACTGATCTCCCTCAGCATCCCGACCTAGGAAGGAGTGCTAGAGCGAGCCCTTCTGATCGAGAGCTTTCTGGCTGAGTCTACAGCGAGGCCTACCGCAGGGCGGTAGGTGGCGGAGTCTTCGGCAGCAGGTAGCCGACGGATGACTCAGGGTTCCGGCAGACGACCTCGGGACACTGGCTTAGCAGTGCGGAGCACACAGCGCGAATCCAGCCTTCCGAGAGGCAGACAGTGCTACTCGTGCGGCGGGCAGGGCCACATGGCTCGTGACTGCCCGACCCGCCGTACCGAGGAACAACAGACGATGGAGGGGCCACCCAGGCAGAGGAAGAGGGTCGACCGTGGCAGTCCGCAGGGAGGAGGCGGACGAGGCAGAGGAGCTGGCCGAGCAGCAGGTGGTGGGCGACGCTTTGAGGCTCTGCCACCACCACCACCAGGCGGTCCACCCAGACCGCAGGGGACATGAGGACATGGGAGAGCTCATCTTTAGGCAGTTGAGGCCTACGATCATGGGGCTCCGGGAGCAGATGGACAGGAGTGGGACTAGCTCCAGACCTGGAGACTTTTGTTCATGTTGCTTCTAGTTTTGTTGATGTATGTTTGTAGATGCTTTGTGTCTTTGTACTTGAGCTGCAGTAATAAAAGACACCTTTTCTTGTGGCATTTACTTCCCTGTCCTCTCTTGTGTTGTTACTAGGAGGTTCCAGTTTTGACTGTTGACTTGACCCTCACTTGTGAGACATCTACTGGAGGAGACCCAGTTACCACACACTGATGCCGACAGTGTGACTCAACCCTTGGAGGCGAGAGTAACGGTTGGATCTCTTGGTATTAGCGTCGAGGCCTTACGACATCATCCTTGGTATGGATTAGTATCATCCATGTCGGGATTGACCGTATTAGGCGAAGAACGTGGTTCATCCAGGGGATGAGACCAGATTTCTCTTATCGGCAAGGAAGAAATCATGGCAGCTCTAGTGGGACCAGAGGTGGTCCGGGCCACGACAGAGAAGGTCCAGGTGAGCACATGGGAGCGGAAGGCTCAGATGCGTGCTCAGTACCGCCTTGGTATCCCTAGTTTGTGTTGAAGATTTACGGGGACGTAAAGCCCTGTGGTGGGAGTAATGTAAAGACCCGTAAATTTCAAGGAAATTTTTTTCTTAATTTTCTTTGGAATTTTAAAAGAACGCACTTTCTGACGGCGCCTGATTCCGAGGCCCAGTGTGCCCGGAATCATTTTCCGAAGTTTGGATCCGGTACGTTCAGGGAACGGATGAGCGGGTTTTTATAACTTTTGAACCGGTGCCCGGAATCAAATTCTGAGGGCACCGATGAAATCGCAGCGCCGGTATTCGCTTATAAACGCCTCTTCCGGAGTTGCGTTTTCCCGGGTGTGGTTTTTAATTTTCGGGCTTAAAGTTAAGAAATAAAATAATTTTGCGACAACTTTATTTTATTTCACTTAAGCCGCTTGGAAGCCACTTGAAGCAAATTAAAGGCATCTTGAACTGAGTTGAACCGGATAGGATGCTATCCAGAAATATCCTACCCCCTTGGTAGGATATTTGCGAGGTGGGGCCCGCACGAGCCCCGCCGTTTCTTTCCGCTAGGAAACGCACCCGCGAAAACCCGTCTTAATGAAAGTCAACTGACGCGTTTCTTAAAATCTTAACAGACCATTTAATTGGGAGGTTTATTTCGTGAATTAAATGGGTTGTTTCTTTCGTTGAATTAATTCAACGAATTGATGGATCGTTTCTTAACCAGTTTTCAAATTCGTTGGCGTAATAATAAAATAAGGCCAACGCTCGACCTCTGGTTACTTGCGCATTGAGAAGATTTGAGAGGACCCTTGTATCTTCTTCTCTCTGGCGAAGAACGCGAAGAACGCGAAGAACGCCGAACCCGGAAATCGACGACGCTTCCGTCCGAGACGTTCTTCCCCGCTCCGATCTCTGATCACCGACCGTTGAGATCGCCGACTCAACACCAGATTCCGCAACGACGCGACGCCTTCCCGTGACGACGCGACGATCCCCCTCTTCCACGACGAGCTTTTCCGCGAAGAACGCCCGCGCACGACGATCAACGAGGTAGAGATTTATTTTGGGATTTACCCCCCCTTTTTTTATTTATTTCCGTGAACGTTCTTTAAAAAATTAAAGAACCGGAATCAAAGATACAATTTTATTTTATTAAAATTGTTGGTTCATGTGTTGAACATTTTATTTTCTCCCGTTGATTATCTCTAACACGGAGGTTGCGGGCCAAACGAACACGGCCCGACGACCCTCCGCCGTTCTTCGTTTTGTGCGGATTTGGCGGGTGACGACGGAACGTGCCGCAATGGATGTTTGATGATCCCGCAGTAAAGAACGGAACCCGGGAGGAACAACGGCGCAGACGGGAAGGAAAACGGGCCACCGGAGCGACTCCGGAGGCCGGAGGCGGCGGCACCCCGCGGGTGTCCGGCGCGGCACCCCGCGGGTGCCGCGGGTGACCAGCGCGACACCCCGCGGGTACCGTGGGGTTGTCACGCGGCACCCCGCGGGTGTCCAGCGCGGCACCCCGCGGGTGTCCAGGGCGACACCCCGCAGGTGTCCAGGGCGGCACCCCGCGGGTGCCGCGGGGGTGTCACGCGTGGCGGCGGCTTTCCCCCGCGTCGGCCGCTCGGCCGCTCGGCCGAGCCGATCCGGACCGGCCCGGGCCCGGACCCCCGTCTTCGGACGACTTTCGTTCAAATGCCCGTAACTTGAGCTACGGGCCTCCAAACGACTCGCCGTCAGCGGCAACACAATCCTTGGAGCGAGTCGGTCGTTTCGGTTTACCGCACTCAAAGTTTCAGATTACTTTGTGTTCGGCCGGGTTGGTTCGTACACGAAACCAACCGGGGCCTCGGAGCGGAAATGCTCATATCTTGAGCTACGGACGTCCGATTGATGTGCCGTCAGCTTTGTTAGTTTCCTCTTAGTGAGACGGATCTTTTGGCTCACTCCGCTCGAGGTTTGGATGCAAGTGGAGTACGGTCGGGTTGGTTTTTCCTTAAAAACCAATCGTGCCCCTGGGACGAAAAAAGCCAATAACTCTCAGACCGGGCGTCCGATTGACGCGCCGTCTATTGCGTTGAGTTCCTGTTGACGATACAGAACTTTTGGCATCCTTCGCCCGAGTTTTGGTTATAGTGGATAGTGGCCGGGTTGGATCGTACTGAAATCCAACCGGGCCCCTAGAACGGAAAAAGTGATATCTTTCAGACCACACGTCCGTTTGACGAACCGTCAGCGGCGTTGGTGATCACATTGAAAAACGGTCCCTATGAGTATACCCTATGAGTGTTCGGGGTGTAGTTGAGTTACGGCTGGATTGGTTCGCACACAAAACCAACCGGGCCCCCGGGACGAAAAGGCTAATAACTCACAGACCGGGCGTCCGATTGACGCGCCGTCTGTTGCGTTGAGACCCCTATGATGAATCGGTCCTTGGTGATACTTCCTTGAGGGACTTTGTGATAGTTGGAGTATCCACCAGTAGCTCGTGGAGCGGACCCTCCTGGAGACGATCGTGCAGAGTACGGAGACCATGTAGCTGACTGAGTCCCGACGACTGCTGATCGGACGACCCGGTGTGTTACAGAGGTGCACTTGGTTGTAGCGGCACAGGGGAGCGCTTGGTTGTAGCGGAAGACCCACGACAGATGTGCGCTTGGTTGTAGCGGCACATGGGAGCGCTTGGTTGTAGCGGAAGACCCACGACAGAGGTGCGCTTTGTTGTAGCGGCACATGGGAGCGCTTGGTTGTAGCGGCAGACCCACGACAGAGGTGCGCTTGGTTGTAGCGGCACATGGGAGCCCTTGGTTGTAGCGGCAGACCCACGACAGAGGTGCGCTTGGTTGTAGCGGCACATGGGAGCACTTGGTTGTAGCGTCAGACCCACGACAGAGGTGCGCTTGGTTGTAGTGGCACATGGGAGCGCTTGGTTGTAGCGGCAGACCCACGACAGAGGTGCGCTTGGTTGTAGCGGCACATGGGAGTGCTTGGTTGTAGCGGCAGACCCACGTCAGAGGTGCGCTTGGTTGTAGCGGCACATGGGAGCGCTTGGTGGTAGCGGCTGGCCCGCATTACTCGATAGGTGGAGTACTACAGCAGTCTTAAGTTAGTGGGCAGTACCTCGGAGTTGTGACAGGACCACTGTACACTCCAGAGACGGAGCTCTTCAGCAGTTACGGTTTCGATGATGAAAATCCTGGTTTGAGCTGATACTTTTGACCTTGTGTTTGCCTCATGATTGAGATGAGTTACTTGATAACTTAGGTATATGCATGAGCATATATCTAAGTAGAGGTTATCTGTTGAGATCTTCTTGTGGTTATCCTTGTTGGTTTTAGTGAGACCTTGAGGGTCTCGGGGTCCCTACTGAGTATCGTTATACTCACCCCTGCACGGGCTATGCCCGCACTACGTTGTGTTGGTTGCAGACGACGGACAACGTTGATCGTGGCTGAGGCTTGTAGAGGAGGACAATTCCTGGAGGTGGACCACTGGGCGGGACGTGCTCGGAGCGGACGACGGGACCCGAGGAGCATTGGAGCTATCTGTACCCACCCTTCAGGTGGGATTTCCAGTGGACAGCTCGGTGTAGCGGCTTTTACTTTACAGTTGCTGTTTTCCCTTTTGAGTTGTACTTTACTTTCAGTTGGGTTTGTATACTGGCCCATTTATTTTTCTGCACTTCAGTTGTACTCTGTTTTTACTTAGTGTTTACTTTTCCGCTTGCTTACTCTGTGGTGCTTGTTTACTTTACAAAGGCAATGCCTTCCCTTTTTACCGGGATTTTCGCCTTGGTTCTAGTCACCAGCCCCTGGCCTATGGAAGGCGGGCTTGGGGTAGTCACGGCACGGGCCCCGAGGACGGGTCGTGACAAAAAGTCACCTCTAATGACTTTCATATAATCACATACCTAGAAATATTGTCCTGTATGGCCAATATGGACTCCTCATGGCTCTTTTTTTGGTTCCTCTATTATCAATAGGTTTCTAAAAAAAATTCTATATGGAGCGTTGAAATATTTTCTAACATTGAGTATTCCATATATAAAATATGAGTATTCTTTAAAACCTTTAAGGATGATAAATATGAGCATTAGAATGAATGTAAAGACACAATTAATTAGAATCATCCTACCATCAAATGAAAGGGATACCCTATTCTAGTTGAGGATGTTTCTTGAGATTATATTCACCAATACATCAAAATGGTGGATCCTGATCCTCCCTATAGATGGAGGTGTTTTAAGGTAATACATAGTTAAACTCCATTTATAAAAAAATATCCACCTCATTATCTAATAAAATTAGTTGGCTCAAGAACTATTATAAAATAAGACATTGGTTTTTAGATTATTATGAATCTTTACAATCCATAATCTATAGAAATAGATGATTTATTTTAGTGCCTTGAAGGAATAATGCTAGCTATTTAAAAATAAGAGTATAATTTAAGTAAAGAAAAGACTATAGATACTTAGGGACTCATATCTCTCATTGAAGGGGTTAAAATTATAGTGTATATCCTACTTAATGTTTTTTACTAAGGGAATCATGTCTGATTACAAATAATTTGGGTTGAAAGAGATATCCTTTAAAAAGACACAATTTATATTTAAATAATCCAATGATTTTCCGCAATTATCATCACAAAAATATAGGTGGAGTAGTAAAAGTGAAATACAAATCTCAAAACCAATGAGAAAAACTAGAACATCTCATAACCTTTAGGATATAGTTCCATTAATGTTTATAATATTTTTTTTCATACCAAATTTAATAATGATATTAGTTCCATGACAATTTTATTAAGATCATCCATCATATATTGACCTACACTAAAAAAATCCTTAGATATTCTTCTCTATAATGAAACCATGTGTATGATATTGGGTTGGGAAGTTGGGGAATAATTTTTTTCCTTAAATATATTATCAAAGACTTTATAGAACTAATTTTTCATGTTTATATATTGGAATTGACCTAATTATCTAAGGTGTTACACCATAGGATAAGAAATTGGTATGTTTTCATTGATAACTCTAGGATGTAACCCACCCTTAAAGAGATATTGGACCATTATCCTAATATTCATTTTGATGAGGGCCGTATTAGAGACATTGAATGAGCCAAGGAACCCATCAATACTCAGATAACTATTTCGGTTCACGATTTTGGTAGAATTAAAATTTCATCTTCACTATTAATGGATACTAGTGTATCATTTAATTCCCAAACTGAGTCAGGAATGGAATTTAATAAGGCCTATTTAGTAACCCCTTTGGGATAACCCCCTTGTGTTATGCCAGTAACTATGATTAATTTAAAGAATTTGGTGAAAACTAGAATCATAATTACACTAAAATCATTGGTGTGAGATCCATGCTTTAGTTTCAAGTTTAGATACCCAGTGAATTTTCATTTATTAATACAAGTATGGAAATACATCATTTTTCTATCTTTCTTATTGAATCATCTTATTTTGTATTTCTCCTCAACTATTTTCATTTCTCAGCCAAATTATATACCATGAGACATTTTTGGTTTCATAGATAAATAAATATGTTATCATCCATGATTTATTAATTTCTAAAGTCAAGTTGATTTCTTTTTTTACCCATTTCTTCTAT
The DNA here is from genome assembly GCA_963277665.1 of Viscum album. Lineage (NCBI taxonomy): Eukaryota > Viridiplantae > Streptophyta > Magnoliopsida > Santalales > Viscaceae > Viscum > Viscum album. The sequence goes on from OY728135.1 coordinate 1,174,853,445, forward strand.
ACTCATGATAATATTTTATCACTGTTTCATATAGTCCAATATAATACCTTTCGAGTGCCTTGTTTTGTTATGAAGTATATCCAACAATTTACTTTTAATGGGGGAATTCCATGAATCTTGAAATATTTTCATGAACACAATATCGTAAATCTAAATTTTACTGAAAACTAATATGATTTTCTGGCTGTAGGAGTTCCCTATCATAGAGTATTTGAGAATGGTCCAATAAATCATGAGTCTTATTAGGAATTATGATAGGTATATGTATTGGGAAATCTTGATATCCCTTGAATTTATCTAGATATATATCCAAACATATCCACATTCTCCTTCCACATCATTTATTATTATACTAGGTGAATAAATCACCTATGTAACCGAGGTCCAAGAGTAGTTTATTCCTTAGAAACATTTGAAAATATGGCATATATTTCCTTAAAATATTTAATCCCCCTATTTTATTTTTTTATTGGTGATTGTGTTTATGTTTCCACCAATAAACTATGGAAGAGATCTTGTTTTACAATATCATAGATCATGCTAAAGGTTTTCTCTCAAAATGGAATCACATCTTGTATAAATAAATGATACCTAAAACATATAGAAAATACAGGTTATATTAATTGAAATTTTATGGTATTTGGAGATAATTAACTTTACTTGAATTTTTTATTTCTAGAAAAACCAAATGTGATTATTACATGGGATAGTTTTCAATATTTCATGATAAAATTATTAGACATAAATCATCCATGATTTCCACTATGTTCTTTGGTTAAATTATGGATAGTAAGGATATTTGGGAAAGAGATAATTCATAGGAAAGTAAAGTACAATTTGAAATATCCCCAATACCCCTTGCATTCCAAATCATGACAAAGATCATAGTGAAAGAAGAGTATAGACCCTAATGACCTTTAGAGATTGACCCTAACAAAATGTAGAAATCTCTATGAAATGATGGTTAAGACATAAGCTGGTCACTACACCACCATTTAGGGCTCTAAGATGCACCGCAAATGGATTATTCCTTGGGAGACCTCCTAGGGGAAGAGACTCATGGAATTCATTGAACAGAAAGAAAAAAACCTTAAAGTGGTTCGAGGTGGGGATAAATAAAGCTTTATCATAATAAAAATATAGAACATATGGAAGGGATTAATATTTGGATATGAAATCCTAGAATTGATGTGGAATATAGATAATCACCTTAATAGATTTTCTAAAAGATGGTTTAGATTAGGGATCTAAGTCAGACAAGTTGTCTACTTTATCATCTAATGAATAGGGAAGAGAAGGTTGATCTTAAAATTTTATATTGACATGATTTTCTACCTAAATAACTAAATGTTGAGATAAACATCAATGAAACTCAATATGTAGTAAAATATTTATTTTTAACCAATAATGTATATCATATTTGGGGTCATCATTTTTTTGGGAGTATGTTTAATAAAACACCTTAATGAATTGATACAAAACATGATAGTATCATAATAAATATGTATTTTAATTGACTATTTAATACATTATGAATAACATTTTATGATTTTTAATGGTCGTATCTATATTTAAATAGATTGGGATCTAATTTTGAGAAGTTTTCTCAATATGAATCAATTTTTTCACAAGGATTTGAATATTATAGAAATTATTTTTTTAATTATAACTCTTGGGTGTTATATATTGTGTATGAATCACACAATTAAATTGATGTGAATAGACACAAAAATAATAAAAATTTATGAGGTGATATATATATATATTGTTAGTGTGGAAATAGTTTCTACATTAGAGGTAGGAACTTAAAATTTAAAAAATGATTACTGGTTTAATTCTATAAATGAAAAAATGTTACTATGTTCTGACCATAAATATAAATTTTATTTATATATCTTATTTAAAAAATAATGTGTTTTTATTCATGTTTAATAGTAAGTGTTGTTCCACATACATGAATGAAATGTTTTATGGAATCATGATACGGTGAATGGTTTATACATTTTGGATAGGGAAAATAAAATTTATAACATTCAAGATAATAATAATATATTTAACTTCCTAAAAATGAATTGTTGAAATCCTTCAATTATAAATAATTTAATAAATGATAATTTTATTTACTGTATAAAATGAGAAAAGAGCCTTTTAGTTAAAAGGAAATTGGGATAATGGATTATTGGACCTAATATATAGGGATGTATGTGGAACAATTAGTATATAATTAATTGTAAAGTATAAGTACTTCATAATATTTTCTGATGACTTTAGTAGGTATGAATATGTGCTTCTTATGAGACACAATTTTAAAATATTTTAATAGTTGAATGAATAAAAAAATTACAAATTCAAATCGTAAAAAAAATATTAATATGCTTTAATAAAATTAGTGTGGCGATTTCTTATTCCAAGAATAGATTGATGTTCTAAGAGATTATCTAATAGTTTCACTACTCACTCCTCCTCGAACACAAAGTTTAATGGTGTGTTTAATAAGATAAATTATAAATTTGGGAACGGTTTTATCATTGATGAGTTATTTTGACCTTTCTATATCATTTTAGAGATATTCACTTGGAACAACTACATTCCTTTTTAATTCAATTCCATCTAAAATAATCATAAAGACACTATATAAGATATGCATTGGGTAACATACTAAATTTTCTTTTATGAGGATTTTTGGTTTTGAATCATATGTTTGATGTTTATTTTTATATAAATATAACCTCAAATTGGATTATATGTAATTTATTTTTTATCCTAATTAAAATAAGATATATTATTTTAATAATTTTATGAAATAAAAATTGTTAGTGGCTTATAATGTTATTTTCCTTGCAAATAAATATACAACTCAAGAAGTTTTTAGGAATAAAAATAAACCTAGATAAGTTTAATAAAAACAAATAAGAATAGTTCATGGGATGGAAAGTGAGATGATTCCATAAGAAATTATAGAAACAAAACCGAATTAGGTTATATAGGAACCTAGAATGGCTGGTAGGATTTATCAATATCCATAGAGATATTTATGTATTTTATAAAATTATGATGAAGTAACATTCATAGGGTATGACCCTACAACCTAATGATATTCCCTCAGTATTCAGGATTTTGAAAAATGGTTAGAGTATATGTGATCTTAGATGTTATCCATTTACTCTAATCAATTTTGTAACTTGTTGAATGAACATAAAGGGGTGAGACCCATTTTGTATAGATGTATTTCCTACTAGAAAACTGATATTTATGAAGTGTCTACCTATAAATATTAATTAGTGACTAAAGGGTATAAAAAATCAATATATTAACTACGAAGAAACCTTTTCACCAGTAGTGATGACAAAGTACATTATAATATTTCTTTCCATAATATATCATTATAATTAATAGATATATCAAATAAAAATTAAAACTATATTCCTTAAAGAAAATTTAGTCAAAGATGGATTTATGATATAAAATTGATGTTTTTTGGATACAAATGGCTCTGTAAAGATATAAAAGTTATAATAATCCTCATATAGATTAAATTAATATTTTCTAGTTAGAAGATCTATTTTGATTACACAATCAAAGAGTTTAGTTTCCTCAGCAACCTAAATTATTTCTATATATACAATTTGGTCAGTGGGAGTGCTATGGTATTTTTTGTGTTTTGTGTGGATGAAATCTTACTCAATAAAAATTATATCCACATATTAAATTTACAAAGGTATATTTGAGAAAATTATTCTCAGTGAAATAAATGGGTGAAGAAGAATACATAATGGGTATGAAGATCTATATAGATAGATTGACACTATTACTAAGTTTGAGAAAAAAATAAAAACATTGGTAAAGTTATAAAGAATTTTGGAATATAGAACTCTAATAAGGGGTCTATACCAATGTTTTATGGAATGTGACTTATAATGAATCAATGAACTATTAATGATTTGGAAAGGAAACATATAAATGACATTTCATGTGATTTTTTAATTTAATATATCATGCTTTCTATATTATACACTCAAACTGATGTTTTGTATTATTTGGGAATTATTAGTAAATACTAATCAAATCATGAAAATAATCACTAGATTATAGAGGAGATCATTCTTAAGTACTTGTGAAGAACTAATGAATTTTTAATATTTTGTGGTAAGGAAAAACTCATTATAATGGGTTACATAGATGTTAACTTCCATTGAAATAAGGATTATTCAAAAATTCAATTTGGTTTTCAATTTTTCTTTAATATTAAATCTATTAGTTAAAATATTTCAAAAAAACCCACCATGGTATACTCAATAATAAAGGAACAGTACATCACTATATTAAATATTAAAAAGGTATCTATTTAAATCAACAAGTTCATCACTAAATTTGTGGTTATTTTTAGTAAATTTATATAAATAGAGATCTATTATGATAAGGATGAATTAATAACCAAACCATGTATGTGAAACCCCAACCCAAATCACTAGGTCCTATTTGAAGTACTACATGACCTCATGCACAACTATTTGTACACGAGAAGCTATCGACTAGTGTCTAGGGTGTAATGGTGACGTGGGGAGATAATTCCCTCGATAACATATCCACACACTATAAAATAGAAACATAAAAAAGTAAACTAAATATCACAATGGAAACAAAATAATAGGATTCTATAATAGATTACATGTCACTTCATAATGTAATAATAAATATACCCATAATATGGCAGGTCAAAAATCATAATCATCCCAACTAGAATTAATAATCAATAATTGTACTATGTAAACTATCTAGATTCCATCTTGGAACCACATCCATTTTCCAACTCTAAGTTCCTCATAAACCTACCATCAAGACCTTTCCTTTCCCTGAATCCCTGATCATGAAGTCTGCACACACACCGATATGCCAGTGTGGGTTATGAGTATAAACCAAGTAGGACACCACCATTGCGTCTTTAATAAAAGTGGAAATGTATGTAGACTTGTATGTCACAATTTAAACATTAATTAATATATATATAAATACAACCAATAAAATACCAAATGATCTTATTATAACCAAGATGACACAACCTTGACCCTGACATCAACACCAAACTTGAGTAATGCCATGTGTGGTCAACGCATGACTTAGATCATATTATATAAATATATCCACATTTAAGGAAAATAAACATTCTACCTTTAATGAAAAGATCTTTTCCCACCTTTTAGGGTTGGTCATACCCATGTCTCATGGATACCCACTCTCCTTTTATGGTATGAATTCTTAGCATTCTCGAATGAATGGAAATATAAACATACAGAAGTTTGTTCCCCATCGATATATAATAATTTCATATGGACCCTCTTCCAATGGTGCATGGTGTTTTCTGTATAGGCTAAACACATGAAAATATCAAGTATTATCCATCAAAAATAGATCCACAACAATGAGCCATTTCATCAGAGTTGCCCCTCTATGGAGCCGACTAAGACCTTCAAGGCCACCTGTCAATCTAAAAATCAAAATAGAGGTTTGAAAAATTATGCATAGATTCAGAAGTGAGAAATGATATTGAAAGGAACAACATATCATATTAAATTTTCCACATTCTATGAACAATACACAAGTAAGGAACAAAATAGAATGGAACTTGTATGAAAAATAAAAAATTCCATGGATATTAAAAGGAATATATAAGGTGTGATATAATAAGGAACACATAATACAAAAAAAACAAAGGTCTGATGGGCTACCCACACAAGAAAAACATACTATATCATGAAAGGGTCTCTACAGTAGACACATACACACAATCCAAGCATGTCAAACAACTCCATACAAGGGTCCAAGATGATAAACACTTCCTTCTTTAAGTGTTCTTTCATCAATGCCAAGATTCATCAAGAGAGTTATCACCTGTATCGCATCTGCACACCAATTAGAACAAAACCACTTATCAAGTATCCTTATAATCAATTCCAATCCAACATAATAAGCATTATTGAATGATGTTAAAGTAGTGAATCATGCCAAGAAGGTGTAACCATGTCACTTACCCAATGAAAACCATTGGAAATAGTAAATCTATGTCTAGTCGGATAAGAGTACCTGTCACTCTTGAAAAAAAGTCTAGGGAAGAGATCCTAAGATCCCAATGAACCTAGATAAATTTGAATAATAAATTAAAGGAAGTAATTACTATAACACATTTTTTAAATAAGGAATAACTCCTAAATCTTCACCCTTTTTAATCTATAAATCCATTGGATCCCAGAAACTAGTAAGAAGAGGAGGATGAATCAATTAATAGGGGAGAAGTTAAAAAATTATGTATCAAAGGATCCTCTCTTAATGATCGCAAATGGTTTTTTATTTAGACGTAAGAAATTCCTGAAGATTAGTTCTTAATTTAGTCATTTTTTTTCTAACCATGTCTTGGTGATGCCAACCATGGTCGCGGTGGCCTCGAACACACCCATCCTAGGTAACTCAACAAGGGAACTAGTTGGGTGTGGTTATAGAATCTTACCTATTTGGACTCACCACGCCCTCCACCACGACAAAGTGAGATCGATATGGCCATGCTCTATAGGAGGATTCATAGCACTACATAATCGAGACAATTCCCTACCATAGGAATTTTGGCCAACTTATTTTACAGAGGTGGTTCCTTAGCATAACACAACTTACACCACTATGTATCCTTACATGTGGTGTACTCTAAATAAGGAAAAAACAATGTTTAAGACTCTAAAAACCTCCAAATCACCCCAGATCTGAGTTAAACCATCAAAAGTCTAAAAATTACATATTATCAAAATTGAGGATGTTACAATGTAACCATAATCTCACCAAAGGAATTAACATATACTTATCAAATAAAATCTCTTTTGAGAAATTATTTAGAGAATTAATATAAATATCTAATGGGTGGCTATAGTTGAGCATGTATTGGATCTATTGATAAAAATATTAATATAGTGGAAACATGAGACTTGTATATTGTCTACTAGTCTTATATAGATGGGAGAATAGATATAATGGTTATTGTCAATGTAAATATATCATGGGATTTATAATAATGGAAGTATCTATTTTTAATTTATTAATTCATGTTGAATATTTTTTTATAAGATTGTATTAAAAAGATACTCAAAGTATAACTTTGATTTATCCTTAATAAATGATCCCCATATAGTATTATGGGTTATGATGATATGTTAAGATCATCATGAATATAGTCTCATATAAGATATAAAGTAAATTTATTAGATAATAATTAGTGGCTTATTATCTGGATTGAATTAAAATATGTATATCACATGGAATGTCATGTATATGGTTATTAAAATACTTAAGGGTGTATGTTTTTAGATTAATCATTGTTACCAAATGTTATCTTATTATTTTTGGAGTTGGTGGCCTTGAACCAACTACTTTGTACTTTATTCATTAATAAATACCTTATCACATCTTGATTGTTCTTATACGTGACAATGCATGTGATAATTTCCTAAGGATAGTTGTTAAATTAAAGGGTCATAGCAGATCCCTAGTATGATGAGAACCCAGATGTTCCATAACACTATTCTTGAATATATGTTCTATGACCGAATGATGTTATTTGAGGGACACAACTAATACAGGCCATTTGGGGAGAGGAATCATAAAACTTTGAGGCACCTTCTCATGGTGTGTGCCCTTGGTAATATCCAGGAGGATATTATGAGAATAAGACCCGCCAGTAGGAAATCCACATTTCATAGTGTCATTGGATGTTCCTATCTACAAATGTGGGTAATGGTCCTTATACTTTAAGATTATTATTAATGGGTATTACAACTTGTGCACTTAGATGTACTGACGTAAACTGTGAAAACACACTGTTTGTAGTGAGGTAGGATCCGTTGGGTGCGTCACGAGTAATACTACATTAATAGATAATGTGAGAAAGGATTTTTCCCTTCCATTACATAACGGAAGTAGATATCTCAGGCCCATTGATGTAATTTATATAGCCTAAATAAATCCATGGACATGGTAAGGTATGGAAGATTTCAATTCAAGAAATTCAAAGAAAGATTGATCGAGCACATGGGTTGATGCCACTTGCATGAAACCCCCTTGATTAGAGATTTCATGAAAAAGAGATTATGTTACACGGTAATCATTTGTATGAGTTGACATGGCAATGCGGTATCAAGTTCTTTATCTTGGGTGCCTTGACCTATTGCTAGATAGTAATCTTGGACACTAGGAAAACCTTCCTAATTCCAATGAGAAAGAGGCCTAGAGGGTCACACACTAAGTAGGTCCATGTATCTCAGTTAAATATTAATTTAACAAGTTAAATAAAGATTATTCCTGATTGTGGTTTAATTATTATTTAAGGATGCCTGATCACATTTATTTCAACACTAGTTACTCGAGAGAATATATTGTGGACAAAATAATATATATTTATTAGTGAGTAATGCAGTTACATTTATTTAAGAAATAAATAGCCATTACTCAAGGACTAATAAATGTGGTGGAGGAAATAAAGAAAAATGTAAAATAAAAGTACACGCAGTGTATATTGAATATACACGCCGTGTAGTTTTATGGAAAACGAGTACACATTTTGTATTAATGATTACACAACGTGTAGTTTTTCTAGTTGGGATTTTCGGGAAATAATATCATTTTATTAAATGGTATTTATTATGATCAGCGTGGGCGCATGTTAAGGAATTAATCATTCGACATGGGGGGTTTTCAATAAGAGTTAAGAAATAAATAAAACGCGTAACACATTTATTTATTGTCATAACTCTTTAACCTCAAAACTGATTATAAATATCCTCACAACCCCAAAACTTTTCTCCAATAGTTGTGCTAAAAAATTATGGAGAGTTCTCTCAAGGATGAAATAACCCCTTTCTCCAATAACGCTCTCAAGACCAAGAGAGAACCACCACCACCAGATCAAGGCGATTGAAGGCGGACATCACAAGCAAAGGTTCTTCTGTGCTAGCACATGGAGATCCCTTCAGTGATGTCCAGAGATACATGGAGCACATGTGGATCACCTCTAGATGAATCCTACACTTGGATTCTACAACACAATGATGGATCACACCGGATCATGAACAGAGACATCAATGAAGAAAGAATTTCATCAAGGCAATTCTTATCAATTAATTAAATTAAATATAACCAACATATGATGATCCTATTTCTATGATTCTGAGACTCCCTCTTTTTTTAATTCTTCATTCTATTCCGAAGATTCGGTATTTTACATCATGATGGATCTCAGATTGATCGTTGTTAACGCTAAAATTAAAGGTGGGCACTCCCATCAATGTGCTTCCACTGCGCCCAGAACCTACAAGTGGTATCAAAGGGGTCATATCGTTGATTATATTTTTTTAGTTTTTCATTGGTGATTTAAGCATTTAATAATTTAGTTGTTTCAATTCAAGTTAATCGTTCTTTAAAATCTGAATCTCGATATCTGTTCCACCCCTCTCTTTTCTCATTCACCTTACAGAAACAAATTTTTCTTTTAATTTTGATTAAAATAAAATAGAGTAACTAATCCGAAGGTGCCAAACATTCCTGGTCATACAACACCAGAATACACGACATGTATTCGGAAGTACACGCCGTGTAGTCTAGGTTCTAAGCATTAGAATGGTCTTCCAAATCATGTCGTGTATTGGATCATATCTAAGTCATTTATTACACCGTGTGTTGACCAGGAACATGTGGCACATGGTTTCTGGATTACACGTTGTGTGGTCCACTGAACAAGGTGTGTAGTCCCTTTGGGCTAGGATTGGACCGTGTACCCCGTACACGGCTTGCCCAGCTGGAAACTGTTTAACGTGGATACTACATGGCATGTGTCCAACTGAACATGCCGTGTACTCCGAAAATTTCCAAAGTACTTCAACATGCCATGTCCCCAGACGTGTACTTAGGATGGATGGTGTACACACCGTGTAGTCAGAACTACACACCGTGTACTCACCCAAATTACGAAGATTTATTAAAATTTATTATTATATTATACAAACCCTTGAGATTTGTAGCATAGTGCAGGATTAAAGCTAAGGCACAACACGTGATAATTGTTTTATATATTTGTGTTTAATTTAACATCTATGTAATGAATGGGAATTCACCGGGTTTCCTCCAAGGTACAAGTTACGTACAAAGATAATTTTAAATGAATTTATTTGTTTAAAATTATGATGGATAAGAATCTCAAGGAAATTCAGAAAAGGTTTTAAGATAAAGGGATTGATTAATTAAAGATAATTAATTTATTCAAGCATGATTTATCTTAAACCAAAATGATTAAAGAATTGAATTCTACTTTTATTTATGCGTAAATATCATTTCATGTATGGATGATCATGAGCTAGACCAAGACCTTTGTATGTGAATGGTTTATTTTAATTTATTTATTTAAATTAAATTTGTTGGCTAGTGATCCTTCTCCTCATTAATATGTAGGGTCTGCGCGCCCAAGGATTATTTCATGTAAAACCCCCTTTTTACCCCTCACCTGCATGTGAGATAACTGCATATGTAATGGATAGAACTTCCATTATGGTGGAGGCTGCTAAAGTCAGGATCCAAGGTGAAACCAATCCAAGGAGATACAAAGGTGGACAGGTGGAAAGCTGCAAACACGAACCTAAAAGGTTCAAGGTGTTTCTCCCCTAGGTCTTAGGTTAGTTTATAAACCTATAGATAAACTAACCAATAGAACAAGCTCATGATCATACCATTTTTTTCAGTTGAATGGTTTATTTATTGTGGGTGTGTTGTCACGATCACATAATTAATGAATTAAACAAGCATGCAAGATGGAAGTAAAATAAAGATCGGATTATGCGTAAATAATATCTTAGACATGGTCAATCACTTAAGTATATCCCACTTAATATTAATAAGCATGTAATCAAAGATAATAAAATGGAAATTTATGTATAAAGATAAAATCCCTCATAGAAATATTAAGTCGGTATAGCCTTACATAATCTTGGTTAGAATCAAACCATAGTTCAAAGTGCTTGACCAACCCTAGTTGGGGTGCTTTCAATTATTGGGGAATTCAAATTCAAGGTTCTGGGTTGACTTGAATTGGTTTGAATCAAGGGTTGACTACCACAGTAGGACTTGGTGTGACCAAGAGGCAAAGGTTGAGGAAATCCAAAATAAAAGGATTTCAGGATTGGGGAGTCCACTCAGTGGATCAAGGAGCTGCGAGTTAATGCATTTGGAATTTGGAACGAATAGCTAAAACCCTTCAAGTTTCCTGACCAACCATATTTGGGGTAATGTGAAGGAAAATATGGATCCTTTCCATTAGAATATTCCGTCAATATAATATTTCAAAGTCAATGGTGAGGGCTATTCGATTTCAATAAAATAGTGGGAGACTAATAAGTATTAATTTATTTATTTGTCTCAATTTTATAATAAAGTACTAAACCTTTTCTCATCTTAATTTGTAGAAACGTTAAGAAAAATGACTTCAAACATATAATTGTGAACCATACTTGAAAAGGAAAACCTTCTCACTGCACCAATTTCAAAGTGTGGCAGAGGCGTTTAGGAGTCATCCTTCACCACAAGAGGAAATTGTATGTGCTGGAAGAGCCTATTCTAGTTGCGCCTGGAAATCTGGCCAATGATGAGGAACTATATCTTTATATAAACCATATGGATGATGCCACAGATGTCCAATGTTTCAGTCTATCGTACATATCTAATGATCTCTTGAAGCAACATGATAACATTGATGCATATAGCATGATGTCTCACCTTAAGGATCTCTACCAAGAGAAGGTGAGACAAGAGAGATATGAGATATCCAATGCTTTGTTTACAACTAAGCTTAGAGAGTCTAAACCAGCTGGGCCTCATGTAGGCAAGTTTATTGGCTACATCTAATGCCTGGACATCTTAGGAATTAAATTATCGGATGAGTGGCGTACAGATCTCATCCTATCATCACTACCCAAGACCTTCTCAAGCTTTATTGTCAACTACAACATGAGAAACAATGAGAAGAGTCTATCAGAAATTCTGAACTTAATTCTCCAGGTAGATAAGGAAATATGGCGTAACAAACCCGCAATCCTTATGGTGAATAAGAAAAGGAAGGAAATGGTAAAGGGGCCAAAGACTTATAAACAGTCCAAATCCCCCTAGCACCGTCCTTCCAATAAGGGGAAGATCCGGAGGTAGGGAAAGGAACGGGAGGCGGTGTGTGTTTTCATGTGGGAAGAAAGGCCACTGGAAGAGGAACTACACCCAGAAGCGTGGGGATGCTAAAGGTGCATTCTTTATAGAGTGTAATATTTCTATTTCTACTCATTGGGTATTAGATACATCTTGTGGGTCACATATGTATTCAAATGCAGGAACCAAGTATATTTATAAATATTACTAGAGGAGATGTGGATCTTCGAGCTTCCAATGGCGCAAGGGTGGTTGCATTAGCTATTGATGATTACCACCTCTCATTGCTGACTGGGATGATTTTGGTTTTACATAACTGTTATTATTTTCCTAGTGTTACCAAGAACATAATTTCTGTATCTTGTTTGGATATAGATGGATTTATTTTGAAGTTTGGAAATAAGGGTGGTCTCTTTTATAAGAATAAAATATGTTATGGTATGGTGCATTAAAATAATGGTTTTTATGTATTAAATTAGGAAAACTAAGTGTTGGAAATCGATAACGAAATAAACTCACATGACTCATACATCACCCAGTTGGGGCATCACCGTCTCGGTCATGTAAACGAGAAGAGCTTGACAAAGCTCTGCCAATATGGTTATTAGACTCTACTAATCTAAAACCACTTGATAGATGTCATTCATGTTTACAAGGTAAAATGACCAAGCCACCTTTCAGTGGACATGGTGAAAGGGCCACAGAGATTCTAGGATTAGTTCACACGGATGTATGTGGACCATTTCCAGTGGAAGCTAGAGGTGAATATTCTAACTTCATTACTTTTAATGATAATTTGAGTAGATATGGATATGTCTACTTAATGAGGTATAACTGAGAGTCCTTAGAGAAATTTAAGGAATTAAAGAATGAAGTGGAGAATCATCTTGGTAAGATGATAAAGAAACTTCTATCGGATCGAGGTGGAGAATATCTGAACCAAGAGTTCATCGATCTTCTAGGGGAGTCTGGGATTCTATCTCAGATCACTCCTCCTTATACACCAAATTAGAATGGTGTTAGTGAAAGGAGGAACCAAACCTTGTTGGACATGGTGAGGTCGATGATGAGTCATGTAGATCTTCCATTATCATTTTGGGGATATTCATTACAAACTGCATCATACACATTAAACCGAGTACCAACTAAGGTAGAAAATGGAATTCCATACGAGTTATGGAATGTAAAGAAACCCATTTTGTCGCACACACGTGTATGGGGTTGCGATGCACTTGTTATGGCCTTATTAGGCAACAAACTAGCACCTTGGAGAACGAAGTGTATCTTTATAGGATATCCTGAGGAAACGAAAGGATATTACCAATATAACCCTTCAGACTAGAAAGTGATTGTCACCAGACAAGCCTTCTTTCTCAAGAGGGAGCACATCCTCAAAAAGGATAGTGGGAGCAAGATTGACTTCGACGAATTTGATGTTCAAGATACATAGGATTTGGTATAGTAAAAAGTTCCACAGGTCCCCGTGGAAGAGGTTCCAGAAACACAAGTACTGCATAGGAGCTCAAGAGAGGTAAGGGAACCAGAGAGATTTGGTTACATAGTCACTGAGGATGGTGAATCATTATTATTGGAAAATGATGAACCTATCTCCTACAAGGAAGTAGTAGAAAGATAAACAGCTACAAGATGGATAGAAGTGATGAATTCTGAGATGGATTCCATTCATCAGAACCAAGTCTAGGTTCTGTTCGATGAGCCAGTTTATGTAAAACCTATTAAATGCAAACGTGTATTCAAGAGAAAACTAGACATAGAAGGTCAAGTTATCACCTATAAAGCAAGGATAGTGGCTAAAGGATTCAGACAACGTCAAGGACTGGACTATGATGAAACCTTCTCACCACTTTCCATGTTTAAATCCATAAGAATCATACTTTCCATAGTAGCTTACCATGACTACGAGATTTGACAAATGGATGTAAAAACAACATTCCTTAACAGGAACCTTCAGGAAGATGTCTATATGACACAAACAGAAGGATTTGTGACCCCAGGTGAAGCCAAAAGGGTTTGCAAGTTGCATAAATCCGTTTATGGATTAAATAAAGCTTCCAGGTCATGGAATATTCGATTTGATGAATCCATAAAGGAATTTGGTTTCATTAAGAAAAAATGTGAGCCATGTGTTTATAAGTGGTTTAATGGGAATTTTATCGTTATCCTAGTAGTATATGTTGATGAAATATTGCTTATTGGAAATGATGTACCAGTCTTACAATTAGTTAAAGACTAGTTGAACAAGTGTTTCTCCATGAAGGACTTGGGTGAAGCAGCCTACATTCTAGGGATCAAGATCATTTGTGATAGATCCAAGAGGTTGCTTGGACTAAGTATGGGTACATACATTGACCAGATACTAAAGAGAATTACTATGGATAAATCCAATATGGGATTAGTTCCAGTGTCACATGGCCTACATCATTCTAAGAAAATGTGTTCACAGACACCACAGGAGAAATATAGAATGAGTAAGATCCCATATGCTTCGGCTATAGGATCTATCATGTTTGCCATGTTATGTACCAGTTTCGATACTGCCTATGCACTGAGCATGGTAGGAAGATATCAAGAAGATCCAAGAGAACAACATTGGGCTGATGTTAAGACTATCCTTAGGTATCTGAGAAGAACTAAGGATATGTTCCTGGTGTATGGAGGAGACGAGGAGCTTGTCATCAGAGTGTATGGTGATGCTTTTTTTCAGACACATCAAAACGATCTGAAGTCGCAATTTGGATATGTTTTCTGTCTTAATGGAGGATATGTGAGATGGAATAGTTCAAAGTATCCAGTTATTTCTGATTATACAGTGGATTCTGAATATATAACGGTTTATGACACAGCCAAGGAAGTTGTCTGGATTCGGAACTTTTTCCAGGAGCTTAATGTGGTGCCTAGCAGTAAAAATCCTGTCACATTATATTGTGATAATACTACAGTAGTGGCTCTTACAAAAGAACCAAGGTCACATCAATGGACAAAGCACATACTCGAGAAGTATCACCTCTTGAGGGATTTCTATCAGGGGGTGAAGTTACAGTGAGCAGAGTGTCCACGGAAGAGAACGTGGTGGAAACCATGACTAAAGGCCTATCTCAGCAGAAGCATAAATATCATATGAGAGCTTGCGGGTTAAAGGTTGTTAGCAGTTGGCTACAGTGAAAGTGGGAGTCTGTTGGAGTTGATGGCCTAGAACCAACTACTTTGTACTTTATTTATTAAATAAACAGCTTATCACATCTTGATTGTTCTTCTGCGTGACAATGCAAGTGAAAATGTCCCAAGTATTGTTTTTGCATTAAAGGGTCATATCATATCCCTACTATGATGAGAACATGGAAGTGACATAACACTATTCTTGAATATATGTTCTATGGCTGGATGAAGTTATTTGAGGGACATAAATAATACAGGAAATTAGGGTCGAGGACTCATGAAACTTTGAGGCACCTACTCACGGTGTGCGCCCTTGGTAATATCCCGGAGGATATATTGAGAACGAGACCCGCCAGTAGGAAATCCACATTTCATAGTTTCATTGGATGTTCCTATATGCAGATGTGTGTATTGGTCCTTAGACTTTAAGATTATTATTATTGGGAATTACAACTCGTGCACTTAGATGTATTGATGAAAACTGCGACGACACACTATTCACAGTGAGGTATGATACGTTGAGAGCGTCACGAGTAATACAACATTTTTAGATAATGAGAGAAATGATTTGTCCTTTCTGTTCCAAAATGGATGTAGATATCTCAAGCCCTTTGATGGAATTTATATAGCCTAAATAAATCCATGGCCATGGTAAGGTATGGGTGAGTTCAATTCTGGAAAGTCAAAGAAAGAATAATCGAGCACATGGGTTAATGGAACGAGCATGCAACCCACTTGATTCGAGATATCATGACAAAGGGATTATATTACACGGTAAACATTCGTATGAGGTGACACATCAATGCCGTGTCAACTTCTTTCTCTTGGGTTCCTTGACCCGTTTCTAGACAGTAATCTTTCACTTTAGGCAAGCTTGCCTAATGCCAATGAGAAATAGGCCTAGAGGGTCACACACTAAGTGCGTCCATGTATTTCAGTTAAATATTAATTTATCATGTTAAATAAAGATTAATCCCGAATGTGGTTTAATAATTATTTAAGGATGCATGATCCCATTTATTTCCACACTAGTTATTCGAGAGAATATATTGTGGATGAAATAATATATATTTATTAGCGAGTAATGTAGTTACATTTATTTAATAAATAAATATCCATTACTCAAGGAACAATAAATGTGGTGGAGGAAATAATGAAAAATGGAAAATAAAAGTACATGCCATTTATATTGAATACACACGCCGTGTAGTTTTATGGAAAATGAGTACACGCCATGTATTAATGATTACACGACGTGTAGTTTTTCCAGTCAGGATTTTGAGGAAATAGTAACGTTTTATAAAATGATATTTATTATAATCAGTGTGGGTGCATGTCAAGAAATTAATCATTCGACATAGGGGGTTTTCAATTAGAGTTAATGAAATAAATAAAACACATAACACATTTATTTATTTTCATAACTCTATAACCTCAAACCCGATTATAAATATCCTTACAACCCCAACACGTTTCCCAATCATTGTGCACAACAATTCTGGAGAGTTCTCTCAAGGCCGAAAGAACTCATTCCTCCAAGAACGCTCTCAATACCGAGAGAGATCCACCACCACCTGATCAAGGCGATCGAAGGCGGACATCGCAAGAAAAGGTTCTTCCGCACTAGCACCCAGATATCCCATCGACGAAGTCTAGAGATACGTCGAGCATGTGTGGATCACTACTAGAGGAATCCTACACTTGAATTCTAAGACGCAACGATATATCACACTGGATCGTGACTGGAGACATAAACAAAGAAATAATTCCATCAGGGAAATTCTTATCAATTAATTAAATTAATTATAACCAACATATGATGATCCTATCTCTATGGTTCTAGGACTCCCTCTTTTTTTTCGTTTTTACTTCTATTCCAAAGATTCGGCGTTTTACTTTGTGATGGATCTCGGATTGATCGTGGTTAATGATAAAATTAAAGTTAGGCACTCCCACCAACATGCTTCCGCTGCACCCAGAACCTACAATTATCTCACATGTTCACCTTCATAACTTAATCTGATTATCATGCTAGACTTAAGGATGAGCTAATTAAGGGGTATTTGGATTTGTTTCTTATCATGTGGTTGGTATTTTTAAATTAATATAGTGTTTTATTCAAATATAATAGGTAATCCACATGGACCCCTATTGAATTAAAAAAAATGAAATTCATGACCATTATTATCTGATTGGAATGTGATGTGACCATCTACTATGATGAATGAAATTTGATGTATTCATTCAAATAGTTATTCTATTTTAAGGAATAAAAAATATATGTTTTTTCTATGATTTTAAAGTCACATTCCATTTATAGTGGATAGATTAATGTGTTGATAAAATGGATTATCTGAGTGTTCATATGACGTATACAAATACATATTATTGTGGAATTTTTCATATAAATATATGTGTTGGTTTGATATAAATTGCACATAATTCCTTAGTAGATTGAGTAATAATTCAACCTTTGGCATTGTCATTTCCCAAATAAGGTGGTCAAATTTTGGAATTAAATTCTTGGAACCTTTACTATTAATAACAAATAGTTTTATTATATTAATAAAATGTATGAGGTTGATCCATTAGAATAAATTAGTCACAAATACCAATTTATTAGGTTGTTATTAATTATTGGTACAATATTTATAAATAAAACGAAACATAAAATATTAAAAATAGATTAAGAATTGTGGTAGTTGGTGTACCGGGACCAACCATTTTTATTTTGATTACATTCATATTAAATGTATTAAATATTAATAAAACTTCTTATTATATATTAATAGAACTTATTATTACATATTGTTCATTATTTTTCATGACTCTAATGTAATAATGTCCTAGAGTATACTTCACATTAATAATGTCATAGTAGTTACATTCTTTTTTGAGAACCATGAAGTGTTATGACTATATTCTTAAATAATGTTATGTGTTTAGATAATGTACTATTATGGGACACATTTTAAACAAACTATCAGGTGTGATTACTGGTAAGTGGATGAGGCATCTTCTCTTAAAGTTTTCACTTGGTAATCTCTATGATAGAAGATTATGAGAACATACTTCTTAGTAGAAATTCCTCATGTTTTGGTGTCATCAGATATTTTAATCTAAGATCATGTGTAATAGTTCTTATAATTTAATATTACCATTAATTCATGTCTTGAGTCACACACTTATATTTCTGGATGAAAACTACGATTACATATGTTTACAGTGAGGTAGGGTATGTTGGGTGCGTAATGAATTAGATTTCATTAATGAATAAGTTGGGGAAGGATTTTTCCCTAACATATTTATGTAAGTTGATATATCTACCTTTTGATTGGAATAGAACCATCACATTAAATTCCATGTCCATGGTGTAACGATATATTTATTTCAGATAATTAATGAAATATATGTCCAGAAAATAGGTTGGTGACACAAATGTGCAACCTAAATTATGATAAAATGTGATAAAGGTATTATGTTACACAATAAAAGTCCATATGTTTTTTTCATAGTTATTACATTAAGTTATTTATCTTGGTTTCCTTAATAAATTTCTAGACAACAATCTCAGACATTAGGCAAGACCACCTAATTCCAATTAGAAATAATCATAGGAGTTCATACATTAAGTGTTTCCAATCATCTCGATTAAATTTTATTTGAATTTAGTTAACTTTATAAATATTATTCACAATATTGAGGGTTATGTTTATCCACATTTTATTAATCATAAATATTTATTGATTAATGAAATGTTTAAATTAAAAATTTATTCTGGTGTTCAATAAATTCTATAGGAGTTCAGATGGACCAAGACTATGTCCAGTGATAAATATTAAATAACAATATGATTAAGTAATATTTTTTATGGTTCAATTTGGTTTTATCCACAAAGTAATAATAATAATAATAATAATATGTAAAATGTGTTTTATTAATGTTTATAATATAATTTATGGTCTGAGATACAATTAAATAATTATTTTAACCTAAACCTTGGATCTATAAAAAGATGGTTATATCTATTGTGTAAGGTGTGAAATAGTAGATCAATGTAATAAAAATAGATACTTTTTGTGTACAATTAATCTTATCTTGACTCATCCTTATCTCTCAATCTCAAGAACAATAAACACAAGATAGATCCCTTCAAGACTGAAAGACAAGTGATCAACAAAAACAACGTAACATAATAGATTCACCATGCTAGAACTTGGATATTGATTGAAATTGATTAGAGATCAAAGGAACACCTTTGGATCACTGCTAGGGGGATTCTATCCTTAGATTCTCATAGTGAAACCATGGTAATATTAAAGGGTCATTTCATATGATCAACATCATCAATGAAGAACGGTTTCTAAGACAAGGTAATTATTTCTTTTGATATTAAATAAATTAATTATAAATTAAATTTTCAAGATCATAATTCATGGTTTCTAGAGACTCAAAAATAAAAATAAATTTTAATATATCGACCACCACCACATGCTTCTGATGGCCCGAGAACTAGAAAGTGGTTTCAGAGCATATCATTTTTAAATTTATAATTATTTATTTTATTATTGATCCATACAAAATCATGGTTGATTTTTCATTTCATGTTATTTTTTCTTTAATCTTATTTCAATTAACATATTATTTATATATTAATCACGTTTCTTTGGTGTTTTATTTTATTAAAGGTCTAATAATAGATGATTAATGAATAGATATGACATCATGAACCTCTAATTTTTGGCCGGTAAGACATGGTTACACAATGTGTACTTGTAAGTACACACTGTGTACCATATTGCACTGCACCTAGTCATATCATAAGATACATGACATACCACATAGTTGTTACACATGATTTACACTACATGTAGAATGAACAACCTGGAACATGATTTCTGGATTGCACAGTGTGTATTAGATTACACATTGTGTAGTCTACATGGGTTATCAGCATAAATCATACAATTTTTGTGGTCATTATACATGGTCAGACCACATGAGACTAAAAACATAAATCATTTATGATATACATGATGTGCATGTTTTGTAAATGGTGTATAGTTTATTAATTCCCCCATTTGAGATACATGCCATGTTATTTGAAAAAATAGCATTAGAGATACATGGAATGTAGCTGGATTACACACATCAGGTAGTATCTTTCCTGAGAACATGTCGATTGTTTTGGTGGGTTGCATGGGTACACAAAATTTTGATCACATGGTGCGTAGAAATCATATACACACTTTGTAATATAGTGAGATACACACCAAAGACCCAGGAGAGTATCTCAGGAAAACAAAAAAAGGATACATAGTGTGTAGCTAGAATGTAGATACCATGTAGTCCGACCGATTCAACACACTAAAGCCCCAGGCGAGTGACCCAGATACAAGGAAACTGAGGTACACAACGTGCATCTGGATAGTACACACCTTGTAGTATGCTAATAAGTGACAGAATTGAATTACATTAAATTGAAAAATTACATCATTAAAACCTTGTTGTTTTGATTGAATTTTTTGTGTTTGAAAATCTAAGAAGGGTTTTAAATAATTTTAATTTCTCAATTAATTTATCATAACAAATCTAAAATTATTGGTTCTATTATTTATTTTCCATTAATTACTTTATGATGGTTATCTCCAAGAGGATTCATATAGACATTAAGATGAAATGGGATTAATTAATTAATTTATTAATTAATTAAATAATTTTTAACCTAATATGAACAAATGGATAAAGAAATAAATGTTATCTATTTAATTTTTCATATACATTTCAAGTTAGACTATTCAAGAGCATAACCAAGACCTGTGTATGTGTTGTATGTTTTAATTTTATTTATTGCATGGGTTTGAAATTATTTATCATTAACTTAAATTTGATGGTCTATAATTCATCACTCCCCCCGTTATTTTATAAGGCCTTTGTGTCCAATGATATTTATGTAATAACCCTTTAACCAATCCTTCAGTTCCTCTCACCTGCGGGTGAGTTATAAATATTTTTAATTAAAGGAGTCTCCCATGGTTTGTTTAGGTGGTTAAATAAGGAACCATAATGATTCCAACTCAGGTGTTACATAGGTGGACAAGAATAATGTTGTAACTCATGACAAGAATGGAAACATGAGTTATTTCCCCTAGGTCAAGGGATGATTTAATGTACGCTCATTAAACCAACCATTAGATAAATCTCATGAAAGGAAATTTAATTATTATTTTATTTACACATATATATTTATTTATTTTATTGATGCAAGGCCGCAATCACATAAATAAATGAATTAATGTGAAAATAATGAAATTAAATAAATGAATTATGCATAAATGTTTTATCAAAAAAAATTAATTAAATAAGTAACAACCTTTTAATATTAAAAAGAAATGTAAAAGATAAAACAAGATAAAATTTATGCAATATAAATTAAAATTCTTCAATTAAATATTTATTCATTTTTGTCCTTTCATTACTTGATTAGGAATAAAATCCTTAGAACTAATTGTTTGAAAACCCATAGTTGAGACACTTACTTTTAATGTGGAGTTGTTGTGAAGGTTATGGGTTGAATTAACCATCAAACATCAAGATAAGTATCCCTCTCTAAACAGGATATAACTTGGAGGAAAAGTGTTGAGGAAATCCAAGTCAGGATTTCAAGATAGGGGAGTTCACTGAAAAGATCAAGGATCTATAAGACCATAGTTAGAAAAGACTTGCCTGCCTAAAAACCTTCAAGTAGCTTCAACAACCCTAATTGGGGTTATGCAAAAGGGGTATATGGATACATTCCACCAAAATGTTATAGGAACTAGAAACATGAGTTAAATGGTTAGATCTATTGGGAGTTGATAAAATAGTGGTATCTTTAATAAAATAAATTAATTTATAATTTCTCAAATGGTTCATAATCAATAAAAAGTACTAATAATATACTCTTTTAATTGTAGAATAAAATGGAAATCTAGTAATATAAAATATACCTATGATCAATATTGGATAAATAAAACCTCCTAACTAGATGTAACTTCCATGGGTGGTTTAGATTCCTTCATATTATTCTATACCATGAAAAGAAATCTTACATTCTAGGATCCTCAATTACCAATCCACCTGCCAAGGAGGTCAGTGATGAAGGATTTCTTGTCAACAAAAAACATTTGAGTTGCGTGGTAAATTTTCAATGTTTGATGTTTTTTTCTATGTCTATTGAACTCATGAAGTCTAAAAAAAACATGGATGTGTATAGAATGATTGACCACCTTCATGGTTTTACCCAGAGAGAGATATAAATGAACAATTTGAGATTTAAAAGGTGATCTCACAAAAAAATATTAGAGAGGTTTCCCCAGCTGGTCCTTATGTAGTAAAGATCAGAGGATAAATTGAGTGCCTAGAGGTTATAGGGTTTAAAATCCCCAAATAATTGGGCATTGATCTAATTCTCACACCACTCCCTCATAGATTCTATAGATTTTTTTTGAATTTTAATACGAACAACATTGATCAGTCACTACCAGATCTTATAACTTTTCTTCATCAAGTAGATAAGGATAAAAAGTGTGAGAAACCTTATCTTATTATGGTGAATAAATATAAAGGTCAAGCAAAGATCTTTAAAACCAAATCCTGTTCACACCCTTCAAAGAGGGGGATGATCAACGGGAAAGAAAGGAACTAGATGTTGTTTGTTTCACATGTGGAAAGAAGAACCAATGGTAGAAAAATTGTGCCCAACCAAAGAATCAAGGATAATATTCAAATGAATTTGTGATCAAGTTCAATTTATCTATTTCTTAAAATTGGTTATTAGATATAGCTTGTGTTTCTCACACGTGTATTCAAATATAGGAACCATGTAGACTTAGAAAGATTGATAGAGATGAAATTGATCTACGAGTTTACAATGGATTTAAAATTTTTGTTGTAGCTATGGGGAACTACCACCTCAAATTACTAACAACAATTATCATGGTTTTAAAGAGCTATTATAATGTGCCTCTGGTTAACAAAAAAATTATATCTATATCTATACATGATATGAATGGATTTGTTTTCAAGTTCATAATTGAATGTTTCTTATTTTATAAAGATAAAATTTGTTATGGTAAGGAATATTTAAGTAACAGTCTTTATATGTTGGATTACAAAAACCAAGTAATGGAAATCAATAATGAAACTACTTCACATTAATCATACCACACCCAACTATGGAATCACTGACTAGGTCATGTAAATGAAAATATCTTGACTAAGCTATATGAAGTTGGATATTTTAATTATTTTACACTAAAACCACTTAGTATATGTCACACATATTTACAATGTAAAATGAACAAAGATCCATTTAGTGTAAAAGGTTAAAGGGCCAAAGATCTTCTTGAATTAGTTCATACAGATGCCTGTGGACTATTTCCTATTGGGACAAGGGGTGGGTACTCATACTTGATAAATTTTATTGATGATTTTAGTAGATATGTATATGTATATTTAATGAGTTATAAGTCATATTTTTTTTGATAATTTCATGGAATACAAGAATGAAGTTGAGAACCAGCTTAGTAAAAAGATTAAGAAACTCTGCTCAGACTGTGGTGGATAATATCTTAATTAAGACTTCATTTATTACTTATGGGAGTTTAGGATCTTATCTCAACTCAATCCTTTAACTCCTTAGTGGAATGTTGTTTGTTAAAGGAGGAACCATACCTTGCTGGTCATGGTTAGATCAATGATGTTTCATGCGAGACTTTCATTATCCTTTTGAAGATACATATTACAAACAACAACACCAATACTAAACCATGTTCCAAATAAAGATAAAGACGATATATCATGCCATTTATGGAATGGAAAGAAACCCATATTTTCATACTTACATGTGTGGGGTTATGAAGAATTTCCTAAGTCCTCTTTAGGTAACAAACTTTCACCTGAAGTCATAAAGTGTATTTTTATTAGATACCCCAAAGAAACATGGAGATATTACCTATATGAACCCTCATAAAAAATGTAATAGTGGAATGACATGCCATATTCCTTTAGAGGGATCACATATCTGAAAGAGATAGTGGTAGTGAGATATACTTTGATGAATGTGAGGCTCAAGGTACAAAAGTGTTGGCAAAGGAACAGATTCCACAAAGCCTCATGGAAGAAGAAATTATTCCAGAGACATAAGTACTAAGTAGGAGTACAAGAGATTCTAAAGAACCATAATGATATTATTTTATAATAACAATGGATAGTGACTCATTATTAGTCGATAATAATGATCCCTTAACCTATGAGTAAGTAGTAAGTGTCACTGATGCTTCCAAGTGGCAAGAATACATGAATTATGAAAGATATTCCATGTACCAAAAATAAGTTCGGATTTTGGTATATCCTTCAATGGATGTAAATCTTGTAGGTTCCAAATGGGTATTCTAGAAGAAATTGTACATGGAAGGACAGTCAGTACCTATAATGGATGATAGGTTTCAAAAGGTTTTATACAACATCATGGCATTGAATATGGAAAAACATTTTCACCAGTTTAAATGTTGAAATCCATCATAATTCTACTTTCTATTATGGAATACCATATCTATGATAGTTGAAAAATCAATTTCAAAAAAGCCTGACTTAATAATATACCTTAAGAAGATGTATATATGACACAACCCAAAGGGTTAGTGACTTCAAAGGATTACAAAATGAAATGAAAATTATAAAAAACCATTTATGGATTAAAGCAGGAATATAGGTCATGGAAATTTTCTTTTGATGAATCCATAAAATAATTTGGTTTCATAAATAACGAGTATGATCCTGGTGTCTAAAAATGGTTTAGTGGGAGTTGGGTCATTTTCATAATAGTATATGTTGATGACGTATTACTCATTGGAAACTAAATACCAGTCTTACAATCTGTTAAAGCATGGTTGAATATTTACTTCTTTATGAAGGACTTGGGAGAGGGTGCATATATAATTGGGATCAAGATCCAATGTGATATATCCAAGAGGTTGCTCAAAATAATTCAAAGTACATACATTTATAATATACTGAAGAGATTTAGTATGGAACAATATAAGAGGGTATTGTTTCCGGTATCACGTGGCATTCGTCTTTCTAGGAAAATATGTCCTCGAAAACTTGAGGAAAGAAATAGAATGATAAGGATTACATAAGAATTAGTGATTGGGTCAGTCATGAATTTTATGTTATGTACTATGCTATATGTCACATATGCATTAAGTGTGGTAGGAATATATCAAGTTAGCCGAGGTGACCACTATTAAATGCCAGTCAAGACAATCCTTAAGTATTTGAGGCATAATAAGGTTTTTTTATTAGTTTATTGAGTATATGAAAAACTAGTCATTAGAGGATATGCATATTATAGTTTCCAAACTGATCAAGATGACATGAGGTCACAAATGAGATACATATTCCCTTTGAATTAAGATATTATGAGATAGAATATCTCAAAGCGGAATGTGATCACAAATTATACAGTTGATTCAGAGTATGTTACAACTTTTGAGGCTAATAAAGAAGAAATATGGATTTAGAGATTCATCAAAGATATTTATGTGGTACCTACCGGTAAATATCCTATCACTTTATATTATGATAATATTGTAGCAGTGGCTCTCAAAAAATGAAAAAGTCACATTAATAGAAAAATCACATACTTTGAAAGTATCATATATTAAGGAATTTATTTTAGAGAGGTGAAGTTATAGTGAGTAATATTTCCATAGAATAAAACTTGGTGGACCCCTTTAATAAAGACATGACTCAGAAAAAACATGATTATCATGTGAGGTCTATAATAAAAAGTTGATTTTTAACTCAATGATATACTTAAGGGAATTCCAAAAATACATGTTCATATCCTGTAGAGAAATAAAATTAGGTGGAACATGGGCTATGGAATGTATCATTTGGGGTGTGGGAGTGGGTCATGGATGAGAGATATCTTAAAAATATCCCTCGTCGATCTCATCCTCCACCTTAATATATGCATACTCCTTGCACCACTTATAGAGTTTTCATTATATTAGAATTGTGTAGCCTAGTCTTTTTGGATAAAGTTGGGTTGAATGCTAGTAGTATGTACAGTAGTAGTGTGAAATTACTATAGAAGTATGAGATAGGAAACTGTAGCATTGTGGAATTAGACATGGAACTATAGAATCATGTGACTGGAAACATAGATAAGTCACTGTGGCACCACGAACTTCTAACCTCCAGTCACTATAGCATCTTGGACTCGGGTGGCTACAAAACTATAGCATAGTGTATTTACTAGGTGGTTGGTGGTATAGTATCATGATCTTACTTAATGAGATAATTGGATCTTGGATTTCTATATACATGAAACTCTAAATATCTCCCATTAATTGAAATCCTAAAACTTTTTAAGTGTACTACCTCTATGTGGACGTAGATATTTTTCCTGAACCATGAAAATAATTGTATCCATATTCATCTTATTCTTAATTTTTTATATTTTCTTCATTTTAAAACCTATATGTCGCTGCAATTCTTATCATTTCTGAAAAATCTTTCTTCTTTATCAATATCATATTACCCAATAATGGTAAACCACCATGCTAAATATTTACAAGAGAGGAAAGTAGAATAGAAGTTATGAACACTCCCTAATGATTCACTATATGAGTGATAAAATTTCCCCCCATGATAGTTCCCTTGTATTTATTCCAATGGCACTCAAAATATAAAGAAAACTAGCATGCCCCATTGAACATACTTGGAATAAAAATGGTGTGCAATAAAATCACATCAAATTAACTCACATTACCTTGTGAGTCACCCTCAATGATTCAAGAGTGTGTGATCCCTTGATGGATAATATTAATGATAGAATTAATCCTTTGTGTACTATTTTTCTTGGTTTCATTATGATTTATCTTTAGATTCATTGCAAGAGTCGACTAAAGGTGATGTATGGGGGTCCTATTAGGCCCCAAAATCAAATCACCATAGGCCTCGTCGTGATAAAATCATAACTATAAATGTCAATACTAACCCCAAAAATAAACCAAATATAGGTTCCAATTATAAAAACCTATCTTGAACTCCAAATCCTCATGATCATACTATAGGGTTATCAAAATATTTAGTACACACTTTCTATGTTCTTTCTCATTCACTTAGAAAATATGTTCAAGACATGGCATGTAGTGCCTCTATAACCACCTCATCCAAACCAATTTGCACCATGATATATATTTCTAAGGTCTTATTCATATGGATCCTCTTCTTTTAGAGTTTATGTATCCTCTCTCAGTGCTTGGTATTTTTTAATTGGGGGCATCAGTGGAGGTGTTTTTGGGAAGGATTCTCACTTGAGGATAAGCAAAGGATTTTGGGATTAAAAAGGCTTGAGGTTTGGGATGATGATGAGGGTGGGATAGGGTAAGGATCTAGTGGTGGAGTGGGTGGTTTGTATTTTTTACATTTTAAAACACTTTATGGTAATCTTCTCAGTTCATTCAAGATAAGTTTGTTTCCTATTTTTAGAAGGAGGTTTGGTGTTCTTCTTCAATTCCATGATATGTAATGAAGGGTGAACGAGTTTTTAGGGGTTTAAATTTAATTGGGGGGGGGGGGGTGGATGTATTTAGAGTATTTTTGGATGGGAGATGGTTGGTTATGTAGAAAAAAAGTTTTCAGTGGTTCCAAATAGGGAAAGGGGTTGACCACTGGGTGTAAAATGTTGTAGGGAGGGATCGGAAAAGACACAAGAAAGGTTGGAGGTAAATACATGGTCAATCTGATTGATATGTGTCATGAACCAGGCCGGTGCATCATCCGAACCAACGCTCGACCCTATAGCATCCCTCCTCTTTATCACATAAACTTTCATTACATTTTACAAAACCGAGGATCTTTAAGGTTTAGTGTCTTGGAAACCAGGAACTTTAAACATGAAAACATAAAACATTCTTCTAAAACACTTGAAAGGATTATCCTCATGTTCATCCTTGGTTCATTACTGCATCACATAACCTGGGAGCATACATCAAAATAAAGGGTGAGCAAAAATCCCAGTAATAAAAACAAGAGAAACATTTTACATGTGAACAGGAGATACTTCAATAAGGTCATGAAAAAGAACTTTAAGGCATGCGAATGAAATAAGGAGGCATATCATAATAAAAATAACATTTTTCATAACATGAAAATGTGGCTACATCATTTAACATATACAATCATGAACATATCACCAAGGTCCATCCCCAAGGTGTTATTTGAAAACTACCAAGGTTATTCACCAAGGTATCGTGAAAATTGTAATCTCTAGTGGTTACATCATTACCCAATGCATTGGAGCGCTATTAGGGCGAACCCTTAAATTTTCCTTTATTATCATGTGAGCCACATATATCATCATCAAAAATTTCATAAATAACCCATATAGCATAAAATAAATGGGTTTCATTTCATAATCACAACGTTTTAAAACTGCTTTAAAGACATGATCTTTACATCACTTTAAAACCCACAGAAAAGGAAGGTGGGTCTCATGTATGTAAATCCCAGAATTTAAAATAGAACATTTTGGTATATATGTGAATACCCATTTAGAAGAAAGATCTTTGAGTATTCACTTAATAATATAAAAGAACTTTAGAAAAAGAGAGAGACATTTTGAGACGGAAATTCTGCAGCATAACGGCTATGTTACGAGGTTTTAGAAGACATTAAAAGAGAGGTAAAATGGGTCAAACATTCATAAATGCCCCATAAAATAGTATATGGACAGAATAAGAAGGATACATGATCATGGTAAGGAAATTTCAAGGACATACCATTTGAAATGAAAAACATGGAAGGAAGACAAAAATTAGATTTCTCTTATGAAAGTTTGGCAGCCTAACGACGTTACTTAAACTTCAACAAAAATGATTTGAAAAGATCAAATAGGGTATATAATCATGTGAAAATAAGAGTTCAGTATGATAGATATAGAGATAATTCCACAACATAACAAAAGGGAACTTGAAAGAATTGACATGAAAGTAGAACTTCAAAACGAGAAGGGTGAAGAACCACTTAAAAATTCGGCAGCCTAACAGAGCCACTTAAAATGTCAAAATATTGAATTGAAGAGATCAAATGGGGCCTCTCATCATATGAACATAAAAGTCCAGTATGATAGATATAGAGATCATAACCCAACATAACAAAAAGGAACTTGAAATAATTGACATGAAAGTAGAACTTCAAAACGAGAAGGGTGAAGAACCACTTAAAAATTTGGCATCCTAACAGCGCCACTTAAAACATCAAAATACTGAATTGAAGAGATCAAATGGGGTCTCTCATCATATGAACATAAGAGTACATTATGATAGATATATAGATCATACCCCAACATAACAAAAAGGAACTTGAAATAATTGACATGAAAGTAGAACTTCAAAACGAGAAGGGTGAAGAACCACTTAAAAATTCGGCAGCCTAACGCCGCCACTTAAAACTTCAAAATACTGAATTGAAGAGATAAAATGGGGTCTCTCATCATATGAAAACAAGAGTACAGTATGATAGATATAGAGATCATACCCCAACATAACAAAAAGGAACTTGAAATAATTGACATGAAAGTAGAACTTCAAAACGAGAAGGGTGAAGAACAACTTAAAAATTCGGCAGCCTAACGGTGCCACTTAAAACTTCAAAATACTGAATTGAAGCGATAAAATGGGGTATCTCATCATATGATCATAAAAGATCAGTATGATAAATTTAGAGATCATACCCCAACATTATAAAAAGGAACTTGAAATACTTTACATGAAAATAGATCTTGAAAATGAGAAGGGAGAAAGAATCCATTACAAAAATTTCGGCAGCCTAACGGCGCCACTTAAAACTTCATAAAACGAAATAGTGAGAAAAAGAGGGGATCTCTCATTATATGAACATAAAAAGGGCAGTAAGAGGAGTATAAAAGAACATCCTCCAACATAAGAACATGGAGCATAAAAGGAATGACATAAAAGAGATTACTTGAAATGAAAGAGAGAGGTCGGATCCCTTACCTTAAAACATAACTCTTAAAACTCAAAGGTTGGGACCTTGAGGGCCTGGGGGAACCATGGGAGGACTCCTTGGAAGGTAATGAGACCAGAACTTCGTTGGGGGAGAGTGGGGAGTCGAATGGATGAGAGGATGTCTTGGTATTTATAGGGAAAGTGAGGGGATAAGGCATTAATGGCAAAGGGACACCTCATTAGTGGTTTTGGAAAAACCATGGGCTTGCCCATGGTATTTGCCCATGGTATTGGCCACTTGGGACACCTCATAACATATCTCACTATTCATAATTCGAACATATTGATTACAAACTTAATACATCATTTAATGATATCATTAAACACCCGTAACTTAAAAACTGTATTTTCACTATTCATCGAAAATTCAACTTTCTCAGAATAATCCCAAAATTTCACATTAACAAAATATCAATGCTATGATTACAAATATGAACTCCATTTTATAAAAATAATTTTCTAAATATTTTTAATTTAATTTTTAAATAACAACACTATTCACCGAAAATTCATTTTTCCAGAAAAAACCCCAAAAATTACAATAGCATAATATCGATGCTCTGAGTTCAAAAATGAAATCCGTTTTATAAAAATAATTATCTAAATATTTTTAATTAAATTTTTAATTAAAAAACACTATTCACCCGAAAAAACTAATACTTGAATAATAATTTATGAAACCATTATTTAACCATTTTATTAAATCACATTACTTAATCAAGGTGCCTAGATTATATTAATACTTTCTTTAAATGAGATTACTAATCCATTTGGACACATTACTAATCCTAATCATAAAATCACTATTCACAATTTACTATTCATCAAAAATTAAGTTGATCTTATTAGACTCTAAATTTCGTACTGAACATAATTATAGAAGACCATTTTTTGAAAATCATTACACATTTTTAATTATTTATGGTTTACACAACCATTTTTAAAATATCCTTTTTCTAAAATTCATCAAAAATATGCATACTATATTTATCCGGTCATTTGAAAATTCATAAACTTCATCATAAGAAGAAATACCAATTTTTATTTAAAACAAAGGATTACACAAGGCAGTTACGGTCTCCTTACATAGCCCCTTATCACACCAGCATAAGACCTAAGTGTAAGGTGTGCTAAGGTGAGAGAATCCGAGGGAGGCTCGACCAACATCGCACGAGTAGTAATTTCTATCAGTTTGAACTTCTCACAAAGGCGATCTTGTTATAACTTTATACGATGAAGTTCAGCTTGGGTTTGGTCCAGAGCAAAGCCCAGTGGTGCTACCTCCTTCCCAAGTTCTGTTAGATGGGCTTCGATTGGTCCATGACTACTGGGTGAGGCCATCGAATCTTGTTTCTATATTAATTAACCAATATTACTTGTATTTAGAGACAATAATCAAAATGTTTAGTTTCCAGTGGTAATATTGACCAATGGTCATATAACCGTTAAAAACCAACAGTATCATTTTAATTATACTTATGTTATCAAATGAAACATTTTTGATGAGTATAAAAATAAAATAACACATAAAATTAGGAAACAAGATTTATTCAAAATTTCGGGTTGTTACAATCTTCCCCCCTTAAGAAATTGCATCCTCGCAATTTTTTAAAATTAGGTTTTGAAATTTCATTGAAAGTCCCACATCGGAAAAGGAGTCAGTAAAACTATTACTTTAAAAGAAAGAAAGGGAAGTACGAAGGTCACCCGAGTTAGCCCACACTAGGATTCCATGTAGGAAAACATGGACATGGAGGAGAAAACAAAGGGTCAAGTTCTGAGGGAGAGTGACAGAGAACATGATTAGGAGAAAGTTAACCATAAGAAAATCCCAAACTTATGATGTGTGTAAAAGATCTTTGATTACCTAGTAGGAAACGTAAACCAACAACGTTTTTGTTTTACGTTCCTTTTCATAATTTTGAGGAATTCATTTACAACATAGAACAAAAAAATAAGGAAATATATCTACCTTCATGTAGAGCTTCACCCTTTAATAAGTTTCTACCAAAACTAATCTTTTCTCCCAAACGATGAGAATTAAAAACTACTTGGTCTCATCAAAACACAAGAATCATCTTCTAGAGAATCACATAATTCACAAAATATTAACTATCTATTTCTTCTATCTTTAAACATTATCCAAAAAAATAGAAAGGTTAAGGTAAAACAACTCTTCAAAAAGAAATAATCTCATAGGAATGGAAACTAATTTTAAATCTTCAATGTTCCATGGTAATACCCAAAGTTCATCATAGACCATCCCATAAATAATGGTCCTTAAAATTCCTCAAAATAAACCAAACTAATATTGAAACCCAAATACAAGAAGGATTTGATAACATAGTCTTCCAAAATAAACTTCATTGTTCATCTACAAACAACATCAACCACTCCTAACATCTTATAACAAAATTATCTAAACTAAACATATTTTACCCAAGATAGGTTAATCATTCCCATAAGTAACCTAAATTACTATAAGTCCACCATAAATTCATCGATTCTTCAAAATATAAGTCAACCTTACTCCTCAATGAAAATACCATAGTAATCTATTTACCTCGATCATATAGGGTCCCTAAAATAGTGAACGTGTTCCAAAATAATAATCATCTTTTAATCCCCTAATCACCTCTGTCGTATTAATACGAAAATCGTCGCATTTCCTATCACATTGGTTTTTGGGACATTTTCTTCCATTTCCCGCCATTAACTAATAAAAGAAACTATAATTAGGGGCTTATTTACTTAGCTAATAATCATGAAAAGGAAACTTTAAGCATAAAAGGATAAACATGTAGAATAAAAGTATATCCAAACTTGTGATCCCCTAGGTTCCAATCTAGGTTATCCATGATCATATATTCTTATGTGAATCTTTATTTTGTTTTATCCTTGTTCCTTTAATAATGGTTCATACTAAGCTTATGAATTTACCAAAGAATATCCCCCAGGAGTGTCGTAACCAAGAGTGCAGCAAGGCCCGTTGTCGTGTACCAGTTCCCATTCGAGTCTAGCTCAAAGCGGTGTTTTCAGGTTTTACCCCTATGTACATCTGTGCCAGAGCCACCTCTACCTGCTCGTATCCAGACAGGGATATATTTTCTTGGAAACCCCTTACTCAATACTCACCAAAATACCAGGAATATTTCCTATATTTAAACTTTTCTATAGGGTTCTTCCTAGATTTTTCATATCCTAATTTCCACAAATAACTAAACCATCCTTTGATACCAACTATAGCATCCCGCCTCTTTATCACATAAACTTTCATTACATTTTACAAAACCGAGGATCTTTAAGGTTTAGTGTCTTGGAAACCAGGAACTTTAAACATGAAAACATAAAAGATTCTTCTAAAACACTTGAAAGGATTCTCCTCATGTTCATCCTAGGTTCATTACTGCATCACATAACCTGGGAGCATACATCAAAAGAAAGGGTGAGCAAAAAGCCCAGTAAGAAAAACAAGAGAAATATTTTACATGTGAACTGGAGATACTTCAATAAGGTCATGAAAAAGAACTTTAAGGCATGAGAATGAAATAAGGAGGCATATCATAATAAAAATAACATTTTTCATAACTTGAAAATGTGGATACATCATTTAACATAGACAATCATGAACATATCACCAAGTTCCATCCCCAAGGTGTCATTTGAAAATTACCAAGGTTATTCACCAAGGTATCGTAAAAATTGTAATCTCTAGTGGTTACATTATTACCCAATGCATTGGAGCGCTATCCGGGCGCACCCTTAAATTTGCCTTTATTATCATGTGAGACACATATATAATCATCAAAAATTTCATAAATAACCCATATAGCATAAAATAAATGGGTTTCATTTCATAATCACAACGTTTTAAAACTTCTTTAAAGACATGATCTTTACATCACTTTAAAACCCACAGAAAAGGAAGGTGGGTCTCATGTATGTAAATCCCAGAATTTAAAATAGAAAATTTTGGTATATATGTGAATACCCCTTTATAAGAAAGAGCTTTGAGTATTCACTTAAAAATTCGGCAGCCTAACGCCGCCACTTAAAACTTAAAAATACTGAATTGAAGAGATAAAATGGGGTCTCTCATCATATGAAAACAAGAGTACAGTATGATAGATATAGATATCATACCCCAACATAACAAAAAGGAACTTGAAATAATTGACATGAAAGTAGAACTTCAAAACGAGAAGGGTGAAGAACTACTTAAAAATTCGGCAGCCTAATGGCGCCACTTAAAACTTCAAAATACTGAATTGAAGCGATCAAATGGGGTCTCTCATAATATAATCATAAAAGATGAGTATGATAAATTTAGAGATCATACCCCAACATAATAAAAAGGAACTTGAAATACTTTACATGAAAATAGATCTTGAAAAATGAGAAGGGAGAAAGAATCCGTTACAAAAATTTCGGCAGTCTAACGGCGCCACTTAAAACTTAATAAAACGAAATAATGATAAAAAGAGGGGATCTCTCATTATATGAACATAAAAAGGGCAGTAAGAGGAGTATAAAAGAACATCCTCCAACATAAGAACATGGAGCATAAAAGGAATGACATAAAAGAGATTACTTGAAATGAAAGAGAGAGGTCGGATCCCTTACCTTAAAACATAACTCTTAAAACTCAAAGGTTGGGACCTTGAGGGATTGGGGGCACCATGGGAGGACTCCTTGGGAGGTAAGGAGACCAGAACTTCGTTGGGGGAGAGTGGGGAGTCGAATGGATGAGAGGATGGCTTGGTATTTATAGGGAAAGTGAGGGGACAAGGCATTAATGGCAAAAGGACACCTCATTAGTGGTTTTGGAAAAACCATGGGCTTGCCCATGGTATTTGCCCATGGTATTGGCCACTTGGGACACCTCATACCTTATCTCACTATTCATAATTCGAACATATTGATTACAAAGTTAATACATCATTTAATGATGTCATTAAACAACCGTAACTTAAAAACTGTATTTTCACTATTCATCGAAAATTCAACTTTCTCAGAATAATCCCAAAATTTCACCTTAACAAAATATCAACACTCTGATTACAAATATGAACTCCATTTTATAAAAATAATTTTCTAAATATTTTTAATTTAATTTTTAAATAACAACACTATTCACCGAAAATTCATTTTTTTTCAGAAAAAACCCCAAAAATTACCATAGCATAATATCGGTGCTCTGAGTTCAAAAATGAAATCCGTTTTATAAAAATAATTATCTAAATATTTTTATTTAATTTTTAATTAAAAAACACTATTCACCCGAAAAAACTAATACTTGAATAATAATTTATGAAACCGTTATTTAACCATTTTATTGAATCACATTACTTAATCAAGGTGCCTAGATTATATTAATACTTTCTTTAAGTGAGATTACTAATCCATTTGCACACATTACTAATCCTAATCATAATATCACTATTCACAATTTACTATTCATCAAAAATTAAGTTGATCTTATTAGACTCTAAATTTCATACTGAACATAATTGTAGAAGACCATTTTTCAAAAATCATTACACATTTTTAATTATTTAAGGTTTACACAACCCTTTTTAAAATATCCTTTTTCTAAAATTCATCAAAAATATGCATACTATATTTATCCGGTCATTTGAAAATTCATAAACTTCATCATAAGAAGAAATCCCATTTTTTATTTAAAAAAAAGGATTACACAAGGCAGTTACGGTCTCCTTACATATCCCCTTATCACACCAGCATAAGACCTAAGTGTAAGGTGTGCTAAGGTGAGAGAATCCGAGGGAGGCTCGACCAACATCGCACGAGTAGTAATTTCTATCAGTTTGAACTTCTCACAAAGGCAATCCCGTTCTAGTTTTATACGATGAAGTTCAGCTTGGGTTTGGTCCAGAGCAAAGCTCAGTGGCGCTACCTCCTTCCCAAGTTCTGTTAGATGGGCTTCGATTGGTCCAAGACTACTGGGTGAGGCCATCGAATCTTGTTTCTATATTAATTAACCAAGATTACTTGTATTTAGAGACAATAATCAAAACGTTTAGTTTCCAGTGGTAATATTGACCAATGGTCATATAACCATCAAAAACCAACAGTATCATTTTAATTATACTCATGTTATCAAATGAAACATTTTTGATGAGTATAAAAATAAAATAACACATAAAATTAGGAAACAAGATTTATTCAAAATTTCGGGTTGTTATAATCTTCCCCCCTTAAGAAATTTCATCCTCGCAATTTTTTAAAATTAGGTTTTGAAATTTCATTGAAAGTCCCACATCGGAAAAGTAGTCAGTAAAACTATTACTTTAAAAGAAAGAAAGGGAAGTACGAAGGTCACCCGAGTTAGCCCACACTAGGATTCCATGTAGGAAAACATGGACATGGAGGAGAAAACAAAGGATCACGTTCTGAGGGAGGGTGACAGAGAACATGATTAGGAGAAAATTAACCATAAGAAAATCCCAAACTTATGATGTGTGTAAAAGATCTTTGATTACCTAGTAGGAACCGTAAACCAACAACGTTTTTGTTTTACGTTCCTTTTCATAATTTTGAGGAATCCATTTACAACATAGAAAAAAAATAAGGAAATATATCTACCTTCATGTAGAGGTTCACCCTTTAATAAGTTTCTACCAAAACTAATCTTTTCTCCCAAACGATGAGAATTCAAAACTACTTGGTCTCATCAAAACACAAGAATCATCTTCTAGAGAATCACATAATTCACAAAATATTAACTATCTATTTCTTCTATCTTTAAACATTTTCCAAAAAAACAGAAAGGTTAAGGTAAAACAACTCTTGAAAAAGAAATAATCTCATAGGAATGGAAACTAATTTTAAATCTTCAATGTTCCATGGTAATACCCAAAGTTCATCATAGACCATCCCATAAATAACGGTCCTTAAAATTCCTCAAAATAAACCAAACTAAGATTGAAACCCAAATACTGGAAGGATTTGATAACATAGTCTTCCAAAATAAACTTCATTGTTCATCTCCAAACAACATCAACCACTCCTTACATCTTATAACAAAATTATCTAAACTAAACATATTTTACCCAAGACAGGTTAATCATTCCCGTAAGTAACCTAAATTACTATAAGTCCACCATAAATTCATCGATTCATCAAAATATAAGTCAACCTTACTCCTCAATGAAAATATCGTAGTAATCTATTTACCTCGATCATATAGGGTCCCTAAAATAGTGAACGTATTCCAAAATAATAATCATCTTTTAATCCCCTAATCACCTCTGTCGTATTAATACGAAAATCGTCGCATTTCCTATCACATTGGTTTTTGGGACATTTTCTTCCATTTCCTTCCATTAACTAAGAAAAGAAACTATAATTAGGGGCTTATTTACTTAGCTAATAATCATGAAAAGGAAACTTTAAGCATAAAAGGATAAACATGTAGAATAAAAGTATATCCTAACTTGTGATCCCCTAGGTTCCAATCTAGGTTATCCATGATCATATATTCTTATGTGAATCTTTATTTTGTTTTTTCCTTGTTCCTTTAATAATAGTTCATACTAATCTTATGAATTTACCAAAGCATATCCCCCGGGAGTGTCGTAACCAAGAGTGCAGCAAGGCCCGTTGTCGTGTACCAGTTCCCGTTCGAGTCTAGCTCAAAGTGGTGTTTTCAGGTTTTACCCCTATGTACATCTGTGCTAGAGCCACCTCTACCTGCTCATATCCAGACATGGATGTATTTTCTTGGAAACCCCTTACCCAATACTCACCAAAATACCAGAAATATTTCCTATATTTAAACTTTTCTATAGGGTTATTCCTAGATTTTTCATATCCTAATTTCCACAAATAACTAAACCATCCTTTGATACCAACTATAGCATCCCACCTCTTTATCACATAAACTTTCATTACATTTTACAAAACCGAGGATCTTTAAGGTTTAGTGTCTTGGAAACCAGGAACTTTAAACATGAAAACATAAAACATTCTTCTAAAACACTTGAAAGGATTCTCCTCATGTTCATCCTAGGTTCATTACTGCATCACATAACCTGGGAGCATACATCAAAAGAAAGGGTGAGCAAAAAGCCCAGTAAGAAAAACAAGAGAAACATTTTACATGTGAACTGGAGATACTTCAATAAGGTCATGAAAAAGAACTTTAAGGCATGAGAATGAAATAAGGAGGCATATCATAATAAAAATAACATTTTTCATAACTTGAAAATGTGGCTACATCATTTAACATAGACAATAACGAACATATCACCAAGGTCCATCCCCAAGGTGTCATTTGAAAATTACCAAGGTTATTCACCAAGGTATCGTGAAAATTGTAATCTCTAGTGGTTACATCATTACCCAATGTATTGGAGCGCTATCAGGGTGCACCCTTAAATTTGACTTTATTATCATGTGAGCCACATATATCATCATCAAAAATTTCATAAATAACCCATATAGCATAAAATAAATGGGTTTCATTTCATAATCACAACGTTTTAAAACTGCTTTAAAGACATGATCTTTACATCACTTTAAAACCCACAGAAAAGGAAGGTGGGTCTCATGTATGTAAATACCAGAATTTAAAATATAACATTTTGGTATATATGTGAATACCCCTTTATAAGAAAGAGATTTGATTATTCACTTAATAATATAAAATAACTTTAGAAAAAGAGAGCGACATTTTGAGACAGAAATTCTGCAGCAAAACGGCTATGTTACGAGGTTTTAGAAGACATTAAAAGAGAGGTAAAATGGGTAAAACAATCATAAATGCCCCATAAAATAGTATATGGACAGAATAAGAAGGATACATGATCATGGTAAGGAAATTTCAAGGACATACCATTTGAAATGAAAAACATGGAAGGAAGACAAAAATTAGATTTCTCTTATGAATGTTCGGCAGCCTAACGACGTTACTTAAACTTCAACAAAAATGATTTGAAAAGATAAAATAGGGTCTCTAATCATGTAAAAATAAGAGTTCAGTATGATAGATATAGAGATAATTCCCCAACATAACAAAAGCAAACTTGAAAGAATTGACATGAAAGTAGAACTTCAAAACGAGAAGGGTGAAGAACCACTTAAAAATTCGGCAGTCTAACAGCGCCACTTAAAACTTCAAAATACTGAATTGAAGAGATCAAATGGGGTCTCTCATCATATGAACATAAAAGTATAGTATGATAGATATAGAGATCATACCCCAACATAACAAAAAGGAACTTTAAATAATTGACATGAAAGTAGAACTTCAAAACGAGAAGGGTGAAGAACCACTTAAAAATTCGGCAGCCTAACAGCGCCACTTAAAACATCAAAATACTGAATTGAAGAGATCAAATGGGGTATCTAATCATATGAACATAAGAGTCCAGTATAATATATATAGAGATCATACCCCAACATAACAAAAAGGAACTTGAAATAATTGACATGAAAGTAGAACTTCAAAACGGGAAGGGTGAAGAACCACTTAAAAATTCGGCAGCCTAACGGCGCCACTTAAAACTTCAAAATACTGAATTGAAGAGATCAAATGGGTTCTCTCATAATATGAACATAAGAGTCCAGTATGATAGATATAGAGATCATACCCCAACATAACAAAAAGGAACTTGAAATAATTGACATGAACGTAGAACTTCAAAACGAGAAGGGTGAAGAACTACTTAAAAATTCGGCAGCCTAACGGAGCCACTTAAAACTTCAAAATACTGAATTGAAGTGATCAAATGGGGTCTCTCATCATATGATCATAAAAGATCAGTATGATAAATTTAGAGATCATACCCCAACATAATAAAAAGGAACTTGAAATACTTTACATGAAAATAGATCTTGAAAAATGAGAAGGGAGAAAGAATCCGTTACAAAAATTTCGGCAGCCTAACGGCGCCACTTAAAACTTCATAAAACGAAATAATGGGAAAAAGAGGGGATCTATCATTATATGAACATAAAAAGGGCAGTAATAGGATTATAAAAGAACATCCTCCAACATAAGAACATGGAGCATAAAAGGAATGACATAAAAGAGATTACTTGAAATGAAAGAGAGAGGTCGGATCCCTTACCTTAAAACATAACTCTTAAAACTCAAAGGTTGGGACCTTGAGGGCTTGGGGGCACCATGGGAGGAATCCTTGGGAGGTAATGAGACCAGAACTTCGTTGGGGGAGAGTGGGAAGTCGAATGGATGAGAGGATGGCTTGGTATTTATAGGGAAAGTGAGGGGACAAGGCATTAATGGCAAAGGGACACCTCATTAGTGGTTTTGGAAAAACCATGGGCTTGCCCATGGTATTTGCCCATGGTATTGGCCACTTGGGACACCTCATACCTTATCTCACTATTCATAATTCGAACATATTGATTACAAACTTAATACATCATTTAATGATGTCATTAAACACTCGTAACTTAAAAACTGTATTTTCACTATTCATCGAAAATTCAACTTTCTCAGAATAATCCCAAAATTTCACCTTAACAAAATATCAATGCTCTGATTACAAATATGAACTCCATTTTATAAAAATAATTTTCTAAATATTTTTAATTTAATTTTTAAATAACAACACTATTCACCGAAAATTCATTTTTTTCAGAAAAAACCCCAAAAATTACCATAGCATAATATCGGTGCTCTGAGTTCAAAAATGAAATCCGTTTTATAAAAATAATTATCTAAATATTTTAAATTAAATTTTTAATTAAAAAACACTATTCACCCGAAAAAACTAATACTTGAATAATAATTTATGAAACCGTTATTTAACCATTTTATTGAATCACATTACTTAATCAAGGTGCCTAGATTATATTAATACTTTCTTTAAGTGAGATTACTAATCCATTTGGACACATTACTAATCCTAATCATAAAATCACTATTCACAATTTACTATTCATCAAAAATTAAGTTGATCTTATTAGACTCTAAATTTTATACTGAACATAATTGTAGAAGACCATTTTTCGAAAATCATTACAGCTTTTTAATTATTTAAGGTTTACACAACCATTTTTAAAATATCCTTTTTCTAAAATTCATCAAAAATATGCATACTATATTTATCCGGTCATTTGAAAATTCATAAACTTCATCATAAGAAGAAATCCCAATTTTTATTTAAAACAAAGGATTACACAAGGCAGTTACGGTCTCCTTACATAGCCCCTTATCACACCAGCATAAGACCTAAGTGTAAGGTGTGCTAAGGTGAGAGAATCCGAGGGAGGCTCGACCAACATCGCACGAGTAGTAATTTCTATCAGTTTGAACTTCTCACAAAGGCGATCCCGTTCTA
Organism: Viscum album; assembly: GCA_963277665.1. Classification (NCBI taxonomy): domain Eukaryota; kingdom Viridiplantae; phylum Streptophyta; class Magnoliopsida; order Santalales; family Viscaceae; genus Viscum; species Viscum album. The sequence goes on from OY728135.1 coordinate 1,174,895,251, forward strand.
GCTTTATACGATGAAGTTCAGCTTGGGTTTGGTCCAGAGCAAAGCCCAGTGGTGCTACCTCCTTCCCAAGTTCTGTTAGATGGGCTTTGATTGGTCCAAGACTACTGGGTGAGGCCATCGAATCTTGTTTCTATGTTAATTAACCAAGATTCCTTGTATTTAGAGACAATAATCAAAACGTTTAGTTTCCAGTGGTAATATTGACCAATGGTCATATAACCGTCAAAAACCAATAGTATCATTTTAATTATACTCATGTTATCAAATGAAACATTTTTGATGAGTATAAAAATAAAATAACACATAAAATTAGGAAACAAGATTTATTCAAAATTTCGGGTTGTTACAGACCCGGTCCGCAACATTTCCCAAAGGGCGTTCCCGATCTCGACGGGCTGGAAACTAGTGTCGGGCATCAAAATAAACTAGTTTGGAATGGTTTGGCCCATAATAAAAATAAATAAACATAAACTGAACAAGCATATAAAGAAAGGAAAAATAAACTGAACAACTTGAAAGCGGAGAAAGGAATAAACAAAGCAATGTGACATACCTCAGGTGACCCTGTGGGTCACCGGGGTACCCAAACTACACTCGCTCCCAAAAGTGGTCCAAGACTGAAACCTGCAACTGAAAAGAAAAGTAGACATGAGCACTGAGATGCTCAGTAGGAATGCCAAAATATAACCACGTCCTATGCCCCTGCCTTTAGCAAGAAATCCAATCATGCTAGTTTGAAAATAAGGTATAATAAAATAATGTTTTTCTTCTGTTTCAAAATCAAGTTATGAGTTTTCATTTTCAAGTAAAGCATTTCACTCCCACTACATTTTCAAAATAGGTTCCAAGCATGCATTGACGTTAAAATAAATGAACAGAAATCATGTGGATTAAAATATGGTTTTCACAAACAAGACATCAAGTATGAAACAACTGAAAAGAAAGTTATGTCACATGTAGCATGTCACAAATGAGCACCATGGGTAATCCCTATAGGTAGCTAGAACAAGTGGGAACCTAAAGACCTCGTACCTCAGTGAAACGTGGCTTAGAAGACCACGAACCTCGGAAAACATGGCTTAGAAGGCCACGACCCTCATAAATTCATATGTTTAGTTAGTGTTGTCGTGTCAATCATGCTAGACAAACCGGGACGAACCCCTGCCATGTCATCTAGTGTACTAGTCCTGATCACCCACCTAGATACCCAGGTTTCCCATTGTTCTCTATTTCAAGTGGTGGTGAGTTTTCTTTATCAAACAAACATATATTTACATAACACTTTCTATTTCTAAAACTCATTCAACCACTCACCACTGTTCTTCCTCCTTAAGTGCATTCCCCCTCTTTCACATCACACAATGCATAAACTTCAACGTTAGGCACATCATAACACTTTCAACATACAAATCATTTTCTAAAACCATGGGGGCGTGCCTGAAGAGAGGTTTTTCTTTTTCATAAAACATTCTTAAGGTTCCAAATGGGCTTTATTACATAAAGAGAATTCTTTTTACAATTAATTGGCCAAAAGGCCAAACACCTTTGGAAATACACATTACCAATTCAAAACCACTTTAGGAAATCAAGTTTTCAAGAAAAGGTCACTTAAGACCGATATCATTAAAAATACATTTCAGTTTCCAAAGCAAAGGCATAATCATTTCTAGCAACCGTAACCTGATTTCATAGCATGTGTATATAGCATAAATGGAAAACATTTTTTTAAAACAAGCAGGCAATTATGAATCTCAAATTTAAGGCATAGGAATAGAGGACCTCTCTCAAACTTGTCGCTATCTGTCGATGGCCACTCGAACCGACACTTGGTGCACACTCACACATGCATTTATACATATATATATACACACCCCTAGCTGCATTACACATATTCCCCACGCCATGAGGTAATATGTACAAAGAGGGAATATATATATATATATGTCTTACCCTATGCATATACATGTAGGATGCCTCGATACACGCGGCCCAAAACCAACGAAGAAATGCCCAACACATTACACATATAATTTAATAAAACAACTTAAACACCCGAACAATCTACAAAACATTTCAAAATAACGCATCAGGGGTTCGAACCAAAAGAAAAACATTCAAAACATCATTTTTAATACAAAACTCACCAAGATACAACACCGAAACACCAACTTCAGCCTACACACATTTTAATAGAGGAACTGCATAGTTAAAAAAAATAAACACTGATAAACAATTCAGCATGGGATTTCCACAGAAAAGTTTTATGCGCAACGCCTAAAAACAGTACCAGCAAAAGAAAATGCACCCAACCCTCAAGCAGAACTAGATTCAAAGATTTAATGTCCTTAAATAAATCACTTCCAGAAGTCATAAAACAACGATGAATAATGTAACAAAGGACATACCTCAAAAACACCCAAATCCCTTTTATTTTTTTAAATATCAAAAGCACACTAAAACCTTTCGAAACATCATTCAAATCACTTAAAAAAAATTAAATAACCAACTTCATGATTTATAAATTAACATCAAATAACAAAACATGGTTTTTCCTAAAAAACACACCCCATTATATACAAACATGCAATAAAATACCAAGGCATGCTGAACTTCTTCAATACTAGTTTCGCTCCAAACATATCAATCTCATAAAACCAAATCTATTTAATAAAGTAAAATAATTCAACAAATAAACACAATTCGCACTCAACAAATTAATTAAATAACATCCTAAATTAATTAAACAAGCGTATTAATTCATCAAACAAAACTTATATGCAGAAACACTTACCATCGGTGTCAAAACATCGAATTCCGATGCAAAACTTTGATCGCGCGCCAAACACACAACAAGAAACCACAATTTGACCCTAATTTAAGCATTTGAACCAAAATCAACAAAATAAAAACAAAATAGAGACCCTAAAAACATAAAACCCTAATATGAAACTCTAATACTGGATGAAAACAACCCGTCAGAGTGGAACACACATGTGGAAGGAATTGTTGGAGGTTTGTTTAGTGCGACAAGGAGGGTTCCGTGTTGGGGGTCACGCGCAGGGGAGGGTGTCTCGCGTGTAGGGGGGGGGGGGACATTGGTCACGGGGTACGCCGGTGGTGGCTCGCTGAAGGCAGGCCATGGGAGGGAGGGCGGACGAAGGGGGGTTCGCCGGAGATGGGTACGCCAGGGAGGAAGGGTGCGCCGTCTAGGGTTGGCAAGGTGGGGTAGGGTCACGAGTAGGGAGTGAAGGTGGAGGGGGGGGGGGGTTGGCCGCACGAATGGGTTTTCAGGAGGGGGGGTATCGCGAGGGGAAATGGGGGGAGGGGGGCGCTGTGCGCGACGCCCAGGGAGGAAGAACAACAAGGAAGAAAAAAAACAAGAAAAGAAAGGAAAAAAGGGAAAACAAATAAATAAGATAGAAAATAAAATAAAATAAATAAAATAAAATAAAATAAAATAAAGAAAACTTTAATAAATAATAATAATAAACTTGATAAGGATTTTAATAAACTCCAATAATAATAATAATAATAACTTAATAATAATTATTATAAACTAAACAATAATAATATTATTTTTATAATCATAATAAAAACTATAATTAACTTAGTATGATATAATAAACTTAATATACTTAACAAAATTAATAGAAATTTAATAATAATAACTTAATTATAACAATCTGTTTTAATAAACTTTGTGAACATAATAATAATAATAATAATAATAATAATAAAAATTACCATAATTATAATTTTAAAATACATTATTAAAACTCATTTTATTTATTTTCCTTGAGGCAGGCCACAAGGTGACCTGGGCAAAGTCGCGTAGCTTTGAATACTCCATGTCATGCACCGGACGATGTCAAGGGCGAAGCATTCATTCATCAACAAAATGCAAAAAATTTAAAACAGGCTTGGTCGCAGCTCGATAGAATGTTTCAAAATCTGATGAAATCATAAAATAATATTATCTTAAAAGTTCGGGTGTGACAATTCTCCCCACCATAAAAACTTTCTTCCCCCAGAAAGTCACCCAGCCAAAAAAAGAAACAACTCATGTTCGAAACTGTATGAGGCTAACAAAAAAACGAACTCGGTGTGACTTTTCACTCCATCAGTCACACCCGACGAACTCTAAGGGAAAACGCAACGAGAAAATCCATGAAGAAATTGGGAGGGTTCTCCCCACCAAAAGAACCCAACTAGTACAACAAACATTGAGACTCATAGAACGGGCCAACTCTGGAAACACTAATTTGATCCAAGAGGGAACCGCCACACAGACCAAACCTCGAAGAAGGAATTACAAGATTCATGGTGGGTCTCCCCACCATTTAAGAACTGGCCAGCCTAAGCCAATTAGCACTGACCAATACGAGAAACCCAGCACAAACCGACCCATGAACTCTCTGCATAAACTAGACCCCCACCACATGGGGTCATCGATGAAAGACCCCAAACCGAGTAGCGGACCAACCCCTTATTCATTATTTCCCAAGATGCAAGTGTCTCCAAAACGAGCACATCCTAAAACAAGAATGGGTCACCAATGGAGCTAGCCACACGAGAGAGATAATCATCTTGAGACTCACATCCATAAAGAGAAAACTCCAAAGCTCATATTTGAGGAGGCGCAACTACTAAAATTACAAGAAAACGATGCCACCACACCTCCTTACTGCCAAAGTGGGGTATTCAAGGAACAAAGACCACAATGAGGCAACAAGGCCTCTACATCTCTTACAAAAAACAAGACCTTCAATAATGAGGGAGCTACAACAGAGAAACTAAAATCATACCTATTCAAGCACTGGCGAAGAAGTTTACTAAGGTGACCAACACCCCACGATTCCTGACTGCGTGAAAAGATTCACTCCAAGACCTGTGGTTGGAGCTCTGATGTCTTGAAGCATCTGCTTCACCACAGTCAGGAGCTGACATCCCCCGGTCGAGACTCTTTCTCACGATGCCACTAGCGGAACCTCTCCAAGTGTCCCAAACGGCCACACTGATGGAAATCCTTCAGAGGATGATGAAAAGTTGACTTAAAGTACCCAAATTTAGCACACTAGAAGCAAACAAGAGGGTGTCCCAACTAATAGAGGATGGGATTGACAGGATGACTTTTCTGAGATAGGTTCCTCTGATTCACTCTCCTCGCCAGATGGGAAACCTTCTCGAACACCGAAAAGAAACGGTACTGAAACCCTGGACGAGGACCCCACACAAGAGATACTTTAATTGATTCCACGACGCTACCTTCGGAGAAAAGGGAATCAACCCCTCGAAATTTCCAACATAAGCCTTTACTGTCCGTTGGATATGTTGGACACTCACTAGTTCTGTCATTTTCCTCACCTTCACTTCCTCGGGCATAAACCATCAGACGAGAGTCGGCTTAAACACATTCCAAGACATACCATCATGCAACGAAACTGAGAATATTTCCTCCACCAATCAAAAGCTTCACCTTCAAACGGACTCGAACTAACACGGACTCTCATAGTTTTGGGAGTTTCCAATAACCTGGAAACACCAACGATTTCACCATGTCAGTATGCTACCTTCGATAGATCATGATCACCACAGAAGCTGGACAATAACCGAAAATAATTCAATTCCACCACTCTGATAAGAGTCTGGGTAGAACCAACAACTAGAAGAGGCTCACTAGAAACTTCTGGGACTTTTCTGGGCAACATACTCAAAAACAAGAGGCACAAATCCGAATCAAAACTCATCATAAATATAAATTCCACACCTCAATCACTAATGAAATATCAAACTAAAATCACTATTCCAACCACATTTCAATATGTCAAAACCAAGAACCCACGAAAAAGAATACCCAACATGAAATGAGAATGCTAAATAATTTTTCACTCACTTTTCAAAACATTTAAATTACCTTTTTGGAAACCATTTTTTTCAGCAGAAAAAACAACTTAAATATCCGCCATTGGTATTCCATGAAGTCTCACACATACATATCACTGTGCTAGCTCAAGCACCCATCCACTTACATCACCAATTTCTCCACTTTCCACATGCGCACCTCAATGTGTGTGATCACTCATAGGAATACCAAGGGTCAATTCAAGACACTTCTCATTTTCAAAATAGATCATTCAGCACAAAGCAAAAATTCCCAACCAATTTGAAAAAGTAACTTATCATTAAATCAATACATTTCCAATTTCCAAAACATTTTCCAATTCACATTCCAAAAGTGTTACAGAGATCCCAAATCAACTTCCAAAACACCTCCCATTTTCCCTTTTGAAACCACACATTCGTTAAAATAAAACAATTTCCATTTCAAAACCACTTTTCCACTTTAACACCACATTCCCATTTGAAAACACCTTCACAAAAAATCCATTTTCATTTTTAAGATCTACTCACACCAACGAAAATGAAGGTCAAACATAACTCACATTAAAATTTCCAAAAATAAGGAACTAGTGGCTATTCCAACCCGGTAACATGGCTTTGCAGACCATGCTCCGAGTGAGAATTAACCACAAGAAGCATCTTGAACTGGTCACTCGGGTTGTACATGGGTCGCTACTCCTTGCAAGTCTGCCGCGTAACAGTGGCTCACTTCCTTGGTCATCCCTCATCCACACATACCAATCCAAAGAGGAAAATTCAAATCCCAGACTACCCCTGTAAACTCAAGTCTCGAGACGGGTAGGGGTTCATGACGTCCTTCCCGCACCTACCTCTTGAGTCCCGACACACCTAATCACCAAGCTACTTGACACCCCAAATAACAAGGGCTCCCTATGATACCATTTTTTCACAAACCAGGCCTGTGCGTCATCCAACCCAATGCCCGACCCGGTCCGCGACATGGCCCATGAAGGTTCCGGGTGCAGCGGAAGTGCATGGGTGGATGTGCATACTTGGCCTTTTGTCATTAACAAAGATCAATCCGGGATCAGTATGACGATAAACGCCAGTCTCCACATATCAAATCACATAAACAGACAAAGAAAAGGAAAGTCCCGGAACCACAAAGTTGGATCATTACAGGTTGATTATAATTAATTTAATCAATTGAAAAGAAATACCATTTGGGTGTTCTTTCTTCGTTGATGTTCTTGATCACGTTCCGATGTGATTCTTCATTGCATTGAAGAAGACAAGTGTAGAATTCATCTAGAGGTGATCCACACGTGTACTTCATATCTCAAGACATCGCTAAAGGAGTCTCTGGGTGCTAGCGTGGAGAAACCTTTGCTTGCATTGTCCGCCTTAGATCATCTTGATCCGATGGAAGAAGATCTCTCTCTTTCTTGAGAGAATTCCTGGAGGAAGTGGTTCTTTCGGCCTTAAAATAATTCTCCAATGTTGTTGTGCAAAACGATTCTCTTTTGTGTTGGAAAAGAGTTGGGGTTGTAAGGATATTTATAATCAGGTTTGAGGTTGTAGAGTTATGAAAATAAATAAACGTGTTACGCATTTTATTTATTTCATTGAATCTTATTTAAAACCCCCATGTCAAATAATTAATTCCTTGACATGCGCCCATGCTGATTATAATAAATATCATTAAAAACAATATTATATCCTCAAAATCCTGATAGGAAAAACTACACGGCGTGTATTAATAAATTCACGACGTGTACTTATTTTTCATTGAAAACTACACGGCGTTTATATTCAATGTACACGGCGTGTATATCTTGTTTTCATTTATTCATTTCTTTTCCAAAAAGGTAACTACACGGCGTGCAATTATTAATACACGACGTGTACTTGTTTCCCATGAAAAACTACACGGCGTGTATATCTTGTTTTTCATTTCCTTCTTCCTCCATCATTAAAAATAATTTAGAATTCCTTGAATAATTATTAAACCACAGATGAGAATAATCTTTATTCTACTTGAGATACTTGAATACACTTAGTGTGTGACCCTCTACGACTCTTTATTGTTGGCATTAGGTGAGCTTGCCTAAAGTCCAAGATTAGTGTCTAGCAACGGGTCAAGGAACCCAAGAGAAATAAGTTGAATCCACATTGACGTATCACCTCATACGAATGCTTACTGTGTAATTTAATCCCTTTGTCTCGATATCTCATCAAGAAGGTTTCATGGTAGTGTCATAAACCTATATTCTTGATCCGTCGTTCTTTGACTACCTGAAATAAACTCGTTGTTTACACCATGGCCAAGGAATTTAATGCTACAGCTCTATTTCAATCAAAGGGATGAGATATCAACTTCCATAAATGGAAGGGACAAATCCTTCCTCAACTTATCCAATAACAACATGTCACTCGTGACGCACCCAACGTACCCTACTTTCCGCCAACTGTTTGCGTGACGGTTTTTGTCAGTAAATCTAAGTGCATGAGTCATGACATGAGTCAATGATAATCTTCCAGTATAAGGACCATTACACACGCTCATAGATGGCAATGTCCGATGACACCAAGACATGAAGAATTTCTACTGGTGTGTCGGTTCTCATAATATACCATCTTGGAGATTACCAAGTGAAAACTCTATGAGAGAGAGTCTCGTCTTCTTACGAGTACTCTCACATGACGGTCTGTATACTATGTGTCCTATCATAGTATGTCATCCAACTGTAGATCTTTATTTAATAATATTGTTATAGCATTTCAAGGTTCTCATCACTGCGGGGATCTTCCATGACCTTATCAATGCAATAAATATTCCAGGACATTATTATATTATAGTCATGCAGAATAATGAACAATATATAATAAGTGAACATTCATGTAATCAAAGTACAAAACAGTTGTTTCTTAGGACACAAACCCTTAAAAACTCCCACTTGGACTAGAGCCAACTGATTACGACTTTTAGTCTGCTAGACCTCACATGATGATCATGTTTCTGCCGAGTCAAGGATTTAGTAAAGGGGTCTGCCACGTTGTCTTCCCTGGAAATGCTGCTCACTGCAACTTCAACTCTCTGAGAAAAATCTCTCAAGATATGATACTTCCGAAGTATGTGCTTTGTCCGCTGATGTGACCTTGGATCTTTAGAAAGTTCCACCGCTGCAGTATTATCACAATAGAGTGTGATAGGATCTTTACTGCTTGGTACTACATCCAGCTCTTGGATGAATCTTCGCATTCATACTGCTTCTTTAACTGCCTCATAAGCTACGATATACTCGGACTCCACTGTAGAATCTGCCACCACACTTTGCTTTGATCTCTTCCAGCTCACTACACCTCCATTCAAACTCAAGATGTATCCAGTCTGCGACTTCATGTCATCTCGATCAGTCTGGAATCTAGCATCTACATGTCCTCTGATGACTAGTTACTCATCTCCTCCATAAGCCATGAACATATCCTTAGTACACCTCATATACTTAAGGATAGTCTTGACTGCCATCCAATGGTGGTCTCCTGGATCAGCTTGATATCTGCCCATTGCACTTAATGCATAAGAAATATCTAGCCTCGTACATAGAATAACATACATGACTGACCCAATCATGGATGCGTAAGGGATCCTTGCCAGTCTCTTTCTTTCCTCATGTGTCTGAGGAAACATTTTCTTGGAAAGATGAATGCCATGTGACACTGGAAACAATCCCCTCTTGGACTGTTCAATACTGAATCTCTTCAGTATCTTGTCAATGTATGTACTTTGACTCAGGCCCAACATTCTCTTAGATCTATAACGATGGATTTTGATCCCAAGAATATATGCTGACTCTCCCAAGTCTTTCATGGAGAATCATTTATACAACCATGCCTTAACTGACTGTAAGACAGGTAGTTCGTTTCAAATTAGTAATATGTCATCAACATATACTATTATGTAAATGACTACACTTCCACTAGACCACTTGTAGACACAAGGCTCACATTCGTTCTTAACAAATCCAAATTACATTATAGCTTCATTAAAATGAATATTCCATGACCTTGATGCTTGATTTAATCCATAAATGGATTTCTGCAACTTGCATACCTTGTTGGCATCCTTTGGAGTCACAAACCCTTCAGGTTGTGTCATGTAGACATCTTCCTGGAGGTTCCTGTTAAGGAATGCTGTTTTGACATCCATTTGCCAAATTTCAAATTCATGGTAAGTAGAAATGGCCAATAGTATTCTGATGGATTTCAGCATCGCAACTGGTGAAAAGGTTTCATCATAGTCAATTCTGTGACATTGTCTAAAACCTTTTGCAACCAGTCGTGCCTTATAGGTGCTTCCTTGCCCCTCCATGTCCAGTTTCTTCTTGAATACCCATTATTACCAATAGGCTTTACATAAACTGGAGGATCTACTAAAATCCATACTTGGTTTTGGTACATGGGATCCATTTCAGAATTCATGGCTTCTTGCCACTTGGCAACGTCTGTGCCTTTAACTCCTTCCTTGTAGGTAAGAGGATCATCCTTGTCAACCAGTAATGAGTCACCATCCTTGGAGACAAGAAAACCATATTGTTCTGGTTCTCTCACCTCTCTCGTGCTCCTACGCAGTTCTTGTGTCTCTGGAACAAATTATTCTTCCATGGGGCTTTGTGGAATCTGTTCCTGTAACAACTCATGTGTTTCTTGAGCCTCGACTTCATCAAATTCTATCTCGCTCCCACTATCTCTTTTGGAGTTGTGCTCCCTCTCAAGGAATATGGTGTGTCTTGCCACTGTAACCTTTTTGTATGAAGGGTTGTATAGGTAATATCCCCTTGTTTCCTTGGGATATCCTATAAAGATACACTTTGTGCCTCGAGGTGCAAGTTTGTTACCTGAAGAGGCCTTAACAAATTCTTCGCTACCCCACACATGTAAATTCGATAACATGGCTTTGCGTCCACTCCATAACTCGTATGTAATACCATTTATAGATTTAGTTGGTACTTGGTTTAGTATGTGTGCTGCTATTTGTAATGAATATCCCCAAGAGGATAATAGAAGTCTCACATTACTCATCATTGATCTCACCATGTCCAACAGGGTGCAGTTCCTCCTTTCACTTACACCATTCCATTGAGGTGTGTAAGGATGAGTGAGTTGATATAGAATCCCAAACTCCCATAAGAAATCAATGAAGTACTGATTAAGATATTCTCCTCCTCTGTCTGATCGGAGTTTCTTAATATTCATACCAAGATGGTTCGGAACTTCATTCTTGTATTCTTTGAACCGATCAAAAGAATCTGACTTGTACCTCATTAAGTAGATATATCCATATCTACTAAAATCATCAGTAAAAGTTATGAATTACTAGAACCCACCCCTTTCTTTAATTGGAAATGGTCCACACACATCTGTGTGAACTAATTCTAGAAGCTCTTTATCCCTTTCACCTTTCCCACTAAATGGGGCTTTGGTCATTTTGCCTTGTAGACACGCATGACATACACCAAGTGGTTTTAGTTTGAAAGAATCTAAATACCCATCTTGATGTAATTTTGTCAAACATTTATCATTGACATGACCTGGCCGGTGATGCCAAATTTGGGTGTGGTATGAGTCATGTGAATTTACTTTTTCATCAATTTCCATTACTTGGTTTGTGTAGTCTAACACATAAAGGTCGTTATATAAATGTTCCCTACCAAAACAAATGTTATCTTTATAAAAGTAGCAACATTAATTTCCAAACATGAATATGAATCCATAAGTATCAAATATTGATTCTAAAATAATGTTTTTAGTAACAGAAGGCACATAATAACAACCCTTTAACAGCAAGATCATCCGAGTAGGCGATGTGAGGTGGTAGTCTCCGACAGCTACAACAGCAAGTCTGGCTCCGTTGGCTGCTCGTAGATCCACCTCACCTCGGTCAATCTTTCTGAATCTTCTTGGTACTTGTATTTGGATACAGATGTGAGAACCACAAGTAGTATCTAATACCCAATTAGTAGAAACAGGTAGATTGCATTCGATAACAAACGCACCTGAAGCTTCCCCTTGCTTCCTTGGCTTGGTGCAGTTTTTCTTCCAGTGGCCCTTCTTGCCACATGCGAAACAAACAACATCCTATTCCCTTGACTCCCCTTTGATCTTCCTTTTATTAGAAGGCCTTGAAGAAGATTTGGGCTTAAATCTCTTCGCATTCCCTTTCCTCTTATTCAACATAAGGACAGAAGGTTTTTCATGCTTCATGTCATTATCTACTTGGAGAATGAGGATAAGAAGATCAGACAGAGACTTCTCAATGTTGGTCATGTTGAAGTTCACAATAAAGTTTGAGAAGCTCTGGGGGAGTGATGTAATAATGAGATCAGTATCCAGTTCTTCAGTTAGTTTAAACCCTAGAACCTCCAAGCGCTCAATGTAGCCAATGAGCTTGACTACATGAGGCCCGGCTAGGGCACCCTCTCCAAGCTTGCTCTGAAATAGAGCCTTGGAGATCTCAAACATTTCTTGTCTTAATCTCTCTTAGTATAGACCATGGAGGTGATCAAGCATGCTATAGGCATCCATATATTCATGAGACTTCAAGAGCTCACTAGACATTTATGATAGCATCAAACATTGAACGTCAAGTGAATCATTCAAATGTTGATCATAGACTAGGAAATCTTCATCACTCGCCCCTGGGGCAGGGGAATCAGGAAGTGAGGACTCCATCATGTAAAAATTTCATTCATGGCGTAGGATAACCTAAAGGAGCCTAAACAATTCCTGAAAGTTACTACCACTGAGGATGTTGTCTTTATCCAGAATTGATTTTAGAGAAAATGTGGTTGATGTGTTTGTCATTTTGATTCTACAAATTAAAAGAGCAGATTTATCAGTACTTTATTGATTACATTTTATGAGAAATAATAAATTTTATTAAGTCTCACACTATTTTATCAAGTCCTAATGGCCCTCACCATTAAACTCGGAATGTCCAGTTGCTTTGACATTCTAGTGGAAAGGATACATATTCCCCTTTTCATAAACCCAACAAGGGTTGGTCAAGCTATTTGAAGGTATTTAGGTAGGCAGGTCTTTGCTAACTGTGAGCTTACGGTTCTTTGATCTGTTGAGTGAACTCCCCAATCCTGAAATCCTGACTTGGATTTCCTCAACTCTTACATCCAATATTACATCAAGTCTAGCAAGGGATACTCCTCTTGATGTAATATGGTTAAGTCAACCCAAAACCTTTCATAAGGGATTCCTTTATAAAAGTAAGTGTCCCAACAAGGGTTGGTCAAACACATAGTTTTATTGAGTCTTTCCCTTAATCAGGTAACGGAAGGCTAGGTCTGACTTAATATGGTATTAAGGGATTTTAATCCTTTATGCGTAGTTTTGCATTACCACATGCTTGTTAATATTAAGTGATGCTTGCTTAAGTGATTAACCATGTTATGATAATGTTTACGCATAGTCCAGTTTTTATTTTATTCCATCTTTGCATGCTTGTTCATTTTATTAACTATGTGATCGCGACAACACATAAATAATAAATAAACCATGAAATTTAGACAGAAATAAAATAAGATGGCATGATCATGAGATTCTATTGGTTAGCTTATCTAGAAGTTTTGATAAGCTAACCCTGACCTAGGGAAAAACACCTTGAACCTGATGGTTCCTGTTTTGCAGCTCCCACCTGTCCACCTTTGTATCTTCTTGGGTTGGTTTCACCTAAGCTTCAGGTTTTGAACCATCTCCTCTAGATTTGGAGATCCTCCATTACATGGGTTTACATTAAAGAAACCATGGGCACGCAGGCCCTACATTTTATTGGAAGTAGGCTCGCAGACCAACAAATTTAAAATAAATAAATTTAAATGAAACCATACACATACAAAGGGTCTTTGGTCTAGCTCATGATCATCCATAGCATGTGACGACATTTACACAAATTTAGAATTCAAATTCTTTTAATCTTTCTTTCATTTAAGAAAAGTCGCGCTCGAATTCAATTAATTATGATCTTATAATTAATCAATTCTTTATCTTAAATTCATTTATGAATTTCCTAGAGATTTTTCTCATCCATATTCCTTGTACGGGTCTTTGTACATTGGAGGAAACTTGGTGAAATTCCATTTATGGAAAGTACACGGCGTGTAGCTTATAATTACACAGCGTGTATTTATTTTCACTCTTTATCCAAATTACACGGCGGGGGATTTGGTGTGTTTTCTGTACTTTGGAAATTTTGGACTACATGGTGTGTACTTCCTTGTTACGCAGTAACCAGCCTGGAGATCCCGTGTACGCGGTACACGACTTATCCTTGTACACGGTTTCACCTGGGCCGAAACGGACTACACGGCGTGTTGCTCCAACATACACACTGTGTATTCCAGTTTCCACGCGCTGTTCAATTCTAGTCAACACGGTGTGATTAATACTTAGGAATATTAAATTCACATGGCGTGGTTTGGTGGACCAGTTCCAGTTCGTTGAACCTAAGTACACGACATGTAGTTTTAATTATACGTCGTGTAATCCCGTGTTGTACAGTCAGAAAGAGATGCTCCTCCGGATAAGTTCCTCGTTTTTATTTTAATCAGAAATTAAAAGGTCGTTTTCTGTGATATGAATCGAGAAACGAAGGAGGAAGAATAGATTTCATTTATTCAGATTAACAGAATGATATATTTCGAATTGAATCAAATATAAATGCGTAAATTATCAACGGAAATTAAATAACTATAATCAACGTTGTAACCTCCCTCTGATACTATTTGAAGGTCATGGGCATAGCAGAAGTGCGTGTGTGGATGTGCCCACTTGGCCTTTTTTCGTTAACAATGATCAATCCGGGATCAATATGACGATAAATGCCAGTCTCCATGGATCGAATCACAGAAATGGACAAAGAAAAGGAAAGTCCCGGAACCACAAATTAGGATCGTTACAGGTTGATTATAATTAATTTAATCAATTGAAAAGAAATATTTTTTGTGTGTTCTTTCTTTGTTGATGTTCTTGATCACGTTCCGATGTGATTCCTCGTTGTGTCGTAGAATCCAAGTGTAGACTTCCTCTAGTGGTGATCCACACGTGTACCTCGTATCTTGGGATGTCGCCAAAGGAGTATCCGGGTGCTAGCATGGAGAAACCTTTGCTTGCGTCGTCCACCTTAGATTGTCTTGATCTGATGGAAGAGGATCTCTCTCAGTCTTGAGAGAGTTCTTGGAGGAAGTGGTTCTTTTGGCCTTGAAAGAATTCTCCAGAGTTGTTGTGCACAACGATTCTCTTGTGTGTTGGAAAAGAGTTGGGGTTGTGAGGATATTTATAATCAGGTTTGAGGTTGTAGTGTTATGATAATAAATAAACGCGTTACAAGTTTTATTTATTTAATTGAATCTTATTTAAAACCCCCATGTCGAATAATTAATTCATTTACATGCATCCAAGTTGATTATAATAAATATCATTAAAAACAATATTATATCCTCAAAATCTGCACTGGAAAAACTACACGGCGTGTATTAATAAATACACGGCGTGTACTTTTTTTTCATTGAAAACTACATGGTGTGTACATTCAATGTACATGGTGTGTATATCTTGTTTTAATTTATTCATTTGATTTACATAAAGAAAACTACATGGTGTGTAATTATTAATACGCGACGTGTACTTGTTTCCCATGAAAAACTACACGATGTGTAATCTTTAATACACGGCGTGTATATCTTTTTTTTCATTTCCTTCTTCCTCCATCATTAAAAATGATTTAGGATTCCTTAAATAATTATTAAACCACGCACGAGAATAATATTTATTCTACTTGAGATACTTGAATACACTTAGTGTGTGACCCTCTAGGCCTCTTTGTCATTGGCATTAGGCGAGCTTGCCTAAAGTCCAAGATTGTTGTCTAGCAACGGGTCAAGGCACCCAAGAGAAAGAAGTTGACGCTGCATTGACGTATCACCTCAAACGAATGCTTATTGTGTAATTTAATCCCTTTTTCTCGATATCTCATCAAGCAGGTTTCATGGTAGTGTTATAAACCTATATGCTTGATCTTTCGTTCTTTGACTACCTAAAATAAACTCATCGTTTACACCATGGCCATGGAATTTAATGAGACAGTTCTATTTCAATCAAAGGTCTGAGATATCAACTTCCATAAATGGAAGGGAAAAATCCTTTCTCAACTTATCCATTAACAACATGTCACTCGTGATGCACCCAACGTACCCTACTTCCCACCAACTCTCTGCGTGACGGTTTTTTTCAGTAAATCTAAGTGTGCGAGTCATGACATGATTCAATGATAATCTTACAGTCTAAGGACCATTACACACGCTCATAGATAGCAATGTATGATGACACCAAGACATGAAGAATTGCTACTGGCGGGTCTGTTCTCATAATCTCCCATCTTGGAGATTACCAAGTGCAAACTCCATGAGAGAGAGTCTCATCTTCTTATGAGTACTCGCACATGACGGTGTGTATACTATGTGTCCTATCATAGTATGTCATCCAACCGTAGAACATTATTAAGAATATTGTTAAGCATTTCAAGTTTCTCATCACAACGGGGATCTGCCATGACCTTATCAATGCAACAAATATTCCGGGACATTATTATATTATAGTCATGCAGAACAATGAAGAATATATAATAAAGTGAACATTCATGTAATCAAAGTACAAAATAGTTGGTTCTCAGGACACTAACCCTTACAGCCCCAAAGGGAGTTCTTGATCCCCACGGGCTGGCAACATGTTCTGGGAATGAAAATAAACTAGTTGGGAATGGTTTGGCCCATAACAAAGATAAATAAACATAAAATGAACAAGCATATAAATAAAGGAAAAATAAGTTGAACAACTTGGCAGCAAAGAAAGGAATAAACAAAGCAACGTGATATACCTCAGGTGGCCCCGTGGGTCACCGCGATACCCAAACTAAACTCGCTCCCAAAAGCGGTCCAAGACTGAAACCTGCAACTGAAAAGAAAAGTAGGCATGAGCACCGAGATGCTCAGTAGGAATGCCAAAATATAACCACATCCTATGCCCCTTCCTTTAGCAAGAAATCCAATCATGCCAATTTGAAAATAGGGAATAAAAAAATAATGTTTTTCATCCTTTTCTAATTCAAGTTATGAGTTTTCTTGTTCTGGTCAATCATTTCACTCCCACTACATTTTCAAAATAGGTTCCAAGCATGCATTAACGTTTAAAAAAATGAACAGAAACTAGTTTGGATTAAAATATGGTTTTCACAAATAAGACACCAAGTATGAAACAACTGAAAAGAAAATTATTTCACATGCAACATGTCACAAATGAGCACCATGGGTAATCCCTATAGGTATCTAGAACAAATGGGAACCTAGAGACCTCTTACATTGGTGAAACATGGCTTAGAAGACCATGACCCTCAGAAAACGTGGCTTAGAAGGCCACGACCATCAGAAATTCATATGTTTAGTTAGTGTTGTTGCATCATCCTACTAGACAAACTGAGATGAACCCTTCTGTGTCATCCAGCGTACTAGTCCTAATCACCCACCTAGATACCTAGGTTTCCCATTGTGCTCTATATCAAGTGGTGGTGAGTTTTCCTTTATCAAGAAACATGTATGTACATAACACTTTATTTTTCTAAAACTCATTCAACCTCTCACCACTGTTCTTCCTCCTTAAGCGCATTCCCCCTATTTCACATCACATAATGCATAAAATTCAATGTAGGCACATCATAACACTTTCAACATACAAATCATTTTCTACAAAACCAAGGGGGCGTGCCTCAAGAGAGGTTTTTCTTTTTCATAAAACATTCTTAAGGTTCCGAACGAGCTTTATTCATAAAGAGAATAATTTTTACAATTAACTGGAAAAAGGCCAAACACCTTGGAAATACACATTACCAATTCAAAACAACTTAGGAAATCAATTTTTCACGAAAATGTCACTTAAGACCGATATCATTAACAATACATTTCAGTTTCCCAAGCAAAGGCATAATCATTTATAGCAACCATAACCTGATTTCATAGCATGTGTATATAGAGTAAATGTAAACCATATTTTTAAAACAAGAAAGCAATTATGAATCTCAAATTAAAGTCATAGGCATAGAGGACCTACCTCAAACTTGTCGCTATCTGTCGATGGCCACTCGAACCGACACTTGGAGCACACACACACATGAATTTATACATATATATATACACACCCGTAGATGCATTACACATATTCCCCGCGCCATGAGGGTATATGTAAAAAGAGGCCATATATATATATATATATGTCTTACCCTATGCATGTACATATAGGATGCCTCGACACGCACGGCCCAAAACCAACAAAGAAAGGCCCAACACACTACACATATAATTTAATAAAACAACTTAAACACTTGAACAATCAACAAAACATTTCAAAATAATGCATCAAGGGTTCGCACCAAAAGAAAAACATTCAAACATCATTTTTAAAACCAAACGTGCCAAGATGCAACAATGAAACACCAACTGCATCCTACACACATTTTAATAGACGAATGTCATTGTTAAAAAAACACTGATAAACAATTCATCATGGGTTTTCCACAGAAATGTTTCATGCGTAAAGCCTAAAAACAGTACCAGCAAAAGAAAACGCACCCAACCCTCAAGAAGAACTAGATTCATATCTTTAATGAACTTAACTAAATCAATTCCATAAGTCATAAAACAACTATGAATAATGCAACAATAGACATACCTCAGAAACACCCAAATACCTTTTCTTTTTTTAAAAATCAAAAGCACACTAAAACCTTTCGCAACATCATTCGCATCACTTACAAAAATTTAAATAACCAACTTCATGATTTATAAATTAACATCAAACAACACAACATGTGTTTTCCTCAAAAACACACCCCATTATATACAAACATGCTATAAAATACCAAGGCATGCTGAACTTCTTCAATACTAGTTTTGCTCCAAACAGATCAATCACATAACACCAAATTTATTTAAGAAAGTAAAATAATTCACCAAATAAACATAATTCGCACTCAAAAAATTAATTAAAGAACATATTTAATTAATTAAACAAGCATATTAATTCATCAAACAAAACTTATATGCGGAAACACTTACCATCGGTGTCGAAACTTCGAATTTCGATGAAAAACTTTGATCGCGCGCCAAACGCGCCAAACGCACCACAAGCAACTACAATTTGACCCTAATTTAGGAATTTGAACCAAAATTAACAAAATAAAACCAAAATAGAGACCCTAAAAACATAAAACTCTAATATGAAACTCTACTACAGGATGAAAACAACCCGTCAGAGTGGAACACACCTGCGGAAGGAATTGTTGGAGGTTTTTTGAGTGCGACAAGGAGGGTTCTGTGTTGGGGGTTGCGCGCGGGGGAGGGTGTCTCATGAGTAGGAGGGGGAGGATGTCGGTCACAGGGTGCGCCAGTGGTGGCTCGCCGAAGGTAGGCCTTGGGAGGGAGGGCAGACGAAGGGGGGGGGGGGGGGGGGTTCGCCGATGAAGGGTACGCCGGGGAGGAAGGGCGCGCTGGTTAGGGTTGGCGAGGGGGGTAGGGTCGCGAGTAGGGAGTGAAGGTGGGGGAGGGGTAGGCTATGAAAATAGGGTTTCATGAGGGGGGTAGCACGAGTGAAAAAGAGAGGAGGGGGCACTGTACGCGACTCCCAGGGAGGAAGAATAGTAAGGAAGAAAAAAAACTAGAAAAGATAGGGGAAAAATAGAAAATAAATAAATAAGATAGAAAATAAAATAAAATAAAATAAAATAAAATAAATAAAACTTTAATAAATAATAATATTAATAAACTTAATAAGGATTTTAATAAACTCCAATAATAATAATAATAATAACTTAATAATAATTATTATAAACTAAACAATAATAATATTATTGTTAATAATCATAATAAAAATTATAATAATCTTAGTATGATATTAATAAAGTTAATATACTTTACAAAATTAATAGGAAGTTAATAATAATAACTTATTTATAACAAACTATTTTAATAAACTTGGTGAACATAATAATAATAATAATAATAATAATAATAATAATAATAATAATTACCATAATTATAATTTAAAAACACATTATTAAAACTCATTTTATTTATTTGTCTTGAGGAAAGCCTCAAGGTGACCTAGGAAAAGTCGCGTAGCTTTGAATATGCCATGTCATGCACAGGATGATGTCAAGGGTGAAGCATTCATTCATCAACAAAATGAAAAAAAATTTAAAACAATCTTGGTCGTAGCTCGATAGAAAGTTTCAAAATCTGATGAAATCATAAAATAATATTATCTTAAAAGTTCGGGTGTGACAATATGGAATAGATTCAACAGGGTGTTTTCTTTGTTTGGGAAAGAATTAAGAGAGGGGGAGTCAAACATCCTTGGTAAAACCTTGGGTTTTTAATGGGTATTTAATTTTTTTTTCATCATTGTAGTGTGATAAGAATGATTATTCCATGGTGTTTCTTTTTTTAATGCTGATGAATTTTGAAAGTTTTGGTACCTTGGGACCATTGAACCACGAGGATATAACTTTAATAAACAACCTATCATGTTATAATATAAATTTTTAAATACTTTTTCCTTTTGCGTAAGAATTTTTCCATTATTTAAGACTTCCCAAGTTTCATAATACTTTTATCCATATTACAATTGTGGGGGGTAACGGTGAACTGAAAAGTATAAGAACACAAAAACCCTAATATGACCAAATTGGAATTTTTCTATTGGATGTAGAAAATTATAAAACCATTAAAATAAAATGAAATAAATAAAATAAAGCAACAAGAGCATATAATTTACGTGATTTGATCTTATGGGGACCTACGTGCAAGGACTTAACACCACCCACACACATATTTTATTAATACTCAAAATGGAAACATGATTACATTATACATCAAAAAAGAAAAAAATAACAAAAGTGAACAGAACTGCTACAATGAAATGAGAATAAGAAAATATTAACAAAATTACAGTGCCAGATGTATAAAGGCTTGGATTTCCCAATCTCTTCAAGTATTCATGGAGTGACATATAGATTGGTCATGATTTCTATGAATCCAGGTGCTTGAAATGGTACTTACAGATCTAGATCGTGTTCGAATCAAGTTATCAACATCGCATCGTCAAAATAGAAGGACACCTTTATTGATTCTCTATTAGAAGTAGCACACCAGCACTATATTATAGAGATCAATTGGTACAGAGTCTTTCCACTAAAAATAACCCTGTTAGGTTTCAAGAACTAGAGTCGAGAGTAAGAGAGAACCAACATAGAGAGAGAGAGAACCAAAGTGAATCAAATAGATTAATCAGACACAAGGGGGTGATCAATTCCCCTTGGCAACACCTGTAAGTCATAACTGCACACCCAACTGGAGAGTGCGATGAGTCACAACCAAATAGAACTATAGTGGAAAAAAAATAAATTGAAATTGGTGGATGGATTATATGCAATGTGTGACTAAATGAATCAATGGCCAAGGAAAAGACACTACATAGATTGCTGAATATGGATAGTTTCAGGCAGTGAGGCCATTCAAAGGCTAGGGCCCAAATAACAGAGGCCCAAATAGAAAGGAAAAGGCCCATCGCAAATAAGAGGCCTAATATATATATATATATATAAGAGAAGAATAATAAAAATCAAGTTTCAACATAATTTGAAAGAATTTATCTATAGAAATATAAATGGAATATTTTACAACACGACATTTCAATATGAAAACAAAGAATTGAATACCATAAATAAAAAATCTCCATAATTTTAAATTGAAATAGGTGATGTTATTACATATATGGTTATACAATTGGAACAAAATTCAAACTATCTAATTGTATTAGAATTTTGAAAATATCAGGACTTTAGTCAACTATCATTCGAGTTATTGTTAGTGTGTATCTTATTGACACATATAGTTCCAAATTCTATAACATCTCTAATAAAGTGTAGTCTAATAGCTGTGCTTTTTTATTTACAATGAAAACTAAATTTCTAGATAAATGTAAGGAATATTGACTATCAGAAAAGATATTGATAATAGAATTGAAAATGTTGAGTTCAGAGGAAAACACTTTAAGACATAATGTTTGTTTAACTGCTTCAGTCAAAGAAATATATTCTGATTTTGTGTTTGAAATAGAAACCATGGTTTGAATATTACATTTCTAGGAAATGTTATCACTACAAGATATAAATACATAACCATTTAAGGATTTTATTGTTTAAATATTCCATTTATAAATTCATAAGTATTCACATTTTTTCCATAACCCAATGACTTATTTGAACAACATCAAAGGTATCTAAGAATAAAATTAAGGTCAAGACAATGTGGATTTCCAGGTGTTCTCATAAATCTATTAAGGGTGAAAATGGTAAAGAAAATATCAGGACAAGTGAATGTCATGTTATACATGATGTTTCCCACTATGTTATCATAGTGTATTTGAGACATAAATGAATATCTTCAGTAGCTCTAGGTACATGTGTTAAAGATAGTTTAAAGTGTTATCCCGGATGTATATTTATAGTTTTGAGATATTTAAACATATATATCCTAGGAATCTTTAAAATGAAAGAATATAGAGATAAGTAAATTAGTTTCTTTTTTATGTCCCTAATTATTTCAATACCTATAATTATCTTAGCTACAACTAAGTCTTTCATTTCAAAATTTCCTTTTAATAAATATTTTACAAAAATGATGAGACTCATGTTTTTTCAAATGATAATCATATCATAAACATAAAGTAGAAAATAAATAATATAGTTTTTTTTGTTGATTTGTAATAAACACACGCATCCTATTAATTCCTTGTAACTTTTTTTTATCTAAAATAAAGGAATAAAATTTCTTATACCATTTCTTAGAGGCTTGTTTTAAACTGTTTTATGATTTGTTTAGTAGGCATATGTGATTTAATTTGAATTCCTTAGAGTAACCATCAGGAAGTTTTATATAGATTTTCTCACTTAAATATTCATGAAAGAAGGAAGTTTTAACAACAAGTTTTTCAATTTAATCATCACTATAGTTGAAAAAGAAAGAAAAATCCTAATGAAAGAGTTATTAACAATATTTGAAAATATTTCAAAATAATCAATGCCTTCTCTTTAATGGGATCCCTTAGAAAATAATCTTTCTTTGTATTTTATTTTTTTCCCTATGTTTTATATTCTTCTATTTTTTAAGTTCAGTTAGAACCAATAACTATTACATTGGGTGGTTTATTAATAATACAACATGTGTTATTTTTTCTTAAAGAGTTCATTTCTTCATCCACGGAAAATACCCACTGATTTGAGTCTTTTTTAATTTAGGGTATGCATATAGGTTTAACAATGATAATCTATTAGATCCTGGTCCACATTAAAAGAATATAAATCCATGTCATACTAGATGAACCGAGAAGGAGGTCTAGTGTGGTAGCCCACATTTTTATTAAATAACTATACATAACATTTACAAACAAAGGATCTTTTAAGGATTAGTGCCTTGGAAAAAAGGCACATAATACATGAAATCATTAAAAATTATTCTATTCCACATGAAATAATTTTAATCATTCATCCTAATTACATTTATTGAAACTCATAACATGGGGACATACATAAATGGAAAGGGTGAGAAAGAGGCCCAGTAAGGGAAAACAAGTGAAACATTTTACAAGTGATGTTGAGAAATATTTATAAATACTTGAATAATATCAATATGGAATGAAGAAGAGAACATGAGTCATATCATAATTAAAATAACATGAATCATAACATGTAAATGTGGCTAAAAAATTTAACTTATACATTCATAGTCATATAACCAAGGTCCTTCTCAAAGGTGTCATAAAAATTACCAAGGTTATTCACCAAGGTATCATAAAACTTGTCATCTCTAGAGATTAAATTATTTACCCAATGCATTTGAGGAATATCAGGGAACACCATTAATATATATTTATTTTCATATGTTCAACATATATCATAATCAAACATTTCATAAATAACCCATAGAGAATAAAATAAATTGGATTCATATCAAAATCATGGTGTTTTGAAAAGTGCTTAAAACAAGATCTTTATGTCATATATAACCCAAAGAAAGGGAATGGGGGTTTTATGTATGTGAATTATAGAATAAAATAAATATTTTTTTATATATTAATTATTACCACAAAAAATTATAGTGTTTTGAGTATTCAAATAATGAAAATAAAATATTTTTTCATAAAAAGAGAGATTTCAGATGAAAATTATGCAGCATAGTGGGTATAAAATATGGTTTTATAAAAATTTACAAAGAGAGGGGAATAGGTAAACCCATTAATAAAATACTCATAATATAGTATAGGTTTAGGATAAAATGTAAATAAGAACATTGTGTGAAAATATTAAATACATACCACATAAAATATAACTTGAAATGAAAAGAGAAGTTGAGAATTCCCTTACGAAATTTTGGCAGCCTAACGACATCACTTAAAAATTCATAAAATGTGTTGATGAGAGGAAAAGGGGTATCTCATAATTTTTAAATAATATGGAAAGTAAGGGGTATATGGAATAAAATATCCCAACATATGAAAATAGAAATTAAAAAGGCATGACATAGAAGTAGTGCTTGAAAAAGAGTAGGCTGGTAGATCCCCTTATGAAATTTTGGTTGCCTAACAGCGTCACATAAGAATTCATAAAATGTGTTGATGAGAGGAAAATGGGAATCTCATAATTTTTACCTAATATGGATATTAAGGGGGATATGTAATTAAATATCCCAACATAATAAATTAAAAATTAAAAATGCATAACATAAAAGGAGTGTCTGAAAAGAGAAGGGTGGTAGATTCCCTTACCTTGAAGAGTGACTACTAAACTCAAAGTTTGAGACCTTGGTAGCATGGGAAAAATCTTGGGAGGAATCCTATTGAGGTAATTAAATTATATATTAGAGGATATATAATTGGGAATGAAATATAATGGAGTAATGAGTGGGTATTTATAGAAAAAGAGACATAGTTTTTTATTGATTTCTGAGGACACCTTATTAGTGGTATTTGAAAAACCATTGGATTGCCCATGGTATTTTACCATGGTATTGGACACTTGGGAGACCTATAAAGTTACTTTAACACATAATATTCTATAATAATTTTAAATTAATCATTACATAATTATGACATAGCTATGATGTCATTAAACTTACCGAAAAACTCAAACTTTTTTTAACTATTCATGAAAAACTAAAGTATTTTATAAAATTATCAAAAATTAACCCTAATATAATATGAAACTTATGAATTAAAAAATTAAAATTATTTTATCATAATAATTCTCTAAATATGATAAATTTAATTTTTAATTCTAAAAATACTTAATTATTAAAAATAACAGTGAATAGAAAATGCATAGTAAACTCCATCGTAAAATTTTTGAAACTTGAAAAACATAAAATTGTTTTATCATTTGTAATTAAAAAGGTGTGTTTTAATAAAACTATTTAATTATAAAAAACATTATTAATAAAACCTTATCTTAATATAATAATTTATTTCTATCTTAAAAGTACAGTCTTTACCCGAAAAGTCAATTTATCAAATTTCATCTCATTTTTAAAGAAAACAATTCTTAAAACAGATATGATGAAATAAAAATTTATTTAAATAAAGGTATTATATTTTAAGTAACTATGGACTTCAAATATATCCCCTTAAAAGATCCACATATGACCTAAGGGTATGGTGTGTGATGGTGATAAAATCTTGAGGCCGCTCAGATAACATTTCTTGAGTGGTAATCACCACTAACTTGAACACATACCATAAGTGATTTAGTTCTAGTAGAAAATGTTGTATCTGATCTTGGGATTCGTCTAGAGTGAAGACTAGTGATGCTACCTCCTTTAAAATCTTTGAAAAATGGGATTTTTATGACCCAATTCTACTATATGAGGGAATCAACTCTTTTTTCTGCATTAATTAACCCTGATCATTTCTATTTATAAACAATAATTATAACAGTAAAAGATTATTTTTGTTTCCAATGGTTTGATTAACCAACGGTCATAACTCGATGTTCATATTTAATTTATACTTATATATTTTTGTTTATTGTGGCATTGTAAAACATACATTTTTAGAAAACAAACTTTATTCAAAAGTTTGGGTCATTACAATCTTCCCCCTTATGAAATTTCATCCCTAAAATTTTAACTCAAACCCTTAGAAGAGAAAAGGTGTCGGTACATCTGCCTCATAGTCTCATCTAGTTCCCATGTGTCTTATTCATATTTGTTTTCATCCACAACACTTTGACAAGGTGGGTAGTCTTGTTTCGTAGAACCTTGTCCCTACGGTCCAAGATCTCCCCCAGCTACTCCTTATAAGAGAGATCATGTTCATGTTGTACCACCTCTAGATTCAGTACATGTGAAGGGTTATGTATGTACTTTCTCATTAGAAATACATGGGAAACATAATGAAATGGAGATATATTTGGTGGAAGTTTTAACCTATAGGCCACTGCTCCAAGGTTATCAAGAATTTCATAGGGGCCGATGTACTAGGGGAAGAGCTAACCTTTCATTCCAATTTGCATGAATCTCTTCGATATAAAAATTCTAAGGAAGTCTTTTTTACCAATATCAAACTTAAATTCCCTTCAATGGTTTTAGACATAGCCCTTTTCTGACTCTGATCATCCTTAATGTGTTGTTGGATGGCATGGAAATTTTCTATCATCTCTTCATAAGATCAGGCCCAAGAGGATTTCTTTCACTAACTTCATCCCAGCAAGTAGCAGTTCTACATCACATCCCATACAGAGCTTCATAGGGAACCATTTTAGTACTCGAATAGAATCTATTGTGGTATTTGAACTCAACTAATGGGATATGTTGATCTCATCCACCTTCAAATTCCATTGAGCATTTTCTTAGTATATCCTCAAGTTTTTGAACAATCATTTTAGATTAGACATCATTTTTTGTATGATAGGCCATACTAAAATCAAATTCTATACTTAGATCATGTTGAATAAATATCCATAATTTGATTTGAACTTTGGATCATGGTTAGATATGATAGAAAGTGGTACCCCATGCTGCCTCACCACTTCCTTCATGTAAATCTTGGAAAGTTGGTCAAGAGATAAATCTTCTCGAATAGAGATAAAATGGGAAGTCTTGGTGAGATGAGTCACTATAACCCATATAACATTGTTTCATTTGGAATTTATCAAGATACCAATGACAAATTTCATAGTGATATTGTCCCACTTCTATGCTGGTATGGATAGTGGTTGTATTACCCCTTTAGAAAGTTTTCACTCTACCTTCACTTGCAGACACACCGAGGACCATATAGTGTAGTTAGAAATCTCCCTTTGCATGTTATCCCACTAATAATGATCATGAAGTCCCATTTACATTTTCATGCTTCCCAAATTTATAGAGAAAGTATAGCTATGAGCTTTATCCATTAGCTCTTTTATTTCTAGAATCGATGTAACAAATAACATTGTACAAAACTTCAATAAACCCTATTGATCAACATTGAACTCAGGAAATATTTCATTATTCATATCCTCTATCTTATTATATAACAGGGTATCATCTCTTTGATATTTCTTGAACTTATCTAGTAATGATAATTGAGAAATCATTTAGGATAGGGTTGATGATTTTCCTTCCCTTACGATTCCCATTTCCAATTTTACTAGGTCTTTGATCAAAGGATATCTTTGAATCCTCATCAACTCCAGCACAATTGGGTATTTCATACTTAATGCATCAGTGAATTTGTTTTCTCTTTTAGGGTGATAATGAATTGAAATATCATAGTCTTTTATAAGTTTCAGTCATCTCCTCTATCTCATGTTCATTTCTTTTTGTGTGAAAATATACTTTAAACTTTGATTTTATTTGTATATATCACACTTCTCCCCATAAATATAGTGACTTCATATATTCAAAGCAAAACAAAACCATAGAAAACTCTAGATCATGCATAGGATAATTCTCCTCATGAGGCTTTCGTTGTCGATATGTATATGCAATCAACTTTTCATTTTTCATGAGGATGCACCGAATTCCATTCTGAGATGCATCACTAAAAATAAAGAATTCTTATCTGATAGAGGGTGGAGTTAACACAGGTGTATTAACCAATATCTTCTTCATCTCTTAAAAACATTCCTCACACTACTTTACATATAAACATAACCACCTTTCGAGTTAACTTTGTTGGTGTATTATAAAGCCATGATTTTTTTTTTTCACAAACCTCATACAATATTCTGCCAAACCAAGGAAACTAAGAATCTTGGTTATTTTTATAGGTTTGGTGAACTCCTCTACAAACCTTATCTTATTCAGGTCAACTATGATTCCTTCATTGGTTATAATGTTCCCTAAGAAAGAAAATTATTGTAACCAAAACTCACAATTGCTGAAATTTCCAAATAAAATCTCATTTGTTATATTTTTTAGTATCACCATTAGATGATCCTCATTCTCCACACAAATTTTATAATATATTAGAATATAATCAAAAAAAACTTCTATAATGTTATCAAGGTAGTCCTTATAGAATATATTATCAAATCCATAAAAATAGTTGGTAAATTAGTCAATACAAAGGGAATAAAAATAAACTCATAATGCCCATATCTTGATTGGAGGGCAGTCTTTGGAATATATTCAGTATTCAACCACAATTAATGATAACCAGATTGAATATAAATCTTGGAGAATAATTGAACCCGATGAATCTGGTCAAATAAATCATCAATTCTTGGAAGAGGGTACTTGTTCTTCACTATGACCCCATTCAGTTCTCTACAATCAATGCATAACCGCATCGATCCATCCTTATTCTTCACAAAAAAATCAGTGATCCCTAAGCAGATACACTTGGCTAGATAAACACTTTATCCATAAGATCTTTGAGTTTAATCTTTAATTCCTCAAGATCAACATTCAACATTCAGTATGGGGTTATTGAAATCAGTTTAGAACTAAGCATGAGTTCAATGGAGAACTCTACCTCACTTTCTACGGGAGGTCCAGGTAACTCCTCATGAAATATGTTTATGTATTCATGAATGATAGGGATATTCTATATAGGCATACTTTCATTTCATACTTCATATTCACCGATCAAATACATAAATAAGGCTAAGGGTGGTGCTTCTAGACAAATGTCATGTTGAGATATCTCTCCTTTCAAGATAACTGCAGGTTTTCCACTCAAGACTAATGAGATTTCCTTGGTTATGTAGTTGATCATAGAATTATAATTTGAGATCCATTCCATCCTTAGTATAATATCAAATTCCACCATGTGAATGAATACTATGTTTGTAATAATATTTTTCTCATCAAATTAGATACTAGAGTTTATATACACTGATGATTCTAGGATAATCCCTCCATGAGTATTGACTGATAACTATACATATAGTAGTTTAAGGATTGATTCTATATTTTTTTTCAAACATAGAGGAAATAAAGTAACGAATAGAACTAGAATAAAATAAAGTACTTTTTATATTTGAGAGAACAGTGAGAGTACCTACCACCACATCATTTGGAGCTTCAACTTCTACCATGGTGACAGAAAAAGTACAACCTTTCTCCCTTGGCCTATTCTGAGGTTGATGGTGATTACACTCCACTTCCCTTGGATTTAGATAGTGATTAGTAAAATTACCAATCTATCCACACTTGAAGAATTAGACTTCAGGTAGGGAATGCGCCATCTTCCCTAAGTTGTTATTGTTGGGAAGTTGAGGCTTGACCTCACTTTGAAAATTCTGAGTGATGTGGCCATCTCTTCCACACTTGTAACACTTCCTGCTACCAAGTAGGTAATTCCCCGAATGATTCTTCCCACATTTTTCTAATGTGGAAAGTTTCACTTGATTTCCTCATATTCCTTGGTCAAATATACTCCCTAATATTGGATTTAGAGATCTCTTCTTCTCATTTTATTTGGGAGACCATTGTTTCTCACTGAACTATAGTTTGACCATCGTAGAACTCTGTACAATATAATCATAGTTGTCATAGTCTCTATTTGATAAATTCTTCTATAGATGATGTCATAGTCCACCAAATAATCTATCCATCTTCCCATTAGGATCCATGAAAAATATAACAGTATGATATAAAAGTATTGTGAAGTTCATCTCATAGCTGCCAATAGATTCATTCTCCGTCTGCTTCAGCTCAATGAATTCCTTCTCTATTTTCATTCTCATTGAATGAGGGAAATACTTATTGAATAATATTAACTTGAACTCTTCTCAATCTAAAGCTTCTATCTCCCCTCTTGGACTAATGTTTTTAACAAGTTCCCACCACTGATCAGATTCTACCTCTAAACGATAAACAACCAGGGTGACATTCTATTGTATTGAACATTGAAGTATAGAAAAGATGTTTTGTATTAAGCTTATCCACTTTTAGGAAATCAATGTGATAATATATCCATAGAATGTTGGTGGTCGTTGATTCATAAAGGAATAAATGGAAATTTTTTCACTTCAAGGTGAAACCAGTCTCTCAACTTGATTCAAGTTATTTCCCATAACTTGAGTTAGTTGATTCATCATTCTCATGAAGGATTCCATTCCAGCTTCCATCAGAGTTCTATCAGTGTATGGCCCATTGTGCTCACCATTTATACAGTTCCTCTTATTTCCCTCTGTTTTTCTAAAATAAGAAAACCTTAGTGTGAAATATGTTTTATAATATTATAATTCCAAAGGAACTTTTATATCATATAACATCATGTTTAAACATGTTATTCATTAAAAATAGTTAAAGTTTTATAAATAATTCATAATGGTTCATAAAAATATTGCGAATAATTAAATATATTCTCTGAGAGTGTCAAAATATGCGTGTATCAAGGCCCGTTCTTGTGCACCAGTTCCAATTCGAGTCTATCTCAATGTATTGTTTTCGATTTTTTCCCCTAGGTACATCTATATTAGAGCCACATCTAATTTTTCAAATCTTGATGGAGACTTATTTGTTCAGAAACCATTAACTTAATATTTCACACAAATTCCAGGAAGTTTTCATATATTTAAAATTTAATATAGGATTCTTACTAAAGTTTTAAAATCCTAATTTCCACAAATAACTAAACCTCCCTATAATACCAACTATGGAATCCTACCTTTTTATTTAATAAAGTTTCATATAATTTACAAACAGAGGATCTTTTAAGGCTTAGTTTCTTGCAAAAAAGTTACATAATACATGAAAACTTAAAACATTATTCTATTCCACATGAAATTATTCTTCAAGATTAATTAAGAGTAAATTTATTACATATCATAACTTGGGGACATACATTAATGAAAAGGGGGAGAAAAATTCCTAGTAATGGAAAACAAGTGAAATGGTTTACAAGTCATCTTGAGAAATATTGATAAGAAGTTGAAGAATATTAATATATCCTAAAAAGTAAAACATGAGGCATATCATAATTAAAAGATAATTAAACATAACTTGTAAACGTGGATACAACATTTAACTTATACCTTCATAAGCATATCACCAAGGTCTATCCCTATGGTGTCATAAAAATTACCAAGGTTATTCACCAAGGTATCATAAAACTTATCACCTCTAGAGATTAAATTATTTACCCAATGCATTGGAGTGATATCGAGGAAAATCATTAATATATATTTATTTTAATTGAATCCACATATATAATAATAAAAAATTTCATAAACAACCCTAATATAATAAAATAAATGGGCTTCATATCAAAATCACGACGTTTTAAAAAGTGCTTAAAAACAAGATATTAATGTCATTTATAACCCAAAAAAATGAATGAGGGTTTTACGTATGTCAATCCTAGAATCAATTAAATAATTTTTGTATCTTGATGAATACCGCTAGAAATGAAAGAGGTTTGGGTTCTCACATAAATAAAATAAAATATTTTCTTTAGAAAAAGAGAGAGATTTTGAGATGAAAAGTCTATAACATAACAGGTATGAAACATGGTTTTATAAAATTTTAAAAAGAGAGGTGGAAGGGGTAACCCATTCATAAAATAATCATAATATTGTATAGTGATAGAACAAAATTAAAATAAGAACATGTTTTGTAAATTTGAAATACATACCACATAAAAGAGATCTTAAAAGGAAAAGAGAAGTTGAGAATTCTCTTATGGAATTTCGACAGCCTAACGACTTCACTTAAAAATTCATAAATTGTGTCAATGATAGGA
This sequence comes from Viscum album, assembly GCA_963277665.1. Taxonomy (NCBI): domain Eukaryota; kingdom Viridiplantae; phylum Streptophyta; class Magnoliopsida; order Santalales; family Viscaceae; genus Viscum; species Viscum album. The sequence goes on from OY728135.1 coordinate 1,174,927,459, forward strand.
AAAAATTTATCTTAGATTTTTTAAATAATATTTAAAGTAAGGGGTATGTGTAATGACATATCCCAACAAAATAAAATAGAAACTAAAAAGTCATTGTAACGACCCGAAATTTTGAATAAATCTTGTTTCCAAATTTTGTGTGTTATTTTATTTTTATACTCAACAAAACTGTTTCATTTGATAACATGAGTATAAATAAAACGAGACCATTGGGTTTTGACTCTTATATGACCATTGGTCAATATAACTACTAGAAACTAAATGTTTCGATTATTTTCTCTAAATACAAGTGATCTTGGTTAATTAATATAGAAAGAAGATTTGATGGCCTCATCCAGTAGTCTCGGGCCAATCGACGCCCATCTAATGGAACTTGGGAAGGAGGTAGCACCACTGGGCTTTTCTCTAGACCAAACCCAAGCCAAACTTCATCGTGTGAAGATGGAATGGAATCGGATTCGCAATAAGTTCAAACTGATTGAAATTACTACTCATGCAATGTTGGCTGAGCCGCCCTCAGATTCTCTCACCTTAGCACACCTTACACTTAGGTATTATACTGGGTTTATAAGGGGCTATGTAAGGAGACCGTAAATTCCTTGTGTAATCCTTTTTTTTAAATAAAAATTTTGATTTCTTCTTATGTTGAAGTTTATGAATTTTCAAAGTCCGAATAAATATATTAAGCAAATTTTTGATGAATTTTAGAGAAATGATATTTTAAAAATGTTTATGTAAACCTAAAATAATTAAAAATGTGTAATGATTTTTGAAAAATGGTCTTCTACAATTATGTTCAGTACAAAATTTAGAATCTAATAAGATCAACTTAATTTTTGATGAATAGTAAATTATGAATAGTGATTTTAGGCTTAGGATTAGTAATGTGACCAAATGGATTAGTAATATCACTTAAATAATTTATTAATATAATCTAGGCACCTTGATTAAGTAATGTGACTCAATAAAATTGTTATATAATGGTTTCATAAATTATTAGTCAAGTATTAGTTTTTTTCGGGTTAATAGTGTTTTTTAATTAAAAATATTTAGAAAATATTTTTTATAAAATGGACTTTATTTTTGAATTCATAAAATCGATATTATGCTAAGGTAAATTTTGGGGATTTTCCTGAAAAAAAATGAATTTTCAGTGAATAGTGTATTTATTTAAAAATTAAATTAAAAATATTTAGAAAATTATTTTTATAAAATGGAGTTCATTTTTAAAATCAGAGCATCGATATTTGGTTAAGGTGAATTTTTGGGATTTTTCTGAGAAGGTTGAATTTTCAATGAATAGTGAAAATACAGTTTTTAAGTTACGGGTGTTTAATGACATCATTAAATGATGTATTAAGTATGTAATAAATATGGATAACTTATGAATAGTAAGATAAGGTATTAGGTGTCCCAAGTGGCCAGTAGCATGGGCAAATACCATGGGTAAGACCATGGTTTTTCCAAAACCACCAATGAGGTGTCCCTTGGCCATTAATGCCTTGTCCCCTCACTTTGCCTATAAATACCAAGCCATAATCTCATCCATTCAACTCCCAACACTCCCCCAATGAATCTCTGGTATCATTACCTCCCAAGGAGTCCTCCCAAGGTGCCCCAAGCCCTCAATGTCCCAACCTTTGAGTTTTAAGAGTTACGTTTAAGGTAAGGGATCATATCTCTCTCTTTCTTTCCAAGCACTCTCTTTTATGTCATTTATTTTATGCTCCATGTTCTTATGTTGGAGGATGTTCTTTTATATTCATCCTACTGTCCTTTTTTATGTTCATATGAAGAGATACCCCCTCTTTCTCTCATCATTTCATTTTATGAATGTTTAAATGGCGTCATTAGGCTGCCGAATTATAAGGGATTCTTTCACCCTTCTCATTTTAAAGTTCTATTTTCATATCAAGTCTTTAAAGTTAATTTTAATATTTTGGGTTATGATCTCTATATATATCATAATTATCTTTTATGTTCATATGATGAGATAACCTATTTGATCTCGTCAATTCATTTTTGTTGAAGTTTAAGTGGCGCCGTTAGGCTGCCGAATTTTTAAGGGATTCGTTCACCTTTCTCATTTTTCAAAGTTCTACTTTCATGTCAAGTCTTTCAAGTTTATTTTAATTATGTTGGGGAATGATATCTATATCTATCATACTGATATTTTATGTTCATATGATGAGGGACCCTATTTTATCTCGTCAATTCATTTTTTTGAAGTTTAAGTGACGCCGTTAGGCTACCGAATTTTCATAAGAGAAATCTTTTTTTTGTCTTCCTTTCATGTTCTTCATTTCATATGGTATATCTTTAAAATTTCTTTACCATGTTCTTAATTCCTTCATATTCTGTCCCCTACTATTTTATGGATCATTTATTAGTGGGTGACCCATGTCCCCTCTCTTTTAAATGTTTTCTAAAACCTCGTAACATATCCGTTATGATGCAGAATTTCTGTCTCAAAATGTCTCTCGCTTATTCTCAAATTCATTTGTTTTATTAATTTAATACTCAAATATCTTTATTCTAAAAGGGTATTCACATATATAACAAAATTTCCTATTTTAAATTTTGTTATTTACATACATGAGAACCGCTTTCCCTTTTCGTGGGTTTAAAGTGACATAAGGATCACGTCTTTAAAGCAGTTTTTTTAAATGTGATGACTATGAAATGAAACCCATTTCTTTTATGATATATGGGTTGTTTATGAAATGTTTGATGATGATATATGTGGCTCACATTATAATAAAGACAAATTTAAGGGTGCTCTCTAATAGCACTCCAAATCATTGGGTAAAGACTTAATCTCTAGAGATGACCATTTTTAACGACGCCTTGGTGAATAACCTTGGTAAATTTTAATGACACATTGGGGATGGAACTTGGTGAAACGGAAATTATTTTCAATATTAAATGATGTAGCCACATCTTCATGTTATTAAATACGTTATTTTTATTATGACATGCCTCATGATTTCTTTCTCATGCCTTAAAGTTCTTTTTCATGACAGTGTTGATGTATCTCAAGATAACATATTAAATGTTTCCCCCTTGTTTCCCTTATTGGGACATCTGCTCATCCTTTCTTTTGATGTATGTCCCTAGGTTATGAGATGCAGTAATGAACCTAGGATGATCATAAGGAGAAGCCTTTCAAGTGTTTAAGAATAATGTTTTTTGTTTTCATGTTTTAAGTTCCTATTTTCCAAGACACTAAACCTTGAAGATCCTCGGTTTTGTAAAATGTAATGAAAAGTTATGTTATAAAAAGGAATGATGCTATAGTTAGTATCAATGGATGGTTTAGTTATTTGTGGAAATTAGGATATGAAAACTCTAGGAATAACCCTATAGAAAATTTTAAATATAGGAAATCTTCCTGGTATTTTGGTAAGTATTGAGTAAGGAATTGCTAAGAAAATACATCCCTGTCTGGATACGAGCAGGTAGAGGTGGCTCGGGCACAGATGTACATAGGGGTAAAACCCGAAAACACCACTTTGATTGAGACTCGAATGGGAACTGGTAGACGACAACGGGCCTTGCTGCACTCTTGGTTACGACACTCCCGGGGGATATGCTTTGGTAAATTCATAAGCTTAGTATGAACCATTATTAAAGGGAAAAAGATAAAATAAAATAAAGATTCACATAAGAATATATGATCATGGATAACCTAGAATGGGACCTAGGGGATCACAAGTTAGGATATACCTTTCTTCTACAATTTTATCCTTCTATTGTTAAAGTTTTCGTTTAATGATTATTGGCTAAGTATTTAAGCCCCTAATTATACTTTCTTTTCTTAGTTAATGGCAGGAAATGGAAGAACATGTCCCAACAACCAATGTGATAGGAAATGTGATGATTGACCTATTAATGTGATAGAGATGATGAAAGATCAAGTTTAACATATTGTGATTATGCCAAACAAGCTTTCAAAAATCACAATTAATAATTGGTACCTAGTTGAATGCCCAAATTCATCAAGGAAGAAGAAGACAAAGTCTCAAGGATGTTCATCTGATAAAGTTGATAAGGGAAATAAGACCCAATTTCTTTTTTGCAAAAGGTATGGGAAGAGGCACCAAGGAGAATGTCACAAAGGAACCGAGAGATGTTTTAGGTGTGGGAAGATAGGGCATAAAGTAGCCAATTTCTTTAAAAAAATGGATAATGTGATGAATGTAGATAAGGTTCGATCTAATGTACCTTATACTTTTTGATGTCATAAATTTAGAGAAGTTAGACATTATCCAAGGAAATGATCTCTTGGAATGGGTGATAAGCATTATGAGCATCAACAATCTTAGAGGACAATTGAACAATGCAAGTCCTATGCTGAGATAGACCATGATGACTGAAGTACATGTAACTTCTTCGCAATAATTGTCTATGTCATGTTATATTTTAGTTCATGCTCTATGAGCATATATTTTATGTTTTCTAAGATCATGGAGTCACTACCTAAGATGATTTTATGTAGTTAAGGAAAACATCTACTGTTATGTACCGCATGTTGATGTAGTGAAGTTGTTCTTATTAAAAAAAGGGGGTGATTAAGGGATTAAAATATGATTATTATTTTGGAAGACGTTCACTATTTTGGGAACCCTATTTGATCGAGGTAAATAGATTACTATGGTATTTTCTTTGAGGAGTAAATGTTGAATTATATTTTTAAGAATCGATTAATTTAAGGTGAACTTATAGTAATTTAGGTTACATATGGAAATGATTAACCTATCTCGGGGAAAATGTGATTAGGTTAGTTACTTTTGTTATAAGTTGATAAGAGTGGTTGATGTTGTTTAGAGATGGACGATAAAGTCTATCTTGGAAGACTATGTTATTAGATCGTTCTTATAATTGGGTTTCAATCTTTGTTTGGTTAATTTTGAGGAATTTTAAGGACAGTTATTTATGGAATAGTCTATGATGAACTTTGTGTAGTACCATGGAACTTTAGAATATTTAAAAGTAGTTTCCCTTCCAATGGGATTCTTTCTTTTTGAAGAGTTGTTTTATTATACCCTTTCTTTTTTTGGGATAATGTTTAAAGATAGAAGAAATTGATAGTTAATCTTTTGTGGATTACGTGACTCTCAAGAAGATAATTCTTGTGTTTTGATGAGACCAAGTGTTTTTGAATGCTCATCGTTTGGATAAAAGATTAGTTTTGGTAGAAACTTATTAAAGGATGAAACTCTACTTGAAGGTAGGTATATTTCCTTATGTTTTTGTTCTATGTAGAAAATGAATTCCTCAAAATCAGGAAAATGAACGTAAAACAAAAACGTTGTTGGTTTACGTTTCCTACTAGGTAATCAAAGACCGTTTACACACATCTTAAGTTAGTGATTTTCTTGTGGTTAACTTTCTCTTAATCATGTTTTCTGTCACTCTCCCTCAGAACTTGACCCTTTGTTTTCTCCTCCATGTCCATGTTTTCCTACATGGAATCCTAGTGTGGGCTAACTCGGGTGACCTTTGTACTTCCCTTTCTTTCTTTTAAAGTAATAGTTTTACTAACTCTTTTTCCGATGTGGGACTTTCAATGAAATTTCAAAAACCAATTTTAAAAATTGCGACGACGCAATTTCTTAAGGGAGGAAGATTGTAATGACCCGAAATTTTGAATAAATCTTGTTTCCTAATTTTGTGTGTTATTTTATTTTTATACTCAACAAAACTGTTTCATTTTATAACATGAGTATAATTAAAATGAGACCGTTGGGTTTTGACTGTTATATGACCATTGGTCAATATGACCACTGGAAACTAAATGTTTCGATTATAGTCTCTAAATACAAGTGATCTTGGTTAATTAATATAGAAAGAAGATTTGATGGCCTCATCCAGTAGTCTCGGGCCAATCGAAGCCCATCTAACGGAACTTGGGAAGGAGGTAGCACCACTGGGATTTGCTCTGGACCAAACCCAAGCCGAACTACATTGTGTGAAGCTAGAACGGAATCGTCTTCACGAGAAGTTCAAATTGATATAAATTACTACTCGTGCAATGTTGGCTGAGCCGCCCTCAGATTCTCTCACCTTAGCACACCTTACACTTAGGTCCTATGCTGGGGTTATAAGGGGCAATGTAAGGAGACTATAACTGCCTTGTGTAATCCTTTGTTTTAAATAAAAATTTTGATTTCTTATTATGTTAAAGTTTATGAATTTTCAAAGTCCGGATAAATATAGTATGCATATTTTTGATGAATTTTTGAGAAAGGATATTTTAAAAATGTTTGTGTAAACCTTAAATAATTAAAAATGTGTAATGATTTTCAAAAAATGGTCTTCTACAATTATGTTTAGTACAAAATTTAGAGTCTAATAAGATCAACATAATTTTTGATGAATAGTAAATTATGAATAGTAATTTTATGCTTATGATTAGTAATGTGACCAAATGGATTAGTAATCTCACTTAAAGAATTTATTAATATAATATAGGCACCTTGATTAAGTAATGTGATTCTATAAAATTGTTAAATAACGGTTTCATAAATTATTAGTCAAGTATTAGTTTTTTTTGTTGAATAGTGTTTTTTAATTAAAAATCAAATTATAAATATTTATAAAATTATTTTTATAAAATGGACTTTATTTTTGAATTCAGAACATCGATATTATGCTAAGGTAAATTTTGGGGATTTTCATGAAAAAAATGAATTTTTGGGGAATAGTGTATTTATTTAAAAATTAAATTAAAAATATTTAGAAAATTACTTTTATAAAATGGAGTTCATTTTTGAAATCAGAGCATCAATATTTGGTTAAGGTGAAATTTTGGGATTTTTCTGAGAAAGTTGAATTTTCGATGAATAGTGAAAATACATTTTTTAAGTTACGGGTGTTTAATGACATCATTAAATGATGTATTAAGTATGTAATCAATATGGTCGACTTATTAATAGTAAGATAAGGTATGAGGTTTCCAAAGTGGCCAATACCATGGGCAAGGCCATGGTTTTTCCAAAACCACCAATGAGGTGTCCCTTGGCCATTAATGCCTTGTCCCCTCACTTTCCCTATAAATACCAAGCCATCATCTCATCCATTCGACTCCCAACTCTCCCCTAACGAATCTCTAGTATCATTACCTTTCAAGGAGTCCTCACAAGGTTCCCCCAAGCCCTCAAGGCCCCAACCTTTGAGTTTTAAGAGTTATGTTTAAGGTAAGGGGTCTTATCTCTCTCTTTCATTCCAAGCACTCTCTTTTATGTCATTTCTTTTATGCTCCATGTTCTTATGTTGGAGGATGTTCTTTTATATTCATCCTACTGTCATATTTATGTTCATATGATGAGATACCCCCACTTTCTATCATCATTTCATTTTATGAATGTTTAAATGGCTTCGTTAGGCTGCAGAAGTTTAAGGGATTCTTTCACCCTTCTCATTTTGAAGTTCTATTTTCATGTCAAGTATTTCAAGTTCCTTTTATTATTTTGGGGTACGATATCTATATCTATCATACTGATATTTTATGTTCATATTATTAGAGAACCTATTTGATCTCTTCAATTCATTTTTGTTGAAGTTTAAGTGGCGCCGTTAGGCTGCCAAATTTTTAAGGGATTTGTTCACCTTTCTCATTTTTCAAAGTTCTACTTTCATGTCAAGTCTTTCAAGTTCCTTTTAATTATATTGGGGTATGATATCTATATCTATCATACTGATCTTTTATGTTAATATTATGAGGGACCCTATTTTATCTCTTCAATTCATTTTTCTGGAGTTTAAGTGACGCCGTTAGGCTACCGAATTTTCATAAGAGAAATCTTATTTTTTTCTTCCTTTCATGTTATTAATTTCATATGGTATATCTTTAAAATTTCATTACCATGTTATTAATTCCTTTATATTCTGTCCCCCTACTATTTTATGGATTATTTATGAGTGGGTGACCCATGTCCCCTCTCTTTTCAGTGTTTTCTAAAACCTCGTAACATATCCGTTATGCTGCAGAATTTCCGTCTCAAAATGTCTCTCTCTTATTCTCAAATTCATTTGTTTTATTAAGTGAATACTCAAATATCTTTATTCTAAAGGGGTATTCACATATATATCAAAATTTTCTATTTTAAATTTTGTTATTTACATACATGAGACCCGCTTTCCCTTTCCATGGGTTTAAAGTGACATAAGGATCACGTCTTTAAAGAAGTTTTTTTTAAATGTGATGACTATGAAATGAAACCCATTTCTTTTATGATATATGGGTTGTTTATGAAATGTTTGATGATGATATATGTGGCTCACATTATAATAAAGACAAATTTAAGGGTGAACCCTGATAGCACTCCAAATCATTGGGTAAAGACTTAATCTCTAGAGATGACCATTTTTAACGATGCCTTGGTGAATAACCTTGGTAAATTTTAATGAAACCTTGGAGACGGACCTTGGTGATACAGAAATGATTGTCAATATTAAATGATGTAGCCACATCTTCAAGTTATTAAATACGTTATTTTTATTATGACATGCCTCGTGATTTCTTTCTCATGCCTTAAAGTTATTTTTCATGACATTGTTGATGTATCTCAAGATAACATGTTAAATGTTTCCCCCTTGTTTCCCTTACTGGGCCTTCTACTCACCCTTTCTTTTGATATATGTCCCCAGGTTATGAGATGCAGTAATGAACCTAGGATGATCATAAGGAGAATCCTTTCAAGTGTTTAAGAATAATGTTTTATGTTTTCATGTTTTAAGTTCCTGGTTTCCAAGAAACTAAACCTTGAAGATCCTCAGTTTTGTAAAATGTAATGAAAATATAGGTTATAAAAAGGCGGGATTATATAGTCATATCATAAAAGGAGTGCTTTAAAATGGGAAGGGTTGTAGATTCCCATATAAAATTTTGGCAGCCTAACAGTGTCACTTAAAAATTCAAAAAAAGTGTTGATGAGAGGAAAATGGATATCTCATCATTTTTATATAATATGGACAGTAAGGGGGATATGTAATGAAATATCCCAATATATGAAAGTGGAAATTAAAAAGGCATAACATAAAAGGAGTTCCTGGAATGTGAAGGGTGGAATATTCCCTTATCTTGAAGAGTGACTCATAAAACATGAAGATTGAGACCTTGGGGGATTTAAGAAACCTTGGTAGGACTCTTTGGGAGGAAATAATAAAATATATTAATGTATAGAGAATTTGGAATGAAATATGATTTGGGAATGGGATGATATTTAGAGAAAAATATAGATTTTTTTAATAATTTTAGAGGACACCACATTAGTGGTATTTGTAAAACCATGGGCTTGCCAATGGTATTGTCCACTTGGGACAACTATTGAGTTAATTTAAAAAATAAGAGTATATAATAATTTTAAATTAATCATAAATCATTTTTAAATAGTTATGATGTTTTTAAACTTATCGAAAAAACTCAAACTGTGTTTTTACTATTCACAAAAAAAAATAAAGTATTTTAAAAAATTCTCATAAATTCACCCTAACCTAATATGGACCTTATAAATTTAAAAATGAAATTTATTTTATTATAATAATTATATAAATATGATAATTTTATCTTTTATCTCTAAAAATACTTAATTATTAACAATAATAATTGACAGAAAATGCATAGTAAACTGTATACTAAAATTTTGGACACTTAAAAAAAATAAAATTATTTTATCATTTGTAGTTAAAAAAGATTGTTTTTATAACAATATTTAATTATATGAAAATTTATTAATAAAACCTTATCTTAATATAATAATTTATATATTTCTGAAAAATACAATTTTAACCCGAAAAATCAATTTATCAAATTTCATCTCAATTTTTATGAAAAACTATTCTTAAAACAAAAATTATGAAATGAAAATTTTATTTGTACAAAATAATTACATTTTAATTAACTATGAACTTGACACATAACCACTTAAAAACCCACATATGACCTAAGGGTAAGGTGTACAATGGTGATGTACTCTTTGGGTGACTCGAATAACATCGCCTGAGTGGTAATCTCCACTAACCTGAAATTATCCCATACGTGATTTCTTTCAATATTAAGATGTTGAAGCTAGGCTTGGGATTAGTCCAGGGTAAAGCGTAGTGATTCTACCTCTTTCCAATGCTCTGAAAAATGGGCCTCGTATGACCTGATTCTACTGGATGAGGCCATAGACTCTTCTTCTTGTATTAATTAACCATTATCATTTCTATTTATAAACAATAATTATAATGTTTAAAAATTATTATTGTTTCCAATAGTTATATTAACCAATGGTCAATACCTAATGGGAACATTTCATTTATACTTATATATATTTACTGATTATGAAATATTAAAACATACATTTTTAGGAAACAAATATTATTCAAAAGTTTGGGTCTTTACATATACGATCTTGCCTTTATCTGTATCAGGTTAACTGATAGTCCCTATTGGTGGAAGAAGGTTCGAATTCATAATCTGGACTAGAACTGTAGGTAGAACCAGCCTTTACACTAGGTTGTTTGTTCGATAAAGTGGGCTGGATAGGAGTCTCAAACTAGACTGGAGGCTCAGTTTCAACATCATATTCAAGGGTTGGATCATTGATGCTAGTTTTTAGAGCCTGGATTTGGGGAGGACTCATGGAACACTACATCCATACTTATGATGCATTTTTGAAAACCGGGTTTGTCTACCCAAATATTTGTAACCATTAAAACCTTCAAGATACCCTAAAAAGATGGATCTCTTGGTTTATGTTTATTAGTTTTAATGTGAGAATAAGTTGTACAACCAATGATCCTTAAGTATTTATAATAGAGAGGCTTACCATCCCACAATTCTTTAGGTGTTTTAGACTGATTTTCAAATGGACACCTATTAATTAGGTAGACAACAGTGCTATCAGCCTCTTCCCAAAAGGATTTAGGGACACCCTAGCAATCAATCATGCTTCAAACTCTCTCTAATATTGTAATATTTATTATCTCTACAAGATCTTTATGTCGGGGAGTTACCCTAATACCGCTATCTCTTTTAATAACTTCATATTCAAAAATCTAAATTAATTCAATGGACATGCATTCCATCCCATTATTATTTCTCATGGTTTTAATTTTTCTCCCAATTTGGTTTCAACTAATGTTTTCTAGGTGTTAAAGGTTTGTAAATCATCATATTTATTTTTCAGAATGTAAATCCATATTTTTTTGGAGAATTCATATTTAAAATTGATAAAATAAGAAACTACACCATGGGGGTAGTCCTTATTGGTCCCCATAGATTATAATAGATGTATTCTAAGGGGATGTAGAATTTAAAGGAGGACATGTTAAAGGTAACTCTCGTAGACTTTCCCATCACAAAATCTTCACAAAAATAGAAGATTTCTTGGTGTGATGTCACTCAACAGAACTGAGTTCTTCTAGGCCCATGGAGCTAACATGACCCTATCTCTTATGACAATGCATAGTATTATCAATGTTAGTGACAAAAACACTACCAATTTTTTTAAATGGGTCCTTCCATTCATAAAATATATCCCATTAATTAGGGACCCATTTATTATGGTTATAGGACCCTTGTAGATTTTTAGACAGCCTCTTTCATGCCTAAAAGTAAGCCCCTTTGATTCTAGGATCCATAAGGAAATCCAATTTCTATGAAGTTTGGGATCTCACCTAACATCAAGAAAATTAATGATTGAATGGCCATCTAGTTCTTGTAAAATAGAACCTATTTCATCAACCTTACACCTCTTGTTATTACCTTAGGGGAAATATCCTTCTACTCTTTCAACCAATTTTAAGATTTACTATCCAATGTGACCCATGTAAAAAGAACTTCCTGAGTCAATAACTCAATCATGATTGAGTGCATGGTGGGACACATTTAACACTTCATCTCTGTCATAACTAGAGTCAATTATAAGGGAATGTTCAGTGGGATATTTTGATTCTAACTCTTGCTTAAGATTCATACATTCGGGCTTAGGATTCCCAGTTTTTCCATAATGCAAACAAATAATTTTGTTCCTTAGAATTAGATCTAGGTTTGGGTTTTTTAAATTTCCTGCTTTTATCTTTACTAAATTGTTTCTATTTTCCTTTTTACTGAGGTTTTCCCTAGTGGAAAATCTCTCAAACTCACCTTTAATTCTATGTTTGGAATGCAATAATTTGGATTAAAGGGAATATTTAACCTATTCAAGGGTTAATGAGTGATAGTCATACATCATGGTTTCAACTAAGGTGTTGTGGTTATTATATAGGGAAATTAAAAGAATCATTGTTTCATCTTCATCATTAATAGTTACATTAATGTTGGATAATTCTAACAATACATTGTTAAATTCATCTAAATGGGACTTAATAGGGTCACTAGGATTCACTTTAAAGGTGAACATTCAGTGTTTTTTATGAGGTATACCAACTAAAGAAGTTATTAAGTATAATTTCTCTAATTTAATCCGTATACCAGTAGTATTAGACTCATAAGAAACCTCCCTAAGAACATTATATTCTAAAGAAAGTAGTATGAAGCCATGTGATTTAACTAAAACATCAGGGGATACATCTTGATATTCATTGATGGTCTATGTAGTTTCATTTACAATGATAGTGGGTTTCTTAGGCCCACAAAGAGTATCAATTAAGACTTGTTGAACCATAAGAGCTCTCATCTTAATTTTCCATAGGTTAAAGTAATCATTACCATTGAATTTCTCAATTTTAATCTAGTTTTTGACATGTTTAGTCAACGAGAAAATGTCGAGTTCTTACAGACAACATTTAGTGTACGCCCCCAACAACTGACAAATCACTTGGGTAAACTATGTTTATCCAAAGGGATTCAAAATATATAGAGATTTTAAATGGGGTAGTGGATTTGAACAATTGTAGTAGAAAGAAAGTGGTTATTTAAGAAGAGATCACTATGCAGAATTAAATAGAAACAATTATTTAAACAAAGAAACATGTTCGAAAATAAAGAAGAACCAGTAAGTATCTAATACCACTTTGTAAGGGGTAAGGGTTAACCGAAAAGTTGTAGGTGATAAAAACCCCAATAAGATCAAACTGAGATTTTTCTATTGGAATTCGAAACCTACAAAACCATTCAAAAAAGATGAAAGAAATAAAATAAATTAGCAATAACGCATTATTTACGTGCATGTAAAAAACACCACCCACACACACATTTTATTAATGATCAAAATAGAAACAAGATTACAACATACATTAGTGAAGAAAACAACAACAGAAGTAAATAGAACTACTATTGTGAAATGAGAATCGGAAAATCTTAGAAAACATACAACACTAGATGCCTAAAGGTCCAAATATCATGATATCTTCAAGTCTCCATAGAGAACCGTACTGATTTGTCATGCTCACTGAGAATTCATGTGCTTGTAATGGTTCTTTTAAATCTGGATTTTGTTCCACTCAGTTGCTCAACCTCATGTCATCAAAATAGAAGGACACTACCATCAATTCTCTACCATAAATACACCACCAACAGCATACAATAGAGATAGATCGACATAGAGACTTACCACCGATAATCACTATACTAGGGTTCAAGAAAAAGAGTCAGGAACAAGAGAAAACCAACATTGTGAGAGAGAACCAAAGTGAGTCACCTGAACTGATTTGGTGTAGGGTGATCAATTCCCCCTAACAATGCATGCAAGCCGTAACTGCACACCCAAGCATAGAGCACTACAAGGCACAATCGAATAGAACGTTCGCAGAAAAATAGATAAGCCGAAATAGGTGGAATAATTAGATGCAATGGGTGGATAAATGAATCAACATCAAAAAAAAATTCAACAGATTAATGAATCAACATAGGTGTAGGAAATAGGACTATTTGAAGGCCAGGTCCCAAATAATAGAGGCAGAAATGACAAGTCCCATCACAAATAAACAACCCAACAGATATACAATAGAGCACAATATTAAAAATGAAAATTGAACACAATTTTTAGGCATGAATATATAGAAATATAAATGGTAGATTTTACAACATGACATTTAAAGATGAAAAAAAAGAAAAGAATACCATAATTCACAAGATTTTTTTAATTACATATGATATTACCTATTTTGTAAGACTTTTTCTGCATAATAATTTCCTCCCCATTTCCCAAGACATTAAACGTTTCTAAAGATTGAGGATTAGACGAGAAAAACATAATTGTTTATTTTAACTAATTCTCTAGTGATATAAGAAGATGATGCGATGATTTTTTATAGAGGTTTAAATGGGTAGAGTTTTAGGTCTACCCAAATGAATTCTATTAGATTATTGTTGGAGGCTGATCAAAGTTGTTGAGGGATCCTAGAAGATCGACTGAAGCATATAAGTTCTTGATGAAACTGTATTCAATGAGGACACTTAATCATTAATGAGGTATCTCTTCCCAAATCAGTAATGGTTTTACCTTAAGACTTTAAGATTATTTACTTAAACATGTCACAAGATCGATGGATATTAATTTTTTAGTTAGGTATGTGGTCGAGTTAGAGTAAATGAGGACCGAGATGGGAGTCATTTTCCCCAATCTCAGGAGTTCTGACATGAGTTTTATAATGAAGCATGATGAATTAATGAAAGTTGAGTAAGGCTCAAAATTATGTGTTTGCTGGTCTCTTTGATTTTAGATTCGAAAATAAATAAACTGGTTGTTCCAATGTTCTTGAGACTAAAGTTACATCATTATGCCTACCATGTGTTTTATGTTATATTCAAAAAATTGAGTTATTATATAACCATTCAATGCCTCTACTTTGTCTAAGAATCATGCTTAAATAAGGGTGTTCATCAATTAATGAAGAAGAATATAATCAAGGATCTGCTCTAAGTATCACAGAGATGATGTTGCTTTATGTTACTAGATTTTTGGATGCATTGACTAAAACTCTGAAAAATCCATGATACCAAAGGTACCAATATGTCGATGACTAGTTTAATCGATGATCAAGTTGATTCTAGGATCAAGTAAGGATCTGAATTTCACTGAGTCCTGGCCTGCACCAGAGGTGATGAATTGGGAATTGAATAATTTATAATGATGAATTAAAGGTTGAATTTGAGATTTTATTTTAATAATGTATGGTCCCAATCGGTTGGATGTTATGAATTAAGTTGAAGAAGATGAATTGTCCTTGAAGACCAGGCATAAACCACATTGCCTATCAGTATGAATTCAAAGAAGTTTGATTTAAGAAAAAAAATTAGTTGAGTAATTTGTGTTCTCTAATGTTAGTTTACTACATGGAGTAATTTTTTTGACCAAGAATTTAGAGGGAATAATTAGAATTTGTTGGGGGAATGTAGCCTACCCAGAGATGGTTCACACAAATCAGAAAAGACCAGATTGGGTGTTTTGTTCACAAAATTCAAATCTAGTGAAAATGGTAAAGCAGACTAGCTAAACTCAATGACCCAATATAGAGGGGAACCTGGTTATTGATCATTCTAATATATACAATATTCATCATGTATTTGATCATAATAATAAACAAGAAAAATTAAATCCTATTTTCACACATGAATTATAAAAGGCAGAATATTAAAACATGAAAATTCAATATGAAAACCCCAAAATTCCTAGAAATATAAGAAAACAAGTTTTAGAAATCAAAAAATAAAATATTACATAGATAACTGATAGTTGAAATAAACTGGATAATGGAAAATTTATCTTCACCTGGTGGACTTATAGTAATTTATTTAGTAACCAATTGATATAGTGGAAACTAAGATAGTGTAATGGGGAGAACAAAAAGAATATAATAACAAGAATATGAGGGAATTATTGAATAGTTTTCTAGGTGTATACTAATATAAGGGAACAAACAACACTAAGAGTAAAAGATTAAAGGAAAGCACAAGCCAAAGATTCTTAGGGATGAAAAGATGAAGGGAAAGCGAGAATAAAGAGAGACTCTCACTTGATAGAGAAGAATATTTACATTTCCCTTATTTTTATTCTTGTAAATATCTAATATGTTGTGCTCATGAGAGTTTTTTGAATTTGAAAAAATCTTTCTGGGTAACTCATTGAGGGGAAATGGTTGTTTTAGTTTGTTAATTCATTATTGTTCTTGATTTATTATTTTGAAAATGAAATTCAATCTTCTTGGATATTTCTCCAACTTAATTCTTTATTTTCCTTTATTTATAAAATGATAAAAATAAAGATTGCGACTATTTTGAAATCATTTACCCACAAAAATATATCATCATAATGAGAAGATAGAACTATAAAGATTGAACATTCATTGGTAAATGATAGTGTATTTTGGGAATGAACACACATCACTCTTTTTTCTCAATGTTGTATGAAAACCCTTCTCAATAGAGATTGAGTTTATGTTCAGTAATAATTATAATTCTCAGCAGATGTATATAATTTTTAGTGATGAATTTTACTAGTTTAGTTGAACCCATTTTCAATAACCTCAAATTATCAACAAGATACTTTAAGAAAACTTCCCCTTGTTATATTTTTGGCATGTCTCTAACTTTTTAGATTCTTTTTATAACACTACACGCTCATTTCCTCACTTATCTCTAATTATTTTCACCTTTAATCTTCTCACACTCTTCTTCCACACCACCATTCCCACTTTTTAAAGTATTTTAGTGAAACTAAATCCTTTAGAACACTCAACATGTTTCCCTTGGGTTCAAACCTTCACTTCTATGCTAGTGCAGGTTTATAAGTTGATATTCTATTATCCCTAATGACATTTGGCCAATTCCTAATTTGGCACCATAACCAAGTAGTTCTTGGTGTTGATTGTATTTGGGTAAAAAAATCATATAAAAAAATTGTTTCCATATCTACTTTTCTTTATGTGTTTTGGTATAGAACCTTTAAATCTGATGCTTTTGTCTATTTGAGTTTAATGTCTTTTTGAAATTTTTTCTATGGAAAATCTAAAATCACTTGAAAATCATTTTATTATTTTTAGAAGCTGAAATCATTTTTCTGTGATGAAACTTGGGTAGTTTAAAGCTTCTGTTGGATTTAATATGTATGGAACCCTTATTAAGTTTTCTGCAGAAAAAATACATAAATAGTTGGTTTGGTGAGCGTGAAAAATCTGAAAAGATAATTCTATAATTTTTTTGGTTGTTATGGACACACCAAAAGGTAGTGTGTGCATAATCATCCATGATAGACCTTCCAATATGATTAAAATGAAAGTCTTTGTATTCAAAATGAAATTAAATCAAATTTGGAGAGTTGTTAATGAAGATAAATGATAAGATTGATCAAAATATTGATACTCATTGTGGTAAAATAAAAAAAAATAAAAAACTCAAATATGAGAGATTGTATAATAGTTAAAGAATAAAAACACGAAGAATCTAAAGAATTGGATAATGAGGAAGTTTTTTTTTCACAATGATCAAATCTATACATGAGGAAAAACTCTCATAAATGTTATGAAAACTAAGAGAGTGAAGTGGAGGATTGTGAGAGTGAATAAGAGATAGATGAGGATACAAAGTAGTTTCTTTTTATTTCCACCATTGAATCTTCACTTAATGAATCTAGGAAGAAAAGAACCTCTAGATAAAAAGAGTAGTTTCCAACCTAGGTATATTCAACTAGTGGGACAAAATCCAAATTAATGATTCTTGGACATCTTTTTTACCGAAGCCAATAAACCTAACCATGTTAGATTAAGGTCTATCCTTTTCATAGGCTCCTCATAATTGATCCATATCCCCTCTTTAATCAAATTCTAATTAATCCAATTGTTTAGATTAAAATCTTATTTCCTGGAATCTGCGTGAGGAATCCACCCTAGATTCCAATCTCTTGGTCAAAATCCATTTTAGTTTCCTTTCATTGGGTTATAACCTGGACTTCCATTATTCTGAATTACTTTACAATAGTTATAGTTGGGTTATATATAAATTTATAATATGATTGTTTCATCTGGAATTAATAATGCCGTGCATGTGAAATCAATTTTGGCATCATTTCATGGAATTTCTGTAATGGTGTCCTCTAGAATGAAGATATGATTACATCACATCCCCCTTTCCCATTTCATTTGATTTTTATAGTTAAAATTTTCACACATGGTTTTCTTGAATCATCCATGTTGTGATGCTAGTGCATGAGTTTGGCTCTTTGGAATTGTTCAAGTAGCCTGGAAAATCAAGAACCTATTATTTTGAAATTGGAAATCGAGAGATACTTATTCACACGATGTTGATCAAACATGACCAAGTGAAATGATCTCACTGATCCTAATCCATATATTTCCCAATCTCTTCCATGAAAATAGTAGGGAGTGTCCCCACTGCTATAGGGGAGGACCATTGTGGACTATTATTTGTCATCCATCTGTGGTGTTGTGCCTAACATAATTTCCCCTCCCATACAGGAACATACCTTCGAAATAAAACCCATTAAAATTCATATGATCTAGAATATGAGTCAATTTAGTGGAATTTATAGTGTAGATGGACACATGAATTTATTAAACATTCTAGTAGACTATGACACCATTAGAATTCTGGTCGCATCGTCAGAGGATATTAGGATCAGGCTCTTCCCATTCTACTTACAACATAGAGACAAGTGCAGGTTAAAAAGTCAAGATGCTGAATCTATTATGAATTGGGATGACTTGAGAAATAAATTCCTTGAAAAATACTCTCTTCCCATACAAACATAGAATCTATAGAATTATATTCAAAATTTATACAATGTTAATCGTGAATTATCCAAGGAGGCATGATACTAATTTAGGTAATTGACTTAAAAGTTTCCACACCGTGAGCTCAATGTCTAGTTGCAGTTATCAGCACTCTACCATGGCCTACTAAAAAATACTCAAACCATGGTGGATGCAACCACCGATGGAAGACTCATGATGAAAACACAAGAAGTCGTTAGAGACCTCCTCGATGAAATATCCCCCAATTGTAGTCTTTGTAAAAGCAACTATGGACCTCCGAGGAGTGGGTTTCACAAAGTAGAAGAGACCACCCACCTTGTATCCTAGGTCAAAGTCCTTATAAAAAATCTAGAAAACATTCAGTTGGATCAACCCCAAACACCACTACATACTACTATTGTTGAATTCCATGAATGTTAAATGTTTGGAGGTATGCATTCATATCATGACCATTAGGAAGGAATGGAGGAAAACCAAATCTAGTATTGAAATTATGTAAATTATAATCAACAACCCCATTCGTACCAACAACCTTACTAATAGAACCAACCCATTCAACAATAATAATAGACTAATAAGTGTTTTTATAAATATATAAGTGGTCATGATCCACCAAGAAATCAGTGACCACCTGGGTACCCACCAAAAAACAATGATCCTCAATCATAAAGACTTTTTCCACAACAACCATACCCCATAAGTTCTGGTAATATCCACCTCAATAACAAATATAGCCACAAGCTCTACCTAGACAAGCACAGGTAGCTTAGCCTCCACAGAAAAACATAGAAAATCTTCTTATACAATTTGTTTATATGGCCAAAGAATTAATTACTATGCAAGCAAATGAAATGTAATATCAAAGATTATATCTCTGTAACTTTGAAAATTTATTCACAAAAATTTACAAGACTCTCTGAGATCTATAACAGGGAATATTTCCTGGTAATACCAAGGCTCACCCAAGAGTGGAAGCCAAGGATACAGTCTTTCTAAGCTAAAAATTGATGAATTTTCAATATCCCTATAAAGGAAATGAGTGTAGGAAATAGGAATAAAATCTATACGAGGAAATAATTTAATAAGGAAAATAAAAACAAGGAGAAGATCCTAAATTAGAAGTTAGTAAAGGAGAAAAGGATCAAATACAAGAGAAAAAAAATCACAGAATAAGATACCTATGTGGAACCAACATTGTACAATCCCCCTCTCCCATTCCGAAAAATTTTGTGATAAGGGAAGATATAGGCCTGATAATTTTTTTTATAGAAATGTTTAAATAGATCCATATTAATATTCCTTTTTAGGAAATTACTTTCTAGATTCTATATTATGAAAAAATATTAAATGAGTTTCTCTACACTAATAGAAAAATAGAATACCTGGGAGATATATCCTTAAATGAATAATTCTCTACAGTTTTCAGTATAAACTTCCACCAAAGATGAGGGACCCTAGTAGTTTCTCAATACCTTGCACCATAGGGAAATCAAAAGTTTGAAAATCTCAATGTGATCTCAGTTTAAAAATAAATATATGTCCAATGATTGTATTATATATACTAGTACTAGAATACCTAAATCTTACAAGAGAAATGGTGAAACTTTCTAATAGATCTATCAAGTACCCTCACGGCCTTCTCGAGTATGTTTTAGATAATGTTGGTAAGTTCATTTTACATACTAACTTTCTTGTCTTAGACATGAAAGAATAAGGTGATAATCCCATAAATATGGGGAAACCTATTATCATGTTCATTAAAATGCTCATTAATATCAACAAGGTATACTTTTCTTTTGAGTCGGTAAAGAACAAGTAGTTTTTGATATGGTAAAAGTATATAAGTGAAGTGGTTATTCACTATAGTGTCAAGTTATTTTTCTAACTGAAAAAGAAAATAATATTATGGATCTTGAAGATGAGAAGGATGCCTTATCCCCTAATAAAGAGGATAGTAGTGACTATGTGGAGTTGTAATACAGCAACCCTCTATTGAGAGACACCTTTCCAAAGTTCACACCTTCGATCGTTAATCCACTAACATTAGAATTAAATCCCCTACTAAGAATGATCAAATATATCTTATTAGATATTAAGGAAAAATTAGATTCATTTTAAGCTTTGAGATGACTAAATAACAATAGTAATTTTTTTGTAAGTCCTTAAAAGAAATAAGATCTTTATATCTTGGAGGGTGACTGATATAACGGGAATTAAACTCATAAACTGCAGTCATATAATTTTACTAGAAGAAGGGTTAAAACCAAAACACCAAACACAAAGGTGACTTACCCCACATATAAAATAAGTGGTTAATAATGAAGTTCTAAAACTTCTAGAGGTTGACATAATTTTCTCCATATTAGTTAGAAAATGGGTGAGTCCATTACAAGTGGTTCCAGATAAAGGATGCCTTACAGTTATTAGGAATACTGAAGATGAATTTATTCCAATGTAGACCATTATTGGATGGAGAGTCTGTGTTGAATATAGAGACCTAAATACAACCACATAGAAGTATTATTTTCCTCTCCAATTCATGTATCATATGTTGGAGAGATTAGCTATATGAAAAACTCTATTGCTTCATGGAGGGATATTTAGGGTACAATCAAATCCCTATTGACCTAACTAATCATTCAATGGAAATATTCACATGTCTATTTAGAATCTTTTCCTATCGATAAATATTGTTCTAAATGTTTAATGCTCCCAAAAAAATTAAAATATGCATGATATATATCTTACATGACATAGAAGAGAAGTTTTTGGAGATATTTATGGATGGTTTCTCCATTTATGTATGATCCTGTCACGACCCATCCTCAGGGCCCGTGCCGTGACTACCCCAAGCCCGCCTTCCATAGGCTAGGGGCTGGCGACTAGCACCAAGGTGTAATTCGGTAAAAACGAAAGGCATTTCCTTTGTAAAGTAAACAAACACCACAGAGCAAGCAAGCAGTAGAAGTAAACACTAAGTAAAAACTGGGTAGAACAGTAAGTGCGGAAAAGTAAGTGGGCCAGAATAAAAACCCAAACTAACCGTAAAGTACAAATAGAAAGGGAAAACAGCAACTCAAAGTAAAGCCGCATCCTCAAGCCATCCACTGGAAGTCCCACCTGAAGGGTGGGTACAGATAGCCTCCACAGCTCCTCAGGTCCAGTCGTCCGCTCCGTGTACGTCCCGCCCAATGGTCCACCTACAGGTACCGACCTGCTCCTCGTGCCTCAACCACGATCAACGTTGTCCGTCGCCTGCAACCAACACAATGTAGTGCGGGCATAACCCATGCAGGGGTGAGTATAAGCTACTCAGTAGGGACCCCGAGACCCCCGAACGTCTCCCAGATTCCACAAATGATAATCCAAAAAGGAAAGATATAATCACGAAGTAACATCCGACACTGCTTAGGTATATGACCATACATATACCTAAGTCCTCAATTCCAGTTCAGCTCCAACATCTGTGCCCAAGTACAACCAGTTCACACAGGAAAAGGTAACCTGTTCCACATAGGAAATCACAACCCAAATCCACACAGAAAAGCTTAACGTAATCCACACAGGATATCAAGTCAATCTTATCGAAGATAAGGATTGAAAGCCAAGATTCAGCTCACACTGGTATACTTCTTCGTAAGACGATAGAGATGATCAGATATTTCCACTGATTCATCTAAGCCGTCGTACCCACACATGATCGATATGTACTAACCCTCGGAATGACCCACAAAGGATTGATAGGTAACTAACCCTCGCAATGACCCACACATGATCGATAGGTAACTAACCCCGGCAATGACCCACACAGGATCGATAGGTAACTAACCCCCGCAATGACCCACACAGGATCAGACCCACATAGGATCTGTAGGAACTGGCCCACATAGGACCGCTGAGCGCTGACCCACATAGGATCTGACCCACACAGGATCGGTAGAACTGATCCACCTATGATCGCTGTGTGTTGTAGTCTTCGTCGTCGAATCCACGGAGGATTTCTGTACAGTCGTCATCATCGTCACAGTCACAACCAACTCTACGGTTCCCGCACACAACAAGCTCATTCGGGAGGGTCCGCTCCATGAGCTGAAGGGATGATACATCAACTGACACATAGTCCAGAGTTTATGTATCCAAATGTTCCTTATCCTCAATAGGAACTCAACGTCACAGACGGCGCGTCAATCGGACGCCCGGTCTGAGTGTTACTGGCTTTTTCGTCCCAGGGGCCTAGTTAGTTTTTTAAGTCAAAACCAACCCAACCGTACACCACCTAGATCCAAACCTCGATCAGAGTAATCCAAAAGGTCTTTCTCACTTAGAGGAATCCAACAAAGTCGACGGAACGTCAATCAGACGTCCGGATCTCAAGTTATAAGCGTTTCCGCTCCGAAGGCCCAGTTGGTTTCGTGTATGAACCAACCTGTCCGAACCCAAAGTACTCCGAAACCTTGAGTGCAATATACCGAAACGACCGCCTCAATCCAAGGATCACATCACAGCTGATGGTGCATCGATCAAAGGTCTTCAGCCCATGTTATGGGAAAAAGACCTTGACGGGTCCAGTATTAGGGGGTTTGGGCCCGGTCCGACCCGGCCCGATACCCTCTGGGTCGGCCCGAACCCGGTCGACACATCCCGGGTCCGAGTCTGGCCCGCTTGGGCGTGGCTCCTCCCGGCCGGCGTGGCCCGGCCCGGCCTGGGCGCGGCCCGGCCCGGTTGGGCGCGGCTCAGCCCGGCCTGGGCACGACTCGACCTGGTGGACCGGCCTGGGCAGCCGTCCCGGCGCGCTGGCGCTAGCATGGTGGCTCGGCCATTCGGCCGAGTGGATGGGGGGGAGGGGCGCTGCCCCCTTGTGTGTAACCGCGGCCCCCATTATGAGGCTGCTCACGTCCAGCCAGCCGGGGGTTTTGAACCGCCGACTCCTCCCTGTCCGGTCGGCCCGCTCTGGCCGCCCGGCTTCTACCGCCACGGGACCGGCAAGGTCAGTCCCCCCTGCTCTGACGCCGGCAGCCCGATTTCGGCTGCCGGTTCCTCTACTCCACTGCGGCTTAAGCCGCGGCCTTGGTCCGTCCGGTGCAGCGCGACGACACCACGCCCCTCCGCCGCGACCCCGCTCCGGCCGCGGTGTCTTCGGGTTTTTCTGGCGCGACACGACGGCGCCGCAGCTTGGTTCGATTTTCAAATGCGTGGTGCGACGACACCACCTCACTTTCCTTCAAACCAAAACAACAAAAATAAAAATGGAGGAGGTTCGGCCGTGTTTGTGCGGTCTGGCCCCCTCCCGTTAAACGATATCAAGCGGTCCAATTGAACGAGGATAGATGACGGAAGAATTCACAAATAAAAAACACATAAACACCTACCTCAACGTTGTCTTCAAATGAGAGTTCGTCGCGGAATTAAGTGTTGCGGAAGAAGAGGATCATCGCGGAAGAAAAGGATTGTCGCGGAAGAAAACGTCGTTGGCGTCACAGAGAAATGATTCGTCGGTGTCACGTCGTCGATCTCCGAGGAATCTGGCGTTCTTCGCGTTCTTCGTGTTCTTCGTCAAAGAAGAAGAAGAAGTTCCTCAACTTTTCTCCCAAGACTCACACAACAAGGTTCCAACCCAAATAAAATAAGTTCATCACTTATTTTATTAACATAACTTAAGCATTTTAATTTCAAACATTCACATTTAACTCACATAATTAATTAACATAAGTTGTCAAAAAATAATGGTGAGTTTAGGGGGGTTAGAGAATATGAAGGGGTGGGGTTCATGTGGGCCCCACCAGCCTCATAACCTCTCATGGGAAGTTGTGTGGTTACCCAACTTCCACCCAAAGGTTAAACACTTATAAAGATAAATAAAATTTGTCGTTTAAATTTTATTTTAACTTCCACAAATTTTAACAACTTCACCCGTGAAAACGCAACTCCGGAAAAGGTGTTCCTAAGAAATTACCGGCGCTGCGGTTCCATCAGTGCCCTCGAAATTCGATTCCGAGCACCTGTTCAAAAGTTAGGAAAACTTGCTCGTTCGTTCACTGAACGTACCTGAGCTAATATTCGGTTAGAAATTCCGGGCACACCGGGCCTCGGAATCAAGTGCTGTCAGAAACCACGTTCTTGAAAAATCCCAAATAAAATTAAGAAAAAAATTCCCTTGAATTTTACCGGTCTTTACATTACTCCCACCTTAGGGATTTACGTCCCTGTAAAGATACATAAAAACTAGGGAAACAAATGTGGGTACTGTGCACGCATCTGAGCCTCCTGCTGCCAAGTGCTCTCCTGGAGGTTCTCGTGCTTCCACCTGATGTGCACTAAAGGAATCGACCGTCCACGTAGGACCTGCTCATGTCGATCCTCAATATCCACTGGAACCTCCGCAAAAGTCGCCCCATCATCTATGTCTAGCTCCCCATGGTCAATGATATGCGTCGGGTCATGCACGTATCTCCTCAGCTAAGATACGTGGAAGAGGTCGTGCACTCAGTTCAACTGAGGTGGTAGAGCTAGGAGATAAGCCACCTCGCCAATCCTTCTGAGGACTTGGAATGGTTCGATGAAGTATGGAGGAAACTTGACGCCTTGGCCAAATCTCCGTATACCACGTCGAGGTGAGACCCGCAAGAATACGTGGTCTCCATCCTTGAACTCCAGTGGACTTCGCCTCCTGTCAGCAAAAGACTTCTATCGGTTCTGAGTTGTCCTCATCCGCTCTTGGATGACCTGGACCTTCTCTGTCGTGGCTTGGACCATCTCTGGTCCCACAAGTGCTGACTCCCTAGGGTCTGTCCAGCACAGAGGTGACTTGAAAGGTCGGCCATACAACGCCTCGTATGGTGCCATCCCGATGGTGGAGTGGTAGCTGTTGTTGTACGCGAACTCCACCAAGGGTAGGTGGTCTTCCCAGCTGTGACCAAAGTCGAGGACACATACACGGAGCATGTCCTCGAGAGTCTGAATGGTTCTCTCCGTCTGACCATCTATCTGAGGGTGAATGGTGGTACTCAGATGTAACTGCATCCCGAATGCCTCCTGCAACCCCTTCCAAAGTCGAGAAGTAAAGCGAGCATCTCGATCGGAGACGATAGATGATGGAACACCATGAAGCCGTACAATCTCCTGAACATAGAGGCGTCACAAGCTCTCCACTGAGCCCTGCTCTCTGATGGGTAAGAAGTGAGATGACTTGGTGAGTCGGTAGACAATCACCCAAATGGAGTCGTGACCTCTGGAAGTGTGTGGAAGTCCTGTCACGAAGTCCATAGATATGCCATCCCACTTCCATTCCGGGACCTCCAAGGGTTGTACCAAGCCTGCTGGTACCTGGTGCTCTGCCTTCACCTACTGGCAGGTGAGGCATCGAGAAATGAACTCTTCCACAGTCTTCTTCATGCCCGGCCACTAGTGCTGTCATTTGAGATCCTGGTACATCTTCGCCACTCCAGGATGTACCCTTAAAGGGGAAGTGTGAAACTCTCTTAGCACCTCCTCTCGTAAAGCAACTGGTACCAAGGTACATCCACTGAAAAGGACGTCGTGCTCTCCTCCTACAGATAATCCATCAGGTGCTTGTCCTGAGGATATCTGCGCACGCCGCGTCTCACAGTCAGCGTCCCCACGCTGTGCCTCTCTGACCCACTTCAGTAGTGGAGGAGTGACTGTGAGTGACTGAAGAAAGGCTGCTCCATCTCTATCAACGAAGGATATCTACAAAGCGGCTAGCTGATCTGTTGCCTCCCCAAGTAGCTGAATGACCTTCCTCCTGATGAGGGCATCGACTACTACGTTCCCCTTCCCAGGATTATAGACTATCTCAAAGTCATAGTCCTTGAGGAACTCGAGCCATCGCCGCTGTCTCAGGTTCAGGTCCTTCTGCGAGAAGATGTACCTGAGACTCTGATGGTCAGAATAGACCGTAAAGCGCTCGCCCATCAGATAGTGTCGCCACATCTCCAGAGCGAAGACCACTACTACTAACTCTAGGTCATGAGTAGCATAGTTCTTCTCATGCTTCCTCAACTGACGTGATCCATAGGCGATCACGGCCCGCTCCTGCATCAGGACACATCCGAGTCTGGTCCCTGATGTATCACAAAAAACTACATACACAACTCCCTCCTCCGGTATCCTCAAGATAGGCGCGCTGGTCAATCTCTGCCTCAGCTCCTGGAAGCTCTACTGACATCTGTCTGACCACATGAAGGGTTTCCCCTTCCTCCTTAACGTTATGCAAAGCTGCAAAGATTTCTCTTTTTCCGAAAAGGGAAATCCGGTCTCATCCCCTGGATGAACCATGTTCCTTGCCTAATACATTCAATCCTCTCATGATTAGTTAATTCATGGCATGGATGACGTCATAAGGCCTCGACGCTGCTACCAAGATATCCAACCGTTACTCTTGGCTCCAAGGGTTGAGTCACACTCTCGGCATCAGTGTGTGGTCACTGAGTCTCCTCCAGTAAGAATCTCACAAGTGAGGGTCAAGTCAACAGTTTTTAACCGGCACCTCTAAGTATTAACAAACAAAAGACAAGAAAGAAAACGTCACTATTGAAAGCATCTTTTATTACTTCAACTCAAAGTAAAAGGACACAAGGAAACAAAAACAACGAAGTTAGAGGCATAATGGGAAAAGGCTTATATGCCTAGAGCTAGACCCTCACTTGTCCACCCGCTTCTGGAGCTCCATGATCATAAGCTTCAGCTGCCTGAAGCTATGCACTCCCCTAAGGTCGGGGTGGACCTCCTGGTGGTGGTGGTGGTAGAGCCTCAAAGCGTCGACCACCACCTACTGCTCGGCCAGCTCCTCTGCCTCGTCCGCTTGATCCATGGGGACCGCCACGGTCGAACATCTGCCTCTGTCTAGGTGGTTACTCATCTGTCTGCTGCTCCTCTGCATGGCGAGTCGGGCAGTCACGAGCCATGTGGTCCTGCCCGCCGCATGCATAGCATTGTCTTCCACTCGTAAGACTGGTTCTACTGCGTGTGCCCCGAACTACTGAGCTAGTGTTCTGAGGTCGTCTTCCTGAGGGTCTGGTCTGCCTGGACCCATGAGTCATCCATCGACTGCCTGCTGCAGAAGACTCTGCTACGTGTCGCCCTGCAGTAGGTCTCGCCGCTGGTGTAGACTCAGCAAGAAAGCTCTCGATGAGAAGGGATCTCTCCAGTACACCTGCCTGTGTCGGGATGCTGAGGGAGATCAGCAATGCCCTGATCTCCTGCCTCAATCCCTGCTCGAAGGTCTGGGCCCGGAAGAATGGGTCACGTACCATGTATGCCGATTAGTGAGAGAGATCTGTAAATCTCGCTGAGTACTGGGCGACCGTAAAGCTGCCCTGCCGTAGTTGTAGAAGCTCCTGGATGCGCACCGCACTGAAGGTTGCTGGGATGAACTCCGAATGGAAGAGGCTCTCAAAGTCCGTCCAGAGGAGTGATGCCTCATCATGCACCTGGAGCATTAAGCTCCACCATCTTCCTGCTGCCGCGTGCAGTAGGCTCGCTGCAAGGATCACCATGAGGTCTGATGGTGTCCTCACTAACCTGAAAACTCGTACAACTGCCTCCAGCCAATCCTCGGCTGCCTGAGGGTCCGTCTCCCCATGGAACCTGGGAATTAACTGGCGCTGAAACTCGTGCAGTGC
Source organism: Viscum album (assembly GCA_963277665.1). NCBI lineage: Eukaryota > Viridiplantae > Streptophyta > Magnoliopsida > Santalales > Viscaceae > Viscum > Viscum album. The sequence continues at coordinate 1,174,955,802 of OY728135.1, forward strand.
ACTAAGGCGACGTGCATCGTCAGCGGCTGGGGCTGGAAGCATCGGTGGCTTGGCGGGTAGAGGTATCGCCGGTTCCTCAACTATCAAAGGGCCATGTACCAAGGCCTCGTCGCTCGGTGGGATGTCGTCACACACAACTCTCAGAACCCTAGATGGCTGTTGTCGTGGGGCCATCCTGAAAAGAAATAGGTGTGCCATGATCAAACAGTATACCTGGTGAGTTGACATAAAGTAATCATAAAGAAAACTTGAATCACACATGCAATCAATGTTTTCGTGTATTAAGTCGGAAATCCGAAGTCAGGGTCCTGGTGCACGGATACGTCGGCCGCCGCACCAACACTGGACTCCCTGGACTGATAACCACACTCAATACGCTTAACACTATTGCTTCACATAGAAGAAAATATCAGAGTCCAAAGTTCTGAAGTAGAACCAAACTCCTTTGATACCAATTTGTCATGACCCGTACTCAGGGCCCGTGCCGTGACTACCCCAAGCCCGCCTTCCATAGGCCAGGGGATGGCGACTAGCACCAAGGCGTAATTCGGTATAAAGGGAAGGCATTGCCTTTGTAAAGTAAACAAACACTACAGAGTAAGCAAGAAGCAGAAGTAAACACTAAGTAAGAACTGGATACAACAGTAAGTGCGGAAAAGTAAGTGGGCCAGAATACAAACCCAAACTGAAAGTAAAGTACAACTAGAAAGGGAAAACAACAACTGAAAGTAAAGCCGCAGCCTCGAGCCGTCCACTGGAAGTCCCACCTGAAGGGTGGGTACAGATAGCCTCCACAGCTCCTCGGGTCCAGCCGTCCGCTCCATGTATGTCCTGCCCAATGGTCCACCTCCAGGTACCGACCTGCTTCTCATGCCTCAACCTCGATCAGCGTTGTCCGTCGTCTGCAACCAACACAACGTAGTGCGGGCATAGCCCATGCAGAGGTGAGTATAAGCTACTTAATAGGGACCCCGAGACCCCCAAAGGTCTCCCAGATTCCACAAAGGATAATCCACAAAGGAAAGATACAATCACAAAGTAACATCCGACACTGCTTAGGTATATTCCTATACATATACCTAAGTCCTCAATTCCAGTTCAGCTCCAACATCTGAGCCCAAGTACAACCAGTCCACACAAGAAAATGTAACTAGTTCCACATAGGAAATCACAACCCAAATCCACACAAGAAAGCATAACGTAATCTACACAGGATATCAAGTCAATATTATCGAAGATAAGGATTGAAAGTCAAGATTCATCTCACACAGGTACACTTCTTCGTAAGACGATAGAGATGATCAGATATTGCCACTGATTCATCTAAGTCGTCGGGCCCACACAGGATCGATAGGTACTAACCTCCACAATGACCCACAAAGGATCAATAGGTAACTAACCCCCGCAATGACCAAAACAATATCGATAGGTAACTAAACCCCGCAATGACCCACACAGGATCGATAGCTAACTAACCCCCGCAATGACCCACACAGGTTCAGACCCACACAGGATCTGTAGGCGCTGGCCCACACAGGACCGCTGAGCGCTGACCCACATAGGATCTGACCCACACAGGATCGGTAGCACTGATCCACGTAGGATCTCTGAGTGTTGTAGTCGTCGACGTCGAATCCACGGAGGATTTCTGTACAGTCGTCATCATCGTCGCAGTCGCAGCTAGCTCTAGGGTTCCCGCACACTGCAAGCTCGTTTAGGAGGGTCCGCTCCACGAGCTGAAGGGCTGATACATCAACTGACACGTATTCCAGAGTTGATGTATCCAAACGTTCCGTATCGTCAACAGAAACTCAATGTCACAGACGGCGCATCAATCGGACGCCCGGTCTAAGAGTTATTGGCTTTTTCGTCCCAGGGGCCCGATTGGTTTTTAAGTCAAAACCAACCCGACCGTACTCCACCTGCATCCAAACCTCAAGCAGAGTGAGCCAAAAGGTCTGTCTCACTTAGATGAATCCAACAAAGTCAATGGTACGTCAATCGGACGTCCGGAGCTCAAGTTATAAGCGTTTCCGCTCCGAGGGCCCGGTTAGTTTCGTGTACGAACCAACCCGGCCGAACCCAAAGTACTCCAAAACTTTGAGTGCGATATACGGAAATGACCGTCTCGATCCAAGGATCACATTGCAGCTGCTGGTGCGTTGATCGAAGGTATGCAACCCAAGTTATGGGCAAAAGACCGTGACGGGTCAGGTATTAGGGGGTTCGGGCCCGGTCCGACCCGGCCCGATACCCTCTGGGTCGGCCCGTCCCGGGTCTGGGTCCCATTATGGGGCCACTCACGTCCAGCCAGATGAGGGTTTTTTAACCCCCAGCTCCTCCCTGTCTGGCCGGCCTGCTCCGGCCGGCCGGCTTCTGCCGCCTTGGGACCAGCAAGGCCGGTCCCCCCCTGCTCCGACGCCGGCGGCCCGATTCTGGCCGCCGGTTCCCCTGCTCCGCCGCAGCTTAAGCCGCAGCCTTGGTCCGTTCTGGCGCGGCGCGACGGCGCCGCGGCTTGGTTTGATTTTCAAATGCCCGGCGCGACAGCGCCGCACATCCTTGCTACTCGTTCCCACGCGGTGCGACGACACCACGCCACTTTCCTTCGAACTGCAACAACAAAAATAATAAGGGAGGAGGGTCGGCTGTGTTTGTGCAGTCCATCCCCCTCCCGTTAAACGATATCAAGCGGTCCAATTGAACGAGGATATATGATGGAAGAATTCACAAATAAAAAAACACATAAACCCCTACCTCAATGTTGTCATCGAACGAGAGTTCGTCATAGAATTAATCGTTGCGGAAGAAGAGGATCGTCACGGAAGAAAAGGATTGTCACGGAAGAAAACATCGTTGGTGTCATAGAGAAATGATTTTTCGGTGTCACATCGTCGATCTCCAAGGAATTAGGCGTTCTTCGCATTCTTCGTCGAGGAAGAAGAAGAAGTTCCTCAACCTTTCTCCCAAGACTCACAGAACAAGGTTCCAACCCAAATAAAATAAGTTCATCACTTATTTTATTAACATAACTTCAGCATTTTAATTTCAAACATTCACATTTAACTCACTTAATTAATTAACATAAGTTGTCAAAAAATAATGGTGAGTTTAGGGGGGTTAGAGAATATGAAGGGGTGGGGTTCATGTGGGCCCCACCAGCCTCATAACCTCTCATGGGAAGTTGGGTGGTTACCCAACTTCCACCCAAAGGTTAAACACTTAGAAAGATAAATAAAATTTGTCGTTTAAATTTTATTTTAACTTCCACAAATTTTAAAAACTTCACCCGTGAAAACGCAACTCTGGAAAAGGTGTTCCTAAGAAATTACCAGCGCTGCGGTTCCATCGGTGCCCTCAGAATTCGATTCCGAGCACTGGTTCAAAAGTTATGAAAACCCGCTCGTTCGTTCATTGAACGTACCCGAGCAAATCTTCGATTAGAAATTCTGGGCACACCGGGCCTCATAATCAAGTGCCGTTAGAAACCGCGTTCTTGTAAAATCCCAAAAAAAATTAAGAAAAAATTTCCCTTAAATTTTACGGGTCTTTACAGATCCCTTGAGGTGTGTTTATGTAATTTAGAAATAATGATGCAACATTGTGAATAAAAATGCCTTGTGATCAACTGAAAAAAAAATCATTTTATGGTGAAATGAGGAATAGTACTTAGGAATAATATTTTAAATCTTTTCATAGAATTGGATTCAGTTAAAATCAATGTCATCAAAGAGTTTCCATAACCCACTACTATTAAATGAATTAGAATCATTCTGGTACATGTAGGATTTTATCATCAGTTTATAAATGAATTTTATCAAATGAATCATTCTTTGATTGTCCTACTATACAAATATCTCCCTTTTTAATTCAATAAAGAGTGTAAAAAATATTTTTACACTCTGAAAAAAACCCACTGGTAGCTCTTGTAATCATCTAGCTTGATTGGGAGGACTTCAAGCTCAAGTGTGATGCAAGTGACTTCACTATAAGGGTTATCTTAGGGAATCAAGGTTATTTTATTTTTAGACCCATATACTATGATATACATACCCTCAACGATGCTCAGATTAATTACACAACCACATAGAATGAGCTTTTTATAGTGGTCTTCAGTTTCAATAAATTCTGATCGCACCTCGTTCCCTCCAGAGTTATTATATTCACTAACCATGTGTTTTAAAAATATCTATTAAACAAAAATGATGTAAAACCAATTTTGATATGATAGATATTACTACTACAAGAGTTTGATAATTTTTTAAAAGAAAAAAAGGTTATAAAAATGTCGTTGTTGATCCCCTTTGCAGATTCCTGCTACAAAATATTGAAGATGATGAAGAGTTATGAAAAATGGCTGAATTTCCTAATGAATCACTTTTATATGTATATGTGCAAGATAAACTATGGTTTGCTGATATATAAACTATTTTTCCATTGATTCCATTTACCCATTCTTCTCCTATCACCAAAAGGAATAAGTTTTTTTCAAATGCATCACAATACTACTGGGACAAGCCAGTGCTATTTAACAAATGTTCTGATGGTTTACTGCGATGATGCATCCTAGAAGATGAAATTTAGGGTGTGTTAGAGTTTTTACATATGTTTTCGATTGAAGAAAACCATGGGTCTAACAGTACCATTTCTAAAATTCTTCAATTCTTTCCCACACTCCATCAGCATGTAAGGAGTTTCATTCAAAGTTGTGATCAATGCCAATGAACGACACCATTGAAAAGACCTAAAATTCCACATACCCCCATACTTGAATTACATATATTTTATGTTTTGTAAATATATTTAATTGTCATATTTCTTAAGTCTAATGTAAATTTTTATATCTTGAATAGTTTAGACTATTTTTTAAAGTGGGTAGAAATTGAAGCTACCACTCTTAACAAGGCCAAAGTGGTCATGAATTTTTAAATGAAAACATTTTTTCCTACTGTGTATTTCCCTGATTACTTATTATGGATAATTTAATTCACCTCAAAAGTAATTCCATAAAATGGATACTTCATAAGTATGGAGTTCGGTATAATACTATCAACCCTTACCACCCACAGACTAGATAATAATTAGAACTATCCAATTGGGAAATTAAAAAAATTGTTTAGAAAAAAACTAGAACAAGTCAGAAGGATTATAATATGAAATTGGATGATAAGATTTTTTTCATATCATACTACTTACTAAACACCCATCTTTATAACACCCTTCCATCTTTTATATAGTAAAACATGTCACCTTTTGGTTGAACTAGAACATCTCTCATTCCGGGTGATCAAAAGAATAAACATGGATTCTTAGAGAGTTGGGAAACAAAGGTAGTTACAATTGGATAATTTTGAGTAAATAAAGTGAGATTCTTAAGAAAATACTAAAATTTAAAAAGGAAAAAAAACATTACCAACTCATCACTTGAAGGGTATTTACACTTGGAGAAAAGGTTCTCTTATTTATTTCATGAATTAAGATATTCACAATAAAATTGTAATCTTAATGGTTAGGAACATTCAAAGAAGTAAAATTATTCCCCTATGGAACAATATAAATTCAATTAGGTGAGGGAAAACCCTTCAAATTCAATGGAAAACATTTAAAAATTAACAAAAATCTGTTTCCATAATAGTGTGTCCTATATTTAAAGTTCAATTGATTTAGGGCATCTGTAGATCTCAAATTTTAATTAAGGGCTAAATGGGAAACAACCCAAGTCAGGTGACATAGGTTGTAATTGGTTTTAATAGGTTAAGATAGTTTAGTGACGTTGTATATTGACTGGAAACTCATGTCTAAAAGAGTTTCATTAATCCTAATTCACATCGTGGATTAACTATTCATATTGTATATCTTACGGGAGTTAAAAAATTCATTTACACATAACTCATATTGTGAATTTCCAATTAAAATCAGGAATACTGAGGCATGCCTAACATAGTCATGATATTTGGGTTTGTGGGTGATGATCCCTTTTCTCCTCAATCATTTTCTCCTTCCTCATTGATTCATCCACCTCCTCCCTCAGTAACACTGCCTTCCCCACTCCGCTCACTTCTCCATCATTCACACCCCCACACCTCCACACTCGAATCATCTTTCACCTTCCACCCACCACTTCTCTCAATAACCATGGGCTGCACCAAAGGAGTTGGACCGCCGCCTACAAAATTCTTGATCTAGCGTGAAGAACACCTTGCACCCAAGCACTTGAAATTGGATGCTTTTACACCATATGTGAATGCCTCATATCAGCCCTCCGCATTGGGTTCCACATTTAATTTCACCTCCCACTATTCCCAAGATTATGAAAAACCAGTGAAGATTCATCTTTACCTTCATTTTTAGACCTTTAGCACCATATCTATTTGACTAATTTACAAGCCAATCCTATGCAGACTAACAAGACCCTAGAACTTGGTGTTCTTTAGAGGATACCAATGGATTAAGAAGTTGTATAAGCCCTAAGATGAATGAACATTTCCCATATCATCAAGGTACATGAGGAGATGTATTGGGAGCTCTTCCTTGAGTTCTTGTCTACCTTCAATATTGATATCATTTATGTATCCTTAAGTTTGGGAGGAAAGTTTTTTGAGCTCACACTGAGAGTGTTTGGAGTTGGTCTGGGCATATATTTCTCATACTTTTTTTTATAGAGCTTACATGACAATGAGGATGGACCCAAACTTGACCAATACATTGAATAATTGGGTAGTGATAGCCCGCGACATCTTAATATTCCATTATCTACATATGGTTATGAGTACCTATCTGAGGGGTGTCGCTCTACGGATCATCCATCATGATTTTTCCCATCCCTGTATAACCCGGGGTGACTCTCATGGGGATTTTAGTTAGATTTAGGTACTTCTTTATACTACTATTTGATCCCCTATGGTGAAAATGATCCACCATTTAGCCTTACAATATTAGGTCCAGGTGAGAAGGAAACATGGCATGCTTATGGTATGGAGCTTCTTTAAACATCTGGCTATGCATCTTGGTATTTTTTACTATTCACAACACTTATCATCCATAGAAATGATGTAGTGGATTGATATTATCCTAATCCACAATATGGTACTTATTCAGAAGGTGGGGAAGCATTATGAGTGGGACCCTAAGTACATTGATTCCATTGATGAAGTTTTATCTCCGGATTCTCTATCAACCTCTACACCTTATACTTCCACTGTCAGGACCAAGACACCACCTACCAGGTCTGAACCACCCCTTTCCTGGACCATATTTCCACCCTCTGACCTTTCATATCCGTCTTTCCCAACCCACATGGAGTGGTGTGATTTTTTTGGGGAGATATACTTTACATTCTGGAGAGAAAGTGCACCATCATCACGTGCTTAGAGATATCCTTCATCTAGCATCCAAAGTTTCCATCCACTACTCTAACGTCTCCCATAGATACAACCCCGAACAACCACTCAATTTTTGTTATAATCAGTCTATATTTCAAGTACTTTTCCATTATATACACCTTCATACCTACAATACCCCTCGTCGATCTCCCTTTGGAGATCGTTGACCTTGATTCTCATAGGGACTTATTAGTAGAGTGTGTTGGATGGGGTAAGGGCCCTGTTATGGAAACTTTTTCTGGGGTGACTTTAATCAATCCAACTATCAAACACATGAACTCAGTATGGATAAGAACCTCACCCACCCCAATGATGACTGAGCCAGCTACCAATATTGTGGCTCCAATTATTGTGGTTGATCCACTCCCCCCTTCCACTACTTCCAATATTGACATGCAAGTATTGATCCATCAACCCAACACTAGGGTTTGTACCATCGATGCTAATAAAAAATATTCTACCTTCTCTTCTTAATTATTCCCTAGTGTACCCACTATTTTGATCTTTATGGGTGTATTTTTGTTTTAGTGTATTCCCTATCCCCAAATTGTATCATTTCTTTTGAAATAGTGGAAGGGCTACACTATTTTTTAGAAAATGATCTTTTAACACTTTCAGCAATCCTTGTGCATCCAGTTGTGCTATATATCAATCATATGATTCTTATATCACATTCGATGCACCTACAAGGATTCCATTTGGTATCCATCATGAGGTTTTCCTTGTGCTATTATGATTTAGGGCACACCCCAGGAGATCCATTTGTGAGATACAAAGATGCACCATTTTCCATACAAGTGGTTCGGTCCAACCATTTTTGAGGTGGTGAATCCTTATAAGAAACCCATAGAGCTGCATGACACTTATAACATTACCAGTATAGGGTCAAGGGCCACTAAGATGATGGAATATTCTAAATGATCTTTATCCATTCATCAAGAAGATGATTTTATTTTTAGAACGTTATGGGAGCCAACCCATAGTTGTGTATTTTGAGTCTTAGTTGTGTCTATTTAGGAATTTTCATTTCTATTTCTAGGTCTTTCCTAATGGGCAGTTCATTCAGGTTCTGCCTTTGTAATTTAGACCATGTATATTTATCAGATGATATTACTTTTTTACTCCTATGTGTTCCTTACATTTACTTCTTTCATATTTGATATATTTTGTGAATTAATCATTTATCTAGTACATTTATATTTTTTCTCTAATATAATTATAGGTAGTCCATATTCAAATCATCTTCTAAATTTCCCCCCCATGGCATGAAATTCCTTGAAAGGAGATATTGATCCCATTCACTTATTTCATTCTTTCAATAAAATGTCTTTCTTATCAATCATTTATCTCTTTCCCACATTATTTCCAAAACAGTGCATACACTATTTCAGTTTAAGTGTGGGGGGGGGGGATATTCTTGAGATCTTTTTCATTTTCACTGGGATTTTAATCTATTATTATTATTATTCTGGGAGAAAATTTTCAATGTAAAAATTATTTAATTTGAAATATCATTTCACGAATTTAAATAAAGGATAATATTTGGATGAAAAATGTTTAAATCCTTTATTTATTCCACTTTTTTAATTATGGTATGCTTGTTGAGTCAAGTATTTTAATTTAGATTCTGAATTCCTAAAATTATTTACTGATGGAATTATTACTCGTTACTATTATCTAATTGATTTACATTTTTTATTTTTATTCCCATTCTCTAGAGGATTCTAGAACTAGATTTTATAATTCTGTTTAGAGTATATTTATTGAGAGACACTTAAGACATGTGAAGCAATAATAATATATATTGGTATCTTATTGATTTTTTGAAATAAAAAATTAATTTTTTTAAAATTATTGAGGAATTATTGATCCACTTTTCCATGATACCTACCTATACATTATCCATAATTATCCCATACTTTCTATGAATGAACTTATTAGTATTGAGTTGAGTTTCATTCCATTTTATCCCTTACTACCCTATTCTTTGGTATGTTGCATGATTTTAACTTGAATAAGTATAGGGTAATGGTTATTTCTACTAGACATGGGATGATTTCTATTGGGAAGATATGTGGTTGTGTTTTTACCAACTTTGTGGGACATGGTTCAGGTTTACTTTGGATGCACTCTTTTGATTACCCAATATTCTTTCTTAAAAAGCGCATAAGGTTTGTGTGTCAGGAGGGTTAAAAATAAGCATTTCTAGACCGATGATTCTCAAGAAATATCATTTTTCGTTTTCTATTTGTTATGAGATCTATCCTATAAATGGATTCCAAAAAAGATAAAATAAATAAATAGGGTACCTTCATTATGAGTTGTATTTTTTATTATCTAACCACATAACCTTAGCCTCATTGTCATTTAAACCATAATGTTAAAGTCATCATGATTGATTATGTTATTTTTTGTTATGAAGTAGAGATTTTATAACCAATGAACGCCTATGGTTTAGAACATGTATTTAGGGTATGATCATAAATCCATTTATACTTTACCTTGAGTGATGATAGAAAATTCATGGCAAGGTAAATTACAATATGGGCATATCTATCTGAGTAATAGTTGATATATTTCTATTAAAGGAAGGAGGGATTGAAATTACAAACTTGACCATAAATCATGACTAATTTTGTCTCCAGGGATGATTTTGGAGGACTATCACCTTTCTGGTAACACTTGGTTTAATTTTCATGTTTGTAATGATTGTTTCCTATTAAAAATTATTTCCATTGAGATTCTAATAGAGATTATTTTTTCTTGGGGATAATAAATCATTCAATTGTTTTGGAATTTGTTAATATAAAATCATATATACATTTTGGATTCAATTAATTTCACATTACACATGTTTTATACTATAAAGCTATGATATTTGTTGGTTTTTTGTATGAAATTAGAACTAATTATAAAAAAGATGTGTCATAGTAAATTGTATCAATTGAAAGATATCTATATCATGAATATAATTCACAATGGGAATTCCTTGAAGTTAGGACCCATATAATCTAAAGGTCGAGTTGTAAATACTATGGATGAGGAAAAATCATAATCTTAATCCAATTAAGGACATGAAATTCACAGTCTTAGTTTTTGATCAACCATCCTAAAGATCCCACATATTAAATTTGATCTGTGAATCATGGAAGATAAAAAAATATAGAGAATTTAAATTCCCATTATCAATGTGAATTCCATACTCACAATGTGAAAGATTCAATATGGAATAATTCCATGTCGTCACATGAAATTAATTCCAATCACATCATGAGTTGATCTGGACCATTTATATACAAGGTGCATGTGAATTCAATGATTTTTAGTTTCATGTTTTTCGTTACTTTATTTTTGTCATATTTTATTTCATTCTTTATTTTTTTCTTCGTTTTATATTATGCTTTCATCCAAAGTATTTCTAAATTGTCTTTTATTTTTACTAACACTTTTCTATGTTCACTCAAATTTTGGTATACATTATTATTCTTAATTAAAATAAGTGGTTTGATTTCAAATGTTTATTAATAATTTATTTTCTTAAATGAACATGCTGATTCTGTTGATTTTATTTCTTATGTTAAATTATATCATCGTCATGAGTGGATAATCCACCCAGGGATAGGGATCAAGAGTTGGGGTAGAAAAACTCTAATTAATTACTATGTCACATATTGGGAATTCTATTGGCTAGGAATTTGGTTATGAAATAATGTTTAATGTATTCCCTTTCATGATCCCGACCCAGTGAATTGTAATGGAAGGAGCCTAACCTAATTGGAAGGAATCAATCTAGGACCAATAGTTTTTTTGTTTTCCACATTTTAAGTTTTACTAAATGCATCTAGGATGACAACCACCTCTAGAACAAAGAGTGGTTTCCAATATGGTTAGATTCAACTTGTAGGACCAAATCCAAATTGTTGATTCTTGAATAGCTTCACAATCGATACCAATAGACCTACACATGTTATATTTAGAGATATCCTCTACATAGGCTCCACAAAATTTATTTCAAACCCTTATTTAATAAACTACTAATTAGATTAATAGATTAGATTAAAAAACAATTTCCATGGATCTGAATGAGGAATCCACCCTAGGTTCTATATCTAGGTCATAATCTATATTCATCACCTCCCTGTGGGTTTAAAATTTGACTTACACAATTTTTCATAACTTCTCAATAATTCTAGTTGGGTTACATATAAATTTGTAATCTGATTTACCCATATATAATTAATGATATGTGTTGGTTCCATCAATACCAGTGTGTTAGATTCATTTAAATAGGAGAAATTGAAATAATAAAAGATTTTTTTATTATATAAAAAAGAAAGACTTTTATGGGGTTAAAAAAGATAATTTTTTTGTTCAATTTCCCATAAAAAAGACACAAGGCCTTTCCTTTTTTGTTTCTTTGTTGATGAGGTTGTTGAGGTGTATGAAATTTTTTTAAAGAAGGTTCACTATTAAATTAAACCTCAATATTTTTTTAAATCATTGGGTGAATAAAAACTAGGTTGAAGGTTGGGAATTGGTGGTAGAAAAAATTAAATTAGAAGATGTGAATTCAAAAAAAAATGAACTTGATTTAAAAATTGATCTTCCATATCGTAATAGTTATGACCAAACATATTTTATCTTGGATATTAATAAATAGGTTTAGGCAATAAAATTTTATGAAAGGTTTATCTTTGAATGATTTCCTGTTAACCCTCTCTTCTATGATTTATCTAAACCACTACACAAGGACATGAAAATCAGTGTTGATCATTCTAGGGGAAATAGCCTTAGTTTATAATTTATTGATTTTGATCTTATTATAATAGAAACAAACTTTTAATATCCAAAAATTGAATTGGATTACTCAACTGATCTTACTCTTTCTTTATAGGATGAAATTTTTTAATTTGAAATTGAATAATTGGGTGATCAGACGCTGTTTAGATTAGGGGCAAGTAGTTTTTTAAGGTAAGTGAGTAATGAGAATGTAACACCCGAGACTTTTATGAGAAATATTTTGTTATATAAATCATCAAAGTAATATTTCACTACACACAACTCTTTCTTGGCTTGCTTTACACGTAATCGCGACCGTCCTCGATAGCTTGCGTCGTACGCAATACTGAGTTTCACTAAACAACGATATGCTATTAAAATATTATTAAAACTAGCCGTTATGAATAGTAATAACCACTTTTTGAAATTTTATTAATTTTATTTTCCAAAATGGACTTCATTTTTTGATTCGGAATATCGAAATTAGCCTAGGGTGAAATTTTGGTATTTTTCTGAAAACCTTCAATTTTTGATGAATAGTGGAACCACTAAGTGGTAGTTAAAAAACTGAATTTTTCATAAAACTTAATTTTACCGCTTCTGTGGGTGGAATTTCAAAAATCTGAGAGACACGGTTGATGTCAGTAAGTAAAATGTGGTTCAATGAGATTAAAATAATTTTTGGTGAATAGTAACTTTTTACTTTTTTTTACCACGGTTAAAAGTAAATATGGTGATTAAGGGTAAAAATGATATTATTATTACCCTAACACATGTCCTAATTCTATTGGATAAGTGTAATTCGACCAAAAACAACCTTAGTAATAAAATATTATCATTTAGGTGAACTTGGATTAGATTAGGACATTTATTATTATTTAATTCAAAGAAGAGTTAAAAGAGTTAAAATCAAAGTTTATTTACTAAAACATTTTTATTATAGGATTATACATAAGATAAATTCGATTGTAAAAATTCATTAGAAAGATAATAATATTTCCTACATAATGATATTTTATTTATAATTTTTAGACATTAAATAATTTAATTTATTTATGACACAATGATGATGCAGTAATTACCATAATAGTGAAAAATTAGAATAATGGATATTATAAATACCCAAATAAATATAATTTGAGACTTATTATAAATTAAACTAATTTTATATGTTAATATGACATGTTAGGATTGATTTAATTAACTTCGGTCGAAGTAATCATTCTGTTATGAGTTTCACAAAAATCAACTATTGAATAGTGTCAAAATTGACATAAAATAGTTTTTTAAAACAAATATTATATTATTGATTGTTATTTTATTCATAAAAATATAAAGTTCGGCCAAGATACTTATATCAAGATATTTGTATCATTAATGGATCACTTGGGGGTCTCTTGGATGTATATGGTATGTTTATTAACTATATAATAGAAAAATACAAAGTGACATGGTAAATGTCAATCTAATTAACTAAGAGTTAAAACTAAAATATAAGGTTAGTATAATGACCTAAACCTGTCTAAATTCTATTTAATGAGAGTATTTAGACCCATCCCCACCTTAGATTATAAATAAATCAATTTGGAGCTATTTAAATCCGAATTTGGATTTATAATAAAATAATATTTTTAGTTATTCCAAAGGTGCCCCCTCTCCTCCCTTATAAAAGGGCACCTCCTCCCCCTCTTCCTCACACCACATTGAGCCTTCAATCTCAGCCAAACCCTTCCAATTTCTACTCTCCATTTACCTATAAACATCCTAGAGGTCCTGGTTTTCTTCAAAGACTAATTTTAGTGCCCTAAAAGGAAGTCTCAAAGAAGCACTTCAAAGAAGAGGTAATGTCCGTTACCGATTCTTTCATCTTTATTTCTTCTTCCACTTCTTCTTCTTTAGTTGTCTCATTATGAAGTAATAACATAAGTATCACTAATATACTGATATGTTATTATAAGTATGAAACAACCCTATTTCATCATCTATCCATCCTACGGAAAAAGAAATCACCGCGTGTGCGTATGTACGGAATACCGTCTCCACGCCGTGGTGTAATCTATTTTCCACCAGCACCTTACTTGGATAGGTATAATGGTGTAAATAATAAATATATATGCTTATTGTAAATTGATATTGATTATTAAATAGTATACATACACTCCAATACAATTACACGATCATGGGAATGATATCTTCGCTCGTGCGTATGTACGGAATACCGTCTCCACGATGTGATGTGACTCATTCTACATGATCTTCATTACATAATGATTATATAGATGAATTGAGTGAATAAATATGATATATATTACACTAATACCATTCTGGAAATGAGGTATCTATAACCTAAAAATAATAATAAGAATTTATTCGACAAAACACGCATAAGAACAAAAAGTTATAAACACCCGAATAACAAGTAGCAATGAAATATTACTACTAAGAAGCTATGAATATGACCATATATGATATCATAACAATAATTATGATTCTGGAATAAGTCAATAACATTATTTAAATCATCATACAGGAGGTTTGGACACTTACGAATCAAATCGGACCTAAGGTAAGGGAAAATCTCGCAATCTCAATTTTTATCCAAGATTGTTTATACTTCAGAATTTACTGGGTAATATTTATCATCCACATCCATTTTTCCTCAATATGTAATATTTATATCCTTCCAAAATAGTTTATATACAATTTTACCCTTCGGTGAGTTTTTAGTAAAAGATATGAAAGGAATCTTTTGTCATTTTTCATACGAGGTACTTTTTGACTTTTCTGAAAAAAGTACAAGAATAATGTTTTTTTAACTTATACGACATGAATGGATTTTTAAAAAATTATTTCCAAGAAGCTTTATTTACAAGTTTTCAAGTTTATTTTTAATCAACTTCTTTTAGTTTATAATTGTATGACATGTTAAGAAAGGAAAAGTGTTTTTGAAGTAGAAAGGATATTTTCCTCAAGAATGGAGTTCAAGTGCTTTATCAAAATTATTTTCCATCTAAGATAATATAGGGTTCTGTTTCTATCCCTATTATTACATTGATTTGATTATGTTGTGATGGAATTATTTTTATGAATTCATTTATTTTATATGAATTGTTTTATGATGTCATGTTGTTTAAGAATCCCATTTTTACTACATGAGTTATGCGATGATGTAAGATTTATGATTTTGTGGCACACATAAGAATGGTATCATTATGAGATGGGTGGGACCTATATCTCACTCCAATTCATTGGGTAATGATTTTATATCTAATGAGATAGACATGGCTGGAACGGCAGGTTAAACCGGTTCAGTGAAACAGGATTGAAACGAGGAGTGAACTCGGTTCAGAAATGGACTTTGTCCAATAAGATAGTATTGGAAATGAGTCTTGAATAATAAGAAATGATTCTCTATGATTGTGTGTGTATGCCACAAAGTTTCATGTTTTAAGTTATGATTATTGGGATTACATTTCACTAGTATGATTTGTCCCATGTTATGAGATTATGATCTCTTTTGCAGGTTAAGATTTCCAAAAGTTTTGTTCTTTTGTATATGATGTGATTGATATTTCTTTTGTTTACCCTTACAGAGAATTTGAGCTCACCCTTTTGTATGTTTTATTTCCCCAGGTCCGGAATAAGATTATTAAGTAGGATATTCCTAAAAGGGACTCTAGATATGATGAAATAAATGGGAGGCAAAGTAGATGCTTTATGAACCAGTTGTTTATATTTCCCAGTTTCTAAAGACTCTATACCTATACGGTCCTTTCCTGGTTTTGTTATATGTTGTAATAAGTGTTCTTCAATTTTGAAGTACTAACAATGTATGTAAAGTATGGGTCGTTATAGTTGGTATCAGAGGAAAGGTATAGTCAACCTTTGGAAACTAGGATTTGAAAGCCTTAGTAAGAATCCTAAGGATATGTCTAAGCATAGAACACAATCTTAGTGTTTTAGAAATGACCATGAATAACCTAGGATAAGACCTTAAGTGTGAAATTTTATTCTTGATTATGTGGTTTTCCTATTATAATTAGTGTTGCTCACACAATTCTTCTTGGTTTTAGTCAATGGCTGGAACTCGAAGGAACCATGTTAATGCAGAATGCGACGGGCAATGCAATGATTGTCTTCCTGAGCAACCAAATGTTATGGGAGCTGAAATAAAAAATCTTGTATCCATGCTCACACAACTTTCTCAAGCTTTGAATCATGCATGACTTCCAAACAAGCAAAGGAAGGAGCAACATTCTATTGAATCCTTCATGAGGCAGCGTCTGTAAAGACCCGTAAAATTCAAAGGAAATTTTTTCTTAATTTTCTTTGGAATTTTACAAGAACTCGGTTTCTGACGGCACCTGATTCCGAGGCCCGGAGTGCCCGGAATCAATTTCCGAAGTTTGGCTTGGGTACGTTCAGTGAACGAACGAGCGGGAATTTCTAACTTTTGAACCGGTGCCCGGAATCAAATTCTGAGGGCACCGATGAACTCGCAGCACCGATATTCTCTTAAGGGGACCTTTTCCGAGGTTGTGTTTATTGCGGGTCGAAAGTTAGTTTTTGGGAGAAATTATAAGAAGTTAAATAAAAATGTGGAAATGCTTTTTATTTTTATTTTTTTTGTTGGTTAACTTCTCCCAAAGGGAGTTAAAGGTGGGACCCACATCCACTTAACCTCCCTTGGGAGGATTAAGTGTGGTGGGGCCCACACGAACCCCAACTACTCATCTTCTCTCAAAACTCCCCTATAACTCCCCTTTTAAATGAACTTGACAACTTAGCTTATTAAATGGGTTGAGTTGTATAATTTTCAAACCTTTGAATTTCAAAAGGTTTGGTTGAGTAAATAAAATAATCCCTTAGCTTATTTTATTTGGTTAGAATTCTCTAGCCTCTTGAGAGATTTTGAAGCCTTCTTCTTCTTCTTCTTCAAGCTTGACGAAGAACGCGAAGAACCTTCGAGCTCCGACGAAGAACGCCGCTCCTCTCTTCTTCGTAGCCGGTTGTTTCCGAAGATCGACGACGTCTTCCGTGTCAACGAAAGGGAACATCGCTTCCTCCTCGGACATCCTTCGTCGGCTTACGAAGATTCTCCAATGACGTACCTCTTCAGACGTACCTCTTTGTCAACGGTTTTTGACGAACGATTATCGCGACGCCCGACCTCCGCGACGTTGTCTTCCGCGGGTCGTTGACGATCATCGATCTTGAAACCAAGGTAGGGGTTGTTGTTGATTATTTATTTATTCTTGTTCTTGGTTCTAGCATGACAAACGTGAGGATAATTATTTATGTGTTATCGTCTAACGAGAGGGGGGTCGGACCGCACAAACACGGCTGAATTCCCCCTCCTTTGTTCTTGATTATGATTTTCTTGTGGATGAACGAGATGGCGTGGTGCCGTCGCACCACGCGGAAATTCGCACGGTTATATTGCGCGACGCCGTCGCGCCACACCGTGGAAGGATCATCATGAACGCGACGTCGTCGCGCCGCGTCGAAGAAAACCGAAGGCGCCGCGGCCGGAGCGGGGCCGCGGCAGAGGGGTGCGGTGCCGTCGCACCACGCCGGACGACGAACACCGCGGCCGGTTCGGGGCCGCGGCAGGACGAGAGGACCGGCGGCTCGCCGGGCCGCCGGTGTCGGAAGCCGGAAGTGGGACCGGCCGGCCATGTCGGGCCGGCCGGAAGAGAGGTGCCGAGGGAATTAATTCCCCCGGCTGGCCACTAGAAGGCCCCCCACGTGAGGGGGGGGGGGACCGGTTTCACAAAGGGGGGGCAGCGCCCCCCCGTTTTTTCAAACGGCAGGCCCCCACGAAGGGGGGCCGTTGATTGAAAAAGGCGCGTCTTTTAGCCAAGCCGCCAGCTAAGAAGAAGCGGGGGCCTTGCCCCCCGCGCATGGCACCAAGCGGCGCCAGACCGCGCCGCCGTGCCGGACCGCGCCGCTGGCCACCGCGCCGCCGCGCCGCCGGTCGGGCCGGGTCGGACCCGGGTCGACCCGGTTCGGGCCGACCCAAGGGGCGGGGGGGGGGGGGGGGGGGGTCGGGCCGGGTCGGCCCGGACCTGGACCCCCCATTTTCGAAACGACTTCGGTCTTTTGGCCATATCTTGAGCCACGGACCTCCGATTGACGAACCATCAGTGGAAATGCGATCCTTGGATCGAGAAGGTCGATTCGATATATCTCACTCAATGTTTCGGAATACTTTGAGTTCGGCTGGGTTGGTTCGTTCACGAAACCAACCGGGCCTTCGGAGTGGAAACACTCATATCTTGAGCTACGGACGTCCGATTGATGTGCCGTCAGCTTTGTTGTGTTCCTCTTAGTGAGACGGATCTTTTGGAATACTCCGCCCGAGGTTTGGACGCAGGTGGAGTACGGTCGGGTTGGTTTTTCCTTAAAAACCAACCGGGCCCCTGGGACGAAAAAGCAAATAACTCTAAGACCGGGCGTCCGATCGACGCGTCGTCTGTTGCGTTGAGTTCCTGTTGACGATACAGAACTTTTAGATACATCAACTCTGGACTTTGTGACAGTTGATGTATCATCCTCTCATCTCGTGGAGCGGACTCTCCTGAACGAGCTTGCTGTGTACGGGAACCCTAGTGTTGGCTGCGACTGTGACTGCTACTGTGACTGCGACGACGTCGGTACAGAGATCCTGTGTGGATTCGACGACGACTACAACACTCAGCGATCCTACGTGGATCAGTGCTACAGGTCATGTGTGGGCCCGATCCTGTGTGGGTTCGATCCTGTGTGGGTCCTTGCGCTCAGCGGTCCTGTGTGAACCAGCGCCTACAGGTCCTGTGTGGGCCCGATCCTGTGTGAGTCTGTGCGGGGGTTAGTTACCTATCGATCCTTCGTGGGTCCGACGACTTAGATGGATCAAATATCATCTTTATCGTCTTTCGAAGAAGTATACCTGTGTGAGATGAATCCTGTTGTTATCCTGTGTGGATTGTGTTGTGCTATCCTGTGTGGATTTCGTTTGCTTTCCTGTGTGGAATACGTTTACTTTCCTGTGTGGACTGAGCTGTACTTGGGCTCGGAGGTTGGAGCGTATTGGAATTGATGACTTAGGTATATGTATGGGCATATACCAAAGCAGTGTCGGTTGTTACTTCGTGTTTGTATCTTCCTTTTGTGGTTTATCCTTTGTGGATTTTGGGAGACCTTCAGGGGTCTCGGGGTCCCTACTGAGTAGCTTATACTCACCACTGCACGGGCTATGCCCGCACTACGATGTGTTGGTTGCAGACGATGGACAACGTTTATCTTGGCTGAGGCTTGCAGAGCAGGACGGTACCTGGAGGTGGAACACTGGACGGGACGTGTTCGGAGCGGACGGCGGGACCCGAGGAGCAGTGGAGCTATCTGTACCCACCCTTCAGGTGGGATTTCCAGTGGACAGCTCGGTGTAGCAGCTTTTACTTTACAGTTGTTGTTTTCTCTTTCGAGTTGTACTTTACTTTCAGTTTGGGTTTGTATACTGGCTCATTTACTTTTCCGCACTTTCAGTTGTACTCTGTTTTTACTTAGTGTTTACTTTACAAAGGAAATGCCTTCCCTTTTTACCAGGAGTTACGCCTTGGTGCTAGTCGACAGCCCCTGGCCTATGGAAGGCGGGCTTGGGGTAGTCACGGCATGGACCCCGAGGGCGGGTCGTGACAAATTGGTATTAAAGGAGTTCGGTTCTACCGCGAACTCTGATCTTTTCTATGTGAAGCAATAATGTTTAGCGTATTGAGTGTGGTTATCAGTCCAAGGAGTCCAGTGTTGGTGCGGTGGCCGACGTATCCGTACACCAGGACCCTGACTTCTGATTTCCGACTTAATGCACGAAAACATTGATTGCGTGTGTGTTTCAAAGTTTTCTTTGTGATTACTTTATATCAGCTCACCAGGTATACTGTTCTGACTGTGGTGCACCTGTTTCCTTTTCAGGATGGCCCCACGATGGCAGTCAGTTAGGGTTCCGAGAGTCGAGTGTGACGACAACCCACCGAGCGACGAGGCTTCGGTGCAGGGCCCTTTGTCAGTAGTGGCACCAGTGGTAGCTCTACCCGTCGAGCCACCGATACTTCCAGCACCAGCCACTGACGATGCACGTCGCCTCAGCGCACTGCATGAGTTTCAGCACCAGCGACCACCCAGGTTTCGCGGGGAGACAGATCCCCAGGCAGCTGAGGACTGGCTGGAGGCAGTGGTACGTGTGTTTAGGCTAGTGAGGACACCAGCATACCTCATGGTGATCCTCACTGCGAGCCTACTACATGCAGCAGCAGGACGATGGTGGAGTTTGATGCTCCAGGTGCACGATGAGGCATCTCTTCTAAGGACGGACTTTGAGAGCCTCTTCCGCTCGGAGTTCGTCCCAGCCACCCTTCGTGCGGTGCGTATCCAGGAGCTTCTTCAGCTGCGGCAGGGTAGCATGACAGTCACTCAGTACTCGGCGAGATTTACGGATCTCTCGCGCTACTCGACCGACATGGTACGGGACCCATTCTTCCGGGCCCGGACCTTCGAGCAGGGTTTGAGACACGAAATCAGGGCATCGCTGATCTCCCTCAGCATACCGACTCAGACAGGAGTACTGAACTGGGCCCTTTTGATCGAGAGATTCCTTGCTGAGTCTACACCAGCGCCGAGATCCACCGCAGGGTGGCACATGGAAGATTCATCTGCAGTAGGCAGTCGACGGATGACTCAGGGGTTCAGGAAGACCAGACTTTCAGGAAGATGACCTCAGGACACTGTCTCAGCAGTGTGGGGCACACAGCGAGGAGCCAGTCTTTCGAGAGGCAGACAGTGCTACTCGTGCGGCGGGCAGGGCCACATGGCTCGTGACTGCCCGACCCGCCATGTAGAGGAGCAGAAGACGGTTGAGGAACCACCTATGCAGAGGCAGAGGTTCGACCGTGGCGGTCCGTAGGGAGGAGGCGGACGAGGCAGAGGAGCTGGACGAGCAGCCGGTGGTGGGCGACGCTTTGAGACTCTACCACCACCACCACCAGGAGGTCCACCCCGACCTCAGGGGAGAGCACAGCTTCAGGCAGCTGAAGCTTACGATCATGGAGCTCCGGAAGTAGGTGGACTAGTGCGGGACTAGCTCTAGGCATAGAGGCCTTTTCCCATAATGCCTCTAGCTTCGTAGTTTGTGTTGCCTTGTGTCCTTGTACTTTAAGTTGAAGTAATAAAAGATACTTGCCTTGGTGACTTTTGTTTTCTTGTCTTTTTTTTTGTTTTTACTAAGAGGTGCCGGTTAAAAACTGTTCACATGACCCTCACTTGCGAGATTCTTACTGGAGGAAACCCAGTGACCACACACTGATGCCGACAGTGTGACTCAACCCTTGGAGGCGAGAGTGACGGTTAGATCTCTTGGTAGCAGCGTCGAGGCCTTACGACGTCATCCATGACATGATTTAACTAATCATGACGGGATTGACTGTATTAGGAAAGGAATGTGGTTCATCTAGGGGATGAGACCGGATTTCACTTTTCGGCAAAGGAGAAATCTTTGCAGCTTTGACGAAGAAGGGGAAACCCTTCGTGTGGTTAGACAGTTGTCAGCAGAGCTTCCAGGAGCTGAGACAGAGGTTGACTAGTGCACCTATCTTGAGGTTTTCTGAGGAGGGAGTAGGATACGTAGTTTACTGCGATGCATCAGGGACCGGACTCGGATGTGTTCTGATGCAGGAGCGTGTAGTGATCGCCTATGGATCACGTCAGTTGAGACCGCATGAGAAGAACTACGCTACCCATGACCTGGAGTTAGCAGCGGTGGTCTTCGCTCTGAAGACATGGCGACATTACCTGATGGGCGAGCGCTTTACAGTCTTTTCTGATCACCAGAGTCTCAGGTATATCTTCTCGCAGAAGGACCTGAACCCGAGACAGCGACGATGGCTCGAGTTCCTCCAGGACTATGACTTTGAGATAGTCTATACTCCTGGTAAGGGGAACATAGTAGCCGATGCCCTCAGTAGGAGGATGGGCATTCAGCTACTTGATTAGGCGACAGAGCAGCTAGCCTCTTTGCAGATATCCTTCGTGGATAGAGATGGAGCAGCCTTCGTCCAGTCTCTCACAGCCACCCCTCCACTACTGCAGCGGGTCAGAGATGCACAGCGAGAGGACGCTGACTGTGAGACATGGCGTGCACAGATATCCTCGGGATAGACACCTGATGGTTTCTCCCTTGGAGCAGAGCACGAAATCCTTTTCAGATGACGTACCATGGTACCAGTCGCTTTGAGAGAGGAAGTGTTGAGAGAGTTTCACACTTCTCCTTTGGCGGTACATCCTGGAGTGGCGAAGATGTACCAGGACCTCAGACGACAGCACTGGTGGCCGGGCATGAAGAAGGCAGTAGCAGAGTTCGTTTCTCGATGCCTCACCTTCCAGTAGGTGAAGGAAGAGCATCAGGTACCAGCAGGCTTGGTACAACCCTTGGAGGTCCCGGAGTGGAAGTGGGACGGCATATCTATGGACTTCGTGACTGGACTTCCACGCACTTCCAGAGGTCACGACTCCATTTGGGTGATTGTTGACCGACTCACCAAGTCGGCACACTTCTTACGCATTAGAGAGCAGGGCTCAGTGGAGAGCTTGGGACGTCTCTACATTCAGTAGATTGTGCGGCTCCACGGTGTGCCATCATCTATCGTCTCCGATCGGGATGCTCGCTTTACTTCCCGGCTTTGGAAGGGGGTTACAGGAGGCGTTCGGGACGCAACTACGTCTGAGCACGACCTTTCACCCTCAAACGGATGGTCAGACGGAGAGGACCATCCAGAATCTCGAGGACATGTTCTGCGCATGTGTCCTCGACTTTGGTCGCAGCTGGGAGGACCACCTACCCTTGGTGGAGTTTGCGTACAACAACAGCTACCACTCCACCATCGGTATGACACCGTACGAGGCGTTGTACGACCGACCTTGTAGATCTCCTTTGTACTGGACAGACCCTGGGGAGTCAGCACTTGTGGGACCGGAGATGGTCCAGGCCACGACAGAGAAGGTCCAGGTCATCCAGGAGCGAATGAGGACAGCTCAGAACCGGCAGAAGTCATACGCTGACAGGAGGCGGAGGCCACTAGAGTTCGAGGATGGCGACCACGTCTTCTTGCGGGTCTCACCTCGACGTGGTATACGGAGATTTGGCTGAGGCGGCAAGTTATCTCTGCGCTTCATCGGACCCTTCCAGATCCTCAGCAGGATTGGAAAGGTGGCTTATCGCCTAGCTCTACCACCTCAGTTGCACCGGGTGCACGACGTCTTCCACGTATCTCAGCTGAGAAGATACGTGCACGACCCGACGCACATCATTGACCATGGGGAGATTGACGTTGATGATGGGGAGACTTTTACGGAGGTCCCGGTGGAGATCGAGGATCTTTAGGAGCGGATCCTACGTGGGCGATCGATTCCTCTTGTGCGTTTCAGATGGCAGCACGGGAACCTCCAGGAGAGCACATGGGAGCGGGAGGCTCAGATGCGTGCTCAGTACCCTCATTTGTTTCCCTAGTTTTTGATGTATCTTTACGGGGACGTAAAGCCCTGAGGTGGGAGTAATGTAAAGACCCGTAAAATTAAAGGGAAATTTTTTCTTAATTTCCTTTGGAATTTTACAAGAACGCGGTTTCTGACGGCACCTGATTCCGAGGCCCGGAGTGCCCGGAATCAATTTCCGAAGTTTGGCTCGGGTACGTTCAGTGAACGAACGAGCGGGGATTTCTAACTTTTGAACCGGTGCTCGGAATCAAATTCCGAGGGCACCGATGAACCTGTAGCGCTGATATTCTCTTAAGGGGACCTTTTCCGAGGTTGCGTTTATTGCGGGTCGAAAGTTAGTTTTTGGGAGAAATTATAAGAAGTTAAATAAAAATGTGGAAATACTTTTTATTTTTATTTTTTTTTGTTGGTTAACTTCTCCCAAAGGGAGTTAAAGGTGGGACCCACATCCACTTAACCTCCCTTGGGAGGATTAAGTGTGGTGGGGCCCACACGAACCCCAACTACTCATCTTCTCTCAAAACTCCCCTATAACTCCCCTTTTAAATGAACTTGACAACTTAGCTTATTAAATGGGTTGAGTTGTATAATTTTCAAACCTTTGAATTTAAAAAGGTTTGGTTGAGTAAATAAAATAAGCCCTTAGCTTATTTGATTTGGTTATAATTCTATAGCCTCTTGAGAGATTTTGAAGCCTTCTTCTTCTTCTTCTTCTTCTTCAAGCTTGACGAAGAACGCGAAGAACCTTCGAGCTCCGATGAAGAACGCCGCTCTTCTCTTCTTCGTAGCCGGTTATTTCCGAAGATCGACGACGTCTTCCATGTCAACTAAAGGGAACGCCGCTTCCTCCTCGGACTTCCTTCGTCGTCTTACGAAGATTCTCCAATGACGTACCTCTTCGGACGTACCTCTTCGTCAACGGTTTTTGACGAACGATTACCGCGACGCCCGACCTCCGCGACGTTGTCTTCCGCGGGTCGTTGACGATCATCGATCTTGAAACCAAGGTAGGGGTTGTTGTTGACTATTTATTTATTCTCATTCTTGGTTCTAGCATGAAAAATGTGAGGATAATTATTTATGTGTTATCGTCTAACGAGAGGGGGGTCGGACCGCACAAACACGGCCGAATTCCCCCTCCTTTGTTCTTGATTATGATTTTCTTGTGGATGAACGAGATGGCGTGGTGCCGTCGCACCACGCGGAAATTCGCACGATTATATTGCGCGACGCCGTCGCGCCGCGCCGTAGAAGGATCATCATGAACGCGACGCCGTCGCGCCGCGTCGAAGAAAACCAAAGGCGCCGCGGCCGGAGCGGGGCCGCGGCGGAGGGGTGCGGTGCCGTCACACCACGCCGGATGATGAACACCATGGCCGGTTCCGGGCCGCGGCGGGACGAGAGGACCGGCGGCTCGCCGGGCCGCCGGTGTCAGAAGCCGGAAGGGGGATCGGCCTTGCCGGTCCCGTTGAGGAAGGACCGGCCGACCATGTCGGGCCGGCCGGAAGAGAGGTGCCGGGGGAATTAATTCCCCCGGCTGGCCACTAGAAGGCCCCCCACGTGAGGGGGGGGGGACCGGTTTCACAAAGGGGGGGCAGCGCCCCCCCGTTTTTCCAAACGGCAGGCCCCCACGAAGGGGGGCCGTTGATTGACAAAGGCGCGGCTTTTAGCCGCGCCGCCAGCTAAGAAGAAGCGGGGGCCTTGTCCCCCGCGCGTGGCACCAAGCGGCGCCAGGCCGCGCCGCCACCGGCCGGGCCGCGCTGCCATGCCGGACCGCGCCGCCGCGCCGCCGGCCGGTTCGGGTTGGACCCGGGTCGGGTCGACCCAGGGGGGGGGGGGGGGGGGTCGGCCCGGACTCGGACCCCCCGTTTTCGAAACGACTTCGGTATTTTGGCCATATCTTGAGACACAGACCTCTGATTGACGAACCGTCAGCGGAAATGCGATCCTTGGATCGAGACGGTCGATTCGGTATATCGCACTCAAAGTTTCAGAATACTTTGAGTTCAGCCGGGTTGGTTCGTTCACGAAACCAACCGGGCCTTCGGAGCGGAAACGCTCATATCTTGAGCTAAGGACGTCCGATTGACGTGCCTTCATCTTTGTTGTGTTCCTCTTAGTGAGACAGATCTTTTGGCATACTCCGCCCGAGGATCGGACGCAGGTGGAGTACTATCGGGTTGGTTTTTCCTTAAAAACCAACCGGGCCCCTGGGACGAAAAACCCAATAACTCTCAGACCGGGCGTCCGATCGACGCGCCATCTGTTGCGTTGAGTTCCTGTTGACGATACGGAACTTTTGGATACATCAACTCTGGACTTTGTGAAAGTTGATCTATCAGCCTCTCGGCTCGTGGAGCGGACCCTCCTGAACGAGCTTGCTGTGTGCGGGAACCCTAGTGCTGGCTGCGACTGTGACTACTACTGTGACTGCGACGAAGTCGATACAGAGATCCTGTGTGGATTCGACGATGACTACAGCACTCAGCGATCCTACGTGGATCAGTTCTACAGGTCTTGTGTGGGCCCGATCCTGTGTGGGTCCGATCCTGTGTGGGTCCTTGCGCTCAGCGGTCCTGTGTGAACCAGCGCCTACAGGTCCTGTGTTGGCCCGATCCTGTGTGGGTCTTTGCGGGGGTTAGTTACCTATCGATCCTTCGTGGGTCTGACGACTTAGATGGATCAGAGATAATCTTTATCGTCTTTCGAAAAAGTATACCCGTGTGAGCTGAATCTTGTTGCTATCCTGTGTGGATTGTGTTGTGCTATCCTGTGTGGATTTCGTTTTCTTTCCTGTGTGGAATACGTTTACTTTCCTGTGTGGACGGAGTTGTACTTGGGCTCGTAGGTTGGAGCGTATTGGAATTGATGACTTAGGTATATGTATGGGAATATACCTAAGCAGTGTCGGTTGTTACTTCGTGTTTGTATCTTCCTTTTGTGGTTTATCCTTTCTGGATTTTGGGAGACCTTCGGGGGTCTCGGGGTCCCTACTGAGTAGCTTATACTCAACCCTGAACGGGCTATGCCCGCACTACATTGTGTTGGTTGCAGACGACGGACAACGTTGATCTTGGCTGAGGCTTGCAGAGCAGGACGGTACCTGGAGGTGGACCACTGGGCGGGACGTGTTCGGAGCGGACGGCGGGACCCGAGGAGCAGTGGAGCTATCTGTACCCACCCTTCAGGTGGGATTTCCAGTGGACAGCTCGGTGTAACAGCTTTTACTTTACAATTGTTGTTTTCCCTTTCGAGTTGTACTTTACTTTCAGTTTGGGTTTGTATACTGGCCCATTTACTTTTCCGCACTTTCAGTTGTACTCTGTTTTTACTTAGTGTTTACTTTACAAAGGCAATGCCTTCCCTTTTTACAAGAAGTTACGCCTTGGTGCTAGTCGCTAGCCCCTGGCCTATGGAAGGCGGGCTTGGGGTAGTCACGGCACGGACCCCGAGGGCGGGTCATGACAACGTCCACCTTCATTCAGTGGGTCTACTGATCCATTAGTTACTGAACAATGGATTAGTACTACTAAAAAGAGATTTTCAGTTCTTCAATGTTCTGAACATGATAAAGTCATCCTAGCAGTGTATCGTTTGGAAGGAGATGATGATCAATGGTGGAATATTATTAAGAATACAAGGAAAAGGGATGAAATTGATTCCATGGAATGAGACGAGTTCAAGAACTTATTTTTCAATAAGTACTTCCCTCGTATTCCCCGAACAAAGATGGAGAAAGAGTTTCTTGAACTGAAGTAAAAGGATGATGAATATGTTGGTACCTATGAAGCAAATTTTACAAGACTTGCAAGGTATGCTTCTGGTATTATTATCCAACCTGAGAGTAAGATCGATCGATTCTTTTGTGGCTTAAAACCAAGTCTTAGAAGGGCCTTATCCATAAGGGACTTCAATAGCTACGAGGAAATCGTTCGATGTGCTCTCAAAGTTGAGATAGAGATTGGAGTAACCCATCAGTCATATGGGTTTGATAAGAAGAGGAAAATGGAATTCAAAGGAAAATCTAAAGAGCACACTGAAAAGAAGATGAGCTTTCCCTTATGCTCAAAGTGTGGAAAGAAACATGGAGGGAGTTGTCTTAAAGGGACAAGTAAATGTTTCAACTGTGGAAAGGAAGGTCATCAGGCATTTGAATTCCGTAATGATGGGAAGAAGATGTCTTATGATGCAAACAAAGGAAGGGATGCACAGAATGAACCTACTACACTTCAATGTTTCAAGTGCAAGGAGATGGGGCATTATTCCAATAAATTCCCTAATCCAAGGGTTGTTGATGATGATCTACATCAAAAAAAATTTAAGGCTAAAGACAAAGGAAAGCCACATGCAATTTCTATCAGCAATGTGGATTATAATAACGATGTGGTGAAAGGTACACTTACCATCCACTCTAAAGTAGTAAATGTTTTATTTGATTCTGGATCCACCCACTCTTTTATTTCTAAAGATTTTTCTAAGGGTATCACCATATTACCTCAACAATTAGATGTTGAGTTAGCTGTGACAACTCCTAATGGCACAACAGTCGCATCAAAAGTTTATAATTCTTCTCCGATTGAAGTTTGTGGGAAAGTGCTTCCTTCAAATCTTGTGATCCTTCCTATAGTGGAATTTCATGTGATTCTTGGAATGGATTGGATTTCTTTATATGGAGCTCATATCAATTTCCAAATAAGGGAAGTCACATTTCATATTCCAGATCAATCTATGATCATCTATCGATGCAAGGATGAACATAACCTTCCAGTGGAAATTTCTTCCATCTTATGGGTCTTGATTCCACTAAATGAAGGTTATTTATCTCAAATGGTTGGTGAGAAACTCATGATTAAGAATATTCCCATTGTATGGGAGTTTGATGATGTCTTTCTAGAGGAATTGTCGGGTCTTCCACCAAATCATGAAGTTGAGTTTTCAATAGAACTCGTACCAGGTGCTTTACCTATTTCAAAGACACCTTATAGAATGGCCCCAATTGAGCTGCAGGAATTGAAGAAGCAACTCCAATAGAATCTTGATAAGGGATTCATACGCCCTAGTGCGTCACCTTGGGGAGCACCTGTTTTATTTGTTAATAAGAAAGATGGGTCAATGAGACTCTGCATTGATTATCGAGAACTTAACAAGATCACTATCAAGAAAAAATATCCTCTCCCACGCATTGATGACTTATTTGACCAACTACGCGGAGCTCAATACTTTTCTAAGATTCATCTTCGTTCAGGGTATCATCAATTAAGGGTCAAAATGGAGGATATACCAAAGACGGCTTTCCGTACAAGGTATGGACACTATTAATTTATAGTGATGCCATTTGGTCTTACTAATTCCCCTGGTATCTTCATGGATCTGATGAATAGATTCTTTAGAGACTATCTTGATCAATTTGTGGTAGTCTTTATAGAAGATATTCTTGTCTATTCGAAGAGCAAGGAAGAACATGAAGATCACTTGATAATTATATTGAAGACCCTGTGAAAGGAGAAGCTTTATGCCAAATTTACCAAGTGTGAATTTTGGGTTCAAAAGGTTGCATTTTTGGGTCACATAATCTCAAAAGAGGGGATATCTGTGGATCCATAAAAAACAGAGGTTATCGAAAGATAGTCAAGACCAACAACAGTAACTGAGATCTGAAGTTTTCTTGGTTTGGTTGGATATTATCGACATTTCGTGAAAGATTTTTCACGATTATCTAATCCACTCACCAGGTTGGCTCGGAAAGGAGTTAAGTTTGTTTGGGTGTAAGAATGTGAAGATAATTTCAAGAAGTTGAAAAGAAGGTTATCCAGTGCACCTGTGCTCACACTGCCTTGTAGTGGAGAAAGGTTTGTGATCTACAATGATGCATCCAAGAAGGGGTTGGGGTGTGTTCTTATGCAAAATGATATGGTGATAGATTATTCCTCATGACAGTTGAAAATCCATGAGCAAAATTACCCAACTCATGATTTGGAGTTAGCTTCGGTAATCTTTGCATTAAAGATTTGGAGGCATTATCTTTATGGAGAAAGGTGTGACATTTATACTGATCACAAAAGCTTAAAGTTTATTTTCACACAAAAGGAGCTGAATATGCGCCAAAGAAGATGGTTGGAGCTGATTATGGATTACGACTGCTCAATCCATTACCACCCTGGAAAAGCAAACAAGGTGGAAGATGCATTAAGTCGACAAGACCATGCCAGTTTATCCATGATGAGGATCACAAAAGATCCAATATTTATGGATTTACAAAAGATGGATCTTGGAATTATAATGGAATGGGGAAAATCATATCTTTCTCAAATGAATGTTCAACCATCTATATATGTGAAGATTAAAGAGGCATAAAAAGAAGATGTAGAGTTACAAAAGAAGGTGAGAAATGTTCCTGAATTCAACCTTGATTGTGATGGGATAATAATGTTTAGGAATCGGGTTTTTGTTCCTCCCATCCCCGAATTAAAGAAGGAGCTGCTGGATGAGGCTCATAGTTCTTCATTATCTATTCATCCTGGAAGCACGAAGATGTATAGGGACCTGAAAGAGTACTTCTGGTGGGATGGCATGAAAAGAGATGTTGCTGAATATGTCTCTCGATGCTTGGTTTTTCAGCAAGTTAAAGCTGAGAGACAGAAGTCTAAGGGGATGTTACAACTATTACCCATACCTGAATGGAAATGGTAAAACATCACTATGGACATTGTCACAGGACTTCCTAAAACATCCAAAGGCAATACTGCTATCTGGGTCATAGTTGATCATCTTACAAAGTCGGCACACTTCATCACTATTAGAGAGGATTTCTATATGGATCAGCTTGCCAGGATATATGTAAAGGAAGTGGTAAGATTGCATGGAGTACCACTTTCTATTATATCTGATTGGGATCCAAGGTTTACCTCAAAGTTCTGGCGAAGTCTTTAGCATACTCTGGATACAGAGTTGAGTTTCAACACTACTTATCATCCTCAGACAGACGGTCAGTTTGAGAGGAAAATTCAAACTCTAGAAGATATGTTGAGACCTTTCTCTATAGATTTCAAAGGTGGTTGGGATCAACACCTACCTTTGGTGGAATTTTCTTATAATAATAGTTTTCACTCCAGTATTCAGATGTCTCCTTATGAAGCTCTCTATGGAAAGAAATGCAGGACTCCAACTTTCTGGGATGAAGTTGGGGAAAGAAAGCTCTTAGGACCTGATATTGTTGATGAGATGGCAGAAAAGGTCCGATCTATTCAACAACACATAAAAGCAGCTCAAAGTCGACAGAAAAGTTATGCCGACAACCGAAGAAAAGACCTAGAGTTTGAAGTGGGTGATAAGGTGTTCTTACAAATATCTCCCTGGAAGAGGGTCATGAGATTTGGAAATAAGGGGAATTTGAGCCCTAGATATATCGGTCCTTTCGAAATACTGGATCGTGTTGGGAAGGTAGCTTACTGATTGGCGCTTCCACCGAATCTCTCTCAAGTTCACAATGTGTTCCATGTATCTCTCCTGAGAAAGTACATACCTGATCCTTCACATGTACTCAGCTCAGAAGTTATACCGCTGGAGCAAGATCTTTCTTATGAAGAACAGCCGATAGAGATTCTGGATCGTAGCGAAAAAGTCCTATGAAACAAGACCACTCGCTTGGTGAAAGTTTTATGGAGGAACCACCAATTAGAAGAAGCTACATGGTAGCTTGAGGATATGATGAGGGAGAGGTATCCTCATCTGTTTGTTACAAAGTGACGAATATCGAGGGTGAAATTCATTTTAAGGGGGGTAGAATGTAACACCCGAGACTTTTATGAGAAATATTTTGTTATATAAATCATCAAAGGAATCTTTCACTACACACAACACTTTCTTGGCTTGCTTTACACGCAATCGCGACCGTCCTCGATAGCTTGCGTCGTACGCAATACTGAGTTTCACTAAACAACGATATGCTATTAAAATATTATTAAAACTAGCCGTTATGAATAGTAATAACCACTTTTTTAAAATTTTATAAATTTTATTTTTCAAAATGGACTTCCTTTTTGGATTCGGAATATCGAAATTAGCCTAGGGTGAAATTTTGGTATTTTTCTGAAAACCTTCAATTTTTGATGAATAGTGAAACCACTAAGTGGTAGTTAAAAAATTGAATTTTTCATAAAACTTAATTTTACCGCTTCTGTGGGTGGAATTTAAAAAATCTGAGAGACACGGTTGATGTCAGTAAGTAAAATGTGGTTCAATGAGATGAAAATAATTTTTGGTGAATAATAACTTTTTACTTTTTTTTACCACGGTTAAAAGTAAATAGGGTGATTAAGGGTAAAAATGATATTATTATTACCCTAACACATATCCTAATTCTATTGTATAAGTGTAATTCGACCAAAAACAACCTTAGTAATAAAATATTATCATTTAGGTCCACTTGGATTATATTAGGACATTTATTATTATTTAATTCAAAGAAGAGTTAAAAGAGTTAAAATCAAAGTTTATTTACTAAAACATTTTTAATATAGGGTTATACATAAGATATATTAGATTGTAAATATTCATTAGAAATATAATAATATTTAATACATAATGATATTTTATTTATAATTTTTAGACATTAAATAATTTAATTTATTTATGACACAATGATGATGCAGTAATTACCATAATAGTGAAAAATTAGAATAATTGATATTATAAATTTCCAAATAAATATAATTTGAGACTTTTTATGAATTACACTAATTTTATAGGTTAATATGACATGTTATTATTGATTTAATTAACTTTGGTCTAAGTAATCATTCTGTTATGAGTTTCACAAAAATCAACTATTGAATAGTGTCAAAATTGATATAAAATAGTTTTCTAAAACAAATATAATATTATTGATTGTTATTTTATTCCTAAAAATCTAAGGTTAGGCCAAGATACTTATATGAAGATAGGTGTATCATTAATGGACCACTTGGGGGTCTCTTGGATGTATATGGTATGTTTATTAACTATATAATATAAAAATACAAAGTGACATGGTAAATGTCAATCTAATTAACTAAGAGTTAAAACTAAAAGATAAGGTTAGTATAATGACCTAAACTTGTCTAAATTCTATTTTATGAGATGATTTAGACCCATCCCCACCTTATCTTAGAAATAAATCAATTTGGAGATATTTAAAACCGAATTTGGCTTTATAATAAAATAATATTTTTAGTTATTCCAAAGGTGCCCCTCTCCTCCCTTATAAAAGGGAACCTCCTCCCCCTCTTCCTCACACCACTTTGAGCCTTAAATCTCGTCCAACCCCTACCAATTTTTCCTCTCCACTTACCTAGAAACATCCTAGAGGTCCTGGTTTTCTTCAAAGACTAATTTTAGTGCCCTAAAAGGAAGTATCAAAGAAGCACTTCAAAGAAGAGGTAATGCCCATTACCGATTCTTTCATCTTTATTTCTTCTTCCACTTCTTATTCTTTAGTTGTTTCATTATGAAGTAATAACATCAGTATCACTCATATACTGATATGTTATTATAAGTATGAAACAACCCTATTTCATCATCTATCCATCCTATGGAAAAATAAATCACCGCGCGTGCGTACGTACGAAATACCGTCTCCACGCTGTGGTGTAATATATTTTCCTCCACCACCTTACTTGGATGGGTATAATGGTGTAAATAATAACTATATATGATTATTATAAAGTGATATTGATTCTGAAATAGTATACATACACTCCAATACAATTCCATGATCATGGGAACGATATCTTCGCTCGTGCGTACGTACGGAATACCGTCTCCACGATGTGATGCGACTCGTTCTACATGATCTTCATTACATAATGATTATATAAATTAATTGAGTGAATAAATATGATATATATAACAATAATACCATTCTGGAAATGAGGTATCTATAACCTAAAAAGAATAATAAGAATTTATTCGACAAAACACGCATAAGAACAAAAAGTTATAAACACCCAAATAACAAGTAGCAATGAAATATTACTACTAAGAAGCTAAGAATATGACCATATATGATATCATAACAATAATTATGATTCTATAATAATTCATTAACATTATTTAAATCATTATACAGGAGATTCAGACACTTACGAAGCAAATCGGACCTAAGGTAAGGGAAAATATCACAATCCCAATTTTTATCCGAGATTGTTTATATTTCAGAATTTACTGGGTAATATTTATCATCCACATCCATGTTTCCTCAATTTGTAATATTTATATCCTTCCAAAATAGTTTATATCCAATTTTACCCTTAGGTGAGTTTTTAGTAAAAGATATGAAAAGATTCTTTTGTCGTTTTTCGTACGAGGCACTTTTTGACTTTTCTGAAAAAAGTACGAGAAGAATGTTTTTTTAACTTATACGGCATGAATGGATTTCTAAAACATTATTTCCAAGAAGCTTCCTTTACAAGTTTTCAAGTTTATTTTTAATCAACTTCTTTTAGTTTATAATTGTACAATATGTTAAGAAAGGAAATGTGTTTTTGAAGTAGAAATGATATTTTCCTCAAGAATGGAGTTCAAGTGCTTTATCAAAATTATTTTCCATCTAAGATAATACAGGGTTCGGTTTCTATCCTTATTATTACATTGATTTGATTATGTTTTGATGGAATTATTTTTATAAATTACTTTATTTTATATGAATTGTTTTATGATGTCATGTTGTTTAAGAATCCCATTTTTACTACATGGGTTATGCGATGATGTATGATTGATGATTTTGTGGCACACATAAGAATGGTATCATTATGAGATGGGTGAGACCTATATCTCCCTCCAATGCATTGGGTAAAGATTTTATATCTCATGATATAGACATGGCTGGAACGGCAGGTTAAACCGGTTCAGTGAAACAGGACTGAAACGAGGAGTGAACTCGGTTCAGAAATGGACTTTGTCCAATAAGATAGTCTTGGCAATGAGTCTTGACTAATAAGAAATGATTCTCTATGATTTTGTGTGTATGCCACAGAGTTTAATGTTTTAAGTTATGATTATTGGGATTACATTTCACTACTATGATTTATCCCATGTTATGAGATTATGATCTCTTTTGTAGGTTAAGATTTCCAAAAGTTATGTTCTTTTGTATATGATGTGATTGATATTTCTTTTGTTTACCCTTACTGAGCATTTGAGCTCACCCTTTGGTATTTTTTATTTCCCCAGGTCAGGAAGAAGATTATTAAGTAGGATATTCCAAAAAGGGACTCTAGATATGATGAAATAAATGGGAGGAAAATTAGATTCTTTATGAACTAGTTGTTTATATTTCCCAGTTTCTAAAGACTCTATACCTATACGGTCCTTTCCTGGTTTTGTTATATGTTGTAATAAGTGTTCTTCAATTTTGAAGTACTAACAATGTATGTAAAGTATGGGTCGTTATAGAGAATGATTTAACACCTAATATGATTTTTGAAGAAAATTATATTCCATAAAAATTTATTTTAGATTTGTTTTAAGTTGAATTGATGGAGAATTTTCCATGTTCTGAATTGAAATTATTTAATAATTACATATTTATTTAGGAGTTTGACTTAAATTTCCATTTAATTTTTCCTAAGTTCAACACTCCTTTACTTAATGAATTTGAAACAAGTTTAGATAATTCTTTTTTATAAAATGATAAAAATTGGGAAGGGGAATTAAAATTGGTTTAAAATTAACTGAAATATTTTTAAATTGCAATTAAAAAACCTCTTACCTAATTTAATTTTAAAAATATAAAAAATTTCACCTTTGTTTCT
Organism: Viscum album; assembly: GCA_963277665.1. NCBI lineage: Eukaryota > Viridiplantae > Streptophyta > Magnoliopsida > Santalales > Viscaceae > Viscum > Viscum album. Next base: position 1,174,991,275 of record OY728135.1, read on the forward strand.
GATGGAAATGGGGGAATTTTCATTTATAAAAGCTTTGTAAATACTTTAATGACCTTAACAGTTTCATATACCATTATTCTACTAAAAAATATCATCAAATGGTTTAATTCATTCTTGAAATTCAAAGTGGGAAATATGTATTTACAATAAAAAATGATAGCCTACTTTTTTTATTTTTCAAGATTGAATTCCTTAGGTCTATAGATATTTTCGAAGAACAAGGTGGCATCCCTATAAGGTTTTGAGCCCATATTAATAATTTTCACCAAAACATGAATGGTAAATACACCATCGGTGGTTTAAAAATATTAAAAAACACCCTCTCTTAGACATCAGATAGATTTTATGGAGATTCCAACTAGAGACTTTAAAACTTGCACTGAATTTATGGAAACTCATGAACTTAATATTTTTAATAAATTAATTTCTATGTTTTAAATAAAAAAAAATATATTTTTTGTTTTTTTAGATAAATAAATAAATATGTCTCACCCTATACTTATTTTATTGATTCTAAGGGGAAACTCCTCGCATCTAAAGAAAATTAGAAGTAAAATCTTATGGGTTCATAGTGCATAACAACATCCACCACTATATTAGAGCATAAATACTATGTCATTATCACCTTAAACTGAGTCTTATTTTTCATGTAATATAAATGTTTGAATCTATTATTGATTTAGGGTTATCTTTTTGGTACTTCAATGAGAAAAATTAGTTTTACTAAAAAAAATCAAGATAAGGATAGAAGGATCATAAAATATAATAATACTAATAGGTAATGTATAAAGAAATACCAAGATTAAATGAAGTATGATTATTAAGGATTAACGGATCAAGCGCTTCTCTAAAAATAACCTTGGTTAGTTTGGGATTTCTAATATTCTTTAAATTTTTCTGTAGTCTAACATTGCTTATAATTATATCAAATTTTAATTAATGTAATTTAATATTGAATTATTATATTTTTTTTGGTAAATTGATGGGACAAACTATGTATTATTTTTCAAGAAGAAAGGTATTCTTTTGGAAGATGAACTCAGAGGATAAAATTACATTAGTTAGGGGAGTATCTATTTTTATTACTACTTAAATTATGAATTTATTATTTTAAAGTAAATTAATAATGTAGTCCTTCTCTATATTTTTAATTTTTGTGATTTTTTAAAAATCGTTTTTAGCTTCAAAGGGTGAAGTAGTAATTTTTAGGATTTTTGAATTAGAATTTTCTTTCTAGTAGAAAATTAATTAATGAAAAAAAATTATTAACATGCTATTTTTATGAGGTTTCTTATAAAATTCATATGTTATTTCTATAAATAAATTTTATTTATATAATAAATTCTATTTTTAATGTTTCTAGAAATTTTGGTAAATATGTCATTTGAGTTTTATAGTGACTCTAGTACATGATTTTCACTTATGAATTGAAAAATAATTTTGAACTTAATTATTTTCATTATTTATTCTAGATTAATGTCGAAATTTGAGGAAAATGGTGAGTTTTAAGTGTAGATGAGGGTATTCATTTCTTTAGACTATATTTAATGAATTTATTATCATAAAGACCCAGATTGTTTTCTTTCAAAATTGACTATTTTTAAGAATCAGTTTTTATTTTCTAGTGACTAATTTTTTTTCTAGAATTTATAGATTATTTTGTTACTTTTAGGGGATTAATCAAATTTTTCTCCATATATTAAAATTGGTGACATATTTCCTTCTTCATTATCGAAAAAGAAATTCTCAGTGAAATTAAGGGAGTATGTTTTACGTTTTTAATCAGATTTAAAATAACTTATTAGATTTAAACTAATATGTTTTTTATTCCAGTGACAATATAAATGAAATCATAATTCTGATTTAATAGATTGTGTTAGACTATTGGATTTTTGAAATTATGATGTACTATTAATTATTGAACTCACCCATCCATCACTTATGTCTAATTATGTTGCGCTACTAAATTATGTTTGTGTGTTTATCATTGATAAAAAGAGAAGTTTGGATGAACAATTGAATACAAAATTAGGTTGGTTAAAACCCTTTTAGAAATTTTAAATTTGATCTTCTCATTCAAAACTAGAAACAAAATTTTTCCAAAACCTTTTCTTTTTTGAAAGAGAAATAATAATCGTTTACTTGAGAGAGTATATGGTGTAATTTTTTTAGAAATAGTCATTTTTGTAGCATTATAATTATTAATTTATGAGGTGAATTAGATTTCATTGAATATGTTTAATTGATTTCTTTAGGATAAGGAATGAATAATTCTTGGGGGAATATTTTGTGGGTTTATTTTGATACATTTTTAACAAATCTTTTTCATTATATTTTTGAGATTTTGTTTCAAATTCGGATTTAAATGAACTATTTATTAATTCCTAATCATTTTGTATTAAAACTCTATTTTTTTTTTATTTTTTAAAAAATAGGATTTTTTGGTCTTAATTTATAAAGGTTATCTCCTTTTATTTTGATATTCTTATGAAACAAAAATATTTTATAATTTTTTTTATAAATTTTAAATTGAGACATTTTTTTGAGAATTTATAAATGGAGTTGAATTTTGAGTTTAATATTTCGAATATTTCATGTTTATATTTTAAATATGACAGTTAGAATACTTTTAATCAAAACTATTAAAGTCTTGAAATACATTGTTTATTCTTTTTGGAAATTTTATGTATTGAATTGAATATAAAAATTATCACAGAGCTTTAATTATGTTTTCTAGAAAAGGTACTTAAGATATGCTTGTTTTTGGAAGAGGAATGAGAGATGTGGAATATAGAAAAAAGGGGATAATTTCATAAAAAAATATTTCAATCATGTAATAATTTTTCCCAACCTATAAGACTTTGTATTGCGATGTAATAATATTTCCTATCACATAAGAGTTTTAATGTTTCATAATACTTTTATTGTTTTGTATGTATTTCCCCCCTATGTATTAATTTTACCAAATTGTAAGAAGTTTCCTATATCATGATATATTATTTTCATAATACTTTCACCCTATTTTGTGAAACATTAGAATTTTCAAAAAATTAAATATTGGATAAGTAATTTTTTTTGTCTATTGTAGTTGACTATATTTTGGTGTTAGAATAAGAATTAATAGTTTACAATGTAATGTTAAAATGGTAAAGTGTTGGGTCATTATAATACAATTTTAGAAGACTTTACCAAGATGTTGACTGGAGTTGTAGAAAGATACTAGTAGATCGATTGAAAAGTTTGATGTTAGATGAACCATAGTCAATGGGGATGCTCAATCATGGATAAGTATTTGATGTTAGAGAAGATTGAACATTTATGATTGATTTGTACTAATTAACCAATTGAAATGAGGATAATCTACCGAAATCATTGTTGGACCCTGAATACTTGGAGTTGATCTACTTTGGTAGGTTACAGGATTTATGGATATCAGTTTGTCATATAGGTGTGATATTGATTTCAAGTGAATTAGGTTTGAGATAGAAGTATTTTTCTCTAACATTAGGGGTGATGATATTAGTTTGTGTTTTCTAAGAAGTATATCAGTACCAAAATAATAAATCATTTGGGAAAAATAAATTTTGGGAATCTCTAATGAAAACAAAACACAGGAATAAGATCAGAAAATAAATGGGGACACAAAAATTAATGTTGAAAATCCATTCAATATGGCGGATTAAAAACCCATGGGGAAACTATGAGATTTTTTTAATAATTTTAGAGTACATAGAATCCAAGTAAAAGTTTGAAAACTAAATTTAAAATATATCATAGAAAACCTATGTGAAAATCCACACACCAACACACCTCTATCACCTCTCTAATAATCATATCATGATAAGTCATCTTCCTTTAGAGGTCAAAAATAAACATACAACGTCATTTTAAAACCTTTTTAAACAACCCAAATTACAATTTCTCACTAATTCACATGAAAAAACCATCATATATGTATTTTATCATTTTTACGCTACTCACCAAGTATTTTTTCAATTTTCACCCTATGTAAAAAGAACCCCTTCTGATCCCTTTAATAATCCCTCATAATCCCTTAAAAATAAATATAAAAATTATATCTTAAATAAAAAAAGATAACACATGAATGAAATATGGGAGTTTAAGAAAATCAAACTCCTTTTGTCTTATTTTTTTAATCTCCCGGTGAGATATAGTCTAATCTTCAATAATATCCCCCTTCAGCCCATCAAAGAAGTATATGTCATCTAAAAAACTCAATTGGGTCTAAAATCGGTTGGCATCACCCCAACCATCATCATATATAGAAAATATGACATCCATATTTTGTATTTTCGATCAAAACCTAAAAGCCCCCCCCACCCCCCGTAAAAGAAATTGAAGTGCTGAAGTCTTCATCAAACATGTGTCTGCACTTCCAATACAAAAATCATCAATATCTGGCTCCACCATAATTGTGATCCCTAAATTATTTGGAGAACCTCTAAGAATTAATGGACCCCTATTTTCAATATCCATAGAGAAGTCTTAAACTATTATTGTATCACATAGATCTTTTATTTTAATTATTCTTTCACTAGTGGCACTTAAGACCTGAAACACTTGAACTTTCCTCATTCAGCTTCAAAACATTATTCATCATAGTCGATGGTCTTTGACTCAAGCATGATGATCACCTACGAAAACAATCTAAGTAATTCTTCTTCATAAATGAATTTTTCACATCACCTCACACCTTTACATTCATCCTATAAAGTGTTTCCTCTATTATGACTCACATATACACCATTTTTTCTATAGAAAATGTCCATATTCTACTTCCAAATGAACTCCAAACCCCATTATTATCAAGAGTATGAGTAGATAAAAAATTTCGGTGTATACTTGGGACATGTTTCACATCCATCAATATCAGTGTAAAACTTGAATTCATAGTGGTACAAATATTACTAACACCAATGACATCAGCAAGATCACTATTTTCACATATTAAATCTAGTAACATCATCTTCTTCATATGAAGAGAATATTTCCCTCTTCGATGAAATATGGTACGATGATGCAGTATCAACCACTCATTCATTGTATAGATTTGAACTATGATAATCAATGAAAAATAAAAGTAAATCACTTTTACACTGTATAATAATAACACTAATATCCTCAAAATTGGTTCCATGAACCTTCTTTTCCTCATTAATCATTTTCAAAGCATAATAGTCTATCTTAAATGACCCTCCTTGTCATAAAAGAAGCACTTGACCTTTATTATTGTCTTTAACCAACCCATCTGATTACCATGTACATCTATCACTACTAGGAAACCTCTATTACCTAAAGATTCACCATCATTGGTCTTTCACCATGTGTTTTACATCAAGAAAAATGAAATCCCATCATCCAAATTTAGTGTTTTTTTCCTAAATAATAATGTGTTGATGAGATTACCATATGAACCAGGTAACGAACCCAAGAGAGGAAAATATTTTTCTTCTTAATATATTTCAATAGGTACCACAATACCTTTACCATTGATCTTGAATGCTATTGAAGATATATCCTTCATAATTTTGGTGAACTCATCCATATGGTTACCTAAATCTCTATTTTCTTGCATTCATAAATGATAAAATTGTTTTTTCATATATAAATGATTTATGATAGAATTAAATTTATATATACTTTCAACATTTACCCATATATCCTCCACATCTGTCATATTTATCATATTCTATAGAGTATTATCTTCAAAATACAATTGCATCGTGCTTATTGCTAACTCTCTAATACTGAAAATCTCCATCACTCATCATCTTTAGCTTATTTTATTTTTTATTCAGTACCTTCACTGTCTTCTCAAAGAACATAATATTTTTAACTCATTTCTTTCTAAGAGTAAAAAAAATTACTATTGAAAAGTTTGACATGGTAAGAAATCTCATGCTATGAATCACCCAGATCCAATCAGTAATATACGGGGATAGCCTCCCTTTGATACCAGTTGTTGGGTCAGAAGTGGATCGATATGAGGATAATAAATAATTTGTGAAAAATAAATTTTGATAGTCTCTAATGAAAATAGAGAATATAAATAAGAGTAGAAAATAAAAGGGGACACAAAAATTATCTGTAAAAAACCCTTAAATGTGGAGGATTAAAAAACCACAGGAAAACTCTGAGAAAATATACTAATAATTAGAGAGTACACAAAATCCAAGTAGAAGCCTGAAACTTGAATAAAAAATATAGCATAGAAAACCTGTATGAAAATCCACACCTTGATATGCCTTCATAAACTCCTTGATAATTTTTCATGAAAATAAGTCACCTTTCAAAGGTTAAAACCAAACATGTGGCATTATTGCAACACTTCATTACACAACCCGATTTACTATTGCTCATTTTTTCCCATGCCAAAAATCATCACCAGTGTATCTTTTCATTTTAATGTTGTTCGCCTCATATTTTATCCCTTTTAACTCTATTTAATAAAGAACACCTTCTACACCCTTTTATAATCCATCATAAACCCTTCCAAGTAGATATAAAATTTATATCCTAAACACAAACGGATAACACATAATGGAAATGTTGGATTTTGTAAAAATACATATCCTTTTATCTCCTTTTTTATCTCTTAGTGAGATACAAGATGATATTCAATTTTTTTATGATAGAGAATTATTATCTAATAAAATTTGAGTAGGAATGAATATTTATTTGTTCAATGGTTTAATTAATTACAAGTTTGAAAATTAAAAATTCATTATGAAATTATTCTTGAGACCAAATTCTCATCACCATTCTTACCGTGAGTTCAATGTTTTTATTTTTTAAACTAAGTTGTTTTAAAGAATTTTAAGGTCTCTAAAGGGTCTAGGAATCATGATTTAATATGGGTGGTCATAAATTGACAGAGCTGATTTAACTAAGGAGCAATGTCGAGTCTCACATAGAAGATACTACTTTACAGTACTAGATTTCTTGACGTACTTGATCAAACTATGATGAATCAATGAGACCCAAGGTTTTAAGCTAATGATGACCTATTTAATCGATGACGAAGAATATTTTGGCCTTGGCTAAGTATATGAAGTCGACTGAGCCTAGGTGTGCGAAAGAGGTGATGAACTCGGAATTGGTTCGTGTGTGTTGAAGAATCAAATTTTGAATCTAAGACGTTGTTTGAAGAATACAAGGGGCTAATCGACTGAAGGTTATGAATTCAGTTGAAGATTTTTAATTGGTGTTTAAGACTTGGATCAATAATTAAAATAGACTTGGTTTATATTGAATCCATATTAAATATTGGTATAAATTAAAAACATCTTAAATTAAGGAAAATTTTCTATCTAGCGTGTTGTGTTCACCAATGGGAGATGGCCATGTGGACCAATTTGGATGACCAAGAACATAAAGGATGAATAATTTGAAATAAAAGAAATTGGGTTGAATAAACAATTAAATAGATAATATAATGTAGAAATATGCTTGATAGAGGAAAAATTGTATTAGACTAGTGAACTTATGAGAATTTGGCTGGTAACCAATTGATGACGTAGAAACCGAGTAGGTGGTTTGGGGAGAATAAAAAGAATCATGTAAGATAAATCTGAGGGAATTCTTGGATAGATATTTTGGAGAAAAATGTTAAGATTCACTACTACATAACTAGCCCATAAAAATGCTAAAAATAGGTTTATTTAGTGTAAAACAACACTAAAAATTAGAGAGATGTTAAAAACACTATACCTTTATCATCATTTTTTGTTTAACACTGATAATGAGTTCTTTTATCAGAATAAAAACTAAAGTACTGATAAAAGTGGTGTTTATACGCACTTTAGTTTTAGTGCTGATAAAGGCCAAGCAGCTAGTGTATAACTATAACAGCCCCTACAACAGCCCTATAACATCAAACCAAATCAAAAAAAAATATAGGAATAAAAATATATAGAAAAAAATGAAATACAAATATAACATTATACTATTATTAAATTCAATATTTACAGAAAAAATATTTACATTGATTTGATATTTATAATTAGGAAAAAAATTACAACCAATGTACAAAATTGTAACTCTAATAGCTATATTTCTCTAAAGATAAACCTCCATACAAAATATTTCCACTGTATTAAAACCTATATTGATTTTAGTAATAGTAAATAAAAAATAATAAAATTTTAATTTTAATGTTATATAATTCACATATGATAAAATATATAATTAATTATCATACATATTAATAATATTATCAGTTATACTGCTAATTATGTTATAAATGATTATATGGAAAATTTTATATTAATTATTAATAGTTAATTATTATATTATCAAATAATTATATTATGAATTATTAATTACATTATTAATTAATAATATATATAAATTCTATTGTAAATTACTGAATATATTAATGATATTATTAGTTTTTAATTATCATAATTACTTAAATAGTTGTTAATAATTATATCACTAAACTAAAATGACATTTTTATTTTAAAAACACATAGTTGGAGTCATACCAAGCAAATCATGTGTTAGATTTATGTGCGGTAGATTCTTATACACAAAAAATGAATTATAGATCCTTTTCATAATGTTTGAAAATAATCTGATCATTTTTTCTCATTTTTTTCAACGTGATGTGTTTTTTAAACAAAAATGATACTTTTATATTGAAAATACACACTTAGAATCATAACAACCACATGATGTTTTGGAAATACTTGTTGTTTATTCTAAAAAGAAAAAAAAGTTATGGATCATTTTCCTAACATTTGAAAATAATATGACATAGTTTTCCTAGTTTTGGCTATGAGACACACATTTTAAAAAAATGAATATTTTATATGGAAAAAATGCAATTCGATCCATATTGACCACATCATGTTTTGGATTTTTTAGGTTAGAATATACAAAGTAACACACAATAGGGGTTTGAATTGTGTCTTCCCAAAATTCTCCACAATTCTCACTTTAGACACCCATTGTATTTTATGTGGATTAGCAGTGTTTTTATTCTATTTTGAGAACATGAAGCAGATAAATAGAAATAAAGAACACACCTTTTTATAGTGGTTCAGGGCACAAAGATCCCCTTGGACACTCTAGTAATCACTCGCTCAACGAGCTTGGTAAATTCCACTAGTATGGTCCTCTTAGAAATGACCAAAAATATCAAAAACTGAGTGCCAGATGTTGACAACTTTATGAGACTAAATACAATGCCCTCTGGTTCTTTTACATTAAACCGATTATCTACATCTTATATTGAGAAGAAGATACTCCACCACAACTGACAATCAGCAGTTAAAACTCTAATAAATTAAAATAGATTGATTTATGTTTTTTAGGTTGATATTTGCAGTTGCAGTAGCATGCAACTGACAGATGAGGGGTTTTCTTCTTCAGGAAATAATATCTTCAAGATTTAAGTAGACTAATGTGATCCTTGTTGTACAATGTTCTTCAAATAAGAATAACAAAAAATAACACTAGTGATATTACAGTATAATGATGAACAACATGTATATCTCCAAAATGTAGTCCTTTAATAGAGTTGTTTGTTTTCTGTATCACTCTAAAAGAATTTCAACAAAGTGGACATGTATGTGAATCACTTATCACATATATTTTTAAAGATATATTCTGAAAGAATATATAGAAAAGAAAAAATATTTCTTCGATAATCTAGGTCCAAAATAATATCCTGATTCATCGTGAAAATTAAAATTTCAATTGACCAGGTGAGTCGTAAATTCCCTTAGAAATAAGAGATATTTTCTCTAATGAATACAGTTCTTCGAAACAATCAAAAGGATCCTTGAATAGATCTTTAAATCTAACTCGACCATTGTAGTAATCTCATATTGAAGTCATGGCATGAATAACTTCACCTTTGAGAACACAATGTATGGTTGAACTACATAGCGTAGGGTTCCTTTGCATAGCATTCATTATCTAAATGTTCATCTTTATGTAAAGTATGGAACAAAGTAACATACATATTTTGATCCATGCATTTATCTTTGTCAGTATAAAATCCCAAATGTATCATTGATGAACCAAACATTTATCCTTATCATCATAAAATACTGAATGTTTCATTGATGAACTGTATATTCAAATTTTCCAAACATAGGGCATGAACAATGAATATAGACTCCAACATAGGGTTGCTAATCCATACATTTTACGATTTCTTAATGTAGGGATGTTGTTCCAAACACAAACTATTTAGTATACCATAGGGTTGATACCGTATGCAAACATTATCCTTTCAAACATAACTTAGGGATGGAAACCGTGTTTATAGAATAATTCTAAAAAATTAAAAACATTAAAACAAAATATAAATTCCTGTAAATATCACATAACAAAACTTCATTAGAAAACAAACAAAGGTATTTGTGAGCATCAAAACCAACATAAATCATAGACTATTTTTGAGACAATACATTCCCAACAATCTCCCACTTTTTGATGATCATGAAACCCATAGCATAATCCTTAACAAAAATTAAAGAAAATATAGGATTTGTAAAACACAAAATTAGATATAAAAAAATTTCTCTAAATTTCAATATCATATAATTATTTTGATAAATAAAATTTTCAAATAAATGAAATGTTTTGGTTTGAAAATATTATCTTCATCTCCCAAGATATAGCTTCCATAAATTTACATCTTCTCAACCTTTTAGTGATATCAAAAAGATGGTTGATCAATGAATAAATTAAATAAACCATAGTTAATATAATACATAACTAAAAATGAATAGTTATGAATATTTTTAAAAGAAAAATAAATATAATATTGTAAGTGATGTATTGAACTAAAATAATTTAAAAAAATCTAGATATGAGGAAAATGAAGTTAAGTTAAATATAGATTCAAATGTTCTATTACAATCCGCGATCAATATGGGAATTCAAAATGAATGGTTTTAGAATTCAGTTTTAGTAGGAATAGAGGACTCATCTGCATGGAGAATGTCATGAACAACACTACTAAAAGAAATCAGCTTCAATATCAGGCTCTGAAAATGTTTTTTGAACACTTATATCCAATAAAGAAGTATATTCTTTGAATCATTTCCAAATTTTAAAATTTAAACAAAATTTATTTTGACTAATGTACTCACATCTTCCACTGACTAAATAAAATAGGTAAACTGGTCCTTGATGGAATGAAGCACTGGTCCCAACCAGGTTTTATTTGAAGTGAGCCAACTTATCAGATGCTTATAATTATCTAACAAAACATTCAAAGGAATTATATCACACTGATTAGTGTGTATCCTATCATTAAAATCATCTAAAATAGATGTAATTTCATCAAACATCATGAGCATATCTGCCAGTGTATGTTGAGGATATGTAGATTCTCTATTGGTTTTCATGACAGACTGAAACTCTTTTCCAATCATTATGTTAAACTCATAAATCTCTATCTTCTTGATAGAATTATATTTTAATGAAAAAAATTCTCTTGACATCTTTACTTTAAGATTGTTAATATCTCCAACTAAAATAAGATTTTCCTTGAATTCTTTTAAATGATGCTTCTAAGCTTCATACTCTGATCTTGGTACTAAAGTAACATTGTACTCTTCAAACTTTTTCTTCTCAGTCTCTAACTATTCTTGTAAAAATGAAACTTATGCCTCTAATAGTTTTACCTTTATAAGATTATAATTGGCTTCAGAATTAGAAGATTTAGGAGAATTAGCTTCTCCTTTATCAACTTCAACTATATCCAGGCTTGGCTCACCAGCTCCTTTTGGTCTGTTTCCCAAATTGGATACTCCCAAAACTCCAGGATCAAAAATGGCCTGAGTAATAGGATTGGGGATCACTTCCCTCTAAAGTTCATCACTTTGATCCTCCAACTCAGTTTGATCTACCTCTTGATCCACACAACAAATGTTTCCTCCATCACTGGTTGGAGTGGCTTCCACACCTCTACCAGTTTCAACAACAACTTGTAGTATATTAACTGAAACTATTCTTCTTTTTCTAATAAAATATGATTCTAGGCAAGATGTTGCTTCATCTTCTTTAGGCCTCTAGAGTACCTAACCAACATAAGGCATAACCCTTTGCTACCCCTAAGGTGTAGCTACCAACTTCTATTGTCGTTCTTCTCTAACTCGCAACAAATTGTTGCAAGAGTTTCTCCAGACAAAACCAAGCTTATTTATTATTCCATCATTCAATGTGTTACTGTGATGACACCTATTTCCAAAAAACATATTCAATATCTTTCCTTTCCTTTGAAAAAATAATGAAATAATCCTAATATAGGGATAATATCCCATCGTGGAATTTGGGTGGCAGTAGTGATTTAGATATCTTATCATAAATTGAGGGAAACTAAACTTAAAATGATTCAGAAATAGAAATATGATATACTTGTCTGGATAGAGGACCTTCTCAATCTCAATGCTCCTAGAAAAAAATCCTTGATTGAATAAACTTCATCATCACATGATGGATTGGAAAAGTTTCTTTTGTAAACACTTTTTGACACTTCTTGTACCAAACAAAGAAAACATGATGTACTCAGATGCATGTATTCCATTAACAATGTTTTGTAAATAAAATTGAAACTAGCCCTCATGAGGAAATCTTAACATCTCATCTATTTCCACATAGAATAATGAAACTTTTTTATGATATATCTTAGAGATAATTGAATCTTCTTTAAAATAGAAACTAAATGAAGCATTCTTTCAAAATTCTTTAACTTCTATATCATAAACCATTGGAATATTATCTTCTGCAAAAGAATAAATCATACCTTGAAAATTCATAGAATTATTTAGAAAAAAAATTTAGAATCTAGATATCCAAAATCAATTATCTTTCCTTGAAATAATTTGTGAGATTTTCCCAAATCATACATACTTTTTTCTAACTGAACATCAACAGATCTTAACAAGGATTATATTTCTGAAGGTTTCAAAATAGAAAGGATGAAAGGATTAGGGTATTTAGTAGATGGGAAACGAAAGATAGAGGTATACTGTAAGTTGAAAGGACGTGTAGGATTGTACAAAGAGAGTGAGAGAAGGAAAAGGGTTTTTCTCACACTGATTGAGGATGCACAAATTACTTTTTAAATTTGAAAATAGAAAATAAAATCAAATAAAATTCTTTTCCAATTATATTAAAATGAAATCACATAAAAAGAATTCAAACAACTAAAATGAATTCTAATAAGATATTAGAAAAATATTTTAAATAAAACTTAATAAAAAAAGTGTGACAAGAAATAAATTAATAGACAATCACTTAAATTCAAATAATCCTAACTCCCCCTTAGTGAAATCAAAACTAGCACTGGGAAGTGGTTTAGTAAAAATATATGCTAATTGATTTTCAGTATTTAAAATTTTTAATGATATATCCTTTTTAAAGACATGATCACTTAGAAAATGATGCCTTATATCGATGTGATTAATCCTAGAATGACTTATAATATTTTTAAAAATATTTATAGTACTTGTATTATCACATAAAATAGGAATACTATAAATGTTTAGTCCATGTTCTAGTATAGTGTTTTTTATCTATGAAACATGTACACAACAATTTCCACCAGATATATATTCTACCTCATCAGTTGAGAGGGAAACAAAGCGTTGTTTCTTACTAGACCATGAAACTAAAGATTTTCCTAAGAAGTGAGAGGTTCCGGGGACACTTTTTCTATCTAATATACACCCTCAAAAAAAGCATCTGAATATGAAATTAAATTAAAATCATAAGTCTTTGGGTAAATAAGATATTCAAAAAAATTTCTTTTTAAATATCTGAAAATAATATTAACAGTAGTAAGATGAAATTTTTTTGGATTTGATTGAAATATAACATAAAGACATACTGAAAACATGATGCCTAGTCTACTAGTAGTTAGATATAACAAGCTACTATTCATACCTCTATATAACTTATTATCAACTAGTTTCCCAACTTCATCCAAATAAACTTTTTTACTAGTACACGTGGGAGTTTCATATTCCTGGTTACTTTCAATCCCAATTTTTTTGAATAAATATATAATATACTTAAATTGATTTTAAAAATTTCCATAATATTTTTGATAAATTTGAAATCCTAAAAAAATTCAGTTCTCCGATCATACTCATTTAAAATTAATCTTTAATTAATTTTGAAAAATCATGACATAGATTTTAGTTAGTTGAACCAAAAATAACATCATCAATATAAATTTGAACTAATAAAATATTGGAAAAAACAGTTTTCTTAAAAATTGTTGGATCTTCCAGACCAATAGTAAAACCATTTTTCAAAAGAAAAGAACCCAATCTTTTATACCAAGATATAGGTTCTTGTTTAAGGCCATAGAGAGATTTAGTAAGTTTAAAAATAGAATTTTTTTTGAGGATTTTCAAAACCAAGAGGTTTCTCAATATAAACTTCCTCCATCAAATACGCATTTTGAAAGGAAAATTTAACATCCATATGATATAATTTAACATTCATATGAGATTAAAAATCTAAAAGGATTCTAATTTATTATAATCAAGATATAGGAGAAAATGTCTCATTTTAATCTATACCATATTATTGATTATAACCATTGGATACTAATCTAGATTTAAATCTGGTTATGATCCCTTGATCATCATGTTTATTTATAAAGACCCACTTTGTTCCTATAACTAGATAATTGGCTGGCCTCTCTACAAGTTCCCAAACTTTATTCCTTTTGAACTGGTTTAGCTCTTCTGTCATTGCCAACATCCAACTCTCATATTACCAGGAGTATCCAATAGTCTTAAGTTATAACTGAAATAGAAAGGTAGAAAATTCTATTATATTTCCTACTTTTTGTCTAGTTATTATTTTTATATCAAGGTCTCATATAAAAATTTCTAAAGGGTGGTTTTTTAGGATTCTAGACTGTCTAGGAAGAACTCTTTCCGGTTCTTTAGTTTCATGTTCTTCTGAATTAGAACAAACTTTATTAATATCATTTTTAGTGTTTTAAAGTCTCATGTTATCAAAAGAGTCAGTGACTTCATCTCTTTGATCTATTTCTTTAATGAAAGGTATAGTTTCATCAAACTTAAAATGAATTGATTCTTCAATAATCCTTAAATTTTTATTGAACACTCTATAAGATTTAGAGGTAGTAGAATATGCCAAAAATATTCCTTCATCAGCCTTTGTATTTACCTTACCAAGGTTTTCCTTAGTATTCAAGATATATAACTTGCATCAAAAAACATTAAGGTAATTTACTTTAGGTTTTATGTTATTCCAAAGTTTATAAGGTGTCTTTTTGAAAATTGGCATAATTAAGAATCTATTCAAGATATATTAGGTTGTGCTTACAACCTTTTCCCAAGAATATGTAGGAAGACTATATTCATTAAACATATTTCGAGTCATTTCTTGAATATTTCTATTTCTTCTTTCAACAATCCCATTTTTTTTAGTTGTTCTTAGTGAAGAGAAGGTGGGGTTAATACACAAATTTGAGCAAAAATAACTGAATTCTTGATTATAAAATACTCTACCATGATCAATTCTAAATGAAATTATTTTAAAACATTTTTAATATTGAAAAATTTAATAAAAACATCCAAAAACATCAAAAACTTTACTTTTTAGTTTTAGAAAATAAATCCATGTAAATATAGAATAATCATCAACTGAAATATATACAAATAATTTGCCATAAAAAATTACTACTCATGATGGTCCAAGAAAATCCATATGTATAAGTTCTAAAGGTTTAGATGTAGGAATTTTTTTTAATTTATTTGAAAGACGATTTGTGATCCTTGCCAAGTTGGCATGCATCACAATGTTTGTCATTTTCAAACTTAAGACTAAACAAATCAAAAAATAGATGTTTCTTAGATAATCTATATAAAGAATAAATATTATAGTGTTAATGTATTCTATTCCAAACCCATGATTAATTTATCTTAGTAGATAAAGAATTCACTTTCTGTTTAAACTAGGAATTTAAATTCAAAGTATAAACATTATCAGTTCTAGGTACTCTAAACTTAAGCAATCTATCTGCAAAACCTGAGCAAGAATTGTTAGAAAAATCAACATAAAAACCATCATCACAAATTTGAGAAATACTTATAAGATTGTTCTTTAACCCTTGTATGTATAGTATATTTTGGATTTATATTATCTTTGGATCTCCAACAATTACAACTCTAATTATTTTTCCTTAGGCATTGTCACCAAAAGTGACATGACCTCCATCTATTTGAGTCAATACATTAAAATTTGATGGATCTCCACTCATATGCTTAGAAAAACCACTGTCTATATACCATATAGAATTTTTATTCCTATGTCTTGTTATCTGCAAAAGTATTTCAACAAATATTTTTTTTGGTACCCACAATTTTATGGGTCCAGTAGTGTTAGCTAGTAAAGATCTGGGAATCGAGATCCGCTTTGTTTTTCCATAGCTTATATCATTAGAATCAGATAATCTATTTGAAATAAAGACTATTTTAATACCACTAATTTAAGGTTTTATCAAATAAAAGTTATTTTTACATTCATTTTTATTCCACAAAAATTTCAAGTTTCATTTTTTGAATTGGGGAAAAAATAATTCTTGTATAGTTTAGATTTCTCACCCTTACTTACTATACCAAATCTTTCTTTTTTAATAAAATTATTTCTAAGTTTTTCATTTAAATTTTTTTATCCTTTAGTAAATTCAATAGAATCACTCTAATTTGATTCTAATTCATCCTGTAAAGCTTTGATTTTCTTTTCATGATCAGCACAGTCTGATGTAGATGAGTTGAATTTTTCATTTAGTTCTTACTGTTGTTTCAACAAGGTATTTATCTCACAAAAAATAGCATTATGAATGTTCTTTAATGATTTTTATTTTTTAAATAAATAATCATATTTCTCTTCTAACATAGAACAGTATGGATTTATTTTTATTTTTGAGAAACTACCAGAATCAGAATCTGAATTAGATGAGTAATAAGTTTTTACCTCTTACTCTTCATCCATGAAGCACATATTGTATTTTAAATTTGATTATTCTTTTTCCGATTCATATTTAAATGAACATCTGGAGTATTTAAAAACACACCAAGTTACATTCATTTCTCTTATATATTTATCTTCATAATCATCATTTTTTAAAATATCTTATTTGGATTTCTCTTTTCATATTTTAGATGAGGACAATTAGGTCTAATATGGCCTAATTTCTTACATTCATAGATTCCGAATTCTTTTGACTCTTTCTCGTCCTTTTTAAGGATTTTATGAATCCTCTTTTATTCTTGTAGAACCTGATTAACTTTCAATATAATTAAGCCAGTTACATTTCAGAATTAGATGAATCAGGATTCTTCTTCTTTCTGTATTCTTGTTTCCTTTTTTGTTTGGATTTTAAGATACTACCTTTAGAGAAGTGTTATACGTTTTCGCAATTATTATATAACCTTTAGCTTTATATTATATTTCAGATTCATACCTCATTAATGTGCCAATTAATTATTTCATTGTCAGATATTTGATAAGTGATGATTGTCCAATAAAAGAAGATATGGCATTCCATTTAAACGATAGTACCCTAAGTACTTTGAAAGCCTGATCAGATTGTTTGATGAGTTTTCCTAAGGCTGTAATATTGCTGATAATTTTGGTAAGACTTTCATTCATCTGAGTAATTCTTCCACCATAAAAGATTCAAAATGTGTCAAATTTTAGCTTAGCTATGGCATACCTCATTTTTCTTACATTATCTATTCCTTAATAATCAACTATAATAGTTGGAAACATTTTATTTGCAGTTGGAAAATTTCATACATGATTTAATTCATCTAGTTTGAGACCACAAATAATATCATTAAAATATTTTGAATTCATATCATATTCGGCTTCAATTATAGAATCCTAAGTTTATTGTTTCTTCGGAATCTTATATGGGGTAATGATCTTTAAGTATACTTTGAATCCAGGATTTTTAAGATAAATAATCATCCTTGATTTCCAACACCCCTAATTTTCACCATTAAAATATGGAGCTCTAACCATGGACCTACCTTCTTAAGGATTATTCATTTCAATATTTGTATAGACCTTATTATTTTTATCTTAATATAGATTTATCTAAAATCTTGCCTCTGGTACCAATTGATAGGTCAGAATATACAAAGTAACACACAAGAGGGGGGTGAATTGTGTCTTTTCAAAATCTTCCTCAATTCTCACATGAGATTCCCACTATATTTTATGTGGATAGCGATGTTTTTTATTCTATTATGAAAATATGCAGTGGATAAATCAAAATAAAGAACACAACTTTTTATAGTGGTTTGAGGCACAAAGATCCTTTAGTTCACTCTACCAATAACTCTCTCGTCGATCTTGGTAAATTCCACTAGTCTGGTCCTCTAATCACAAGATCAAAAATATCAAAAACTAAGTGTAGGTAGTTGACACCTTTATAAGACTAAATACAAATCCTTCTGGTTCTCTTATAAGGAACCAATTATCCACATCTTATATGGAGAAGTTGATACTCCACCACAACTGAGTGTGAGTAGTTGAAACTCCAATAAATCAAAACAGATTGATTTAAGTGGTTGAAGTTAATCTTTACAGTTGCAAGAACACACAACTGATAGATGATGGATCTTATTCTTTAGAAAAGAATATCTTTAAGATTGAAGTATTTTGAAGCAACCCTTGTTGCACAATGTTCTTCAAATAAGAATTGAAAAAATAGCAGTAGTTTTCTTACAGTAGAATGATGAACAAAATTTATATCTAAAAAATTTAGTCCTTTAATAGAGTTGTTTGTTTACAGTAGAAATGTAAAATAATTTCAACAAAGTAGACTTGTATGTAAATCACTTATCACATATCTTTTTGAAAATATGTTCTGAAGGAATATTTAGAAAGGACAATAAATTTCTTCAATAATCCAGATTAGAAAGAATAGATTGATTGATCATGAAAATTCAAATTTCAATTGAACAGGTGATTCATAACTTTCCTTAGAAATAGGAGATATTTTCTCTAATGAACATAGTTACTTATAATAATAAAAATGATCCTTGAATCTATATTTAAATATAACTCAACCATTGCAGTAATCTCAGATTGAAAACGTAGTTTGAATAACTTCATTGTTGAGAACACAACATAGGGTTGAACTATGTAGCATAGGGTTCTTTCATGTATCATTCCTTATCCATACATTCATATTTACATAATTTAGGGAACAATGTCACGTAGGGATTATGATCCATAAATTTATCCTTGTCAGTATACAATCCTGAATGTAGCATTGATGAACCATACATTTATCCTTGTCAGAATAAAACCCCAAATGTAGCATTAATGAACCATAAGTTCAACTTTCTAGAATTTAGGGTATGAACAATGACTCCAGACTCTAATGTAGGGTTTTTGATCCATAACTTTGGTGATTTCCAGAAATAGGGTTGTTGTTCCAAACACAAACTATTTATCGTAGCATATCGTTTATAACATACGTAAACGTTGTCATTCTTTCATAATGTAGGGATGGAATCAGTGTTTGTAGAATCATTAAATAATGCTAAAAAGATTAAAACAAAAAAAAATTCTTGTAAATCTCACATAACAAAACTTCATTAGAAAATAAACATGGGTATTTGTGAGCATCAAAATCATCAGAAATCATAGAGTATTGTTGAGATAATACATGCCCAACATGATTGATATGAGGTTGATTCCAACATGAAAAAAATTAATTATAGATCATTGTACTAAATTTTTAAAACAAATTGATATAATTTTCATCATTTTGACATTGTGACATATATTTTTAACTAAAATGGAACTTCTGTATTGAAAAAACATACTTGAAGACATACTTTCCACATTGTTTTCTAGAATGATGTAAAGTCAATTAATACATGTTAAAAAATGAATTATATATTGTTTTCCTAAATTTGATAGTAATATGAGATCTTTTGATCATTTTTTTCTATGTGATTCACATTTTAAACTAAAATGACACTTATATATTGAAAAAACATACTTCAAGTAATACCTACTTCATAGTGAGTAAGATTGATGTGTAGTAAATCCCTATACATTACAAATGAATTATGAATAATTATCCTAACATTTTAAAATAATCCAAGATCTTTGAATTATTTTTGTCTATGTGATGTTTTTTTTAAAAATCAATTGACAATTCTATATTGAAAACGAACACTTCCAGTAATACTGACCACATCATATGTCATATTTACATAAGGTCAATTTCTATACATCACAGATGAATTATGAATCAGTTTCATAAAGTTTGAAACAATTCAAGATCATTTCCTCTATAACAGCCCATACTTTACATGTAGATATTACTTCAACATTGAAGAATATTTATTATATTACATAACAAAGACCATACTAAGACCATATAGGTTTAGTGTCTTTAGAAACTGGGAAACATAAACAACTATTTTATAAAACATCTACATTGTCTATCGCTTATTTATTCAAAACTAGACTTCTTTTTGAAATATCTTACTTAAAACCCTTATTCATGACCTGGGGAAAAGAAACATATGAATTAGTGATCTCAAATGCTTAGTAAGGGTAAATAATAGAAATATCAATCATATTATAAGAACATAACATTTGAAAATGTTATCCTCCATATAAAAGAACTGATTATCATGTCATGGGATAAATCATACAAGTGAAATGTAATCCCAATAGTCATAACATAAGACATGAAATTTTATGGGATACATACATAAGAATATAAAATCATTTCATATTATCCAAGGCTCATTTCCAAAACCATCATAGCGGACAATGTCCATTACTGAACTAAGTTCACTGCTCATTCTAGCCCTATATTACCAAACTGGATTTAATTTTTGTTCCAGTCATGTCTATCTCATGAGATATAAATGATTACCCAATTCATTGGAGGGAGATATAGGTACCATCCATCTCATAATAAAACCATCGTAAAATGTTTTACAAAAACAAAAATCATTTATCATAGCATAACCCATGAAATAAAATGGGTTTCTTAAACATCATTCCATCATAATCCATTTAAAATAAATGGATTTCATAAAAATAATTCCATCATATGCACAATAAAATAAAATTATTAATATGGATGGAAACATAACCATATGTCATCTTAAATGGAAAATAATTTTTACAAAACACTTGAACTTAATTCCTGAAGAAAAAATACATTCTTTTTAAAAAATGTTTTCTTTTCTCAAAATTCCATGTAATTTTAAAAGAAAACAATTTAGTTGAAAATAATATTGAAATAATATAGTGGAATATTCATGGAAATAAGGTTTCATGAAACCATAAAATTCCATTTATGTCATATAAGTTAAAAAACATTCTCCTTGTACTTTTTCTAGAAAAGTCAAAAAGTACCTCAAATTGAATAACGAAAAAAGATTCATTTCATACTATTTAATAAAAATTACAAAAAAAATATTAAAATTAACTTTAAACAATTTTAGAAGAATAAAAATAATATTAAATAATTAAGAAACATGGATGTGGATGATAAATATTACCTATTAAATACTTAATTTTAAACAATCTTGGATAAAAATGAGATTTTAAAATTATCCATTACCTTAGGTCCAATATCCTTTGTATGTATCCAAAAATCCTATATAATGATTTAAATAATTTTATTAACTTATACTAGAATCATAATCATATTTATGATATAGTATATGATTATATTATCATCCTTTTGTTAGTAACATTTCATTGTCACTTGTTATTCGGATATTAACGGCTTTATGTTCTTATGCTAGATTTGTCTGATAAGTTCATGTTCCACTTATTAGTTTATAGTTAAATAATTTATAGAATTATATTAGTATAATATATATCATATTTATTCATTCAATTCATTTATATAATCATGGTTTAATGAAGATCATGTTGAATGAATCACATCGCTTCGTAGAGACGGTAGGCTGTGCGTACGCACAAGCGATGATATCATTCCCAAAATTGTTGAATGGTATTGAAGTGGATGGTGTATAATATTTCAAGATTAATAACATGTTATAATAATAATATATAGTTTTTATTTCTGTAGTTATACCTATCCACGTAATGTAACGCCCCGACCCCAGTTACCCAGAGTCAGTGCATTATTACATGACATTGGCATGATCACAAGAAAGATCAAATCTCGAAAGACCGATTGGTTTAGTAGCCTTGGAAACACTAGATATATTCATAAAGTTTTACATTACAACATAAGGTGAAAAAATACTACAACAACATATTGTCTCCAAAGTCCACACTATTTTCCCCTCATAATATCCCTGCATGTCATTTATAATTTACTTCTTCACATCCTGGGAAAAATAAAACATAGAAAAGGGGTGAGCTCAAATGCCCAGTAAGGATAACAATATAGTAGAAACTTTCATAAATAAGAATAAACATTTAAGGCAATGTATAACTAAAACAAAAACCTTTTAAACTTGAACCTTAAACATAGTATGGAAAAAATAAAATTAAATAATGCCATTTACTTATTCATATGGATATTCTACTAATCGAATAATCACATGCAATATCAATAACCACTTTCATAAAGATGGAATGCATAATGCCAGACTATCATAACCACATATCCAAGGCCTCATGCCAAGACTACAAATAAGATTTTTCCAAGGCCTTGTGCCAAGACACTAGTTTGTCACATGAGACCTACCGATGCATCAAGGAGCTATAGCGGGCTCCACCCGTCACATATTAAGTCCAATGCATTCCCATATGAAAAGGTTTAAACATAACATACACATTCGTATTAAAACTAGCATACTAAATGTCAATACTTTCACCATAAACTATGAATGGTATAAAAATAGCACATCCACAGTCAAACATATCACAAAACCTTCAATATAATATAGATGATTTGTATCATAATAAATCAACTTCAAATAAGCATAAAATCCATCAAAGGATGTTGACATAGATAAAACCAAAACTCTTTTTAGAGAAATATATCTTTCTATTTTGAAATCATTTAAGAGTCAGATATTTATAAAATAAAAAATTTTCTTTGAAAATATTCTTATAAGCTTGTAAGGGAAGCTTCGACGATTTTATAACGGCGGAAAATAACTGCACCCGCTGTATAAGTTAAAAAAACATTCTTACCTTAATTTTGTCGAAAAGGTTAAAAAGCACCTTGTTTGGAAAACGATGGAAAGATTCCTTTATAAACCTCTTATAAAAAGTCAAACAAGGGTATAAATGACTTTAACCCATATTCTTGTAAATAAAAAATGTTTCGAAATACATTTTTAATAAACATGTATGTGGATGATAAAGAGACCCCAGTAGATTATTACGTATAAACAACCTCGGATAATGAAGAGATTGTGAAATAACCCTTACCTTGTATTTTTCCTTGGTTGAGGGTAGGTTAACCTCCTGTATAATGGTGAAATAATTGTTATTAAATTATTCATGAATCATATACATTAATATGATATCATATATGATCTTTTAACATTACTTTGTTAATAATACCTTAGAATTATCGTCGTTTCGGGTGTTAACTTACTCGTTTACTTTTACATATTTTGTTACATAATCTGTGTTTGTTATGGATAGGTTGTATATTATTCATATCCAGAATTATATCAAGTCCTTAAATACTATTATTAATCATAAAATGATAATTATACTTGAATGGATACGATGGAGAATGAATCTCATCGCGTTCGTGGAGACGGTAGTCCGTACGTACGCACGAGCGACAATATCATTCTTTTGATATTAAAATAATATATAATTGGATGGTGTATCATATATATAGAATCACTATTATGTTTTATTTATTATTTACATGAATTAAAAATCATTATTATACCCATCCAAATAATAATATATTGAATAACAATTACACCACGACGTGGAGACGGTAAGCCGTACGTACGCACGTATGGTGACATGTTATTCAAAGGATGGATAGAATACTGAATATTATTGTAAAATATTTATAATAACATCACAGTATATATAAGACACTATAGTTATTATTTTAGAATGGTAATAATAAATAAAGAAGAAGTGGAAGAAGAAAGGAACTTGAAGAAGGGTGGTGAAATCATTACCTCTTCTTTGGGTTCTTCCTTTTGATTTGATCAAAAGGGATCCTTAAGTTGGATTTCTGACTAAAGTAAGGCCTCTAGGATTATGTGAGGGAAGTTGAGAGAGTATTTGGGAAGATTTTGGTCGAACAAAAAGGCTTTGAAGGTGTGAAGTAATGAGAAGGGTGAGTGCCCTTTTATAAGAGGGGTGAGGGGCACCTTTGCAAAAGCTACAAATATTAATTTATAATAAATTCATATTCGGTTTCTAATGGCTCCAAAGTTTATTATTCAAAGTTTAAGGTGGGGATAGGTCGCAAAACCATTCAAGCAATAGAATTTAGACAGGTTTGGGTTACTATATTAATCTTATCTTTTAGTTTTAACTCTTAGTTAATTAGTTTCACATTTACCATGTCACTTTGTATTTTTATATTATATAGTTAATAAACATACTATATACATCCAGGAAACCCCCAAGTGGTCCATTAATGATACACCTATCATGATATAAGTCTCTTGGACAAACCTTAGATTTTTAAGAATTTAATATCAATTAATAATATAATATTTGTTTTAAAAACTCTTTTATATCAATTTTGACACTATTCAATAGTTGATTTTTGTGAAACTCATAACAGAATTATTACTTCGACCAAAGTTAATTAAATCAATCCTAACATGTCATATTAACCTAGAAAATTATTGTAATTCATAAAAAGTCTCAAATTATATTTATTTGGGTATTTATAATATCAGTTATTCTAATTTTTCACTATTTTGGTAATTACTCCATCATCATTGTATCATAAATAAATTAAATTATTTAATGTCTAAAAATTATAAATAAAATAAAATTATATAGTAAATATTATTATATTTCTAATTAATATTTACAATAGAATTTATCTTATGTATAAATATTTATTAAAAATGTTTTAGTAAATAAACTTTGATTTTAACTCTTTTAACTCTTCTTTGAATTAAATAATAATAAATGTCCTAATCTAATCCAAGTGGACCTAAATGATAATATTTTATTCCAAAGGTTGTTTCTGGTCGAGATATATTTGTCCAATAGAATTAGGACATGTGTTAGGGTAATATTAATATCATTTTTACCCTTAATTACCCTATTTACTTTTAACCGTGTAAAATAAAAGTAAAAAGTTACTATTCAAAAAAATATTTTCATCTCATTGAACCACATTTTACTTCTTGATATTAACCGTGTCTCTCGGATTTTCGAAATTCCAATCACAGAAGTGGTAAAATTAAGTTTTATGAAAAATTCAGTTTTTTAACTACCACTTAGTAGTTTCACTATTCATCAAAAATTGAAGTTTTTCAGAACAATGCCAAAATTTCACCCTAAGCTATAATTGATATTCCGAATTCAAAAATGATGACTATTTTAAAAAATTCAAAACATATAAGTTTCATTAATTAATTTTATAATTAATTTCCGCTGTCACAACAAATATCGTGTTTTTAAGAAACAATATATATCAAAAGATTGACAATTGTTTAGGTCCAATTTCAAAGTGAAATTAATTCTAATGAACACCATTGGATAAAATGGTAAAAATATATTCTAATTATACTTTAAAACCACTCAAATTCATAATTTATCACTATTAATTATTTTGATTAAAAAAGTTTTTTTTAATTAAAATTTAGTAATTTTCACTATTCATCAAAATATTAAAGTTATCTGAAAAGTACCAAAATTTCACCCTAGGCTAATTTTGATATTCCGAATCCAAAAATGAAGTCTATTTTGAGAGATATAATTTATAAAATTTCAAAAGGTAGGTATTACTATTCATAAAAGCTAGTTTGGTAAGTCATGGTGCACTTCAACTCGGTGTTGCGTGTAGTGCAAGTTATTGAATTATTTTGAAGAAATAACACACTATGAAATCTTGGGGTGTTACATTCTCCCCTCCTTCAATAAATTGCGTCCTCGAAATTTGAAATTGTTCTTCGAAAATAAAAGGTTGAAAATAAAAAATATCTTTGTGGGAAAACCCACATCGGAAATTGGGTTACTAAAATTTAGTCTTAATATGAGGAGAAGAGAAATGAAAGGGTCGCCAACAAATTATGATATCGATTAGAAGAACATTGGTGGAAATTAGAGATATATAATTGGAGGAAAACGTAAATATTTATAGGTAGTGATTGAGGTCATCGATCACAAACAAGTTTAAAATTGAGGTCCTTAAAATCATCAATCTATGATGATTTGAAATACCCTCTATTCATCAAAACATAGGGTATTAGGATAACACATTTTTGGTTTTAGGATTCCTTAAATAAAGTATAAGAATTAATTTCTTCATAGAATAAGGGAAGAAAAGAAATATATTCTTGACAAGTAGAGTTCCATCCTTTAACTAATTTCTACCACAGACTCGTCTTTCACTCTAAAAGATAATAGAACTTAAAAATAATATTCTATTTATCCAATTCGTATAGGGTTAAAAAATGAATTTATAATTCATCTAGAAGAACCATTAAAAAAATGACATTATTCAATCCAGAACATCACATGGGTCAGTGGTAGGTGATACACCCTTGTCGCCCTTCGGTTGTGGGTTCAAGTCTCGCGGCCTTACCGGACGCGACGGGTTGCCTCCCGACCTCCGGGTTGTCCTTTTATGGCAATCCAAAATAATACAAACTAGAACTATCCAAAATACTTCAGTCCAAAATTTATAAGGAAGGTAAACACAATGAAGATCCCTTTTTGTTGCGTAATAACATGTGATCACCTTCATCATGTATTCTTTTGAAACACTGCAACATCCTGAATTACCACAAAACCTTATTGATTACATTCATGATCCCTTATTCCTTATAGAATAATAGATATACTCCTTCAATCCAAAAATGATGTAAACCCCAACAATGATGGAATATTCAAATCATTAATCAGTTTCAAGGTAGTCACGAATATCCAATATAATTTATATAAATCAATCATGTATTATTCTAAAATCACTACCTCGGTATCAGAACCATATTATGGTTTATCTTTCAGTAATATATTTTCCAAAAATTTAACCTGCTATTGAGTCACTTTTCTTTGTTCCACACAATCTCAAGTCCTTAATGAAATAGTACTGCAGTACAATCCTTATATACTCCATAATTATTATTACAAGTATATTATTAATACAACACTCAAATGAAATAATCAACATAAGAACTCCAATCATTCCTCTTCATATGTGGTAGTATCATAACATGATTATTATCCAATAGCATCATTTGTGGCATAGTCTGATGACTGAGACATAGGTTTGCGTAGTGTCCAAACTCCTTGCTAATGAAGCATTGTACATTTGAAACCATTTTCTTACCCTTGCAGTCACGTACTTTGTGCCCTTTTCCTCATCACTTATAACAAACCCCCATTCCTTTCAGGCAAGTTCTAGGGTGTTTCTTTCCACAGTTATCACATATGGGAAAATTCTTCTTTTCCCTCTTACCTTTATCCATCTTTCTCTCTTCCATCCTTTTCTTCTCTTGCTTCCCTTCAAAGCCATATGACTCAGTAAACTCTTCACTTATCTTATCAACACATGATATTATTTCTTCATATGATGATAATACATGCGAGACTATTTCTCTTATAAATTCTGGCTTAAGACAATGAAATATATGATCCTTATTTCTCTTTGTATCATGTGTATTGCTTGATTTCTCATTCCTTCTACTGGGCGCCATTTCTAAACAATGGCATACACTAGATTAGTTTATGAATAACAATACCTAATCCCCAACTTACATAACATAAATTAAATAGTTTATGGATATAATCCATAATCATAAAAATGTCTCATTTGAGGAAGTATATACTCATAAACCCTTCATAATGGTTTGTAAATAAATGAGAATTATCCTAAGCATATCCCCCGGGAGTGTCATAACCAAGAGTGCAACAAGGCCCGTTTTCGTGCACCCGTTCCCATTCGAGTCTAGCTCAAAGCGATGTTTTCGGGTTTTACCCCTAGGTACATCTGTGCCAGAGCCGCCTCTACCTGCTCGTATCCAGATAGGGATGTATTGCTCAGAAAACTCACAAAATCTCTACAATACCAAAATTCCAGGAAGTTCTTCTATACTAAACCTCAAAGTCCATCTTAAATCTATGTGCTCTAATCAGAGTTTATCTAAATCTAGCTTCCAAGGTTTGTGCTAAACTTCCTCTGATACCAACTATAACACCCCGACCCAAGTTACCCAGAGTCGGTGCATTATTACATGACATTGGCATGATCACAAGAAAGATCAAATCTCGAAAGACCTATTGGTTTAGTAGCCTTGGAAACAATAGATATATTCATAAAGTTTTACATTACATCATAAGGTGAAAAACTACTACAACAACATATTGTCTCCATAGTCCACACTATTATCCCCTCATAATATCCCTACAGGTCATTTATAATTTACTTCTTCACATCCTGGGAAAAATAAAACATAGAAAAGGGGTGAGCTCAAATGCCCAGTAAGTATAACAATATAGCGGAAACTTTCATAAATAAGAATAAACATTCAAGGCAATGTATAACTAAAACAAAAGCCTTTTAAACTTGAACTTCAGCATAGTATGGAAAAAATAAAATGAAATAATGTCATTTACTTATTCACATGGATATTCTACTAATCGAATAATCACATGCAATATCAATAACCACATTCATAATGATGGAATGCATAATGCCAGCCTATCATAACCACATAGCCGAGGCCTCGTGCCAAGACTACAATAACATTTCTCTAAGGCCTTGTGACAAGACACTAGTTTGTCTCCTGAGACCTACCGATGCATCGAGGAGCTATAGTGGGCTCCACCTGTCTTATATTAAGTCCAATACATTCCCATATGAAAAGGTTTAAACATAACATAAACATTCGTATTAAAACTAGCATACGAAATGTCAATACTTTCACCATAAACTATGAATGGTATAAAAATAGCACATCCACAGTCAAACATATCACAAAACCTTCAATATAATATAGAAGTTTTGTATCATAATAAATCAACTTCAAAAAATCGTAAAATCCATCAAAGGATGTTAACATAGATGAAATCATAACTCTTTTTAGAGAAATATCTCTTTTTATTTTGAAATCATTTAAGTGTCATATATTTATAAAATAAAACATTTTCTTTGAAATTATTCTTATAAGCTTGTAAGGGAAGCTTCGATGATTTTATAACGGCAGAAAATAACTTCACCTACCGTATAAGTTAAAAAAACATTCTTACCTTAATTTTGTCGAAAAGGTTAAAAAGCACCTTGTTTGGAAAACGACAGAACGATTCCTTTATAAAGCTCTTATAAAAAGTCAAAAAAGGGTATAAATGACTTTAACCCATATTCTTGTAAATAAAAAATGTTTTGAAATATATTTTTAATAAACATGGATGTGGATGATAAAGAGATCCCAGTAGATTCTTACGTATAAAAAACCTCGGATAATGAAGAGATTGTGAAATAACCCTTACCTTGTACTTTTCCTTGGTTGGGGGTAGGTTAAACTCCTGTATAATGGTGAAATAATTGTTATTAAATTGTTCAATAATCATATACATTAATATGATATCATATATGATCTTTTAACATTGCTTTGTTAATAATATCTTAGAATTATCATCGTTTCGGGTGTTAACTTACTCGTTTACTTTTATATGTTTTGTTACATAAGACGTGTTTGTTATGGATAGGTTGTACCTTATTCATATCCAAAATTATATCAACTCCTTAAATACTATTATTAATCATCAAATGATAATTATACTTGAATGGATACGATGGAGAATGAATCTCATCGCGTTCGTGGAGACGGTAGTCCATACGTACGCACGAGCGACAATATCATTCTTTTGATATTAAAATAATATATAATTGGATGTTATATCATATATACAGAATCACTATCATGTTATATTTTTTATTTACATGAATTAAAAATCATTATTATACCCATCCAAATAATAATATATTGAATAACAATTACACCACGACGTGGAGACGGTAAGCCGTACGTACGCAAGTATGGTGACATGTTATTCAAAAGGATGGATAGAATACTGAATATGATTTTACCATAATTATAATAACATCACAGTATATATAAGATATTGGAGTTATTATTTTAGAATGGTAATAATAAAGAAAGAAGAAGTGGAAGAAGAAAGGAACTTGAAGAAGGGTGGTGAAATCAATACCTCTTCTTTGGGGTCTTCCTTTTGATTTGATCAAAAGGGCTCCTTAAGTTGTCTTTATGACTAAAGTAAGGACTCTATAATTATGTGAGGGAAGTTTAGAGAGTATTTGGGTAGATTTTGGATGAACAAAAAGGCTTCTAAGGTGTGAAGTAATGAGAACGGGGAGTGCCCTTTTATAAGAGGGGTGAGGGGCACCTTTGGAAAAGCTAGAAAATATTAATTTATAATAAATTCATATTCGGTTTATAATGGCTCCAAAGTTTATTATTCAAAGTTTAAGGTGGTTATAGGTCGAAAAATATTCAACCAATAGAATTTATACAGGTTTGGGTTACTATATTAACCTTATCTTTTAGTTTTAACTATTAGTTAATTAGTTTGACATTTACCATGTCACTTTGTATTTTTATATTATATAGTTAATAAACTTACTATATACATCCAAGAGACCCCCAATTGGTCCATTAATAATACACCTATCATGATATAAGTATCTCAGCCGAACCTTAGATTTTTAAGAATTTAATATCAATTAATAATATAATATTTGTTTTAAAAACTCTTTTATGTCAATTTTGACACTATTAAATAGTTTATTTTTGTGAAACTCATAACAGAATTATTACTTCGACCAAAGTTAAGTAAATCAATCCTTACATGTCATATTAACCTAGGAAATTATTTTAATTCATAAAAAGTCACAAATTATATTTATTTGGGTATTTATAATATCAATTATTCTAATTTTTCACTATTATGGTAATTACTGCATCATCATTGTATCATAAATAAATTAAATTATTTAATGTATAAAAATTATAACTAAAATATATTTATGTAGGAAATCGTATTATCTTTCTAATGAATATTTACAATCTAATATATCTTATGTACAACCATTTATTAAAAATGTTTTAGTAAATAAACTTTGATTTTAACTCTTTTAACTCTTCTTTGAATTAAATAATAATAAATGTCCTAATCTAATCCAAGTGGACCTAAATGATAATATTTTATTCCTAAGGTAGTTTTTGGTTGAGATAAACTTGTCCAATAGAATTAGGACATGTGTTAGGGTAATATTAATATCATTTTTACCCTCAATTACCCTATTTACTTTTAACCGTGGTAAATAAAAGTAAAAAGTTACTATTCAAAAAAATATTTTTCATCTCATTGAACCACATTTTACTTCTTGATCTTAACCATGTCTCTCGGATTTTCGAAATTCCAATCACAGAAGCGGTAAAATTAAGTTTTATGAAAAATTCAGTTTTTTAACTACCACTTAGTAGTTTCACTATTCATCAAAAATTGAAGTTTTTCAGAACAATGCCAAAATTCCACCCTAAGATATAATTGATATTCCGAATTCAAAAATGATGTCTATTTTACAAAATTCCAAACATATAAGTTGCATCAATTAATTTTATAATTAATTCCCGATGTCACAACAAATAACGTGTTTTTAAGAAACAATATATATCAAAAGATTGATAATTGTTTAGGTCCAATTTCAAAGTGAAATTAATTCTAATGAACACCATTGGATAAAACGGTAAAAATATATTCTAATTATACTTTAAAACCACTCAAATTCATAATTTATCAGTATTAATTATTTTGATTAAAAAATTTGTTTTAAATTAAAATTTAGTAATTTTCACTATTCATCAAAATATTAAAGTTATCCGAAAAGTACCAAAATTTCACCCTAGGCTAATTTTGATATTCCGAATCCAAAAATGAAGTCCATTTTGAGAGATAGAATTTATAAAATTTCAAAAGGTAGGTATTACTATTCATAACGGCTAGTTTGGTAAGTCATGGTGCGCTTTAACTTGGTGTTGCGTGTAGTGCAAGTTATTGAATTATTTTGAAGAAATAACACACTATGAAATCTTGGTGTGTTACATTCTACCCTCATTCAATAAATTGAGTCCTCGCGATTTGAAATTGTTCTTTGAAAATAAAATGTTGAAAATAAAAAATATCTTTGTGGGAAAACACACATCGGAAATTGGGTTACTAAAATTTAGTCTTAATATGAGGAAAAGAGAAATGAAAGGGTCACCAAAAAATTATGATCTAGATTAGGAGAATATTGGTGGAAATTAGAGACATATAATTGGAGAAAAAACATAAATATTTATAGGTAGTGATTGAGGTCATCGATCACAAACAAGTTTAAAATTGAGGTCCTTAAATTCATCAATCTATGATGATTTGAAATACCCTCTATTCAACAAAACATAGGGTATTAGGATAACACATTTTTGGTTTTAGGATTCCTTAAATAAAGTATAAGAATTAATTTCTTCATAGAATAAGGGAATAAGAGAATTATATTCTTGACAAGTAGAGTTCCATCCTTTAACTAACTTCTACCACAGACTCATCTTTCACTCTAAAAGATAATAGAACTTAAAAATAATATTCTATTTATCCTATTCGTATAGGGTTAAAAAAATGAATTTATAATTCATCTAGAAGAACCATTAAAAAAACGAAATTATTCAATCCAGGACATCACGTGGGTCGGTGGTAGGTGATACACCATTGTCGCCCTTTGGTTGTGGGTTCAAGTCTCGCGGCCTTGCCGGACATGACGGGTTGTCACCCGACCTCTGGGTTGTCCTTTTATGGCAATCCAAAATAATCCAAACTAGAACTATCCAAAATACTTCAGTCCAAAATTTATAAGTAAGTTAAACACAACGGAGATCCCTTTTTTCCACGTAATAACATGTGATCACCTTCATCTTGTATTCTTTTGAAACACTGCAACATCCTGAATTACCACAAAACCTTATTGATTACATTCATGATCCCTTATTCCTTATAGAATAATAGATATACTCCTTTAATCCAAAAATGTTGTAAACCCCAACAATGATGGAATATTCAAATCATTAATCAGTTTCAAGGTATTCAAGAATATCCAATATAATTTATCCAAATGAATCATGTATTATTCTAAAATCACTACCTCAGTATTAGAACCATATTATGGTTTTTATTTCAACAATATATTTTCCAAAAAATTAACCTGCTATTGAGTCACTTTTCTTTTTTCCACACAATCTCAAGTCCTTAATGAAATAGTATTGTAGTACAATCCTTATATACTCCATAATTATTATTACAAGTACATTGTTGATACAACACTCAAATGACATAATCAACATAAGAAATCTAATCATTCCTCTTCATCTGTGGTAGTATCATAACATGATTATTATCCAATAGCATCATTTGTGGCATAGTATGATGACTGAGACATAGGTTCGCATAGTGTCCAAACTCCTTGAAAATGAAGCATTGTACGTTTGAAACCATTTTCTTACCCTTGCAGTCACGTACTTTGTGCCCTTTTCCTCCACACTTATAACAAACTCCCATTCCTTTCAGGCAAGTTAAAGGGTGTTTCTTTCCATAGTTATCACATATGGGAAAATTCTTCTTTTCCCTCTTCCCTTTATCTATCATTCTCTCTTCCATCCTTTTCTTCTCTTGCTTCCCTTCAAATCCATAGGACTCATTAAACTCTTTACTTATCTTATCAACACATGATATTATTTCATCATATGATGATAATACATGCGAGACTATTTCTCTTATAAATTCTGGCTTAAGACAATGAAATATATGATCCTTCTTTCTCTTTGTATCATGTGTATTGCTTGAGTTCTCATTCCTTCTACTGGGCGCCATTTATAAACAATGGCATACACTAGATTAGTTTATGAATAACAATACCTAATCCCCAACTTACATAACATAAATTAAATAGTTTATGGATATAATCCATAATCATAAAAATATATCCTTTGAGGAAGTATATACTCATAAACCCTTCATAATGGTTTGTAAATAAATAAGAATTATCCTAAGCATATCCCCCAGGAGTGTTGTAACCAAGAGTGCAGCAAGGCCCATTGTCGTGCACCAGTTCCCATTCGAGTCTAGCACAAAGCGGTGTTTTCGTGTTTTACCCCTAGGTACATATGTGCCAGAGCCGCTTCTACCTTCTCGTATCCAGACAGGGATGTATTACTCGGAAAACTCACAAAATCTCTACAATACCAAAATTCTAAGAAGTTCTTCTATACTAAGCCTCAAAGTCCATCTTAAATCTATGTTCTCTAATCAGAGTTTATCTAAATCTAGCTTCCAAGGTTTATACTAAACTTCCTCTGATACCAACTAGAACGCCCCGACCCTAGTTACCTAGAGTCGGTGCGTTATTACATGACATTGGCATGATCACAAGAAAGATCAAATCTCAAATGACCGATTGGTTTAGTAGCTTTGGAAACACTAGATATATTCATAAAGTTTTACATTACATCATAAGGTGAAAAAACTACTACAACAACATATTGTCTCCATAGTCCACACTATTATCCCTCATAATATCCCTGCAGGTCATTTATAATTTACCTCTTCACATCCTGGGAAAAATAAAACATAGAAAAGGGGTGAGCTCAAATGCCGAGTAAGGATAACAATATAGTGGAAACTTTCATAAATAAGAATAAACATTTAAGGCAGTGTATAACTAAAATAAAAGCTTTTTAAACTTGAACTTCAATATAGTATGGAAAAAATAAAATGAAATAATTCCATTTACTTATTCACATGGATATTCTACTAATCGAATAATCACATGCAATATCAATAACCACTTTCATAATGATGGAATGCAAAATGACATACTATCATAACCACATAGCCAAGGCCTCGTTTCAAGACTACAAATAAGATTTTTCCAAGACCTTATTCCAAGACACTAGTTTGTCTCACGAGACCTACCGATGCATCGAGGAGCTATAGCGGGCTCCACCCATCACATATTAAGTCCAATGCATTCCCATATGAAAAGGTTTAAACATAACATAAACATTCGTATTAAAACTAGCATACGAAATGTCAATACTTTCACCATAAACTATGAATGGAATAAAAATAGCACATCCACAGTCAAACATATCACAAAACCTTCAATATAATACAGAAGTTTTGTATCATAATAAATCAACTTCAAATAAGCGTAAAATCCATCAAAGGATGTTGACATAGATGAAATCAAAACTCTTTTTAGAGAAATATCTCTTTCTATTTTGAAATCATTTAAGAGTCATATATTTATAAAATAAAAAATTTTATTTGAAAATATTCTTATAGTCTTGTAAGGGAAGCTTCTATGATTTTATAACGGCGGAAAATAACCGCACTCACCGTATAAGTTAAAAAAACATTCTTACCTTAATTTTGTCGAAAAGGTTAAAAAGCAGCTTGTTTGGAAAACGATGGAAAGATTCCTTTATAAACCTCTTATAAAAATTCGAACAAGGGTATAAATGACTTTAACCCATATTCTTGTAAATAAAAAATGTTTTGAAATACATTTTTAATAAACATGGATGTGGATGATAAAGATATCCCAGTAGATTATTACGTATAAACAACCTCGGATAATGAAAAAATTGTGAAATAACCCTTACCTTGTACTTTTCCTTGGTTGAGGGTAGGTTAACCTCCTGTATAATGGTAAAAAAATGTTATTAAATTATTCAAGAATCATATACATTAATATGATATCATACATGATCTTTTAACATTGCTTTGTTAATAATATCTTAGAATTATCGTCGTTTCGGGTGTTAACTTACTCGTTTACTTTTATATGTTTTGTTACATAAGTCGTGTTTGTTATGGATAGGTTGTATCTTATTAACATCCAGAATTATATCAAGTCATTAAATACTATTATTAATCATCAAATGATAATTATACTTGAATGGATATGATGGAGAATGAATCTCATCGCGTTCATGGAGACTGTAGTCTGTACGTACGCACGAGCGACAATATCATTCTTTTGATATTAAAATAATATATAATTGGATGGTATATCATATATAAAGAATCACTATCATGTTATATTTATGATTTACATGAATTAAAAATCATTATTATACCCATCCAAATAATAATATATTGAATAACAATTACACCACGACGTGGAGACGGTAAGCCGTACGTACGCACGTATGGTGACATGTTATTCAAAGGATGGATAGAATACTGAATATGATTGTACCATATTTATAATAACATCACAGTATATATAATATACTGGAGTTATTATTTTATAATGGTAATAATAAAGAAATAAGAAGTGGAACAAGAAAGGAACTTGAAGATGGGTGGTGAAATCATTACCTGTTCTTTGGGTTCTTCCTTTTGATTTGATCAAAAGGTCTCCTTAAGTTGGATTTCTGACTAAAGGAAGGACTCTAGGATTATTTTAGGTAAGTTTAGAGAGTATTTGGGCAGAGTTTGGCCGAACAAAAAGGCTTTGAAGGTGTGAAGTAATGAGAAGGGGGAGTGCCCTTTTATAAGAGGGGTGAGGGGCACCTTTGGAAAAGCTAGAAATATTAATTTATAATAAATTCATATTCGGTTTATAATGGCTCCAAAGTTTATTATTCAAAGATTAATGTGGGATAGGTCTAAAACCATTCAAACAATAGAATTTATACAGGTTTTGGTTACTATATTAACCTTATCTTTTAGTTTTAACTCTTAGTTAATTAGTTTGACATTTACCATGTCACTTTGTATTTTTATATTATATAGTTAATAAACTTACTATATACATCCAAGAGACCCCCAAGTGGTCCCTTAATGATACACCTATCATGATATAAGTCTCTTGGCCGATCCTTATATTTTTAGGAATTTAATATCAATTAATAATATAATATTTGTTTTAAAAACTCTTTTATGTCAATTTTGACACTATTCAATAGTTGATTTTTGTGAAACTTATAACTGAATTATTACTTCGACCAAAGTTAATTAAATCAATACTAACATGTCATATTAACCTAGAAAATTAGTGTAATTCATAAAAAGTCTCAAATTATATTTATTTGTGTATTTATAATATCAATTATTCAAATTTTCACTATTATGGTAATTACTTCATCATCATTGTATCATATATAAATTAAATTATTTAATGTCTAAAATTTATAAATAAAATATCATTATGTAGGTAATCTTATTATCTTTCTAATGAATATTTACAATATAATTTATATTATGTATAACCATTTATTAAAAATGTTTTAGTAAATATACTTTGATTTTAACTCTTTTAACTCTTCTTTGAATTAAATAATAATAAATGTCCTAATCTAATACAAGTGGACCTAAATGATAATATTTTATTCCTAATGTTGTTTTTGGTCGAGATACACTTGTCCAATAGAATTAGGACATGTGTTAGGGTAATATTAATATCATTTTTACCCTCAATTACCCTATTTACTTTTAACCGTGGTAAATAAAAGTAAAAAGTTACTATTCAAAAAAATATTTTTCATCTCATTGAACCACATTTTACTTCTTGATCTTAACCTTTTCTCTCGGATTTTCGAAATTCCAATCACAGAAGCGGTAAAATTAAGTTTTATGAAAAATTCAGTTTTTTAATTACCACTTAGTAGTTTCACTATTCATCAAAAATTGTAGTTTTTCAGAACAATGCCAAAATTTCACCCTAAGCTATAATTGATATTCCGAATTCAAAAATGATGTCTATTTTAAAAAATTCCAATCATATAAGTTGCATCAATTAATTTTATAATTAATTCCCACTGTCACAACAAATAACGTGTTTTTAAGAAACAATATATATCAAAAGATTGATAATTGTTTAGGTCTAATTTCAAAGTGAAATTAATTCTAATGAACACCATTGGATAAAATGGTAAAAATATATTATAATTATACTTTAAAACCACTCAAATTCATAATTTAACACTATTAATTATTTTGATTAAAAAGTTGTTTTTAATTAAAATTTAGTAATTTTCACTATTCATCAAAATATTAAAGTAATCCGAAAAGTACCAAAATTTCACCCTAGGATAATTTTGATATTCCGAATCCAAAAATGAAGTCCATTTTGAGAGAAAGAATTTATAAAATTTCAAAAGGTAGGTATTACTATTCATAATGGCAAGTTTGGTAAGTCATGGTGTGCTTTAACTTGGTGTTGCGTGTAGTGCAAGTTATTGAATTATTTTGAAGAAATAGAACAATATGAAATCTTGGGGTGTTACATTCTCCCCTCCTTCAATAAATTGCGTCCTCGCAATTTGAAATTGTTCTTCGAAAATAAAATGTTGAAAATAAAAAATATCTTTGTGGGAAAACCCACATCGGAAATTGGGTTACTAAAATTTAGTCTTAATATGAGGAAAAGAGAAATGAAAGGGTCACCAAAAAATTTTTGATCTCGATTAGGAGAACATTGGTGGAAATTAGAGACATATAATTAGAGGAAAAACATAAATATTTATAGGTAGTGATTGAGGTCATCGATCACAAACAAGTTTAAAATTTAGGTCCTTAAATTCATCAATCTATGATGATTTGAAATACCCTCTATTCAACAAAACATAGGGTATTAGGATAACACATTTTTGGTTTTAGGATTCCTTAAATAAAGTATAAGAATTAATTTCTTCATAAAATAAGGGAAGAAGAGAAATATATTCTTGACAAGTAGAGTTCCATCCTTTAACTAATTTCTACCACATACTCATCTTTCACTCTAAAAGATAATAGAACTTAAAAATAATATTCTATTTATCATATTCGTATAGGGTTAAAAAAATGAATTTATAATTCATCTAGCAGAACCATTAAAAAAACGAAATTATTCAATCCCGGACATCACGTGGGTCGGTGGTAGGTGATACACCCTTGTCGCCCTTCGGTTGTGGGTTCAAGTCTCGTGGCCTTGCCGGACGCGACGGGTTGTCGCCTGACCTCCGGGTTGTCCTTTTTTGGCAATCCAAAATAATCCAAACTAGAACTATCCAAAATACTTCAGTCCAAAATTTATAAGGAAGGTAAACACAATGGAGATCCCTTTTTTCCGCGTAATAACATGTGATCACCTTCATCATGTATTCTTTTGAAACACTGAAACATCCTGAATTACCACAAAACCTTATTGATTACATTCATGATCCCTTATTCCTTATAGAATAATAGATATACTCCTTCAATCCAAAAATGTTGTAAACCCAAACAATGGTGGAATATTCAAATCATTAATCAGTTTCAAGGTAGTCAAGAATATCCAATATAATTTATCCAAATCAATCATGTATTATTCTAAAATCACTACCTCAGTATTAGAACCATATTATGGTTTTTCTTTCAACAATATATTTTCCAAAAATTTAACCTTCTATTGAGTCACTTTTCTTTGTTCCACACAATCTCAAGTCCTTAATGAAATAGTACTGTAGTACAATCCTTATATACTCCATAATTATTATTACAAGTACATTGTTGATACAACACTCAAATGACATAATAAACATAAGAACACTAATCATTCCTCTTCATCTGTGGTAGTATAATAACATGATTATTATCCAATAGCATCATTTGTGGCATAGTCTGATGACTGAGACATAGGTTCGCGTAGTGTCCAAACTCCTTGCAAATGAAGCATTGTACATTTAAACCATTTTCTTACCCTTGCAGTCACGTACTTTGTGCCCTTTTCCTCCACACTTATAACAAACTCTCATTCCTTTCAGGCAAGTTCCAGGGTGTTTCTTTCCACAGTTATCACATATGGGAAAATTCTTCTTTTCCCTCTCCCCTTTATCCATCTTTCTCTCTTCCATACTTTTCTTCTCTTGCTTCCCTTCAAAGCCATAGGACTCAGTAAACTCTTTACTTATCTTATCAACACATGATATTATTTCTTCATATGATGATAATACGTGCGAGACTATTTCTCTTATAAATTCTGGCTTAAGACAATGAAATATATGATCCTTCTTTCTCTTTGTATCATGTGTATTGCTTGAGTTCTCATTCCTTCTACTGGGCACCATTTATAAAAAATGGCATACACTAGATTAGTTTATGAATAACAATACCTAATCCCCAACTTACATAACATAAATTAAATAGTTTATGGATATAATCCATAATTATAAAAATGTCTCCTTTGAGGAAGTATATACTCATAAACCCTTCATAATGGTTTGTAAATAAATGAGAATTATCCTAAGCATATCCCCCGGGAGTGTCGTAACCAAGAGTACAACAAGGCCCGTTGTCGTGCACCAGTTCCCATTCGAGTCTAGCTCAAAGCGGTGTTTTCGGGTTTTACCCCTAGGTATATATGTGCCAGAGCCTCCTCTACCTGCTCGTATCCAGACAGGGATGTATTACTCGGAAAACTCACAAAATCTCTACAATACCAAAATTCTAGGAAGTTCTTCTATACAAAACCTCAAAGTCCATATTAAATCTATGTTCTCTAATAAGAGTTTATCTAAATCTAGCTTCCAAGGTTTGTACTAAACTTCCTCTGAAACCAACTATAACGCCCCGACCCTAGTTACCCAGAGTCGGTGCGTTATTACATGACATTGGCATGATCATAATAAAGATCAAATCTCAAATGACCTATTGGTTTAGTATCCTTGGAAACACTAGATATATTCATAAAGTTTTACATTACATCATAAGGTGAAAAACTACTACAACAACATATTGTCTCCATAGTCCACACTATTATCCCCTCATAATATCCCTCCAGGTCATTTATAATTTACTTCTTCACCTCCTGGTAAAAATAAAACATAGAAAAGGGGTGAGCTCAAATGCCCAGTAAGGATAACAATATAGTGGAAACTTTCATAAATAAGAATAAACATTTAAGGCAATGTATAACTAAAATAAAAGCCTTTTAAACTTTAACTTCAACATAGTATGGCAAAAATAAAATGAAATAATTCCATTTACTTATTCACATGGATATTCTAATAATCGAATAATCACATGCAATATCAATAACCACTTTCATAATGATGGAATGCATAATGCCATACTATCATAACCACATAGCCAAGGCCTCGTGCCAAGACTACAAATAAGATTTTTCCAAGGTCTTATTCCAAGACACTAGTTTGTCTCACGAGACCTACCGATTCATCGAGGAGCTATAGCGGGCTCCACCCATCACATATTAAGTCCAATGCATTCCCATATGAAAAGGTTTAAACATAACATAAACATTCGTATTAAAACTAGCATACGAAATGTCAATAATTTCACCATAAACTATGAATGGTATAAAAATAGCACATCCACAGTCAAACATATCACAAAACCTTCAATATAATATAGAAGTTTTGTATCATAATAAATCAACTTCAAATAAGCGTAAAATCCATCAAAGGATGTTGACATAGATGAAATTAAAACTCTTTTTAGAGAAATATCTCTTTCTATTTTGAAATCATTTAAGAGTCATATATTTATAAAATAAAACATTTTCTTTGAAAATATTCTTATAAAATTGTAAGGTATGCTTCGAAGATTTTATAACGGCGGAAAATAACCGCACTCGCCGTATAAGTTAAAAAAACATTCTTACCTTAATTTTGTCGAAAAGGTTAAAAAGCACCTTGTTTGGAAAACGACAGAAAGATTCCTTTATAAACCTCTTATAAAAA
The DNA here is from genome assembly GCA_963277665.1 of Viscum album. Taxonomy (NCBI): domain Eukaryota; kingdom Viridiplantae; phylum Streptophyta; class Magnoliopsida; order Santalales; family Viscaceae; genus Viscum; species Viscum album. The sequence continues at coordinate 1,175,033,229 of OY728135.1, forward strand.
TTCAAACAAGGGTATAAATGACTTTAACCCATATTCTTGTAAATAAAAAATGTTTTGAAATACATTTTTAATAAACATGGATGTGGATGATAAAGATATCCCAGTAGATTATTACGTATAAACAACCTCGGATAATGAAGAGATTGTGAAATAACCATTACCTTGTACTTTTCCTTGGTTGAGGGTAGGTTAACCTCCTGTATAATTGTAAAATAATTGTTATTAAATTATTCAAGAATCATATACATTAATATGATATCATATATTATCTTTTAACGTTGCTTTGTTAATAATATCTTAGAATTATCGTCATTTCGGGTGTTAACTTACTCATTTACTTTTATATGTTTTGTTACATAAGTCGTGTTTGTTATGGATAGGTTGTATCTTATTCATATCCATAATTATATCAAGTCCTTAAATACTATTATTAATCATCAAATGATAATTATACTTGAATGGATACGATGGAGAATGAATCTCATCGCGTTCATGGAGACGGTAGTCCATACGTACGCACGAGCGACAATATCATTCTTTTGATATTAAAATAATATATAATTGGATGGTATATCATATATAAAGAATCACTATCATGTTATATTTATTATTTACATGAATTAAAAATCATTATTATACCCATCCAAATAATAATATATTGAATAACAATTACACCACGACGTGGAGACGGTAAGCCGTACGTACGCACGTATGGTGACATGTTATTCAAAGGATGGATAGAATACTGAATATGATTGTACCATATTTATAATAACATCACAATATATATAAGATACCGGAGTTATTATTTTAGAATGGTAATAATAAAGAAATAAGAAGTGGAAGAAGATAGGAACTTGAAGATGGGTGGTGAAATAATTACCTCTTCTTTGGGTTCTTCCTTTTGATTTGATCAAAAGGGATCCTTAAGTTGGCTTTATGACTAAATTAAGGACTCTAGGATTATTTTAGGGAAGTTGAGAGAGTATTTGGGCAGATTTTGGCCGAACATAAAGGCTTTGAAGGTGTGAAGTAATGAGAAGGGGGGGTTCCCTTTTATAAGAGGGGTGAGGGGCACCTTTGGAAAAGCTAGAAATATTAATTTATAATAAATTCATATTCGGTTTATAATGGCTCCAAAGTTTATTATTCAAAGATTAAGGTGGGGATAAGTCTAAAACCATTCAACCAATAGAATTTATACAGGTTTGGGTTACTATATTAACCTTATCTTTTATTTTTAACTCTTAGTTAATTAGTTTGACATTTACCATGTCACTTTCTATTTTTATATTATATAGTTAATAAACTTACTATATACATCCGCGAGACCCCCAAGTGGTACACTAATGATACAACTATCATGATATTAGTCTCTTGGCCGATCCTTAGATTTTTAGGAATTTAATATCAATTAATAATATAATATTTGTTTTAAAAACTCTTTTATGTCAATCTTGACACTATTCAATAGTTGATTTTTTTGAAACTCATAACAGAATTATTACTTCGACCAAAGTTAATTAAATCAATCCTAACATGTCATATTGACCTATAAAATTATTTTAATTCATAAAAAGTCTCAAATTATATTTATTTGTGTATTTATAATATCAATTATTCAAATTTTTCACTATTATGGTAAGTACTTCATCATCATTGTATCTTATATAAATTAAATTATTTAAAGTCTAAAATTTATAAATAAAATATAATTATTTAGGAAATCTTATTAGATTTCTAATGAATATTTACAATATAATTTATCTTATGTATAACCCTTTATTAAAAATGTTTTAGTAAATACACTTTGATTTTAACTATTTTAACTCTTCTTTGAATTAAATAATAATAAATGTCCTAATCTAATCCAAGTGGACCTAAATGATAATATTTTATTCCTAAGGTTGTTTTTGGTCCAGATACACTTGTCCAATAGAATTAGGACATGTGTTAGAGTAATATTAATATCATTTTTACCCTTAATTACCCTATTTACTTTTAACCGTGGTAAATAAAAGTAAAAAGTTACTATTCAAAAAAATATTTTCATCTCATTGAACCAAATTTTACTTCTTGATATTAACTGTGTCTCTCAGATTTTCAAAATTCCAATCACAGAAGCGGTAAAATTAAGTTTTATGAAAAATTCAGTTTTTTAACTACCACTTAGTAGTTTCACTATTCATCAAAAATTGAAGTTTTTCAGAAACATGCCAAACTTTCACCCTAAGCTATAATTGATATTCCGAATTCAAAAATGATGTCTATTTTACAAAATTACAAACATATAAGTTTCATTAATTAATTTTATAATTAATTCCTGATGTCATAACAAATAGCGTGTTTTTAAGAAACAATATATATCAAAAGATTGACAATTGTTTAGGTCCAATTTCAAAGTGAAATTAATTCCAATGAACACCATTAGATAAAATGGTAAAAATATATTCTAATTATACTTTAAAACCACTCAAATTCATAATTTATCACTATTAATTATTTTGAATAAAAAAGTTGTTTTTAATTAAAATTTAGTAATTTTCACTATTCATCAAAATATTAAAGTTATCCGAAAAGTACCAAAATTTCACCCTAGGATAATTTTGATATTCTGAATCCAAAAATGAAGTCCATTTTGAGAGATAGAATTTATTAAATTTCAAAAGGTAGGTATTACTATTCATAATGGCTAGTTTGGTAAGTCATGGTGCGCTTTAACTCGGTGTTACGTGTAGTGCATGTTATTGAATTATTTTGAAGAAATAACACACTATGAAATCTTGGGGTGTTACACGTAAGGTGGTGGTGAAAAACATATTACACCACAACATGAAGACAGTAAGTTGTATGTACGCACATGCGGTGATTTCATTTTTCATAGGATGGATAGAAGGTAAAATATGGTTGTTTAATATTTATAATAACATATCAGTATATGAGTGATATGATGTTGTTACTTTATAATGAAAAAAATAATGAAGAGGAAGTATAAGAAGAATTATGTTTGAAAGAATCAGTAGAAGAGATTACCTCCTCCTCCATGTGCTTCCTCTAAATCTCTTCTGAGAGCAATAGAGTTGGCCTTTGAAGATGACCAGAACCTCTAGAATGAAAATAGGGAAGTTGGTAAGGAAAATGTTTCGGTGATGGATGATCTTGATGGCTCAATATTAAGTGAAGAGGGGTGGGAGGAGGTGCCCAGTTATAATAGAGGTGAGAAGAACTTTTGGAATCTCCATAAATAAGAATTTATAATAAACTCCAACCCAACCCAAAAACCTCCAAAATATTCCAATTTTTAATATTAGATAAAATAGGTTTGTAATCTCATTAAACAATAAATTTTAGAGAATTTATTTTTTTCAATTTAAACAATATCTTTTTAATTGACATTTAGTTATTCTTTTAAATTTTAATTGTGGTAATTACATTATAATTACTTAATGGTTATTAATATTTACTTATATGGTGTTAATTAACCATAAATGGATATTTTATAACATTTTAGACATTATAATTATCACTTTGTAATTTTTGAATTTTTTTATGATTTTTTAATAATTTAATAAAATGTTATTTTTATAAAATATCAATAGTGTCAATTCTAACACTTCATTTTTTGACATTAAATAAAATCCACAGAGAATATAAATTTGAAACAAAATATTTAATACACTCCAAACATATATTAGTATTCTATAAAATTCATGGAGAACATTAATTTGTTCATATGATATTTCTTTTAATATTTTTAAAACCATTTTTTGATATTTCTATTAATAAAATAATTTCTACATCACTATTGTGTTATCATTATTGGAAATAAACAATAGATTTTAACAAATATTCAAATTTAAAATATATTCAATCCAAACTGGAAATAAAAAAATAAATTAAAATAAATGGGCCCATATATACAGATGAAAAATAAACAAATAACATAGGAAAAATAAGCTATATTTATAAATCGTTTTAGAAAGCTCAAGACTACAACATTTTACATTGGGAATAGTAAAAAAATTCAAATCCTTAATGATACTACTTTTTCATAATTAAATAAAAAAACATTATTTATAATTTGTAGAAATAAATTAAAATTAAATTGTCTAAGATATAACCTAAAGAGATTTCTATGATTTATTGTGGGACATTCCCCTCATGAAGAATGTGTTTTCATGCCACACGCAATAGGAAAAACTAATTCCATGTTTTTATTGTTGTCATTTTTATGGTGTTGGTTTTCTTACCTAGTAAAAAAAATTTAAGATAATAATATATTATTATTATCTTGAAGTAGAAAAGTTTTAATGAAAATTTAATAAAATAAGAAAAAAAAATTCACACTTCATCTTTCTGCATGAAAGAATTACATTCGGTGGTCTACACTTTAAGTATTCTCCATTGTAAAGCATTAAAATTCAGGGTTTATTTATAAAAACATGAAACTCTATAAGAAGATGAACTGTGGATTGTTGGGTCCTAGATTATGGAAGATTTATCTTTATACTACTTCAAATATTAGTCATTCTAGTTGAAAGAAAACTAAAATGATTCCACAAGAAGAAAATTATATATGAGATGGTATGCTTGGCGTGGGCGTGGGGAGCATGAGGCATTGTGGATTAGTAGGTCTTGAGCATCTTTGAGTTTCACAGAACTCACAACAAACCCAAACCCTTTTAAAAATTTAAAAACACACAAAACAATGTAAGATCGAACTAAAAGGAGAAGAAAGAATCACATAACTTGTATTTTAAGAGTGTCGGTTAATTTACGAAGTTTGAGGAGGAGCGGTGATAAAGGTTTAGTTCCATGAGAGCGTGAACGATGCGAGTGTTGGGGTTCCCTGTAAGGGTTATATTTAAAAGAACGAAAGGGTATTATGTGCACTTTCCAAAAAAGCACTAATAAAGATATGTTTTATCAGGTCTAAAATAGAATGCACTAGTAAAACCTATCATTATTAGTGCTAACTATTAGAGTTGATAAAATATATCTCTATCACCACTCAGAGATACCATTAGTAAAGATAGGTTTTATTAGCGCTTTCTATTTTAATGATGATAAAACCTATCTTTATCGATGCTTTTTGGAAAGCATGGATAAAAAATATATAAAATATATTAAAAATATTAAATGAATATATATTAAAAATGAATAAATTTTAAAAAAAGTAAAAAATAATTACATTATTAATGAATAAATAATATTAAATATAATAATGTTATAAATGAGTGGAATTTAATATCTAAAAATGAATTGACATCAAAAATATAAAAAGAATAATTGAATACGTTTTATTATTTATATAAATTATTAAAAAGTTATAAATGAAGGTAAATTCATATTAAATATGTAAATAAAAACCACATTAAAAACATTAAATGTTAATAAAAAAATATGTTTATAAAATATTAAAAATGAAAAAATTAAAAAAAATATTAAAGGAATAAACATTAAAAATGAATAAATTTAAAATAAAAGTAAAAAATAATTAATATTATCAGTGAATAAATAATAATAAGAAATATTAAATTAATGAGTGTTAAACAGATTGAAATTTAATAATTAAAAAATAAATTAATTGAAAGAATAATAAAAAACAATTAGTGTTAATAATTATATAGATTATTAGAATAATACAAAATGAATATATGTTAAAATGAAAATGAAAACATATTGATTATATAATTTGCAACCATATTGAAAACATTAAATGTTAATGAATAAAAATGTATAAATAAAAATTAAAAATGGATTAAATTTTAAAAAATATAAAATAAAGAAAATTTTAAAATTAATAAATTATTGAAATATTAAAAATAATTAATATTATCAATGAATAAATAATATTAATAATTAGAAAATTTGAAAAATATTAAATAGTAATAAATAGTATATATTGAATAAAAATATAAAAATTTAATAAAATTTACCAATTAAAAACATAATATATATTAAATATATAATGTTGATAAATAAAATTCAATAATGAATATTAAAAAATGAAAAACTTCTAGAAATATTTTGCGTGTGTGTGCGTTTCTATAAAAAATTGCATTAGGTACATATATGTGTGTGTAAAAATAATATAACACAAGTTTTATATATGTTAAATTGAAGAAACAAATGACATTTTATTAAATATCCATTACTTTATACTAATTAATCAATATTTCTAATTAATATTAATATGTAATTATAAACCTTTTGGACTAAATAAATGAATTATTTAATAAAAATAAATATTTTTTTACTATATAAATCATATTTAAGAAAATATTATATATATTGATATATATATATATATGAATATGTTTATATATTTGAAATATTAAATATATTAATGAATGATTATGTATAAAGAACAATTAAAATGAATAAATTATAAAAATATTGAACGAATAAATATTTAAAATGATTATATTATAAAAAAGTAAAAAAATAGTTATCATTATTAATTAATAAACAATATTAAACGAATGAATGTTAAAAATGAGTGAAATTTTACTAAAATATAAATAGATTGAAAAATAAAAAAAAATTATTTAAAGTTATTAATTATAAAAAAAATTAAAATAAAAATTAACACGCAATTTAATTATTTAAATTACTAATGTATTAAAAACATATTAAAAATCAATCAATAAATATAAATAAACATTAAAAAAGTATAAAATTAGGAAAATATTAAGAAAATAAAAAAATGATTATATATATATATATTAAAAACTAATAAATAGTATAGGATAAATATAAATATAAAAAATGAATAAAATTTAATAAATAAAAACATAATATGTTAAATATTAATTATTATTAAATAAAAATATAAAATTATAATATTAACAACATATTATTTTTATATATGTTTGTCACTATAAAATTGAATTAATTTCGTATATGTACGTGTGAAATTTTTGTATTATGTATTAAGTGTAACATATTTAGTCAAATTTTTAATTAATAATTAAATATTTATTATTTTATATATATATCAAATTGAAAAAACATATGACATTGATAAGACAAAATGTTATTAAATGTCTATTAATATTGATGGTTAACATTTATAATTGATATTAATTTTTAATTAAACTATAAATTGTTTTTTGATAAATATATGATAGATAAATATGATTCATAATACATTAATTAATATTATATAAATTATATTTAATATATATATATATATATATCAATATATATTTATATATGAAATAATATTTTTAATAATATATAATTATTAATATATGTTCCATCATTAATTTAATATTTTATATATCAAGTGTAAATGTATATTTAGTCATATATAAATCTTATTTAATAAAATATATTATATTTTTATCAATATAAATATATTTATATATTAGCATATTATTTTTAATGAAATATATTTTATAATAAATATAAAATTTTTAGTGTTTTTAGCACTGATAAAGGACACCTTTATCAGTGTTAAAAAATCATTGATAAAAGTTTACATTTATCAATGCTAGTAAATGCTCCGATAAAGGATACCTTTATCAACCCCCTTTTAGCACTCATAAAGAGTACCTTTATTATCCCTTTTTAGGTGGTGTTAATAAAGGCTTGTGCTGTTTATCGTGGGTTTTGTAGTAGTGTGGGAATGGACAACACCGAGAGCAATAGATTTCAGGAAAGCTTGAGCTAGAGATTCTTTGGGAGAGAAAGTCAAAAGAAAAAATACTGAGAGAGAGAGACTCTCAATCGACATAGATGAATATATTCTATTCCCATAGTTTTATTCTTATGTATCATTAATATGTTGTGTTCATGTGAGATTCTTGCATCTGTACATATGATTTGTGGGTAATTCCTTGAGGGGATTGATTATTTTCATTTCTTAATTCATTCATATTCTTGATTTATTCCTTCAGAACTGCAATGTATTCTTCTCGGACATTTTTATCCATCTCATTTCTTGATTTTTTTCTGATATCAACAGACAAAAACCATGATCTAGAATATTATGAAATCATATACCCATTCCAGTATATTAACAGATTGAGTAGTTGAAATTAGAATGAATGGACATTCATGGGTAAAAATTAGTTTATTTTATGAATGAACCCACATCACTTTATTTTTTCCCTACTTTATGAAATCACTTCTTGGCATAGATTGGTTTTAAGTTCATTAGTAGTTATTATTCTCAACATATATTATAATCATTTCTGTGATGACATTTTCAAGTTTTGTTTAACCCATTTTCAAGAGCATCATATCTTCAATAAGATACATCAACCATACTTCCCCTTATCATCTTTTTAGTGTGTCTCATACTCCAAAACTTCTTTTTCTAATTACACGTATTCATTTATTCACTTATCTCTAATTCTTTCCCCCATTATTATACTCAAACTCTTCTCTCACACCACTATTTCCCACTATTTTCAATATTTTTGTGAAAATAAATCTCTTGGAATAATTAACCTCCTTCTCTTAGGATCGACCCTTCCCTACTATTCTAGTGTAGGATTATAAATTGATATTTTGATAGTTGTGATGACCTCCAACCAAATCATAATTTAGGTTCATTATTTATGATAATATTTATTTAATGAAGTTCACATTCTGAATACCTTTAATTTTTTTTTCAAAATTATCCATTTGAAGAATCACTTTTAAAATTCTAAATTTGATCATGTTTGTGAATTTCATATATTGTTTTGTAATTTTGAGGTAATTAAATTTTACATTTTCAATCAAATTTGAATTTCTTTATCAGATTTAAACTAATAATATTTTTATTCAAATATCATTAGAAATGAACTCCAAATTTTTGTTGAATTTTCTATTTTAAACAAATAGAAAACTATTACTATGTTGTGTTGTTAATTATTGAACTCACTCATATATCAGTTGTGTCTAATTTTAATAAGAAGATAAAATATATTTGTGTGTTCACCACGGATAAAAATATAATTTTGGAAGAATAATTGAATGAAAAATTAAGTTGGTTTGAACCCTTTAAAAAATTTCAAATTTGACCATCTTGTTCCAAACCAAAAAAATTGAAAAATCATTTCATCTTGCGAGATCAATCATGAATTTTTACGTGATATAATCCATAGGGAAAACACTTTTGGAAACCACCACTTTTTTTGAATTATAATTATTTATTTTTTTGATTAATTACCACTCATTGAGTGTGTTTAATTAGCTACTTGAGGAAAATAAATAGATTAAGTGTGGTGAACTTTGATGTCGATCTATTTTTATCCATGTTTACCACAAAATTTTCATTAAATTTTGGTAGTTTTAGTATTAAAATTTTCATAAATTTAATTTTTTATTGAATTCTGATAATTTTGTTTAGAATATATGATTATTCATATATTTTTTTAAAAATGTGTTTTTTATCTTAATTTCTGAAGGTTTTATCTTTTAATCTTTATCTTTATTCAGAATGATTTTCAAGACATTATTAAGATAGAAAATTTATTTTGAGATTTTTAATGGTTTTAGATTATTTGTTTAAAATTTCCAATATTCCATGTTTATATTTTAAATATTATTTGATTAAAAAAATTTAAATATCATATGTTGAAGTTTTTAAATTCATTGTTTATTCTATTTTGGAATTTTATATTATGATTTGAATAGAAAAATTCTCGCATAGTTTATATTTCAATTTTAAAAATATATATGGAAGATATTTTTGTTCTTTGAGGACGGTTAAAAGATCTAGAAAATAATAACATTGGAGAATTTTTTATGATATTTTTCAATCACAAAAGTCTATTGACCCAACATGTAAGACTTTTCCCTACAATATAAGACTTTTCCTAATCATGTAATACTTTTTCCATTTTGTATAAATTCCCATGTTTCATATAATTTTTTCTAATTCAGAAGACATTTACTATTTCATAATACATTTCCCATTTTATAGGATATTTTCTATTTCATTAGATTATTTCTATGTTAGAGTTTCTGACCATTTATTATGGTTTAGAAATTTCTAAAAGTGAAAATCAGTGGACTGCAACTTCATTTTAAAATGCAGCTGATTTACTAGAGATGTAAAAAAGATGATGTGATGGTTTTTAATTAATATTTAAATTAATATATCATTGATTGTGTACAAAGGAACTCAAGAAAAATGTATCTAGAGGATGAACAAAGTTTTATATGGATCCAATCAGATCGAACACATCAGGTTAATGCCTAAAAAACAATAGTCCATAAGGATTTAAATATGGAGAAGATCGAACACTAATGAATGTATTGGATAATGAATTGAGGTGAATGATTCTGCTATACCTGAATCAGTAGTGGACAAACCTAATGTCATTATGCTTATTTTCATAGGATGGATTAAATATTGATGGATATCAATTCTTAAAATAGTTATTAGGATAGGTTTAAGTGAAGTCACATAGAGACGGGAGTCACTGTTTCTGAAGTCAGGGGTTTCAACATGAGTTTGATGATGATAGATGATGAACAGGTTAAAATAGAGTGGGGATAAAAAATATTCATTCACTGGTTCGTTTGATTTTCAGGTTTTAAAATTGGGAAGTAGGTTGTGAAATTTTTTTGAGACCAAAGTTACATCACTGTGCCTAACATGTGTTATAATTTTTTCTTTATTAAACTATGTTTTTTTAGAATTGTCCTATTATAGTAATTGGATCATATGAGTAATCTAGGAGGGTGGGTGGGGGTGAATTTGTGTAGACTTCGTTTTACTATTTATTCTTGTTCTTGTAATAAAACTCTTAATATGGTTAGATCACGTCTCTCTCATAAGAATATTATTCTCTCAGACTTGAACAATAATGCCTAAAATAAATGGGAAAAGGAATATAATATTTTTTACAAGGATTTCCTACATTACATGAGACTACTCCTTAATTCATTCAGTTCTATTAAGGTTATAAATTTTCCACTATAGGTCAATCAACAACTTATAATGGGTAGCGAGAAATCCCCCTTCACCTATAGTTTCAATGCATCCCACCGTTACCATCTCATAACATCCCACTAGTCATGATTAACATCCTACTGGTTATAATGAGACATAAAAAACAAGAAATATTTCTACTTACTCCCAATTACTTTAACAATTGAAGAATATTTTCTCCATAGGCCTTCAGAATTTTCAATACATCATAATCACTTGTTGCAGTATCTGATGTAGATATTATTCTTTATTGTAGACATTAAATATCATTTAATGGATTCTTGATATCAAGGAGATATAGATGATAATTTCTAAACTTTTTGAAATAGACTCTCTTCTTTTTCATAATATTTTTATCATATACAAACTATACTTTTTTTTCTTGTTGGCTTCTATTTTGTATCTTCTCAGCCATATATTATATTTTTCAAGAAATCACTTTTCTTGTAAAATGAAATATTAAATCCCCACATCCTATTCATAAACCCAAATTGGTATATGATAAGGTGTATCAATTATTCCAAAATAAAGTTTCATGAGTGTTTTAAAATTTTGAGCTTCCTTGATCTTCATTTTCAAGGACCATTAAAGACAATCATGTGGGTCTGCTTCCCCTAAATCTCATGAAAATACCAAAACTTCCCTCATCTTCTTCCTCAGACTCATAGTTGTATCGATATCCATAAAATCTCATCAAAATATATATGTGCACATCAACAGTTCCCATCCATTGTTAACACTTCAGTTAGATGGATCAACACAATTTAAAATATCTTTATCCTTTATCAATATGAATTAGATAGTTGAGGCATAACCATTCTTAGAACATATCTTCGACATTAAAAACACTTAGCTCAAATCATTATAATATTTACAAGGGATTTTTGGAACTAAAGTGTAGTAAAACATTAACACACTGATTTTTAAAATTTAATACCTAGATATTCTTCCCTAATAGATTCATATTCAGTATGGTTCAATTCTATTTAGTTGGTATCATCACATTTTAGATCCTTTATCATGTTAGTACCATGTATTAATAATAGTTCATGAATCACAATACAAATGTGATGTTTTAGACCCCAAGTAATAGATTGGGAATTGTCTTATTTCATTTCATCTGAATGTTCGTTTTCTCGAAACTTGATTTTTTACCCAACAGAAAATTAAAAATTTCCTACCTTTGAAATTTTTACACTGGGAATTGAAAGGCTTAAGTTTATTTAATACATTCAAAGAAATTATTACTCTAACTCGAAGACATATATTCAGTAAATAAAAAACTTATGCTCAAAGACTGATAGTCATTGATAAATGATCACTCTTAGACATGAAGTATTATGATTTGTAAAGTCTTACATTTGAAAAAGTCTTATAATGGAATATAATTTTTGGAAAGCCATATTTCTAATTCCAAATTCATGTGTCCAACTAATTTTATATTTTTCTTTCCTTAACCCAAATTCATATGATGAGTGAATTCATATGATAAAAACATATTCTGTGATATAAATGATAACACTGAGGACATTATGAAATTTCTTAGATTGTCTATTATCTATGTATTTTTAGATATACATCAGAACTTCTCAAAATCATCTCTAGATATCTAAAAAGCATTCTAATCACTTCAAAAATCATCTCAAAACCCTCTAATGACTGTAAACATATCTAGGAAAATTTTCAAACCTCTTACAAATTCATAAAAAAATCTAAGTCCACTTTAAAATCCCCATTTTGAATTTGTTGGAAACCATTCCAATATTTTCAATATAATAAAATTGTCTTCTAAACTCATCAACTCTCAGAAGAATCATTAGATAACAAATTTTCTTAATTGAGAACTACCTCACACCACACTATAGGATAAAGTGCTATTTTTTAGATAATTACATCCCCCAAAGAAAATAAAGTACAATGACTTAAATGAACTCCCCTCAATATATGAAACTCACCCTCAATTCATGCTTCTATTACTCACTTCCAAAAATATCTCCCTTAATAAAATATTCATAGCTTTGAATAACCAAGTAGTGGACACCCTCCATTCTATATTTATGTCAATACTTCTCACCATTTTTCAACATAATACAAATTATAGTGGGGGTGTTCTACAAAAAACCTTTAGGTGAGAGGGTAAGGATAAAATTGAAGATTCGACCTCAAGTCGTGAAATGTTATCCTTTGATAATGATTTTGAAAAAATATTCACATAACTTGGTCATTGGAACTAATAAACTCATGTTTTAAATCACTATTTCCTCATTTTATTTGATAAAATTATACTTAAAAACAATTTTTTTAGATATTGATTATTGAATCAGACTCTTATAATGATCTATAACATTTTTATTATCATTGGAAATGAGTAGTGGTCTAAAAAATTAAAATATCAAATAAACTATTTGAACCTACAATTAAGTCATCTGTGTATAATACTCTATTAAAACAATGTACTCAACTTCATATGTGCTTAATGTCGTTGAACCCTGCTTCTTGCTATTCCATTCCATGAAACTATCACCAAGAAAAAAAATTCCACTAGATATGGATTTCCTATCAACACTATCTTTAGCAAAGTCGGTATTAGGAAAAAATTGTATGGTCAAGTTTGAACTAGATCTTTATAACAATATGAAACTCAATGTATTGTTGTTTTATCATAGGATTATCTTTACTAATAGCAAGTGGGACTTTTTGGGATCAACCGAAAATCTAGAACACAATGTGAAGGAAAATTGAATGTCAGGTTCGAAAGTTATAAGGTAGATAAGGATAACAATTAGTTTTCTATACTCTATTTGATTTATAATTTTGTAAGCTTATACTTAGTTATTTTCATCCAAAAACCCATAGGAGTAAATATCCATTTACATTCTTCCATTCCAAATGACATTAATAATTACATGGGGTACTTTTCTTGAGATAAAAAAGTATTCTCAATTCCTTATGTTACCTATAACCTCAGAATGTATGGTTTATCGCCGAATATAGAAATTTAAAAATGTGTCTTTATATTATCCTAAATTTCCTCACATTGAGACTCTTTTCACCTAAAAATGACATAATAGATATATATTATGATAATAATAGTACCTATGGACAATACCTTTACATAAAGATTACTATTAATTTTACCCTGTGAAAAATTCGTGATACCCAAGATGTAATCAATCTTGTCATACAAGCTCATGGGGCCCAATTTAACCTATATAAATCCTTATTTATATTTCAATACATTATCATATATTTACCAAGGAAAAATCATTTAGGTTTTTTTAAGAACACCTCCCAATCTAACTCACCATTAAGAAAGGTATATTTCATACCCATTTGATAGACCGTGATTTTTTTTTCTTGACATAGAAAAAACAGCTTGATCATTTCAAGAGAATCTATAAGAGAAAAATTTTATTTTAAGTCAACCACTTCTATATGATAGAAACATTTACACTTCATCTGTGCTTTATTTTTTATGACTTTACCTCTCTCATTCAACTTATTTCAGAAAACCCACATGGTTCCGATGAAATTCTTATTATTACGTCTTGGAAACACATCCAAAGTATATATTTTCTCTATTTTATCAATCAATTCACATGTTATTTTAATCTATTCATCATGATCAATTGATTCAATAATAGTAAATTGTTCAATGTATGAAATAAGTGAAGTTTAGTTTTCTATCCTCAATCTTCTTTGGGTATGGACAACTGAATCTTACTGGCTAATAATATACTTTGAGTCAACATGTTTCCTCAGATTATTATTATTCTCCCCCTAATTATTAGCTCCTTATATTCCTTGGTAACATTTAAATCAATGTCAACTCAATGTTCCTAGTTATAGATTTCTCACAAATATTTTTTCTCATAATTATATATGATTCCAACACCAATAGATTCATCATTATGCGCAACAAGTACATATGTTTTGCACTAATTTTCAATTGTTTTACATTTAATCATTTAACCACCTTATTTTTTGTTTTCCCCAAAATTTTTAACCAGAGACATTTGAAACATACCCCAAAGTTCCCTTCTTTATCCTTATATTCAAATTCCCCTATATTTTTGTTCATAATCATCATGTAGCAGGGGATTCCAAATACTTTGAAGTATTTAAATGTTTTATTATTATAAAACATATCATATGGAGTCTTATGGGTATAATTTCTTAACAATAAACTGTTTTTGATATTTACAGTAATTCTGAAAACTTCTCTCCAAAAAATATTGGAATATTGTGGTTGGAAAGAATGGTTTGGAAGATTTCTAAAATAGTAATATTATTTCTCTCAGTCACACCATTCAATTGAGGAGTGTTTTTTTTCTATATTGATTTTTTTATCACATGATTTTATAATTAAGTCTCAAAATAAATGCTTTGTTATTCATTCCAACTGTATGACCTTATTTTTTTGTAAACACCCATATCTTTTTCCACTTGCATTCTAAAAAAATTAATTGTTTTAATAGCCTATAAATTATATTTAATGAAGAGGAAAATTTTCTTATGGGTGTATTAATCTATGAATATAAGGATGTAGATATAACTCTATTTTGAATTTTTCCTTATGGGACCACACACATCTAAATATATCAGTTCCAAAGGTCTTGTAGATTGCATTTCAATCTTCTTGTTTGTATTTTGAGTCATATTACCCCTTCTACATGTATTAAAAATTTCTAATATTTATATATTGAGTTTTTGAACATATCTAACTAATTCATTATTGGAAATATTCATCATATTTCCTTGTCCAAGGTGTCTATTTCTCCTATTCCATAGTTCATTTTTTGGAACTTATGTAAATGAGTTGGATATGTCACCAATATAAAACATGTTTCCACGTTTCCCTTCATCTCTCATAAAAATTATTCCATACATGGAATTTCTAACAACACATAAATTCTTTTGAAATAAAAATTTATTCCCCTCATCACATAGTATGCTAAAAGTTAGCAGGTTGTGTTTTAACCCTTTCACAATGAAGACATATTTTCATTATGTCCTTTAGAATCAATATCAACATTTTCAAAAAAAAATTATATTTAGTGAAAAATAATTTACAAAGGTAACCTATACTCATTCAATTTCCTCAATGTTTTTAAAAATTTAAGTGTATCATGTTATATAAAAAGATCATCCACTATCAAGTATTCAAGGTCTCCCCTTATTTCTTTCCTTCAAGGAAACCTCTCCTAATAATGAATTTTGATCTTGATTTTTCATCTAAACTATTTTTCCATTTTATTAGTAGGAATTTTTTCAAGGAAATATTTTCATAAACTATTCAGCATAATTACCTAGAATATCACATATATCACACATTTCTTTTAAAATTTTAATCTTTATCTGAGTAGGTAGATTTGAATTAACTTTGTTTATTTGTTTCTTCTGTGAGGACTCGAATCTTTTCATCCAAGAGTTACATCCCATTTATTAATGCATTATACCAAGTATAGACATCTTGTGCCAGAATGTGTAGGTCTTGCGATCATAAATCCCACAACATCAAAAATATTCATTAAATATGAACCTCCTATTAAAACTCCATGCTTGTTCTAAAAACTAAATTTCATAATTCTATCTTTGTTAAACAGATATATCTCAATAGTTTTTGTTATTCAAGGGGAATAATTTTATTTTTATTATCCATTATTCTATAGATAAATGAGAGTATTTCTCATCATATATTCTAAACCAATATTGTATATATTTTGAACTTGAGCATACATGGCTAAGAAAAACTAATTGAACATTTAGAGAAGTTTCATGTACTGATTTAACTCAAGATGATATGCTATCTTTTTCAACTATTAAAAGTGTATCATACTTGATTTAATCATATTTAATGAAGTATTCTTAGACTATTTTTAAATAATTTTCATTTTCAATATAATTTTATTCATTATTTCTCAATTCCTCTTCCCTGAAAACAAGTTTTACTTAACAATATTTTATATTCCTTACATTCTGAACCACTTTTAAAATTTAATTATTGAGTTCTTCATTGAGTTTAGTTTGTTTTCCTAGAGACACATTTTCAACCTTCTTAATATATTTATTCTTCAATGATTTAACTTCCCTCTTGAGATTTGTGTTATTAAGAAGACAAGAATCCATCTTTGATATAAGAATGTGCTCCATATATGTTTCATCAACACCTTATTATTTACTGTATGATTATGTTTATTTTTTATCTACATGATCCATAAAGTTCTTAAAAATTATATTATATTCATATTTATATTTACCTCAATATTAAATGGATTTATCTTCTTACATTCATATTAATATTTTTCATATTATTCTTGAAAAAATATTCTTGAACTCACTAGATTTATTTTTAGACCTGGTGTTATTTCACCAATTCAGATTCTTTTTATTTTAATCATTATCATTTTCCTCATATCCAAGATTATTTTTCTTTGTATAATTTGAAGAAAAATATCAAATTACACTATAGTCGAAACAATTTAAAGGTGTTTTACCCATGGAAATTCCTTTCCATTCCCTAAATTTATTATAGATAAGGGACATGATTCTATTTCCATATTCATTTAGATCATCACCACTATATGATTCATTATAATGTTTAGTATATTATTCTTTTAGATTTAAATTTCTCATGGATTTAATGGTAATATCATATTTTAAATTTCTTTTTAAAAGCAGGTGTCTTTCTCATTTCATAGGAAATGGGGATATTATGAAACTCATCAAGTGAGTGGTATTCCCTATCTTATAGAGTAGAAATTTTAGGATCAAACCTTTCTAGGAAATTTGTCATGAGTTTCTTTAGAACGAAATCATCATCTAGATTTTCATCGAATCCTATAATGTTTCTTACAATTTCATTGACTATAGTGAAGTAATAATATTTGGATTCCTCTTTATACATCTTTATATCTTAAAACATTCTTCTCTATATATGTATTTTTTCTTCTTTAAAACTGAAATTCTTTTCATACCTAATTTCTAACTTGTCCCATACTTCCTTGGAAATTTTTATACCCAACACCTTGGTGAACACTTTCTAAGAAGGAGATATAAGAATAATATTACTTTATTTTCCATTGAATTCGATATTTATCTTATCAGTAAATTTCATATGATAACCTATTTTAATAGGTAAAAAAATGACTATAGTTATATAAATAACTTCAAGAAAAAGTGTTAAAAAAGGCAGCATCCTATTTTTCCAACTATGGAAATTTTTTATATCAAAGATGGGAACTCCTTATCTATTTAAAAAGATTATAGTATACATCATTAAAATAACAAGGAGAGTTATAAAAAAGAGAATATTGTAACTTTATACCAATTTTTAGAGACAGTTAATTTTATAACTAAACTTGGAGGTGAATCAGTGTAGAATTTTTTTTACATTTTCTTCTTATTCTTGAAATAAACCTCTTTAGCTTGTTAGATCCTAACTCCATCATAAGAATATTATTCTCTTAGGATTTTATGATAATGAGGAAAATTAATGGAATAAGGAACATGGTAATTTTTATAAGATTTGACCATATCATGTGAACATACTCCTTATTACAGCTTGTTCTATTAGATTTTACACTATAATTAAAGCACTAAATTACATTGGATAGAGAGTAATAAAAATTCACCTACATTTCCAAATTATATTATTTCTACCATCAAAAAATATACCATTGGTCATAATCAACATTCTATTGGTCAAAATGAGTTTAAACAAATCATAAAAATTGATTAAAGCTCTGGGTGGATTCAGAAACTGATGAAGATCTTCTCCACAAGCCTTCATAATATTCCTGATGATAATCTCACTTATTAATGTGTGTTATATAGATCTAAATCTCTATTATCAACCTAAAATATCACTCATGGGATTCCAAATCTCAATAATATATAGATGATAATTTATAAACTATGCACACTAGAATCTCTTCTTCTTCTCAATATTTTTCTCACATGCATACTACATTTTTTTACTCAATATCTTTTATTTTGTATCTTCTAAACCACATATTCTATTACTTCAAGAAATAAATTTTCTTGTGAGATGGTGCATTAAATACACACAAACTTTTCATATCTGTAAATTGGTATATAATAAGGTGTCTCGAGCCTACCCAAAGAAAATGCCATGAGTCTTTGACTATTTTGATCTTCCTTAATCTTCCTTCCTAAGACTTATTAAAGACTATCACATGGGTTTGCTTCCCCACATTCCAATGTAAATAATTAAATCACCCTAATCTTATTCCCCTGATTTTTAGTTTCATTAAGATCTATAAAATCTTAGAAAAATGTATATTTCTGCATTAAAAATAAACATCCATTATTAAAAATTCATTTAATTAGCTCAAAATAATTGAAAATATATCAATATATCTTCATAATTAAGTATAAAATTGAGATATATACATTCTCAGAACATATCTACAATATTTAAAACACATAGTTTGAATCACTACACTATTTTCAAATGATTCTAGGAACTAAAGAGAAACAAATCGTCATCACACTGACATTCTAGATTTAATATAAGGCTTTTGTTCCATGATAGATTCATATTTATCATGGTTTATTTACATTCATTTAATATCATTACATATAGGGTTATTCATCATGTGGATATCATAGATTCTACATATTTCTTGAATCACATTCCAAATTGGATGTTTTAAACAATAAAGAATGACTTGTTCATCATCTAATTTAATTTCATGAAAATACTCAATTTATGGAAACTAATTTTTTCAGCCAGTAGATACTCTAAAATTTCCTAATTTTTAAAGTCTTAATATGGAAATTCAAAGGCTTATGTTTAAGAATACATAATATGAAAGGCTTATATTGGATAAAAGAATTATTTTTAGTGATTCAAAAATTTATGATGAATGTATTACGTTTAGTGAAAAATGATTAAGCTCAAACATCAAGTATTAAAATATATAAATGATTATTCTTAATGAAGTCTTATGTTAGAATATGATTTTTGAAAAGTCAGATGACCAATGATAAGTCATAAATATAGTGAATTTCCTATTTTTCTTATCTTAGAACAAAGTTATTCAATGAATAAATTATTATGATAAATACTTACATTGGGATCCAAAGAATTACACTAAGGACTTTGTCAAATTTATTAGGTTTCCCAGTATCTCTAGATTTTTAGAACAACTTAATAACTTCACTAAACCATCTCCGCTATTTTAAAAATATTTCAATCACTTCAAACATCATCTAAGCTGCCTATAATGATACTCAAACTCAATTTTATGAAAAAATTAAAACCATACACACTTTCATCATCAAATCCAAGGCCACTTGATGTTCAATGACGATACATGGTATGCGAATCAAAATTAAAGAAGATTGGTCATATATTACTAAAACCAATTTAATCAAAGAGCTTTGATGAGTCTCACTGAGTCAAAGGTTCTTCAAAATAATAGATTTTTGGATGCACATGTTGAAAATATGACAAATTATTGAGTCCAAAGGTTCTAAGATTATGATTACTAGTTTAGTCAACAATGAAGATGATTATGGGATAGAGTAAGGATGTGTCGTCCGTTGAGGTTAGGTATGCACTAGAGGTGATGAACTAGGAATTGGTTCATGTGTGCTAATGGATTAAGGGCCAAATTCAAGTAACCATTTGATGAATGGGAGGCATCAATTGACTGAAGGTTTTAAATTTCATTAAAGAAGATGAATTAGTGTTGAAGGAAAAGACCGGTGATGAAAACTAGAATAATTTTAAGACGAAACTACATTGAATATAAGTATAAATTCAAATAATCTTTAGCTAATACAAATCTTTCGGCTGGTCGAGTTGTGTTCACCAATAGGACCTAATCATGTAGAGGAAGTTGGATATCCAAAAATTTAAAAGGTATAGTAATTATAATTAAAATAAAATATTTTTAGAAATGATAGAATAAAATATTAAATAGATAATTGATGGTAGAAATGAGATAGATAGTGGAAATATTGAATTTTACTGGTTGACTTGTGGGAATTTAGTTGATAACAAATTGAGGTGGTGGAAAATAAGTTAATTGATTGGGGAAAATAAATAGAAGGTAATGCCTTGAATAAGAGTTAATTATTAATCATTTTTCTAAGATAATATGGATAGGAGGGAAATAAAACACTTAGATCAAGAGATTTGGGTAAATCATTAGCTAGATCTTCTTGAGGATAGAAATTCAATGTCGAAGAGGGGAAAGAGAGTCTCTTACACAATATAGAATAATATATACCTTCCCTTTATTTTTATTATTTTGTATCTCTAATATGTTGTGTTGTAAGAGATTTTTACATCTATAAAACTGATTTTTGGGAAATTCATTAAGGAAAAATGATTGTTTTAACTTTTTAATTTATTTATAATTTTGACTTTTTCCTTTTAAATTAAAATAAATTCTAATTGGAAATTTTTCTTTAACTAGTTTATTAATTTTTTTAAGCATTGATTGATGAAAATCAAGATCAAGGGAGTTTTGAAATCATTTACCCAAAATAAATATCAACAGACCGAGAATATATAATTCAAAAAAGTAACATTTCTGAGTAAATGATAGTGTATTCTGTGAATGGCGCCACATCACTCTCTTTTATCACTGTGGTATGAAAGCCCTTATTGAAAGAGATTGAATTTAAGTTCATAAATAGTTATAATTGTTGTAATTTATTATAATAATTTTAGTGATGATCTTTTCTAATTAATTTGAATCTATTTTCCATAGAATCATATTTTAAACAAGCTATTTCAACCCGACTTCCTCTTATATCCTTTCATTCACTTATATGATAGTGCAGGTTTAAAAATATACATTTCGATAGACATGGTGACCCTAATAATAATCAATATTTTAGGTATTAATTTGTAAAAAAAATATATTTAACGAAGCACACATCAATAATTACATTAAAATAATTCATTTGTTTTCATTTTCAGTGATTTTTTTTTGAAATTTGGAGATTATTTTATTAATATGAGGGTATTAACCATTTTCATTTCTCCATGGACTCAATTTCATGGCATATTTTGTTTTTATATCTTGAAAATACTTGTATTTGGTTAATTTTGGGGAGAAATTCTTATATTTTTAATAAAATTTGGGTTTCTTGATTCGATTTTAATTGATGTTTTTCCTTCAAATGGACATAGAAATGAAATCATAATAGTATTTAAATTGTGTGTTTTATACTGTTAGAGGAGTCTAATAATTCCATGATCTTAATTATTTAACTTACTCATCCATATATTGTGTCTAATTTTACTTATCTACTAAAGTATTTTTTTGTGTTTACAATGGAGAAAAATGTAACTTTGTGAAAGAAAATTGAATAAAAATTGTGGTTGGTTTAAACCCTTAAAAGTTTTTCAAATTCGATCATCCTATCCAAAAAACAAAACCAACTTTTTCCAAACCATTTTCCTTTTTAGAGAATATTTAAATATTGTTTTTAAAATATTACCTTGTGGATTTTTGTAGAAATAACCACTTTATTGGAATTACAATTAACTTTTTCTAAGATGAATTAACGTTCACAAAATTTTGTATAATTGATTAACTGGGGATAAATATTGGATCATGTGTGGGGTAATTTTATTTTCAATTATTTTGATACTTTTTCGACACATATTTTAGATTATAATGTAGTGATTTTGGAATCAAATTGTGATTTAAATGGAAAGTTTATTGTATTTCGACAGTTTTTTGCTGAAACTTTTATTATTTGTATATTTTTTAATCAATGAGAATTTTCTATCTTAATTACTGATTGTCTTAGACTTTAACTTTCGTATGGTTTAGATCATTCATTTTGATGTTTTTGAATAAATAGTTAATTTAAATATTTATTTTGAGAAGTGTTTATTGGTTTTGGTTTTTTATTTTACTATTCCCACTATTATATATTTATATTATATATATGATTTGATAGAAAAGTTTTGAACACCATCTATTATTGTTTGGAAATTAATTGTTTGTTATTATTCTTAAATTTCTTATTATTAATTGAATAGAATAAATATCATTATGTTTTTATTTTAGTTGTAGGAAGAGATACAATGATATTTTTTGGAAGAGGAATGAAAGGGGTGTAAAGTATGAGAAGAGGAGAATTTCATAAGACATATTTTCAATCATATAAGACCATTTTCCTAGTACATAATACTTTTTCCTTCTACATACAAAATTTTCCTCCTATGTAATAAATTTTCTATTTTTTAAGACATACCAATTTTGGTAAGACTTTTTTATTATCGGAGACAAACTGTATAAAGACTATGGGAGGGGGGGTCAATTGAGTTCTTGAAATTTTCTTCAATTGAAAAAACACCTCTTTTATATATTAATAATTTATGATCTTTTCTTTAACATATTCATTATAAAAAATAAAATAACATAGAAAAGAATATGACTCAAATATTTATAGTGGTTTAAGGAACATAAATCCCATAGTCCACTCCACCCATGCTTGGATCCATGAGTTTGGTGATTTTCACTAGACTGGTCCTTTTCCTATGGATTGTTAGTCATTTTTACGTGGACATTATAATTGTGTGTAAGAAATAAATAATTGTTGTAATGGATTATTATATTTCAACCAACATTCATAAAGTCTTTAAAAAAACATCCTTCAAGGTTTTTTTTAGAGAACCTTTTGCGATATGAGATATGATAAACCAAAGTATTTACAAATTTAATAAAAATTTGTAAAATACAACTATCAGAGTG
Organism: Viscum album; assembly: GCA_963277665.1. NCBI lineage: Eukaryota > Viridiplantae > Streptophyta > Magnoliopsida > Santalales > Viscaceae > Viscum > Viscum album. The sequence continues at coordinate 1,175,056,914 of OY728135.1, forward strand.
AATAAATCTCTAGGAGAGATGATCATAATATATTAATGCTCAAGGAGAGTCTTATGAACATATAAAATATAACAAAAAAATTCACAATTTTATATTATGAAGATTCTTCTTTTTCTCAGTTAAAATAGGGCAACGTGCAAGATCTTTGAGAGAGAGAGAGACAACGAGTTCTTATATTCTTAAGAAAGAGATTATATTATTCTAAAATGTTCTTCATTACTTATTTCTTACTCAAAAAATCATATAAAACATTTTTTTAACATCTCACAACACTAATCCATAAAATCCATGCCACTTAGTTTAAAATCACATGTCATTTTCTCATAAATACCGTAGAAAAATTAAAGATAAACAATTATCATTTTAGTTATTTCATTTATAAATAATTACTTATTATTATAATCATTGTTACCATAAATATGAAATCCAAAATTTAAATATTACACATAAGTGTTAAATTCTCACACATGTGCTTTAAAAATAATAAATACAAGTTTTAGGTCAACATAGAAGATTTCAGATCACCATATAACATATTTCTATATTGGAATTCATGTATTTGATTTTATCAATGTATCAAAATTCACATTGGCCTTCTTCATGTAGTTTATTTTATCCATGTAGTGAATTTTTCTACATATATGAATTTTCTCCATAAATATATATTGATTCACAAAGTATTTTTTACTCATGTAGCTAACTATGTAACTGATTTCACTACATATATGATTCATGTAGCGAATTAATCCATGTAACTGATTCATATAATCAATTAATATATGTAGTAGATTTCTCACATAGCTGATTGATTGATGTAGGTAACTTCCATATAGCTATTTTCATGACATAGCTGATTTACATAGGAAAATCCTTCACTTAGTCATTTTACATAGGGAAATACTCACATAGTCAATTTACGTAGGTAATGCTCATGTAACTAATTTTTGACGTTTCCAAATTCCTTTGTGTATGTGATTTTACTAGACATAGAAAAATTTCATCAAAAGTTTTTATAATTACATATTTGATTAATTTAATAGCCAAAACACTTAAAAAGAAGATAAAACCTGATGAACATACTTAAAAACAAAAGCATCAGTAATATATGAAAGGGTATTTAAGATCAACAAAGCCTAAAGTTAAAGGGATATGTTAGAATAACATTAGTATTCTAAAAATCTCCCCCTTTTGTTGATCAAAAAACCCAAAAGACACTAATAATTTTTTTTAAAATATTTAACTGGATTTTTTTGAAAGTTATATAATATATATTGATTTTTAAAATTTAGTTTTTCTTCCCCTATATTAGTCACTTAACCCTGTTGTATTAACTGAGGAATTCTCCCCATTTGATTAAAATTAGGGTAGACATTTAAAAATTCTCCCCCTTTTGTGTCATTAAAAAGGAAGGGTAAATTGAATAAAGTCACTATTAATGTAGAGTTTAGAGCAATGATCTATTTAATTATTGTGCTGAAACTGAACATTGAATAACGGTGATAATAGAATTCAGTTGATAAAATAAAGAGATTTTAAAAACATTAAATGAAAAAAATTTCTAAAAATAAAATAATATGTGAATAAATAATAATTTTATTAATTTTTAATCATGTAAACAAAATTAAAATCACTCAAAATACACAAAAAAGAGAAATACAACACCTCAATTAGAAGACTCAGGATTGTGAATAAACTCAAACTGAGAAGGTGGTTTGGGTAGAGATAATTTTATGATAGGATCAGTTCTGAATGTAGTGGGGGGTTCCATTAGAGATGATAGTATAGCCCTTCATTGTTTTCCAATAGTTGATTTGACTTAAGGCATTTAAACATGAGTTTTGAGAAATCTTGCAATAATCTATTCAGATACACTAAAATAATTGTTTCTAAATGGAATAAAAGATACTTTATTTAGAGGTTAGGATGAGGTTCCTTCCTTCGAACAATTAGCATCTAGTGTAGCATAAAATTTATCTTTCTCTTTATGATAGATTTTGGAGGCATCAAAAGTAGCATCTATTTTATACCTAACACCTTTATAGGTATCTGGAGGAGTAGGGATGAGATTAATTCTACCTAATATATTATAAAATGCATCAATACACATATCTATCCTTATTAGGATATAAAAAATACATAATTCGAAAATACTTATATATTCCTACCTATGAATTTTACCAACTGTTTCTAAGCCACTATTCGACATTCCTTTAAACGATGCATGATGGATGGAGGTAAAACTCTAAGAGGTATCAGAGACTGGAGTATCCTTAAAAATTGTAAAAGTAGTTGAATATTATGAAAATAACATCTCCATGGTTTAGTTTATAGTTACTTGTACACTAATCACCATTCCATTCAAGTATTGATAATTTTTATCTATACTACTCAATTTCTGTATTAATCTTTTAGTTAACCCTGAAATAATATCAAGTTGAGGTTGAGGAAATGGAGCACTAACAGTAGGAATAGGATTATGAAACAACTGGAATCAGTTTAATATGAGTGGGTACAACTAGATCCGTAGCACAAAAGGCTTGAGAGGTCTGTAGACAACCAATAAATTTCCTAAAATTAAAACTAGCATATCTAAAACTTCCTTAGACTCAGAAAAGTATTCCTCTTCATAAGAGTTTGGGTAAAACCCTTGAAGTTCTTAATAGACCATATAAATCAAGGTTAAAACCCACTTATGATTTCCAGATATTGGATCAAGATATCTAAAATCCATACCTTGATAATCCATAGAAATATCCCGGATCCCCTTCATCTTCTCACCAAAGAATGCTCAAAATATCCCATTTTTTCATTTAAGGAAACATTTATTCACACACTAATCATTATAACTACTTCTCTAGTGTCTTTAAAATAACCCATAATATCATTATTAAAATATCATACCATAACTAGAGTTGACATGTTACAATTAATGGATTGGATATATAAAGATACAAAATTTAATTCTGAGAGAAACTAACCAACTCTAGTTTTAAAATCTAGAAGAACTGAAGCCTCTAATGTGGATGTTATAGAGGGCTGAAACTTGTGGATGAATTCAAATTGGATTATTAAAATACTTAAAAAATTGTGAAATATTTCCTTCATTTTGGTCTTAAAATACACGGATTCATCAATGAAATCTTGAGATAAAACAAGTTACACCATTGGAATATTCTGAAACTTATCTCTTTGAGAGAAAACCATTGCACCAAGATCATTGAATTTGGAATTTATAAGAATGAGTTACTTCAAATATATAACTAGAATTTTCATCTCCTCAATATCATTGGAACCTAATTAAAACCTATAATACTACGTAGGAGGGAAAAATTATAGATTCTTAATCACCCCTATTTGGGTATCCATTAACCTAACTAACATCTTAAAATCTTCCTTGGAAATAGGGGACTCCTTGATTTTTGTGTTCTCATCCTTAGATGATTTGAAATTCTATTTCAGATAATTATTATCTCCTTAAATATTACCAAACTTGGTTATAAGAGTCTAGGAAAAGGATTTATTTTTTGAACTCTATGAACTCTTACTAACCATGGGTGTCTCCCCATGCACAACAGGTGGTGGTAACGATGCAGATGGTGTATGAGAGTTTTCAATAGTATTGATTAATACATTACCAATCTTATCTCTATAAGAAGCTGATATATGAAGAATTGCATCCAGTATATGAGCTTCAACCTTATCCTAAGATCTCCCTTGAGGATCAAAAACCACAAGCACAATATTAACTTTACACTCTTATAGAATAAGAATAGTTGTCTAAACTACTAACTCAACATGCTGAACTACTTCAATAGATTTAACAACACTAGAATCATGGATTCAAATATATTTTACTACCTGAATCTGAATAGAAATAACAACAACAATATTTTTAATTGATACTGAAGACTTAGATCTAACAACCATCGTCTCTTGCACCTCCCTACCATACACCATCTCGATAGATGTTGCATCCCTAGGTGCTGAAGTTTTGGATGGATCTACTTGATTCATACTCTCCTATACAAGGGGTTTCAATTAAATTCAATAAGAATTAAAAAAGTATCCAATTTCCTTAAACAAAACAACAAACAATGAATCACTTTTTTAGTATTTTACTGCCTCTCCATTTTTCAAATAAACTTATTTTCTCTTCAAAACTAGGGAGATTAGTCTACCATTAGGATATTAATTCAATTTACCTATTCTTTTTTAGCAGTGATGCAAAAATTTCATCACATACCTCAATAGGTCAAGCTATAAATTTTGGATCAAAACATACAGTATGTGCATGTCCTGAAAGAGAACCTTATACATCTCTCCATCTCTCTGAGCTATCCCATTTTTCATAAACAAGTGAAGAACCTTCCACTTAAGTTTTAAATCCTTTACATGTTTCTTATCAATATTATTAGTTGAAAATAGTAATTTTTACACCTCCATTGGTACTACATAACCCACAATAACCAAGGTTTGAATGAAATTAAACTCCCCCTCATGGGGACAATGAAATATCTTAGCCATGTAAACCGAAGAAACCAACACAATATTACCATTTATATTGAATGAAAATAAATCCTCTATTTGGTTGAAAAGAAACTTGAAATTTCTCATAAATTCCCTTATCTCTTACTCAAAAATAAAAGTAGATTTATTCTTATAAAAAAACAAACTCCCAACATTGAAACTGAATAAATTTCTTATGCACCATTTTAGTTGAACTCAACCAACAAAAGTTTGCTACCATCCCAACAAGAACTCTTAATGGTTTTCTACCTATGGATTTCATGGAAGAACTGAAACTTCCCTCATTACCATTCTCTAAATTTACTATGGAAGACATACCACTTGGAGGTTGAGAGATGATTGATAGGTTAGGGGTGATGGTTCGACTTCAACGATAAGATACATATGTGAATGAAAAATAGGTTTGAGTGCTGAATAAGAATTAGTTCATAAAACCGAATCCTAAATGTCTTATGTACCCGATTGGTTTGGGTGGATTCTGAAAAATAAAAACTAAAGTAAAAAATACAAAATAAAGGAATTTTTATATTCTCAAAACCCCAATATTTAAAATATAGAAACATGATAAACTAAATTAATTTCAATAAAGTATTAAATTGAAAACATTGATAAATAGAATTAAAATTAAAATTTATTATAATAAGATAGATTAAATTTATTTAAATTTGAAAAAACTCAATTCTATTTTAATAAAACAAAAATTCTCACACCCAAGGGTCATAAAAAAATATGTCAACTAATTCTCAGTAGAGATAAATGCAAGAGTAATATCACTTTTTGAGTGTGTTCTCACATGAAATGATGCCTTAAATATATATGTTTCATTCTAGAATGATTTATTGTATTCTATGAGATTGTGATAGCACAAGTGCTACCAAATTTGATAGAAACTTGATAATAATTTTATCCAAAATCCATTAAGTTTTGTTTCATGAAAAATACATGTACAGAAAAACTACCAAAAAAATATATTCTACTTAATTAGTAGATAATGTGATAATGTATTGTATATTACTATACCAGGATACCAAGGATTTACCTAAAAAATAAAGGTTCCTATGGTTTTTTTCCTATATATTATACATATAGAAAATTTGACTTTAGAATATGAATTTAGATTAAAATCATAAGTTTTTAGAAAAAGTAAGTAAAGAGAAATTCTTCCTTTTAAATAACTTAAAATTATATTGGAATGTTTTAAATGAGATTCTTTAGGGTTTTATTGAAAAATAACACAAATAATAACTATAAACATAATCTCTATTCTATAAGTAGTAAAATCCTATAGACTCCCAATTATTCTTCTATATATCATGTCATAAACTAGTTTCATAGCTTCATCAAAGTCAATCTTTTCATTAGACTTCATAGTAATTTTATTAACTTTACCACTTCTGAGTCCAAATATTTTATGTAAGTAAAGAATATATTTTATTTGATTTATTAAATTCACAAAATATTTTTGATTATTCTAAAATTATATAAAATAATTTAACCCACCCATCATGCTCATTTCAAATTCCTTTTTCATATGTTTTAAAAATTCATTACACATTTTTCTATTTTAAGAACAAAAAATAACATCATCAACATATATCTAAACTAAAAACATATTTGAAGATTAGGCTTTCTTAAAAAGAGTATAATCTTCCTACCACTAAAAAAATATTTTTTAGAATAAAATAACCTAAACATTTATACCAAGCTATGGTTTCTTATTTGTGGCCATAAAGATATTTGGTATGTTTAAGTAATGAAATTTGAAAAAGAGTATTTTCAAAACCATAAGGTTGTTAAACATATAATACCTCCATAAAAACCATTTAAAATCATATTTTACATCCATATAAAACAATTTAAAAATAATATATGATGCATAGGCTAGAAGAATCCTAATGACCTATAATCTAGCTATAGGTGTAAAGGTATCTTTAGAATCTATAAATTCTTCTTGGTTATAACCTTTATCTACTAATCTATCCTTATTCCTAGTGATCAATCTATGATAATCCTCTTTATTCCAATAAAACCATTTCCTCATATATTAGGATAGTTAGAGGGTTTATTAACTAATTCCCATACCTTTTTCCTTTTTTATCGGTTTAATTTCACTTTTATTTCAATACCCCAATTATCATCTCTTAATTATTTTTGTATAGCCATAGGTTCTAGTTTACATTAAAAGGTAGAAAACTCTAAAATATTTCCAATACTCCTTATAGTCCTAATAACTTCATATAAGCTTACTACAACAATTTATAAGTGATGGTTATTAAGGGCTCTAGGTTATCTACGTAGCACACTTTTTGGTTCACTAGTATCCAAAATTTCAAGATTTCGTTCTGGAAAAAAAGTATATAATCATCATCTATTTTTTAATTTAAAAGATGGGTTCAAATACCATGTTTTCAAAGAATTAATTATCTCATCAATTTGAGTCATTTTGTGATCAAAAGTATCACTTTCATAAAATTTCACATGTGTTGAATATTAAATAATCTTTTGAATTTTTTTTAAAATCTCTATATGCCTTGGAAGTAGTAGAATACCAAAGGAATATTCCTTAATCAGCCATTGGATCAAATTTACCAAGATTAACCTTGTTTTTTAGAATATAAACATTGAATCCAAACTCTTTATTGTATCCAAATTTTGGATTTGTATTATTTTATTGCCCATTTGGTTTTTTCTTCAAAATATGCCTTATTAGAAATCTGTTTATAAGATAACATGTTATATTTATAGCTTCATCCAAAAAATGTGTTCCAAAGTTATATTCACATACCATTTTTTTGAAATTTCTTACAAATACTTATTCCTCATTTTGACAACACCATTTTTTAGGTTTCCTCAGGGCAGAAAAATTGTGTTTCATACCATGTTTTGAATAATATGAATTGAACTCATGGTTTAAAAATTATCCTCCATGGTCACTTCTTAAAGAAAAAAATTTGGAATATTTCTCTTTTTTAACTAACCTACCAAAAATTATAAAAATAGAGTAGGATTAACTTTTAACACAAAAAATAATAACCCAAGTAATTTTAGAAAAAAATCAAAAAATACACAATGAAAAGATTTTCCACTTAGGCATGAAATTATAGATGGCCCAACCAAATCCATATGAATAAGTTTTTGGGTCCCATAAGTATAAACTTCTTTAATTGGTTTAAAAGATGAATTATTTTTCATACCTATATGGAATGCAATACATGGATTCTTTTTATTCAATATATGTTGAGGTAGATTGGGAAATAAATTTTTTTCAGATAATTTTCCCAAAATATAGACATTAAAATGTCCCAATATTCATTCCAAATTTCAAGATTCATTTTCTTCATCATTTAAATATGTCACTTTTTTGTTCTAATCAAATAATGAAGATCTAGAGTATAGAAATTCTCTGTTCTAGGTTCCATAAATTTAATAATTTTATCATACAGAACTGGACATGCATTATTTGAAAAATCAACAAAATATCCTTATCAAAAATTTAAGAAATACATATAAGGTTATTATTTAATCATTACACTTATACAAATTTGTTGATAAGGATTGATATTTTATTACTAAATGATCCAACTCCCTTAATTTTTCCATTAGCATTATCACCAAAAGTGACATAACCCTTATCGATTTTTATTAGGGAGTTGAAGTTAGAGAAATTGCACTCATATGATTTGAGAATCAAATTTCCATATACCATCATTCATTAATGATATTAGACCATTTTTCTGAAAATTATAAATCAAACAAGAAAACATTTTGGTACCCATATTTTCTTAAGTCCAACAATGTTAGCAACAAAAGATTTGGGAAACGAAATCTGTTTGTGCTGTCCAAAAAATACAGTAATAAATTTTTATTTATTTTTAAATAAAATAATTTTTAACTCTAAAAAATTAAGTGATTTTAAAAATAAAATAGTTTTCATAATTTACTAACTCTCTATAACAAAAATAATTAATTTTAGACAGTTTCTTTTACTTATAACTAGGCACAAAATAGTTTTTATAAAAAAAATTCAAATTCCCTTATCGTTAAAAACTTATTTTTCTGAGACTTATTATTTAAAATGATTTTTTAAAATAGATTTCAAGTTTTTTAAAAACACTTGAAACATTTTCTAAGTTATAGGCTTATTTTTTCAAATTTTTAATTTTATTTTCATGTTCAAGGAACGATGAAACATAATTTTCTACCATGGTTTTTAAATGAAAAATTTGTTTATTTATGTCTTCTTTCTCAATTACCATATCATTTTTGGATATTTAAAGATATTTTTTTTATTTTTGAAATATTAAAACTTATCTTAAAATATAGTACAATATTCATTTACTTGTCAATATGGGAAATTTTTATTTTCATATTTAAAATCACACTCAAAAGAATAATATGAATGTACCTAATTAGAATATTTCATAAATAACATATTGGACTTTTGATTAGAATGTTACGACTTTGATTCTAAAGATGTTACTCACTAAAATCTTTATGATCACTCAATTTCCTTATTATATTTCTTTTTATAACTAATTTTATTTAAGTACATTTATTTATTTATTTCTATTGTCATGTAGGTGTGGACACTCTAGTTTAATGTGTCCAAGAATTTTTCCATTCATAGAGTCTCACTTCCTTAGAGTTACGAAAAAACTTCTTATATTTGTTGAAGGGTTTATTATAATCATTTCTCTTGTTATATATTTTGTAACATCCTATAAAAGTGATAAAGTTCATTGGATGAAATAGAACTACTTGATGTATCTTCAAAAAATGAGGTAGATATTTGAATTTCTTTTCACTTTTTGTCATCTTTTAAAGTTGATACATTTAGAGTATAATTATCCTTCTTAAATAATCTATTCTATACAGCTTCAGCTTCTATATATTTCCCACACCTCATTAAAGTTATAATAATATCCTTTCTTTTAAAATTCATAACTTCTATAGTTTTTCTAATAGAATTTTAAATCACAACCCATCTTGCTTGTATAAATATTAGGATTTTTAGAGCTTGATATGGATTAGAAATAGTTGCTACTAAAGTAGAAATAATATTTAAAAATTATATAATAATTCTATTAAATTTTTTGATTCTCTCTCTTTCTTACATTATGAAGGTTTCAAACTTCGGTTTGATTGTATTGTACTTGAGAGCTTTCAGATAATCAATACCTTTATAATAAACTGCTTTGATAGTATACATTTCATGGGATATTTAGAATGGATAGAATCATTTTAACTCATCTAGGCCTAGTTCACATATTATCTCTTTCATTAATTTTGTGTTTAGATCATAACTAGCTTTGGCGTCACCATCCCAAGTTTCTGGTTGTTTCTTTTTAATTTTATAAGTCTTCACAACTTTGAGATGAACCTTTCAACCAAGGTTATTTAGATAAATGATCATCAACACCTTCCATAAACCATGATTCTCACCATTAAAATAGGTTGCTATTACCATTGACATACCTTCACTTTTTTCAATCATAGTATCCATTTGAAATAAGTTCATTATAATTTAACCTTTGACAATTGATAACTCAAGAGCCACAAACTTTGAAACCAATTATTATCAAAGAAAGTTTTACCGTAAACTCAAGAGGGGGGGGGTCAATTGTGTTCTTGAAATTTTCGACACTCAGAATACCACCCACTATTATATATGATTAACTTCTAAAATTTTATTTAACATAAGTATCTTTGGAAAAAAAAGAAAAAAAAAAGAAAAGAATCATACATAGAGATTTATAGTGTTTTGGGGAACCAAAATCTCCTAGTCTACTCCACCAATGCTCAATTCCATGATCATGGTAATTTTCACTAGAAAATTATATTTCCTAAGGTATGTATGTCCTTTTTCTATGGAAAAAACTATGTGAATGAATATGATACCTATTACAACAATACTTGAGATTTTAATCGGGCACTAGTAAGGCTTTTCAAACCATTGCCTTCAAGTTTATTTTTCCAGAAACATTTTACAATGAGAGATATGTTAAACCATAGTGTTTACATTTTTAATTTATAGTTGTAAATTATAACAAACAGAAGGAATAAATCTCTAGGAGATATGATAAGAATAGACAAAATCTCAATGAGTTTATTTTGAGCAGAAAATATTGATCAATAAAACACAATTATAGATTAAAAATCTTCCTCTTATTCTCAGGTAAAATAGAGATGCGCATAAGATCTTTGAGAGAGATTAAGAGCTCTTAGAATCATAAGAAGGTACTTTTGTTCTAAAAATTTCTTCCCCATTTTACAATTACTTGAAAAATCATTCACAACTTCTATATTATCTTTTCAAAATACCTTGAAAATAGAAAATAAGAATAAATTATACTTTTATATATTTACTTTCTAAGTACAAGATTCTTATTATAATCATTTTTACCATAAATAGTTAATCCAACATTTATATATTTCATAGAAGCCCTAAAATACCACTCAAGTAATTTAATGATATTGTCTATAGGTTACAGATTGACTTAGCAGATCATAGATTGCCACAAAACCAATTTCTATATTTAAATTCACATAGATAATTTTATATATGTAGCCAAATTATCTACCCAGCTGAATTATCATAGGCCTCTTTCACATAGCTGCTTTTATTTACGTAGAAAATATGTCCACATATATGAATTTTCATCACATATCCAAATTGTTTATGTAGGAATTTTACTCACATATCCAAAATTGACGTAGCCAATCGGAACCATGTAGGATATTTAACCAAATATCCAATTCATGTAGCTGATTATTCCATTTAACAGATTGATCTACCTATCGGATGGATCATGTAGATTATTGATCAACATAGGTGATTTCCACTTATCCATTTCCATGAGGTAACTAATTTATGTAGGATAATACTTCACATAGTTTGTTTACATAGGTGAATGATCACATATATGATTTACCTAAGAGAATTATCATGTAACTAACTATTTAAATGGACAAATGCTTTCATGTAGGTGATTTCTCCAAACGTAGGTAAATTTCATCAAAAGTGTCCATAATTATATATTTAATGAATTTAACGACCAAAACACTTAAAATGAGATAAAAACTGATGAATACACTTAAAAAAACATCATTAATATATTAATGGGTATTTAAGATCATCAAAAATTAAAGTATTTGGAATATGTTTGAACAATATTAGTATTTCAATATTTTTCCCATGTGCAATACTTTTCCCATTTCATAAGATATTTTTTATTTTTTATGATTCATGTTATTTAATTACTACTCCCCATTTCATAATACTTTTGACTTTTCCAAAAATTGCAGATCTCCTAAGATGAAATTTTTTATCTATTGCAACTGTTTTTTTTTGATGCAAGAAGATGGAGTGAAAATTTTCTATAGATACTTAAATGGGTAGAGTTTGAGGTTTTTAAAAAGGTTTTTTAGTATATTGTAGGTAGAGGCTGCTTGACGTTTTAGAAGGATCCAAGTAGATATACCAAAGCAGGTCAATACCTTAGGAAACCATAGTTAATTAGGATACTTAAGAATGTATGAGGTTTTGAAGATGGAGAAAATTGAATATTAATGGACATGTTTCGAGAATGAATTGAGCTAAATTGGGAATATCCTTCTAAATAGGTAGTATCTGAACCTTAGAAAATTAATCCAATTTATATATCCATTCCATAATATAGATGGATATTGATTTATCAGACATGTATAAATCTGAGTTTGAGGGAAGTAGGTTTCGTAACACCTTAAATCCAGAAATGTAGAGCTGGTGTTTAATTTATTAGATTGGTATAAGATGCAATGGATATCATCACATAAAATCATTCAGTTTAGAAATATTTGAAAACTAGATATATACATTATTCCTATATTACATTGGATATATAAAAACATAGAATATTAAAAAAAATCTAATCCTTGAAATCATTCAAAATATCCATCTTCATATATTGGGGAAAGGAAAAAAATAAAGGGTGAGATCAGATGCTTAGTAAATGTTATGTATAGTGGATTTTATCATGAGTAAATAAAGAATAATCAATATGGTAGAGTGGATAGTAAAAACACATTCCATTCGATCAACAACTAGAATTCGATAAACCTCCATAGATAATACTATCATAAAAATAACATGGATAATGGAAACTAAATTCTTTAAAAAGGAAATTTATAATTATAGATATTCTTAATCATGGTCTTTCAACCAAGATATCAGGAGTCTTAACATCAAAGCCTATCAAGGAAGACATTATTCTTAATAAACGGGTAGGTTTAAACCAAATACCCATTTAATATAGCATGTATTTTTATTTTTCTCATGAGACCTATCGATGCATCTAGGGGATATCTATAACCCCCCCCCCCCCCCATCACTTACACATCCTATTCATTCCTTATATATTTAATGATCAATAAAATTCATTCTAAAAATTCTTTATAAATGAATAATTATCTATCTTGAATTAATAATAAAGAATATCAATATTTCTTCATTGAATGAAATAAATTTCTTAATAATATCCCTTAAACTAATGTTGTATATAGAAAGGGTATATATTTGAAACATCGTCAAATTATTGTAAATGATTCAAAATTCCACCATGATATTAAAAATATGGACATGAAGGATAAAAGTAATGTCCAATGAATAATGGAGAGTGATAGTAAATATGATCACAAGAAACTTAATGATCTCAAAATAAGGTGTAATTCGTTATCCGTAAAGGATGAAAAACGAACATTGATTAAAAAAAATGCAGGTTTTCTTAAAAAACCAGTCCTTTAGAAAATAAAATATAAGAAATACATTAAAAATAACTTCCTTATAACTTCATGTAAGGACGAAGTTATAAATCACTTTTCAAAATTATTTTCATTCCTTTAAGAAAATAAAACATTTTTCTTCTAATATCATTTTAAATAAAAATTCCAAAAATATTAGGAAAAACATTTTCTTTGAAATTAAACATAAGAAATTATAAAGGATTCTTTAGAAAAAAGTAGTAGTCATGACTTCGGGAAAATTTGTTCGTGTGATGTATATTAAATCAAATATCTCATTTATACTTTTGGTAAAAATTAACTCATTCAGAAAAATATAAAGAAAATTCATTTTAAAAAAATTTATAAAAAGGTTACAATATGTAAAAATGAAATCAATAATTCATTAGATAATAGTTAAAACATTATTAAAATATTTTAATATATACATGGGAAAAAATTATTTGGATAGAAAACATTAAAATAATATTTTGAAAAGAAAGTCCATTACAAGTTACTTACTTATTTATTCTTAGTAAAAAAGAGAATAAATGGAAGATGAACATATAAAACCCACACATAACCACATAATAGAAAAATACATGTGGTTGTAGAGCATATAATTCTACCAAATAAAATTTGAACATAATCAATCCTGAAATAAAATGGGATTATAACCGAAATCCATTACCTTGGGCCACCACTTAGTCATACATATTTGATCCCCATAAATAATGAATTTAAATTTGTTAAATAATTTTTTAATTAACCCTTTTAATTTTTATTCTATTTTAAATACTTTTCAAAAACAATTTTATATCCTTTAATTCAATAGACCTTTCTCACATTGACCACTTTAAGGATTTCTAGTAAATTTATCTAAAATTACTTCATTATACTGTCCATGGGTAAAGGTGTTATGAAATGGTTACATAATCTCAATAATTTTAATAATTTAAGGAATATAATTTTTATTTTTTATATAAAATTTTATAATCATCCATTTATAGTGGTAATATAATAATATATCACTTCGCTTTGTGAAGGATATAGTCTCCATGTACGCACAAGTGACATTATAATTTTTCAATGGATGGAAGGGTAAGGGGGTAGATGATATATTATATTTAAATAATCAAAATTATTCAATAAATATAATATATATTTATTTAATCCCAAAATTAATACCATCAATGTAAAATGGTGATGAAAAAATAATTACATTGCTACGTAGTGACAGTAGGACGTACGTATGCGTAAGCGATGTTTTCATTTTCCTTGGGATGGAAAGAAGATGGAAATTTTTTATCCCATAATAAAAATAACATCTTAGTATATTTTTGATGTTGTAGTCATTATTTTATTTTGGATATGATATATTTAGAGGAAGGAGAAGGAGAATTAAACTTTGAAAGAGTCTAGAAAGATGACTACCTCTTCTTTGAGAGACCTCATTCGGATTACATATTAAGAATGATTAAGATTATCTTAGGGTAAGAAAATGTTCTCAAGAATGAAGTAAATGAAGGTATAATGGTTTTTTGGTACTTCTAGTTTGAGTTAGATGGCTCATAGTCTTTGAATAAGGGAGGAGTTTATGCTCCCTTTTATAAGTGAGGGAAGGGACACACATGGAATTATTTAAAATATTTTATTAATATAATGTAATTTTATTTTCAATTTGATTAAAAAATTTCATGGATTGAAATTTTATAAGGTTAATATTGAAATTAAACCAACAAAAAAGGTTTAACCACGTTTTATTATTATCTTGAAGCCTTATCCATTTATTTTTAACCCTTTAAATCCATTTTTCCCTTGACTGAGGTGATAAATATTTACCATAGTTATTGTTTCTTAAGATAATAAATTAAGTTTTTCTTATTACATAAAATTAATTCTGATGATTAAAAATATAGAATGAATTTTACATAATTCAAATCCTATGACGTGAATAAATTAATTCTAATATATGTTCAAAAAAATCAAAGAAAACTATTTTTAGAAAAATATTTATTTTAACATAAAAATAATTTTACAGTAAAATAAAGAACATTTTTTATTCAAATGGAATTAATTAGATTATGTTATATCAAAAGAGACTTATTTATCTAAAAAACTAAAAAAATTAATGTAGCCATATAAATAATTGATTAATAGAAAAAATAATAGTTTTTATTTAAAGAAAAACAATACTTTAATTTGCAAAAAGTTAAGAATATACATTTATTGTCAAAATTATACTTTTTTGAATTATATTACTTAGATAATAAATATTTTTCCAATAAAATGGTTTTATAAACATTCTTGTTATTCTTATATCATTATAGTGTCATAAATATAGAAGTATTGTAAATTCAATATTTTTTTACTATTCACCAAAAAATCAACTATTTTTTAAAAATATAAAAAATTCGTCCTATTATAATTTTGGAATTCTAAATAAAAATATGGAATTTATTTTGTAAAATTAAATTTAGAAAATTTTGTAATTTAGGTTTTAACCACATTCTTGATTAAAGTTATATGTATTATGTTATTGTTTATTTAAAAATAAAAGCTTAGTTACTATAATTGAATCTTGATCATTACATTATTCAGTACTTAAAAAAATATTTCATCCTTGAAATTTACAAAATGAAACATTAATAATAGATGTGGTTAGTTATTTATCAAATATTTTCCTAGTTTCCTTGTTTCCTCTTTTATTTAATTATTTCTCAAAAGTACCTTCACTAGTGAAGTAATCTGATTCCACAACACTTGTTCTATAGTTTCAAGAATCTAGATAGGCTCTTCACAGTAAGATATATCTGGTTCTAAATATATTTCCTTATAGTTAATAAAATTCATTGGGTATAGCATGTACTTCCTTGATAAATATATATGAAATACATCCTGAAATTTAAAGAGGATGGGTGGAATTTTGAAATGGTATGCCATAACTTCAAAGATTTCCATAATTTCAAAAGGTTTGATGTACATATGTCTAAGTTTCCCATTATTTCCAAAAAATATAACACCCTTACAAAAAATACCTTTATGAAAATAATATCTCCATATTAGAATTCTAAATCCTTCCTTTTGTTATCCGCATAGATGTTTTTCCTTCTTTAGGATGCCTTCATATAACTCTAAATAATTATCACATTCACTATTGTGTCCTAAATAAGTTATGAGCCTTAAAGATTCCTATCACTAAATTTATCCCAAAAATTTGGTGCATGAAATCTTTTATTTTATAGTTTTTCATATTGTTCCATTTGAATTCTCGAATGGATGCTATTATTATAAGCCGATTCAACCAAAGTTAAAGACTGGTCTAATGTACCTTGAAATTCAAGTAATGATGACCTAAACATGCCTTATAATGTCTAAATAGTCCTTTTAGATTGTTAATATGGTTTAGGATGATAAAAATTTCTCAAATATAGCTCAGAGTTGAAATAATTCTTAATAATTTTATAGAATTACACTGTAAATCACAGGTAATGACCAGATACAATCGAAAGTGCACTATGGGAAAAATGGCTTTTTGCGACGAGTTATTTGCGACAGGAATAAATCTCATCGCAAATAGTCCGTCGAAGAGATTATTTGCGATGGGAGCATCGACCCTTCGCAAATAATTAGTTATTTGCAACAAGACTTGGGGTTCCCATCGCAAAAAGTTAGGTGCGGTTTGCGCGTCAAACCGCGGGAAGTTTACTTGTGATATAGAATTTCCACGTCATAAATAGTTTCTCCACGGGTCACTATTTGCGACAAGTCTCATCACAAATACCCGGCGGTGGTAAATACTACTTGTGATGGGATGTTGCCCCGTCGCAAATAGTGTGTCGGCAGGCCATTATTTGCGACAAGACCCGTCGCAAATACCCTTTTAACCGCCGACAGTAATTAATGCGGCCGAAGGTCTTTGCGACGGGACCTGTCACAAATAGTACTGTCACAACAAATATAACCTATATATATCCCCATCCGTTTTTTCATCCTTCCCCTCAATTTCTACTTTCTCTCTCCCTCTCTAAACCCTAATTTTAGAGTGAAAATTTCTCTAAGTTAGTTTTTTTCCGAAGAAGTTGTGAAGCCGTCTACACCTATAAGAGATCAAGATTATATGTTTTTTTGTTTTATTTAATTTAGTATTTATTTCATTTTTTATATTAATTTTAATTATTGTTGAATAGTTGTAATTAAATTACATTTAGATTGTTCTGTTGTCAGTATTTATTTGTAATAATAAATTGAAATTATTAGTACTATTTCCTAGTAATTAGTATTAATTAATAATTATTAAAGATAATTAGTAATTTATATAAATAATTAGCGACAATTAGTTATTAGTAGACGTAATTTGCAGTAATTAATAGTAATTAACGCTAATTAGTAATAATTAGGGGTAATCAGTAATAATTAGCGGTAAATTGTAATAATTAGCTGTAAATAGTAATAAGTAGGAAAAATAGTAATAATTAGGAAAAAATAGTAATAAATACTAATAATTAGTAATAAATATTTACAATTAGTAATAAATACTAATAATTGGCAATAAATAGTAATAATTAGTAATAATTAGTAATCAATAGTAATAAATAATAACAAATAGTAATAATTAGTAATAATTAGTAATAAATAGTAATAATTAGTGATAAATAGTATTAAATAGTAATAAATAGTAATAAATACTAATAAATACTAATAAATACTAATAAATAGTAATAAATAGTTATAAATAGTAATAATTAGTAATAATTAGTAATAATTAGTAATAATTAGTTATAAATAGTAATAAATAGCTATAATTTACAGTAATTAATAGTCATTAATACTAATTAGTAATAATTTGGGGCAATTAGTAATAATTAGCGGTAAATAGTAATAATTAAGAGAGCATAATTAATAGCTGTAATTTGCAGTAATTAATAGTAATTAATGCATTAGTAATAATTAATTATAATTAGTTATAGTTAGTAATAGTTAGTAATAGTTATTAATAATTAGTAATAATTAGTAATAATTAGTAATAATTAGTAATAGTTAGTAATAGTTAGTGGTAGTTTGTAATAGTTAGTAATAATTAGTAATAATTAGTAATAATTAGGAATAATTCGGAATAATTCGGAATAAATAGTAATAAACAGAAATAAATGGTAATAAATGGTAATAATTGTTAATAATTAGTAATAATTAGTAATAATTACTAATAATTAGTAATAATTAGTAATAAATAGTAATAAATAGTAGTAATTAGTACTAAATAGTAATAAATAGTAATAAATTGTACTAAATAGTAATAATTTGTAATAATTTGAAATAATTAGTAATATTTAGTAATAATTAGTAATAATTAGTAACAATAAGTAATAATTAGTAATAATTAGTTATAACTTGTAATAAGTAGTAATAATTAGTAATAAATAGTAATATTCAGTAACAATTAGTAGTAATTAGGAATAATTAGTAATAATTGGTAATAAATTGGAATAAGTAGGAAGAAATATGAATAAATAGGAATAAATAAGAGTAAATAGGAATAAATATGAATAAATAAGAATAAATAGGAACAATTAGTAATAATTAGTAATAATTAGTAATCATTATGAATAAATAAGAATAAATAGGAATTAGTAGGAAGAATTAGGAAGAATTAGGAATAAATAGGAATAAATTGGAAAAAATATGAATAAAATTAATTGTAATAAATTTTAATAAATTTTAATAAATTGTTATAAATTGTAATAACTTGTCACAATTTCTAGTGGATTGGTGGAACTCGTTTTTCTCGACGACTCTTCTCCTTTCAACTCTCACTTACTCAAAACATTATAAAAATTGTTCTTTTACATATACATATCTAATCTTGTATGCACGAGTTTGGATATGAATTCGTAGGACCACATTTTTTAAAATGTTTTTAGGCAGTGATAGTTACAAGAAGATGATTCATCGATTAAAAGGGGTCTCTTTTGTCTGATACCTCATTTACTTGCATATTTCTTACACTGAAATCACAATCAAGAATCAGCTCGGAGGTACGTTTATACATTCTCGTATGCATGAGAATGGATATGCATACATTCAAGCAGATTCTTCATTGTGATTTCAGTGTGAGAAGTTTTCAAGTAAATGAACCATCGCATAAAATAGTAGTTGTTAATCCACTGGAAATTGTGTTGCATGTAATTAATGGTAATTATTAAGAAGTGGTTTTAAAAATTTATCTTCTGTTTTTGGATAGTGTTTTTCTCATTTCGAAATATTCAAAAAGAGTAATAATTTTATATTTTGTAGAAAAATATGGAACAAGGAAGTTGACAATAGTAATTATTAGATGATCACGCTTGGATAAATCAGCATAGAAATCCAAACAGTTCTCGTTTAAATCCTATATATATTACAGGTGTTGAATCTTTCTTATCATTTGCATTATCAAAACTATAATTTGTTTTAGAATGCACAATTAAGTGTCCTAGTAAAAAATGTTCTATAAGAACGTTTGACGCATTTGATAACGTTGGGGGACATCTTTTTCATTTCTGTTTTCAACCAGATTATGTTTTTTAGTATCAACACAATGAATGCATTTCCATATAATATACTAATAATTTTATTCTGGATCCATCACGGTGTCAAAATTTAGCACAAGATGTTGCAAGTCCATCTATTCAACAAATTGAAACTTAGGATGACATTGATTTAACTCCTGAGTTGTCACCAACTGAATTTTATGATTTTTTGAGGTCTGACGATGATGTATTATATCCTGGTTGTAGGATAAGTAAATTAGAAGCGATTGAAAAAAAATATTATATTAAATCAGATAATTCAATGTCAAAAAACTCTTTTTATCAGATATTTTCTTTGGTTAAAACGCTGTCACCTAAAGGAAATGTGTTGCCTATAAATTAATATGAGAGAAAGATGCTAGTTCGTAATCTAGGACCTTGTTATCAGAAGATTCATGCATGTCCAAATGATTGGATCTTATATTCTAATGAAAATGAGTCTTTGGATAGTTTTCCCACATGTGGACAATCGTGGTATAAAGAAGCTCAACTATGGATGTTTAGATAAATTCCAATAAAATAGTTGAGATATTTCCCTCTTACACCTAGGTTGTAGCATTTATTTATTTCTCATAACACAGCGTCAATGATGTCATGGAACAAAAACAAGATGTCAATTGGTAATATCTTGAATCATCCATCAGATGATGATTTATAGAAATATTCTAACCGAGTGCATCCGTCTTTTTCTTTAGAAGCCCAGAACATGCAATTAGGTCTTTCTATGGAAAATTTCTGTCCATTTGGTTCTTATGGTATTCATGTTGGTCTATCTTTATAACTCGGTACAATTTACCTCCAGGGATGTTGATGAAGGAGCCCTATATCTTTTTGACCTTATTAATCCTAAGACATCTGAAAAAGAATATTGATGTTTATTTGAAATCATTGATTGAATAGTTAAATTCATTATGGAGTAATGGTGGTGGTACACATGTTGTTGCTGTGAAAAAAAATCATATTAAAAGCTGCATTTATGTGGATAACTAGTGACTAATCGGCATATGGAATGTTATCTGGCTAGAGTACACATGGTCTGAAATCATTTCCTTACTGTATGAAAATATCATATCGCGGAGGTTAATGAATCCAAAAGTAGCTTACACACTATCCAAATAGAGTCACTTATTATTTTGTCAGTGGATTGAATATTTGAGTCTTCCAAATTGTTATGCTTCTAATTTAGGAAGATTTGTTAAGAATGGTCATATTACCAGATTAAAAAGTCATGGTTGTCATGTTATAATGGAAAGACTTATAACGATTAGATTGAGAGGATTATTGAATTCAAGGATTTGGGATTCGATAAAATACATATAATATTTCTTTCGAGACATTTGTGCGGTGACGAAAGACTATGATGCACTAAGTAAACTGGAAGAAGATGTGGTTGTAATTATATGTAAACTAGAAAAAATCTTCCCGCAAGATTTCTTTGACTCAATGGAACATCTGATATTACATTTTCCACATGAATCTAAATTTGGAAGTCTAGTACAATTTTGATGGATATACCCATTCGAGACTTGCATGTAGAAATTAAAGAAAAAGGTTTGTAACAAAGCATCAATTGAAGTTTCAATTGCTAAATCTTATTTTCAAGAGAAAATTTCTTTTTTCTGCTCTCATTATTTTGAATCTGAATATCCTTAAAAAACCGCATGGGATAAAATGAGGGGAATGTTGATGATGAAATGGACAATAAATTATCCATTTTTAATCATCCAGAGCTTGGATTCGGTGGAGTTCATGAATGATGGATTTGAGATGATGAACATCACAGAGTTTATACATAAGTTCTCCTCAACTATAAAGAAATGGCATCATTTGTACTATGAGTGCTTCTATCACTTATTCTATAATTTATCTTATAGTAAGTAAACTTATTTTATTTTTAGGTTATATGATAAACATATCAAAAAAACCTCTATAAATTATAGAAGCTTCTCTTGAAGAACTCAGAGAATTGTTTTTCTTAATGGTTTCAAAAACTGGTAACATAAATTACTGATGGTTTAACATATCAATTCAGTTTATTATTTATTATATTCATAATTTTTTTAAAAAATTTCAGGTGTCTAAACATGCTGATAAAATTGACAAGCGACTGTGTATATTGAGTAACCCACCATTCAAAATGGATAAATCTTATAATCAATATGTTGTGAATGGTTTTCGATTTCATACAAGTACATATGGGGAATTAAAAAAACAATGAACATTAGAGTTTTCTTGAGAGGATCACATCATAGAGAAACTGAAGTTAACTTTTATGGCATGCTCAATGAAATTATTGAAATGTGTTATCTAGTACAAAATTACATAACAATGTTTAAATGTCGGTTGTTGGATACTGAGAGAGGCTTGAGTGTTTATCCGACTCATGGAATCATCGATATTAAATATAAAAGTCTTATTGTAGTAAATAAACCATTTTACTATATCAACAAGCATATCAAATTTATTATACAAAGTACTATGCTACATCAAGAGACCTGAGTGATTAGTGGAGAATAATAAAAATGAAAGCTAAGGAAAATCAGTTTACTCAAAATGAATGTGGTTTTGCAGAAGTTTAAGGAATTTAAATTTTTCAAGATAATACTCAAAATAAATCTTTTCACAAAGAGACATAAATATCGATGATGGAACCCAACAATTAAGGGTCGATAGTGACGATGTTGTTAATGATGTTAAAAATGAATTTGAAATGACAAGAGATGATGAAACTAAAACTCATATAGATGTTGATGATACCGAGGAGGAATATGAAATCATTGACATCATCAAATATGAAGATGATGATGAAGGTGAAAATTGACACTGTTAAATGCCAATTATAATCATAACTAATATATATCTATATATAATAGTTATTTTCAACTATTTACTAACAACAATCCTTTTGTGTTTTAAATGGATCCTGATCTACTTCGGAGTTGCACGAGGCCGATTTACCTTTTGATGAGGAGGATTTGGGATCATCTGAACCTCAGCCTACTAGGTTCAGGGGGTATGCAGAGGGGGTGCAGTCTTGCACGATTGATGATTCCTGACCCTATCCTTGAGCAACGTCCATATCGTGGCTTCGATCCATGCACGTGGATCTATAGTAACCTGTGTATTTTAGTTAGCTTTCATTAATTTATTTATCTACTAATTTTATGATTATTTATTATTTTTCACAATATTACGCATGTATCTTTTGGATAGGGGAGGATTATCTTGCACAATTATTTTTCTCATCCATGGATCACATGGGAATAGATTCACATAACTCGGCATGTTCAATCATTGGCTGGTACATAAATAAATAATATTTATATTGACATTTATTTCATTAAAAACTTGATATTATAAATTATTTATAGGGTTTATAGTATCCCATCGATGATAGCATGCGTGAATCTATACACGCGGCATGAGTGGTGTCTATGCGTGACCATTTCCATCAGTTTTTGCACAATTTGGGAAGGATGACCATGAAGAAAGCAGGAGTGACAGCATTTGATGAGTCATGTAGAGCCCACCAACTAGAGTAAATTTCATCTCACGTTTTGGGACTGATTATGTTCACATTGGTTGGGTGGTGGATTTCAAAGGAGATCTTCATTTGCACCATAAAACCAAGGAAGACAAGAAATGACACATCGAGCTGGTAGTCATACATTCGATACGCATAGAGAGAATATAGTGAATATCTTTTTTAAATATTTTATATAACTTTACATATAAAAAGATTATTTTATATTCATATAGGCAGTCGAACAACCCGATATTACAGAGTACAACGTTCATCGGAGGATGTACAGTGATCTAGCCATTGGAGAGATTAGAGGTGATCACCATCATCAAATCGTGGTCAGTATTATTTCTTTTTTAGTTTGAAAATTAACTGCATATAATATTTTTCACTATTTTAATTTCAAATTGGAATTGAAGGATTCATATGAGGCCACGACCTCTCAAACACAGGCAGAGAGTCTGGCCGATATGGCTGATCAGACTAGTGTCCACCATTTTGATGAGGCGATATGGATGTAGGAGACCCAGTGTGCCTTCAAGAAGGACCAAGTAGTTGGTATCAGCTCTAATTTTTCTCCTAGGACTTATTATGGTACTACTGTAATGTCGACGTCTAGCTTGAGAGGATCTCTTGGAGTGGAAACATCTTCTGGTTCACAGTATCAGGAGTAGAGGTGAGCTAAAAGTGAGCTTATAGAGAGTTTGCAGAAGCAACAAGAAGAGATGTGTCAGCCACATCAGCAACAACAGTAGTACAAGGAGGATATGAGTTGATGGAAATAGTTGTAGTGGAACAACATGAGGATGATATGTGTCGACGGTAGCAGTAGCAGCACTAGCATATGGAGTAAATGCACCCTATGACTCGTAGTTTAGGGATGGAGTTTCCTCCACTATCTCCTTCAGCCTCTCCACCTCCTCCAGAAGACTATCCCCTCTAGTGATCTTTTTATTATGTTAAAAACATTTGAATTCAAGATTTATTATAATATAAACTATTTACAATTTCTGTCTTTTATATTTATGAGAATATTGCATAATTTAATTTAATTTTTATTATTTTTATTATTTTATTATTTTATTATTAGTATTATATTTTTTAATATTTTTTTATTTTTCTAATAAGAATAATAATATTTTTTATTTTTTATTTTTTTGAGAATATTGAGAATATTAATATTTTTTTATTTTTTTTATTTTAATATTATTAATATTATATTATCATTATTCATAATTCTATTAAATATATATTTTTTATTTTATTCAGTATTTGCGACAGGACCTTTTGCGATGGGACCCTGTTTCAAATAGTTTATATATATATATTTTAAATTAGTATTTGCGATGGAAAAAAGGGCTCGTCGTAAATACTTTTTTGTGACGGGCCAGTCACAAAAGGTTTAGATATATATAAAATATATAAACAAAGAATTATTTGCAACGGGACAACAGGTCCGTCGTAGATACTTTTTGGGATGGGCCGGTCGCAACCTGTTTGTATATATATATATATATAATGTATATACTCGAAGATCTATTTGTGATGTCGTTTTCTACAATGGGATATTTGTGACAGGACCCCGTCGCAAAAGCTCATTTGTGATGGGATCTCATCGCAAATAGCCTATTACAAATACCTCAAATTTCTATAGTGGTGGTTAAAAATGAAGTCTCAAAACTTCATTAATATAGAGTTGTGCAAGGAACTCGTGAGGTTGATCTTCTTTTATAGTGAGTAAATATGTAGACTTGGTAAGGTGATCGATAATAACTCATATAACATGAGTCTTTTAAAGTCTATAAAAAATTCTATAGTAATATCATCCCATTTCTACATAGGAATATGTAATTGTTAAATGAATCATTTAAGGTGCTATCTCTTAGACTTTTCCTAAAAAAATAAGAATCTTGATATATAGTCTTCAATTTCCCATTTAATATTATCGTAAAAAAATCACTCTATTACTGATACATTTTGGTGATGTGAGGGTTCAAAATGAAATTTGAAAAATGTGATTCATCTAATAATTCCCTTTTTTAACTCAAACATAGATGGAACAAAAATTATTTTTCCAATTTTCCATATATCATATTCATGGATGAAGTCTATAAACTTTCCATCTATAATGGAATTATTTTTCTTTTGAATATTCTTATCATCAATATAAGTTCTTTTTATTTTCTATAATAAGGATGGTTTTGAAATCATTTAGAATAAAGGGTTTATTTTTTTCTTCCTCAATGAATCCCATATCTAAATTTATGAAATCCATTAATATAGGATATTTTTCAATCCTAATTTTAGTCAAAACACCATGATTGTAACACCCGAGACTTTTATGAGAAATATTTTGTTATATAAATCATCAAAGGAATCTTCCAATACACACAACACTTTCTTGGCTTGCTTTACATACAATCGCGACCGTCCTCGATAGCTTGCGTCGTATGCAATACTGAGTTTCACTAAACAACGATATGCTATTAAAATATTATTAAAACTAGCCGTTATGAATAGTAATAACCACTTTTTGAAATTTTATAAATTTTATTTTTCAAAATGGACTTCATTTTTGGATTCGGAATATCGAAATTAGACTAGGGTAAAATTTTGGTATTTTTCTGAAAACCTTCAATTTTTGATGAATAGTGAAACCACTAAGTGGTAGTTAAAAAACTGAATTTTTCATAAAACCTAATTTTACCGCTTCTGTGGGTGGAATTTCAAAAATCCGAGAGACACAGTTGATGTCAGTAAGTAAAATGTGGTTCAATGAGATGAAAATAATTTTTGGTGAATTGTAACTTTTTACTTTTTTTTACCACGGTTAAAAGTAAATAGGGTGATTAAGGGTAAAAATGATATTATTATTATCCTAACACATGTCCCAATTCTATTGGATATGTGTAATTCGACCAAAAACAACCTTAGTAATAAAATATTATCATTTAGGTCCACTTGGATTAGATTAGGACATTTATTATTATTTAATTCAAAGAAGAGTTAAAAGAGTTAAAATCAAAGTTTATTTACTAAAACATTTTTAATATAGGGTAATACATAAGATAAATTCAATTGTAAATATTCATTAGAAATCTAATAATATTTCCTACATAATGATATTTTATTTATAATTTTTAGACATTAAATAATTTAATTTATTTATGACACAATGATGATGCAGTAATTACCATAATAGTGAAAAATTAGAATAATTCATATTATAAATACCCAAATAAATATAATTTGATACTTTTTATGAATTGCACTAATTTTCTTGGTTAATATGACATGTTAGGATTTATTTAATTAACTTTGGTCGAAGTAATCATTCTGTTATGAGTTTCACAAAAATCAACTATTGAATGGTGTCAAAATTGACATAAAATAGTTTTTTTAAAACAAATATTATATTATTGATTGTTATTTTTTTCCTAAAAATCTAAGGTTCGCCAAAGATACTTATATCAAGATAGGTGTATCATTAATGGACCACTTGGGGGTCTCTTGGATGTATATGGTATGTTTATTAACTATATAATATAAAAATACAAAGTGACATGGTAAATGTCAATCTAATTAACTAAGAGTTAAAACTAAATGATAACGTTAGTATAATGACCTAAACTTGTCTAAATTATGTTGGATGAGATGCTTTCGACCCATACCCACCTTATCTTTGAAATAAATCAATTTGGAGCTATTTAAAACCGAATTTGGCTTTATAATAAAATAATATTTTTCGTTATTCCAAAGGTGCCCCTCTCCTCCCTTATAAAAGGGCACCTCCTACCCCTCTTACTCACACCACTTTGAGCCTTCAAGCTCGGCCAACCCCTGCCAATTTCTCCTCTCCACTTCCCTAGAAAGATCCTAGAGGTCCTGGTTTTCTTCAAAGACCAATTTTAGTGCCCTAAAAGGAAGTCTCGAAGAAGCACTTCAAAGAAGAGGTAATGTCCGTTACCGATTCTTTCATCTTTATTTCTTCTTCCACTTCTTCTTCCTTAGTTGTTTCATTATGAAGTAATAACATCAGTATCACTCATATACTGATATGTTATTTTAAGTATGAAAAAACCCTATTTCATCATCTATCCATCCTACGGAAAAAGAAATCACTACACGTGCGTACGTACGGAATACCATCTCCACACCATGGTGTAATCTATTTTCCCCCACCACCTTACTTGGATGGGTATAATGGTGTAAATAATAACTATATATGATTATTTTAAAGTGATATTGATTCTAAAATAGTATACATACACTCCAATACAATTCCACGATCATGGGAACGATATCTTCGCTCGTGCGTACGTACGGAATACCGTCTCCATGATGTGATGTGACTCATTCTACATGATCTTAATTACATAATGATTATATAAATGAATTGAGTGAATAAATATGATATATATTACACTAATACCATTCTGTAAATGAGGTATCTATAACCTAAAAAGAATAATAAGAATTTATTTGACAAAGCACGCATAAGATCAAAAAGTAATAAACACCCGAATAACAAGTAGTAATGAAATATTACTAATAAGAAGCTAAGAATATGACCATATATGATATCATTACAATAATTATGATTCTGGAATATGTCAATAACATTATTTAAATCATTATACAGGAGGTTCGGACACTTACGAAGCAAATCGGACCTAAGGTAAGGGAAAATATCACAATCTCATTTTATCTGAGATTGTTTATACTTTGGTATTTACTGGGGTGTATTTTATCATCCACATCCATGTTTCCTAAATATGTAATATTGTTCCATCAACCTACAATTTTTTAAATCCAATTTTACCCTTCGGTGAGTTTTTAGTAAAAGATATGAAAGGAATCTTTTGTCGTTTTTTGTACGAGGTACTTTTTGACTTTTCCGACAAAAGTACGAGAAGAATGTTTTTTTAACTTATATGGCATGAATGTATTTTTAAAACATTATTTCCAAGAATCTTCCTTTACAAGTTTTCAAGTTTATTTTTAATCAACTTTTTTTAGTTTAAAATTTTCTGACATGTTAAAGAAAGGAAAATGTTTTTGAAGTAGAAAGGATATTTTCCTCAAGAATGGAGTTCAAGTGCTTTATCAAAATTATTTTCCATATAAGATAATTTAGGGTTCTGTTTCTATCCCTATTATTACATTTATTTGATTATGTTGTGATGGAATTATTTTTTTGAATTCCTTTATTTTATATGAATTGTTTTATGATGTCATGTTGTTTAAGAATCCCATTTTTACTACAAGGGTTATGCGATGATGTATGATTTATGATTTTGTGGCACACATAAGAATGGTATAATTATGAGATGGGTGGGACCTATATCTCCCTCCAATGCATTGGTTAAGGATTTTATATCTCATGAGATAGACATGGCTGGAACGGCAGGTTAAACCGGTTCAGTGAAATAGGACTGAAATGAGGAGTGAACTCGGTTCAGAAATGGACTTTGTCCAATAACATAGTCTTGGCAATGAGACTTGACTAATAAGAAATGATTCTCTATGATTATGTGTGTATTACACAAAGTTTCATGTTTTAAGTTATGATTATTGCGATTACATTTAACTACTATGATTTATCCCATGTTATGAGATTATGATCTCTTTTGCAGGTTAAGATTTCCAAAAGTTATGTTCTTTTGTATATGATGTGATTGATATTTATTTTGTTTACCTTTACTGAGCATTTGAGCTCACCCTTTTGTATGTTTTATTTCCCCAGTTCAAGAAGAATATTATTAAGTAGGATATGCCAAAAAGGGACTCTAGATATAATGAAATAAATGGGAGGCAAAGTAGATGCTTTATGAACCAGTTGTTTATATTTCCCAGTTTCTAAAGACTCTATACCTATAAGGTCCTTTCCTGGTTTCGTTATATGTTGTAATAAGTGTTCTTCAATTTTGAAGTACTAACAATGTATTTAAAGTATGGGTTGTTATATTTGGTATCAGAGGAAAGGTATAGTCAACCTTTGGAAACTAGGATTTGAAAGCCTCAGTAAGAATCCTAAGGATATGTCTAAGCATAGAACACAATCTTAGTGTTTTATAAATGACCATGAATAACCTAGGATAAGACCTTAAGTGTGAAATTTTATTCTTGATTATGTGGGTTTCCTATTATAATTAGTGTTTCTAACACTATTCTTCTTGGTTTTAGTCAATGGCTGGAACCCGTAGGAACCGTGTTAATGCAGAATGCGACGATAAATGCAATGATTGTCCCCCTGAGCAACCAAATATTATGGGAGTTGGAATGAAAAATATTGTAGCCATTCTCACACAACTTTGTCAAGCTATGAATCATGCAGGACTTCCAAACGAGCAAAGGAAGGAGCAACATTCTGTTGAATCCTTCATGAGGCAGCGTCCACCTTCATTCAGTGGGTCTACTGATCCATTAGTTGTTGAACAATGGATTAGTACTACTGAAAAGATATTTTCAGTTCTTCAATGTTCTGAACATGATAAATTCATCCTAGCAGTGTATCGTTTAGAAGGAGATGCTGATCAATGGTGGAATCTTATTAAGAATATGAGGCAAAGGGAAAAAAATGAGTCCATGGAATGGGAAGAGTTCAAGAACTTATTCTTCAATAAGCACTTCCCTCGTATTCTCCGAACAAAGATAAAGAAAGAGTTTCTTGAACTGAAGCAAAAGGATGATGAATCTGTTGGTACCTATGAAGCAAATTTTACAAGACTTGCAAGGTACACTTCTGGCATTATTATCCAACCTGAGAATATGATCGATCGATTCTTTAGTGGCTTAAAACCAAGTCTTCGAAGGGCCTTAGCCATAAGGGACTTCAATAGCTACGAGGAAATCGTTCGATGTGATCTCAAAGTTGAGATGGAGATTGGAGTAACCCATCAGTCATATGGGTTTGATAAGAAGAGGAAAATGGAATTGAAAGGAAAATCTAAAGAGCACACTGAAAAGAAGATGAGCTTTCCCTTAGGCTCAAAGTGTGGAAAGAAACATGGAGGGAGTTGTCTTAAAGGGACAAGTAAATGTTTTAAATGTGGAATGGAAGGTCATCGGGCATTTGAATGTCGTAATGATGGGAAGAAGATGTCTAATGATGAAAACAAAGGAAGGATGCACAGAATGAACCTACTACACTTCAATGTTTCAAGTTCAAGGAGAAGGGGAATTATACCAATAAATGCCCAAATCCAAGGGTTGATGATGATGGTCGACGTCAACAAACTCTTAAGGCTAAAGACAATGGAAAGTCAGATGCAATTTCTATCAGCGATGTGGAGTATGATAACAATATGGTGAAAGGTACACTTACCATCCACTCTAAAGTAGCAAATGTTTTATTTGATTCTGGATCTACCCACTCTTTTATTTCTGAAGAATTTTCTAAGGGTATTACCGTATTACCTCAACAATTAGATGTTGAGTTGGCTGTGACAACTCCTAATGGCACAATAGTCGCATCAAAAGTTTATAATTCTTCCCCGATTGAGGTTTGTGGGAAAGTGCTTCCTGCAAATCTTGTGATCCTTCCTATAGTTTAATTTGATGTGATTCTTGGAATGGATTGGATTTCTTTATATGGAGCTCATATCAATTTCCAAAGAAGGGAAGTCACATTTCATATTCCAGATCAATCTATGATCATCTATCGATGCAAGGATGAACATAACCTTCAAGTGGAAATTTCTTCCATCTTATGGGTCTTGATTCCACTAAATGAAGGTTATTTATCTCAAATGGTTGGTGAGAAACTCACGATTAAGAATATGCCCATTGTACGGGATTTTGATGATGTCTTTCTGGAGGAATTTCCAGATCTTCCACCAAATCGTGAAGTTGAGTTTTCGATAGAACTCGTACCAGGTGCTTTACCTATTTCAAAGACACCTTATAGAATGACCCCAATTGAGCTGCAGGAATTGAAGAAGCAACTCCAAGAGAATCTTGATAAGGGATTCAAACGCCCTAGTGTGTCACCTTGGGGAGCACCTATTCTATTTGTTAAGAAGAAAGATGGATCAATGAGACTCTGCATTGATTATCGAGAACTTAACAAGATCACTATCAAGAAAAAATATCCTCTCCCACGCATTGATGACTTATTTGACCAACTACACGGAGCTCAATACTTTTCCAAGATTGATCTTCATTCAGGGTATCATCCATTAAGGGTCAAAAGGGAGGATATACCAAAGACGGCTTTCCGTACAAGGTATGGACACTATGAATTTATAGTGATGCCATTTGGTCTTACTAATGCCCCTGCTATCTTCATGTATCTGATGAATAGAGTCTTTAGAGACTATCTTGATCAATTTTTTGTAGTCTTTATAGACGATATTCTTATCTATTCAACGATAAAGTAATAACATGAAGATCACTTGAGAATTATATTGAAGACCCTGAGAAAGGAGAAGATTTATGCCAAATTTACCAAGTGTGAATTTTGGCTTCAAAAGGTTGCATTTTTGGGTCATATAATCTCAAAAGAGGGGATATCTGTGGATCCAGCAAAAACGGAGGTTATTGAAAGATGGTCAAGACCAACAATAGTAACTGAGATCCGAAGTTTTCTTTGTTTGGATGGATATTATTGACGTTTCGTGAAATATGTTTCACGATTATCTAATCCACTCACCAGGTTGACTCGGAAAGGAGTTAAGTTTGTTTGGATGGAGGAATGTGAAGATAATTTCAAGGAGTTGAAAAGAAGGTTATCCAGTGCACCTGTGCTCACACTTCCTTGTAGTGGAAAAAGGTTTGTGATCTACAGTGATGTATCCAAGAAGGGGCTGGGGTGTGTTCTTATGAAAAATGATATGGTGATAGCTTATGTCTCATGACAGTTGAAAATCCATGGGCAAAATTACCCAACTCATGATTTGGAGTTAACTACGGTAATCTTTTCATTAAAGATTTGGAGGAATTGTCTTTATGGAGAAAGGTGTAACATTTATAATGATCATAAAAGTTTAAAGTATATTTTCACACAAAAGGAGCTGAATATGCTCCAAAGAAGATGGTTGGAGCTGATTAAGGATTACGACTGCTCAATCCATTACCACCCTGGGAAATCAAACAAGGTGGCAGATGCATTAAGTCGACAAGACCATGCCAGTTTATCCATGATCACAAAAGATCCAATATTTATGGATTTACAAAGGATGGATCTTGGAATTATAATGGAAGGGGGAAAATCGTATCTTTCTCAAATGAATGTTCAACCATCTATACATGTGAAGATTAAAGAGGCACAGAAAGAAGATGTGGAGTTACAAAAGAAGGTGAGAAATGTTCTTGAATTCAACCTTGATTGTGATGGGATAATAAAGTTCAGAAATCGGGTTTGTGTTCCTCCCATCCCAGAATTAAAGAAGGAGCTGCTGGATGAGGCTCATAGTTCTTCATTATCTATTCATCCTGGAAGCACGAAGATGTATAGGGACCTGAAAGAGTACTTCTGGTGGGATGGCATGAAAAGAGATGTTGCTGAATATGTCTCTCGATGCTTGGTTTGTCAGCAAGTTAAAGCTGAGAGACAGAAGTCTAAGGGCATGTTACAACCATTACCCATACCCAAATGGAAATGGGAAAACATCACTATGGACTTTGTCACAGGACTTCCTAAAACATCCAAAGGCAATAATTCTATCTGGGTCATAGTTGATCGTCTTACAAAGTTGGCACACTTCATCGCTATTAGAGAGGATTTCTCTCTGGATCAGCTTGCCAGGATATATGTAAAGGAAGTGGTAAGATTGCATGGAGTACCACTTTCTATTATATCTGATCGGGATCTAAGGTTTACCTCAAAGTTCTGGCGAAGTCTTCAGCATACTCTGGATACAGAGTTGAGTTTCATCACTGCTTATCATCCTCAGACAGACGGTCAGTCTGAGAGGACAATTCAAACTATAAAAGATATATTGAGAGCTTGCTCTATAGATTTCAAAGGTGGTTGGGATCAACACCTACATTTGGTGGAATTTTCTTATAATAATAGCTTTCACTCCAGTATTCAGATGACTCCTTATGAAGCTCTCTATGGAAATAAATGCAGGACTCCAACTTGTTGGGATGATGTTGGGGAAAGAAAGCTATTAGGACCTGATATTGTTGATGAGATGGCAGAAAAGGTCCGATCTATTCAACAACACATAAAAGCAGCTTAGAGTCGACAGAAAAGTTATGCCAACAACCAAAGAAAAGACCTAGAGTTTGAAGTGGCTGATAAGGTGTTCTTACGAATATCTCCCTGGAAGAGGGTCATGAGATTTGGAAAGAAGGGGAAGTTGAGCCCTAGATATATCGGTCCTTTCGAAATAATGGATCGTGTTGGGAAGGTAGCTTACCGATTGGCGCTTCCACTGAATCTCTCTCAAGTTCACGATGTGTTCCATGTATCTCTCCTGAGAAATTACATACCTGATCCTTCACATGTACTCAGCTCAGAAGTTATACCGCTAGAGCAAGATCTTTCTTATGAAGAACAACTGATAGAGATTCTCGATCGTAGCGAAAAAGTCCAACGAAACAAGACCACTCGCTTGGTGAAATTTTTTTGGAGGAACCACCAATTAGAAGAAGCTACATAAGAGATTGAGGATATGATAAGGGAGAGGTGTCCTAATCTGTTTGTTACAAAGTGACGAATTTCGAGGGAGAAATTCATTTTAAGGGGGGTAGAATGTAACACTTGAGACTTTTATGAGAAATATTTTGTTATATAAATCATCAAAGGAATCTTTCACTACACACAACACATTCTTGGATTTCTTTACACACAATCGCAACCATCCTCAATAGCTTGCGTCATACGCAATACTGAGTTTCACTAAACAACGATATGCTATTAAAATATTATTAAAACTAGCAGTTATGAATAGTAATAACCACTTTTTGAAATTTTATAAATTTTATTTTTCAAAATGGACTTCATTTTTGGATTCGGAATATCGAAATTAGCCTAGGGTGAAATTTTGGTATTTTTCTGAAAACCTTCAATTTTTGATGAATAGTGAAACCACTAAGTGGTAGTTAAAAAACTGAATTTTTCATAAAACTTAATTTTACCGCTTCTGTGGGTGGAATTTCAAAAATCCGAGAGACACGGTTGATGTCAGTAAGTAAAATGTGGTTCAATGATATGAAAATAATTTTTGGTGAATATTAACTTTTTTACTTTTTTTTACCACGGTTAAAAGTAAATAGGGTGATTAAGGGTAAAAATGATATTATTATTACCCTAACACATGTCCTAATTCTATTGGATAAGTGTAATTCGACCAAAAACAACCTTAGTAATAAAATATTATCATTTAGGTCCACTTGGATTAGATTAGGACATTTATTATTATTTAATTCAAAGAAGAGTTAAAAGAGTTAAAATCAAAGTTTATTTACTAAAACATTTTTAATATAGGGTTATACATAAGATAAATTCGATTGTAAATATTCATTAGAAATCTAATAATATTTCATACATAATGATATTTTATTTATAATTTTTAGACATTAAATAATTTAATTTATTTATGACACAATGATGATGCGGTAATTACCATAATAGTGAAAAATTAGAATACTTGATATTATAAATACCCAAATAAATATAATTTGAGACTTTTTATGAATTAAACAAATTTTATAGGATAATATGATATGTTAGGATTGATTTAATTTACTTTGGTAGAAGTAATCATTCTGTTATGAGTTTCACAAAAATCAACTATTGAATAGTGTCAAAATTGACATAAAATAGTTTTTTTAAAACCAATGTTATATTATTGATTGTTAATTTATTCCTAAAAATATAAGGTTCGGCAAAGATACTTATATCAAGATAGGTGTATCATTAATGGACCACTTGGGGGTCTCTTGGATGTATATGGTATGTTTATTAACTATATAATATAAAAATATAAAGTGACATGGTAAATGTCAATCTAATTAACTAAGAGTTAAAACTAAAAGATAAGGTTAGTATAATGACCTAAACATGTATAAATTCTATTGGATGAGATTATTTCGACCCATCTCCACCTTAGCTTCTAAATAAATCAATTTGGAGCTATTTAAAACCAAATTTGGCTTTATAATAAAATAATATTTTTAGTTATTCCAAAGGTGCCCCTCTCCTCCCTTATAAAAGGCCACCTCCTCCACCTCTTCCTCACACCACTTTGAGCGTTCAATCTCAGCCAAACCCTGCCAATTTCTCCTCTACACTTCCATAGAAACATCCTAGAGGTCCTAGTTTTCTTCAAAGACCAATTTTAGTGCCCTAAAAGGAAGTCGCAAAGAAGCACTTCAGAGAAGAGGTAATGTCCGTTACTGATTCTTTCATCTTTATTTCTTCTTCCACTTCTTCTTATTTAGTTGTTTCATTATGAAGTAATAACATCAGTATCACTCATATACTGATATGTTATTATAAGTTTGAAAAAACCCTATTTCATCTTCTATCCATCCTACGGAAAAAGAAATCACCGCGCGTGCGTACGTACGAAATACCGTCTCCACGCCGTGGTGTAATCTATTTTCCCCCACCACCTTACTTGGATGGGTAAAATGGTGTAAATAATAACTATATATGATTATTGTAAAGTGATATTAATTCTGAAATAGTATACACACACTCCAATACAATTCCACGATCATGGGAACGATATCTTCGCTCGTGCGTACATACGGAATACCGTCTCCATGATGTGATGCGACTCGTTCTACATGATCTACATTACATAATGATTATATAAATGAATTGAGTGAATAAATATGATATATATTACACTAATACCATTCCTGAAATGAGTTATCTATAACCTAAAAAGAATAATAAGAATTTATTTGACAAAGCACGCATAAGAACAAAAAGTAATAAACACCCGAATAACAAGTAGTAATGAAATATTACTAATAAGAAGTTAAGAATATGACCATATATGATATCATAACAATAATTATGATTCTGGAATATGTAAATAACATTATTTAAATCATTATATAGGAGGTTCGGACACTTACGAAGCAAATCAGACCTAAGGTAAGGGAAAATATCACAATCTCATTTTATCCGAGATTGTTTATACTTTGGTATTTACTGGGGTGTATTTTATCATCCAAATCCATGTTTCCTCAATATGTAATATTGTTCCATAAACCTAAAATTTTTTAAATCCAATTTTACCCTTCAGTGAGTTTTTAGTAAAAGATATGAAAGGAATCTTTTGTCGTTTTTCATACGAGGTACTTTTTGACTTTTCCGACAAAAGTACGAGAAGAATATTTTTTTTAACTTATACGGAATGAATGGATTTTTAAAACATTATTTCCAAGAATCTTCCTTTACAAGTTTTCAAGTTTATTTTTAATTAATTTTTTTCAGTTTAAAATTGTATGACATGTTAAAGAAAGGATAATGTTTTTGAAGTAGAAATGATATTTTCCTCAAGAATGGAGTTCAAGTGCTTTATCAAAATTATTTTCCATCTAAGATAATATAGGGTTATGTTTCTATCCCTATTATTACATTGATTTGATTATGTTGTGATGGAATTATTTTTATGAATTCCTTTATTTTATATGAATTTATTTATGATGTCATGTTGTTTAAGAACCCCATTTTTACTACATGGGTTATGCGATGATGTATGATTTATGATTTTGTGGAACACATAAGAATGGTATCATTATGAGATGGTTGGGACCTATATCTCCCTCCAATTCATTGGGTAAAGATTTTATATCTCATGAGATAGACATGGATGGAATGGTAGGTTAAACCGGTTCAGTGAAACAGGACTGAAATGAGGAGTGAACTCGGTTCAGAAATGGACTTTGTCCAATAAGATAGTCTTGGCAATGAGTCTTTACTAATAAGAAATGATTCTCTATGATTATGTGTGTATGACACAAAGTTTCATGTTTTAATTTATGATTATTGGGATTACATTTCACTACTTTGATTTATCCCATGTTATGAGATTATGACCTCTTTTGTAGGTTAATATTTCCAAAAGTTATGTTCTTTTGTATATGATGTGATTGATATTTCTTTTGTTTACCCTTACTGAGCATTTGAGCTCACCCTTTTGTATGTTTTATTTCCCCAGGTTAGGAAGAAGATTATTAAGTAGGATATTCCAAAAAGGGACTCTAGATATGATGAAATAAATGGGAGGCAAAGTAGATTCTTTATGAACCAATTGTTTATATTTCCCAGTTTCTAAAGACTCTATACCTATACGGTCCTTTCCTGGTTTTGTTATATGTTGTAACAAGTGTTCTTTAATTTTGAAGTACTAACAATGTATGTAAAGTATGGGTCGTTATAATGATCTTTCCTACTTAGCACATCATCCACCTTATTTTCCTTCCAGGGTGGTATTTTTTTGTGAAATCATAATCCTTGAGTAATTCTAGGGATCTCATTTTCCTTAGGTTGAGTTATTTCTGTGACAAGATATATTTCAAGCATTTTTTTATCTATGTATATTTCACATATCTCAACATAAAAGTAATGCTTCTATATCTTAAATGAAAATATTACGAATTCTAAATCTAGATCATGTGTCAGATAATTCGATTCTTGAATCATTAACAGCCTTGATGCATATGAAATAAATCTATCATTCAGTGTAAGAACACATCCAAGTCCCTTCTCAAATGCATCACTATATATTTCAAATACATCCCTTCTGGATGATAAAGTTGATATTGTTTCATTGATATATATCCTATTTAATTATTTAAAACGTTATTTATATTCTTGTAACAATATGAACTTAAGACTTTTACATATCAACTTGGTCAATGGGTAAGATAATCGAGATTTTTTTTGAAAAAATCATCGATAGTAACTTTCTAATCCCAGGAAAATACATTCCTCAGTTATATTTTTTGGTATTGGACATTCTATCATTACCTTTTTTTTAAAGGACTAATTAATATTCTATCCTATGATACAATATGGCCAAGAAAAGAAATTTATTGAAGAAAATATTCACATTTTATAAATATTCCATATAACTTATTTTCTATAAGAGTATAAAGAATGATTCGCATATGAATCTTATGATAATCATATCTTTTATAGCGTATCAAAATGTCATAAATAAATACCACAATGAAATTATAGATATGTTCCTTGAATACCCTATTCATTGATCCATAAAAATAGTGAATGCATCAGAAAAATCGATAGTGTGTTACTAGAAATTTTTAATGTACATACCTCATTTGAAATGTTTTATTTGGAATATTTTCCTTATTTACTTGTTGTTTATGATACCTATAATAGAGATCAATATTTGATAAATATTTAGATTCTAGTAGTTGATCAAAGAAGTCATCAATTCAGGTAAAATGATACCTATTCTTTATAGTAATGTAATTGATTTCCCTATAATCAATACAAAACCTCATATACCAATTTTCTTCTTATCAAAAAGAATAATGGGATCCCCATGGTGAGACACTATGGAATATAAATTTATTATCACACAAATCATATAGTTGTTTATTATATTCCACTAATTCCAATGTGACCATCCTATAGGGAGTTTTCGATATAATTTTTTCATCAGGGATGAGATGAATAGATTACTCAACATCACACTCATGTGGATGTCTAGGCAGTTATTTAGAAAACATAATAATATATTCTTTACAAATATGTAAATCCTATATTCTAAGGATAAATTTCAAATTCATAGGTTTCATAATCTCTTATTCTATAGAATTTTCATTAAGGGGGGCTACTAGAGGTGGATCCAGCCATGATTTAGATGATACAATCTCCCCTCTAAAGATAAGGGATTACACATCTTCATCGTTAATTTTAATATCCTTCTCTTAGTAGTATATCTTTTTATTATAATTTTAAATCTAATCCATAACAACAATTATATCAATTTAAACCACAGGTATAATAATTGAGTTTTCAAATATGATATTTCTAAGTGTTAGTATGGGAACTAACTAACACATCCTTATTGTAATTAGATTTCCATTATGAGTATTTATTGACAACACCCTTATTAAGGTTCTATAAAAATATCAAATTTTCTGGGAAAAAATGTAAGATATAAAAGAGTTCAATGATCTAGAATCAAATAATGAATTAGCTAAATTTGAGGTTATGATAAAAGTACCTACCACCACATATTTGGGAACTTCAAAATTAGAAGTAGTAATATTATAAGCATGGGCTTCTTGCCTTGGACATTTCTGTGGGAGGTTACCTTAATGATTAGGAGATTTGTTTAAATAATTCCCCAACTATTTATAGTAAAAGCACTAGATAAGAGTGGATTTCTTATTTTATTTACATTTAAGACCCTTAAGACCCCTTTATCCACACTTGAAACAAACTCCTTTTCCCATTTAGCAAGTAACTAAGTTTTTATTTCTAAAATTATCACATGTTTGAAATACCATCCCCCCTTTATTCTTCATTGTCAAATTTAATTTTTCTTAGTGCTCAACCAAACTATTATTTTTTTGATTTAACATGATGATATAAGAACTAGAAAATTATTTCTTTATCTTGATGAAACTTGATGATATATCATCATATAATGAAAAAATCTGAGAAAACAGTTCCCTTTAGATACTCAAATTAATTCCACCAAATAAACTATCAATACTTCTTTATAGATTATGTATTAATTATGTAACATACACATCTAATCTCATAAAGTTATTATCATATTCTATTGCACATTGTTTTTCTATTTTTATTTAAAGGAAAATTTTCTCCATTTAAGCTCAATGTTCTTAAGGAAAGTATTTATCAAATAATATCACATTAGAATTTCTTTATTCCATAATTTTTGTTTCACAGGCCTCTTTAGTGTTCTAGATCAATGTAAACTATTTATTATCATCTCCATTCAGAAAATACACTGCCAGAATAACCTTTCCTTGTTAATTACTTCCCAAAGATAGGAATATATTTATAGGGGACATAATCAATTGTTCCTAAACCAATGAATTAGAATTCATATTAAATTATGGACGTTTCTATCACAGAAATAAATCCAACATAGGTGAATCACACTATGGAACAATAGGTTTCTCTATATGGGCATGGTTATTCATCATAACCCAAGTCAGATTCCCTAATAATTTCACGATGTTCCCAGGTCTAACACCAACTATATTGGATTAATCAGTTGGGAAATATCTATATTAACTATGGGTATTTGTTCTATTTCTTTTTCAAGGTTCTATCTCTAAAAAATATAACATAATGAGTTATCTCATAATCAACATGAATATTGATCCATAAAATAAAAATACATATAATGGTAAAATTTATCATATAACCTAAGGGATTAACAAAATTATCATATTAAATATCTTCATTTAAAATCTATTTCACAAGGTTCCTATTAAAATTTCTATAAAACTGTTTATAACAACCCAAATCAAAAAACCTAGAGTTAGTGTTTACTTTGTTACATTGGAACAGGATACAAGGGATCTCATCACTGAGGATTGTTTAGTTTAATAATACAAGAAAACTAGGTACATACATGATTCCCATATTACCTTGTAAATATAAAAAAGAATAAGAAACATTATTGTATCCTTGAATAATTAAAAATATAATTCTTCATATCTTGGGGATAGTAAAACAAATAAAGGATGGGCATAGATACTCATTAAGTTTCATGTACAATGGAATATAACGTGAATAAATAAGGAATAATCAATATGGTAGAGTGGATAATAAAAAAACATTCCATTCAATCAACAACATGAGCTTAAGGAACATACATGGTTAATATAAACATAGAAATCACATGCATAATGGAAAAAAAATTATTAATAAAGTAAATGAATAATTCTAGACATTCATGATCAAGGACTCTCAACATATATATCATGAATATTACCATCAATTCCTCTTAACCAAGACATCATTCTTAATAAGTGGGTATGCGTAAACCAAATACCTATTTAATATGGAATGCCTACTTTTCTGTATAATGATAAATGTTAATGAATCTGAGGGATATATATAATCAAGCCCCACCCATCATTTTCATATCCAACTCATTACTCATATACTTAATTATAAATAAATCAATTCTCAAAATTCCTTATAAATATTGATATATCTAAATTTGAATTAATAATACATAACATCAATATTTCCCCAGTAAATTAAATAACTTATTTAATAAGATAAATTCAACTGATACCATATATATAAATGGTATACAGTTGAAACACCATTATGTAAAAAAATTATTTTGAATTCATCCAAGATATTAAAAATATTGACTTGAAAAAGAAAAGTAATATCCAATTAATAATAGAGAGTGATGGAGAATATGATCACGAGAAAGAAAGTGATAAAACAAATATGGTATAATAAATTATTAGAAAATGGTGATGAAAAAATATATATATTTATAAAAAAATGAAGGCATTTTAGTAAATAAAATCCTTTATAAATGAAATTATAGGAAATACATTAAAAACAAATTTCTTGTAACTTTGGGAAAGCATAGATTTATAAATCGCATTTCAAAATTCTTTTCATTCCTTTAAGAAAATAAAAACCTTTTTCTTTTGATATAATTTTAAATAAAATATACCAAAATATTGAGAGAAAAAATTCTTTGAAAATAAAAAAGTGAAATTGTAATGAAATATTCAAGGAAAAGTGTATTCATGATGGTGGGTTAATCTGTTTTTGAGGTGCACATTAAAAGGAATATTATGTTCACAGATTTGGTAAAAAGTATATCATTTTGAAAATGATAAAAAGTTTATATTTAAACCTTTTTCTAGCAATTCAATCACGGGTAAAAGTTAATTTAATATATATTTTTATAATAGTAAAAATATTACTGATTTTTATATCTAAAATATAGAAATAGGAGAAAAGGAGTTGGAAAGAATACTTTAATGAGAGATTTTTAAAAGAAAGTCCCTTACAAGTAACTTACTTTTTGATTCTTGATCAAACAAGATAATAAATGGAAAATAAAAATGTAATACATATACATGACTAGAGGAGAAGAAATTGGATGGGGTTTAGGATCATATAATTTACCAAATAGAAATATGAAAATAATCAATCTAGAAATAAAATGAGCCAGTAATTGGAATCTCATAGCTTGGTTCTCTTCTTACTCATACATATTTGATCCCCTTGTGTAATAAAAATTTATTTATTAAATACATTAATAAAAAAAATTTCATATTTATTCCATTTTTTAATTTACTTTTATAGTCATTTAAAATCCTTTCAATAAATATTTCTTTCTCACGTCGACAACTTTAAGTTTGTTCTCTCAATTTCTCCAAAATTACTTTGGTATATTATTTATGGTTAAATAAGTAATGAAATGGTTCCATAATAGCATGAATGTTTATAATTTCATGAATATTTTTTTATTCACTGTATAAAATTTTATAATCATCCAACCAGGGTGGTAATAGAATAATGGATCATATCGTTTCATGGATGTGGTAGTCTACACGGATGCAGGAGCAAAATTATCATTTTCAAATGGATAGATGTGTAAAAATTTAGATGATATATTATATTTCCATAATCATAATCATTTTATAAATACCATATTTATTTCATTATTTCCATATTTAAAACCATAAAAGTAAAATAACAATGAAAAATGAATTACACTGCTATGCAGAGATGGTTGGTCATATCGATGCACAAGCGACATCTTTTTTTTACAAGGGATGTAAAAGAGGTGGAATATGGTTTTACAATAATAATAATAATAATAAAATCTTAGTATATATCTAATATTGTATTCATTATGTTTGGATGGATAAAATAGATTTAAAGGTTGCTGATGAAGAAATAAACATTGAAAGAGCCATGTAAGATGATTTCCTCTTCTTTGATTCACCTCCTTTG
This sequence comes from Viscum album, assembly GCA_963277665.1. Classification (NCBI taxonomy): domain Eukaryota; kingdom Viridiplantae; phylum Streptophyta; class Magnoliopsida; order Santalales; family Viscaceae; genus Viscum; species Viscum album. The sequence continues at coordinate 1,175,100,211 of OY728135.1, forward strand.
GCTTACAAATTAAGCCATTTTAGGATGGTCTTAGGGAAATAAAAGGAGCACAAGAATTAAGGGAAGAAATATTGGTAGGTTTTTTGGAAAGGTTAAATCAATCTAGAGAGATTAATTTTTGTGAATAAGGTTAGAGAATAGGTACTATTTTATAAGTGAGGGGAGGGACACACATGCAATTACTTATAATATTTTAATTATATGAAGTCATTTTCATGTGTAAGTGGAAAAAAAATATCATATGATATAAAATAGTATATTAAATTTCAAAATTTAATCAAAACATTTGGTTTAAGAATGTGTTTTGTGTTATTTTCAATCCTTATCCCTTTATTTTTAACCATTTTAACACATTTTACCCTCAACTGAGGTGATAAATATTTACCATGGTTACTATTCATTATGAAAAATTAATTAATTTTACCTATCTACCTAATAATAATTAAGATTATTTCAAATACATAATAAATTTTATATGACTGATGTCTTAGAAAATGAAAAAATTACTTTTAATATAAGTTCATAGAAAGCAGGTAAAACCATTTTTAAGAATATATTTGTATATTTGTATATTATATTTTTATATGAATTATATGAATTATTTAATATTTATTTTATCTAGAAAAAATATTTCATAAAATTTCAAGTTATTATTATATCATTATAATTCCATAAAAGTCAATGTTTGGTAAAATCAATAATTTTTTTACTATTCACCCAAAAATCAACTATTTCTGAAAAATCTCAAAAATTCATACTAGGATAATTTTTTGATTTGATAAATTAAAAAATGTAATTTATTTCTTAAAATTGAATTATAAAATTTGGAAATTTAATTTTTAATCAAATTCTTGAATAAATATATGTGCATTATGTTAGTGTTTTTTTATAAACAAAAGTTCATTTACTATAATTGAATCTTGGGATTTTCAGGTTTGATATGAGAGTAATTTTCACAAATATTAGGGTTCGTAATGTGAGTTTAATGATGAATATATATTAAATTATTAAATTAAAGTGGGGATAAAAATTATATCTCCATAGTTTTATTTTATTATTGGTTTAAAAATTGGGAAACATATTGTGAAAATGATATTGAGACTAAAGTTATATCACTATGCTTACCATGTGTTAGATGTTTTTTTTTAAAAATTGAGTTTTTTTAGAACCATTAAAATATAATATTGGTTATGGGAATCAATAGTGAAGAAGTATGGAAATTTATTGGTGAATCATATAGAATCATAGTTTTATTCAGTGTCTTACAAAAGATGATGGTGCTTCGTGGTACTATATTTTATGATGCAACGACTAAAATTTTGACGAATCGGTGAGAATAAATTTACCGTGAGGAAAAACAAGAATTAAATACGCAAATATTACATCATTTTTGATTAATATTAAATATATATCATAATAATACACACCCTGTAATCATAAAGGTTTAATTTTATTGGAGACCAGACACATAATCATTATATTTTAAGAAATATCTTCAACATGACCCACAAAGTTACTCCCACATAGTACCCTTATAATACATAAACTATTTAAAAAAATTATTTATAACATGGGGAATTGGAAACATTAGAAAGGGTGAAATTAGATTCTCTGTAAGGATCAATATATGACATATCAATTAATGATCATAAGTAAGCATAAGATAAACATAACAGTTTGATAACAAGATAATAACTTATGAATGGGATACAAAATTAGTAAAATATCATTAATCATGATTCATGGTATAAATAATTATCCTAAAAAAATTCACAAGAGTGTGGAATCATCGATTATCAATCATAATCTATGAGAATATATCATTTGAATAAGACATAAATATGTGGAAGAAACATAAGAATAGAAAATTATTTCTATAGTCAAGGATCACTTTAAAGACTATCATAGTATATGTATTCCCATATTGGATTTTATTCACTCCCCATTCACCTCATTACCTTAGTCAAGGCTCACTATACAGATTATCATAGTGGAAAGAGTCACTTACTAAATTATGTTTACTCCCAATTCTAGTTCATATTCTCTCATGAGATATCATTATTTACCCAATGCATTAGAGGGATACATAATTCCAAGATGATCCACCACATAATGAAAAATATAAATACGTGTTACACAAAATCATAAAAACATTCATCATAGAATAATATTTTGAAATGAAACAGATTTTATAAATATTTCATCACAACATAATTATCCCATGGGAAAGTAATTGGTTTCATAGAATCTTTATTAAAAAATAATCATCATAAGATATATAGAGAAAGAAATTGGATGGTATCATAAAATAATATCACCTAAAAATAATAAAAATCCTTAAATTATGTTGAAATAGATGAAAAATCTATTTTATAAAAGTATTAAAAATATGCATTGAAAACATGAGAAAACACCCTTTTATTTTGGTGACATTTAAAACTAAAAAATTGAATAATAATTAAAAAATATTTTTCTTTAAAACTCCATATGAAATTTTAATATAATATTCATGATAAAGAAAATAAATGATGAAGGTAAAATATGTTCACTTCTTATAACTTCAAATAAAACACTCCTTTCACACTTATTTAAAAATTAAAATGCGAGTCATGCTGATTTTGTTTGAAAATATTCCTTTTAATAATTTATAAATAATGTAAAATCTAGTAACAATAACCTTTATACACCATTTATTTATTGATAAAAACTATTATAATTAATTTTTATGAAAATGAAGATGGAAGAGAAGGATTCCTCACCCCAAAAAAGAAGAAATAAGGATAATTTTTATTAAAAACATTTTCTCGACGATTTTATCTAAAAAAGAGAGAAAAAGGTAAGGAAAAAATGAAAACAATTAAAATAATCAAATAAGAATAAAATATATGGTTTATGAATGATAAGTATCAAATAATTTCTCTAATTAGAAATTTAATATATAGAATCTTGAAAAGAAAATGGGGTTGTAACATAAACCCTTACTACAATGGTAACTTTTGGATAAAAACCCCCTTGAAATAAATAACTTAAAATAGAACTTTAAATACCACAACTATAGATATATTAATGATATAATATATAAAAGGGGTACTGTATAAATGATACAAAATAAATAAGTTCTTAATATGACATATGTCTCACAGAAATAAAAGTGAGATGAGAAACCCATACCTCGGGTCCCGAATTTATTCACATGTTCCCTTAATATTTAATGTAATAAATTTATATTTATTTGAAATTTATAAAATAACCATATTCATACTTTATGTATCATATATTACTCACTTATAATTCCAAATTACTCATTTATTAATAGTTCTTTCTTAAAATTATAATTTTATGTGGTCACTATTCTATTTTTTATATAAGTTGTTGTTTGGTTGTTTCCGTCCATGAAACTTGATCACAGTATAATATTATAAAAATTTGAAAATTTTTATATATATCAATTCTTTATATTATATTCACTATTATAACCATCCACTAAAAGTGGTGATAGAAAAATAAAATACATTATTCATGGAGACGGTAGTCCGTCTATACACATGAATAGTGCTTTAATTTTTTAATGGAAAAAGAAGGTAAATAATATTTTATCATTAAATAATAATAATATCATAAATATCCTATATATTAATTAAATATCTCATTATTACAATCCATATAAAGAAATAATTAAAAACGAATCACTTCACTTCATAGAGGTAGTAACCCATAGATATATAAGAGCAATGTTATCGCCTTACAAAAGATGGGAGGGTCATAAGGTAGAAAATATTTTATCATCAATTTTTTTAATAATATCTAAATAATAATATATAATCATTCAATGAATCAATATTATTATCCATGATATGTGGTGATGAAAAATGAATTAACTCATTTCATGGAGGTGGTAGTCCGCAAGTATGAATGATGATGTTTTCATTCTCCATTAGGATGGATGGTAAATCGATAATGATTATTATATTAACATAATTTTATTTTTTTAAGTTAACATTAATTACTTAACTATGTTAATATGGTTATAGAATATTTGGAATAGGTAAAATAACAAATAAACTTAAAAGTCTTCGGCAAAAACAATTGCCTCTTCTTTGAGTAACCTCAATTGGGTCTCTTTATAAGGACCCTTGGGTTGTCCTTTTAAGAAGAAATTTACCGATATAATGTTTCTATATAATTTTAAAATATTTTTGGGTGATATTATTTTCACTCTAAGTTTATCAAGAAGGTGTGAATAATAAAGGAGATGAGGTTCCCTTTTATAAGTGAGGTGAGTGGCATATTTGAAATTATTCTAGAATTTAAAATAATATAATCTACCTTATGTGAGATTTGATCAAAAATTGATAAATTTATACATTGTAATGATATATCTTCTAATTTAATTAAACTAATTGTATTTGGATAAGTTTTTAGATTATTTTAACTCTTATCTCTTTAGTTTAACCCCACATTAACGATTTTAAACTATATTGTTGTAAGGAATTTTTAACTCGATTACTATATATTATGACCAAAAATTAAAATGAAATATTTTTCTAATTATTATTTAAAAAGGAAATATATTTTATCAAATTATTTTTTTATAATTGATAGAAATTAATTTTAATTTTTTTAATAAAAATGTATTTTTCATGCATAAAATGAAATTACTCTAATTATTTGAGTTGTAATCATCATTATTCAAATGTAAATTTATTTAATTGAATATAATATATACATTTACATACAATAATTCAAAAAAGTGACTAATTTTATTTATTATTACTAAAATACATTAATCACTTATAGAAAATTGTAAGAAAAATATCTTATTTCCCCTTCAAATAATTTAATCTTCATTTCTAACCATTGGGTAATAAATGTATGATTGGTAAATATTTTTTATTCAGGTTTGAAAAATAATATTCAATAGGTTTAATAGTAAAAATAAAATAAATTATCTATTAAATAAATGTATATATAAATAAAATAATGTCTTTAAACAAAACATTTCCTTTTAACTAAGAATTGATAGGTGTATATTCTTTATCAACACTTAACCATTTAATTAATATAATTAATTAAATTTATTAATTATTACTTTAATATTTTATCAAATATTATTGATATCATTATTGAAAAGTATTAAATTTTACCAAAATACAGAATTCAATGAATTATTTCAAAATAAGATTCTCAAGAATTAATAGTATTTCATTAAGTGAATTTGAACAATTTTTCAACGAAGTCATCTATCTTATCAATTTAATTTAAATATATAATAATTTATTTTATTTTATGTTTTAATAAATTATTGTTCAATTATGTTCAATGTTTCATGTACCATAATCTATCAAACACAACAAAATTATAAAAAATAAAATATTCTTAAATCTCTTGGTGTAACATTTCGAGATGATGATGAAAAGCTTTATTATTGATGAAGATGATCCTGAGATCAAGTGGGTATATGAAGTTGAACAAGGCTATTTATTCCCCATAGGTTATGAACTGGTGATTGGTTCTCGTGTGATAAAGAATTAGTGGTTGAATTAGAAATGTTGTTTGAAGAAATGAACTAGTCAATCGACTTGAGATTATGAATTCAGTTGAGGAAGTTTAATAAGTGTTTAAGAACAAAGTGAGTGATGAAAACTAAACCATGTTTAGGTGGAAACCACATTGAATGCTGGTATGAATTAAAATAATCTTAAGGTAAGTCAAATTTATTGTTTGGTTGAGTTGTGTTTACCAGTGGGAGATGACCATGTAAAACAAGTAGGACAAACACGCATTTAAATAAGGGAATAATTAAACAAATATAAATTTTGGGAAAATATAGTTTAAATATTAAATATAGAACTCGAAGTGGAAATGATATATATATTATAAAAGTTGGATTCAACTTTTGAACTTATGGGAATTTAGATGGAAATAAATTAAGGCAGCATAAACTTATTAAGTTTCTTGGGGAGATTAAAAATAATGGCATAAGATAAATATAAGGGAATTATTGAATAGTTTTTGGGAGTATACCTATTGGAGGAAAAAATAAACACCGATAGTAGGTGATTTAGGACAATAATGATTCATATATTTTTGGGGATAAAAATAAAAGGTGAAGTGATGGGATAAAGATACTCTTATTTGATAGATAAGAATTACTACATTTCCATTAATTTTCATCTTTTTTTACAGCTAATATGTTTTTATCATGAAATATTATTTCATCTATAAAAATTATTTATTGAAAATTAATTAAGGTATAAGGATTGTTTTAGTTTGTTAATTTATTCATGTTCTTGATTTATACTTTCAAAATTGAAAGTCAAACTTCTTGTACATTTTTTTGACTCGGTTATTGATTTTTTCGATGTATTGATAGATGACAATCAAGATTGAGAATTTTTTGAAATAATTTATCCACTATAAGATAACCATAGATTGAGTAGAGATATTTTTAAAGAATGAATATTTATGGGAAAACAATAGTATATTTTGTAAATAACCCAAAACCACACTCTTTTCTCACTATTATATGAAATACCTTCTTTACTAGGATATAGATCATGTTTAGAAGTAGTTAAAATTACTAATAGAGATTATAATAATTTTAGTGATGAATTTTTGTTAAGATAAACACATTTTCAAGAGCATCACATTTTCAATAAGAAACATGAATTTGACTTCCCCTTGTTATCTTTTTGGCTTGTATCCTACTCTATAAAGTATTTTGTTTAACCCAAAACATTCATTTTTTTCAATCATCTATAATTATTTTCACCATTATTCTACTCACAATCTTATCTCAATAAACTATTTTCAACTATTTTTAGTAGTTTAGTGAATTATAAATCCTATAGAACACCAACCTTCCTTCCCTTGGGTTTGACCATTCAATGTTATGATAGTGTTGGTTTATAAATTGTTATTTTTATGGTCATGATGAACTAAGACCTGATTAGTGAAAATTTTTGTGTGTCCTACTCCCCATGATATTTTTGTACTTATATGATTATTCATCCCCTTTGGTTTTGCGTTGTGATAATTTTTGTCATGATGTGGTAAAAAATTGATCTATTCTTAGAGAAAAGTAATTGTGGCATGATAGAGGGTGTTACTTCATGACCTTTTATTCCTTAGAACAATTTTATTTTTTCTTCAAAAAATGAATTCCAACTCCTATTTCACAATTTCAATGCCTTATTCATCTTTTGAGGTGGGATTTTAAGGGCTCAAATAAGGATTTTGTGAAGGTTATCTCAAAGTCGATAAACGGATATATTGATCATGTAATACCTATATATTTTATAATATTTTTCTCTTTAAATAAATTTAATTAATTTGATAGATTGATTCACATTAAATATCAAGTTTAACCAAACCACGATAAACTATTGAAACATTGTTAAATGAAATTTATTAGACATATGTTGTATTTGAGGTGTAGGATCCTAAAAAATCCTCAAATGGAAGCTAAATACTCCCACAAATTTGTAACAGAATTGAGATGCACGATTGATTTCAAACTTCAGAAGAATATTAAAGAAATAAAATTTGGAAAAGGACCAAAGTGGTTCACTTGTTGACTTCCAAGAATTGTACATGAATGGTATTGCCAGTGAACCAAATAGTACGCATAAACCCCATGAAACGCTGGTCCACAAAGCATTCTCTAGCATACTGGGCATTTCATAGAATACATCACTACAACACAAATCGCCTTTAGCGGCGGTCTTTTAGCGGATGTTTTTAAAACCACTGCTTAACCCTTTTTTTACAGTACTGATGCTTCCCCCCATCACCCGACACCGACTTCCCTCCCTAACCCCACTTCTCCCCCTGACCCCCGCGATGCCACCTTCTCCCCTTGACCCCGGCGAGCCCCGACCCCCACGGCACCGCCTTCTCCCCCCTGCAAGCCCTGAACCCCAGATTGGCTCTCCACCCATGCCGTTGGTGACCTCAGCACCCATAAATGTGCCCCACCACCCATTAGAATGCCTCACCGCCCATCGTCGCTGACCCCCCGAAGCCCTAGCTCAGCTCCCAAGTATGGTAATTGATACTTAGTGAGTTCTTGAAGATTCTATGATTATTTTCAGTACATTTTAGGGTATCTAATTTTTTGCATCATTTTTATACCCTTATTAAAATTTTTGAGAAACCAATGAGTTTTTGATATTGTTTTATGTTCTGTTCTAGATACCATGGTGCAAGATATTGATTGTATTTTCCATTGTGTTCACCTTTGGTATATTTTCAAAATACATTATATAATGGTTTGGAAATTGAGGTGTTAAATTAAAATCCTATTGGTTTTTTATCAATGGTATTTTTTAATGTATTATCAAAAGTGGGGTGATTAGAAGACTTTGATTTTTAACCATAATTTTAAAGGAACTATTTTTCATTTTTCATAATGTATAATTAATGTGAGTTTTCCAACCCATGTTTTAAATTAGAAATGATGGGTGTTTTATAATCATAAAATGAATTATGACATGGTGTAATTTTTACATGGAGGTCAAAGAACAATATTAATATTCTTGTTCAAACAAGAATATATTAAATGTTTTATAAAAGTAATTTCCAAGATTCCATTGGGAGATCTCACATAGAATGTTTAGTTCACACCATACATACTCATCTAGGTGTATGTAGATCTTAGGTTTCTCTTTTAGGTTCATAGTTACTTTATTATTCATTGATTCTTAGTTTGGACCATTTGTGGATGAGTGGTGTATATTTAGTGGATATGGCTCATTAGTGGTGGTGCCAGAGCTGTTCAGGTTCCATTTATTTTTCCCCTTTTTATATTATATTGGCCATTTTTTCCAGGTGTAAGTTATACTTCTATTATATTTAATTCATTTTTATTTTTGTGGAAGATTTTTGTTTAATAATTATCTATTTTATTATTCATATATTTTATTTAAGATTTTTTCATTTATAAATAATTCCAATTCATAGAAATTTAATTAATTTTTTAATATATTCATCTTTTGTTTATTATTACCATATAAGGTTTATACCATTCTCAAGTTCATGGTCTTGATACCTCTAAGTTTTTTATATCCTATAGGTATAAAGAATTCCCTTTATCCCTTATGAAAAGTTGGTTTGGGTAATATATCAACTCATCCAGGGTAGGTTCATTAAAAATGGTATCATAACTTTTGTTTCCCAAAAGGGACCCAAGTTCTGAATGAAATATATTTTTATATGGGGGCATTAGGGTTTGAATGAGTTAGTTTTATTATTGGAACTTTAGAAGTAGTTTATTAGCGGGTTCTTGATCCCGACCCATTGTGATGGAGATTTAGCCACTATTGGTTGTCTAATTTGAATGTTGAATTTGAAAATACATATTGATTACCAGTTATGGTGTATAGATCATAATTTTAATTTTATTGGTTTTCATAGGGGTTTCATTGGATATATGGCAAAAATGGAAATGGGATGAATGGAATCAGTTTTGTATACACAACCTAATAAATGGGGAAGTGACTTAACTCAATCTCTTAGATATGTTTTAAAAATTAATGCATGAATAACTTCAATCCCATCAAACCATGTGGTCAGTTCTGGCATAAATTGGCACCCCATTTGGATTTTTTACTTAGACCCCTTCATTATACGGTCATTGGAATCATTTCATAAAAAGGGAAATGATCTGATCTGGTCCATTTGAATTTTTAGGGGGATTGTATTTTTATTGGATTTATCACGTGCCTTTTTTATGTGTTATTTTTTTTATATTACGATTTTTCCAAAAGGAGTGCATAATGAAAGAAGTATTTATATTGAAATGCTAAATCCAGAATTTTTTATAATATATATTTGTTTATTGTGAATTCTATTTGGAATTGGATGATTTCATTATGAAATATAAAATATATATTAGTTTTAAAACCGGTTGATGATTTATTTATAAAATTATATTGGAACCTTTTGGACTGTACATCTAAAAATGGTCAATTTAGTGGTGAAAAAAATGTCGTTTATATTTATTTTAAAAGGTGTGATGTTTGAAATAAAAAAATTCTATTAAAAAGATAAATTTTGTTGTTCACATCAATAAAGTTAATAGTTCTAAACAATATTTATGGATGTGTATTAATCTCCTAGGATTTCCTTCTATTATTCTTGGACATTTACCAAACTCTAAATGGAGTGTAAATAATTATTTTTTCCTTTAAATGTTGTATTATGTTTTTATGTGTCTATTTTTTGGTATATTTCTCCATATAACTTGGTTGGTTTGGTGAATTTATGAGGTATGATCCTTTAGGATTTTGTGGTGATGGTATTTTTGGGGGAATTTGTGATCAATGGGTTTATGTAAATTATGGAATTGAGGTGGATTTGGTTTTATGTGTTCAATGGGTGATGTTTTCATTACTATTTCATGAGTTGTGGTAGTTGGGATGTTCAAGACTCACTATATTATGTTTCCGTAATCTTAAACTATCGTATATGTTTGGTCATTTTAAATTACTTGTACTTCTATCATGACATGTGATCAAGTCCCATGAATCCATAAAGGTCAATTTCTAATTCACATGGGCCACATTCTCTCTTACTAGTAACACCCTAAAAAGAGTTTACAAATTTATGTCTCTACTTTCCCTTTCTACATTCCAAAATAACATCCAATTTAAACCATGTATTGTAATCAATTTTCATTGTTATAGTAATATATTACTACCATGCTAAGATAGTCCACACTAGGACCAAGATAAACAAAGAAGACAACACAATCTCTATATATCAGTGAAGACATAGATTTTTCATATCCTTGTTATTCCACTACCCACCAATGGGTCAAATAATACATTTTATACTTACCAATCTACTTAGATACTAAAAGGAAAACATCAAAGGGCCAACTATAATTTCTTTCTTGTAGAGGTCCACATTATGTTTCAACCCCCATTCATGTGCCATGATACACCCAAGATCTGAAAATTTTAATCACACGTAGGGTCACAACATGTTTCTACCCATAACACTTCACCATTATACCCCACATGTTCTAAAATTCTCAACCCAAGACCACACCCAACTCTTTGAATCTTAATTTGAGGCCACTAATTTAAGGTAAGAGTTTGTTTTCATTTCATGTTCCTAAATTCTATTCAATTATTATATGATTTATTAAGCCCTTACCTTAGTGATATCAATTTAATGGCATCATTAGTTTGTCCATATGTTTTTTTTGGAGCATGACATTCAAAAAACTACAAGGATGGGATCCTTGTTCTCATCTTCTTTTATGGATCTTTTTAATTTGCATGCTTTGGTTTTCTAGTGGATGATTTACCATATGTATTTATATAGGAAAACCTTATGTAACATATATATATATATTAAGCTAATATATATGAATATCTTTCCCTATTTAGTAGTAACTATTTGTTTTTATTTTTTTATTATTCTGTAGGAACATTGTGATATACATGGATAAAAGCGGGATCACATTACTGGGGAACACACCTCTGTATGTTAAGGGTTTGATGGATTTTTTAGATTTTTCAATTTCCAATCGATCTGTTGAAGGGAGATTAACATGTCCATGTATTAAATGTAAATTTAGAAGATGGTAGAATAGTGATGAAGTTTATAAAAATTTAATACTAAAGCAATTCCCTGGTTAATATTTGTGTTGGATTTTTCATGGAGAATAGAACGTTACAAAAAGGTTGACCACTGATGTTAATCCATAGAATGAGATCCCAACTTTGTCTAAAATGGAAAATGAAATGCAAAACCTTATAAATGATGCATTAGGCACTGTAAGACACCACTATCAGCATCAAAACATAACATAACAACTAGATGAGGGTGCTACAAATTGCAATGTGAAAAGTGATGTTTTTGAGACTGTAACACAACAATATAAAGATTGTAACATATCATTGGATCCTCCTCTTGATTCTATGGAGACAAATGTAAGAGAAAACTTCACTGAGGAAAATACATTTCATCATTTTTTTTATGATGGAAATCAAGAGTTTTATAGTGGATGTTTGAAATATTCAAAGCCATCTTTTCTACTGAAGTTGTACCATATCAAATGTTTATGTTGAATTACAAATAAGGTAATGTCCATGATATTGGAATTTTTGCGTGATTCATTTCCTAAATCAAAAATCCTCAAGTCTTTTTATGATATGAAAAAAGTTTTTAACATGCTTGGTATGAATTATACAAAAATACATGCATGTCTCAATGATTGTATGATTTGTTGGTGAGAGGATTCAAGTAGACAGAATTGAAAAAAATGTTCTTATTCTAGATGGTAGTCAATGGGTGATGTTGGAAGTCTGAATCAACACACTTTCATGAAGAAGAATAAAGGGAACACTCCTGTAAAGGTTTTGTGTTACGTTCCATTAAATCCTCGATTGCAAAGATTATTCACGTCATCGAAAACTGCCGAACACATAAAGTGTCATTCTATAGATAATAAAAATGATGGGTTAATGAGACATCCATGAGATTCACAATCATGGAAGACATTTCATTCAATACATCCAAATCTCTTAGCTAATCCTAGGAATGTTCGATTGGGATTGGCTGCTGATGGATTCAACCCATATGGGACTTTGAGTACCAGTTATAGCATTTGGCAAGTTGTTTTAGATCCCTTACAATCTGCCTCTGTGGATGTGCATGAAACAAACCAATTTTATCATTTTGATGATTATTACTAGAAAACAAATGCCTGAAAATGATATTGATGTATACTTGCAGCCTTTGATTGAAGAATTACTGGAGGTATAGAGCAATGGTGTTGAGACATTTGATACTTCTTCTAAAACAATGTTCAAAATGCATGCTGCTTTAATGTAGACCATTAGTGACTTCCCTGGGATTGGGAATTTATCTTGTTGGAACATTTACACGGGTTTGGATTGTCTTGTTTGCAACTTTGATTTTGAGCCCAAATTGTTAGTTCACAGTAGAAAATGGATCTTCTTATGCCATCAAAGATTTCTTGATGCATCTCATAGATTTTGGCTGAACAGTTCAAAATTTAATAGTTTCATTGATTGTATACCACCTCTAAAGTTGTTAATTGGTTATGAAATATTGACACAACTTGAAAATGTTGAAGCATATTTTGGGAAGGTTCATCATTTGAATGATAGTGTGAAATGGGTTCGAAGTGCATCGTCAAGTGAAATCAGAATGCAACAATGGAAGAAAAAAAGTATATTCTTCAAACTTCTATATTGGGAATTTAATTAGTTGCGGAATAATCTTGATGTGATGCATATTGAGAAGAATGTCTATGAAAATTTTATTTTCACATTGCTAAATTAACATGTAAAGTGGAAGGATCATCACAATGCTTGAAAATAATTACAAGTAATGAACATAAAATGTGATCTCTTGCTAGATGAGAATGAAAAGTATGCTCTGGAAATTTTTTCAATGAGAAATAGGGATAAAGATACATTCCATGGATTTTTAAATAATGTTAAGGTATCTGATGGGTATTCAAGTATCATCTCGAGGTGTGTTGACTTGAAGAATCGTAAGTTACATGGATTGAAAAGTCACGATTCACATATTTGGTTACAAAAGTTACTACCATTAGCATTGTGTACATTATTACCTGAAAAAGTTACTGTTGTTGTACCCCAATTTTGCACATTTTTCAGAAACTATGTGAGAAATATCTACATCCATTTCAGTTTGACAACCTTTAGGAGAGGTTTTTATTGACCCTTTGTGCAATGGAGATGATCTTTCCTCCATCGTTTTTTACTATCATGATGCATTTAAATGTGCATTTGGTTGGGGAATCTAAATTACGACCCCCCATTCATTATTGATGGATGTATCCAATTGAGAGGTACTTTGTTTATATGTTTTTTAGTTAAGTAAATAGTTTTTGGAATTTAATTAAATGCAGAATTATGTTTATTTTATTTCACAGATATCTTGGGCATTTAAAATCATACATGAGAAATAATGCTCCACCAGAAGGCTTTATTGTTGAAGGCTATTCCGATGAGGAGTGTCTTGCCTTTTGTTCTAGATACTTGTGTGATTTTGAGACAAGATTTAATCGATCTGGACATGTTGATGACACATTGACTAAATCTCAAATATATCATAAATCAAAAATATTTCTTGCTATTGGCCGATCAGTTGGGAGGATCTCAAATGTGACACTGAAAAAATTAAAATTGTTACAGGAACATTGATATGTGATTCTGAATAGTGAAATTGCAGATCCATTTATTGAAGAGTTGAGGATATAAAAAAATAGACGAATGAGAGGATGAACATGAAATAAGAAAGATATAATGAAATCTGCTAATAAAGAGCTTGTAGAATGGTTTGCACGACGTGTAAGATCATAAATATTGCAATAAATATGAATATTAGTTTGACACATATATTTTATAAATCTAATGAAGTATATTTCTTTTTTTAGATCATGAATACTGATAATCGAGCAGAGTTTTCTGAGGATTTGAAGTTTCTTGCTCGAGGTCCTCTAAAACAAGTTAGAAAGTTCAATACTTAAAACATGAATGGCTTTAGATTTCCTAAAGTTGATCGAGAAAGGGGTTTGAAAACACATAATAGTGGTATATTTACATTTTTTGAAGTGGGATACTATAGAAAGATGACTGATATTATTTAATTAAACTACCACCAGCATTTTTTAGTTGTTCTATTCAAATGAAATTGGGTTGATATTATGAGAGGTGTTAAAAGAGATTCCTTGAAATTTACTTCTGTGAAATTCTCTAGTTTTATGGATGTTGGTGATCGTGAACTGCATGATCCATATATGTTATAATCACAAGAAATAATGGTATATTATGTTAATGATGTTTTGGATGAAGGGTGGAGTGTAGTTTCTCACGTAATACAAAGAGATTTGTATGATATGGGTGATGAAGTAGAATATTTGACCTCTGAAATTGAATCTTATCAACAATAAGAAGTACAATTAGTTTTCCATCATGATATTGAAAATTTTATTCTAGCAAGGATGAATAAAGTGGATGAAGTAATGGATCAGTAAACTGACATGATTGAAGGGGAAAATGATTGTATGTACAGTAACTTATTCAGTTAGCAACCACTTATTTCATTTGTGCCGTCATTCGTTATCATTGTTATGTATATTTTTTTGTTAGTACTGGGCATATATTATCATTTTTAATTTTTCTTCTGCATATTGTTTTTGAAATATATGTTCTTAACATAATTTTATTTGATTAAATAACAGGAATGTCAAGGAGGAAGTGATACATTGTTTCATCCACTGCTACGACAGATGACGATTCATCTGTCTCCCTTTCTACGGCATTTGAGCCACCAGCTACCTGCCCCTATACCATCTCCCACTACACCATCTCTCACACCCTCTGTGAGCATCCCTTTAGAAGCTGATTCATCGACTCCCCATTTAGCAGCCTCAGAAGTAGGGCGGTACATTCCACTTCTAGTTCAACGCGGGCATACTGGAGGGTCAGTGTTATAGGTACAAATTTTAATATAAATAAATTTATTGCACTTTATTTTATACTAATTGTTTGTTCATTAAAGATGAAAAAAATTAAACTATGGAGAAAAATATAAAAAGTGCAGATGTGTGGAATATTAATGGAGATAATTTATTTGTCCCGTTTGATTCATATGGGGTCCCTACGGATGATGTTGTGAGATTATTTGGCCAAATTCTAGGTCAGCTGGCAGTGAAGCCCATTTCCCTTCCTATTTATTATGATGATTGGAGAAATATGCCTCCATGTTGGAAAAATTATGTTTTTTGATTCCCAAATAAAGGTAATTTTAATACATTATGGTGTAATTTAATGTAATGTTATTAATATGTTCAAAATGAATTTCTGTATACAAATTTTTTCCCACTTTATAGTTGCAGATGTGATAGCATGAAAGAGGATGTTGAAAAATATTGGTAAGAAATGGAAATAATTCAAATGGAGATTGTGGAGCAATGTAAAAGCTACTTTTTTTACCATCCAATAAATGTATGAGAAGCTACCCAATGGGGTACCCAAAGAAAAGTGTAAAGATTTTGTTTCGAGACATCGTGGTGAGAAGCATATTATATTTAAATATATATTATTATATTAACCTCATTTTACATTTATACATGTATATGAATATTAGATGACATAGAATACATTACTATTAAATTGCATTTTATTTATTTTAGGATCTCTCAAGAAAGAATGCATCAATCTAGGCTAGGCAAGTTATCCCTCACACTACGAGGTCAAAAATATTTTCTAGAAGCCGATCGACTCTGTTAATCTTTTTATTAGTTTAAATATTTATAAGACAATATTATATGTTTAATATATTAAATTTTTGATTTATCTTTATTTAATTCAGTCACAAAGTTTAGGGGATGAAGCATCCTGAACTGAAGTGTGGTTGGATGTTTACAAAAAATCTGATGCAAGTTTTGTTAATGAGCCTGCCAAAGAAGTTGGGGTATGAACTCATTTTTTCATTATAATAACTTATTATAACTTTTAACTATGTTAATATATATTGATATTTGATTTATAGGTACAAATTAAAGAAATAGTGGATACCAATCCTAGGCAGTCATACTCAGTCTCCCAGGATGACCTGGTTGCTAAAGTCCTTGGGAAGAAGCATCGTGGTAGAGTACACAGGATGGGTTTGGGACCTGTACCATCTGAGCTCTTTGGCATGCCATCAGAGATTATAGATACATCTACTCTTGGTTTTAGGTTGTCCATACATGGATATTCTTAGAGAGATATTATTTCTCTAGGAAACACAGTTCAATACCAGGGTGCTTAGATATCTGCTTTGCAGAAAGCGTTGATTGATATACATCAGCAGATGAGAAGATATCCCCCTGGTTGTATTGCATCAACTGTTGGTGAGAAAGTAAATCACAAAAATTCAAAATCATTTAGTTTTCAAACTTTTATTGGTTTTGAGTTTAAATATAAATATGAAACACTATTTAATTTTCAATATAATGTTCTTACAGGTGGTAGCAGGAAGTGGAGATGGAGGTGGAGAGGGTGATGATATCTGTTCATCATCAGACGGTGATTAGTGGTATTGTTGATATGTGAAAAAATATTGTAATTGTCGGTTTGTATATGTATCATATGTGACACATAGTATCCTCCAAGAATTTTCATTACCTAACATTTTCTTGATTTCTCATATTTCCTTTTATGTATTTTATTGATTTTTGATGTTTCCTTTTATGTCTTGATTTCTCAAGTGTGGTATACACCATATATATTGAATCTTTATTGTGATGATTCATTTTTTATGATTCATTTTTCCTAAATTCATTTTTTCATTATAATAACTTATCCTACATTTTCTAACTCAATGCATTTACCACTACATTTCCATTTCCAAGAAGTACTTCTTAGTTATTCTCTAGTATCAATCACTAGGGATGAGAATGTGTGTCTCACTAACATGTTTATGATATATCACCCTTTAGTGTGGAATAATCCTAGTATCCAAAATTTAAAAAAATAGTTGGAATCCAAAGATACTGATATGAGTTTAGAGGAAATTTTGTTACACTGTCTGAAATGGGGTTTTCACACCATTTCCAAAGTGGCCTCCAAGAACAGTCGGGTAATGTGAATGATAGTGTCCATTATCTCAGTAGGCATAAAAAGCCAATGGGAAACTCCCAGTAGATTCTCTAGAACCACCTTCCCTAGAAAAATATTAAATATACTACATGATCAGTTACTTACCATTCATAACATCAACTAACCTATCACAAATAATTTATTATAAGCATCCATATTCCTTGATAGAATATATCAACCCCCTTCATGAGACACTCTTCCCTTTTAAAGAATGTTCTTGATCAATTTTATTATATTCCACACATCAAAATTACTAGGATGCATATTGGGAGTGACAATATATTAGGATCTAGATTCCATTCCTTTTAAGGAAACCACACTAAAGACTCCTTTTCTAAAGATATCACATGAGTGAAACAAATATGATACTTGAACCTGATCCATCACTCTTAAAAAATTAGGAACCCTTATCCATGGGAGAGATGATTTTACCTTTTTTCTATCTTTAGTGTCAAGTATAATAATTCCACATAGAATATCCCAAGTGAGAGATGATTTTACCTAATTCCTATGTTATGTTTCATTTATAATAATTCCACATGGAACAACAACATAAATTAATCCCATGAAAATATTACCACATCATTATTCACATGATAAAGGGTCTTCCACCAACATACTACACCCCACATCTTTTGAGTAACTAAGGAATAAATAAATAACCACCCAATCATGTTCCTAAAAGAGTGTAGGAGGGTTTAAATTTATCGACACATAGATGAAATAGAAATCTAAATAGTTACTATATATATAGTAGTAATATATATAGTTTATATATATTTCATCCACCTATATTTCCAAGGTATGTGAAGATTTATGTAGCCATATACTTATAATAATATGGATGAATAGACCGTGGCATGAGTCAGACATCCATAACAAGTCTAACGAGCCTATGTACTCATGTAATTGGGTACATGATCTATATCCCAATAGATTGAGAGACGCAATGAAACAACACATGGGATGTTGAGTTCACCATCAGGTCAAAATTATAGTCATGAAATGTGGTGATTAAATCACAATACTAATATAGTAACATTTTTGTGATACACCATGCTCAACAGCTGATGTAAGGAATCTTGATATCTCCTTACTCGACAATCTCATACCATCATACCACAACCTATATAAAGACATATATTAAATATAAATAGCAAGGGGAATTACTTCCCATCCATATCTTCTATCCACACCATATACATAATAAAAACATAATAATTTTTATTATAATAGATAAGGAATAACCTCTTATTCATTTCTTTATCAATTTTCAATTCCCATTTAAAATATTACAATTCTAATGAAGCATTTTATAAAGCATAAATCAAGAGCATGACATTACAATTAATTGGGGTCATTCCATTTAAAACCAATTGATTTATTTTAATAAAGGAAAACCATCATTAATTATCCATTTCACATTATCAGTTACATTAAACTCATTCAATTCATTAAAACATGGGAAACCCATATATAATCTCAATGAAGTCACTTAGATAGTGACATGTTAATCTAGGAAATTTCCCACTTTATAAATTCCAACTATAAGTAGTCCAAACACATAAGGGATGCCTTGGGTTCTATAAAATAATCATATATAAAGGGATATTACATTCTTGAACAATTATATAAGATTTGTGGGAGTGGAAACATTTTAAAAAAATTATATTGTCCCATTTCACCTAGATCACCCAATGGGTGACCATATAAGTTTCACACAACATGTGAACATCCAATCATGGATCAACTAGTACATATGAGTCTGTAATTGTCAATTTTAAATACATAAATCACTTAAATAGAGGTGCTTGACCAAATATGGTGTGCGACATAGTGGCTTAATTATGAAACATCTAACCCAAAGGGTAAACAATGTGATTACAAACCTAAAGGTCATAGATGATGCCTCTCCCAATATCAGCTTCATATTTCAAGAATTTTGGGGGAAATATTAGAAATGGTTTAGTTAAACGATAGTATGAAAAACGTGCCTCTGCCTATACAGCACAAAGGATCCAATAGGAAAATAAAATAGGATGTATGAGTAGGTTTTTCCTTATGTTGAGTTGTCCAAGGCTTCCTTCATATCTTGGATTGGGTGTCTAATGATATATATATGGATGAACCTATATTAAATTATTTTGATTTATAGAAGAGGTTAAAGAATACAAAATAACTGGAAGTTGAAATAGAAAAGGGAAAGTGGTATAATAATAGGAGAGGGGTAAACTTGTAAATTCACCACTACATTTTATTGGATATTAGAATTATGCCATGTGATATGTTTATCTTCATTCCTTTACTCACTGAATGATGCATTTGGTTGTTCTTAGTTAAGAATCTATTTTAATATTGACTATATTTTGTATTCTGTTGGTGTTTTGGTATTCTAGGAATTGTTTTTTTTCAGGGCACTCGTACAGGGGCTCCAGAAACTAGTTTTTTTTAATCTGCTCTTTAGCAATGGTTTTAACTGCCTCTAAATGTCAATATTTTTCTATTATCGGTGGTTTTAACCACTGATATAGTCTTAAATTTAGTAGTGGTTATAACCGCCGCTACAATGGCCCATATTTCACACTTTTTTCGCAGCGGTTATATTGTTTTTCGTGGTGGTTTTTTGGGCAGGTCATTACTTTTTTTAGCGGCGATTTTAACCATCTATAAAAAAATTAATCCCCTATCGGGAGAAACCACTGTGAAAAACAATATAACCGCCGTGAAAATGTGTCAACTACGATGGTTCCCATAAACAGCCATTAAATCGCTTTAACCACAGCAAATATTTTCCCAACAATCAATTTAGCATTGGTTTTCAGAAACCGCCACTTAAGAATATGGCGGTGGTTTAAACTATCTCCATATTCAAAAATAACCACCATGAAATTGCAATTTTCCTATAGTGCATGTGGAATGACACTGATCCCCCACAGACCACGTCGTTGGTGAAATGGAGGTAGAGAAATTCCACCCGTGAACCACGATCCCACAAACCACGTCATTGGAGAAAAAAAGGCAGATAGGTACGCCTCCGCATAGCTTCACCACATACTCAGTTCGTGGATAAGGTGTGGTCGGTAGTGTCCTGAGAACTGCATCATTCTTTTGATTGAGGTGGTGGTTTATACTGTTACGAACCGCAGCCCCGCAAATATATGTTTACCGAGTCATCTATGGGTATGATGATTTCCCCATGGGTTTCTGCCAAACGTTTCATGTGACCCATAGATACAGCCTCCTTGGGACTCTATAAAAGGACCTTGAGGGGAGAAGAAGAAAAAATGAAACAGGAGGAAAGGGAAGCAGGTTTTCAAAGAGCTTGTAGTTTACAGAAGAAAGACTTCGAAGGAAAATGATTGACAAAGTACGAAACCAAAAATGTTTTCCAGCTGGTATAAACATGCTATAAATCATAAAAAGAAGGAAGGATAATAATATGGGAAAACCATGAAACTAATTGGAGAACCACAAACCATACTCCCTTCATGGATGAACTTCCCAAGAACTACAAGACCAATGTCATTCTCAAATCCGGCGTACTGCACATCACATTACTATGTGAACAAAACCATGCCTTGCATAGCATCCTGCTACATGGATGGACTCCGTCTCCACATACCACCATGGTTTGTAGATAGAACTCGAGGCCGAATAACACTACGATACGTGGACCACATCCAAGTCTGCATACCCCCTTGGTACGCAGACAAAATCCAGTTCCACGTACCTCCTTGGTATGCGGATGGACCCTCCACTCACATATCAATGTTTCGTGTGGAGGGGACCCCACCCTACATGAATAAGGGGTACGAAAAATGGGGTACCTTTGGGCTTTCTTCCTTTTGATATCGACCATGCCCTTCCATTTCCATCCCATTCTCTGAATCCCCTCTACTAACCATTCCATCAGCATTAGGCCAAAGCCTCTTCCAAAGGCATCAAAATCCTCTGATAAAACCATTAGGCACATCATCATTTCCTTCGGAGTTTACATCCTCAAGGTAAGAAGAGTCACATGGGTAATCCAAGCAATTTTTTGTACTCCTGGAATGTCTTTAAGTTTAAATTCCCATGGTAACTAGGGGCCCAACATTGGAATACTCATTCGACCCCCCCCCCCCCCAATTCTAGGGATCAAGGGTAATCACTAGATTTTTCATTCAATGAGGGACAAGTGACAAGTCAAAGGGATCATCCTGACTTTCCCTTTGATGAGTATCCATAGTTATCCCCTTTCCTATAACTCATTTTAAGGCACTCTCACTGAGATAATTCTCTAGCCTTCTTTCGGGGAGGGGGGGGGGGGCTCTCGCTCCCCTCGAGCTCAGCCCAAGACATGCCCAGATAGAATTCTAAACATGACTATCTCGGATATCATCATGAGTGAGATTTGGAACATTCAAATCCCCCTCTCTCTCATCAACTTGTATCCACATACTCTTCCATCATCATTCTCCATTTCCATCAGCGAAGAAGGTAAAGTGTGTGGTTTATCAGATCTACAGTTTCCTCTTATTTCTCACATCGAGTATGAATCGTGTGGGATTAGAGGTTGTTGATGATCACAACATCATAAAACATCCCAAATTAAGTACAATAACTATAATTACTACTCTAACTAGGATATATCAGATTCCTGTCTGAAGGTCCGAGCTCAAGTGGGAAGCTTCCAGACGTAATCCTCACCCCAATGAATTATGAGAACTCTAATTCATGCTCTTACCAGGATAAGTAGGACACCTGTCAAAAGGACCAAGATCAAGTGGGTAGCTTCCGTGTGTAAGCCCCACCCTAATGAAATATGAGAACTCTAATTCCTTCTTTGATCAAGATACGTAGGAGGCCTAACTAAGGCCTGAGATCAAAGGATATTCTCCTTGAAATTCAGTTCCAATAAAATTTCCCTGGCTCTGAAAGGAATCCCATTTAGGTATAATCCCCCATGTAACTTTTCAAAATGGGCCCCGTCTATGGTATAAGAACTATCTTAAACCAAACTATGTGGTATTTTTTACTAACTAATTGGGATATGTAGAAAGACTCCTGGAGGTCTGAACCCAACACCCAAACAACCCTAGTGTTTGTCGGACCATATTGCCAGTAGGTCCATATCCAACTAGGAGACCATGCCTCTCCTAAGCATCCTAGGATTCTTTAGTGTAAGTACCACATGAAATCTTGACTAGGTATCTTTCACCTAGATGTATTTACCACAAAACATTAAACTGTATGGATGGGTCCTCATCGCACGACCTTAAAAGATGATGTGTTAAGTTAAGCAACACAGAACTATGTGGATTCTGATTCCTCTCTTGAGGATACATAGGAAGCTCATCTTATGGGTTTTATACCAATAGGGAAATAACTTCTGTAACCCTAGATGATGATAAACTCCATTTCACCTCATAATACGGCTTAAACTAGCATTGTCTAAGTAATTCCCAACCTATGCGTGTATATGGTTAATCTTGAGACCCAGGGGTAACCCAAATACACATTCTTGGGAAAGAAAAAAGGATTCATGAACATGTAGAGATTGTTTAAATATATAAGAGAGTCCCAAATTTGGAAACAATTCCCCCCAAAAGGGTGTGATGAGCCCGACCTCCCATCCTCTTAACCAAGGGAGTCCTTAAGTGCCATCGGTCAAATCGTCATCTAACGAGCACCTGCCTTTCAAAATAAGGTCCATGAATCATGGAAAAAGGGGTCTTTGGATGTTTTTTGATCCATGAATAAACATGTTGGAGACCATTAAATGACATCATACCCAATACAAAATGATTTCACACATACTCAATCCCCCTGCAATCACCCACAGAGACCACTCAACTATGGAACCTCCTTCGCAATATGAGAAGCATATATTTCCCATCCCCTGCAGGGACGTACTTGAAAATCCCCTATCACCCGGGGTGCAACGCAAATCAGGTCGACAAAAAAATGGCAAACCTAACGTGGAACCCTTCATAATAATGGACAATTGGTTACTATCCGTCCGACCATTTTGTATTCTCTGGCACGACAAGAATTGTGTCGAAACAAAAATGGTGAACCCGACGTGAATCCTTTGCCAAGGTGGCGGTATTATCCTACCACAAGCCCCTTTCATCGCAAAAGGAAGAGAGCCAAGCAAGATCCTAAATTATGTATGTGATCATGAGATGCTAATTTGATGGCGTTTTGTTGTATGTATATGTCATATACATATTGCAGGAATTTTGTAGAGATCTCTTCGATCCAAATGGAATCCCAACAATATTTTTAGACACACATAGGCGGCTGGGTCCCCAACAAAGAACATGACTCCCTTTCCTACCCAGTATATTTAATCCTAGGTTTTAAACATACGGATCAAAGAGTACCACCAAAATGGTACTCTTCCTACAGTGGAGCCTGCAAGGCAAACCCTCCAATTAGTGAAAGATCATCAGTCACCTCTTCAGTCACAGTTGGAAATCCAACATAGGACGGCTCACCAGGACCTCTAAAATCATTTTAGGAGCCTTTCCCTAGAACACGACAACAAGTACCTCCCTTATCTTAGGTAGGAAGATGAAGTCGACACTAATAACTTCATCCTAGCTCCATAGGAACACCGCTCAAGGGATCCTTACAGAGGACATCACTACTAGAGGTGTACAACCCGATATCCTCACTCTAAAAAGGATCCCATTCCAAGAGAAATTACTAAATTCCAATGGACACGGTCCCCTCAGGCTTGAAACTTATCACCCAGGTTCTTGATCAGGAGGTCCTCCACACAAACACGATGATATATAATGGGAAGGCATACAATTCTTCCCCCCCTGCTGAATCTCTCCATTGAAATATGGCGGAAATATAGGCACGGATGCATATACTTTCTCACTATTATGAAATTCACCATGGAAATAGGGTGGCACAGTATGAGCCAATTCACATTCCATCTAGTGATCACTGGTCTAACCACTCATATAGAGTAGAAAATTAAAGGTAGATGTAAATCTCTACTAATGAATAAGAATCCTATTATCTATATAGGACGACAAACAAATATAAGCAGGTGAGAATTCCTGATGATGCACATCAAGCCCATTATATAATAGGGCGTAAAATTATGGGCATTCATACAATACTATCAGTGTATATGAATCCCACCAGTTAGATACGGTGGTGATCAATAGGCAGCTGCAAATTCCTGCCTTCTACAATGAAGCCCACTAGCCAAATACGATGGCAAGGAAATTTGAGCGGAGTTAAATTCCTATAGATTAAAATAAATCTCATGATAAAAATATATTGGAAAACTAGAAAACACAAATTTTTTCTTACAAATACAAATCTGACCTTCCAAACACGGTGGCAACTAGAGAAGACAGCTAGAAGCAGACTCATTCCTCTATTCCATCACAGGAGAACTGCTAGTACCCACTGGAAACCTATGGAGGATAAGACCAGGAATAAAATCCTTCCCCAACATTAGAATGGGAATTCATACTATTTCAATCCAAAGTGGTATCTCAACACATCTTGTCCATGATGAAGGATCATACATCGATCTGAGAATATATCCTTCTGATGTGTCCAGAAGTCATTGCATTAGTGGAAAAAGTGAAGAGTCGGGCCCATGAACTGATCTCCTAGGGCGGGGTGATTTATTCCCCAAATCAGATAATCACTTCGGATCATACCATCATCCCTACTCAAGTCCAGGAGGGTTGATGACCATATTCCATGATAGAAGGACAACCAGATCGGGAATAAATATTCATTCCAACTAGGGGACACTGGTCCAATGTGGTGGCTACTCCAGGGCAAGCATATACCCCTGCCAGAAATCAAGATTCTCCTCAGAAAATTCTGAAGACATCATAGGAACCAACCAAATAGAGTCTCGTATATGAAGGTTGCTACCAACATAAGTTGGCCCCAATTTCCTGTAATAGATCACCCAAACATAAATGGTTCCAAGAGAAAATTGAAAATGAAGATCACATTCATGATTTTTCTCTGCTAGAAGCTTGAGTTCTTAACGGTACCAAACATCTATCAATAGAGGCTCAAGATCCTATCAGTCCATTACTAAATTATGGAAGATATATTATTAGTTTAGAGTGTCCTCCCCGCAATGTCACAAGCACCATATCTGAAGTTCCTCCCTAGATTACCCACAGGGGCTTACTCCATGGGCCAGAAAAGACCAATCATGAGAGATTATCTCCAGATATGTGTCAGGGTATCCCTACCCTTGAATATATAATAAAACAAAAATATGGTCCTCCCTTTGTCTTCATCTTCCCTGATGGTCCTTCCAAAGTTATACACTACAGATATGTTTCTCTCTATAGTCAGACATTAAGTTATGATGCTAGTCCTCTCCATGACGACAGTCACTACAAAGTCCCTCCCCACTTTGACATAAAGAAAAGAGTAGATCCTCCCCTCATTGAAGTGTAACCAAAAGGCCCCCTAGAATGTTCACTATAGGTACTCTCCCTATAACCAGATCTATCATGGAATTACTCACCATGATAGAAGTAATTGTGAAGGCCCTCTTCCCAATGATGCCAAGAAGCAAGAAATTACTCCCCTTCCTATGGTCCTCTCTAATGGTCCTCCCTAGGGTATACAACACAGAAGTCCTCTCAATAACCAAACACTAATCCCTGATGGCAGTCCTTTCCATCACAACACTGACTTAGAAGGTCCTCCCCATAGTCAAAATTTACACCGGTGAGAAGGTCCTCCCCTTATTGAGTCAAATGCGAGAAATCCCTCATATGTCGAGCCACTTGGAAAAAATGAGTATGAAATGTTGGATACTCTCTCTATGAAAAGTGATATACTTTATTAACTAGAGGATGGACCATGACACACTCATCTTCCGAGCCACCCTCATACCATTCACATGTCAATGAGACTCCAGCAAACCCCACTGCTTGGAACGAAATTATTAAGGGGTACTCAAACCGGGCGGATCAACCAGAAGTGTCCTTTGTGAAATAACCACAAGTTTTTTTCTTTTGAGAAGAAAACTATCTAGAGAAGACATACAAGTGATGTATTGGCCCATAACCACTTATCAATTCAACATTCAAAGAGAGTTTTCAGAACAATGTATACATAACATTCACCTAAATATCTAGAAAACTCTTCACTTGTTAAAAGCCAAGTTATTTCTCTACAATGGGTATGTATACTATGTTAATATCCTCGGAGAGATTCACTGTAAAATAAACCTATAATCCCTTCATTCTGCATGATGGCCGCAATCATAAAGGTGAATGAATGACCTTGAGCTGACCTGCCTCCATGCACCGCACAAGTTGTGCTGCCATATCAACAACACCCCATTTTGTGTTCATATCTGGGGATGGGGAGAACAAGGATCTCTAAACTTCACCCCACTTCTCATACAACAAAATCCATTGTAAGTGATATACTATAATTTCATCATCCTCAGAAGACAGTAAAATGAAGTCACTGCTCAGGAAAGGTGGAACGCTCGACAAGAACTGTCCTTGATTAAGTCTTAAAAGCGTCAGACCTGACGAGAGAAATCCATTAAGAGCTCCTGAATCAAGAAACTGAGAACATAAATCATGCCTCTAATATAAGGTAATCCAATATATGAGCACTACTCATCTCCTCAGGAGTAGTCAACTCACTTTCTAACCAGACACCATATCCAGCCCACACCCTCATGGGAATGCATGAGATCAAAAAGGTGACAATAGAAGCAGAAGCCACCGCAACATGGGATCAACCCCATCACACTGGGATGTGGGGAATTTTAACACAATATAACCACATAAGACTAGAAAATTTGGGATGAGTCACATAAATAGAAGACCATGAGCAACCTCATCCCGCAGGGATGGGGACATTTTTACGTCAAATTCCTGCCCAACAGACATCTTTATTCTTCTGAATGGGGAAAACAATGGATAGAGGGGTCACGCATTCCATCCTATTCTGTGAATCGCATCCCCTGAAATGGAGGAATATTGGAAGGTCATATTAGGGCTCTCTTTGAGTCACTCTTCTCCAAGAAACTTGAAGAGTATCATAGAATGGCTAGAGAAGATCCAATAATGGATGTAAGAAGCTCTCCTGCCATTCTACACCTGGTATGCCACCCCCAATGCATTATGAATTGGTGAACATCATGGACAATATTACCACATACCTTGACAAAAATGATACAAATTAGAAGGAAATAGTAGAAGATGGTTCCCTCGTTGAGACGGTCCACACATAGCCTAAAGGTGTGCACACAAGAAACTGGAGAGTTGTTTAAAATTTGGTTTCCCCATCAGTCAATCCACTACTAACGCCCACACAAATCCCCAATAAGGAAGATAATAAGAGAAATTTCTACAACCCACCTCCTCTTCCTCATGAAAATGATTCCCCCATGCTTAAGGAGAGATTCTCTCAACATAAGGAATAAATAAAAGAGTTAAAGTGAATCAATGATGAGATGCTAAGAGAAAGCCTTCTTACTAGGTATGTTCCTTAGGTGGAGTGTAAATATACACTTCCATCAGACGTACCTCTACCTCATATGTTCATCTCGACGGATGAATCAATCCTAGAAATATCATTTAAGGTAGCGCTGAGACCATCAGTGTACCTAAACTCAATCCTTGTAGGATATCAAGATTTCCCTCTGTTGTGGAAGAAACGAAAATAGATTCAATAAAATCCACAAAGGATTCCCCCGACTGTGTATCCACATCAATATCCAGAAGCACTAAAACATTCAATATTTCTGCATGCTGCACCCGCTCATGCTCCAATCCAACATGACATGCATCAAGGGCTCTTAAATACCATCGAGTTGTTGAAAAATCAAATGGAAGAAATGGAGGGATTGTGTGCTCCAAAACAACCAGAATGGAAGACCTACCCCAATTGGGTATTCAATGTCCCTACACCAAAAAAATTTGGTAACCCTATATTCCTAGTGTTCAATGGTTCAGGGGACCCAGAGCAGCATCTAATTCACTACTCTTCTTACTGTGATCCCTTGATGGGAACCCCAGATCAACAAGAAGCTGTGAAGATCAGATGCTTTGTGTGAACCCTACAAGGTTCAGCCTTTGTGTGGTACACCGGTTTCAAGATAACTCAATAATAGGATGGGAGGATCTCCAGCATCAGTTTAGGTTCTTGTTCAGCTCGACATTTCCAAAATCAACAGTTATTAACCTCATGAATTGAAAATAGCAAGAGACCGAGAGAGTTTTAGAGTTAATTTCTATATGAAAGGGTCTGACTTAATCCTTGAATTGGCCACTCCCCCAATATGAGATGATTGTTATATACATCATCAACCTTTGTGATATGCTGAGAACACCACTCATTCTAGTGAAGTATACAAATAGATTTCAAGATTTCTTCACCATTACTGAATGGATAGAATACTCTTTATGGTAGACTAACCTAAAGTTGCAGGAAGCCCCATCAACCCCAGTAAAAACAGTTGGGAGAGATGAATCATATTTGGGAATGCTTAAGCCATCCCTACACCAGTTCCATCTCGAAGGCCCACACCAAACTGTGCAGGGCCATCTGGATGTCAGCAGCCACCCCACCCTATAAAGATGAGTGGAAGGGGGAAAATCAATTCTAGGAATGTATAAATGAAGTGTATTCATTATGAGATGATCAATTCCATGGATTAGTTTTAAGTACAATGAATTGCAGATTTCTTCGGTTTTCGGATCCAAAGTAGGATAATGAAGCAGGTCTTGATGACTAGCCAGATTGCTGTCCCTTCCACCGGATATTAGGGAACAAAATCTTGGAATTCTTTGTCTTCAAGGAACTTCTGAAAAAGATGATAGATTCCAGACAAGTCAAGCTAGGAACAATGCTAGAAAAAGTGGAATATGTTTCCAACACTGACCTAGATGAAGAAGGGGAGTGTAAAAAAATTTAATAAAAAGGAGAACTTTTTTGATAGTAGGATAACTTGAAAAGAAAACAACCTGAGCCCACGGCATCCTTCGGGAGTTATTAAAGCATCCAACTATGCCTCTAAAAGATCCTGATGTAACACAACTGACATACTCATCTCTACAATCCTTCAAAGGCTGACCACCCAAAAAAAAGTCCAATCAGAGGGATAGAAATTAAGTGCAGGGAGATGAACTTACAATAAATACAAAGTTGGATTTTACACTATTAGATTTCATGCCATAGAATCTCATGACATGGGCATCGTCCCATAAAATGGAACCACTGGGGGAATATGATAAGGCAGAGTCATCATCATATAGGGAACTGATTTTTGGCTCCATCAATGTCATCCACTTGATGGATACCTTCTATGATGATGAATGTGATTATCAAAAAGAATTCCCCACACCCAATTGGGTGCCCATAGGAAGAATCCATAGAAGCCAAGGATATCAAAGGAAGACACAGCCATGGAATAAATCTATTTTATAGACTCACCCCCGCTCAACCTGTCAGTGTTATAGAAACCCATGGAAGGACCCTCCAATGAATTTGATAGGGACAGTAAAATTCTTATTCCCCCACAAAAAACAACCCTGGTCCAATCCTTCTGAAATATCAATGAGATGAAGAACAAATGACTAATTTCTCTAGGTAGGTGACCAGGCCTACGCAACCCAATCCATGAAGCACAAAAGCTTTTCTAGATATAATCCAAAGGGCCAACCTATCTTCATCAAAGGATAAAGCCCATAAATCACCAGTGAAAGATCATCCCCAAGATAAGAAGTGATATAATTTAGATCAGAAATATGAAATTTTGAAATAGTTAGATTCATTAATAGTTATAATCTCAATCAAGGATGAATTGAATCTATTTTTGGATTTAGGGAATCACTCGTCGAAGCTATACAAAGTCCCCCTACAGTTCAAAGCTAAGGTGGCCACTGTTGAAGTCTATCGAACAGAGACCAATCTTGTAGAAATTCACATAGTTACCTACTTCAAGGGTCATGAGGAAGATTCCATCATGCAAGGACACATAAAACCCTTATATATTTCTGTCACAATAAATGAAACTGATATCTCAAAATTCTTCATTGAAAATGGATCTGGGGTCAATATCCTCCTACTATAGACACTTCGTCTGCTAGGCTACAATGAGTGCGATCTAACACCCTGCACAACAACCCTATTGGGCTGTGAAAAAAGTGAGTAGAATCTATTAGGAAAAATCAAGTTAGAAACCTGATTTGGTGAACTTGTATCTCACCTATAATTTCTGATGGTCTGAAATAATACAACCTTTAACGCCCTTTTAGGGAGTCCCTGACTTCATAAATAGGTAGAAATCCCCTCCTCGTACCATCAGTGCCTAAAATATAGCATTAATAGACAGAGTGGGACACTAAATACTGATAAGGCCCCATTATAGTCCTTTGAGTCATGCTATATTGACGTAGGGTCATATAAACCAAAGTATAAACAACACTCAGTTGACGAAAATGATTGGGTT
This sequence comes from Viscum album, assembly GCA_963277665.1. Taxonomy (NCBI): domain Eukaryota; kingdom Viridiplantae; phylum Streptophyta; class Magnoliopsida; order Santalales; family Viscaceae; genus Viscum; species Viscum album. The sequence goes on from OY728135.1 coordinate 1,175,131,333, forward strand.
TCCACACAAAGTGGTTTGGAAATGTTTCCCACTGATCCCCTCAAGAAGCTCCGGGAATAATACATACTACTGATTAGCCACTAAATGAGGCTAATATTCATTGTTAATATATATAATATTCATGTTCTTTATTATTCATAAACACCATTTTAGTTCATTTTACACTTTGAACATCATTTCACATTATGATTGTAATTCTTTCTTAAAATGCACTATTATGTGGTACATTTTTTAACATCATTTAAAGTCCCCAATGATTCATATTATTTTAAGGAATCTAATTATCCATATTTTAATTTTATATTTTTGGAAATTGATCTAAAGTTAAATATGAACATGTTTCATTCAGGGATCAATGGAGGATTCATAAAGGATGATGGAGATATTTGGAGATGAATGGAAGCAACTCTAGAGAAGGTATATTGGACACTGGCCCACTAATGAGAATTTGGGACCCACATTACAAACCCAATGAATCCCAAATTTCGTGTTCTTCTAGAAGGAATATATTGGAACAAATAATTATTCAAGATCCAGTGCTAATTCTCCCTCCATTATGGTCATTTAGGTGACCAAATTTAGAGATAAAATTCTGGGCCAGATTCTGCAGCCCAGAAAAACAGTCCACTAATCTAATCTTATCTCCGAATACACAACTCCAAATGGGCCCAAATTTTACAGGAGGTTAGGAGACATCCGGGGATCCATTTTCTTCTTCTATGTCCCACTCTTATTCGGAAGTCTAGAAGGTATTCCAAGTGCATCTATTTGGTGGATGAATGATGGATGCCACCTCAGGTCAAGGGTGGAAAAATTAGCTCTCCCTCAACTTTACACCCACCTATGGCCTACCAAAATTAATTGAGATGCTTTGTACTATTGTAGGCTTGATCCAAGGCTCTAAAAACTCCTATTTAAGGCAGTGGTGGTGGAGGAGTTGATGATCTCTGAGCTTTGTTTTCATCTTAATGTTATGTTGCCAATTTTTCTTTGTAACGTTCTTCCTTCACATGTAAGTTATTTTTAATTCATCCTAGTTTCTTAATAAAAGTTATTCTTATCATCTTATTCTATTTTTATCAATCTAAATTTGATACCATTTCCTCAAGGTGTGAATTTATTCACACCAAACCTTGTGAAATTATTCACACAATGGTGGAGTGATCATTTTCTTTTCATTGTTTTTTTACTTCTCCATTTCCTCCCTCATGAGTCCACTTTCCGCTTCCATTGAAACTATAGAATCAATGGAGGGATAATACACTTATGGGTTGATCCAAGGGATTATAAAGGTGATGGATTGGATGTTATTTATCACCCCATTAATTTCTAATCACTTTCTTTAATAGAGATTTTTATTTGATGATTTTTAAACTCCATCGTCCTTATTGAATTTAAGGCCACACACTTCAAGTGCTCATACAAACCTTTACCTTGAAGTGATCAAAACATTGATCCTTCAAGTGTATAGGTGATTAGTATTAAAGGGTGTAGGTATTAAACCAGTAAGTGATGATATTGTTTTATCTTCTTAAATGAACCCATCTCAAATATAAGAAATTGAAATCATTGAAAAGGAAATACGTCCAATCCACCCCAAGTGATAACCTAGGATCAAATCACTCTTTTAATTTGAATTCACTCAAGTCTCTTAGATTTAATTTAAAACCATCTTAAATCAACCCATGTTTGCCACTTCATAGCCAAAAACAATCCATAGAATGTACGTGTCTGCAGGTTACTTCTTAGGTCTCTGAGGATTCGATAACCCAAGCTAAACTACAAGGACCGTACTACCTTCTTATCTTGGGTAAATTTGAGCGTGAATCAACTAAACATCAATTAGATTGAAAGAACAAGTTCAAATTATGATGTGTATTTAACAGTCCTCATGATTTCAGTTATGGCTACTGAGCCTGATAATGTTGAAAAGATCACTTACTCCCAAGATAATGGCGGGGGTTCATATGATAATTCCCTCAAACAATCATTAAAAATACAAAAAATTCCTCCTTCACCAACTAAGGTGGGAGGAAGTGTCTCATCCCTAAAAGAAGATGAGGAAAATCTTTTACCCATCACTAAATCTTCTCCAGAGAATCCCACGTCAATGGCCAAGGTAGAGGATATGGCATCACCTCCCAGACACTAAAATTGAAACTCTTTACCTAGCTATGGAGCAATAATTTCAAGGATTGTTTACCCATAAGGAGATGTAGAGGAAGATAATGATGATGTAGATGAGGAATAATAAGACCTAAGGGATGTCCCTTTATCATTTGAGGAAGGTGTCTCTACCAACATTGATGAACTCAAGGAAATGGACTTGGTTATGGAAGATGACTCATGACCCACTCTCATTAGTGTGACCATGACTTCTGAGAATTAAGATTCATACACCTCTTTCTTGAAGAATAATCGATATTTTTCTCTGAGAATTATATAGAAATGATAGGTCTCGATCCAGAGGATTCCACTCACCACCCGATACTTCTTGAGGACTACCGTGGTTACAAGAAATTCTCCAGAAGGATGTACCTAACACATGCTTCCAAAATGGAGGCTGAAGACAGCACACTCATCAAATAAAACTTCATTCGGGAGGTCCAATACCCCATATGGATAGAAAAAGTTTTCCCTGTCAAAAAGAAAAATGGACTGATCAGTGTCTGCATCGATTTCCGGGATGTCAACCGACACTGACTATAAGATAATTTCCCAGTCCGGATCACAAAATTATTGATTTATGCAACTACTAGATATGAGGCACTCTATTTCATGGATGACTATTTAGGATATAACCAGATCTGAATGTCCCAAGAAGATAAATAATCCACCTCCTTTAGGTCTCCCTACGGACTATTTTTATATAAGGCGATTCCTTTTGGTTTGAAAAATTTTGGCACCACATATCAACATTCCATGCATCACATTTTTATATGAGGCTCACTTTTTCCTTGAATATTATGTTGATGATCTGGTGGTTAAATCATGACAATTATCAGACCATATAAAAGATCTTGAAACTATCTTTAATAAACTACGACAACATAGTCTAAAAATGAACACCCTGAAATGTGATTTTGGTGTTGCCTTAGGTAAATTCCTCAGATTATTCACACGCCACTGGGTACTCGAAGTCGACCCTGAGAATAAAAATTCCATACTTGGAATATCACCTCCTTACAACCTCACTAAGTTTAGAGGACTCCAAGGACACCTAGACTACATTTGGTGCTTCTTGGCCAACTTTACAGGAAAATGATTTCCCTTCACCAGGTTGATAAAGAAAGGGGTAGAATATCAATGGACTGAAGACTGTCAGGAAGCATTAGAAAATCTCAAGAAATATCTCTTAAGTCCACTGGTGCTAATGAATCCTGTTGAAGGAAGACAACTCATTTTGTATATAACCACCTTGGAGAGATCCCTCAGATCCTTCCTCTCATAGAATAATGATGCTAACAAAAATAATAGTCTCTACTACCTCATCCAAACCATGATCGATGTCAAGGATCATTATTAAAATATCGAGAAGAGATGCCTTGCATTAATATTTATGGTCTAGAATATGAGGAATTACTTGAAGCACCAAAAAATTCACTTGGTCTCACATAGCGACCTGCTCAAGTATATTCTCATTTGTCCAATGTTAACTGGATGCCTATCATGGTGGGCGGTCATCCTACAATAGTTTTATATACAATTCATAACATAGAAATCCATAAAAGGCTAGGCATTAGTAGATTTCTTGGAATATAATCCCTCAACAGGGGTGGCCCTATCAGATTCTTAGCTACCTGATGAGGAAGTGTTCTCTATTCAAGAGAACCCCTAGATGTGGGAAATGCACATCGATGATAACTCTAAAATCCCAATAGAAAAAAATAATGGAAGACCCTGAGTTCAAAAAAATGGGTCAAGGAGTCATACTCATATCCCCAGAAAAAGTAATTTTTCTCTATTCCTTCCTACTTTCATAAGGATGCATGAAGAATGAAGTTGAGTACCAGGACCTCAATGTAGCCCTAGAGTTGGTACTTCAAGTACAATCTGAACACCTAAAGATTAATGTCAATTCAGAAATGGTCATCAAGAAAGTCAATGGTGACTATGCTATCAAGAAAGAGGGGATGATCCCTTTGATGGACCATGTACAAGAACTAATGGATGAATTACTGTCATATGAGACTTTGAATTATATCCCCCAGTTACAAAATTCACAAGAGGATGAATTAGAAAATACATCCACAGCTTTGGACTATCCAGATCAGAGCAAGACAATCATTAGTATTGCCTATAGATGGATGGTCTTATGATTAATTTAGGACAATACAAGAGAAATTAATGAAATCTATACCATATTTGAGTGGTATGGACCTACCACTGGTAGGATGAATCCCATTGTAGATTACCTTTAAATGGGAGATCTCCCACCAGATAGGGCCAGAAGGGAGAAAATCCAAACACAGACAATAAACTTCATGATGTATGATGACACAAACTGGCATAAGGTCTTTATAAGTGAGTCCTTGATAGAGTCCTTATCATGTGCATTTATGGAGAAGAGACTGATACCATCATAAAATAAGTTCATTCTATAACTTACAGGGCACATCAATGAGCATACAGGCTATCACAGAAGATTTAAATTCTTGTGTACTATTGGACCACCATGATGCAGGATTGTGTTTCATTCACCATGAAGTTTTATCCCTGCCAACTTCATGAAAATTTCATCCACCATACCCTAGAGTTAATTTACACATCCAAGTACTCCAACCTATTTTCCATATGGGTAATGGGTGTTGTGGGACCATAACCTCTCTCCATGGCCAGACAATTCAAATATATTCTCACAAAAACCGGCTTCTTTTCCAAATGTCCAGAAGCAATGCCTCTCAAAGTGCCCGTGGAGAGAAGAATTTTCAGCTTTGTGAAATCCAACATCATCACCGAGTTTTCTATCCCTCAGACAATACTGAAGGACAACATCACTAATATCTACTTTGTTGAATAGGAAAAGCTATATGATGAGCATGGCATCAAGGCCAACTATTCATCCCGCTATCATGCGTCGTCCAATGGATAGATAGATGACTTAAAAAGACCTTATCCAATATACTCCATAAAATGGTAGACAAGGACAAGAAATAATGACCATATAATCTTCTCCGTGCTTTGTGGTCTTATCAGGACACAACACACCCCGCCACTTAAGCAACCCTATACTCATTTGTATATGGAATAGAGGCGGTTCTACCCAATGAAGTTCAATTACCATCACCCCGCATTGTTGTCTGGGATCAATTTTCTATAGATAACCAGTCCAAGAAAGAATTTGATGAGTTGGAGCAATTGGATGAGAAAAAATTGAACACTCTGTACCATTTGTATGTTTACCAGTTACGGATTGCATGAGCCTTCAATAAGAAGGTTCGCCTAAGATATTTCCTCGAAGATTAAATGGTGTTGTTCTTCAGAACCCCGATGATTCTCAAAAAGAAATCTCCAAATTTGGAGTCAAAATGGGGAGGACCATATGTTATACACAAGGTCTACTCAAATGGAGCATATTCCTTAATTTCGTTGGATGGAAAGCTCAATACATCTCCTACTAATGTGAGGTTCTTAAAGAAGTACTATGTGTAATCATATCACGATTGTATTAGCTGCATGACATTAAACTACATAATTCCACCTACATCTATGTTACACGATGCTAAAATGTAAGGAAATAGTCCTGACCACAAGACATTAAATAGCGTGATGAAGTCATATTAGTTGCAAGATGTTAAACTACATAATTACATATGCATCCACGCTATACAACATTAAATGTATTGGTATCATCATCCTTAATATAAGACATTAAACTGTATGGTGATAATTTTTTCCAATACAATGAGTTTTTTCCATAAATTAGATCTATGTGAGGTAAAGTTAAAAATGTCCCCACCTTTTGTGTATGGGTCATACCGGCATAGAGATTGTATTTTAGAACTACATATTGATTTATTCCCATTCATCAATGGAATATGTCGTGACGCCTTGATTATACATCCCGTTCAAGCCACCAGTCAAAGTCAACAATGCCCTTCCCTATATACAAGTAAGACTTTCATAGGGTAATCCATGAAAAGTCCTAACCGTATGACGTTAAAATGCATGATACCTCAAGAACTATGTATGACATGATTCTTTCCCTTACAAGATATATAGAGACACCTTGACCCTAAGTCTTTGTCCTGCCACCTCATGATACAAATTCCCCCTCTCTATGCACATGTCAAAATGGAACATAGTGTTTTCAAGAACTATGTATGTCTTGATTCATGCCCACGTAGGATACGTAGTGATTCCCAAATCCTTCATCTTGGTACAAACTCCATTCAAAAAACAATTTCTCTTTTCATGTGAATGGGTTATATCGGGATAAGGAATATTTTTTTAGAATTACGTGGAATTTGATTCTTAACTAACTAGGAAATATAGGAAACCTCTACGAGGTTGAATCCCGACACTTCACTCACCTCATCTTTTCATGTCGGTTCAGTATCATCCTTACCATATGACGTTAAACTACCTAAAATACTATAACTACTTTTATCTTGATTCTAATCCATCAATGGGAGATGTAGTGATAACTGAACCTTCCCAGGTCCAGCGTCCAAGAAACAAATTCCCCTGCATATAAGCTAGAATTGCGTAGGGAAATTCATGAGTCCTAACTGCATGATGTTAAACTTCATCAACAAATAAGTCTTAACCACACAAAATTAAATTGGTAGGAATCAAAAGAACTACGTGTAGCTTTATTATTGGTATAATGAGAAAATTAGCAACACTCAGGATAGAAATCCTGGGTCCAGCCACATAGAATAATACAAAGAAAAAACATTCCCCCAATCCCCTACATGTGAAATGAAAATAGATACAGGGGATTTAAAATATAGAATCTTACATCTAGAAAGTGAAAAAATTTCACTATTCCTGTTACATATGAATCATATCTATATAGAATATCTCATACCTTTGAACGTATGATGGTTTTTATATTTCTCATGTACCCATAAATCCCCTTTTCATCCATTAAACTCTATGCCCAGGAAATTTTGGATCCCCATAATCACTCACGACTATCAGAAATGGACAGCTAGCGGCCTATAGACACCTTTTTTTGAATATGAACACAATTCCCCAGTGTCTCTGCATATGTTTCCCACAAAAATTGCATATCAATAAAAGAGAAATTCATCCCCAAGAGAGGGTTTTCCAACTTCCATATGCCCATTGGCTCCTAATACTTGCATCATCCCTCCTGACTCAAGGGCTCCAAGAATCAAGGTTTATATCTTCTTCCCCTGATCATGCCTGGGGCATTCCAGAAATATCCTAACCTAATTGTCTCATATTTATTCTTTATCCCTTTGATATTTCATCCCTAAAATGTGACATTAAATTGTGATGTCAACTTCATTTACACAATACTTAAGACTGCATTGACCCACAAAATCTAGCTCATTCACATTGAGTCACCCATGCCCTCACTGAATTATGTTAACATAAATGGACCAATAATTCCATTTTACTCGATTATTTTACCCCAAGGTGATTGAGTGAAACCCTTTCCTCCCCTTGTTTCTCACACCAAGTATAACTTGTGCGGGCTTAGGAATTTTGGTAGGGGACTCCCCACAGAGCCAAGAAAAATCAATCTATAATGTTTGACTCTATATGCATGACTTTAAAAGGCATGTTAGTGTCTTCCCCTCCATATTGAAATAACAAATTTCTACATGTATGATATTAAACTTCACGGTTCCCAAATTATAGCTAAAATTATTCCACTCCTTACACATATACCAAACATTTACATGGAATATGATCTTGGGACACTTGGATCTTCAAAACTAGGCCCCAATCCATCAAGGGAGTCAAAATGTCCGGCCACACATATAGGTCAAATCTGTGTAGAGAGACTCCCAATTTCGTGAATAATCACAACATGAGTGTTTCTGATATATTTAAACCAACTCTCTCTATTCATCAAACTTCATGATTTGAGTGATCTTTGATCTTCATAGTTTGTTATAGCCATCAAGAATAAAACAGCAGTGTCTTGCGGACACATTTGTTTGCCTATGAACAAACTGCCCAGGGTCTCTGCATATGTTGCCCACAAAAACATTCTTTCAAGCAAAGGAAAATTCATCCCTATGAGAGGCTTTTACTATTTTCTTACTCCTAATGGATTCCAAGACCAATTTGATTTCTACTAATCCAAGAGCCCTCGAAACCATGGTTTACACTCTCCTCTCTACCAGTGTCTTGGACGTGCTGCAATATCCTGGCTCGATTACCCTCCAGTTACTCGATGCTTATATATCAACATCCTAATCTCATGATGTTTAAACTACACGATACCCGATACTTGATATTCAACATTAGGCCTGGTCACATAAAAAGGCTATTTCCCCTCATGACCCTATGAAAGAAATGAATCTACATAGGAAAGTTTGACTCATGCCCCACTATAATGGTGAATCCATATCCAAACCAAAAATGCCCCATCTATATGAGTGAATTAGAGCTGCATAGAAATGAGCCTTAAAATAACTATGTATAGATTGATTCTTATCATTATAGGATACATAGTGACATCCAAATATCTTATGTAAGATTCAATAATGAAATATTATTGTTCTATCCCCGCCTGTTCAAGGGTTAGACCTATATAAGGAAACAACTCATATGGATAAGATAAATATTCCTCCACTAATTCATGGTATTGTTCAACCTGAAATTCCCCCTTTTCATGATTACGAATCCCTATTCACACACCATACTTTACATCTAGAAATGTTCAAATCCCCATAACCATCCATGACCATCATAAATTGATGACTAGTGTCTTGCGGTCACCTTAGTTTGACTATTCACACAAGTCCTATTTGTCTCTACATATGTTGCACTCAAAAATAGAATGTCAAACAATGTAAAATTCTTCCTCAAGAGATACGTTTCCTATCTATGTATGCCCATATGATGTCTACATGTCACCTTATTCCCTAGTTTCAGAAACCCTCCAGATTACAGTTTACATATTTCCCCTCCTTATGCCAGAAGGTGATAGAACATTGTTGGTTGGATTGTCGTTGAAAAGGAAATTTGTTTACCCCGTCTGGTTAGAGTAAAAAAAATCTTCAAACCATATGTCTCAAAAGTCCTAGTGGCATGATGTTAAAATATACCATGCACTATCCCTCCTTTACACAAGTCAAATTCATGTGGGATTGGTTTCTAAAAACTAAAACCAATATAAATCCCCCCATACTTTTAGTCTTCGTTCCATTAATAGGCCACCCATTATACACTCAATATAAAAACAAATCCAAAATTCTATAAAAATTCCATTTCCATTGGAAATGGGCAGCCAGTGTCCTCCAGACACCTTTGTTTGACTATGCGCACAATACCCCTCCAACTCTGCATTTGATGAACACCACAATGGCCTATCAACCAAGGTTAAATTATTCCACAGGAGGGGCCTTTCCCACTTATTTATGCCTCATGGATCCCATACCCCATATCATGTCCCATATCAAGAAATCACAAGTCACGGTTTAGAAAAATCATCATCCATATATAAAAGTTCTTGGGACATGTTAGGTTAACAAGTCCTAAATTGGTGACCTTTCCCCGCAAGTCATGGTCAAAGTTGTTCGACCTAAAACATCAGTAATGATAGTCTAGTTTTAAAGACTCTAAATTTCCAATGAAAAAGACACAATTCTCGCCAGAGTGAAAACTCACAAACGATACCTTGGAAAAATTTGAGCACCATCTCACTTAAAATGAAATATAAAAAGTTTAAGAGAAACAAAAAGAAACCAAAAAAATAATCAAGTGGCACAAAAATTGTTAGGTAAAAAACTCAAAAAGAGTGACCTAATAAAAATTCATGTTATACTTGCTAATCCCACACCATAACAGGAATAGGAAAAAATTGTGGTGATAACAAAAAAGGAACAAAATTTTTAGGGTTTTCTATGTGACCCTAGAAACATTAAAACTATGCTCGTTGAGTTCATCGGCTCAGGAAAAAAAATTAGAGCATGGTTTCATCATTTTACTCCTCCTAGATGATAATTCAATTTGACATATGTTTGAGATTATTGTTCAAATGTATTCAATTATAAATGATTAATATTATAGGAAACGGCCAGAGAGAATCATTAGAGAGAAAAATGTTTTCATTATATTACCAAAAGGTATAGAGGGAATCCACAACCTAGGGCCTCCCAATGTGAGCATGACATGACCGCTACAAAAGATGTTCAGTAGACTCAAAGAGTTGTATCAATTTTTGATTGGGCTCTTCAATGGCCTGGAGAATATTTATAAAAGTTGTGCTCTCAGCCTCTGTAGCTACCCATAATGCCTTTTCCTCTTGTACTTCCTTGAGGCCAGCCTTTTTCACTTACACTACTAGCTGATGTCCCTTATCAAATGTGACTGTGATGTGGGATCTTTCTTGTTTGAGCTACTCCAGTTTTTTTCTCCTCAATTCCAATTCCTAATCAAGCTGTTCTTCCATGGACCTTTGTTTTGTGAGTTTTCTCTACATCCTCTCGACGTCTCCAACTTGATCATCCACTTCATTCATAAGAATTTTTCTATCCATAGAAAGAAGATTCTCATACTCTTCAGTAGAAAGATGGGACTTGAGAGCATCATATTTCTCCCTGGCCATGACCACCTACCTCACTATGTCATAAATGCTATGGTAATGAAATAATATAAACCCTAAGACAATAAACTGGTGATATAACTTTGGTTTCTTCATCGGTATATCAAAAAGTGGTGTTTGAGAAATCAATCTCCAAATGTTCTTCCATTCCCTTTGACAGTCAGGTCGAAGACTGACCAAGCCCTTTCAATTGGTTTTGGATTCACTCCCAGATGAGGAAATATATTTAGGAGTGACCATCACTAGGGAGGGACCTGATTTAATGAAAAAAAACTACTAGATATCTCAACAACCTCACCCCTGACAATTGAATAGAGGTAAGGATCAATGTCTCTACCGCAATCTCTAGTGTTTACAATTGTGATCCCAAAGTCAGAAATGAAACAAATAAACACCCTCAATCTCTGAAAAAGTGGGAAAAGAAAGGGTGGTGGTAGTAGTATTGGGAAACTAACCTCCACTTGTCGAAACATTGATACCCTTAACTTCCATGGGGGCATTGCCACCCGATGGATATGGTGCTATGCCTTGAATGTGAAATCTAGTTTCAGGGACGTCTAAGGGAACCCAAGACTCAGGAACACACCCGACTAAACCAGTAGCCTCTAAAGTAGCATATAGAATATAACTTATAGAAATTAGGCTTTCAGGAATAATCAGCCTCGAAAAAGGCATGATAGACAGTTATAAACTCCCAGGAATTGGGGCCATTACCACTTCAGTAGTCACAAAAAAGGCATAATGGACCGTTCTAAATATTCATGATATGGAATAGCAACCTCCTCAATGGTAATGACTTTTGGGGAAGTATGATTAACAATCTCAACTAAAGCGTCAACTCCTGAATTCATTGAACCTATGAGGGAGGGGTCCATTTGGTTTGGGGTGGTCGACTCCTCAGGACCTGGATCCCCTCTAGTAGCCTTATCCAATTAGAGATCTTCACCCAATTCAGCTAAAAAATGAAAGTCATCTTTTCCTTATCTATTGTATCGGTATCAACATTCTCAATTGGGATTTTAACCTCTAAAGGATCCTCCCCTATCGGGGAAGAGGTTGTCGAATTTGGGGCAGGAATTTCTGGAGGGCTCAGAATACCCTTGGTATCCTCATCTAGTCATATCTCTCCACCCTTTTCAACCATGATGAATGGTGGTCCTTCTTCTACCATAGAATTAACAAGAGTTGTAAATGCCTAGGAAACTACCGCATGATTACTTATTGGTCTTGCATCAAAATATGAACAAGATAAATGGTCATCAAGATAAATGTTCATGGTATAACAACTAGATAAGAAGATATAGAAGTTATATGTAATCCTTTTTCTAATGAGTTTCAATAGTTGGGATTCTTGTCAGCATTTCTTGGTATTCCATGGGGATGTCTCCCTAATGGGAATATCATGTGGATCCAGAGGAGGGAATGCCTTGATAGGATTTTTAATAACTGCCTCCATATGTTTGACAATATCAAGAGAACCTTCTCCTGTAATCCCAATATCTGCACGGACATGTTCCACTACTACAGGGCCCTCAGGGGTGTATACTAGAGAAAGAATTATCTTGTGAGACTCCTCATGTCCCAGTGAAAGTAAAAGAGGAGAGGTCAAAATCTTCACAATGAAGGAAATTTAATTCAGGGTTAGTAAATAGAATGAACTCTTTTTGGATATCAATTGGATCTGAGACTACTGCCATCCATTCCACCTGGTTAGACTAGTAAAGTCTGTCCTTGGAATCATGGAGGAACCTATTCATCTCACTCAAGAATATGGATACCTCATCCGGTTGTTATTCAGCAGAAATAAATGTAGGGGAAATTGCTGCCCCAAAACCTAGAAGATCAAAGCGCCCACCATGAAGCAGTTTCCCATTGTCTTCATCAAAATCATTGTCCCTCATGTCATCCTAGACCCTCCAAACGATCAAAAACGTAGTTGTAATGGGGATGGATAGTGCTGGAGGATCGGCCTAGGGACGCGGAGTAGGTTTTATTAGTTGCAGTTTCTTCCGGGTGCCTCCATAGCCCTATGACCCTCAGGATATAAATTATTATGAGGCTCTGGGCTTGATTGAGGAGCTTACCTCTTCCCATCTATAGTATGAAAATCAGTAATCTCGCCACCCCTTGAAGTGTGATCATCACCATAACCCTCTTTGTCAGTCTTTGATCGTAGCATGGTAAGTACTCTATGAGAGTATTTAAAATGATTTCTTCAAGACAGTATAAATGTTCAAGGTCCTAAAGGTAACAAATTACCCTCTTAGGATCATCATCATAAGAAATTTCAGTCAGTGCTGACATGCTGCCAATGTAAGTGTTTGAAATCTCTCTCTCTTGGAGGAACTTCCACAAGGAGTGAGGGGACTAATCGCAAAAACATTGGTGATTCTTCAAAATATCCCATTACCTACAAGGCATTGTAAAGTCAATATCATAATGGATGGTTGGTTTAATACAAGTGGAAGCCTCAATAGCTTGTGATGTCATGCCCCAATTTCTCAGGACATTCCTTGGGGGTTCAAAACCAAGAGGGTTCTGAAGAACTTTACCTTGTCAGGAATGTCTAGAAGCTTCCATTTTCTTCCCCTTCCCCTTAGACTCAGATTCCTTAGTATTCATAATAGTGGGAACTAGATCTACCAGGTGGCCATCTTGATATAATTGATCCTAGGACTCAATATAACCTCATGTTAGAAAGGGTATGAAACACTCGTAATTTGGAAGCTTGACCTTGCAATGAGTATCATCTTGAGTAAACATTATACACAATTTTCGGGATTTCATAAGATGTTTTTCATGACATTCACTATTGAGGGTCGAGGGAAAATAGAATATGCTTGTAGTTAAATTGAATGCCAAATCTGCAACGCACATATCCTTTACAGATAAGTTCCCAATCAATGCGGGAAACCAAAATACCCTCTCTCAAAGAAAAGAGGTAGAATTTTTTTAAAAAGTTATCTAAATCAGCATTCACAATGGTACTAGTAGGGGAAGTGTAAGGGTGATAGATAAAGCAGTCATGATAGTTCATTCGAGCCATCAACTCTTTTTCATTATTTTCAGTCCAATCTTCCTACTTATCCTGGGTGGCCCAACCTAATGACATAACCCTGCTAGTTCTTTGAAGTTACAGTAGAAACAAATAATGTGGAATTGGTAAGATATTGATAAATGCATATCCTCATAGGTGGGATTCTATCGATCCCCTGAGGATTTGAAAGGGTCTAGTCATCCGATGAGGTGGCCTTCCCTTGCTAACGTATCCCAAAAAGCGGTTGATTTTGGACCAGACTAGAATGGCCAGGTTGATTCATTTTCCAGTGGCTAGCTGAGCTTCTATGTCAAAGTTTGTGACTCTCACACGTCTAGAGTCTCACACTGATAAAATTCAACTGCTCAAAAACATGGCCAAGAAGGCCTCCTACCAAAACAAGTGGTCCATGTCAAGGACGATTTCCCATCCCCATTTGAGGAACCAAACCTCCTCCAAGGTAGGCTAGTAGGAACCTTATCATCTTTTAGTTTCCTTGGATGGACAATACCTAGCTCTGTGCACATTGGGATCTTGACCACTATGCTTGGAAAAGACCTTAATCCACTTTGGGAAAGAATTGTATTTCTTTGGGAAGGGGTTGATGTTCTTAAAAAGTTTATTTTCTTGGGAAATGATTTAATTAAGCAAAGGTGGAGTTCTCTCCTTGTTTTTCTAGGTGGTTGTGGGAGGTAGAATCACATCATACATGTCCCCAACAATAAAGACCCCTGAAATCAGCCGAACATCCTAGAAACTAATGCTAACATACCCATGGGATAAATGAAATGTATTGGAATATGGAATCCATATACTCAAAAGTTGTGAAATTAGGGTGATTGTCTGATGAGAATAGGTATTGGATACATAGATAGCCTCATATAACCCCACGACCTTCAATTTGACTCGGAATTATTCACAACTTTGTCGAACCCAGAACGACCATCTTTAATCCAAGACAAATGAACCTCTGGAGTGAAGGCATCTCTTTGAGGACCAGTCATTTTTTCATTTTTTTGGCCCTTCATGCAATGATATGGTATCAATGGGTCATTTCATCTGGCTTCTGCCACATTTCCTCCAGAGTCTGAGGAGTTTAGTTCAATAAGAACCCAGTAGTGGTATACTTCATTATGAACCGTCCTCTCAATGAGATAAGGGCCTTAGGAATGGTGATCTTGATTATCTAGGTAGTAGGTTGGTCAGCCACACGTGGTTCCAGAATATATGTATCATACATTAGACCAAATACATAAATGGGAAACTGGTCTGAGATTGGATACTCGCTCTGGGTCATGGTAAGAAAATTATCTAAGGATTGATGTAGTGGGGGGAGAATGATTTTGTCGTCAGCAGAGTCCTCCATAATCACTTGGATTTCATCAAAAGATAAAAGGGTCATGTTGGCTGCATCAACAACAACAATATCATTGAAAAAAGAATGAGGAAGATCCATCTCATTTCTGCATCAAAAAGACCATAAAAAAGGGTATGTCCAACAAAATATTTGGGCAAAAGCCCAAAAATTGACAAAGTACTATAAGAATTTTGTATAGCAAGGCTCCGCATATTGAAAACCTGAAATAGTTTATTGAAAAATACACAAAATTCTATCTTGTGAAGTGATGTCCAGCAAACTGAACAGTTCGCGAACTAGGCGAACCGCTTACAGAGCCTCATTACGTGGTCGTTCGAAGGGAAGACTTAAAAGTTTAAATTCAAGATTTAATGTTCAGTTCTCTGAATTGAGGTTTAGTCCACAAATAATGAAAACCACATAGTGTCTTGTTATGCTGAAGTTCAAATTTACACTTTTGGTTTCATGGTTCGGTTCATGAATTCAAAGGTCAGTTTGCGGATGAGAATGGCCATGAAGATTTCTCAGTTTGTGGAATGAGAAGTATGGTTTATGGATGAAAAATTTCATGAAGGAACTGGTACACGGAAGTAGTGAAATACGAGAGAACGTTTTGGGGATCTTTTCACTAATAAGTTAAATAAATGACAAAATACATGGGCCCCTATATATTGGCATGGTTCCTTCATTAGTTTCACCTTTCTACCGAAAATCACTTCAGTTCAGGAATGCTTTCTACATCAGAATAAACTCCTCTTCATTCTGATCAGAATCCGTTGCAATGGGGGGAATTTATAGAGTCTTGAAATCTCCAAAATGGGAAGAAAAATACTCACACAAATTTTATGAATAAATAAAATGCACGGTTTATTGAGAACATGAAAGGAATATTGAAGAAATCAAATTTTTCAAAGGACCAAAGTGGTCTGTGTACTAATTTTCAGGAATGGAATGCGGATGGTATTGCCTATGAACCAAATGGTATGTAGATAGCCCATTAAATTTTTTCATGTGGGGTGTTGGAAAGAAAACTAGATAGTTCTCATAATAAATGCGGAATGAATAATATCCCCCATGAACCACATAATTGGTGGAATGGAGGTAGAGAAATTTAATCCACGAACTAGGGCCCCACGAACCACGTCATTGGAAAAAACATGAAGGAGAGGTTTCACACCATCCCTGCAAACTCAGTTCGAGTACAAGGTGTTGCTGACTCTGTCCCACGAATTGCGTCATTCGCAGGATTGAGGTAGTGATTTCTGCCGCTATGAACCATAGCCCTACAAATCTTTGTTGAACGAGTCGTCTGTGTGTTGGATGATTTCCCCATTGGCTTCAGAAAAAGGTGTCATGTGACCCATATATATTTCCTCCTCATCACTATATAATATGACCCCGATGGGAGAAGAAGAAAAAAATAAAAAGGAGAAAAGGGAAGGGATATTTTCACAGATCTTGAAGTTTACAAATGGAAGACTTTAATTGAAAACAATAGATGATGTAAGGAACTGTGAATAGTTTCTAGTTGGTAAAAAAAATGCCTCAAATACTAAAAGGAATGAAGGATAATAATATGGAAAAAATGTGAACCTAATTGGGGAACCCAAACCATACTCCCTTCGTGGATTGAATTCTCATGAAATGTATGACCAGTGCCCTTATCCAATCAGGTGTACTTCATAGAACAATGATATGTGGATGAAACCCTACCCTACATAGCATCATGTTACATAGATATACTCCATCGCTGCATACCACCATGGTATGAAGAAGGAACCCAAGGCTGCATACCACTACGATACATGGACCACATGCAGGATGGCATACAACCTGAGTACGTGGATGACATCGAAATCAATGTACCACCTCAGTATGTAGAGGTCCCCTCCACCCGCATAGCAATGCGCCATGCAGAGGTTATCCCACCCCACATGAACAAGTGTTACATGTAATGGGGTACCTTCGAGCTTTCCGCCTTCCAGTCCCGATCATTCCCTTCCATTCCCATCCCATTCCAATAATCTCGCCTGCAAGCTAGTACATTTACATCAAGCCAAAGCCTTTTCTAATGCCACCATACCCATATGATTAAACCATCAGGCACATCAATGTTTCCATCTAAATTTACATACCATTGGAAAATAGAGTCACATGGGTAATCCTAGTGAGGGTGTGGACCCATGGAATGTCTTTAAGTTTACATTCCCATTGTAACCTGGGGCCCAACCTTAGAATACTCATGTGAACCTCCCCATTCTTGGGATCAAGGATAATAAATGGATTTTCCATTCAATAGGGACAAGTGAAAAGTCAAAGTATCATCCTACTTTTCCCTTTTATGAGGATCAATTATTCTCTCCTTTCTTAGAACTCATTTCAGGGCACTCTCACTTAGACAAGTCCCTTGCCTTCTTGCAGGGGGGTGCTCTCGCTCCTCTCAGGCTTAGCCTGAGACATGACTAGATAGACTTCAAAACGTGACTATATTGGATATAAACATGGGTGAGAGTTGGAACATTCAAATCCCCCCTCTCTCTCTCTTGTTGAGTCGTCGCCTCAGCCTCTTATGTTATTATCCTCCTTTTCCATCAACGAAAAGAGAAAATGTGTGGTTTTTTCAGAACTATGGATTCCTCTTGTTTCTCACACCGAGCATGACTCATGTGGGCATAGATATTGATGATGATCACAAAATCATACAACATCCCCAATGAAGTATGATAACTCTGATTCCTACTCTAGATAGGATATGTAGGATGCTTATCTAAAGGCCCGAGCTCAAGTGGTAAGATTCCACACATAATCCCCACCCCCAATGAACTATGAGAACTCTAAATCCTACTCTAACCAGGATATGTAAGACACCATTCTGAAGGACTAAGAAGAAGTTGTAATGAGTTGGAACTCTCTAGGCCATGCCTTTGTGAAAATCCAGTGTTTGGGGGGGGGGGGTTCTGGGAGGTGTCGGTGACTCATTTCCAGAGTTTGCGAAAAAAAATATTGTTTTTCTATTAGAGTGTAATTTTAAACTATCAGTGTCAACATGTAATTTTGAACAGTCGGTGTCGGCATGTCATTTTGATTTTTCAGTTTCAACATGTCATTTTGAACTGTCGGTTTTGACATGTCATTTTGAATTGTTAGTGAAGACATGTCCTTTTGAACTGTCAGTGACGTCATGCCATTTTAAATTTTCGATGTCGGCGTGTCATTTTGAACCATCGGTGTCTGTATGTCATTTTGAACTGTCGGTGTCTACATGTCATTTTGAACTGTCGATGTCAGTATATCATTTTGAGTTATCGGTGTTAGTATTTCATTTTTAACTGTCATTGTCGGCAAGTCATCTGGAACTATCGGTATGGTGTGTCATTTTGACAAATTAGTGTTAGCATTTCATTTTGAACTATCGGTGTCGATGTTTCGTTTTGAGCAGTCCATGTCAGTATGTAATTTGGAACTATCGGTTTTGGTGTATCATTCTGAACTTTTGGTGTTAGCGAGTCGTTTTGAACAGTCAGTGTCGGTGAGTCGTTTTGAACTATCGGTGTCAGCGTGTCCTTTTGAAAAGTCGGTGTTGGTATGTATCATTAAACTTTTGGTTTCGATGGGTCATTTTGAACTTTTAGTTTCGGCATCAGCGTCAACATTAGTGTCAGCGTTAGCATCATTTTTCCATATTTTCCTAGTTTTTTTAGTTTCACCCCGCTTATATTTTAGTTTACATAAATTTAGTTTAATGGCTTTTTTAGAATTTATAAAGGTGTTTCAAAGGATATTAATTATATCTTTAATATCCTAACACTCCTAAAACATTGAAATAGTCATTCCCTGTATTCTTAACCATGATATGACTTTAATGGCCCTTGAAACTGTTTCCCATTCCGTTGATATCGGATCTGACTTTTCTAAAGATGAGGTCCTATATTCTCTTTTCTCTTGGTGTGCAGAGAACTTTTCTTCACTTGACGAGTCATCCGCCTATGCTAGAGCCATTTCCTATACGGTTTTTCTTAGATTTCCAACTACTATCATGACCCCAGGTTTAGTGCAAGGAGGATTTTGGGTCACCTTTGGGTCTATGTAAGGATTTTTTACTTCATATATATTTATTTTTGTATCATGTGGGGTGGGTATAGTAATGTTTTTGAGGAAAGATGAATCATTTTCATTAAAAAGTACTAAATAAGGGGTAGTGAAGATGATGAAAAAAGGATAAAAAGACCTGTTATGATAATGGGTAGGGTATTGAAGATGGATGAATGTTGAGATCTATTTTATTTTATTCTCCTTGTTTTATTTTTATCAATTTTTTTGGGTATAAGTCCATCTGAAAATCGTTGAAATTGGTTGTCCTTGTTTTCACACCAGTGATGCTCATTATTTGTTGTTGATACTCTATTGAATGATCGTAACATGAAAACTGAATTAATCATATACTCTTGATTAAATAAATGGAAGACCCTAACTCAAGTCTATTATGTGATCACCCATGTTATTTAAAGTTAAAATTAAAGAACCCTTGTTGGATAAATCTGAATATGTTGGGCTTGATGGTGTGGTTGTGTGTTGTGTTTTTTTTTGAGTTTTTGCCTTGTGTCGGTTGCGTGATGTTACTATTGGTAGCATGGTTGTGGGTATGAGGGTGGACAAGGAGGATGGTTTTATGTTTTTGTATGACCTTCTTGTTCAGTAGTGCTACTAATTGGTTGTTTTTATAATGGATGAATTTGTAGGTAGTTGGACTTCATTTGGTTTTTTTGTGCCATTCGAGGGACTTCACCTTTTCTTGCTTGTTGTTTTGGGACAGTTATGGTTGGTATTTTCCTTGGTAGTGATGAAATAAATTAAATTGAACCCATTAATAAAGAATGAAAAGTGGTTGAATGAAAAAGGGGTTGGGTTTATGAATTGGCAGTGGCTGTTTGTGTGGTTGTTCATATATGGGTAGCAGTAAAAGTGGTTCTGGAGGGCTGGTTGTTTTTTTGGGACCCATAGGTTGGGATGAGTGTTTGTTTACCTATATGTATAAATTTTAGTTCCTTTTGATTCAAAATATGCACCCCACCCTTGTAAGGAACTAAGTGCTAAGAACCCCCATTTCACGAGGGAGTGTGTCTTCCCCAACATCCTGGTGGGAGGATAGATGGTTGGTTACTGACTTTCTTCCTCGCACCACCTTATAGGTTCTAACTACTTGAGCGTATCTGGGAAGGCTCTAATGGATTGAGGTTTAGTATAGTGTAATATCCTTTAGGCAGGTTGTGTGGTGGATGAGGGTCCTAGGTGTCTATGGGCCAGGTGTTTTCCCATGTGTCTTTTAGATGAGGCCCAGGTGTTTTCGGGTGAGAGGTGTGTTTGATGTGGTCTAGGTGTTTGCAGGCGATGTATGTGTGGTTTGTGGCCTAGGTGTGTGCAGGAAGATGTGCAGTGGGACTGCATTTGGGGAAGGGTGGTAGTTTCAAGATGTTATCTATTAGGAATCAACAATTAACCAATGGGAAAAGTGGTGTGGGGCACCCAAATCATCGATGTTCTTATATTATTTCCTTACTGGACTTGCGTTATTTGGTGAGTGTGCCTTGGTGAGGTTGGGATAGTTAGTTTTTTATCTTTGGTAGGTGTGGTTGGTTTTTGTTATTTTCATAGGGGAATTAGTATGCTTCTCCCTCTTATGCACGATCGACCTTGGTCTCCCTACTAAGTATACTTGTATGCTCAACCTATGTTATAAAATTGTTTTCATGTTTCTTGGAGGACTTTGAGGACCGTGCTAGATTTTTCTAGCTTGGTCATTGAGATAGTTGTTTTGATGATACTTATTCTCTTTATTTTGGTAATTTATTTGGTGCTTTGGTTTTAATTTTTTCGTAGTTTATTTTTAAATCATGCATGGTTTGGATATCAGTTTTTTTATATATAAATGTTTGTCGTTGCTTGGGAATTTTACCGTCTTATCTCCTGATCCTATTTTCATTAAAAGGGTAATGCCTTAAATTTTGTGTGATATTATATACCCTTGGTGTTAGTCTCCACTCTAGGGCCTATTAAAGGTAGGACTTGAGTATTATTTTCTCTCCTTTATCTTGAAGAAGGAAGGGTGTGACCCTTTTCTTTCCCTTCCCTCATCTTGAAGAATGTGGGTCATGATGGAAGTGGGAAGATTCCCCACATAATCCCCAACCTAAGGAAGTATGAGAACTTTTATTCCTCCTTTGATCAGGATATGAAGGACGCCGGCCTAAGGCCCCAGCTCAAGGACCATTCTCCTTAAAATTCAGTCCTAATAAAATTCCCCCTGCTCAAAAAGGCATCCTCTTTAGGTATAAGCCCCAACACGACTCTTCTAGATGGGCCTCCTCTATGGTGTTAGCTCCAACATAAACTAAACTATGAGGGATTTGATTCAAAACTAACTAGGATATATAGGAAGCCTCCCTGAGGTCCTAACCCAACACCCAAACCACCCTAGTGTTCCCTAGGCCATATACCCAGTAGAGCCATATCCACCCAGGATACAATGCCTCTCCTGAGAATCTCGAGCTGCATTGATGTAAGTCCCATATAAAATCTTGACCAGGAATATTTTCACCTTGATTTCCTTACCACACGACGTTAAACAACATGGATGGGTCCACATTTCACAACCTTAAAAGGTGATATGTCTCGTTAAGTGGAACCAAACTACGTGGGTTTTGATTCCTCTCCTGAGGATACGTAGGAATCCCATCTTATGGGTTCGATCCTGATAGCGAAACAACTTGCATCCCCCAGGATGATGATAAACTACAGAGCACCTCATCATATGGCCTAAACTATCATTGTCTCAGTAATTCCCAACCCATGCATATATATTGTAAATCTTGCAACCTAGGGGTAACCCACAGACTCATTATTGGGAAAGAACCAAGGATTTATGAACATATGAACATTTCTTAAATATATAAGAGAGTCCCATGGTAGGAAATAATTCCCCTCAAAATGGTGTGATGAGATCGACCTCCCATCCTCTCCACTAATGGAGTCCTTATGTTTCGTTGGCCAAATCGTCATCCAATGAGCACCAACCTTTGGAAAGAAGGTCAATGAATCATGGATAGAAGGTTCTTTGGGTGCTTAAAGCTCCATGAATAAACTCATTGGAGACTATCCGATGACATCATACCTGACACGGACCGATTACACACATACTCAACCCTCCTGTAGTCACCCGTAAGGACCACTCAAGTGTGGAACCTCTTTCCCAATATGAGATGGATACACTACCCAATCTCCAAAGGGATGACCCAAAAATCCCCCATCACCCAAGGTGTGATGCGAATAGAGTCGACATAAAAATGGTAATCCCGACGTGGAACCCTTCATAATAATGGACAATTGGTTACTATCCGTCGTGCCATTTTTTCTACCATGGTACGATGCGAATTATGTCAAAACAAGAGGGTATGAATAATATTAAACAAATTATGAGAAATATTTATAAATATTTTATTTTATTTAAATGTATTTATTAACTATTATAAGATAAGTACTACATTTTGAGTAAATCCATTTTTGTGATTTAATATTATGTTATCTTTAAAAATGATGTTTATTGAATTTTTATGCTTATTTTATAATTAATTTATTCCACTTTTAAAAATTTAAATATATTAAAATGATATAATTTTTGAAATAATCATGTAAATATTATCTTATTTTGAATTATTGTGATTTTTCTAAAAGATTTTTTTTTGAAAAATATTGAAAAATAATGTTTTTTGTAAAACATTCATTTATTTTCTTTAAATAAAGTGATTTAAAAGTACCAATATATTATGGATTTGGTATTAAATTTATATGATAAAAATTTTATTTAAAATAATATAATTAATTTCATTAGTATCATTATTTTAAATGTTTTTTATACAAGTTAATATTTAGGATGAAAAACACATTTTTCTGGAAAACTGTTTTATGTTTCATTTTGAGGGTTTAATTTTAAGTTAAGTTTAGAAAATTATACTAATTTAATTTGATAAAATGGTTTCTATTTGGGGAATCAGATGTTTCAAATTTTTTAAATAGTCTTGTTTTATTTTTAGTCATTATAAGTAGTTATCTTGATAAAATTTATCACCTAACTAAAGGGTAAATCAAATAACTAAGGTTAAAAATAATGTTATACAGTGTTAGATAAGTATCCAAAACATTAAAATATTACATTTTATGATATTAAATATAACATGTCAATCCAAAATTTTAATATATGGAGATTTGGTTCCATTTTACTTTGATAATTACATTTATAATATTTTAAGTAAAGATATATAAAAAATGTCACTCTCTTGCCTTTATATTTATCTTATATGTTCACATAGAGATAAAAATAATATTTGAATGAATATTAAAAGTTATTTTTCTTATAATGGGAATATTTGTATTTTGGTAATTTATATCTAATTTTTAGATATTATATAATTATCTTAAACTCTTATACAATGCCAACACACTTCTTGTGAATGTAGTGAAAAAATCAAAGTAAATAATTATGAAATCATTAAAATTAATGTTTTTGGGATTAATTATAGTTAAAAAAGAATATTTTATTTAATAATAATTCATTATTTATGTTTAAGTGGATTATATTATAATTACATCTTCATCATGATGTATTTAATGTCAAATTAAATTAATAGTGATGAAAATAAAATGAATGATAATTTATAAAAAATAATATTTTGTTAAATTATTCAAAAATCATAAAAACATAGAAAATGATAAATTATGAATATAATTATTTATTAATTTCACCCATTTTTCATTTATGAGAAAATTTTTACCCTATAATAAAAAAATATAACCCTTTAAGATTGAAAAATTAGTTATTCTGGTTAAGGTAAAAATTGTTTAATGAAGGGGTAAAACAATAAAGATAAGGTTTAAAATAAAAATTAATTATATGAAAAATTTATTGGCTGAATATATTTCAAAAATATTCTATATTATATTTGAAATTATGACCATGTGGTTCCACTTTCACATGAAAATTAATTTATTATATTTGAATCTTTTCGTTAATTGCATGTTTGTCTTTTCATTAACTATAAAAATGTGCCACATCTACTCTATTATATACCCCACCTAGAGACACATAGCTAAAAAAACCTAAATAAATTTTTTTTCAACATCCTTATATAAGACTTGGAGGTTCTTTTATTCCCTAAATATCATTCATACATCCCTTAAGAGGAGAACTAAAGGATCTCTTTAAAATAATAGGTAATCATCTTCACCAAGATCTTTCATTTTCTTATTCATTTACCACATTAAATTATTTCCTAACCATTATAATATAATAAAAAATGTTTATAAAATATTATGTGATGTTATTATGTTGATGGAATAATATTTTTTTATATCCTTCTCTATTAAATGGGGAACAAAATGATCACTCTTGTGTATGACGTACTGCTGCCTCGCGAACCAATATATTTTTTCTCCATTACATCCTTACATGGATTTTCATAATAATGGAAGTAATAAATATATATGATAATTATGGAATAATTATAATTTATTAAGTATAATATATCATCTACTTTATTACCCTTCCAACCATTAAAAAATGGCAACATCGCTCGTGTGTATGTACGACCTACCGTCTCTACGAAGCAATGTGATTCATTTTTCATGTTCATTTCTCACGAATGATTTTTGAATATGTATATAATTAATATGTATTATGTTTATAACATTATTAAAATTATGATTATGATATAACCTTGACTGAGAAACAAGGACCATAACTTTCAAATTAGAACAGACATGAAAAACAAAGCAGTTAACACCCGAAACAATTATAATAAAAATGATTGTTAACAAATGGGTGATAAGATATTATAAATGGAACATATATAAAATTATAGATATGAAAATTTTTTTTATATGTAATTAGAATAAATCCAAATATTTTACGTTTTAGTTTTAAATAACTTATGCATAACTTCAATCTTAAGGTGAGGTATTTCATCTCAATTTCCACTACATTGAGACATATTCAGTATTATGCAACAATTTATTTTCATATGGTGTATATAATTCCCAATTGATGTATTTAACATGAATATATATTTATTATTATTAAATTTCCAATTCAATTTTATTATTTAAATGGGTTACAATTTAAAACAAACCAAAGAGGTAAGAATTTATTTTATAATCTCATTTTTTGGGATTTCTCTTGTTTTAATTGAATTAATATTATCATATATCATTCATAAACTCCATATATTTTCTTATCCTATATATATTTTAGGATTTACCATTCTTTATGAAAAATTTTACTCTCTTTAGCACTTGAATTAAGTAAATAAATGTTTAAAAGAAAATCCAATCTTATTTCTCTTTTTAATGGGGTGTATTTTTTTTCCATGTCCATATTTTTCAAAATTGTTTTTCAAAAGTCTATTTTTATTTACAAAAATGATATATTAATGAAATTTTATATCACACTTGGTATTTTAAAAGGTTTGAAAATAATCTTTCAAAAGTTTTCTAAAAGGTTCATTTTTTGATTTCTTTATATGAAGTCAAAAATAATGTTTCCTTTTAATATATATGGTGGTAACAGAATTTCCCACCACCATAACCATTTATACTGTTTAGATTCTTCCATAAAATTTTAATGGTTTAAAAATAAAAAACTTCATAGAAAAATTATTTTAATTTTTCTTTTTCATTTTCTGCTATTCTTCAAAGGGCATGATTTTATTATAACATATATATTATTGACGAATTGATGGTCATATTTTATATCTTATTTATTTTATGGTTCATTAAAATTTTATTAAAATTTTCACTTTATTTTTATGATATTTCATTTGAAATTAAATTTATCTTAAATATCAATATAATATTTACCATGTATATGATTATTTTATAAACCCAATAATATTTCTACATACAGTTTTTTACTATGAAAGTCATTCAATTGACTAGGGAAATGTTAATATTCGATATTCTTTACTCAATATAGATATTTTTTGATATTTCATATTAATTATTAATTAAATTATTCATTTAATACACAAGTAATGAATTATATATGCACTGATTGGTGGTTAATTGTTACAGATATCCCCTTGACACATTAACAACTTCCATGAGACAATCAAACTGGAAAAACTTATTAAATGGATTTTTGGTATATACCTACCCATCGATTAATCAGTATTGGAACATGGCCTTGATGGTAAATATTTCAGGAAGTCTGAGATCATTATGTCTAATATAATAATTTACTTCGTTGATTATTCATTTATTATTATCCATGTGATTACTACATTGATATTATCCATGGATTTATTTTGTTCTAAAATTTTGATTAAATTTCACTTGTTTTTAGTTATTTATATTTCTATATGGATTATAACTTATTTAATCTTGATAGATTCTAATATACATGACCCTAACTGAGCATTTGATCTCAACCTTTATTTGTTTTATTTTCCCTTTGATATAAAGAAGGATATTACGAATAATATCAAGTATATTAGAATGTTTCTTATTCCATGTTTCTTTTATTTTTCCAATATAATATGGGAATCATATATGTAACTAGTTCTACAAGATTACTAAATTGATCGGTCCTTTAGTATGAGATACCTTGTATCTTATTCCAATGTGATAAAGATAACAACAACTCTGGGTTACTGGAGTTGGGGTTTTCACAGTTGGTATTTGAGCAAGTTTAGTAGAAACCTTAGGAACTAGATTTTAAATGAACCTAACTAACATGAGAATTTTGATAATCCATTATATTATGAGATAAAGTTTATCATTTGATGAAATTTTCTTTTATGGATCAATATTTGTGATTATTAGTAGCTAAATCAGTGTTTCCCATTATTTAGTGGTGGTGCCTAAATGAAGAAAGGGAATAAACACCCATAGTCAATGTAGATATTTCCATACTGAGAAAGTCAATACAACTGGTGTTGGAACTGATCATATCATGGCTATATTAGGTAATATGACTTAGGTTATGATGAATAAAAATTCATGTATAAATAAAATTGTTGTTCCATGATGTGATTAACCTATTTTTGATCTCTTTATGTGATATAAGCCTCTAACTTTTAATTGAAAAGCTAATTTATTGGTGGATGAGAAATTGATTAAGTCCCTCTAAAATATATTCCTAGATTTTTCATGTAATTAATGTGGAAATGATATCTTGGAAGTGTATTATTTGAGATGAGATGATGATCAATGGCTAACATTGATCCAGAATACTAAATATGTTCAAGAAATATAATTCATGTAGGGGAGATATTTTAAAGTGATATTATTTAATAAATAATTCCTCTGAGAGCATCAAAATAAAATGTAAAGGAAGTTACTAACTTTAAAGAAAATGAATAATAAATTATGGTAGTGTATGAGGATAAATTTATAGGATTATTTAGGTATGCTTTACACTATATAATAAATTTGGAAAGAAAGATTTATTATTTCTTTTTTGGGATTAAGTCGACTCTCGGAAGTTCACTAGTTTCTCAAACATTTTTATCATATGATGATATATTATCAACATACATTAAGATAAAGAAATAATTTTCCAGATCCTATATATTTAATGGAAGTCAAAATAATAATTGGTCGGCTAAGCATCAAGAAAAATAGAACACATCAACGAAGAACAAGGGAACAAATTAATTTCCATCATGTAAAAATTATGTAAAAAAACATCCTGAAAAATTATTGAAGGGCTTGGGTGTTTATTGAAAGTGTGGAGATAAGGGCCATCTTTCTAATGAATGTATGTAGAAAAATAAATCACTAACATCCAGTGCATTAATTGTAAAGATATGAGGCATTATTAAAACTAGTGTCCCAATCATTAAGGGAACTTACCATAGAAGAATCCATGAGGAGAAGTTCAAGCATTTGGAATTACTATATCCAAAGTGGAAATTATAAGTGATATGGTGAATGAAACACTCATCATCCTCTCTATATGTGAAAATGTTTTATCTGATTTAGTTTGTAACCACACTTTTATATCTAAATAAATTTTTAGGGGTATCAAATGATCACCTCAATGATTAGATATTCAGTTAGTGGTGAAAACTATTAATGGTTTGATGATTTCATCTCAAGTCTATAGATCCTCTCCAAAAAATAATTTATGATATTTTTCTTCCTATAAAACATTTTATTCTACCACTTCTTGAATTTCATGTAATTTTAGTTATGGATTGGATCTCTATATATAGATTCCATATCAATTATTGATGTAGGGAAGTAACATTTGATATTATGAATCTATCTATGAGAGTTTATGAGTGTATGGTTGAACAGGAACTCCCATTGGAAATTACTTACATAATATTGGTTTTAAAACCTATTAAAGAGGGATATTTATATCATATGGTTGGGGAGAAACTCAAAATTAAAGATGTGCCTATTGTATAAGACTTTTTTGTGACTTTCCATAAGAATTTCTTAGTCTTCTGCTAAACTGTGAAGTTGAGTTTTGTTATAAATAATAGCTTGTGAAACACCTATTTCAAAGACTCTATATAGAATACCACTAATTGAGTTGTAGGTAGTAAGGAATCTACACTAGGAAAATTTAGATAAGGTATTGATTTGTCATATTTCTTCACCATTGGGTGTGCATATTATTTTTTTAGAAAGAACGATGTGTTAATGCATCTTTTCATTAATTA
This sequence comes from Viscum album, assembly GCA_963277665.1. Taxonomy (NCBI): domain Eukaryota; kingdom Viridiplantae; phylum Streptophyta; class Magnoliopsida; order Santalales; family Viscaceae; genus Viscum; species Viscum album. Next base: position 1,175,160,198 of record OY728135.1, read on the forward strand.
TAATGAGCTTAAGAAAACCACTATTAAGAACATGTATCCTTTATCCTGTATTGATAATCTGTTTGATCAATTATAAGCAACTCAATAATTTTCCAAGATTAATATTTGATCTAAATATCATCAGTTTGGGTTCAGGAATGAGGATATACCCACGAAAGACTTCTGTATGAGGCAAGGTCATTAGAAATCTACAGTAATATCACTTGGACTTACCAATACTCCTTCTGTGTTCATGGATTTATTGAAACGAGTCTTTAGATATTACCTTGATCAATTTTGGGTAGTATTTATATATGAAATTTTTATATATTCAATGAGTAGGGTAATAACATGGAGAATATTTGAGAATTGTGATGATGACACGAAGGAAGGAGAGGTTATATTCCAAATTTACTAAGTTTTAATTTTTTCTACTAAAAGTATTATTATTGGGTCATATAATTTCAAGTGAGGGTATATTGGTAGACCCTTAAAATATGAAGGTTATTAAGTAATGAGTTAGACTAAGTGCAGTAACTAAGATCAATAGTTTTCATTGGTTGGTCTAATCCTATTGATGATTTTTGAAATATTTATTATGGATATATATTACACTCACCAAGTTGACTCTGAAGGGGTTTATGTTCTTACAAACAAATGAATGTGAGGATAATTTCAAAGAACTTCAGAGAAGGTTGTCCTGTGCACTTGCACATACACTACACTATAGCAGAGAAGGGTTTTTGATATATAGTGACACATCAAAGAAGTGACTGAGATGTTTCCTCATGTTTAATGATATGGTGAAAGATTATTCACATCACTAATTGAAAATTCATGGGAATAATTAATAGACTCATGGTTTGGAGATAAAAATAGAAAAAAATTCATTGAATATATGGAGGTATTATCTGTATGGTGAATGGTGTGATATATATACTAATTATAAAATCTTGATGTATATATTTGCATAAAAAGAGTTTAATATGGAGTAAAGAAGATGATTGGGGTTGATCAAAGATTAAAACTTCTCAATATATTACCACCATGGGAAGGCGAATAAGGTCAATGATTTTTGTGTCAAAAATACCATGCTAATTTTTCCATGAAGAGTAATGAGAGAGATCCAATATTTATAGATTTGCAGAATTTGGATCTTGAAATCTTGAGGAAAGGGGATTTATCTTATCTTTATCATATGAATGTCCAACCATCCATGAATGAGAGGATTAAGGAAGTTAAAAGGGAATATTTGTAATTATAGAAGGGGAGGAATGTTCCAAAGTTAAACCATGATCATACTAGAATGATAAGGTTCATAAACCGAGTACGTGTTCCATAAAAACTAGACTTGTATGAGTTTTTGGGTGAAGCTCATAATTCATCATTCTCTATTCATACATGATGTATGAATATGTATAGAGATATTAATGAGTCTTTGTGATGGGATAACGTGAACATGGATATTGTAGAGTATGTATCCAGAAGCTTGGTGGGTCATAAAGTTAAGGTTGAGAGATAGAAGTCTAAGTGGATGTTACAACCATTACCCAAAACTGAATGGAAATGGGAAAACCTTACCATGTATTTTTTCATTGGACTTGGAGAAACATCTAAAGAGAAGGATTTTTTTTTCTATTATAGTCAATATACTTATAAAATTAGTGAATTTTATCACTATTAGAGAATATTTCACTCTTGACCAGCTTACTCGGTTATAAATTATGGAATTTTGGAGATTTTATGGAGTTCCACTCTCATTAATATTTGGTCAGGATCAAAGGTTCTCCTTGATGTTTTGGATAATCCTTCAGCAGGATCCTGATATAGTATTGAGTTTCAGTATATCTTATCATCGTCGAATAGATGATCGATCTAAGATGCCTATTTAGACTCTAGAATAATTGGCGAGATTTTACTCTATAGATTTCATTGTTTTTTGGTATCAACACATTCATTTGGTGGAATTTTCATACAATTATAACTTATACTAAAGAATTCAAATGGCTCCATATGAATCCCTTTATGAAAGGAACTGAAAAACTCCAACATGCTGGGATGGATTTAGATTAAGAAATCTAGTGGGACCAAATCATGTTTATGAAAAAGAAGATAAGGTTGTATCTATTAAAGTAAAAGTAATGGAATCAAAGAGATAACAAAAAAATTATGCCAAAAATCACTAATGAGATATAGAGTTAGAATTTAGTGACAAGGTATTCTTATGAATACATATTTATAGAAGGTTATTAAATTTAGAAATAAGGGAAAATTGATCCCTAGATATATTGGTCCTTTTGATATCGTTAATCATACCAAGATGGTAACTTATCTCTTAGCACTTCCACTGAATTTCACTGAAGTTCATGATGTGTTCCATGTATATCTCTTGATGAAGTACATACATGATATTTAACAAATATTAAACTTAGAGTTTATACCACTACAGAAAGATCTTCCTTATTATGAAAAAACAGTGGAGATTATAGATCATGTAAAGAAAGTTAAATGAAAAAAACCACTCATATATTCACTGTTTTGTGAAAAAACCATAAATTTGAGATAATTATATGGGAACCTAAGGATGTAATGGAGAAAACATTTCCTTGGTTGTTTGTATCAGAGTGATGAAATTTGGATGGTGAAATTATTATATCGGGGTATAATGTTACAACCTAGAAATTTATAATACATTCCTTTGAAAATAAATCTAATTTCCTTAATATCTCTCTTTACACGCAACACCGAGTAAAAAAAACCATGATAAACTATTGAAATATTATTATATGATAGTTATTGTATAATAGTTAGATTGGTGTGTATGGATAATATTACTCATATTATAAAAAATATGTATAAAATTTTCATTTAATTTAAATTTATAGATTATATTTTATAAAATTATTACTCTATTTTGAGTAAATTCATTTTTTGTTTCAATAATATGTTTTCTTCAAAAATTATTTTTTTTAATTTTGTTTATAGATATTATTAATAAATGATTAACTTTTAGAAATTTAATTTTATAAAAAGCATATAATTTTTTAAATTATCATTTCAATATTATCTTGGGTTGAAGTTTTGGTATTTTTTTTTAATATTTATTTTTCAGTCAATAGTGACTTGTTATGATTTTTTTAAAATAGTCATTTAATTTTTTTTAAATAATGTAATTTAAATATCCTATTTTAAATTTGGATTACTAATTAAATTTATATAATATAAATTTGTCTTTAAATAATATAGTTAGTTCCATTTGGATAATAATTTTACATGATTTTTATATATATTAATTTTTAGGTTTAAAAACACATTTTTCTATAAAATAGTTTTTCATTGAATTTTATGGGTTCATTTTTTAATTAATTTATATAAATGATTGGAATTGAATTTAATAAAATTAATTAGATATTTGGAATCATGAGTTTTAATTTTATTAACTATTTTCCTTTTATTTATAAGAATCGTGAAAAGTAATTTTGGTAAAATTTATCACTACACTAAAGGGAAAATTCGGAAATTAAGGTTAAAAGTAATATTATTAGGCAATAAAAATCTATCGAATACTTTATTTTATTTAATTGGAGGATATTAATTTGAAAATATCCATCCTAAATTAAAATATATGAAATTTTGGAGAAATTTTCCATTAATAATCACATTTATAATATTTTAATTAAAAAAAATAAAAAATGTAACTCTCTTACCATTAAATTTATATATGTTATAATTGGGATTAAAATAAGACATGAATAAATATTTAATTTTATTTTAATTATAATAAAAATAAGGTTGTGATAGTTATTTATTTAAAAAAATATAGGGATTATATAATTACCTTAAATGATAATACAACATTGACACAATACTTGTGTAAGCAATGGAAAAATAAAAGTAAATAATTTTTAAAACATTTAAATTAATGGTTTTGGAATGAATTATTACACAAGAATTTTAAAATTTAATAATAATGTATTATTTATATTGAAAGTGTTATATTTTAATTCCATCTTTTTCTTGATGTCTTTAAAGTCAAATTAAATGAATAGTGTCAAAAATGACATTAACGATATTTTATAAAAAAAATAATTTATTAAATTATATTAAAATCATAAAAATTTTGAAAATGGAAAATTAGGATTATAAATTTTATAAAATTTCATACCTTTTCCATTTACAAGATTTTTTTTCATTGTAAGTAAAATTATAGCACTTTAAGATTGAAAATGTTGTTTTCGCGGTTAACATTAAAATTATTTAATGAATGGGTTAAAAAAATATATGGATTATAATACCACATAAAACTATCAAAATTTTATTGGATTAATGGATTTAAACTATATACTAACTTACCCTATAAATTATTACATCATGGTTCCACTATCACATGAAAATGAATTTTTTATATTTTATTATTTTTATTAATTTCATGTGTTTCCTTTCATTCACTATAAAAACGAACCCCTCTCCTCCATTTTATAAACCACCTAGATCCCCATATATAGAAAAAATCTTCCGAAAACTATTATAAAAATCATTATCCAACCTTTATTGGTTCTTTTTTTTTCTAAAAGACCAACCTTAGGTCCCTTAAGAGGAGATCTAAAAGAGCTCTTTCAAAAAAGAGGCAATCATCTTCACCATGCACTTTAATTTTCTTATTCTTTTAACAAATTCAATTATGTAATAATAATTAAAATATAATAACACCATTATATAATATATACTTAGATTTTATTAAATTTATTTCATAATATTCTCTGACCTTCTTTTCCATCAAGTGGGTAACAAAACTGTCATTCGTGTGTCTGAAAAACTAACAAATTGCGAACTGATATAATTTTTTTACATTATCACATCACATGTATTGTAATGATGATGGAATTAATCAATATATATGATAATTATGATATAATTACAATTCATGAATTATAATATATCATCTATTTCCTTACACTTCCACCCCTTAAAAATGATTGCATCGCTCGTATATAAGTATAACCAACCGTCTCCATGAAGCGATGTGATTCCCTTTTCATATCTGTTTATCACAAATTATTTTGAATGTTCATATAATAAATATTTATGGTTTTTATATCATTATTAACATTATATATAAATATATAAATAATATAACTATGATTTATATATATGAACCATAACTGGCGAATCAAAACATACATGAAAAATGAGGCAGTTAACAACTGAAACAACGATAATAATAAAACATTATTAGTAAATGGGTGATAAGATGTTTTAAATGGATCATATATGAAATTATAGATATTTATATTATTATTTTATGTATATATAATAAATGCATATTCAGTATACAGGTGGTTAAAATCCATTATGAGGAAAATCAAACTTGGGGTAAGAGATTTCATCTTAATTTCCACTCCATTAACACATATTTGGTATTATGCATCCATTTATTTTTATATTGTGTATATAATACCAATTTTAAGTATTTAACATGAATATATTTTATTTATGATTAAATTTTCTATTCAATATTACTCTGTCAAGGGGTTATAGTTTAAAAGTTACCAAAGAGGTAATAATTAATTTTATAATCTCACATTTTGGGGATTTCTGTTATTTTATTTGAAATAATATTATAATACATACTTCATGTACTCCATATATTTTATTTTCCTATATATATTTATGGAGTTAAAATGTTCTCTAAAATATTTTCCTATATTTTTTCACTTGAATCAAAAAAATAAATGTTTTAAGTAAAATTTTATCTTATTCTCTTTCACATTGGGTATATTATTATTCTATGTCCATATATGTCACGACCCGTCCTCGGGGCCCGTACCGTGACTACCCCAAATCTGCCTTCCATAGGCCAGGGGCTGGCGACTAGCACCAAAGGCGTAAATCCCGATAACTGGGAGGGAATTGCCTTTATAAAAGTAAACAAAACACCACAGGGTACAAGTGGAAGCAAAACACTAAGTACAAAAAGAAGTGCTGAAAAGTAAATGGGCCAGAATACAAACCCAACTAAAAGTGCAGATACAAATGAACGAAAGTACAACAGAAAAAGGCAAATAGCTGGAAGAAGGAAGCAGCTCATGGGTCGTCCTCCTCGGATCCTACCTGAAGGGTAGGTACAGATAGCCTCCTCAAAGCTCTCGCCCGTCAACCTCCTCCATGTGTCGTCTCGTCGTGGAGTCCTCCTCCAGATACTGACTCGTCGTGTAGTCCACTTCCGGGTACTGACTTGTCGTGTAGTCCACCTTTGGGTACCGTCCAGTCCTCGAACACTTGGCCTCTGTCACCACTGCCCGTCGTCTGCAACCAACACAACAATGTGCGGGCATAGCCCATGAAGGGGTGAGTATAATGATACTCAGTAGGGGCCCCGAGACCCTCAAAGTCTCACTAAAACCAACAAGGATAACCACAAAGAATATCTCAATAGAAAACCACTACTTAGTTATATGCCCATACATATACAAAAGTTATCAAGTAACCCATCTCAATCATGAGGAAACACAAGGATCATGAAATCAATGGATAACCACTACCTAGGTATATTCCCATACATATACGTAAGTTATGAAGTGACCCATCTCAATCATGAGGTAAACACAAAGGTCAAAAGTCTCAGCTCAAACGAGGATTTTCATCAACGAAACTGTAACTGCTGAAGAGCTCCGTCTCTGAAGTGTACAGTGGTCCTGTCATGACTCTGAGGTACTGCTCCCTAACCTAAGACTGCTGAGGTACTCCTCCTATTGAGTATCGCGGGTCTGTGGCCAACTATCGGGCGCTCCGTCCGCTGAGGGTCTGTCGCCAAATACCGGGTGCTTCTCTTAAAAGCCTACAGAGGTACTCCTCCTGTCGAGTATCGCGGGTCTGCGGCCAACTACCGGGCGCTCCGTCTGTCGTGGGTCTGTCGCCAAATACCGAGCACTCCGTCCACTGGGCTAGTCGACTCACTCCAAGTCGAGTCGGTCAAGCAGTCGTCAGGTTTCAGCCGGCTACATGGTCTCTGTACTCTGTACGCTCGTCTCTGGGAGGGTCCTCTCCATGAGCAAGAGGTCGATAGTCCAAGTATCACAAGTCCCACTAAGAAGTATCTCAAAGGACCTCCTCGTCATATGGGTCTCAACACAACAGTCGGCGCGTCAATCGGACGTCCGGTCTGTGAGTTACTAGCCTTTTCGTCTCCGGGGCCCGGTTGGTTTCGTGTGCGAACCAATCCGTCCGTAACTCAACTATACCCCGAACACTCATAGGGTATACTCATAGGGACCGTTTCTCAACGTGATCACCAACGTCGCTGACGGTTCATCAAACAGACGTCTGGTCTGAATGATATCAGCTCTTCCGTTCCAGGGGCCCGGTTGGATTTCAGGTACAATCCAACCCGGCCACTATCCAACAGCAACCAAAACTCTGGAGAAGTATGCCAAAAGTTCCGTCTCATCAAGAGGAAAACAACGAGACAGACAACGCGTCAATCAGACGCCCGGTCTGTGAGTTATTGGCTTTTTCGTTCCAGGGGCCCGGTTGGTTTCGTGAGTGAACCAACCCGACCGCACTCCGACGGCATCCAAACCTCGAGCGGAGTAAGACAAAAGATCCGTCTCACTAAGAGGAATTCAACAAAGTTGACGGCACGTCATTCGGACGTCCAGAACTCAAGTTACGAGCGTTTCCGCTCCGAGGGCCCGGTTGGTTTCGTGTACGAACCAACCCGGCTGAACCCAAAGTTCTCCGAAACCTTGAGTGTAATATACCAAAACGACAGTCTCGATCCAAGGATCGTGTTTCCGCTGATGGCGTGTCAATCGGAGGTCTACAGCTCAAGATATGGGAATTTGACCGAAAGTGGTCCGAAAACAGGGGGTCTGGGCCCGGGCCGACTCGGCCCGACCCCCCCCCCCCCCTGGGTCGGCCCGAACCGGGTCGACTCGACCTGGGTCCGCCCCGGCTGGGCCCGGCCTGGCTCGGCCCGACCGGCCGGTCGCGGCCGGGCAGTCGCCGCGGAGCGGCGGGGGTGCGCGCGACCGCCCCCCCTTCGCCGCTGATTGACGCCGGCAGCAACCGCTGCCGGCTAACTTCTGGCGGCGTGCTGCCGCCACCTTCCGCGGACCACCGGACGCGCTCTGGTGGTCTGTTTCTCCAACCGTCTTCGCCTACGGTCCCCTCGAGACCCCACCTTCACTATTAAGGGATTCAAACGCCAAAACGGCATGCTTCATCATCGCCCATCAATCCGCACGTCAAAACGATTAGCGTCGTCTTTGTAGTTTTCCAGTGCGACCCGATGGCACCGTGCCCCTTCGCTGCGGTCCGACTCTGACCGTGGTTCTTTGGTTTTCTTCGATGCGGTGCGACGGCATCGCGTTCTTAAACTTCTTTCCACGGCGTGGCGCGATGGCGCCGCGTATTTCCTTCCGCAAGAATCCACATGGTGCAACGGAACCACACCTTCCCGTACCAACCACAAAGGAACCATCAAGAAATTAAGGAGGAGGGTTGGCGGTGTTTGTGCGGTCCGACCCCCTCGCGTTATTCGATAACAAATGGTTTAAATCCACGAAGATCGTCAAGTTGGTATTCATGAATCAAATAAATAAATAAAACCCCTACATTGATCCACATGTACGAACGATCCGCGGATCAACCAGGAATTGGTTGGTCCGCGCTCGTCGTTCTTTTCTCAAAAGGTAAGAGAATACCAAAATAAAATCCCAACCCACAACATAATCTTCGCGGATCAAATTAATGTTTATTTGATCCATGTTCTTTGATTTAGAAGTAGCATGGGGTTCATTAATATTTCATAAACAATTCCCTACCTCGGTTCAGGAACGGTGCACGTCAATTGAGCCGCGGAGGACGAGCGTCGCGGAGGTCGAGCGTCACGGAAAACGAACGTCAATTCCATTGTCGTCGAGGTATGTTCGAAGAGGAAACGTCGTTGGAAGAAGACGTCGCGTTCTTCAGCGGAGATGTTCTTCGTTGAAGAACGGTGTTCTTCGTGTTCTTCATCGAGGTTGAAGAAGAAGAAGACTTCATGCTTCCCAAACCTCTCAAAGTGGCAAAAACTCTAACAAAAATAAAATAAGACCAAGTCTTAATTTTATTAACACATCCTAACCATTTTAATTTCAAGAGTTTGAAATTAAGTAACTCACTTTATTAATTATAACAAGTTGTCAAAAATTAATGAAAGTGAGTTAATGGGGAGTTAGGAAAGTGAAGGGTTAAGAGGAGTTAGGGAGTTAAGGAATTTGAAAAGGTGGGGAGGGGTTCGTGTGGGCCCCACTCTTTCAATTATCCACACATGGGAAGTTGGGTGTATGTGGGCCCCACCACCAACTTCCCATGGGAGAAATTAACCACCTTGTTATGAAATAAAATTTATTCAACAATTTTATTTACTTTTCTAATTAAAACTCAAAATTTTACTTCTTCACCCGCACAAATGCAACTACGGTAAAGGTCCCCTTAAGCGATTACCGGCGTTGCGAGTTCATCGGTGCCCTCGGAATTCGATTCCGAGCACTGGTTCAAAATTTAGAAATTCCCACTCGCTCGTTCACTGAACGTACCCGAGCCAAACTTTGGAAATTAATTCCGGGCACACCGGGCCTCAGAATCAGGCGCCGTCAGAAACTGCGTTCTTGTAAAATTTCAAAGAAAATTAAGAAAAAAATTCCCTTGAAATTTCCAGGTCTTTACATTACTCCCACCATAGGACTTTACGTCCCCGTAAAGCTTCAACACAAACTAGGGTCACAAAAGCGGTACAGAGCACGCATCTGAGCCTTCCGCTCCCATGTGATCACCCGGAGGTTCCCGTACTGCCATAGAAAGTGAACCTGAGGAATCGATCATCCTCGTAGGATCTGCCCATGTCGATCCTCGATCCCCACTAGAACCTCCGTGGAAGTATCCCCATCTCCATTGTCCTGCTCCTCATGGTCGATGATATGTGAAGGGTCGAGCATGTATCTCCTCAGTTGAGATACCTGGAAAATGACGTGCACCTAGTGCAACTGAGGTGGATGGGTCAAGTGGTAAACCACCACGCCTACCCAGCTGAGGACCTAGAAAGGTCCGTTGAACCTTAGAGATAACTTTCCTCCCTGGCCTCATCTCCGTAAACCTCGTCGAGGTGAGACCCGTATAAGGATGAGATCATCATCCTCGAACTCTAGAGGCCTCCAAGTCCTATTAGCATAAGGCTTCTGTCAGCCCTGTGCTTTCCTCATCTGCTCTTGGATGACCTGAACCTTCTCTAGTCTCAAAAGAGCTTCTATGATTTCTTCTTTTCCGATAAGAGAAATCTGGTCTCATCCCTTGGATGAACCGCATTCAATGCCTAATACAGTCAATCCTGACATGAATGATGCATTCATGCCATGGATGACGTCGTAAGGCCTCAACGTAACTACCAAGAGATCCAACTATCACTCTCGCCTCCAAGGGTCGAGTCACACAGTCGGCATCAGTGTGAGGTCACTAGGTCTCCTCCAGTAGAAATATCGAAAGTGAGGGTCAAGTCAACAGTCTTAACCGGGACCACTCAGTATCAACCAAACAAAAAGGACAGGAAAGAAAACTTTACAAAGATAAAGTTTCTTTTCATTATTGCAGCTCATAGTACAAAGACACGAATGAAACAACAACAAAACTAGAAGCAACATGATCAATAGCCTCCAGGTCTGGAGCTAGTCCCGCTCCTGTCCATCTGCCTCTGGAGCTCCATGACCATAGGTCTCAGCTGCCTGAAGCTAAGCTCTCCCATGTCCTCCTGTCCCATGCGGTCTGCCCTGATCGAACCTCTGCCTCTGCCTGGGAGGTTCTTCATTTAACTGCTGGTCATCTGCATGGTGGGTCGGACAGTCACGTGCCATGTGACCAATCCCGCCACAGGAGTAACACTGTCCACTCTCGGCACGTCTGGCTCTGACTCCACCCCGGTTTCCCCGCACAACTGAACCTGAGTCGTGCAGTCGGCCACCGGTAGGTCTGGTCCTCTTGGACCTCTGCGTCATCTGTCTACTGCCTGCTGCAGAAGACTCTGCCGCAAGCCGGCTAGTGGTGGGTCTTGCTGCTAGAGACTGCTCAGCAAGGAAACTCTCCACTAAAAGGGCTCTCTCCAACACCCATGTCTGCGTCGGAATGCTGTGAGAAACAACAGAAGCTCTAATCTCTCGCCTGATCCCCTTCTCGAAGTTTCGGGCCCTGAAGAACGGGTCTCGTACCATATCTATGGAGTAGCGCGAGAGGTCTGTGAACCTCGCTGAATACTGTGCCACTGTCATGCTGCCCTTCCGCAGCTGAAGTAGCTCTTGTATACGCACCGCTCGAAGGGTGGCTGGTAAAAACTCTGCCCGGAACATGCTCTCGAAGTCTGCCCAAAGAAGTGTCACCTTGTCATGCATCTGGAGCTTCAGGCTCCACCATCTGCATGCTGCTGCCTGAAGAAGGCCGACAGCAAGGATCACCATGAAGTCTGCCGGCGTCCCCACTAGCCTGAAGACTCTCACCACAGCCTCCAGCCAATCCTCAGCCTCCTGCGGGTCCGTCTCTCCCAAACCTAGGTGGCCTCTGGCGCTGGAACTCATGAAGTGTGCTCAAGAGACGTGCACCCTCTGCTGCTGGGGCTGGTGGCATCGGTGGGCCAATGGGTAGTAGTACCGCTGGTGCCTCCGCTGGTGCCTCTACTGGAAAAGGGCCTTGTACTGAGGCCACGTCGCTTGGTGGGCTGTCAGTACGAACCACTCTCGGGGCTCTAGCTAGTCATCCACGGGGAGGCATCCTGAAAGGAACAATGTGACACAGTCAAACGATTTATAACTGGTGAGCTGACCTGGTTTGAGCTGATATTCATATAAAAATTCTGGAAACACACACGCAATCATTGTTTTCGTGCACAAAGTCGGAAATCAGTTTCCAGGGTCCTGGTGTATGGATACGTCGGCCGCCCGCACCAACACTGGACTCCCTGAACTAAAAACCACACTCGGTACTCTTTACACTATTGCTTCATAGAAAGAAAATATCAGAGTTATAAGTTCTACAGTAGAACTGACTCCTTTGATACTAATTTGTCACGACCCGTCCTCGGGGCCCGTGTCGTGACTACCCCAAGCCCACCTTCCATAGGCCAGGGGCTGGCGACTAGAACCAAAGGCGTAAATCCCAATAACTGGGAAAGAATTGCCTTTATAAAAGTAAACAAAACACCACAGAGTACAAGCGGATGCAAAACACTAAGTACAAAAAGAAGTGTTGAATAGTAAATGGGCCAGAATACAAACCCAACTGAAAGTGCAGCTACAACTGAACGAAAGTACAACAGAAAAAGGCAAACAGCTGGAAGAAGGAAGCAGCTCCTGGGTCGTCCTCCTCGGATCCTACCTGAAGGGTAGGTACAGATAGCCTCCTCAACGCTCTCGCCCGTCAACCTCCTTCGTGTGTCGTCTCGCCGTGGAGTCCTCCTCCAGATACTGACCTTTCGTGTGGTCCACCTCCGGGTACTGACTCGTCATGTAGTCCACCTCCGGGTACCGTCCAGTCCTCGAACACTCGGCCTCTGTCAGCACTGCCCGTCGTCTGCAACCAACACAACGAGGTTCGGGCATAGCCCGTGCAGGGGTGAGTATAACGATACTCAGTAGGGACCCCGAGACCCTCAAGGTCTCACTAAAACCAACAAGGATAACCACAAAGAAGATCTCAACATATAACCACTACTTAGGTATATGCCCATATATATTCCTAAGTTATCAAGTAACCCATCTCAATCATGAGGAAACACAAGGATCATGAAATCAACAGATAACCACTACCCAGGTATATACCCATACATATACCTAAGTTATCAAGTGACCCATCTCAATCATGAGGTAAAGACAAAGGTCAAGATTCTCAGCTCAAACCAGGATTTTAATCAACGAAACCGTAACTGCTGAAGAGCTCCGTCTCTGAAGTGTACAGTGGTCCTGTCACGACTCCGAGGTACTTCTCCCTAACCTAAGACTGCTGTGGTACTCCTCATGTCGAGTATCTCGGGTCTGCGGCCAACTACCGGGCACTCCATCCACTAAGGGCCTGTCGCCAAATACCGGGCGCTTCCCCTAATAGCCTACAGAGGTACTCCTCCTGTCAAGTACCGCAGGTCTGCGGCCAACTACGGGGCGCTCCGTCCGCTGTGGGTATGTCGCCAAATACCGGGCGCTCCGTCCACTGGGCTAGTCGACTCACTCCAAGTCGAGTCAGTCAAGCAGTCGGCAGGTTTCAACCGGCTACACGGTCTCCGTACTCCGTAAGCTCGTCTCCAGGAGGGTCCGCTCCACGAGCTACAGGTCGATACTCCAAGTATCACAAGTCCCAGGAATAAGTATCTCAAAGGACCGCCTCATCATAGGGGTCTCAACGCAACAGTCGGCGCATCAATCGGACGTCCGGTCTGTGAGTTACTAGCCTTTTCGTCCCCGGGGCCCGGTTGGTTTCGTGTGTGAACCAATCCGTCCATAACTCAACTATACCCCGAACACTCATAGGGTATACTCATAGGGACCGTTTCTCAACGTGATAACCAACGCCGCTGACAGTTCGTCAAACGGACGTCTGGTCTGAATGATATCAGCTTTTCCGTTCCAGGGGCCCGGTTGGATTCTGGGTACAATCCAACCCGGCCACTATCCAACAGCAACCAAAACTCGGGCGAAGTATTCTAAAAGTTCCGTCTCATCAAGAGGAAAACAACAAGACAGACGGCGCGTCAATCGGATGCCCGGTCTGTGAGTTATTGGTTTTTTCGTTCTAGGGGCCCGATTGGTTTCGTGAGCGAACCAACCCGACCGCACTCTGACGGCATCCAAACCTCGAGCGGAGTAAGCCAAAAGATCCGTATCACTAAGAGGAATTCAACAAAGTCGACGGCACGTCATTCGTACATCCGGAACTCAAGTTACGAGCGTTTCCGCTCCGAGGGCCCGGTTGGTTTCGTGTACGAACCAACCCGGCCAAACCCAAAGTTCTCTAAAACCTTGAGTGTAATATACTGAAATGACCGTCTCGATCCAAGTATTGCGTTTCCGCTGACGGCGCGTCAATCGGAGGTCTACAGCTCAAGATATGGGCATTTGACCGAAAGTGGTCCGAAAACGGGGGGTCTGGGCCCGGGCCGACCCGGCCCGACCCCCCCTGGGTCGGCCCGAACCGGGTCGACTTGGCTGGGCCCAGCCCGGCCTGGCCCGACCGGCCGGCCGCGGCCGGGCGGTCGTCGCGGAGCAGCGCGAGTGCGCCCGGCCGCCCCCCCTTCGCCGCTGATTGACGCAGGCGGCCATCGTCACCGGCGACTTCCGGCGGCGCGCTGCCGCCGCCTACCGCGGGCCACCGGACGCGCTTCGGTGGTCCGTTTCTCCTACCATCTTCGCCTATGGTCCCCTCGGGACCCCACCTTCACTGCGAAGGGATTCAAACGCCAAAACGGCCTACTTCGTCATCGCCCATCAATCCGCACGTCAAAACGATTAGCGTCATCTTTATAGTTTTCCAGCGCGACCCGATGGCGCCACGCCCCTTCGACGCGGTCTGACTCCGACCGTGGTTCTTTGGTTTTCTTCGACGTGGCGTGACGGCGTCGCGTTCTTAAACTTCTTTCCACGGCGTGGTGCGACGGCGTCGCGCATTTCCTTCCGCAAGAATCCGCGCGGTGCGACGACACCACGCCTTCCCGTACCAACCACAAAGGAACCATCACGAAATTAAGGAGGAGGGTCGGTCGTGTTTGTGTGGTCCAAGCCCCTCGCGTTATTCGATAACAAATGGTTTAAATCCACTAAGATCGTCAAGTTGGTATTCACGAATCAAATAAATAAATAAAACCCCTACATCGATCCACATGTACGAACGATCCGCGGATCAACCCGGAATTGGTTGGTCCGCGCTCGTCGTTCTTTTCTCAGAAGGTAAGAGAATACCAAAATAAAATCCCAACCCACAACATAATCTTCGCGGATCAAATTAATGTTTATTTGATCCGCGTTCTTTGATTTAGAAGGAAGTAGCATGGGGTTCATTAATATTTCATAAACAATTCCCTACCTCGGTTCAGGAACAGTGCACGTCAATTGAACCGTGGAAGACGAGCATCGCGGAGGTCGGGCGTCGCGGAAAAAGAACGTCGATTCTGTTGTCGTCGAGGTGCGTTCGAAGAGGAAACGTCGTTGGAAGAAGACGTCGCGTTCTTCGGCGGAGATTTTCTTCGTTGAAGAACGGTGTTCTACGTGTTCTTCATCGAGGTTGAAGAATAAGAAGACTTCACGCTTCCCAAACCTCTCAAAGTGGCAAAAACTCTAACAAAAATAAAATAATACCAAGTCTTAATTTTATTAACACATCCTAACCATTTGAATTTCAAGTGTTTGAAATTAAGTAACTCGCTTTATTAATTATAACAAGTTGTCAAAAATTAATGAAAGTGAGTTAATGGGGAGTTAGGAAAGTGAAGGGTTAAGAGGAGTTAGGGAGTTAAGGAATTTGAAAAGGTGGGGAGGGGTTCGTGTGGGCCCCACTCTTTTAATTATCCACACATGGGAAGTTGGGTGGATGTGGGCCCCACCACCAACTTCCCATGGGAGAAATTAACCACCTTGTTATGAAATAAAATTGATTCAACAATTTTATTTACTTTTTTAATTAAACCTCAAAATTTTACTTCTTCACTCGCACAAACGCAACTACGGTAAAGGTCCCCTTAAGCGATTACCGGCGTTGCGAGTTCATCGGTGCCCTCGGAATTCGATTCCGAGCACTGGTTCAAAAGTTAGAAATTCCCGCTCGCTCGTTCACTGAACGTACCCGAGCCAAACATCGGAAATTAATTCTGGGCACACCAGGCCTCAGAATCAGGCGCCGTCAGAAACTGCGTTCTTGTAAAATTCCAAAGAAAATTAAGAAAAAAATTTCCTTGAAATTTCCAGGTCTTTACAATATATTTCAAAATCAGTTTACAAAATTAGTTTTTATTTAAGAAAATTATTTATTAAAGAAATTTTATTTTATAATTTACTTTTTACAATGTTTCAATGGAATATTTCCAATGCTTTCTGAAAGGATCATTTTTTAATCTATTTACAAAAGTCAAAAAGGAATGATTTTTTAACGTATACAACGTTAACAAGAATTTCCCACCACCATAAATGTTTATTATATTTAGATTTTTCTTCAAGTTTTAAATGGGTTTAAAAATAAAGAACATTAATGAAAACTTACTTCAGTTTTTCTCTTTCATTTTCTTTTATTCTCCAAAGGGTTTGATATTATTATAAAATATATAATTCTAATGAATTGATTTTCATAATTTTTATTTTATTAATTTTATGGTAATTAAATTTATCTTAAATATTTAAATTTCTTATGATCATATTTTAGTGGCCATTATATTTCTAGGAAATATTCATATTATTTGTATCATGGATATGATGATTTCCAAAATCGTATACCATTTATACATTTGGTTTTTTACTATGAAAGTTGTTCGATTGACTAGGGAAATATTAATATTCCATATTATTTACTCAATATGAATAATTATTGATAATGAATATTGTTTATGAATTAAATTTTTTATTAAATACATGAGGAATTCATTTGATATGCAATGATGAGTGGGGTTTGGCTATAAATGGACCCTCGATGCATCAACAAGTCTCATGAGACAAACAAATTGGGAAAACTTATTAAATGGGGTTTTTTTGTTTACTTATACATCAATAAAACTATCTTGGTACAAGTAATTGGTGATAAATATATCATTATGTCTTAGATAATAATGTTTAACATTAAGTTTTTACTTTATTGAGAATTCAATCATTGTTATATATGGTATTACTGCATTGATATTATACATGGATGCATTTTGTGGTCAAGTTATTAATTAAATGGAATGTGTTTTCAGTTATTTACCTATATATATTGATTATGAATTATTTACTCATGATAAATTCTACTATACAAAACCCATACTAAGAATCTAAGATCACCCCTTTTTTTCTTTCCCCCCAAGATATGAAGAAGGATATTATGAATAAAATCAATGATTCTAGAATGTTTCTTACGCTATGTTTATTTTATATTTATAATGTAACATGATAATCATATATGTATTAGGTTCTCAAAGACTGCTAAATCGATTGGTCCTTCGGGATAAGATCTCTTGTATCTAATTCCAATGTAATAAAGAAGATACTGACTCTGGGTTACTGGTGTTGGGGTTATTACAAATCCTAAAGTGTCATAACATAATACCTAACATGAATATAAAATTAAAAAAGAACACATGCATAGGTTTCCATGTAGAAAGTGATTTATTTAAATTCAATATATCAATGTACTAGAGTATATTTAATAAATAAAAGGGAAAGGATGTACCCCACTCGAGAATGGTCAATATAGTGCTTGAGGCACTGCCCATTAAATTGGAAGGGTGGTTCCTCGTTTTTTTGAATATAAATCATTATGTGTGAGAAGGTTCTCGTTATTATAAAATTTCTTGAATATCTTAAATTAATTTTTACTTAGAAGAAAATTAAATCTTGATTTTAAAAAATTACCTTGTATCCCCACTTTATGCTTTTTCTTTATGATGTTTTCGTTATTAAACTTATTTTCATTATTCTTTTAGATGGTTGAATTCTTTTAAGAATAACTTATAACCCTATATGGCTCATATAAATATAATATCCACTTATATCCAACCTTTTCCTCCATTAAATTCACTTTTTGGTGAACCAATAATTTTTTGGAAAAAGCTTTACTATGTGGTGTCTTAGTTTCCCATAAAAAAATCTAAATGGAGACATTCTTAATAGTATATTTTAGGATATTTGGTGTGCTGAAAATCCATAATCTTATTTTATTTACCTAAATTTTTGTCTTCCATTGACGGGTTTATCTAGAATATATTTTATTACCCTATTTGGGAGTTCCATTTAGCCACTAATTTGAGGGTCGTACAAAGTACTAATATTGTATTTAACTCCAAATTTATATAGAAACCCCCCCAAAAAGAGGTGTTCAAATTCTGTTCCTCTATCATTGATTAATATCTTTAGAACACAAAACCATAAAATGATGTTGTTAATAAAAAAACATTTCTACCACCATTACTATATTGTCTAAGGTAACTTATGCTGAAATCCATTTTAAAACATATCCAACATACACAAGGATATATATTGGGATAAAATCATTAAAGAAAGGATTTGTAAAGCCTATACCCTAAAATTGTAAACATTGACCTATTAGATGGGATGATGTGGGATTTCATCTATTTATTTAATTATTTTAGTTTGTTGGAAATGATTAAATGTTTCCATAAATCTGTTCATGTCTCCATGAAATATTTTATAAAATAATAAAATTTGAATGATCTTAGACACTATTCATTCTGGACCATGATCTATTCCAATTAGTAAAAAGTAACAATAATACAACAAACATTCCAATTTTCGTCAAACAAAAAATGGTATATCAATCCATCCTTCCATTGCTTGAAGAGTGGTGAATAATCTCAAAAGTAGTTCTGAAATTAATATTGAGATAATTCCCTGTTATGGTATGTGAATTTTAGGTATATCATCTTGGTCACCAAGTAAATTGAAATGTCAAAAAATCATGTATTTTTCATGAGCTCTATTATAAAAATATGTTCATTTAGAAATTCATCCTTGATATACACTTCCTAATATCAAATTATATGTAACAATTTAATCCTCAATAGAAGTTAAAAATAATATTCATTATGGTTTTCTTATCCTTTATTTCGATGTTAGACACTAGGACCAAAATAATATACCAAATAATGCATGAATTTGAATCATTTTTGTTCATAAAGTACTTCATTACTATATGATTAATTTAGAACATAGCTTTATGGAGAACTATATAAAGTTTAAACTTATATAATCAAAGTATAAAACATGTAACTTGTTTTTTATTGTGTTTTAGTTGAATTTAATCTCTATGAGATACCAAATTGTATAGTATATTAGTCTAAAAACACTTTCGATACTTTTTCCAATATCATCCCCTACTATATAGTCACTCTCATTAAACATCAACATCAATGAATCCTCCTAATTTTTGGGTACCAACCATGTATTCAGATAATTGAATACCCACTTTCACTTTACGTTGAATAAGAAGTTCATATCCTTTAACAAATAATATGTGAGGTTTTGAGAAATTTAGAAACATATTTCATAAAGACCTGATAAAAATTTCATGTTAAAAAAACAAAATTAGTTTTTGGTATGACCAACTTATATATTATATTTGGAAATCTAATTGCTAATAAAATTTTAATATTTCACCATAAAATGAAACGTATCATAATTTAGTACTAGGAATGTATCTTCACATCTCTTTAACACCAAGACAAGGTTTTTGAGAAACAACTTGAATGATCAACTATACATTGAAATTTCATCCATGAAAACCTTTATGAACTCATACATCATCCCATGAATGGTGTATTCTATGCACTGCTAAAAAGTGGTGGGTGCATTACAAATACCAAAAAGCATACTCAAGAAGGTGGGAGTTATGTATGGGAATGTGAATATTTTCTTTCCTTAGTCTTCCACTACCACAAGAATTTGGTTATTTCTAGAGTATCTTTCAAGAGAATAGCACTACACATATTTTGATAACCTTTCCTGTATTTAGTTGATAACTAGGCTGGTAAATTTTTCCTTGTTATATCATTAAGCTTCCTATAGTAAAAAAACTCTCTCTCCCATCACCATTTGTGAGAATATAAACTCATCATCATTTAGTACAATTTTCATACATCCTTTCTTGGAAACAATGTGAAGATGGACAACCCATTTACTATGTAAAATTCGATATTTGATCATAAAATCAAGAGTTTCAATACCTCATTCACCACAGTTTCATACATTGATGAGGTCAACCTCCATTGAAGAAGGATCAGCATATTTATTCCTTTTACAAGTCTAACATTATGTATATAAAAGTGAGGGGATATACCATGGATAGTGACTATACTCTTGGAAATGGACTTGTTCCTTTTCTTCAATACTTTGGATTTCTAGTTCTCACACAACATTAAATTTTTATCATTATATATCATTAGAAAGCTTTATATTTATCCCATGAATGAGTACCTCAAGATACTTGAGAGTTACTTCAACTCTTTCTTGGGTGGTTTCATGAATAAGGGAAGCAATTATAAAAATGATTCTCTCAAAAGGTGTTCCAGTGTAGTGAATCCTTCTTCATATTAAATATATTCACCATTTTATATTTTTTCTTTACTAGTTCCTCATCAATAAAGTCCATCATGGACTTTTCCTCTTCCTGTTTAATCTTTGGAAGTATATACTCTTCTTTAGTGGTGATAATTTCATGAAAATTTTTGTGTTCATATCCATGTTTTACTACCTTTATTAAGTCAAATTACATTTTCTCTTCAATAACTCAGAATAATAAATAACCTTGATTGAAATCAGAGAGTGATTTTCCTATGGATAAGAAATGATGACCAAGGATGATTAGTATTTACCCCTATTACTATATCTCTATATTGATTAAACCAACATAGAATATTTCCTCATATTCACCAATATTTTCTCTATAATTTTGATCCAATAATTCATATATTATTCTATTGATTAGTGAGTAAGGTTTTTGAGATTCAAATTACATAGAAAAAGATTATATAAAACATTAAATTTAATAAGTTTTACACTCACCCATAAATCAAAATGGGATCTCGCACAGGTATATGAAAAAATGATACATGGAGTAGAAAATGTACTCATATCCTCGAGCTTGAGAGGGACCATACTTTGAATGAGATCTAGGAACTTTGCACAGATAGTGATCACACCCAAGTCCTCTAATTTATTCTTATTATAATGGAGACCCTTTAGGAACAGAGTGTATATATAAATTTAAGATATTTACACAATGAATGAGATATTTATGTGTAAATGTTTGAACATATCTGTAAAATTCTTGTATTGAAATTCAAAGTTTAATTAGAAAGTAATCTCTAAAATGTCAATAGGTGGCCAAACAAATTCACTTAGTTTAAATAAACAAACTTATCCTATATAAATATTACATCTTAATATATTAATATACATTACATAACATAACAATACATACCAGAATCATGTAGGGATAGTGCCATTGGAAACTTGGAGGCATGAACATCTAGTCCATAAGTGAGATACATCATTTCCCACTATGATCTTCCTAGCTAGAACACTTATTAATAATATCATACATAATACCTTTTATTAGAACTTGGGGAAAGGTAATATAATAAAGGGTGAGATCATATTCTTAATAAGGGTAAATAAGGGAGATACCAACATATCATGAGAAAAAGGGTTTGAGAACATGATAATAACATTTTAAAATCACACCCAGCATATAATATATCATAAAAATGAGTCATGGAATAAATATTAGTAGTTTATAAAAATTGAATTATAAAGGAATCAAATAACATTATCCATAAGAACATAACATTTGAATAATACAATGATTTGTGGCATACATATAAGCATAAAAAATCATTTCCTTAGAAGTCAAGGCTTATTGAAAAAACTATCTTAATATAATTGTTTCACTCCCTAAATCATAATTTTAGTCAAGGTTCACTCCAAAGATTATCATAGTCAATATATACAATTACTAATCTGGGTTCACCCCCCATTCTAGCCCTGTTTATCTCATGGGATATCAATCATTACTCGATGCATTGAAGGGAGATATAGGTCCCTCCTATCTTTGGTTATAATGTAACCCCCATCCTTGGTTATAATGTAACCACTGTCACATAATAAAAATCATCCCTACTTATTCCACAAAATAATAAAACATTTATTATATCATAACCCATTAAAAATAAATGGGTTTAATAAACATTTCATCATAACATAACCAGTGGAAAAGAAACAGGTTGACAATCATTTCTTCATTTCATCAAACCATAACTCGTGTAAAGAGAAGAGGGTTTTATAATAACTTTATAATGGTGTAACCCATGGAAGAGAAATGGGTTTTTTAAACATATTCTCATCATATACATAAAACAATACATAGAAATAATAATAATGGTATCCTTTGAAAATATCCTTAGTAAAGCATAAGTAACAATAGGGGATGTCGTCTTTGATGGAAAATGATATTGAAAGATCACTTGGAATAGTTTTTCTGGAATATAACTTTTCTTTGAAAACAAATTTTTAAAACTAAAAATTCTAAAAATATTTTTTAAATCCATTTATTTAAAAATAAACTTGAAAATTAAAAAGAAGCTTCAAAAAATCATATAAAACGTTTCTTAAGGAAAATATCCATTACAGTTTGATTTTTTTTTTTAAATAAAAAAATTTCAAAATAATTTTATTCGAAAATAACACTTGAAACATATACTGAAATATTTAAAAAATTTAGTGTTCATGATGTTCAAAAATTTTATACCTATTAAAAAAAATATTCCTTTCACATTTTTAATAAAATCTAAAGAGGCCTTGTTCCACATGAATATTCCTTTCAATTTTTTTGAAAAAGTACAACATGGGTAAAAATGTGTTATATAAATTATTTTTATAATTTTAAAAACATTTTTGTTGAAAAAATTGTTTTGGAAGAACAACTGGATTTCGACTGAAGATAGAAATAAATATGATTTTTCATAAAAATATTCATTTAAACTATTAAGAATTTAAAGTGAGAAAAATTAATTGAAGAAAATATTCTCATTAAATAACAATAGGATAATATAATTCATAATATTATTGAGATATGGATCATAATATTTCATAATCATATACATAATCGTAAACAATCTCGATGAACAATGAGATCGTAACATCAAACCCTTACCACTTTGGTAACTTTTAAAGCATAAGACCCATTTAAGAATGAAATAAAAATAAAATTTAAATATAATTAATATAAAGAGATTCATTATATAACATGTCAAAGGTTTTTTATAAAACCTCATTAAAGAATATTGGTGCATAAAAAAACATACAACCCAAAGAAGATAAATTGAGAAAAAATGTCTTTCTGCTTTGGTAACCTTTTAATTGTAAACCCCAAGAAAGTGATATTATAAAAAGGATATGTAATTACAAATATTTTCTAGATATTAATAATAAAATAAATTCATGGTAAGTATATACACCATCTAAAATAAATTGGTATTGAATATGGCATTTATCTCATAAAAGAAAAAAGTGAGATGCAAACCCCTTACCCTAAGTATCGACTTCCTTCATAAAAATTAGAAACTAATATAAATTAAATATAAATATATTATAAATATATTAAATAATTATAATCATATGTATCATTTCATATATGATTCACTTATGACCATTTATTACCAATTTATCAATAATTATTTGTTAAAATCATGTTTTGGGTAATAACTGGTCTGTTTTTCGAGTATGTTTTGATATTTTATTTTCAGTACACTTACTTTGATTATGGTTATATCATATCCCAAATTCTAAACATGATATAAATATAATATATATTTATTATATATGTAATTAGAGTAATCTATAAAATATAGAGATAGAAATTGAAATACACCATTCATAGATACGGTATGCTATATATACACATGAGAATTTTTTCTAGTTTCTAAAAGGATAAAATTAAAAGATGGTAAATAATATATTACTATTACAGAATAATTTTTATTTAATATATATCACATATTTTTATTTAAACCCATCTTTGTTACTTTCCATGCAAAGAACATATGAATAACAAATAACATCGATTTTCAAGGTGGTAGTCCAATGTGCACACAAACAACGTTATATATATATATATTATTTTATAGTTTATCTACTTTAAAAAAATTAACAACATATTATAATAAATAAATTTACACTTAAAACTTAATTTAATAAAGCATCTGATAAATCAGAGTAACTGAATTTCTATACTTGTCATATATAAATAGAATATTATTAACATTTTTACATGAAACCAATTCAAAAGTAATTACCTCAGTAAATATGATTAAATTAAAATATATATACTATAAAATTACTAAAAATAATGCATTATTTATATGTAAAGTATTATAGATTATGACCATATCCTATACAAATTAGGACATTCGTGTATGTATAAAGACATTGCGCAATGAAATTATAGGATTTATTTAGAGTTGGAACATAAAATGATAATATCTAACATTTGTATACTAAATATTCACATAAAATGATGCTTAATTCCTAAAAATTTTATTGAAAATGAATCAATTTAAATTTAACATTTAGAATTATATAATTCAAAATAATCATAAGATGATAAATTAAAAATGGAATCAAACCTTCACAAAAAATGATAGGTTTTTAAGTAATTTAACATACCTAAGATAAATAAAAATAGGTAAATATACATATATATATATATATATATTTAATTTATATAATCAAAATTGATAGTTTGAAATCAAAATCAACACCTTACAAAAACATAAACATAATTTAATAAATAAAACTAAATAATTTCCATACATTATAAGTTATGAAAATAATTAAGGATGGTTAGATAGATATACATATATATATATATGTATATATATTTAAAAAATTAAGCATAGTTTGATTAAAATAAATCAAACCCTTACCTGAGTTTATAAAATTTAGAAGAAAATATACATATCTAATTTATAAACAAAACTAACCCTTTCATTATAATTTCGGAAAATAATTAAGGATAGTTAGATATATATATATATATATATTTAAAAAAATAACCATAGATTGATAAATTAAACCCTTACATGATTTTTATAAAATTAAGAAGAATGAAATACACATATAAAATTATACTTTTATAAATTATAAAACATAAATAACCCTTACATTATTAATTTCTTAAAATAAAAAGATATATATATATATATATGTATATGTATGTACATATATCTTTGTAACATAAACTAATGAAATTAACATTAAACCCTACTTATAAGTGGGGAAAAATCAATGGTCTGGCTTCTGGATACCAAGCAGGAGGGATTGAGCAAAATATAAGAACATAGAGGAGAGTTATGGTGTTCTTAGGTGTGAAAATGAGGTACTATAAATAGAAAAATTAATATATCTTATTTAACCAATTTACAGATGGTTATAGTATAAATTGACAAAGCATATATTTTAAAGTATTTTTTATTTTGATGTTCGGTTGTCTTATTTTGTTATATAATATAAATATATATTTTATTATAGTTGAAAATTTTTGTAGAGGATGATGATTGGATTAAATTAATACCACCCATGTCATTTTTTTGGAAATGGAATCCGAGATAGGCATGGATGAATGGGACTTCAAAGGATGAGTTTAACTTGGTGGCATTGACATACTAGTTTGAAGGGTGTGATATTGTTCAACGAGGGAGAAGATCTAAATGAGTAGTGAATGGCTCAGATGAGCTAAATTGGATTGGATAATTGGGATTAAATCCTGGTATTTTAGTGAATAGGAGGAGAATGGTCGGGACTTCAGATAGATGGCACAGATCACGTCTGGTCAAGGTGGAGTAGGACGTCGACCGGTGACAAGGTAGTGGTCGACAACGATGTCATGGTCACTCGGTGGCGAGGGCCATGGTCGATGACATCTATGGGGGGGTCGGGTTATAGATGACTTGTGGGGGAGCTTAGGGAGGAAGACGACTCCCACCCCCCTTCAATGAGATCCAATTTTTTTATTTGAGTTTATCATTTTTTTTATCCATTTTCCATTTTATTTAAAACCAAAACTATTATTAATATTGTATTCTAAATTTGAAAAACAAAATAAAAACATTATCATTGTTATATTTAATTTATATATATATATAAATGATTTTAAAAACATTTTTTAATAAAAGATTTTGATAATTTAGTATTTTAATATATTTATTAGATTTATAAAAACATAATATATTTAATATATTTATAAAATATATTTTCCTAAAAATAATTATAATAATTTTATTTGAAAAAAATATTTTACCCTTAATTATTATTACTTTCATTATTATTATTATCATTAAAATATTAAAATAAACTATGATTGTATGATTTTATTTATTTCAAAATAATGGTAAAATCTTAATTTTAAATAGTTTCAAATATATATATATATATAATTATATTTATGTAAAATCTAGAAACTTTAATTATCAAACAATTTTAATTATTAAATATTTTTTAAAAAAAATCGACTAAATAAATTATTACCACATTTTAAAAAATGGTATTTGTCTAAAGAAAATAATATCAATTAAAAAGTAATGTTTTATAATTTTAAATCAAATTATATTTGTTTTATAAAATATTTGGTTAAAACCATTCTTGATTGGTTTTAAATTATTAAAAACTTATTAAATAAATACATAAATAAATTAATATTTATTTTTTTGAGGTGTTACATTAATCCCCTTTAATAGAATTGCAGCCTTGCAATTAGTTTGACTGAATTAAAAAAATAAATTCTTTATTTTCATCATCAGAATTAAAAAAAACTAGAATTGCTAAACTTATATACTCTAATGAAAACATCTAATCTCCAATGTTTTCAAGACCGTTACTCTCATACCAACTATATATACCTGAACTCGCGCTTCTTGGTTAAGCTCATATTAATGTTGTGTATATTTTTTATAAAAGAAACTGAACAAATGCACCACATTTATTACATATCTGGAAATTTCACGGTCTAGGTTTCATAGAATTAGATACATGTCTTACAACACAACAAAATAATATGAAATGAAATAAATAAAATTCTTTGAGTGCACTGATACCTTAATGAAATATACATCATAAGGTAATCCACTAATCATGTGAAAAAAATATATTAAAAACATTGGGTGAGAAATTATTTTTCCCAATAAGGGGTTTTAAAAACTTTGTTAAATAATTTTAAAATATTATTCTAAAAAAAATTAAAATAAATCTAAAAATACCATTTTCAAACATTATTTAAATTAATTACTCCTTCAAAATACTATATAACTTTTTAAAATACTTACATTCAAAATTTTCTTTAAACATATTCCAGTGATTTTCTAAAAAAATACAAGCTTCTTAAAAAAACATTGAGGACACTTGAAACATTAAAGGTTGTCTTAGGCCTACCCATGTTATGAGGGATGGGTTCACTCCCCAATTACCTACCATATTTAAAATGTTCTAGTACCAGATTTCATGAAAAAAATTAACTTACTTTATATATATACATTATTCACTGGGTTTTCTACTTTAAAAATATTGACAACATATGATAATAAATAAATTTACACTTATAACTTAATTTAAGAAATCCTCTAATAAATTGGACTAACTAACATTCTCCACTTGTCAAATATACATAGAATGTTATTAAAATTTTCATATGTAACCAATTAAAAAGTAATTATCTCAGTAAATATGATTTAGTGTACATATATATACTATAAAATTAATAAAACTAATGAATGTATGGTATGTCATGAATTATAGATTATGTTCATATCCAATAAAAGTTATGACATTTATGTATGCATAATGACTTTGCGCACATGAAATGATAGGGTTTATTTAGAGTTAGTACATAAAATGGTTATATTTAACATTTTTATACGAAATATGCACATAAATGATGCCTATATCCTTGAAAATTGTATTTATAATGAAACAATTTAAACTATGCAATTTAAACTTAACATTTAAAATTAGACAATTAAAAATAAACATTGGATGATAAATTAAAAATGAAATCAAACCTTCACATAAAATT
Source organism: Viscum album (assembly GCA_963277665.1). Classification (NCBI taxonomy): domain Eukaryota; kingdom Viridiplantae; phylum Streptophyta; class Magnoliopsida; order Santalales; family Viscaceae; genus Viscum; species Viscum album. The sequence goes on from OY728135.1 coordinate 1,175,188,005, forward strand.
ATAGGTTTAGAAGTAATTTTAAATACTTCAGATAAATGAAAATAGGTAGATATACATGCATATATATATAATTTATATGCATAAAATTGATAGTTTGAAATCAAAATTAACCCCTTACAAAAACATGAACACAATTTAATAAACAAAACTTAATAGTTTTTTTACATTATTAGTTATGAAAATAATTAAGGATAGTTAGACAAATATAAATATATATGTTTATATATATATATATATATTTGTATGTATCTTTAAAAAATTAAGCATAGTTTGATAAAAATAAATCAAACCCTTACCGATGTTTATAAAATTTAGAACAAAATATACTTACCTAAATTGTAAAAAATAACCCTTACATTATAATTTATGAAAATAACTAACCATAGTTATTTAAATTTACATATATATGTATGTATGTATATAGGTATTTTAAAAAACTAAGCATAAATTAATAAATCAAACCCTTACATGTTTTTTAAAAAATTAAGAAGAATGAAATAAACATATAAAATTATACATTTATAAATTATAGAACATTAATAACCCTTACATTATTAATTTATTAAAACAAAAAGATATAATGTTATATATATATACATATATATATATACATATATCTTTGTAAAATTAACTAATGAAAATAAAATAAATCCTTACTTGTAAGTGAGGAAAAATAGAAGGTTTGGCTTCTGGACACAAAGAAGGAGGGATCGTTGGAAAGATAATGAAGTAGAGTAGGTTTCAGGTGTTATTGGGTGTGAAAAGAGGTTTTATAAATATAAAAATCAACACATCTTATTTAATCAATTCACGGATGGTTTACTATATAAATTTAGAAAGTATGCATTTTAAAGGTTTATTTTTATGTTCGGTTGTCTTACTTTGTTATATAATATACATATATATTTTATTTTAAATGAAACATATAGTGGAAGAAGAGGATGATTGGATTAAACTAATATCATCCATGTCATTTTTGGGTAAATGGTATCTGAGAAGGGCATGGATTAATGGGACTTCAACCGACGAGATGAACTTGGTGGCGTTGACCTACTGGTTTGAGGGGAATGATAGGGTTCAATGTGGAAGAATATCAGGAAGAGAAGCGAATGGATTTTATGAGAAACAGTGGATTTTATTATTGTGATTAAATCTTCTTATTTTAGTTAAGAGGTGGAGAACGATCGAGACTTCAGAAAGATGGCATGAATCACATCTTGTCAAGGTGAAAACTGACATCAACAGGTGGAGGGGCAATGATTGACGACAATGCTATAGTCTCCTGATAGTAAGGGCCTTGGTTGAAGACCACTGTGGAGGGTTGGGTTGAAGATGACTTGCGAGGGAAATCGAGAGGAAAACGACTCCCACCCCTTCAATGAGATCTAGTTTTTTATTTTGTTTTATCATTTTTTATCCATTTTCCATTTTATTGAAAACTAAAACTATTATTAATATTATCTTCTAAATTTTTTAAAAAAAATAATAACATTATCATTATTATATTTAATATATATATAAGATTGAAAAATACGTGTTTTAAAAAAACAATTTGATAATATAGTATTTTAATATATTTATAATTTTTTTAAAACATAATATATTTAATATACTTATAAAATATATTATCTTAATAATAATAATAATAATAATTTTCAGTAAAAAAATGTTTTCCCTTAATTATTAGTATTTTTACTATTATTATTATTATTATTATCATTAAAATATTAAAACAAACTATAATTGTTAGATTTTATTTATTTCAAAATAATGGTAAAATTTTAATTTTAAATAGTATCATAATTATCAAATTCTATATATGTGTGTGTATATATATATATTTCATTATATATGTTTAAAATGTCATATTTTTAATTTTCAAAAAAAATAATTATTCAAATATTTTATTTTTACAAAAATAATCAACTAAATAAATTATTACCACATTTTAAAAAATAGTATTTGTTTAAAGAAAATAATATTTTTCATGAAATGTAATATCTTATAATTTTAAACCAATATATCATAGTTTTATAAAATCTTTTATTAAAAACATTTTTGAGTGGTTTTAAATTATAAACAAATTATTAAATAAATACTTAAATAAATCACTCTTTAAATTTCTTGGGGTGTTACATATCATGTCTATGAGAGTTGGAAAATGGATTTCAAAATATCCTTCCTTAATATGAACCCTTAAGAAGTTGTCTATGTGACACAACCCAAAGGGTTTGTGACTCCAAAGGATGCCAAAAAGATATAAAATTCATAATAATAAATTTATAGATTAAATAAATAATATAGGTCATGGAACATTTGTTTTGATGAATCCATAACAGAATTTAGTTTCATAAAAAATGAGGATGATCCTTATGTCTACAAATGGTTTAGTGGGAGTTCATTCATTTTCTTAATAGTATATGTCGATGACATATTACTTATTGGAAATGAAATACTAGCCTTAAATTTTGTTAAGGCATGGTTGAATAAATGATTCTCTATGAAGGAATTGGGAGAGGGAGTATATATTCTTGGGATCAAGATCCATTGTGATAGATCCAAGAGGTTTATTGGACTATATCAAAGTACAGGCATTGATAAGATACTGAATAGATTAATATGAAAAAATAAAATAAGATATTGATTCTATAATCACATGGAATTCATCTTTCTAGGGAAATATATCCTAAAAACATGAGTAAATAAATTGAATAAAAAAGATTGCATATGTGTCAGTGATTGGGTCAGTCATGTATGATATGCTGTGTACAAGTGTAGATGTAACATGCACATTAAGTGTGTTAGGAAGATATAAAGCTGACCCAAGTGACTACCATTGGATGGAAGTTATGACCATCCTTATGTATTTGAGGTGTACTAAGTATATGTTTCTAGTTTGTGGAGGAAATGACAAACTTTTTATCATTAGTTATGAATATTCAAGTTTCAAAACTGATAAAGATGACATGAAGTCATAAATGTAATATATATTCACTTTGAATGGATGAGTTATGTGCTGGAAGAGCTCAAAGAAGGATTTGGTCATAGATTCTACAGTAGATTCCAATTATATTATAGATTCAGTGGAAAATAAATAATCAATATGGATGCACAACTTTGTCCAAGAGCCTAATGTGGTTCCTAGAAGTAAAGATCCTCTCACAATCTATTGTGATAATACTGTAGAACTGGATCACACAAAAGAGAAAAATTAACATCAACAGACAAAGAAAATACTTTGGAAGTATCATCTCTTGAGGGATTTGTTCAGATAGGTGAAGTTATAGTGAGAAGTATTTCCATTAAAGACAAAATGGATGACTCATTGACTAAATCCTTAACTCAAAAGAAACATGATTATCATGTAAGGTCTAGAAGACTAAAATTCATAGGAAATTGGATCTATTTCAAGTGGGAGTTTGTTGGAGTTAGTGCATTAGGACAAACTATTTGTATTTTGTTTCCATGTATATTCTATGTATTGAATATTAATAAAACTACTTATTACATATTGTTCATTATTCTGCATGTCTCTAATACAATAATGTCATAGTGTATATGTCACAATGGTAAGGTCATAACAATTCCCATCTATGAGATAACCTTGACGTTCTATGACTTTATTATTAAATAATGTTATGAAATTGGATAATTTACTATGATGGGACACATAGTACATATACTATCAGGTGCGAGTACTTGTAAGAATATGAGGCTTCTTCTTATGGATTTTTCACTTGGTAATCTCTAAGATGGGTGATTATGAGAAAAGAATATCTAGTAGGGATTATATATATTTTGGTGTTATCAGATATTCCTATCTACGAGTGTGTGTAATGATCCTTAGAGTTATAGATTATTATTAATGTATGTCATGGCTTGCTCACTTACATTTTCTGATGAAAATCATGATGACATATGTTCTCAAAGAGGTAGGGTATGTTGGGTGTGTTATGATTGATGTTCCATTAATGGATAAGTCCAAGAAGAAAGTTTCCCTTCCATCTTTATGTATCTTTATATATCATCCCTTTGATTGGAATAAAACTGTCACATTAAATTCCATGGACATGGTATAATGATGTGTTTATTCCAGATTTTCAAAGAATGGATTATCAAGAAAATAGGTTGGTGACACCGATATGAAACATAATTTATGATATATTATGATCAATAGATTATATTATATAGTGAACATTCTTATGTGGTTATCATTGTTGAGACATTATGTTATTTCTCTTGGGTTACTTGACCTTTTATTGGATAGTAATCTTGTAATTTAGGCACACCCACCTAATTCAAATGAGAAATAATCATGTAGGGTCACACACTATGTTTTTCTATCGATCTTGATTAAATTATATTTTAATTTAGTTAATTTAAGAAATATTATTCTCAAGGATGATGGATAATTCTATTCACTTTTTGTCGAACAGAAATATTTATCGATGAATGAAATATTTAAATTAAATATTTGTTTGGTTGTTCAATAAATGGAAGAGGGGTTCAATTGGACCAAGATCGTGTCTAGTGACAATTATTAATTAACTATCTAGTTAAATAATATTTTTTACTATGGAAGTTGGTGCATGCCACAAAATAATAATTATCTTATTATTATTGTTATGTGGAATGGGGATTATTTTATTTTATTGTATTATTTAAAGTTAGGCATAAAATTAAATAATTATATTAACATAAACCATAGATATATAAATAAATGGTTATGTCTATTGTGTATGGAGTCAAAAAATTGATCAGTTCATTCAAAATAGAGAATTTTTGTGTACAATGAATTATCTCTCAAAACCTCATTCTCTCTCCCTATTAAGAATGATAAACACATGATATATTCCATTAAGACCGAAATATGAGAGAACAACACAAACAATGAAAGATAATCAATTCACAATGCTTCTACCCAAATATTGATTAATATTTCTTGGATATCAAAGGAGAAATTGTGGATCACCACTATAGTGTTTCTACCCTTGGATCCTCACATCATAATGATGACAATATAAAAGGGTCTTTTTATAAAATCAATATCATTGATGAAGAAAGGTTCTTAATTCAAGGTAATTGTTTCTTCTAATATTAAATAAATTAATTATAAATTTGACATGAAATATCATTGATCATGGTTTTGGGAAACTTTAATATTAAAAGAAATTTTAATATATTACACATCATCGCATGCTTCCGTTATTCCCGAAACTGAAAAAACTAAGTAAGAAAGGAAAAAAATGGAAACAGATACTTATCTATTCAAAATTAAAGTCAATTGATTAATTTTATAAAAAAAATACAAAAAAATGATATAATTATCTTATGGATAAACTTTATTTAATTCATTACTAGATTGCAAAAAATTACTTAATCTTCATTGGATAGATGTTAATTAATACTAGTGTAATTATTTCAATACCTTATGACCAAATGAACTAAATTAAACTAAAGTCTATCGGGTACTAATATCAATTTTAAAAGAAAAATAAAGACTATTCTCATAGTCTCATTCTTCCCCTTCATATTGGTGTTTCTCGTGTTAACATCATTTATCTCAATGAATTAATAGAGAATAATATGATAATTGAATCAAAATATAATAATAAATATTAAATAAAAAATCAAAAAAATAATTCAATCAATATATGAAAATTATTATCCTTATAATATTAATCCATCACCACTTAAGTGACTACTCACTCATGATAGAGTTAGAATCCATCATGAATGAAATTTTCACCTTAAGAGACATGAAAAACATGAACTGTGGGAAGAGAATAGAAGTAATCATGAAAAAGAATTAGAAAAAATAAATTGGCGTTCAAAATCCCAGTCTCTAAAATCTATTGTAGTGTTATCCCCATATTTATCTTCCTAGAGTAATAAATATCATCAAATTTTTCTTTCCCTAACAATACTTGAAACATGACTTATTTATAAAAATAAACACTGTTATGATGAAAGGGTTTGCATTATGGTTTAATGTGGGTTACAGAAATATCTCCCCCTATCTTTTCAAATTTGGATGGAATTATCCGGGTGTAATGTATTTTTTTAATTGTAAATATCTTACCACCCTCCTTTAAATTTGAACTACTGAGGATCGCAACACAACCTCTTTTATTTTTGATTTTAATCTTATATTCTCACTTATTCGATGGAATTATTGTAGTATGAAGGGGTGTTTCTTGTGCCCTAATATTTTAGTGATACTATGGTTAAATATGACTTCCTTCAATGATATGGAAGGTATTCCATCATGTAAAATTATTCACTTAATCATATATATTATACATTACTCTTATATAGATTCATAAAAGGTTGGTCAACATCATGGTGTAATGACTTCTCAGCTTTTCAAATTTACTCATACGTATGATTGTTGTGGCATAGTGAAATGGACCTAGATGTAATGGATTTTCACTCTTTGTATAAGTTTTTCATACATAGATCCATTTTGGAATTTTGGAATAAGGTTTCATCATGGTTTCTTCTTGAGATCTGATTTTAGAAACTCTCAAACCAAACTACACCGTGATTTTAGTTCTTGTAGCATAATTTCTCTTTCAATTTGTAATTTCTTCTCTAAACTAATCCAATATCCTTGAAATATCTTTTATTCATGGTATCATTAAAATAATGGAGTATTAGGTAGTCTTTGATTTAGTTATAAATTAAAAATATGTCAAAATATCATAAACTAGTTTTGGTTATTAAATCCCCCTACACTTGAACAATTACTTATCCCTAACCAATATTTCAACCTCAAAGAACAATGAATCCATATTTTATCAAGGTAAGAAACTAAATTATCATACTTATAAACATAATTTATAGTATATAATTCCAAAATCAAGCATCTCATCAAATTAAAAGTGTCCGAATCATGCCTCTTTTATAATTAAAAGTCAATAATATTTTTCATTTTCACTCACATTATTCAAAATTTCATCAATATCTTTGACACTTATGATCTATAATATTTGAAAAACATTTCAGTCAACACTCAAGATAATTTAGTTTAATTTATGTTCAATTTCAAGAATATTAACTCAATCCATAAGCTTGTAAATTATATCTATCTCCACATAGTAATCAAACCATAAAATCAAGGAGAATTTTCAAGGACAATTATAAAGTTTAAGGTGGGTGGTTTATGATATAAACATTTAAGAACAATGCTGTAAAATGAGTATATTTTTTTTTTAAACACCATGCGTGATTTTTAAGAAAACTCAATGAATGATAAAAACTCATTCTTCTCCCTAAAAAACAAACAAATATTGTTTCCTTTTCAAATAGGATCACAATTTGAACTTTAAAACCAATGAATAATTTTCCACTTTTTTTGATGTTTATCAAGTTTTTTAATGGAATTCCAAAAATATAAATTTTCACACCCATACAAGTCAATCAAAACCAATGAAGTAAGAATGATCACAAAGAGATTTTAAACCTTGTTCTTGATAATGAAGAGATAATTTTTACATATTTTCCCATTGAAATGGATAACATCCCATTAAATCCATGAATCAACCCAAAAAATCCACTTTAAACTAAATTAAATTCATGTAATAACACTGGATAATGAAGTATGAGAATTAAAAGTTTGATTTTAGTGTCAATTCCCATAAAGTAATTCTTGGTTTCTATGGGATTTTAAAAATTTTATATATATGGTAGGTATCACTCTCAAATGGGATAAAAATATACAGTCTATGAATTTAATAATTTCAATGATGTCCAAAATCATCATTATTTGAAAAGGATTAATATTAAACTTCTATTGGTGATGTATATCCTAAGAATATCTCAAGAAATTAGGTACACAAAATAAATTTTTAATTGGGTTTAGAGTACCTCTTGAGAATGGTAATTTAAGCCCTTGTTTAATCAATTCTATCCCTATATACTTATAATCGGTGTAGGTAATGTGAATCACTAGAATTTAGAATCTTGAAGGGAAATCATATTATTAATAATTTTGAAGATAAATTAAAATTGTAATGAGAATATATTTTTTAAATAAATTAACCCATTTCTTTATTATTTATAAAAATAATCAATAAAATATTTAGAACATGTTAATATATTTTTTTGATGATGATGTCGCCTATATAAATAAGGTTAAAAACTCAAAGTTGGGTCCAAATGTACCTACACACACTTAAATTAAATATTTTATTCAATATGTATCTTTGGTGAGAGGTTTTATTATGAAAATAAATTTGAAAATAGAAAAGAAATATCTTGAAAAGGTATGAAAAAAATGTAGATCGTCCTTGATTAATGTATCCTATTTTCCTTGATCTTTAGAATGAAATGATTTTTTTTGAAATCTCATCACTTATTAAGAGAGTTGGTTATTACTAATTTCTATAAACCAAAATCATAAACTTTGAAATAGTAAGTTCAAAATGATATATTAATTATATTAAATATAAAATATTTTAATAAAATTTATTATATTAAATGTATTTTAGCAATAAAGTATATAATTATATATAATAATATTAAGGAAGAAATAAATGAATGGACAAGATTTCATCAAAACCTATAAGAAGAGATCGAATAAAAAATAGGGGAGGGGAATGAACTAATACTCCTTAGTGTTCCCATACTCATCTTTAATAGTCTTTTCTATACCCTATTCATTATCCTCAATGTGTGGGAAAGTGGTCATTGGACCCTCTCCTGGTAAAAAAAGATCAATAATCCTCACGATAAGCTAATTATAAGAAGTTAAATGAACTGGGGATGAAATAAAGGTAGAATATATTGGGAAAATGGTAGTGAAAATAGTCTAATAGGTAGTATTCTTTTTTATAGTTAAATAATGAACATAATCCGGGCCCATAGTAGCCTTTGTCTGTGATGGAGGGGAAACAATAGTAGTGGTAACTATAATGGATATCATCTTAATGATCATCTTATTTATCATATCGGTATTATAAATGGTTGATCGTGTCTCATTTAACTAGGGGATCATGTACAATGTGTCCTCCTATTCTAGCATCTCTCAATTAATAAGGTGTTCATGTGCCTAGAAGCAAGGTCAATAAATTTTATCTTAGTGGTTGGATATGTCATTTTCCCCTTACCCTTTCTCTGAGTGTCTAACTCTAACTGGTGGCATGCTTGATCATCTAACTATGCATCTGGTGTGTCATGAAAAATTGTTGGTGTTGGTAGAGTATCACTAAAAAGTTTTCACTCATAAGAAAATGGAGGTGGGGTAATGTGGGTGGTGGACATGGATGGGTGAGTGGTGCCATAATGGTGGGGTGAGAATGAACATAGGGGGAGTTCCCTGGGGTGAAGGGTTTGGAGGAGGATGTGGTGGTGTAACTGCTGGAGTAAAATATGGAATTGGTGGTGATTCATATGGCATTTTAAACTATTGGATATGTTTTTAACTAAATTATATACTAAAGGGAATTCCCAAAATATATTTAATCATTCGCTAGAGAAACACATGCATGTGGTACCTAAACTGGGGAAATTCTTTCCTAGGGTGTGGGAGTGGGTCATGGATGGGAGATAACCTAAAAATAGCCCTAATCGACCTCATCATCTCCCTCAATATATGAATACTCTTTAAACCACTCATAGTAATTTTCTTCTTTTAGAATGGTGTATCCTGATCTGTTTGGATAAAGTTGAGTTGAATTCTAATGGCCCACACAGTATTAGTGTAAACATACTATAGTAGTATGAGATAGGACAATGTATCAATGTGGATTTCGACATGGCATTGTATCAGTATGTTACTAGTAGAACCGATAGGTTACTGTAGCTCTGTGAACTTCCAGCAACCAATCATTGTAGCATCTTAGACTTGGGTTGTTGTGACACTATAAAATAGTGGATTTACTATGAGGTTGGTGGTATAGTAGCATTATCTTCCTTTATGATCTCATTTGAGCTTTGATTTTTGTATGTGTGAAACTTTAAATATCTCCTAGTAATTCTGCTCCTGAAACATGTGATGTGTATGAATTCTCTATAAACATATGTATTTTTCCCAATCAACATAAATTATTTTGTCCATATTCATATTCATCTTCTTATTGTTTTCTATCTGTTCTTCATTTGAAAATTTATATGTTCCTATAAGTCACATATTTTCTACAACACCTTCCTTCCTCAATAAGACCGTCTTAGATAATAATGGTAAACTAATATGGAAATTATTACAAAGAGATGAAGGTGTAATAGATATCTTGAACACACCCTAACAATTCACTATATGAGTGATAAAATTCACCCTAAGATAGTTCCCTTGTCCTTATTCTTACGTCCCTCTGAGTATAAAGAAAATTGGCATGCCCAATTAATCTTACTTGGACTAAAAATGGTACGCAATAATAGAATGCCAACTTAACTCACACTTTCTTATGAGTCAACCTCAATTATTCAATAGTGTGTGTTCCCTTGATGGAAAATATGAATGATATAATTCATTATTTTGTAATATTTTTCTTGGTTTAATTATGATTTCTTAATAGATTCATTGCAAGAGTAGACTAAAGTAGCTATATTGGGGTCATATTAGGCTCCAAAATCAAATCACCATAGGCCTTGTCCTAATAAACTCATACCTATAAATTTCAAGACTAACCCCAAAAAATGAATCAAATATACATTCAATTTCTACCAACCTAACTTTAACTTCACATCCTTATGATCATACTAGAGGGTTTTCAAAATATCTAGTGCACAATCTCTATATTCTTTCACACGCTCTTAGAAAACATGTTAATGATATAGCAAGTAGTGCATTCATTACCACTTTATCCACACCAATTTTCATTACTATCTTTATGTATATGGTCTTATTAATATAGATCCTCTCTATTTAGAGATTTTATATCCTTTCTATATGTATGGGATTTTCCTAGTGGAGTCATCAGAGGAGGTGTTTTTGGGAAGGATCCTCATTGGAGGATGAGAAATGTATTTTGGGATTAAAAAGGATTGAGGTTTGAGATGATGATGAGGATGGGAAAGGTGAAGGGCCTAGCGGTGGAGTGGGTGGTTGTTATATTTTTCATTTTAACAAACTTGATGGTAACCTCATTAGTTTACTTAAGAGAAGTGTGCTCCCTCATTTTAGAAGTAGGATTGGTGTTCTTCTTGCATTCCATGATATATGAGAAGGGTGAAAAGGTTTGATGGGTTTAATATGGGGTCTAAAGTATTTATTGTATGTTTGTATGGGTGATGTTTTTTCATGTAAAAGAAATGTTGTTGGTGGTTCCAGATGGGAGAAATTGTTGACAACTGTGTGTAAAATATTACGGGAAGGGAGAAAAAAATACAATAATGGTTGGAGTAAAATAATTGGTTAATCCAATTGATATGGAAGATATTAAAATTTGTATTATCTTAGGATCATAATGAATGAAGAGAGGGGAGTCAAATAGCCATGTTGAAACCTGGTAATTTTATTGGCTATTTAAAATTTTTTCCAGCATTGTGGTATAATGATCATGGCTAGGCTATGGTGTTTATTTAGTAATATCAATGAATTTTAAAAGTGTTTGGACCTTAATACTATTGAACCATGTGTATATACCTTTAAGAAGAAAAATATCATGTTATAATTTAAAGTTTTTAAGACTTAAACCTTTTGTGTAATAATTTTCCCATTTCTTAAGTATTCCCAAGTTTCATAATACTTGTTTCTATATAAGAATTTTAAGGGGTAAGGGTGAACCATAAAGTTGCAGAAAAGAAACACCCTAATAGGACCAAATTGGTATTTTTATATTAATAGTAAAAAAATAGAGAACCATTCAATAAGATGTAATAAATAAAATAAATAAATAAGAATTTAGGATTTACATGGTCTTACAGGGACCAACATGCATGGAAAGAACACCACACACACTCACATTTTATTAATTCTCAAAATGGAAATAGTATTACAACATAAATCATCAAAGAAAACAGTAGAATAATTGAAAAAATCATCTACTGTGGAATGAGGACCAGAAAAGCATAACACACTTACAGTGTAAGATGCATAAAGGCTCATCTTTCCCGATCTCTTTAAGTCTTATTGGAGTGACATACTGATTCATTATGCTCACTGAGAATCTAAGTTCTTGCAATGGTATTTGTAGATGTGGATCGTATTCCACTTAGGTTCTCAACATCAAATCATCAAAATAGAAGGACATTATTATCAATGCTAGACTAGAATTAGTACACCAGTGGTGTACTACATAGATCAATATTAATAAATAATTACCACCGAGAATCACTATGTTAGGTTTAAGGAAGCAGATTCAGGAGAAATAGTGAACTAATATAGAGATAGAGAACCAAAGTGAATCAATTTAATTGACTGGGATTTGGGGCTTTTCAATTCCCCCTAAAAAAACTTGAAATTTCTAATTGTGCACCCAACTGGAGAGCTCTATGAGGTACAACAAAACAAAACTCTAGAGAAAAAAAACAATTAAGTCAAAATATATGGAGGAATCAAATGAAATGGGGGGATAAATGAATCAACAACAAGTGAAAAAACATCGTGTAGATCATTGAATTAGAATAGGTGCAGACAACAGGGTAGGTCGGATGCCTAGGCCCAAATAAAAGAGGCCCAAATAGAAATGACAAGGCTCAGTGAAAATAAGTGGCCCAACATATATATTAAACTAAATAAAAATAAAAATAAAAATTGAGCATATTTTTCAAGCATGTATCTATAGAAATATAAATTATAGATTTTACAACATGGTATTTCAATATGAAAACAAAAAAATGAATACCATAATTCACAAATCTACCCCATTTTCAATTTAAATTAGAAATGTTCTTACATCTATGGTATTAGAATTGAAAAAAAAATCAACCAATCTAAACAAAATTTGAATTTAGATAAGACCACTACATTAGTCAAACTATTATCTGGGTTAATGTCAGTGTGTATCTTATGGACATACATAGTTCTAGATTCTACAATATCTCTAATATAGTCTATTCTAATATCTACATGTTTTGATTTATCATGAAATACTACATTTCTGGATAAATGCAAGGAAAATTGACTATCATAATAGACATTGATAACAAAATTGAAAAGGTTAAGTTCATAGGACAACCCTTTAATCCACAATGCTTCATTTACTACTTCAGTCAAAGAAATATATTTTGTTTCCATGGTTAAAAGATCAATCACATACTACATAATATATTTCGACAAAATAGAACCACTACAAGCAGTAGATACAAAACCATTTAAGGGTTTTCTAGTGTCAATATTCCCGGCATAGTCATCATCCACGTATCCAAATATAATTTCATACGTATTCTCATTTTTTTGATATCACAATGACATACTAGAAATATATAAAAGTTATTTAAGAATACTATTAAATTAATTCCAAAGTGGCTACCAAGGTGTGTTCATATATCTGTTAATGGTGTATATTGAAAAGGAAATATCAGGCCTAGTGTAGATCATGCTATATATGATGTTTCCCTCTATGTTAGCATAGGGTATTTGAGACATAAAATGAATATCATTAGTATCTATGGGTGACCGTGTTAATGATAGTTTATAGTGTTTTCCAAGAGATATATTTATAGGTTTGATAGATTCAAACATATGTCTATATAGAATTTTAAAATGGAAGCATGTTAAGATAAGTAAAGTAGTCTCTTTATTCTAACCCTAATTATTTCAACCCCTAGATTTTTCTTAGCTACACCTAAGTGTTTCATTTCAAACATGCCTATTAATTGAGATTTTTTAGCAATGATGAGACTTATGTTTTTTCAAATGACAATCATGTCATCAATATAAAGCAACAAATAAAGAATGAAGTTTTTAGTTTATTTGAAATAGACACATGCATCATATTGAATCCCTGTAAATTGTTTATCAAACATAAAGGAATTAAATTTCTTATAAAATTTCATAGAGGATTATTTCAAACCATATGATTATTTTTTCAATAGGAATAATTAATTTAATTTTAATTCCTTAGAGTAACCATCAGATGGTTTCATATAGATTTTCTCACTATATGTACCAAAAGAAAGTAAAATCCTATTGGAATAATTCTTAACATCATGGGAAAAAATATTAGAATAATCAATTATTTATCTTTTAATGAATACCTTTGCAACTAATATTGTTGTGTATTTTATTTTATTTCCAATAGTGTTATATTATTTTCTTTTGTAAATCCACTTAGAACCAATAACTTTTTTATTGGGTGGTTTATTAATGATAGGCCAAGTGTGATTTTTTCTTAAAGAGTGCATTTATCCATTCATGGAAAAGACCCAGTGCTTTGAGTCTCTATCATTTAGGTATTTCATATAGGTTTGAGGATCATAATATATTAGATATTGGGTCACATGGAATTCATATGAATCCATGTCATGCTAGATGAAATGATCATTAGGTTTATGCACTCTCTTTTATATGTATTGGGTTAATTGATAATCATTATTCGTGCTAGAAGGTTCAGATTTAGAATCTGAACCAGAACTGTAAGTGGAGTCATCCTATACAGTATGTTGTTCATCCAATGGAGCAGGTTGGATAAGAGCCTCAAACTAGGCTAGAGGCTTAGTTTCATTAGCATTTTCAAGGGATGGATCATTGCGTCTAGATATTGCATCCTTAGATTTGAGATAAGAGAAATCATGGAACGCTAAATCCCTACTTATGGTGAATTTTTGGTAATAGGGTTTGTCTATCCAAATTTTGTAAACCTGAACACCCTCGGAATACCCTAAAAAGATGCATTTAATATCTCTTGGTTCCAATTTATCAGCTTTAATGTGAGTATAAGTTGTACAACTGAAGACCCTTAAGTAACTTTAAGGGGGAGGTCTACCATCCCATAATTATTTAGTTGTTTTAGACTGATTTATAAAAGGAATCCTATTAATTAGGTAGGAATAAATGATGGTATAATCTCCCCAAAAGTATTTATGGGGATCTGATAATACAAGCATACTTTATACTATCTAAGATTGTACTATTCATTCTCTCTATAAGGCCATTCTGTTGGAGGGTTTCTCTATTAGTACAATTTAATATAAAACATTGTGATTAGTCAATGAATGAGGAAAATATTATTTTATTATATTATAACATTAATGTGATTCATTATTCATAAACAACATTTTTAATGCATTTTAAAAATTGAACATCATTTCATATCTTGGTTGTAATTCTTGTTTAAAGTACACTATTAAATGGTAAATTTTGTGACACTTATAAAATATCCCATTGGTATTAATATGAATTTAATATTTCATTATCAGGTTTATTATTCAATTTGGAACAATTAATCCTTTTGAAGTAATTGAATATTCACATCAAAAGACCACCATTTTAGATATTCCACCTAGAAAATTCTAGGCGAAGTTAATTCATAGTTGCCCACTAAAATGGCTGTAGCAGCCATTATCCAAGCCCAATGAAGCTGAATTTTGTATTGGAGTGTTATTATATCTTAGGTAACATTTTATTCAAATGGTTCCAAGTCCAATTCATTCATTTGGAGGGATATCCAGGAGGCCTATTCCGACCCTTAAATTGTGACCCATATTTCGAGGCCTAACAAGTCTTCTCACCATTTCAATCATAACTCCTAAACATATGATCCAATTAGGCTCAAATTGTGACATTTTTATAGAAGGCCTATATATATGATTTTTTTCTTCTAGGACCAATCGAAATTATATAAAAAACAAGGTATTTATCATGCATCAATGAGGATAGAGAAAATGAATGCATGGTGTTCTAGAAATGAGGAAAGATTAATTTTCCACCCAATTTCCTCAACCATTTGGCCTAAGCTAGTTAATAGTTTGAATTTGAGGGATGTTCCTCAACCAAAGGGACTCTGAATATATATTTAAGGTGGAATTTGGCATTATGAAAAGGGGGAGTTGTGTCTTATTTTCATTTTAATGTTATGATGCCTCTTTATTTTGGTAATGTTTTTCTTTATTATGTAAGTTGTTATAATTCACCATAGATTTTAATAAAACATCTTTTTAATATAAATTTTGTTAATTATTTTTACACACTGATATCGTTCCATTAAGGTGTAAATTTATTCAAACAGAAAATTGTGAAATTCCTCACATAATTGTGGGGTGTTCCTTATTTCTTTGTTTTCATTTATTCAATCCCACTTCTTTAAGTAAAATCTCATATTCCTTAAAAAGGTTCACATTGATGGTAGTATAACCATTTTTTAGGTTGGTCCTAGGTAGTTTCATGGGGTTGGATTGAATTTTATTTCATGTTCATTTATATTTTAATCAATTAATTATTTTAATATTTCTATTCAATGATTTATTTTCTTATCTATCGTCACCAACTTTAACAATGAAAATTTTTGAGAGCTTCTATGATAAAATTCCTTAGATTTATCATTAAAGTGATATTCTAAGTCAATTGGTGATTAGACTTGTAATTGTGTAAGGATTAAATTGGTGAATAATGTTAGGGTAATTACCTCATTGTATGCATACATCTTGAACTAGTGTTATGTAATTTTATAAGGAAAAAATACATCCAATCTATCCCTAACAGAATCCTAGGATCAAATCATATTCATTAATAGTTTATATCTAAATAATTAGGTGTTTCATTCTTAAATTCAATAATTATCTTATGGTATTTAGTATTCCTATATCTCAATTGAAATTGACACCAATGTTGGCTACATCATAGCCATTCCTCCCAACAAATCTGAGTATCTCAAGGTTACTTCTTTGGTCCCTAAAGATTCGACCCCTACATGTAATACAACAATCGCTACTAGCTATTGGGTAAATTTGGGAAATACAACATTTAGATTCAAAAAAATGAATGAATTCAGTAGATAGGCATTCCATACCATTATCAGTTCTCATGGTATTAATTTTTCTCTTAATTTAGTTTTCCATTGAATATTTCCATGTTTTAAAATTTTGGAAAACATTATATTTATTTTTCACAATGTAAATCCATATTTTTCTGGAGAAGTAATCAGCAAAAGTGATAAAATAAGAACCTCCACCATGGGTGGTAGTTCTTTCTAGTCCCCATATATTAGAATGTATGTAATCTAGGGGCTAGAGACTTTAAAGTGAGGCCCATTAAAGGTAATCCTCATATCCTTCCCCATCACACAATCTTCACAAAATAGAAGATTTTTTGGTGTGATGTAACTCAACAGCCCTTACTGGTTGAGTTCTTCTAGGCCCTTAGAGAAAACATGCCCCAATATCCCATTCCAAAGAAAATTATTATCAGTTTTGGTGGCATAAAAACCACCCAACTGTCTTGAATGGGGTTTTCCATTAAAGACATACTACCCATTAATGATGGATCCCTTTATTATCATTTTAGAGACTTTGGTGTTTTTTAGACAGCTTATTTCAGACCTAAAAGTATACCCCTTTTGGTTGAGGATCCCTAAGGAAATATCATTTCTATGATTATTAGGAACCCACATGACAACAAAAAATATGATTTTTGGAATGGGAGTCTAGTTCTAGTAAAACATAACCTCTTACCTCTACCTTACACCTCTTGTTATTACCTAATAAGAAATATCCTTTTACTCTTTCAACCAATTCTATGAATGAATCGCTAAAGGGAAACATTTGAAAAAGTAGCCTGATTCAAGGACCCACTCATGGTTGAGTGCATGGATAGACACATTTAACGATTCACCTATGTCATAAAGAGAACCAGTTATAAGGTACTTGTCAATGGGTTGTTTTGATTCTAACTCTTGCAAAAGTTTCCAACATTGGGACTTAGTATGCCTAGGTTTTCCATAATGGAAATAGATAATTTTTCTTTCTCTATAAGTAGACCTAGGTTTGGATTCTTTACTCTTCATTGTTTTATATTTACTAAATTTTTTCTTTTTTACATTTATCTTAAGTTATTCCCCTAGAAAATAGGCTCTCAACCCCACCTTTAATTCTTGGTTTGGAATAAAATTCTTTGGAGATAAGGTAATATTTAACCTCTTCTAGGGTTAATGAGTCATGAACATACATCATGGTTTCAAATAATTTGAAATAATTATTTTTTAGATAAATTAAAACGATCATTTATTGATCTTTATCCTCAACAGTTACAATAATGTTGGCTAAATCTAACATTACCTTTTAAAATTTATTTGAATGGGCCTTAATAGAACCAATTAGTTTCATCTTAAAGGTGAACATTCAATATTTTTATAAAGCCTACCATATAAATATATTTTCATGTATAATTTCTATAATTTAATACATATACCAAAAAAATTAGAATCATAAGCAACCTCTCTAAGAACTTTATTTCCTAAAGAATGAAGTAAGGAGCTATGTTATTCATCAAAAACATATGGGGATACATCTTGATATTCATTGATGATAAATCTAATTTAATTAAAAATGAAAATAGGTTTCTCAAGCCCCTATAGAGATTAAATTAAGCCCAACTAAACAAGAAGGGCTCTTGTCTTAATTCTCCAAAGGTTAAATTAATTTTGACCATCAAATTTCTAAATTCCAAATCTAGTTGTTGACAAGTTTAGTCAAAGAGTAGATGAAGAGTTATTGAATACAATGTTAAGCATACACCCCAAACAAACAATCAATCTCTAGGGTAAAATATTTTTATCATAAGGGAATAAAAATACTCATAGATTATGGGACAATGTCTTCAAATAATTGCAGTAGAATGAAAATGGTGATTTAAGAAGAGATCGCTATACAGAATTAAACAGAAATAGTCATTTAAAAAAAGAAACATGTTCAATAACCAAGAAGAACTAGCAAGGCTTTGATACCAATTTCTAATGGGTAACAGTGAACCAAAAAGTCTCATGGCACCAAAACCATAATATGACTGAACTATGATTTTTCTATTGGAAGTTGAAAATTATGGAACTATTTAAACAAGTTGAAAAAAATAAAATAAAGCAGCAAGAAAATAGGATTTACATTCTTCTGTCCCATGGGGACCTACGCGTATGAAAAAAACACCACCCACCCAAACATTTTATATATCTAGATCATGTTCCACTTGGTTTATCAACCTCGCATCATCAATTTAGAAGGTCACTATCATCGATGCTCTAGTAGAAGTACCACACTAGTAGTGTACTTTGGAGATCAACCGATACAGAGTCCTACCACTGAGAATCACACGATTAAGTTTCAAGAACCATAGTCGGGAGTATGAGAGCCCCAAAATATAGAGATAGAACAAAAATGAATCACTTGAATTGATCAGTCACAAGGGGTGATCAATTCCCCATGACAATGACTACAAGTATTAAATGCACACCCAACCAGAGATCGCCACGAGGCACAACCAAATAGAACTCTAGTGGGGAAAAGCCAAAATAGGTGGACAAATAATATATAATGTGTGGAAAAATGAATCAATGACTAGGGACCAAACACTGCATGGATTACAGAATCAAGACATGTATAGAAAACATGGCCATCCAAAGGCTAGGGCCCAAATAACAGAGGCCCAAATATAAAGGATAAGGCCTAGTGAAAATAAGAGGCCTAATAGATATATAAAAATAATAATAATAAAATTTAAAATTTAAAAGAATTTGAAAGAATTTATCTATATCAATATAAATGAAACATTCTATAATGTGGAATTTCAATATGAAAACAAAGAAATGAATACCATAATTCAAAAATATCCACCATTTCCAATTTAAATCGGTGATTTTATTGAATCTATGGTTATAGAATTAGACCTAAATTCAACATAATTAAACCAAATTTGAATTTAGATAAGATCACAAATTTTTTTAAACTATCGGTTGGGTTATTGACAGTGTGTATCTTATTGAAGCACATGGTTCAAGATTCTACAATATCTTAGATAAAGTTTAGTCTAATATTAATGTGTTATGATTTATCATGACAACTAAATTTTTTGATAATTGTAAGGCTGATTGACTATCAGAATAGACATTGATAATATAATTGAAAATTTTATGTTCAGAGAACAACCCTTTAAGATATAAAGGGTATTTAACCACTTTGTTCAAATAAATATATTCTGATTTCATGTATGAAAGAGAAACCAAAGACTTTATATTATTTTTATAATAAATGGGATCACTACAACATATATATATGTAACTAGTTATGGATTTTCTAGTGTTAATATTCCATGTAGAGTCAAAATACACATATCCAACTATAAATTCATAAGAATTTACATTTTTTCCATAACATAATGACATATTAGAACAACATTAATGGTATCTAATAATACACTTAAGGCCATGCCAATGTGAATTCCCAACTTTGGCCATAAATTTTTAAATGGTGTAGATGGGAAAAAATATAAGGATTAGTGTAGATCATGTTATACATAATGTTTCCCACTATGTTATCATAGGGTATTTGAGACATAAAATAAATATCTTCAGCATTTAAGATTTCATGTGTTAAATATAGTTTAAAGTGTTATAAAAGAGGTATATTTATAGGTTTGATAGATTCAAACATATATCTCTAGAAAATATTTAAAATGCAATAATTTTGAGATAAGTAAAGAAGTTTCTTTATTCTATACTAATTATTTCAATGATTAGAATTTTCTTAGATACACCTAAGTATTTCATTTCAAACATTACTTGTAATTTTAATTTTACAAAAAATATGAGACTCAGGTTTTTTCAAATGATAATAATGTCATAAAAATAAAGTAGAAAATAAATTATATATTATTTTGTTGATCTGAAATAGACACACATATTATATTAACTCCTTGTAAATTTTTTATCTAACATAAAGGAATAAAATTTATTATACCATTTACTAAGGGATTTTTTAAACCATATAATGATTTTTAGTAGGAATACATGATTTAATTTTAATTCCTTCGGGAAACGAATAGGAGGTTTAATATAGAGTTTCTCATTTAAATATCATTAAAAGAAGCGGGTTTTTAATATCAGGTTTTTTAATATATAGGTCACTCTAGGTAGAAAAATAAAGTAAAATCCAAATGGAATAATTCTTAACAACATGTGAAAATATTTAAAAAATATTCAATTCCTTTTCTTTAATGGAATCCCTTAGTAACAAATCATTCTTTGTATTTGATTCTAATTCCCTAAGTGTTATCCTCTTTTATTTTATAAATCTAGTAAGAACAAATAACTATTGCACATGGTGGCTTATTAATAATATTTCAAGTGTGATTTTTCTTAAGTAGTTCATTTCTTCATTCATGGAAAATACCCACTGATTTGAGTATTTTTCATTTAGGGTTCACCTATAGGTTTGAGGATCGTTATCTATTAGAACCTGGGCCACATGACAATCATAGGAATCCATGTCATACTGAATGGACCTAGAAGGTGGTCTAGGCACTCTTCTTTCTCTATCTCAGGATAAAAAATACTCCCTATTGGTGGAAGAAGGTTCCAATTTAGAATCTAATCCTAAACTGGAGGTGGAATTATCCTATACAATAAGTTGTTCATCCGATGGAGTGGGCTAGATAGGAGCCTCAAACTAGGCTAGAAGCTTAGTTTATTCAGTTGGTTCACGGGTTGTATCACTGCTTCTATATGTTATTGGCTTTCCTTTGAGAGAATTAGACTCATGGAACACTACATCCCTACTTATGATGTATTTTTGGTAACTAGGATTGTCTACACAATGTTTTTAACCCTTAATACCCTTGAGATACCCTATAAAGATAGTTCTCTTAGTTCTAGTTTATCAGTTTTAATGTAAGAATAAGATATTAATCCTAATATACTTAAGTATTTATAAGATAGAGTCTTACCATCCACTAATTATTCAAGTGTTTTAGACAGATTTACATAAGGAAGCCTATTAATTAGGTAGACAATAGTTCTACCAGCCTTTGCCATAAATTATTTAGGGAGACTCGAGCATGAAAAAATTATTCAGAATCTCTTTAAGATAGTCATATTCATTCTCTTTGTAAATTCATTATATTTGGGGGTTTCTCTAATAGTACTCTCTATTTTTATAACATCATGTTCAAAAAACTAAATGAATTTAGTGGATAGGCATTCCACCAATTATTAGTTGTCATGGTTTTAATTTTTCTCCCAAATTTGTTTTCAACCAATGTTTTCCTGGTTTTAAATTTTTAGAAAACATCATATTTATTTTTCAAAATGTAAATCCAAAATTTTCTTTAGAATTCATCTATAAAGGTGAAAAAATAGAAACCTCAATCATGGGAGGTAGTCCTTGCTGGCCCCTATAAATCAGAATGGATGTATTCTAATGGGATAGAGTCTTTAAAGTAGTACCTATTAAAGGTAGATCTCTTACACTTTCCCATCACACAATCTTTAGAAAATGGAATATTTCTTGGTGTGATGTCACTCAACAGACCTTTCTTGTTGAGTTCTTCTAGCCCATTAGAGCTAACTTTCCCTAATATCTTATGCCAAAGCATAATGTTATCAATGATATTGGAATAGTCACTACCCAAATATCTAGAAGGGTCTTTATATTCAATACAAACAACCCATTAATGAGGGACCAATTTATTAGGGTTCTAGGGCCCTTTGATATTTTTAGATAGCATGTTTTAGACCTAAAAGTAAACCCCTTTTATTCTAGGATCCCAATGGAAATTAGGTTTTTATGAATGTTAGGAACTCACCTAACATCAAACAAAGTGATGATAGAATGGTCATATAGTTCTTGTAAAAAAGAACCACGTCCATCTACTTTACACAACTTGTAATTACCTAAGAGGAAATCACCTTCTACTCTTTCAACCAATTCTAGGAATGACCCTCTAAAGGGACACATGTGAAAAGGAAATCCTGATTCAAGGACTCACACATGATTGATTGTGTGGATGGACACTTTTAAAGCTCTAACTATGTCATAACCAGAGTCAATTATAAGGGACTTGTTAGTGGGTTGTTTTGATTCTAACTCTTGATTAAGTTTTCTACATTAGTGCTTATATGCCCAGGTTTTTGAGAATGGAAACAAACAAATCTTCCTCTTGTGAACCAGCTCT
Organism: Viscum album; assembly: GCA_963277665.1. Lineage (NCBI taxonomy): Eukaryota > Viridiplantae > Streptophyta > Magnoliopsida > Santalales > Viscaceae > Viscum > Viscum album. Next base: position 1,175,211,043 of record OY728135.1, read on the forward strand.
CGACCTCACCTTTAATTCAAGGGTTGGAATGAAATTATTTTGAAAGAAGGAATTTGTAACCTCTTTAAGGGTTAATGAGTCATGATGATACATCATAGTTTTAACTAAGTTTTTTTAGGTATTATCTAGAAAAATTAAAAGTATCATTAACCAATTCATCAAAGGTATTATCTTGGGGCATGGATTGGGAAACCAATTCATGTCATCACCATCCAAAAAAAAAGGATCATTTCTTGATCATCACCATCAACAGTTACATAAATGTTGGTTAAATCAAACATTAATTTGTTAAATTCATCTAAATGGGCCTTAATAGAACTAATGGGTTACATCTTAAAGGTGAACATTTCACGTTTTTTAAAAATTATACCAACTAAGGAAGTTGTCGTGTATAATTTTTATAATTTAAGCCATATACTAGAAGTAGTAGTCTCATAAGTCTCCTATATAAGAAATTTATCCCCTAAATAAAGTAGTAAGGATCCATGTACATTAACTACAACATCTGGGGATACATATTTATATTCAATGATGGTCTATACTATTTCAATTGTTGTGACAATAGGGTCCTTCGGCCCACAAAGTGCATCAATTAATACATGTTGAACCAGCAGGGCTCTCAACTTAATTCGCCAAAGGTTAAAGTCATTATCACCAATGAATTTCTCAATTTTGAGTCTAGTTATTGACATATTTATCCAAAGAGTAAATGTCAAATTATTATGGACAATGTTAAGAGTACATCCCCAAAACAACCAATCTCTTGGGTAAACTATGCTTATCCAAAGGGATTTAAAATATATAGATATTAAAGCTGGGATATTGCCTTTAAATAATTTTAGTAGAAAGATAGTGGTAATTTAAGAAAAGATCACTATATAGAATTAAATAGAAACAATTGTTGAAAAAAAATAGGTTCAAAAACAATGAAGAACTAGGAAGGCTCTAAAACCACTTTGTGAGGGAGTAAGGGTAACTGAAAAGTAAGAGGACACCAAAACCCTAATAAGACGGAATTGGTATTTTTCTATTAGATGTCAAAAATTAGGGAACCATTCAAACAAGATGAAATAAATAAAAGAAAGCATCAATAACACATGATTTGTGTACTTTGATCCTATGGGGGCCTATATGCATAGAAAAAAGACCACACACACACACACATTTTATTAATCCTCAAAATGGAAACATGATTAGATCATACATTAGCTATAAAAATAGCAGTAAAAGAAAAGTGAACTGCTACTATAAAACAAGAATCATAATAGAAAACTTATATAGAATTGGATGCCAAAAGGCCCGACTACCATGATCTCTTAAAGTCTCTATAGAGCACCGTACCGATTCATTATGCTGACTGAGAATTCAAGTGCTTGCAATGTTGCTTCCAGAATTGGATCATGTTCCAATCGGTTACTCAGCCTCACATCATTAAAATGAAAGGATGTTGTTATTGATGCTCCACCATAAATCCCACACCAACGATGTACCATAAGGATCAACCAACATAGAGACTTACCACCAAGAATCACTCTCTTAGGTTTTGAGAAACAGATTCGGGAACAAGAGAGTACCAGCATAGTAAGAGATTTCTAAAGTGAGCCACTTGAATTGATTGGGCTAGGGGTGATCAATTCCCCCTGACAACACCTGTAAGTTGTAACTGCACAGCCAACCAGAGCACCACAAGGCACAATCAAACAAAATGCCAGCAGAAAAAAATTAAGATAAACAAGTGGATGACTCAAATGTAATGAGTAGAGAAATGAATCAATTTCAAGTAACAAAACATTATATAGATCTCTAAATCAACATAGGTGTAGGAAATAGGGATGATCGAAGGCCAAAGAACAAATAACAGAGGCACAAATAGAAAGGACAAGGACCAACACAAATAAGAGACCCAATAGATATACAAAAGAGGATAATAATAGAAATAAAAATTGAACACAATTTTCATGCATGAATCTATAGTAATATAAATGACAGATTTTAGAATAGGTAATTTCAATATGAAAATAAATAAATGAATAAAAAAATTCACAATAATTTTATAATTTCATATGATATTGCCCATTTGTAAGACTTTTTATGCATAATACTTTCTCCCCATTTCACAAGAATATAAAATTTTCTAAAAATTGAGGATTGGCTAAGAAAAAAATTCATTTTTTATTTCATATAATTCTCCAAAAATGTTTGATTTTGATGAACTAGTTTTTTATAGAGATTTAAATGGATAGGTCTTTAGGTCTACACAAAGGCAGTCAATTCAATTATTACTAGAAACTTATCAAAGCTTCATAAGGATCCTATAGGATTGAATGAAGTAGATTAGTGCTTTATGAAACTACATTTAATTAGGATTCTCGATCATGAATGTGGTGGATCTACCCAAATCAGTGGTGGATTTACCTTAATAATTTAAGCTGATTTATTTTGAAAGAAAACAAGATCGATGGATATTGATTCATTAGATAGGTATGTTGTTTAGGTCGAGTGAAGTAGGATTGAGATAGGTGTAATTTTCACTAATATCAGGATTTAAAATATGTGTTTTATATTTAAGCATAATGAATTGATGAAAGTTGAGTGGGGATAAAAAAAATTTGTTTGCTGGTTTCTTTGATTTCAAATTTTAAAATAAATAAATTGTCTTTGAAAATGTTCTTGAGAGTGAAGTGTCATCATTATGCCTTCCATGTGTTTGATTTTATGATTCACTAAATTTCATTTTTCTAGGACCATTCAATTCTAATATTGTGTCTAATAATCATGCTTGAATATGGGTGTTCATTGATTAATGAATCTGATTTAATCAAGGATGTATTTTGAGTCTCACAAAGACGATGGGGATTCATGGTATTGGACTTTTGGATGCATGGAATAAAACACTTAAACATTAGTGATACCTAAATGTTGGAGAGGATTGTGGATAGTTTAATTGTTAATGAATATTATTATAGGCTTGAGTGAGGATCTGAAGTTCACTGAGGCTGGGCCTGCACCAGAGGTGATGAACTAGGAATTGAATCATTTGTGCTGATGAATGAAAGGTTGAATCTGAGATGTCCTTTGAAGAATAGAAGGGTTTAATCGACCGGATGTTATGAATTTATTGGAAGAAGATTAATTTTCATTGAAGACCAAGACTAAATCACATTTAATATTAGTATGAATTCATAGATTATTGATTTTAGAAAAAAAATTGGCTGACCCAGTTGTGTTCTCCAATGGGATCCTGCTACATGGAGTAAGTTGTTTGACCAAGAATTTAGAGTGGATAATTAGAAACTGTTGGGGGAAGGTGGGATTCCTAGATATGGTTCTTATGAATTATAAAGGACTGGATTTAGTGTTTTGTTCACAAAATCCGAATTTAGCAGAAACATAACATTCCAAGACGCCGAAGGTGAGAGAGTAGTAAAAAATGGATACAAAAATTTAACGTGTTTCGGTCCTTTTGGGACCTACATGCATGGAAAAAACACCCCAACATGTTTTATTAAGATAAAAAAAATTTATAGAGTATAACCTAACTGATAATGAAGTAACGATAGAAGTCTGCAACACATAAAACCGAGAATAACCGAGTATAAGTAAAATACTTGCAACACCAAACACTGTGGTCTAGCCATATTGTTTTATTGAAGCTATTTCCATGAAGCCTGTGTAAATATTTGAGATCACTGAAGAGAAAGGTCTTACCTGGTCAATGTCAGTTGTTCTTGGATTGAGAACCACACCACATGTCATTGCAAGGAAAGATTTCATCAAAACCCCACCATAATTATCACTCTAGTGGTGTACTCAGAGGAAAACAGACACTGAGGTTGATCCCTAGAGGATATGAACACACTAAATCCAGGGTTTGAAAACCCAAAGGGAGAACCAAATATGAATAGTGAGGGGTGTGGGTGATCTGAATACCAATGTAAGGGGTGTTGGGATCATTAATACCATTGGCCCAACAACCACCTCGAAACAACCCAATCAAACAGAAAACACCACGCACATATTTCTAAATATAAAAAGAAGTGACACCATCATATCAGACAAAAAAATGGACAATGTAGATTAAACAAGCAGAATGAATAATAAAAAACCAAAAATGAAGTCATGTTTAATAAATGAATTGGAATCCAAAGAAAATGGTAAAACATTTAGGTCGAACGCAATGACCCAATAAAGAGGGACATATAGTTAACGATCCACCCAATATAAACAGTATCCAACTTGTATTTGATCATAATAATAGACAAGGAAAATTAAATCCTATTTACACACATGCATTATAAAAGGAAAAAAAATAAAACTTGAAAAATCAATATGGAAACACCAGAAGTTATAGAAATAAAATAAAGGAAGGTTTAGAAAGAGAAGAAAAAAATATTTCATAGAGATCTGAAAGTTGAAATGAACTGGATAGTGGAAAATTTGGCATCACCAGGTGGACTTACAAGAATTTTTTTAGTAACCAATTGAGATAGTGGAAACTAAGATAATGTACTAGGGAGAATAAAAATAATATAATAACATGAATAAGAAGGAATTATTGAACATTTTTCTAGGATTAGACTGATATAAGGGAACAAACAAAACTGAGAGTAGAAGATTCAGGGAAATCAGGAGCAATAGATTCTTGGGGAGAAAAAACTAAAGGTAAATAGTGAATAAAGATAAACTCTCACTTGATAGAGAAGAATCTCTACATTTCCCTTATTTTTTCATTAAATAACTAATATTTTGTTCTCATTAGATATTCTATAATTTAAAAAAATCTTTGTGGGAAATGGTTATTTTAGTTTTTTAATTCATTCATGTTCTCGATTACTTCTTTTGAAACTGAAATTAAATCTTCTTGGATATTTTTGTTTAACTCAATTATTTATCTTCCTTTATTTATGAACTGATGAAAATAAATATTGAGACTATTTTTAAATCATTTTACCACTAAAATATATCAACATATTGAGTATATATAATAGTATTGGTTAAACATTAATTAATAAATGATAGTGTATTTTTTGAATGAACACAGATCTCTCTTTTTTTCTCAATATTGTATGAAATACCTTCTAAATTGATATTGAGTTTAAGTTCAGTAATATTTATAATTCTCAATAGATAGTAATCATTTTTAGTGATGAAGTTTAGTAGTTATGTTGAACCCGTTATCAAACACATCATATTTTCAATGAGTTAATTCAATCGAACTTCCCCTTGTTATCTTTTTTGTGTGTCTCCTACATGATAGATTCTTTTTATAACACTACACACTCACTTCCTCAGTCATCTATAATTATTTTCACCTTTAATCTACTCACACTATTCTTTTATACCCCCATTTTAATTTTTTTATGTAGTTCGGTGAAAAATAAATCCTGTATAACACTCAGCCTCTTTCCCTTGGGTTTAACCCTTCACAGTTGTGCTAGTGTAGGTTAATAAGTTGATATGCCCTTGGCCATGATGACCTCTGGCCCAATCAGAATTTGGCATCATAATCAAGGAAGTCTTGGTGTTGGTGTTATTTGGGTAAAAAAATCAAATAAAAAATTATCTCCATATCTAATTTTCTTTATGTGTTTTGGTATAGAAACTCTAAATCTAAGGATTTTTTCTCTATTTGTGTGGAATGAATTTTTGAAATTTCTTATACGGAAAATATAAAATCACTAGAAACACATTATATTATTTTTAGATGTTGAAATCATTTTTGTGTGCTGCAACCTAGGTAGTTTAAGGATTCTATTTGATTTTTTTATTAAAACCTTATTATGTTTTCTACTAAATAAATACATAAATAGGAAGTTTAGTGAGCAAGAAAAATCATAAAAGAAAATTCTATAATTTTTGTTGTTGTTATGGACACACCAAATGGTAGTGTGTACATGATCATCCATGATAGACCTTCTGATATGAGGAAAATTAAAGAATTTGTATTAAAAATGAAAAGCAATCAAATTTGGACCGTTATTGATGAAGAACAATGCAAAGCTTGATAAAAATATTGATACTCACTAAGATAAAATTCAAAAATAAAAAAATTGAAATATAAGAGCTTGGTTAATAGATAAAATATTAAGAACATGAATAATCAAAAGAATTTTAAAACGAGGAAGAAAAATTTGTCATAATGATCAAATCTATAAATGATGAAAATAAATATCTTAAATTTGAGGATACCCTAAAATAGGGTGAAGTGGAGGATTTTGAGAGTGAATAAGAGATAGAGGAGGATACCTGGTAATCTTAATTCATATATACAATTGGGATCCAATTCACTACCATTTATACATGTTTTATACTACGAGTCTTTGTTTCTTCATTGGTTTTTATTGGAAACTAGAGATGACCATGTAATGGAATTACTACTATAAATTGAAAAAATTGAACACTATTCACTTCGTGAATATGTTTCACGATGTGCATTCCTCGATGATAGGACACCCACAATCTGAAGTCCAAGCTGTGAATCCATCCCTAACCGTAAATCCTTGAGATAAAGAAAACCGAATATGTGAATCCAATTCATGACGTGAAATCCTTAGTCTTCATATCTGATCACCCTTCCCAAAGATATCATGAATTAAATTTGATTTTTGAATCATAGAAGATACCAAAACTACGGAGTATTGAAATTCCCATTCACAGAGTGAAGTTACTAGACCCACGATGTGAAATTTTCAAGAAGTAATAATTCCATTCTGACTTATGATATGAATGACATTCATGTTTTAATTTGGTCTGATCAATATATATTTCAGGTGGCTCTGACTTTAGGGACATTCAATTTCATGCATTACATTCTTTCTGACTCAGTCTCTTTTATTTTGGCATGTTTTCGTTTATTTGTTACTTTGTTTTCATACAAATAAAATTTTAATTTTTTTTCATTGTTTTGAACCATTTTCCATGTTCAATCCAATTTCTATATTTGTTCTTCTCCTTCATTCAAGTGGTTTGATTTAAAATTTTTTTATCAATTATTTTCTTAAATTAACATTTCAATTATGATTCATTTATTTCACATGTGAAATTCTATCATCACCATTTATGGATAATCCACCTCGGGATAAAGATCAAGAGTAGGGGTAGAAAAAATCCAATTAATTCTTAAATCAAAGATTGGGTAATCTGTAGGCTAGAAATTAGGTAATAAATCACATCTAACACATTTCTTTTCATAATCCTGGCCTAAGGAATTGTAAGGGAAGGATGTTTACCTAATTTGAATGAAACAAGATAGGAGATGTAGTTTGTTTTTCTTTCCACCATTGATGCTTTACCTAGTGAATCTAGGATGAAAAACACCTCTTGATCAAAGGGTTTCTAGTATGGGTATATCAAACTTACTGAAAAAATTCCAAATTAGTGATTGTTGAACATATTTAAGACTGAATCGAATAGATCTACCAATGTTAGATTTATGTGTACTCTTTACATAGGCTCCCTGAAATATTTCCACAATACCTCTTTAATCAACATCCAATTAATTAAATTGCATAGATTAAAATGAAATTTCTATGAATCTGCATGAGGAATCAAACTCAAGTTCCAATCTCTATGTCACAACCCATTTTTTCACCTTTCAGTGGGTTCGAATATAAACATCCATTGTTCTGTGTACCTTTACAATAGTGATAGTTGGGTTATATATAAATTTCTAATTTTATTGTCCCATGTAAAAGTAATGGTTTTGTGCATGTGCCATAAAATTTTGGCATCATAGTTAGGGAATTTTGGTAATGGTGACCTCTGGAATGGACCTAGGATTACCTCACATCTCTCCCCTTTCCCATTTCATTTGATCATTATTGTTAATTTTTTCACAGATGGATTTATTTCATCATCCATGCTAAGAATATAGTTCATGAGTCTGGCTATTTGTAATTGTTCAAGCATCCTGGAACATCAAGAACCTCTTATTTTAAAACATAAAATCGAGAAATACATATTCATATGATGTTGCTAAACCATGACCGAGTATAATGATATCACTGATCCCAATCCATATATTTCCAAATATATTCCACCCAAATAGTAGTGAGTATGACCCCTGCTACAGGGGAGAACCATTGTGGAATATTCTTTTCCATCCATCAGTGGTGTTGTGCCTAGAATTTTCCACCCTCCCATCCAGGAATACACCTTTGAAATGAAACCCAGCCTAATTCATATGATCCATAATATGAGTCAATTCAGTGGACTTCAAAACATATATCCACACATGTATCTATTAAATTTTCTAGAATTCGGTGACACCTTTAGAAATAAAGATGTATCCTCAGAGGATATTAGGATCAAGGTCATCCCATTCTCCTTACAATATAGATACAAGGGCTGGATAAAAATTCAAGATACTCAATCTATTATGACATGGGATGACCTGACAAAGAAATTTCTTGAAAAATAATTTCTGCCCATACAAACTAGAAGCTGCTGAATGATATTCAAAATTTCTCCCAGGTTAGTGGTGGATTAGCCTAGGAGTTATGAGACTAATTCAAGGAATTGACTCAAAATTTCCCACACCACGAGCTTGATGTCTGGTTACAATTACTAGAATTATACCATGTCCTACAACCCATTTCTCAAATCATGGTGGATGCAATCACTGATGGAAGAATCATGATGAAAACACCAAAAGTCAGTAGAGCCCCCCTCAATGAAATATACCCCAACACTTGTCTTTGGAAAAGTGATCGAGGACCTCTAAGGAGTGTGTTTCCCCAAGTAGAAGAGACCACCCACCATGCATCATTGGTCAAATCCCTTATAAAAGATTCAGGAAACATTCTATTGGATCAACCCCAAACACCATCAAATACTACTATTGTTGAATTATAAGAATGATAAGTATTTATAGGTACACATCCATATCATGATTATCAGGTGAGATTGAAGGAAAACCAAAGATGGTATTGCAATTATGTACATTATAATCAACAACTCAATCAGTACAAGAAACATTACTAATTGAAACAACCCATTCAAAAATAACAATAGACTGATAAGGGGTTTATAAATATAGAAGTGGATAATATCCACCAAGAAATTATTGATCACCTTGGTACCCACAATAAAACCAATCTCCACAATCACAATAACATTTTCCACAACAACTATACCCCTTAGGGCTCATCAGTTTCCAACTCAATAAAAAATCTATCCATAACCTCTACCTAGACATCCATAGGTTTCTTAACCTGCACAAACAAACATAGAAAATATTGTTTCATAATTTGTTTATAAATCCAAAAAATGAATTACTATGTAAGAAACTGAAATGTAATATCAAATATCTTCTCTCTGTAACCTTTGAAATTTAGTGGGGAAAATATGCAAGACTCTCTCAGATTGACCACCAGGGACACTACTTGGTAATACTGAGTCTCATCCAAGAGAGGAATCCAAGGCTATAGTATTTCAAAGATAAAAAGTGATGAATTTTCAATACAGTTATAAAGGAAATGAGTAGAAGAAATTGGAATCAAATCTAAATGGGGAAATAATTGAATAAAGAAAATAAAAAAAGAACAAGATCCTAAATCAGAAGTGAGTAAAGAAGAAAAGGCTCAAACACAAGAGAAAAGAATCACAGATAAATATACCTATTTAGAACCAACACCACACAAGCCCACTCTCGCATTTAAAATATTTATGCGACAGGGGAAGATATAGGTATAATATAAAAAAATTATTGAAATGTTTAAACAACTCCATATTAAAATTCCTTTTCGTGAAACTATTTCACAAATGCCAGCTTATGAAAAAATATTTATGTAGTTTCTCTCCAATAAGATAAAAATATAATACATGAGGGCTATCCACTTAAATAAAGAATGATCTGCAGTTTTTCAGTATAATCTTCCACCAAAGATGAGGGACCCTGGTAGTTTCTCGATCCCATGCACTATAAGGACATGTAATTTTTGAAAATCTCTATATGATCTTAGTGAAAGAATTAATATCATGAAAATGATTTTATTTTTAAGGCTAGGAATAGAATACCAAAAGTTAATAAGAGTGGTTATACAACTTTATAATAGGTCTACCAAGTACCCTCATGGAATTCTCAAGGATATTTTAGATAATGTTGGTACGTTCATTTTACTTACATACTTTCTCATCTTAGACGTGGAGAAAGAAGGTAATGTTCCCATAATTCATGGGAAACCTATTATCAGGATCATTAAATCACTCATCAACATCAACAAGGTAGAATTTTCTTTCAAGTTAGTAAATAAAAAGTAGTTTTTGGTATGGTAAAAGTATCTAAGTTAAGTGTTTATTCACTATAATGTCAATCTATTTTTATCTGTAACAAAGAAAATAATATTATAGATATTGAAAATGATAGGGAGGCCATATACCCAAATGAATTTTATGATATTAACTATGAGGAGGTGTAATACATAAAACCTTTATTGATAGACACCTTTTATAGTTCACACCTTTGATCATTAAGCCACTAACATTAGAACTAAATCCCTTGCCAAGAACACTCAATTTTACATTTTTATAAATTAAGGAAAAACATCAAATCAATATAATCTATGAGATAACTAAATAACAATATGATAAATTTTTTTAGTCCTTAAAAGGAATAATAAATCTATATCTTGGGGTGTTGGTAATATAAAGAGAATCAAACTCATGATCTGTAGTTAAAGAATTTTTGTAAAATAAGGGTTAAAAGAAAAATTCCAACCTCAAAGGCGACTCACCCCACATGTGAAAGTAGTGGTTAACAATGAGTTTCTAAATATTATGTACATTGAAATCATTTTCTCAATATTAAAGAGTAAATTGGTGAGTCCTTTACAAGTGGTTTCATAGAAAGGATTCAATACAATTATTAAGAATTCTGAAGATGAATTTATTCTAACTTAGACCATTATTGGATGGAGAGTCTATTTTGACTATAAAGACTTGAATATAATAAAAAATAAGGATTATTTTCCTCTCTCATTCATGGATCATATGTTGGAGAGATTATCTAGATACAAATCTCTATTACTTCATGGAGTTATTTTTAGGGTAAAATCAAATCCCTATTGACCTAACTGATCATTCAAAGACAATATTCACATGTCCATTAAGAGTTTTTTCCTATTGATGAATATTGTTCAGAATATGTAATTCTACAGAAAAATTCCAAAGGGGTATGACTGTAACACCTGAGACTTTTATGTGAAATATTTTGTTTTTATGTTATATAAATCATAAAAGGAATCATTCACTACACACAACACTAGCTTGTCTTTCTTTACACGCAACTGCGGCCTTCCTCGATAGCTTGCGTCGTACGCAATACCGAGTTTCACTAAACAATGATATGCTATTAAAATATTATTAAAACTAACCGTTATGAATAGTAATAACCACTTTTTGAAATTTTATAAATTTTATTTTCCAAAATGGACTTACTTTTTGGATTCAGAATATCGAAATTAGCCTAGGGTGAAATTTTGGTATTTTTCTAAAAACTTTCAATTTTTGATGAATAGTGAAACCACTAAGTGGTAGTTAAAAAACTGAATTTTTCATAAAACTTAATTTTACCGCTTCTTTGAGTGGAATTTCAAAAATCCGAGAGACACGGTTGATGTCAGTAAGTAAAATGTGGTTCAATGAGATGAAAATAATTTTTTGGTGAATAGTAACTTTTTACTTTTTTTACCACAGTTAAAAGTAAATAGGGTAATTAAGGGTAAAAATGATATTATTATTACCCTAACACATGTCCTAATTCTATTGGACAAGTGTAATTCTACCAAAAACAACCTTAGGAATAAAATATGACCATTTAGGCCCACTTGGATTAGATTAGGACATTTATTATTAATCTATTTAAAGAAGGGTTAAAATAGTTAAAATCAAAGTTTAATAAGTAAATAATTTTTAATATGGGTTTATACATAAGATAAATTCGACTATAAATATTCATTATAAAGATAAACATATTTCCTAGATAATGGTATTTTATTTATAATTTTTAGACATTAAATAATTTAATTTATTTATGACACAATGATGATGCAGTAATTATCTTATTAATGAAATATTGACATAATTGATGTTATAAATACCCAAATAAATGTAATTTGAGACTTTTTATGAATTACACTAATTTTATAGGTTAATATGACATGTTAGTATTTATTTAAGTAACTTGGTTCGAACTAATCATTCTGTTATGATTTTCACAAAAATCAATTACTAAATAGTGTCAAAATTGACATAAAATAGTTTTTAAAACGAATATTATATTACTAATTGTTATTTTATTCCTAAAAATATAAAGTTCAGAAAAAAGACTTAGATACGGTTATATATATTAATAATAAACAACTTGGGGTTCGTTTGGCTTGATATGGTAAGTTTATTAGCCTTATAGTGTAAGAAAACAAGAAGACACGGTAAAAGTTAAATTATCTAACTTAAAGTTAAATCTAAATGATAAGGTTAAAATTGATACCTAAACTTGTCTAAATTCTATTTGATGAGAGGATTTCAACCCCTACCCACCTTATCTTAGAAATATATCAATTTGGAGCTATTAAAAACCTAATTTGACTTTATAATAAAATAATATTTTTAGTTATTCCAAAGGTGCCCCTCTCCTCCCTTATAAAAGGGCACCTCCTCCCCCTCTTCCTCACACCACTTTGAGCCTTCAAGCTCGTCCAACCCCTGACAATTTCTCCTCTCCACTTCCCTAGAAACATCTTAGAGGTTATGGTCTTTTTCAAAGACCTATTTTAGTGCCCTAAAAGGAGGTCTCAAAGAAGCACTTCAAAGAAGAGGTAATGTCTGTTACCGATTCTTTCATCTTTATTTCTTCTTCCACTTATTCTTCTTTAGTTGTTTCATTATGAAGTAATAACATAAGTATAACTCACATACTGATATGTTATTATAAGTATGAAACAACCCTATTTCACCATCTATCCATCCTACGGAAAAATAAATCACCGCGCGTGCGTACGTACGGAATACCGTCTCCACGCCGTGGTGTAATCTATTTTCCACCACCACCTTACATGGATGGGTATAATGGTCTAAATAATGACTATATATGACTATTATAAAGTGATATTGATTCTTAAATAGTATAAATACACTCCAATACAATTCCACGATCATAGGAACAATATCATCACTCGTGCGTACGTACGGAATATCGTCTCCACGATGTGATGCGACTCGTTCTACATGATCTTCATTTCATAATGATTATATAAATGAATTTAATGAATGAATATGATATATATTACACTAATACCATTCTGTAAATGATGTATATATAACCTAAAGATAAGAATAAGAATTTATTCGACAAAACACGCATAAGAACAAAAAGTAATAAACACCCGAATAACAAGTAGTAATGAAATATTACTAATAATAAGCTAAGAATATGACCATATATGATATCATAACAATAAGTATGATTCTGGAATAAGTCAATAACATTATTTAAATCATTATACAGGAGTTTCGGACACTTACGAAGCAAATCAGACCTAAGGTAAGGGAAATATCACAATCTCATTTTTATCCGAGATTGCTTATACGTTGGTATTTACTGGGGTGTATTTTATCATCCACATCCATGTTCCCTCAATATATAATATTATTTCCATCCACCTAAAATTGTTTAAAACCTATTTTACCCTTCGGTGAGTTTTTAGTAAAAGATATGAAAGGAATCTTTTGTCGTGTTTCGTACGAGGTACTTTTTGACTTTTCCGACAAAAGTACGAGAAGAATGTTTTTTTAACTTATACGGCATGAATGGATTTTTAAAACATTATTTCCAAGAATCTTACTTTACAAGTTTTCATGTTTATTTTTAATCAACTTCTTTTAGTTTAAAATTGTATGACATGTTAATAAAGGAAAATGTTTTTGAATTTGAAAGGATATTTTCCTCAAGAATGGAGTTCAAGTGTTTTATCAAAATTATTTTCCATCTAAGATAATATAGTGTTCTGTTTATATCCCTATTATTACATTGATTTGATTATGTTGTGATGGAATTATTTTTATGAATTCCTTTATCTTATATGAATTGTTTGATGATGTCATGATGTTTGAGATTCCCATTTTTATTACATGGGTTATGCAATGATGTATGATTTATGATTTTGTGGCACACATAAGAATGGTATAATTATGAGATGGGTGGGACCTATATCTCTCTCCAAAGAATTGGGTAAAGATTTTATATCTCATGAGATAGACATGGCTGGAACGGTAGGTTATACCGGTTCAGTGAAACAGGACTGAAACGAGGAGTGAACTCGGTTCAGAAATGGACTTTGTCCACTAAGATAGTCTTGGAAATGAGTCTTGACTAATAAGAAATGGTTCCCTATGATTATGTGTGTATGACACAAAGTTTCATGTTTTATGTTATGATTATTGGGATTCCATTTCACTACTATGATTTATCCCATGTTATGAAATTATGCTCTCTTTTGCAGGTTAAGATTTCCAAAAGTTATGTTCTTATGAATATGATGTGATTGATATTTCTTTACCTTTAATGAGCATTTGAGCTCACCCTTTTGTATGTTTTCTTTCCCCAGGTCAGGAATAAGGTTATTAAGTAAGATATGCCAAAAGGGACTATAGATATGATGAAATAAATGGGAGACAGTGTAGACGCTTTATGAACCAATTGTTTATGTTTCCCAGTTTCTAAAGACACTATACCTATACGGTCATTTCGTGGTTTTGTTATATGTTTTAATAAGTATGATTCAATTTTGAAGTATTAACAATGTATGTAAAGTATGGGTCGTTATAGTTGGTATCATAGGAAAGGTATAGTCAACCTTTGGAAACTAGGATGTGAAAGCCTTAGTAAGAACCCTAAGGATAATTCTAAACATGGAACACAATATTTTTGTTTTAGAAATGGCCATGAATAACCTAGGATAAGACCTTAAGTGTGAAATTTTATTCTTGATTATGTGGGTTTCCTATTATAATTAGTGTTTCTCACACTATTATTCTTGGTTTTAGTCAATGGCTAGAACCCGAAGGAACCGTGTTAATGCGGAATGCGACGGGCAATGCAATGATTGTCCCCCTGAGCAACCAAATGTTATGGGAGCTGGAATGCAAAATCTTGTAGCCATGCTCACACAACTTTCTCAAGCTATGAATCGTGCAGGACTTCCAAACGAGCAATGGAAGGAGCAACATTCTGTTGAATCCATCATGAGACAGCGTCCACCTTCATTCAGCGGGTCTACTAATCCATTAGTTTCTGAACAATGGATTAGTACTGCTGAAAAGATATTTTCAGTTCTTTAATGTTCTGAGCATGATAAATTCATCTTAGCAGTGTATCATTTGGAAGGTTATTCTGATCAATGGTGGAATCTTATTAAGAATATGAGGCAAAGGGATGAAATTGAGTCCATGGAATGGGATGAGTTCATGAACTTATTTTTCAATAATTACTTCCCTCGTATTCTCCAAACAAAGATGGAGAAAGAGTTTCTTGAACTGAAGAAAAAGGATGATGAATCTGTTAGTACCTATGAAGCAAATTTTACAATACTTGCAAGGTACGCTTCTGGTATTATTATCAAACCAGAGAGTAAGATCAATCGATTCTTTATTGGATTAAAACCAAGTCTTCGAAGGGCGTTAGCCATAAGGGACTTCAATAGCTACGAGGAAATCGTTCGATGTGCTCTCAAAGTCGAGATGGAGATTAGAGTATCCAATCAGTCATATGGGTTTGATAAGAAGAGGAAAATGGAATTCAAAGGAAAATCTAAAGAGCACACTGAAAAGAAGATGAGCTTTCCCTTATGCTCAAAGTGTGGAAAGAAACATGGAGGTAGTTGTCTTAAAGGGACAAGTAAATGTTTCAAATGTGGAAAGGAAGGTCATCGGGAATTTGAATGCCGCGATGATGGGAAGAAGATGTCTAATGATGCAAACAAAGGAAGGGATACACAGAATGAACCTACTACACTTCAATGTTTCAAGTGCAAGGAGATGGGACATTATGCCAATAAATGCCCTAATCCAAGGGTTGATGATGATGGTCGATGTCAACAAACTCTTAAGGCTAAATACAAAGGAAAGTCACATGGAATTTCTATCAGCGATGTGGAGTACGATAACGATGTGGTGAAAGGTACACTTACCATCCACTCTAAAGTAGCAAATGTTTTATTTGATTCTGGATCCACCCACTCTTTTATTTCTGAAGAATTTTCTAAGGGTATCACCGTATTACCTCAATAATTAGATGTTGAGTTAGCTGTGACAACACTTAATGGCACAACAGTCGCATCAAAAGTTTATAATTCTTCTCTGATCGAAGTTTGTGGGAAAGTGCTTCTTGCAAATCTTGTGATCCTTCATATAGTGGAATTTGATGTAATTCTTGGCATGGATTGGATTTCTTTATATGGAGCTCATATCAATTGCCAAAGAAGGGAAGTCACATTTCATATTCCAGATCAATCTATGATCGTCTATCAATGCAATGATGAACATAACCTTCCAGTGGAAATTCCTTCCATATTATGGGTCTTGATTCCACTAAATGAAGGTTATTTATCTCAAATGGTTGGTGAGAAACTCACGATTAAGAATATGCCCATTGTACAGGAGTTTGATGATGTCTTTCCGGAGGAATTACCGGGTCTTCCACCAAATCGTGAAGTTGAGTTTTCAATAGAACTCGTACCGGGTGCTTTGCCTATTTCAAAGACACCTTATAGAATGGCCCCAATTGAGTTGCAGGAATTGAAGAAGCAACTCCAAGAGAATCTTGATAAGGGGTTCATACGCTCAAGTGCGTCACCTTGGGGAGCACCTATTCTGTTTGTTAAGAAGAAATATGGATCAATGAGACTCTTCATTAATTATCGAGAACTTAAAAAGATCACTATCAAGAACAAATATCCTCTCCCACGCATTGATGAATTATTTGACCAACTACGCGGAGCTCAATACTTTTCCAAGATTGATCTCCATTCAAGGTATCATCAATTAAGGTTCAAAATGGAGGATATACCAAAGACGGCTTTCCGTACAAGGTATGGACACTATGAATTTATAGTGATGCTATTTGGTCTTAATAATGCCCCTGCTATCTTCATGGACCTGATGAATAGAGTCTTTAGAGATTATCTTGATCAATTTGTGGTAGTCTTTATAGACGATATTCTTGTCTATTCAAAGAGAAAGGAAGAACATGAAGATCACTTGATAATTATATTGAAGACCCTGAGAAAGGAGAATATTTATGCCAAATTTACCAAGTGTGAATTTTGGCTTCAAAAAGTTTCATTTTTGGGTCACATAATCTCAAAATAGGGGATATTTGTGGATCCAGCAAAAACAGAGGTTATCGAAAGATGGTCAAGACCAACAACAGTAACTGATATCCGAAGTTTTCTTGGTTTGGATGGATATTATCGACGTTTTGTAAAAGATTTTTCACGATTATCTAATCCACTCACCAAGTTGACTCGGAAAGGAGTTAAGTTTGTCTGTATGGAGGAATGTGAAGAGAATTTCAAGGAGTTGAAAAGAAGGTTATCTAGTGCACATGTGCTCACACTGCCTTGTAGTGGAGAAATGTTTGTGATCTATAGTGATGCATCCAAGAAGGGATTGGGGTGTTTTCTTATGCAAAATGATATGGTGATAGCTTATGCCTCACGGCAGTTGAAAATCCATTAGCAAAATTACCCAACACATGATTTGGAGTTAGCTGCGGTAATCTTTGCATTAAAGATTTGGAGGCATTATCTTTATGGTGAAAGGTGTGATATTTATACTGATCATAAAAGATTAAGTATATTTTCACACAAAAGGAGCTGAATATGCGCCAAAGAAGATGGTTGAAGCTGATTAAGGATTATGACAGCATAATCCATTACCACCCTGGGAAAGCAAACATGGTGGCAGATGCATTAAGTCGACAAGACCATGCCAGTTTATCCATGATGAGGATCACAAAAGATCCAATATTTATGGATTTACAAAGGATGGATCTTGGAATTATAATGGAAGGGGAAAAATATTATCTTTCTCAAATTAATGTTCAACCATCTATACATGTGAAGATTAAAGAGGCACAGAAAGAAGATGTCGAGTTACAAAAGAAGGTGAGAAATGTTCCTGAATTCAACATTGATTGTGATGGGATAATAAAGTTCAGGAATCGGGTTTTTGTTCCTCCCATCCCGGAATTAAAGAAGGAGCTGCTGGATGAGGCTCATAGTTCTTTATTCTCTATTCATCCTGGAATCACGAAGATGTATAGGGACCTGAAAGAGTACTTCTGGTGGGATGGCATGAAAAGAGATGTTGCTGAATATGTCTCTCGATGCTTGGTTTGTCAGCAAGTTAAAGCTGAGAGACAGAAGTCTAAGGGGATGTTACAACCATTACCCATACCCGAATGGAAGTGGGAAAACATCACTATGGACTTTGTCACAGGACTTCCTAAAACATCCAAAGGCAATAATGCTATCTGGGTCATAGTTGATCGTCTTACCCAGTTTGCACACTTTATTGCTATTAGAGAGGATTTCTCTCGGGATCAGCTTGCCAGGATATATGTAAAGGAAGTGGTAAGATTGCATGGAGTACCACTTTCTATTATATATGATCGGGATCCGAGATTTACCTTGAAGTTCTGGCGAAGTCTTCAGCATACTCTGGATATAGAGTTGAGTTTCAGCACTGCTTATCATCCTCAGATAGACGGTCAGTCTGAGAGAACAATTCAAACTCTAGAAAATATGTTGAGAGCTTGCTCTATGGATTTGAAAGGTGGTTGGGATCAACACCTACCTTTGGTGGAATTTTCTTATAATAATAGCTTTCACTCCAGTATTCAGATGGCTCCTTATGAAGCTCTCTATGGAAAGAAATGCACGACTCCAACTTGCTGGGATGAAGTTGGGGAAAGAAAGCTATTAGGACCTGATCTCGTTGATGAAATGGCAGAAAAGGTCAGATCTATTCAACAACACATAAGAGCAGCTCAAAGTCGACAGAAAAGTTATGCCGACAACTGAAGAAAAGACCTAGAGTTTGAAGTGGGTGATAAAGTGTTCTTACGAATATCTCCCTGGAAGAGAGTCATGAGATTTGGAAAGAAGGGGAAGTTGAGCCCTAGATATATCGGTCCTTTCGAAATACTGGATCGTGTAGGGAAGGTAGCTTACCGATTGGCGCTTCCACCGAATCTCTCTCAAGTTCACGATGTGTTCCATGTATCTCTCCTGAGAAAGTACATACCTGATCCTTCACATGTACTTAGCTCAGATGTTGTACCGCTGGAGCAAGATCTTTCTTATGAAGAACAGCCGATAGAGATTCTGGATCGTAGCGAAAAAGTCCTACGAAGAAAGACCACTCGATTGGTGAAAGTTTTATGGAGGAACCACCAATTAGAAGAATCTACATGGGAGCTTGAGGATATGATGAGGGAGAGGTATCCTCATCTGTTTGTTACAAAGTGAAGAATTTCGAGGGCGAAATTCATTTTAAGGGGGGTAGAATGTAACACCCGAGACTTTTATGTGAAATATTTTGTTTTTATGTTATATAAATCATTAAAGGAATCTTTCACTACACACAACACTAGCTTGGCTTGCTTTACATGCAATTGATGCCTTCCTCGATAGTTTGTGTCCTACGGAATACCGAGTTTCACTAAACAATGATATGTTATTAAAATATTATTAAAACTAGCCATTATGAATAGTAATAACCACTTTTTGAAATTTTATAAATTTTATTTTTCAAAATGGACTTAATTTTTGGATTCAGAATATCGAAATTAGCCTAGGGTGAAATTTTGGTATTTTTCTGAAAACTTTCAATTTTTGATGAATAGTGAAACCACTAAGTGGTAGTTAAAAAACTGAATTTTTTATAAAACTTAATTTTACCTCTTTTGTGTGTGGAATTTCGAAAATCCGAAAGACACGGTTGATGTCAGTAAGTAAAATGTGGTTCAATGAGATGAAAATAATTTTTTGGTGAATAGTAACTTTTTACTTTTTTTACCACGGTTAAAAGTAAATAGGGTAATTAAGGGTAACAATGATATTATTATTACCCTAAAACATGTCCTAATTCTATTGTACAAGTGTAATTCGACCAAAAACAACCTTAGGAATAAAATATGACCATTTAGGCCCACTTGGATTAGATTAGGACATTTATTATTAATCTATTTAAAGAAGGGTTAAAATAGTTAAAATCAAAGTTTAATAAGTAAATAATTTTTAATATGGGGTTATACATAAGATCAATTCGAATATAAATATTCATTATAAAGCTAAAAAGATTTCCTACATAATTATATTTTATTTTGAATTTTTAGACATTAAATAATTTAATTTATTTATGACACAATGGTGAGGCAATAATTATCTTATTAATGAAATATTGACACAATTGATGTTATAAATACCCAAATAAAAGTAATTTGAGACTTTTTATGAATTACACTAATTTTATAGGTTAATATGACATGTTAGTATTGATTTAAGTAACTTGGTTCGAACTAATCATTCTTTTATGATTTTCACAAAAATCAATTACTAAATAGTGTCAAAATTGACATAAAATAGTTTTTAAAAAAAATATTATATTACTAATTGTTATTTTATTCCTAAAAATCTAAGGTTCGAAAAAATGACTTAGATAAGGTTATATATATTAATAATAAACAACTTGGGGTTCTTTTGGCTTGATATGGTAAGTTTATTAACCATATAGTGTAAGAAAACATGAAGACACGGTAAAAGTTAAATTATCTAACTTAAAGTTAAATAAAAATGATAAGGTTAAAATTGATACCTAAACTTGTCTAAATTCTATTGGATGAGAGGATTTCGACCCCTACCCACCTTATCTTCGAAATATATCAATTTGGAGCTATTAAAAAACGAATTTGACTTTATAATAAAATAATATTTTTAGTTATTCCAAAGGTGCCCCTCTCCTCCCTTATAAAAGGGCACCTCCTCCCCCTATTCCTCACACCACTTTGAGCCTTCAAGCTCAGCCAACCCCTGAAAATTTCTCCTCTCCACTTCCCAATAAAAATCCTAGAGGTTCTGGTCTTCTTCAAATACCTATTTTAGTTCCCTAAAAGGAGGTCTCAAAGAAGCACTTCAAAGAAGAGGTAATGTCCGTTACCGATTCTTTCATCTTTATTTCTTCTTCCACTTCTTCTTATTTAGTTGTTTCATTATGAAGTAATAAAATCAGTATCACTAACATACTGATATGTTATTATAAGTATTAAACAACCCTATTTCACCATCTATCCATCCAGCGGAAAAAGAAATCACCGCGCGTGCGTACGTACGAAATACCGTCTCCACGCCGTGGTGTAATCTATTTTCCACAACCACCTTACTTGTATGGGTATAATGGTGTAAATAATGACTATATATGACTATTATAAAGTTATATTTATTCTGAAATAGTATACATACACTCCAATACAAGTCCACGATCATAGGAACGATATCATCACTCGTGCGTACGTACGGAATACCATCTCTACGATGTGATGCGACTCGTTCTACATGATCTTCATTTCATAATGATTATATAAATGAATTGAATGAATGAATATGATATATATTACACTAATACCATTCTGTAAATGACGTATCTATAACCTAAAGAGAAGAATACGAATTTATTCGACAAAACACGCATAAGAACAAAAACTAATAAACACCCGAATAACAAGTAGTAATGAAATATTACTAATAAGAAGCTAAGAATATGACCATATATGATATAATAATAATAAGTATGATTCTTTAATAAGTCAATAAAATTATTTAAATCATTATACAGGAGGTTCAGACACTTACGAAGCAAATCGGACCTAAGGTAAGGGAAATATCACAATCTCATTTTTATCTGAGATTGCTTATACGTTGGTATTTACTAGGGTGTATTTTATCATCCGCTTCTATGTTCCCTCAATATGTAATATTATTTCCATCCACCTACAATTTTTTAAAACCTATTTTACCCTTTGGTGAGTTTTTAGTAAAAGATATGAAAGGAATATTTTGTCGTTTTTCGTACGAGGTACTTTTTGACTTTTCTGACAAAAGTACGAGAAGAATGTTTTTTTTAACTTATACGGCATGAATGTATTTTTAAAACATTATTTACAAGAAGCTTCCTTTACAAGTTTTCAAGTTTATTTTTAATCAACTTCTTTTAGTTTAAAATTGTATGACATGTTAAGAAAGGAAAATGTTTTTGAATTTGAAAGGATATTTTCCTCAAGAATGGAGTTCAAGTGTTTTATCAAAATTATTTTCCATCTAAGATAATATAGGGTTCTGTTTATATCCCTATTATTACATTGATTTGATTATGTTGTGATGGAATTATTTTTATGAATTCCTTTATCTTATATGAATTGTTTGATGATGTCACGATGTTTAAGATTCCCATTTTTATTACATGGGTTATGCAATGATGTATGATTTATGATTTTGTGGCACACATAAGAATGGTATCATTTTGAGATGGGTGGGACCTATATCTCCCTCCAATGAATTGGGTAAAGATTTTATATCTCATGAGATAGACATGGATGGAATGGTAGGTTATACCGGTTCAGTGAAACAAGACTGAAACGAGGAGTGAACTCGGTTCAGAAATGGACTTTGTCCACTAAGATAGTCTTGGAAATGAGTCTTGACTAATAAGAAATTATTCTCTATGATTATGTGTGTATTCCACAAAGTTTCATGTTTTATGTTATGATTATTGGGATTCCATTTCACTACTATGATTTATCCCATGTTATGAAATTATGCTCTCTTTTGCAGGTTAAGATTTCCAAAAGTTATGTTCTTATGAATATGATGTGATTGATATTTCTTTACCTTTAACGAGCATTTGATCTCACCCTTTTGTATTTTTTCTTTCCCCAGGTCAGTAATAAGGTTATTAAGTAAGATATGCCAAAAGGGACAATAGATATGATGAAATAAATGGGAGTCAGTGTAGACGCTTTATGAACCAGTTGTTTATGTTTCCCAGTTTCTAAAGACACTATACCTATACGGTCCTTTCGTGGTTTTGTTATATGTTGTAATAAGTATGATTCAATTTTGAAGTATTAATAATGTATGTAAAGTATGGTTCATTATAGTTGGTATTAGAGGAAAGGTATAGTCAACCTTTGGAAACTAGGATGTGAAAGCCTTAGTAAGAACCCTAAGGATAATTCTAAGCATAGAACACAATCTTAGTGTTTTAGAAATGGCCATGAATAACCTAGGATAAGACCTTAAGTGTGAAATTTTATTCTTGATTATGTGGTTTTCCTATTATAATTAGTGTTTCTCACACTATTCTTCTTGGTTTTAGTCAATGGATGGAACCCGAAGGAACCGTTTTAATGCAGAATGCGACGGGCAATGCAATAATTGTCCCCCTGAGAAACCAAACGTTATGGGAGCTGGAATGAAAAATCTTGTAGCCATGCTCACACAACTTTCTCAAGCTATGAATCATGCAGGACTTCCAAACGAGCAAAGGAAGTAGCAACATTCTGTTGAATCCTTCATGAGACAGAGTCCACCTTCATTCAGCGGGTCTACTGATCCATTAGTTGCTGAACAATGGATTAGTACTTCTGAAAAGATATTTTCAGTTCTTCAATGTTATGAGCATGATAAAGTCATCTTAGCAGTGTATCGTTTGGAAGGTGATGTTGATCAATGGTGGAATCTTATTAAGAATGCGAGGCAAAGGGATGAAATTGAGTCCATGGAATTGGATAAGTTCAAGAACTTATTTTTCAATAAGTACTTCCCTCGTATTCTCCAAACAAAGATGGAGAAAGAGTTTCTTGAACTGAAGCAAAAGGATGATGAATCTTTTGGTACCTATGAAGCAAATTTTACAAGACTTTCAAGGTACGCTTCTGGTATTATTATCCAACCTGAGAGTAAGATCGATCGATTCTTTAGTGACTTAAAACCAAGTCTTCGAAGGGAGTTATCCATAAGGGACTTCAATAGCTACGAGGAAATCGTTCAATGTGATATCAAAGTTGAGATGGAGATTGGAGTAACCCATCAGTCATATGGGTTCGATAAGAAGAGGAAAATGGAATTCAAAAGAAAATCTAAAGAGCACACTGAAAAGAAGATGAGCTTTCCCTTATGCTCAAAGTGTGGAAAGAAACATGGAGGGAGTTGTCTTAAAGGGAAAATTAAATGTTTCAAATGTGGAAAGAAAGGTCATCGGGCATTTGAATACCGCGTTGATGGGATGAAGATGTCTAATGATGCAAACAAAGGAAGGGATACACATAATGAACCTACTACACTTCAATGTTTCAAGTGCAAGGAGATTTGACATTATGCCAATAAATGCCCTAATCCAAGGGTTGATGATGATGGTCGAAGTCAACAAACTCTTAAGGCTAAAGACAAAGGAAAGTCACATGAAATTTCTATCAGTGATGTGGAGTACGATAACGATGTGGTGAAAGGTACACTTACCATCCACTCTAAAGTAGCAAATGCTTTATTTGATTCTGGATCCACCCACTCTTTTATTTCTGAAGAATTTTCTAAGGGTATCACCGTATTACCTCAACAATTAGATGTTGAGTTAGCTGTGACAACACCTAATGGCACATCAGTCGCATCAAAAGTTTATAATTCTTCTCCGATCGATGTTTGTGGGAAAGTGCTTCCTGCAAATCTTGTGATCCTTCCTATAGTGTAATTTGATGTAATTATTGGCATGGATTGGCTTTCTTTATATGGAGCTAATATCAATTTCCAAAGAAGGGAAGTCACATTTCATATTCCAGATCAATCTATGATCGTTTATCAATGAAAGGATGAACATAAACTTCCAATGGAAATTCCTTCCATCTTATGGGTCTTGATTCCACTAAATGAAGGTTATTTATCTCAAATGGTTGGTGAGAAACTCATGATTAAGAATATACCCATTGTACATGAGTTTGATGATGTCTTTCCAGAGGAATTACCGGGTCTTCCACCAAATCATGAAGGTGAGTTTTCAATAGAACTCGTACCGGGTGCTTTGCCTATTTCAAAGACACCTTATAGAATGGCCCCAATTGAGTTGCAGGAATTGAAGAATCAACTCCAAGAGAATCTTGATAAGGGGTTCATACGCCCAAGTGCATCACCTTGGGGAGCACCTGTTCTGTTCGTTAAGAAGAAAGATGGATAAATGAGACTCTTCATTGATTATCGAGAACTTAACAAGATCACTATCAAGAACAAATATCCTCTCCCACACATTGATGAATTATTTGACCAAATACGCGGAGCTCAATACTTTTCCAAGATTGATCTTCGTTTAGGGTATCATCAATTAAGGTTAAAAAGGGAGGATATACCAAAGACGGCTTTCCGTACAAGGTATGGACACTATGAATTTATAGTGATACCATTTGGTCTTACTAATTCCCCTGCTATCTTCACGGATCTAATGAATAGAGTCTTTAGAGACTATCTTGATCAATTTGTGGTAGTCTTTATAGACGATATTCTTTTTTATTCAAAGAGCAAGGAAGAACATGAATATCACTTGAGAATTATATTGAAGACCCTGAGAAAGGATAATATTTATGCCAAATTTACCAAGTGTTAATTTTGGCTTCAAAAAGTTTCATTTTTGGGTCACATAATCTCAAAAGAGGTGATATCTGTGAATCCGACAAAAACAGAGGTTTTCGAAAGATGGTCGAGACCAACAACAGTAACTGAGATCCGAAGTTTTCTTGGTTTGGCTGGATATTATCGACGTTTTGTGAAAGATTTTTCATGATTATGTAATCCACTGACCAAGTTGACTCGTAAAGAAGTTAAGTTTGTCTGGATGGAGGAATGTGAAGAGAATTTCAAGGAGTTGAAAATAAGGTTATCCAGTGCACCTGTGCTCACACTGCCTTGTAGTGGAGAAAGGTTTGTGATCTATAGTGATGCATCCAAGAAGGGATTGGGGTGTGTTCTTATGAAAAATGATATGGTGATAGCTTATGCCTCACGAAAATTGAAAATCCATGAGAAAAATTACCCAACACATGATTTGGAGTTAGCTATGGTAATCTTTGAATTAAAGATTTGGAGGCATTATCTTTATGGTGAAAGGTGTGATATTTATACTGATCATAAAAGTTTAAAGTATATTTTCACACAAAAGGAGCTGAATATGCGCCAAAGAAGATGGTTGGAGCTGATTAAGGATTATGACTGCTCAATCAATTACCACCCTGGGAAAGAAAACAAGGTGGCAGATGCATTAAGTCGGAAATACCATGCCAGCTTATCCATGATGAGGATCACAAAAGATCCAATATTTATGGATTTACAAAGGATGGATCTTGGAATTATAATGGAAGGGGAAAATCTTATCTTTCTCAAATGAATGTTCAACCATCTATACATGTGAAGATTAAAGAGGCATAGAAAGAAGATGTCAAGTTACAAAAGAAGGTGATAAATGTTCCTGAATTCAACCTTGATTGTGATGGGATAATAAAGTTCAGGAATCGGGTTTGTTTTCCTCCCATCCCGGAATTAAAGAAGGAGCTGCTGGATGAGGCTCATAGTTCTTCATTCTCTATTCATCCTGGAAGCACGAAGATGTATAGGGACCTGAAAGAGTACTTCTAGTGAGATGGCATGAAAAGAGATGTTGTTGAATATGTCTCTCGATGCTTGGTTTGTCAGCAAGTTAAATATGAGAGACAGAAGTCTAAGGGGATGTTACAACCATTACCCATACCCAAATGGAAATGGGAAAACATCACTATGGACTTTGTCACAGGACTTCCTAAAACATCCAAAGGCAATAATGCTATATGGGTCATAGTTGATCGTCTTACCAAGTCTGCACACTTTATTGCTATTAGAGAGGATTTCTCTCTGGATCTGATTGCCAGGATATATGTAAAGGAAGTGGTAATATTGCATGGAGTACCACTTTCTATTATATCTGATCGGGATCTGAGATTTACCTCGAAGTTTTGGCGAAGTCCTCAGCATACTCTGGATACAGAGTTGAGTTTCAGCACTGCTTATCATCCTCAGACAGACGGTCAGTCTGAGAGAACAATTCAAACTCTAGAAGATATGTTGAGAGCTTGCTCTATGGATTTGAAAGGTGGTTGGGATCAACACCTACCTTTGGTGGAATTTTCTTATAATAATATCTTTCACTCCAGTATTCATATGGCTCCTTATAAATCTCTCTATGGAAATAAATGCATGACTCCAACTTGCTGGGATGAAGTTGGGGAAAGAAAGCTATTAGGACCTGATCTGGTTGATGAAATGGCAGAAAAGGTCAGATCTATTCAACAACACATAAGAGCAGCTCAGAGTCGACAGAAAAGTTATGCCGACAATCGAAAAAATACCTAGAGTTTGAAGTGGGTGATAAAGTGTTCTTACGAATATCTCCCTGGAAGAGAGTCATGAGATTTGGAAAGAAGGGGAAGTTGAGCCCTAGATATATCGGTCCTTTCGAAATACTGGATCGTGTTGGGAAGGTAGCTTACCGATTGGCGCTTCCACCGAATCTCTCTCAAGTTCACGATGTGTTCCATGTATCTCTTCTGAGAAAGTACATACCTGATCCTTCACATTACTTAGCTCAGAAGTTGTACCGCCGGAGCAAGATCTTTCTTATGAAGAACAGCCGATAGAGATTCTGGATCATAGCGAAAAATTCCTACGAAGCAAGAACACTCGATTGGTGAAAGTTTTATGGAGGAACCACCAATTAGAAGAAGCTACATGGGAGCTTGAGGATATGATGAGGGAGAGGTATCCTCATCTGTTTGTTACAAAGTGACGAATTTTGAAGGCGAAATTCATTTTAAGGGGGGGAAAGAATGTAACACCCGAGACTTTTATGTGAAATATTTTGTTTTTATGTTATATAAATCATCAAAGGAATCTTTCACTACACACAACACTAGCTTGGCTTGCTTTACACGCAACCGCAGCCTTCCTCGATAGCTTGCGTTGTACGCAATACCGAGTTTCACTAAACAATGATATGCTATTAAAATATTATTAAAACTAGCCGTTATGAATAGTAATAACCACTTTTTGAAATTTTATAAATTTTATTTTTCAAAATGGACTTAATTTTTGGATTCAGAATATCGAAGTTAGCCTAGGGTGAAATTTTGGTATTTTTCTGAAAACTTTCAATTTTTGATGAATAGTGATACCACTAAGTGGTAGTTAAAAAACTAAATTTTTCATAAAACTTAATTTTACCGCTTCTGTGAGTGGAATTTAGAAAATCCGAGAGACACGGTTGATGTCAGTAAGTAAAATGTGGTTCAATGAGATGAAAATAATTTTTTGGTGAATAGTATCTTTTTACTTTTTTTTACCGCGGTTAAAAGTAAATAGGGTAATTAAGGGTAAAAATGATATTATTATTACCCTAACACATGTCCTAATTCTATTGGATAAGTTTAATTCGACCAAAAACAACCTTAGAAATAAAATATGACCATTTATTCCCACTTGGATTCGATTAGGACATTTATTATTAATCTATTTAAAGAAGGGTTAAAATAGTTAAAATCAATGTTTAATAAGTAAATAATTTTTAATATGGGGTTATACATAAGATAAATTCGACTATAAATATTCATTATAAATATAAAAATATTTCCTACATAATGGTATTTTATTTGTAATTTTTAGACATTAAATAATTTAATTTATTTATGACACAATGATGATGCAGTAATTATCTTATTAATGAAATATTGACATAATTGATGTTATAAATACCCAAATAAATGTAATTTGAGACTTTTTATGAATTAAACTAATTTTATAGGTTAATATGACATGTTATTATTGATTTAAGTAACTTGGTTCGAACTAATCATTCTGTTATGATTTTCACAAAAATCAATTACTAAATAGTGTCAAAATTGACATAAAATAGTTTTTAAAACAAATATTATATTACTAATTGTTATTTTATTCCTAAAAATATAAGGTTCGGCCAAATGACTTAGATAAGGTTATATATATTAATAATAAACAACTTGGGGTTCGTTTGGCTTGATATGGTAAGTTTATTAACCTTATAGTGTAAGAAAACAAGAAGACACGGTAAAAGTAAAATTATCTAACTTAAAGTTAAATCTAAATGATAAGGTTAAAATTGATACCTAAACTTGTCTAAATTCTATTGGATGAGATTATTTATACCCCTACCCACCTTATATTCGAAATATATCAATTTGGAGCTATTAAAAACCGAATTTAACTTTATCATAAAATAATATTTTTAGTTATTCCAAAGGTGCCCCTCTCCTCCCTTATAAAAGGGAACCTCCTCCCCCTCTTCCTCACACCACTTTGAGCCTTCAAGCTCTCCCAAACCCTGAAAATTTCTCCTCTAAACTTCCCTAGAAACATCCTAGAGGTTATGGTCTTCTTCAAAGACCTATTTTAGTGCTCTAAAAGGACGTCTCAAAGAAGCACTTCAAAGAAGAGGTAATGTCCGTTACCGATTCTTTCATCTTTATTTCTTATTCCACTTACTCTTCTTTTGTTGTTTCATTATGAAGTAATAACATCAGTATCACTCACATACTGATATGTTATTATAAGTATTAAACAAACCTATTTCACCATCTATCCATCCTGCGGAAAAAGAAATCACCGCGCGTGTGTACGTACGGAATACCGTCTCCACGCCGTGGTATAATCTATTTTCCACCACCACCTTACTTGGATGGGTATAATGGTGTAAATAATGACTATATATGACTATTATAAAGTGATATTGATTGTGAAATAGTATACATACACTCTAATACAATTCCATGATCATAGGAACGATATCATCACTCGTGCGTACGTACGGAATACCGTCTCCACGATGTGATGCGACTCGTTCTACATGATCTTCATTTCATAATGATTATATAAATGAATTTAATGAATTAATATGATATATATTACACTAATACCATTATTTAAATGAGGTATCTATAACCTAAAGATAAGAATAAGAATTTATTCGACAAAACACGCATAAGAACAAAAAGTAATAAACACCCGAATAACAAGTAGTAATGAAATATTAGTAATAAAAAGCTAAGAATATGACCATATATGATATCATAACAATAAGTATGATTCTGGAATAAGTCAATAACATTATTTAAATCATTATACAGGAGGTTCGTACACTTACGAAGCAAATCAGACCTACGGTAAGGGAAATATCACAATCTCATTTTTATCTGAGGTTGCTTATACGTTGGTATTTACTGGGGTGTATTTTATCATCCACATCCATGTTCCCTCAATATGTAATATTATTTCCATCCATCTAAAATTTTTTAAAACCTATTTTACCCTTCGTTTATTTTTTAGTAAAGGATATGAATGGAATCTTTTTTCGTTTTTCGTACGAGGTACTTTTTGACTTTTCCGACAAAAGTATGAGAAGAATGTTTTTTTAACATATACGGAATGAATGGATTTTTAAAACATTATTTCCAAGAAGATTCCTTTACAAGTTTTCAATTTTATTTTTAATCAACTTCTTTTAGTTTAAAATTGTATGACATGTTAAGAAAGGAAAATGTTTTTGAATTTGAAAGGATATTTTCCTCAAGAATAGAGTTCAAGTGGTTTATCAAAATTATTTTCCATATAAGATAATATAGGGTTCTGTTTATATCCCTATTATTACATTGATTTGATTATGTTGTGATGGAATTATTTTTATTAATTCCTTTATCTTATATGAATTGTTTTATGATGTCACGATGTTTAAGATTCCCATTTTTATTACATGGGTTATGCAATGATGTATGATTTATGATTTTGTGGCACACATAACAATGGTATCATTATGATATGGGTTGGACCTATATCTCCCCCCAATGCATTGGGTAAAGATTTTATATCTCATGAGATAGACATGGCTGGAACGGTAGGTTATACCGGTTCAGTGAAACATGACTGAAATGAGGAGTGAACTCGGTTCAGAAATGGACTTTGTCCAGTAAGATAGTCTTGGCAATGAGTCTTGACTAATAATAAATGATTCTCTATGATTATTTGTGTATGAGACAAAGTTTCATGTTTTATGTTATGATTATTTGGATTCTATTTCACTACTATGATTTATCCCATGTTATGCAATTATGCTCTCTTTTACAGGTTAAGATTTCCAAAAGTTATGTTCTTATGAATATGATGTGATTGATATTTCGTTACCTTTACTGAGAATTTGAGCTCACCCTTTTGTATGTTTTCTTTCCCCAGGTCAGGAAGAAGGCTATTAAGTAATATATTCCAAAAGGGACTATAGATATGATGAAATAAATGGGAGACAGTGTAGACGCTTTATAAACCAGTTGTTTATGTTTCCCAGTTTCTAAAGACACTATACCTATATGGTCCTTTCATGGTTTTGTTATATGTTGTAATAAGTATGATTCAATTTTGAAGTATTAACAATTTATGTAAAGTATGGGTCATTATAAGGACCCATATCTTCCAAGATATGGAAGAGGATTTTTTGGAGATATTTATAGACTATTGCTCCATTTGCGGATGATCCTTTTAGGCATGTTTAAGTAATTTAGAAATAATGCTCCAATGTTGTGAAGAAAAATGCCATGTGCTCAACTGGAATAAAATTTCATTTTATGGTGAAATGAGGTATATTCCTTAGAAATAATATTTCAAATCATGGTATAGAATTGTATTCATCTAAAATAAATTTCATCAATGGGTTTTGAGAACCCACCACTGTGAAATGAATTAGAAGCATTCTGGGCCATGAAGGATTTTATCATCGATATTTAAATGACTTTTCTCAAATAACACATTCCTTAATTCTCTTGATAGAAAAATATATCCCTTTCAAATTTTTTTAAAGAGTTTTAAAAGGCTTTTTATACTCTAAAAACAACCTATTGGTAGCTCATGTTATCATCTCTTCAGATTGGGAGGACTTAAAATTCATGTGTTACACAAGTGACTTGATTGTGGGTGTTGTCTTAAGGAATTAGGATGATTATAATTTTATACCCATATAATATTCTACCCATACCCTCAACAATTATAAAATTAGTTACACAAATACATAGAAATATCTTCAAGTAGTGTTCTTTACTTTCGATAAATTCTGATCGCACCTCGTGCCCTCTAGAGTTATTGTCTTCACTAATCATGAATTGTTAAAATATATATTAAACAAAATAGTATGTCAACCCAATGTTTATATGATGGATCCTACTAATTAAAGATTTTTAAATTGTTATAAAATACCCAAAAGGTAAGAAAAATGTTGTTGTTGATCACCTATCCAAATTCATGCTACCAAATGTTGAAAATGAAGAAGAGCTGGAAATTTTGGTTGACTTACTTAGTGAATCACTTTTATATGTAGATGTGAAAGATCAAATATAATTTTATGATATAGAAATTTATTTTCCCACTGATTCCCTTTACCTATTCTTCTCCTAATAACAAAGAAATATGTTTTTGTCAAATGCATCACACTACAACTGGGACAAGCCACTGTTATTTAACAAGTGTGATGATGTTTTAAGGAGATATTGCATCCCAATAGATGAAATTCAGAGTGTGCTAGATTTTTTTTCATATGTTTTTTATTGAAGAACACTATGGGTCTGATTGTACCATTTGTAAAATTATTCGATTCTAGACCACACATCATCAGCATGCAAGGAGTCTTGTTTGAAGTTGTGATCATTTCCAGCGAATGAAATCATTGAAAAAAGACATGAAATGATACATACTTCCATCCTTAATGTTCATATATTTTATGTTTTGAAAATATATTTTGTGGTTCTATTTTTGAAGTCTTACAGAAATTTTTATATCATGGTCAATGTAAAATATTTCATGAAGTGGGTAGAAACTGATCTAACCACTTTAAACATGGCCAAAGTGGTCATGAGTTTGTAAATGAAACATTTTTTACCAATGTGGATTTCACCGATTATTTATTTTTTATAAGGTAATTCACATAAACAATAATTCCATAAAAGTGTTTCTTGATAAGTATTTAGTTTTGTATAATATTGGCACCCCTAACCACCCATAGACAAGAAGGTAAGTGGAACTATCCAATAGGGAAATTTAAAAAAAAAACTTAATAAAAAAACTAGTATAGGTCGGAAGTAATAGAGTATGAAATTGGATGATATGATTTTTGAATATCATACTACTTAGAAAACACCCATCTACAGAACACCCTTCTGTCTTGCACATGGTAAAACATGTAACCTTCCAGTTGAACTGGAACATCGCTCAATCTAGGTGATAAAAAATTAACTTGTATGCTTACAGAGATCAGAAACAAAGGTTTTTACAATTGGATGATTTGGATGAAATAAGGAGTGATGCTTATGAAAATACCAAAATTCATAAAAAAAATCATGACCAACGCATTAGTCTAATGGGTTTTTACACTTGGAGGAAAGTTTCTCTTATTTAGTTCATGATTAAAGTTATTCTCTAGAAAACAAAAATCTTGATGGCCAGGACCATTCAAAGTAGTCAAATTATTCCCCTATGGAACAATATTTTTGGTCAGAGTATATTACTCAAGAGGGGGGGTGAATTGAGTATCTATTAAAATGTATGTTAAAATTTTTTCTTAAAAAGTTTCCCCAATAAAAAAATGAATACATCCCAGTTAATCAAGGTAATACGGTTATAAAGGTTTGACTATCAAATAACCTCTCGGAAGATTAATTAATTCTCAGTAATATCAATATGAGTTATTGATAATACTTTTAAAGCTATTCTAAAAAGAAAAAAAATTATAACTTATATCAAAGATTAACAATCAAAGTAAAATATAGTGTTTTCTGAAATATATAGTAAAGCATAGAAAAACTAAATTAAAAGAAACAGTGGATAAAACAAGTGGTTCAGTATCAAGATGGGACCTAATCCACTCCACTTGGTGATCACCTATCACCAAGTAGATTATATTAATAAAATTGATCCATGATCTAGAGCAGGGTAAAAAAGGGTGCACAAGACTGTCTAGGTCTCACGAACTCATCCACAGTTCTTCGTGCGTATAAACTACCAGGTCACACAAGGACCTCTTCCACACTTATCTGTGGGAGTAAACAACTATAAATAGATATGAGAGGAAGGATATCTTGTATCCTTTAGTTTAGTGAAAAAGATAGTGTTTGTTTTAATACAGACACACACACACTACTCGAAAGCTAAAAAAAGAAAACAATAGAGAAAAGATGATGAGATAATGTTAGAAGTGCTCTGAGTGTTAATGTATATAACTATGGACTTGTAGGATGAAGTAGATGCCAATATCGATTCCTCTTGTGAAAAATAGAGTATCTCAAGTCTGGTGCTCTGGTTTCCTATTATATCTAACTCGTGCTCTTCATGGAGTCGGTATTGCAAAGATGATTTTGATTATGATCTATAGTAGTACAGCCTTTGGATCGAGAGTTCTTCATGTGTTCTTCAATTGTATCTTGTGGAATGTATATGTTCACTCTTAAAAAAATGCTCGTACGTCTACTCTTATTAACTGTATATATTTTTTCCACCTAGCATATCTTCCTTTTTAATTGAGAGTTCACACCTTGGAGCTGACAGGATGCATGTATTCTGCACCTTAAACCTCATACTATCAGGTGGCGTGTCTACAAAGAAACATTAATTATGTTAGTGCCTTTAAATGACTCAAATATGACCGTTAAAAATTAAATTGAAAATAAAAAAAACAGATTACAAAATGGTGTCACAGTTTGTCTAGAAATGGTGTTTTCTTGAAAATTGGATCATCTTGAAACGATGGCTTCTTCTTTTCCTTTGAGTGGTGAGATAGTCATGATGGCATAGTTTTATTGAGATCAACAACCAGTAGCACAGATGTGGTGTTAGAATCACGGTGTATAGTGATTTTCCAAACTTCGAACGATGTCTTAGGGATGGTATCATGGAACCGGTGTCACAGGCTTCATGAGATCTGAAAATGGTCGTGGTGTCTAGGTCACGATGTTTGGGTCAGGGTGTCTGGGTCACGGTGTTTGGGTCCTTTTCCAAAAAACCAGAACCGGTGGAAAACTCATGGTTTCTCAGACTTATCCAAATATTTGTATACATACTTAATTATTAATATTCACATAATGAATTATACTTAATCATTCATATAAGAAATCATTATAGAACAATGTTAAACATATGTTACAATAATCAGGCATGGTTTAGGATTAATAGGATCTAGTGGAAGTTTATTTAAATCATAAAGAACCAACCATATATACACATGATTTGAGATATATTAAATAGTATTAACAACATTTGTAGGATTTTTTATCATTAAAACATGATTAAAACATGAGGAGTCCAACAATCTCCCCCTTTTGGATGATAAAAATCATATGAATTTGATATATGTTCTTAGTGTGATTTCTCTCTTAGGTCCTTAGTGAGTGTTTTTCTCCCCCTTTTGGGATTATCAAAAAGATTACAAGGAAGATAGAAGAAAAAAGAATGAATGTAAAGAAGAGAATAGACAACAACAGTTCACTTTTCATTAGAGGAAAAAGATGTGGCAGTACAAGAAGTAGGGAAAAATACAATATATCCCAACCAAAATACAATTTTCACTTTTCTTCAGTACTTTTTATCTTCTTTTTTCCCTTGGAAACATCATTAGAAGGAGCCATTGGAGCGTAAGTGAAATTTGAATAAGGGAGTGAGCCAACAGTCGGGGAAGAAAGAGGGAGTCCTTCAAAAACAATAAGGTGGAAAAGTAGGTTTGGTGGAAGAATGAGGCATGTGTTGGTCAAGGATAACAGGTTTGATCTGACTCAGATCCTAAGATACATACATTGATGTAGATTCCAAGGCAGTGAATGAGGAAGGAGTTAAACTAGACCGCAAGGGTGTAGCTACAGGTGCCACAATAGCAGTGATCTACACATGAAGATAAGGGTTCAACAACTGAATGAAGTCGGTAATAATCTCACCACCATACTACATTGCTTTATCAAAATCAACTTTGTTCTCCATGAATTGTTTCATTAATGGGGTGAAATCTTTTATATTTTGAACTTGAGTGTTGAATGCTTGAGTGAAATTAAGGATTTTCAAATTTTCTACAAGATACTTGAAATGATTTTCCATATCATGCTAAGATAAAATCATATTAAAGTAGAAGTCCACTTTCTTACTAATTTCATCCTGAGCATCATTTGAAATCTTTGAATGAATCCTCACAAAATCAAGTACTCTATCACTATTATTGACAATAGTAGATAGACTCTCCTTTTTAAAACCACTGAACACTATATGAAGTTCCTCACTAACCATAGTTCTTAGTAGATCATAGTCATTGGATTGAGATGACTGTTCAGAGGCACTAGAGGCTGTAACAGCTAAAGTGAGGGACTTGAGTTGAATCATAACTTTATGTATACATCCCTTATAATCATCAATCATTTTTTGAGACCAATAACAAGCTCACACATCTCTTGGACAATCTACTTGTTTCTCTTAACCACATTGTCAACTAATGAAGTCATGTTTAATTGAATCATAGATGAAACTTTATGTGGAATCTGACCACTAACATCCTTAACAGGATGAGCAACAGTAACTTGTCCTTATTGCAAGACTTTTGGAATAACTTCAACCATAGCTCTAAGATACTTCACTTCATCACTTAGTTGTTTGTTCTCAATTCTAACCTCTTGAATTTCATGAAGAATTTTTGAATGAATCTTCCATATGATCTTCTCTAACACCAAGGAAACATCTCTTTAACTTAGGTTTGTTACAGGATTAGGTTGGTTGTTCATGAGATTTTCAACTCCTATGAATAAATTAACTCTAAAGGATTTCAAATCACCATGACTCACAAAAGTAGGAGGTTCTTATGAAGGTTCAAGAACTGATGCTGAGATAGTCTCAAGATCCTTTGCAGAGATTGATTCTAGAGTAGAAACTGGTTTCAATTGAAACACAATATACATGTCTATGACTTTAACTGAGGCTTCATGGGTATCATTCACATCAAAGTATCTAGGGAGCTTATACTAGGTAATAACAGTGCTTTGATCAACTATATTATGAATTTCAACACTTTTTATATTAGGGTGTAGCTCCCCCTCAACAAGTGCATATCTCACAGGACTAAGAGATTCAGTTCCTTGAACCGGTTCTAAAAGATCATCTCTAACACTCTAACCCATTACTTTTCTAGCCAACTGGAAGGATTGTTCCATTATTTCCTTAAAATAAAGTATAACATCAAAATTAGCATATTCTTCCAAATGTTCTTCAACCACATCTTCTTTCTCAAGAGAATGTTATTCCTCTAGATTCTCATCAGGAAGAGCCTTTTCCCTTTCATTAAAAATAAATTTTCTTCCATAAGTAGGCTCTTCTTCCAAATCAATACTTCTTTCAGTAACAGGTGCTTCCTTCTCAACTAAAACTTGTAGAACAGGTGGATTACTATCTTCCTTATACAATACACTTTATTCTAAAGGTTCAATAACTACATATTCTTCCTCTTAAATAGTATAATAAACAATTTCATCTGGTTCTAAATTAGGATCAAATATGTTCTTAGGTTTTTAAGGATGCTCAACCATATTAAAATTCTCATATAACCTTTCATTATCCTCCACCCAATCCTTTTTTCATGGATTCTAACTAATTTTCATTCTTTTGACTATAACCTTTGAAATAAAAAATTCATAGTCCTTGATGACTTCTTCATTTGGTCCAACCATTCCCTTAGCATATAGCATATGATAGATTAACCTTGAGTAGGACAAGGAGGCAGACTTTAAGGTTGTCTTAATCAACTCACACATATGAGGTATAACATACTTTCATAGGTTAATCTTGTTTTCGTTCTTCATAAGATTCATCAAAAATACATCCTAATATTTAAGGGTAGAAAAATATCCTTTTATTGGACAAATCATATTCTGAATAAACATATATAGCAATCTGGATTCACTATCCCATTCAACAACAATAGTTCCCCTATTCTTTTTATCACTAGTCAAGGTTCCCAAGGCCTCTTACAAAAAAAATATCACTCAGTGGAGGAGGAACTCTATGGTAGTTCTCAAAAATTCCTTCATAAGTTATCCCTTGGAAGGAAGCACATAACCTCATGGAAAAGTTGCATCATTGGCCATTGATCCATCTCCTCACCACAAAACCATCTTCTGTATCAAATGAGAACCGGACAAACTGATAGAACTGAGTAACACATTTGGATAAATCAACCTTGTCTCCTTCATGAACCATTTCATCCATCCTTTCTATTTTAGTGCTTTCAACAGTAAAAAATTATTTGACAGCAATAACTTAAGGAAGATTTCCTTTTCGGGTACCACTATTCTATCAACAAGGTTTGGATTAATTGGTTCTTTGGGCACTACCTTCGGTGCCCTTTTCACTTTATTATTATAACTATGCTTCTCAGAAGTTGAATAAGATAGGCACTTCATTCTGGTCATTCAACGAGGGGTTCAAGAGAGAGAGGGAGATATGAAGGAGGTCTTACGGTTTGAGAAACATGGGTTTCAGTTTTTAGAAAATAGAGCTCTAGTGAAGAAAAGAGTGAAACATATTTTATTTTTATCATTTAGGGATATCAAGCGTTGCAAATTCAAAAGCATGGGATGAATATAATAAAATAATCAACATGGTGATGTGGTTAATAAAATAAAAATAAAATGAAAAAGTGTCATTACATTGAGACTAGAACAGGTTGTCATGATGTGACTAGAGTAGGTTGTCACAGTGTCATCTTTATAGTGTGTCTCCACATAGTGTGACCATAATATTTGAGATAGTAAGTTCAAGACAGTAACTGAGAGACAGTAACTATGAGACCGTAAACATGAAACAATAACTTCAAGATGGTAAAATATATAATTGTGAGAGTGAGATAGTAATCTTAAGATGGTGACTTATGAAACCACAAACTGTGAAACAATAAGTTTTGAAATAGTACACTTTATACATAAGATTTATCATTCCTAATTAATGTATGATGTAATCTATCCTTTCATAATTTCATGGTTTGGTGAATATATCAGCAAGTTGATATTCTGTTCTAATGAATTCAAAAGTAATATCACCTTTTTGATAATGGTATGTCAAAAAGTTATGTCTTACATCAATATGTTTTGTCTTGGAGTGTGAAACAAGATTTTTTGAGATGTTAATAGAACTTTTATTATCACAATTTATAGGTACATTCCTGAATTGATATCCATAATCTAGTAATGCATGTTTCATCCAAAATATTTGTGCTTAACAACTACCAGCTGCTATGTATTCATCTTCGGCAGTAGATAATGCAACTGAGTTTTGTTTCTTACTACACCATGATACTAGATACATGCCTATAAAAGGACATGTTACAGAGGTTCTTTTTATATCTTACTCACAACCACCAAAATCATCATTAGAATAACTAACTAACTCAAATGATTGTCCTCTGGGATAGAAAAGTCCTAGATTAGGTGTATGTGTGTGGTATTTGAAAATCCTTTTAACAGTATTTAAATGATATTCCTTAGGGTTTTCTTGAAAACGAGCACACATACATACACTAAACATAATGTCAGGTCAGCTAGTCGTAATGTAGAGTAAGCTTCTAATCATTCCTCTGTAAGTGGGTTGATCAACAGATTTTCCATATTCATCAAGATCTAACTTACAAGTAGTACTCATTGAAGTATCACTACTTTTAGTAAACTCCAAGACAACACTTTTTATAAGATCTTTAGTATATTTTCTTTGATTTAAAGTAATACCATATTTATTTTGAAAGATTTGAAATCAAATAAATAATATTAGTTCACCCATTAAACTCGTTTCAAATTTTTTTTGCATCATTTTAGAAAATTAAATATATAAATATTTTTTTGAAGATCCAAAAATAATATCATCTACATAAATTTGATCTAATAAAACATCATTGGAAATTCTTTTTATAAAAATGGTAGGATCATCTATACATTTTGTAAAACATTTGGAAATAAGAAAAGTACTTAATCTATCATACCAAGCTCTTGGAGCTTATTTTAAACCATAAAATCTTTTGATAATTTGAAAACCTGGTTTGGAATGTGAGGATTTTTGAATCCAAGAGGTTGTCCATCAAAAACATCCTCAACTATATACCCAGTTAGGAATGAAATATTGACATCCATTTGATATAGTTTGAAATTCAGATGTGCAACATAAGCAAGAAGGATTCTTATGGCTTAAAGTCTAGAAATAGGAGAAACGGTCTCCTCATAGTCAATTCCTTCCTATTGACTATAGCCTTGTGCAACCAATCTAGCCTTGTTTCTAACTATATTACCAGCTTTATCTACCTTATTTCTAAACACCCACTTAGTGCCTATAGTAAATATGCCTTTGGGTCTATCATTATGTTTCCAAACTTTGTTACTTTTAAACTAATTTAGTTCTTCTTGCATAGACATCACCCAAATTTCATCATTGATAGCATCATTAATGTTTTTAGGTTCAAGTTGTGACAAGAAAACTTGATGTTCAACATGATTTTTAAGAGAAGCTCTAATCTGAGTTCCTTTATCTAAATCTCCTACAAAAACATCTAAAGGATGGTTTTTAAGGGTTCTAACAGCTCTAGAAAAAGAGGGTCTAGTGATTTTAGGTTCTTCAACAGGTTCATGTTCATTATGACTTGAATATGGAGAATTTAAAAAACTGGAAGTTTTCACAGATTCCATTATAGGATAGTTAGAGGATTTAGCATTGATTTCCTGATTTGAAATATCATCCTCAAGATTCTCTAGAGAGGTCTTAGGATCATGTGGATGTGTTTCATCAAACTTGACATGGACAGATTCTTCCACACATTTAGTTCTTTTTTGAAACACTCTATAGGCTTTACTAGAGATTGAATATCCTAGAAAAATTCCTTCATCACACTTGGATGAAAACTTGTCAATGTTGTCCTTAATAATAAGTATATAGAATTTGTAACCAAAAACTTTGAAGTATCTTACTTTGGGTTTTCTATTGTTCCATAACTCATATGGAGTTCTTTTAATAATAGGTCTAATCAACACTCTATTAATAATATAGCATTCTGTATTTATAGCTTTAGCCTAGAAATAAATAAGTATGTCATATTCACTAAGCATGGTTCTAGAATTTTTTTACAAGGTCCTATTTATTATTTCTACAACTCCATTTTTTGAGGTGTTTTAAGGGAAGATAAATTATGACTACAACCATTTTGTGAGAAAAAGGATTCAAACTCTAGATTTTCAAACTCACAGCCTTGATCACTT
The DNA here is from genome assembly GCA_963277665.1 of Viscum album. Classification (NCBI taxonomy): domain Eukaryota; kingdom Viridiplantae; phylum Streptophyta; class Magnoliopsida; order Santalales; family Viscaceae; genus Viscum; species Viscum album. The sequence continues at coordinate 1,175,252,486 of OY728135.1, forward strand.
CTTAGGGATTTAATTCTAATTCCACTAATATTTTCTACAGTTTTAGCATATTGGGTAAACTAAGACCAGGCATCACTTTTATGAGACAAGAAGAAAGTATAAGTATATCAAGAAAATTCATCTATAAGAACATAAAAATAGTTCTTACCATTTAAACTAGAAACTCTAGATGGTCCAAACAAATCCATGTAAACCAAATTTAGAGGTTCATAATTTGACACTTATTTCTTTTGTTTGAAAGAAAATTTTGTTGATTTCCCTTTTGAAAAGGATTATATACTTTATCATTTGGAAACTCAAGTTTGGGTAGGTCTTTGACTAAAATTTCTCTAGTTAGCTTTGTAAGGGAGTGAATATTATAGTTTCCTAGTCTTCTATGCCAAATCCAAGACTCTTTGTAAAATACACTTAAACATGAATCATTTTGAGAAACTAAACAATTTATGTTAATAGAGTATACATTTTCATTTCTCAATAAAGAAAATACTAATTCATTTTTAGAATTAAAAATATTACAAGCATCATTTTCAAATTTAACATGAAATCTATCATCACATAGTTGTGAAATTATGAACAGATTATATTTCAATCCATCAAAAACAAGTACTTTGGAAATTAAAACTAAGTTAGAGTTACCGATCTAACCAAGGCCAATGATTTTTCCTTTGGAATTATCACCAATGGTGACATGTCGACCATATATTTTTATTAAGTTCTTGAAGCATGAATAGTCTCCTATCATGTGTCTTGATCACCCACTACCCATGTACCATAAGCTTTTACAGGAGATCTTTAAACAATTTTCCTACAAAATAGTTGAATAAAAATAGACTTTGGTACCCATATTTGTTTGTGTCCATTAATATTAGTGACTAGTGCCCTAGGAACTCACATCTGCCTCATAGGTTTCCTATAATCATTATGTAAAGTACTTGAAAAATAAATGCTATTTGGTCCAGAAAAGTGTGAAACAGTAGAGAGTGTATCATAATTTCTACTAGCAGAATGTTTTCCAGAACTAGGAGTAAACCTGTATGTTCTTGATTTAGAAGCAAAATTAGTTCTTTAAAAATTTATTTTACTAAGTTGATATCCAATACCAGTAGTGTGTTTAGGGGGAATATGTTTACCTAGAATTTGTAACATTGTATCATTACCATCAGTAAACCTTTCAAGGTCCTTTTTTCAACTTCTCATTAGAGAGATTTAGTTTACTATTTTCTTTGAGTAATTGAACATTTTTCTCTCTTTATACAGTGAGTTTATATTTAACAATTGAGGTAAGAGCATATTGTTTCTTTAAAGGCTTGTATTTATCTTTTAGTTCATTACTTGTATCTTCAATCATATTGAAATACTCAAAAATATCTTTGTTAGACATATTTTCAGAATCACTTTTATCTCCATAATAATAATAATTTTCATAGAAGATTTCAGTGTTACTACAGATGTGATTTTAATGAAATACATATTGTCTTTGTTAGCCTGTTCATCATGTGAATATTTTGAGTCACATGATCTATCCTCAAAAGAACTCTAAGTTGCTTTCATTTCCTTTTTATACTTTCTATCTTTGTCCTCGTATTTATTTTTATACTTGATCTTGGGACAATTAGCCTTTACATGTCCCTTTCGCTTACATTCATAGTATACTATCTCATCAAACTTGTCACTTCTTTCCAATCTTTCTTCTTGCTTCCCTTTTGATCATATATTCCCTTGAAGTTAGGCTTTCTAAAAAATTTACTCCTCTTGTAAAATTTCTTAAACCTTTTAGCTAATTGAGCCATCTTCTCCTCACAATCAGGTGATGATTGTTCACTGCTGGACCTTTCTACATAGATTTGCAGTTTCTACTTTTCATTGTTTTTAGATCTGGTGGCCTTGAATGCCACAACTTTTCTTTTGGGTTCATCCTCATCTTCCTTGTTGACTTTTAGCTCCTATTCATACATTATTAGTTTCCCAATGAGTTCTTTGACAAGTAATTTGATAATGCCTCATGAATCTCTAATAGAGATAGAGGTTACTCTCCATCTATCAGTTAGGAATATGATAATCCTCATGATTTTTTCTTTGGTAGTGACTTCTCTTCCAAGAGAGTTCATTGTGTTAAAAATTTCGTTGAACCTGAGACACATATCAGAAATAGGATCATCAAGCTTTATTTTAAAGTTATCATATATAATGGTATAAGTATTGAGTCTCATTTATTTCAAACTAGAAGTTCCATCATGTGAAAAAAACAAAGTATCCCAAATTTCAAGGGAAGTTTGACATGCAAAAATTATGTTAAGTTCCTCGTCTCCTAAAGAAAAATATAAAGTATTCATGGATTTTCAATTTTTACTGTAGGCAGTCTTAGTTGGTTCATCCCAGGTAATTATATCAGCAGCAGGAATTTTATACTCATCTATAATTTAGGACCAAGTTTCAAAACCCATACTGTCTAAATGCATTTTCATTTTAATTTTCCATTGGGCATAATTAGTTCCATTGAAGAATGGTCGTCTGTTTGTTTCATCACCTTCTAGTCTATTGTCCATAATAAAGAAATAATTTTAAAGAGATATTAATTTACAATTAACATAAATTTATAGATCTTTAAAGTATAACCAAATTCACATTTGAATAGATTAAAAAAAGTGTCTTAACCGGAATAAACTCCTCTGATACCAAATATTGGTCGAAGAAGAGTACTTAAGAAGGGGGTGAATTGAGTATCTAGTAAAATTTCTATTAAAAAGTTTTCTAAAAAAGGTTACCCAATAAAAAATGAATACAACCCAGTTAATCAAGGTAATATGGTTATAAAGGTTTGACTGTTCAAATAACCTCTTGGAATATTGATGAATTCTCAGTAATATCAATATTAGTTATTAATACTACTTTTGAAGTTATTATAATAAGACAAAAGAATTATTACCTCTATCCAAGATTAACTATCAAAGTAAAATCTAATGTTTTCTAAAATATAAAGAAAAGCAGAGAAAAACTAAATTAAAAGACACAGTAGATAAAACAAGTGGTTCAGTCTCAAGCAGAGAACTAATCCACTCCACTTGGTGATCACCTAACACCAAGCAGTTTATATTAATAAACGTGATACCCACCCTAGATCGGGGTAAATAATAGTGTACATGGCTGTCCAGGTCACATGAACTCTTCAACAATTATTCATGGGTATAAACTACCATGTCACACAAGTACCTCTTCCACACTTATCCATGGGAGTAAACAACTATAAACAGATATGAGAGGAAGGATATATTGTATCCTTCACTTTAGTGTAGGATACAGTGTGTGTTTTAATATAGACACACACACACTACTTGAAAGATAAAAATATTACCCAACAGAGAAAATATGATGAGATAAGGTTAGAAGTTCTTCAAGTTTTAATCTATGAAACTCTGGACTTGTAGGATGAATCATATTCAAGTATCAATTCCTCTTGTGAAAAATAGAGTATCACAAGTCTAGTTCTTTGGTTTCCAATTAGATCTAGCTCATTTTCTTCATTGAGTTGGTACTGCAGTGATGATTATGGTTTTGATCTATGGTATTCCAGCCTTTGGATCGAGAGGGCTTCTTTTTTTCTTCAGTTATATCTTGTTTCATGTATTGGTTCACTCTTAAAAAAAATGCTTGCATGTCTACTCTTCTTCCATGTATATATTTTTGAAACTCGACTTATCTTCCTTTTTAATTGTGAGGGCACACATTAGAGCTGACAGGATGCATGTATTCTACACCTCGTACCTCATATTGTTAGGTGATATTTCTACAAGGAAACATTAATTATGTCATTGCCTTTAAATGACTCAAATATGACCATTAGAAATTAAATTGAAAATGACAAAACAGATTAAAAAATAGTGTCACAGTATGTCTAGAAATGGTGTATTCTTGGAAATGATGTTATCATGAAATGATGTCTTATTATTTTCCTTTGAGTGGTGATACAGTCATGATGGAATAGTTTTATTGAGATCAATAACTAGTATCACATATGTGGTGTTAGAATTAGAGTGTCTAATGCTTTTCCAAACTTCGACCGGTGTCTTTGTGATGGTAGCATGGAACCAGTGTCATAGAATTCATGAGATCTGAAATAGGTCACGGTGTTTGGGTCACAGTGTCTAGGTCATAGTGGATGGGTTATGATGTATGGGTCACAGTGTTTGGGTCATTGTATCTTGGTCACGGTGTCTGGGTACTTCTCCAGAAAACCAGAACTGGTTGCAAACTCACGGTTTCTCAGACTTAGCCAAATATTTAAATATATAATTAAGTAGTAATATTCACAGAATGAATTATACTTATTCATTCATATAAGAAATCATTATAGAACAAATATACCCCTAGTTTACAATAATCAAGCATGGTTTAGGATTAACAGGATCTAGTGGAATTTTATTTAAAGAATAAAGAAACCAACCATCTCTACACACGATTTGAGACAAATTAAATAGGATTAACAAGATTTATATGATTTGTGATCATTAAAACACGATTAAAACATGAGGATTCCAACAAATATGAATTCAACAAGTTGAGGGACTACCCTTAAAAGTCAGTGGAAAATAGTTAAAATTTTATCAAGATCTGTTTCAAGAAGAGTGTGTACTATATTTAATGTCCACATGATTCAAGGCATGCCAATCTCTCAAATTTAAATCAAGAACTTCGAGGGACACAACCCAGGCTTGGTAACATAGTTTTTTATAGGTTTTAATAGATTAGGATGGTTTAGTGTTACTGTATTTTCATCTAAAACTCATGTCAAAAAGAGTTCTGTTAAGACTAATTCACATCGTGAATTAACTATTCATGTTGTGGGCCTTGCAAGAGTGAAAAAAATAGTCACACATAATTCATGTCATAAATATCCAATTAAAATTGGGAGTATTGTGGTATTCCTAATATAGTGTGGTCTCAGGGTTCACGGGTGATGATCCCTCTTCTCCTCCATCATTTTCTCCTCCCTCATCGACTCCTCCACCACCACCCTCATCAGCACATCCTTCTTCACTCCGATCACTCCTCCCTCATCCACACCCCACACCTCCACCCTCGAATCCTATTTCACCTCCCACCCCAACACTTATATCAATTACCATATGGTTCACCAAAGGAGTTGGACCACCTCCTACCAAATTCAAAATCTAGTGCTAAGAACCCCCCACACCCAATTGCTTGACATGAGATGATTTTCCACCATATGTTAATGCCTCATATCCACCATCTCCAATAGGTTCCGATTCTAATTCCACCTCCCACCATTCTCTGGATAATGCCTAACCTCCACATATTTATACTTGCATGTATTTTTTTGACCTGTAGCACCATATCCACTTGACTCATTTATAGTCCAAGCCTATTTAGACCAATATGATCTTTGAACTTGGTGTTCTTCAGAATATAACCATGGATGAAGAATTTATAGTGACCCTAAGATGGATGCATGTTTCCCATGTCATCAAGGTACAAGAGGAGATGTATCGAGAGCTCTTCCTTGAGTTCTTGGCTACCTTCGAGATGGATATCATTTATGTCTCCTTCATACTAGGAGGAAAATTATGGGAGTTCACACTCAAAGAATTTGGATTTGGCCTGCGTATATATTTCTAATAAATTTTTTCCATCTAGATTACATGACACTGAGGATGGACTCAAACAAGGCTGATATATTGAAGAATTGGGTAGTGATATCCCATGAAATCTCCAGCATCCATGATCTACATGTGACAAAGAGTACCCAGGTGAGGGGTGTCCCTCAACAGACCATCCATCGTGCTTTGGTCCATGCCCATCTGACCTAGGGTGACTCTAATGGGGATGTTAGTCAGATTGAGGTACTTATTTCAAATACCATGTGAGCCCCTATGGTGAACATTGTTCACCATTTCTCTTATAATATAAGGTCCAGGTGAGGAGGAAACATGAAATGATTATGATATGGAGCTTCATTACACGTCTGGATAAGCATCTTGGTATTTTCAACTATTTATAGACCCTATCATCCTTAGGACTGATGAGCTGGATTGATATTGTCCTACTTCATAATATGGGACTTCTTCGGAAGGTAGAAAATCATTATGAGTGGGACCCTAATTACATTGATCCACTAATGAAGTTCTATTTTCTGATACACCATCAACCCCTGCACCTCAGCCTTCCACTTCCAAGACCAAGCCACTACCAACCAGGTCTGAACCACCCCTTTCCTAGATTTTAGTGTCCCCATCTAACATTTCAGAGCCATCTTTCCTTACATACATGGAGTGGTTAGATTTTTTTAGTGTTATTTACTTTACATTTTGGAGAACCAGTGCACCGTTTTTTTGTTCTTGGATATCCCCTTCATCAAGCATCCAAAGTTTCCATCCACTACTCTAACACTTACCACAACTATTACCCCTACCAACCACCCACCTACTTCTATAATCAGTCTAGATTTAAAATCTTTTCCCATTATATCCTCCTTCACACCTATAGTAACCCTCATTGATCTCCCTTTAGATATCATTAAACTTTCTTCTCAGAGGTACTTATTAGTGGAATGATCTGGATGGGGTAAGGGCCCTGCTATGGAAACTCCTTCTGGGGTGCCTTTCTTTGATCCACCTGTCAAACACATGAACTTAGTATGGATCACAACCTAACCTACCCCAATGATGATTGAGCCAGCTACCAACATCATGGATCCTATTGTGGCGGTCAATCCACCCACCCCTTACACTATTTCCAATATTGACATTGTAGGGTGGATCCAAAAAACCAACACTAGGGAGGGGACCATTGATGCTGATCACAAACATTCTACCTGCTCTACTTAGTTATTCCCAAGTGTACCCCATGTTTTGATATTTGTGGGTGAATTTTTGTTTTAGTGTATTCCATATCCCCAAATTGAATTATTTCTTTTACATAATTAAAGTGATACACTTTTTTTCTGATAATGATCTTATTACACTTTCACCACTCATTGTGCATCCAATTGTGCTAAGTATCCATCATATGCTTCTTATATCACTTTTGATGCACCTACTAACACACCATTTCGTCTCCCCCATGAGGTTTTCCCTTTTGCTGCTATGATTTAGGGAACTCCCCCAAGAGATCCATCTATGAGATACAAAGATGAACCATTTTCCAAACAAGTGCTTTGATCCAGCCATTTTTTAGGTGGTAAATCATTCAAAGCAACCCTTAGACCTAGAGGATGCTACCAATAGTACCATAAAGAGGTCTAGGAACACTGTACTGATGGAATATTCTGAATGATCTTTATCCATTCATCTACATGATGATGTTATTGTTATCATGTTATAGGAGGGAACCCATAGTTCAGTATTTTGAGTCTTAATTATATCTATTTTGAAATTTTTATTTTAGTTTCTAGGTCTTTCCTGAAAGGTAGTTCGTTCAGGTGCTCCCTTGGTAATTTGGACCATGCATATTTATTAGATGAAATTAATTTTGAATCATATGTGCTCCTTCCATTTACTACTATCATATTTGATATATTCAGTGAACTAATCATTTCTCCAGTACATGTATGATCTTTTTCTAACATTATTATAGGTGGTCCAGATTCAAATCATCTTACAACCTCTTCCTCCATGGAATGACATTCCTTTTAAGAAGATATTGATACCATACACTTATTTCATTCTTTTTATAAAATTTCTTTCTCAGATTTCATTTATCTCTTTCCAACATTCTTTCCAAAGCAGTGCAGATGCAATTTCAGTTTAAGTGTTGGGGGGGTATTCTTGTGATCTGTTGAATTTTCACTCGGTTTTTTAGCTATTATTATTATTATGGGGGGAAATTTTCATTATAAATATTCTTTAAATTAAAATCTAATTTCAACCATGTAAATAGAAGATAAAATTTGGATGAAAAATGTTTAAATCCATTATTTATTCCGCTTTTTGAATTTTGGGATGATTGTTGAGTCGAGTATTTTAATTTTGATTTTGAATGCTTGAAATTATTTATTGATTGACTTATCACTAGTTACTATGCCCTATGTGATTTACCTTTTTATTTTTATACCCATTCTAAAGAGGATTCTTGAACTATATTTTCCAATTATTTTATGAGCATATTTCTTGAGAGACACTTGGGATAAGAAAACCTATCATAACATGAATTTGTATTTTATTGAGGTTATTAATGAAAAAATGATTTTTTTTAAATGGATAAGGAATTATTGATCCCATTTTCCATGATACCTACCAATACATTATCCAAACTTATCCTATAGTTTCTATAAACAACCTTGTTAGGATTGATCCAAGTTTAAACCCATTTTATCAATTACTACCCTACTATTTAGTATGTTACATGGTTTTCAATTGAATATGTATGGGGTAATGGTTATTTCTACAAGAAAAAGTATGACTATTGAGGAGATATTTAGTGGTATTTTCACCAGCTCTATGTGAAATGGTTCATAGTTACTTTCAATGAACATTTTTGATTACTATGTTTTCTTTCTTAAAAACACACAAGGGTTGTGTATCGGGAGGGTTAAAAATCCTCATTACCAGAACAATGTTTCTTATGAAAGATCATTTGTGTTTTGGTAGTGAATGTGAGATCTATTCTAAAAATGAATTCTAAAAAAACAAAACAGATATAAATAGGGTACCTTCTTTATGATTTCATGGCATATACATGGACCTTCTTTGAGATTGGTTGTGTTGAGATATTACTTTCTAGATGCAGTACTTAATCCCAATGCTTAGGGTTATCATGTACAATGTTTTAGATTTAACCCTCCTTATGGGTTGTATTTTTTATTATCTAGCCACCTAACCTCGGCCTTATAGTCATTTTAAACCATAATGGTTAAGTCATCATAATTGATTAGGTTATTTTTTGTTACGAAGTAGAGATTTTATATCCAATGGAAGCCTATGGTTAGGAACATGTATTTATGGAATGAGAATAACTCCAATTCCAATTTACCTTGTGTGATGAGAGAAAAATCGTGGTGAGGTAAATTACAACATGGGCATATCTATACAAGGAATAGTAGATATATTACTATTAAAGTAATGAGGGATTAAAATTAAAAACTTGATCATAAAGGATGACTAATTTTGTCTTCAGGGATGATTTTTTGGGACTAGCACATTTTTTTCTAACACATGGTTTCATTTTCATGTTTTTACTGATTTTTTCTGTTAAAAATTATTTCCATTTAGATTCCTACATATATTATTTTTGGTTGAGGATAATAAATTTTTCAAGTGTGTAGGAATTTGATAAGATTAATTCTTATATATATTTTTGGATTTAATTAATTACACTTTACACATGTTTTATACTATGAAGATATTATATTTGATTGGTTTTTGTATAAAATTAAAGATGATAATAAAAAAGAGGTTCCACAATAAATTATATCAATTTCAAACTCTCCATGTCATAAATGTGATTTATGATGTGTATTCCTTGATGATAGGACCCCCAAAAGATGAAGGTCGAGCCATGAATCCATTCCAAGCTATGGATCCTACAGATGAAGAAAACTACAGATTTTAATCCAATTCATGAAATTAAATCCTTAGTGTCTTTGATCAACCTTAATGAAGATCCCATAAATTAAATTTGAGTTTTGAATCATGGAAGATACAAGAACTCTAGAGTATTAAAATTCCCATTCTCATTGTAAATATCAGACCTAGGACGTGAATGTTTCAAGAAGGAATAAGTCCTTGTATTCTCATGACATGAAATCTATTCACATTATGATTTGATCATTCCTATATATATTCTAGGTGCCTCTAAATTCAAAGATCTTTAGTTTCATGATTTTATTTACTTTCTTTTTGTCTAATTTTATTTCATTCTAGCTTTTTGTATTGATTTGGGGTTGTTCTTTCATCCAAAGTATTTCTAAATTACCTTTTATTTTTTCAAACCCATTTCTATGTTCAATCCAATTTTAATTTACACTATCATTCTTCATTTAAACAAATTGTTTGATTCCAATTTTTTCTTAATAGTTTTCTTTATTAAATTAACATACTGATTATGTTGAGTTTATTTCTCATGTTAAATTATATCATATCTATGAGTGGAAAATCCACCTAGGGCTAGAGATCAAGAGTAGGGGTAGAAAAACTCCAATGAATTCTTAAAAAGGTCTTGGTTATTTTATTATCTAGGAAATAGGCTATGAAATCATGTGCAATGCATTGAATTTCATTATCTTGACCCATTTAATTGTAAGGGAATGATCCTAACCTAATTGGAATGAATCAATCTAGAACTAATAGTTTGTTTTATTTTCCACCTTTAATTTTTCAGTAAATGAATCGTGGTTGAAAACAACCTATGGACTAAAGAAGGGTTTCCAATATGGGTAGATCCAACTTATTATACCAAATCAAACTTGGTGATTCTTTATAGCTTCGCGGTTTAATGCAGTAGACCTACCCATGTTAGATTTAGAAATATTCTCTACAGATTCTCCACAAAATTTATCTCAAAGGCTTCTTTAATCAACTGTCAATTAGTCCAATAGCTTAGATTAAAATAAAATTTCTCTAAATCTACATGATAAATCCACCTTAGGTTCTAATCTCTATGACATAATCAATATTCATCACCTCCCTATGGGTTTGACCTTGAACATACACTATTTTTAACACCTTCTCAATAATTATAGTTTGGTTACATATAAATTTATAATCTGATTTCCTCATATGGAATTAATGATGCTATGTGGGTTCCATCAATACCAGTGTGTTATATACATTAAAATAGGAGAATTGAAATAAATGAATATTTTTTTATTCTATGAAAAAATAAAACCTTTATGGGGTTAAAGAATATATTTTTCAATTCTATTTCTAATAAAAAAGACACAAGGCCTTTTATTTTAGTTTCTTTAATAAAGATGTGGTTAAGGTGTATGGAAACATTTTAAAGAAGGTTAACTATTAAACATCACCTAAAGATGTGTATTTAAATAATTGAGTGAAGAAAACTAGGTTGAGGTTGAGTAATTGGTGGAAGAAAAAATTAAATCATAAGATGTGAATTCTAAAAAAATTGAGCTTGATTTAAAAATTAATCTTCCATATTTTGATATTTAAGACCGAACAAATTTTTTCTTGGATATTAATAAAGAGGTTGATGGAATGAAATTTTATGAAAGGTTTATCTTTGAACAAACTTCTCATAACCCTTTCATCTATGATTTATCTAAACCACTACAAATGGACATGGAAATCAGTTCTAATCATTCTAGGGGAAATAGTCTTAGTTTAGAATTTATTGATTGTGATCTTATTATAATAGAAACAAAATTTTAATATCCAAAAATTGAATTGGAACGCTCAACTGATCTTACTCATTCTTTTGAGGATGAAATTTTTTAATCTTAACTTCAATCACTAAGTGATCACACACTATTTGTATTAGGCATAATTAGTTTTTCAAATGAAGTTAGTACTGATAATGATTTAACACCTAGTATTTTATTCGAAGAAAATTAAAATCCATATAAATTGATTTTAAATTTTTTATGTTGAATTGATAGAAAATGTTCCATGTTCTGAATTTAAATTATTTACTAATTACATATTTATTTAGGATTTTGACTTTAATTTACCTAAAAATTATCCTGAGGTAAATACTCCTTTACTTACTGAATTTGAAACAAGGTTGGATAAACGATTTTTAAAAGTTAAGAAAAATGTGGAAGGGGAATTAGAATTGGTTTCAAGTGAACTAAAATATTTTCAAATTGAAAATATGAAACCTCTTACTGAATCTAATTTTCAAAACATAGAAAATTTCACCTTTGTTTCTGATAGAAATGGGGAAAATTTCAGTGGTAAAATCCTTGTAAATAGTTTCATTACCTTGATATTTTCATATAAATTTATTTTACTAAAAAATCGCTTCAAATGGATTAATTATTTCTTGAAATTAAAAGTGGGCAATAAGTATATTAACATTTAAAAAAATAATAGAATGTTGTTCTTCTTTTTAAATGTTGAGTTCTAATGGTTTTTGGGTATTTTCAAGGAACAAGGATGCTTCCCAAGAAGTTTTTGAGCCCATAATACTAATTTTTCACCTTAAGATGAATTTAAAATACACATTTGGTGGTTAAAAAATATTAAAAAAACACCCTCCATTAGACACCAAATAGATTATTAGGATAGTCCAACTTGATAATTTAAAACAAGCACTGCATTGAAAGAAAATCGTGATTTTATTGTTTTTAATAAATAATTTCTATGTTTTAAATAAAAATGTATTTTTATTTGTTTTTTAGAAATAGAAATATATATTTTCTCACTTTATACTTATTTAATGAATAATTATTCATTTTTTAAATGAATTAGAATTCATTGAAAATTTTTAATTGATTTCCTGAGTATAAGGAATGAATTTATTTTTGTTGAATTTGATGTGGATTTATTTTGATACATGTTTAGCACTTCTTTTTCATTAAATTTTAGTGATTTTGGTTTCAAATTTGGATTTAAAAAGACAATTTACTGAATACAGATCATTTTGTATTGAAAATGGTATTCATGGTTTATTTTTTAAAAAATGTTAATTTTTTTTCTTAATTGTTGAAGGTTATATACTTTAATTTTCATATTCTTTTATAAAAAAATTTGGTTATTTTTTTATAAATTTGTAATTGAAACATTTATTTTTGATAATTTTTAAACAAATTTAAATTTTGAGTTTAATATTTCAAATAGTTCATGTTTATATTTTATATATGATTTTTATAATAATTTTTAATCACATCTATTGAAGTTTTGAAATCTATTATTTATTCAGTTTCAAAATATTGTGTTTTTAATAGAATAGAAAAATTATCACAATGCATTAATTTTTTTTGTAGGAAGAGATACTTAAGATATTCTTAGTTTTAGAAGTGGAATACAAGAGGTGGAAGATAGAAAAATGGGATACTTCCATAAGATATTTTTCAATCATGTAATACTTTTGTCCTAACCTATATGTCTTTGTCTTTCTATGTAATAATTTATCCTATCATATAAGAGTTTTATTATTTTATTTGAAAGTCCATGTTTCGTAATTCTTTTCCAACTATGTGAGAATTTTCCCACTTTGTAAGATATTTTCTATTTCATAATAAATTATTTGCTTAAGACATTATCTCTCATTTTTATAACAATAGAATTTTCACAAAAAAAATATTTTCCAAGTAGAAATGTGTTGTCTATTGTAGTTGATTCTCTTACAGTGTATGAAGATGAAGTACTAGTTTTCGATTGAATGTTAAATTTGTAGATCATTGGGTATTTACAATTAAATTTGAGTTGATTTTACCTAGAGTATGATCAGTGTTGTGTAAGGAGACTATAAAGTAGAATAAAGAAGTTTGATGTTAGAGGAACCATAGTCGATGAGGATGCTCGATCATGGATATGGATTCAATGTTAGAGAATATCAAACACTGATGATCGAGTTATATTAATTGACTGATTGAAAAGAGGATGATCTAAACAAATCATTGGTGGACTCTAAATACATGGATCCAATATACTTAGGTAGGTCACAGGATTGATGGATATCAGTTTTTTAGATATGTGTGAGGCCAAGTTCAAGTGAAGTAGGACCAAGATTGAAATATTTTTTTCTATGCTTAGGGGTGATGATATTAGTTTTTGTTAGGCCAGAAGTAGATTAGTCCCAGAATAATAACTTTTTCAGGAAAAATAAAATTTGAGAATCCTAAATGAAAACAGATCATAGAAATAAGATCAGAAAATAAATGGGGATGAAAAAATTAATGTAGAAAACCCCTCTAATATAGAGGATTAAAAAACCATGAGGAAGCTAATATAAAATTTATTAATAATTATAGAGTACATAGATTCCAAGTATAAGTTTGAAACATAAATTGAAAATATATCATAGAAAACCTATGTGAAAATCCACACCCCAATATACCTCAGTCACCACTTTGATAATCATCTCATGATAAGAGGTCATCCTTTATAGGTTGAAACCGATCACAAAACATCGTTGCAACACCTTGTTACCTACCAAATTTACCAATGGTCACTACTTCCCATTCCAAAAACCATCATACACATATTTTATCATTGTAACATCATTCACCATATATTTTTCCCCTTTTCACCATATGTAAAAAAGAACCCCTTATAATCCCTTTTATAATCCCTCGAAATCCCATAAAAATAAATATAAAATTTATATCTTAAATATAAAAATATAACACATGATGGAAAGATGGGAGTTTAAAAAGTCATACTCCATTTGTATCCCTTTTTATCTCCAAGTAAAATATAGTCTGGTCTTCAAAAATATCCCCCTTCATCCCATTAAAGAAGCAGATCTCATCCAACAAACTCATTTGGGTCTAAAATTGGTTTTCATCACCCCACCCATTATCCTATACAGAAAATATGGCATCCCTCTTTGGTGTTTATGATAGAAAAATAAAATCCCTCTGTAAAAGAAATTTAAATGCTGAAGTCTTCATCATACCTGTGTCTGCACTTCCAATACTAGAATCCACAATATTTGGCTCCCCTATAATTGTGATAGCCACATACTTCGGACCACCTGAAAGAATTAATTTCTCCCTCTTGTCAAAATCCTCAGAGCAGTCTGAAATTCTTAGTGCAACACATATTTTTTTTTAATTCTTTATTCACTAGTGGAACTTAAGACATGAAACACATGACCTTACCTCATTCAGCAGAAAAACCTTATTCATTCTAGTCAATGGTCTTAAACTCATGCATGATGATCACATATTCCAAAAATATGATGAATTCTTCTTGGAAAATGCATTTTTCACATCACCACACACCTTTACATTCATCCTCTAAAGTGTTTCATCCATTACAACTCACACATATATCTTCAACTCTTTAGACAATGTCTGTCTTCCATTTCCAAATAAACTCCTAAACCCATTATTATCATGAGGAGGAGTAGATAAAAAATTATGGTGTATACTTGGGACATGTTTCACATACCTCAACATCAATGTAAAACTTTCATTCATAGTGATACAAATATTACCAACACTAATGACAACATTAATAGCACTATTTTCTATATTCAATCATCCAAACTCCTCTTCTTTATATGAATAAAATATTGACCTCTTTGGTGACATACGGTATAATACTACTATATCAACCACACATTCAGTGTATAGATTTGACCTATGATAGTCGATGAAAAAAAGGAAAGTAAATCACCCTATATAATAATTACACCAATATCCTCATAATTGGTGTCATGCACTTTGTTTTCCTCTTTAATATTTTCCAAATCATAACAGTCTATCTACACATGACCCTCCTTTTCATAAAACAAGCACTTGACCTTTATTATTTTCTTTGACCTACTGATCTGATTACCATGTACATATATCAATACTAGAATACCACTATTACCTTAGGATTCACCATCATTTTTCTTTAATTGTGTCTCATTCATCAAAAATAATGAAATCACATCATCTAAATTTATTATGTATTTTTCAAATAATAATGTTTTGATGAGATTATCATATGAATTAGGTAATGAACCTAAGAGAAGAAAATATTTTTCAACTTCTTCTATTTTAATAGGTACCATAATAACGTTATCATCAATATTGACCACCATTAAATGTAGATCCATCATATGTTTGGTGAAATCATACATATGGTTACCTAAATCTACACTCTCTTTACTTTTCAAATGATAGAATCATTTTTTAGATATAAATGATTTGTGCGGTATTTTAATTTGTATCTACATTAATGATTTACCCAGGTATCCTCTAGATTTATCATATTTATCATCTCTTGTATATTATTATTATCTTCAAAATACAACTGAATCATGCTTGTTTATAACTCTATCAAATACTTCCAATCTTCATCGCTCATCATCTCCGGCTTCATTGATTTTTTTTCTTTAGCACCTTCATTGTCTTCTCATGGACTTTTTTTAACTCATTACTATCATAGAGTGAAATTATTTTTCCTATTGAACTATATGATTTGGTAAGAAATCTCATGGTGTGAATCACCCAAATCCAATCACTAAGAACCAGAATATCCTCCCTTTGATACTATTTGTTAGGTCAGAAGCAGATCGGTCTAAGTATAAAAATCAGTTGTGAAAAATAAATTGTGATAGTCTCCAATGAAAATAGATCATAGAAATAAGAGAATAAAATAAATGGGGACATAAAAATTAATGTGAAAAAACCCTCCAATGTAGAGGATTAAAAACCCATAGGGAAACTATGAGAAAATCCACTTATAATTAGAGAGTAAATAGAATCCATGTAGAAGCCTGAAACTTGAATCAGAAATATAACATAGAAGGACTGTGTGAAAATACACACCTGATATGCCTCTGTCACCTCTCAGGTAATAATATCATGATAATAAATCACCCTTAAAATGTTAAAACCAAACATGTGGTTTCATTTTGGGACTTCATTACACAACCTGATTTACTGTTTCTCACTTCTTCCCACACCAAAAATCATCACCTATGTATCTTCTCACTGTAATGCGGCTCACCACATATTTTATCCCTTTTAAATCTATATAAAAATAACCCCTTATAAACCCTTTTATAATCCATCATAATCCATTACAAATAGATATAAAATTTATATATTAAAAAATGATAACTTGTGATGGAAATATGGTAGTTTGTAAAAATATAACTCCTTTTATCTCATTTTTTATCTCTTAGTTATATAAAAGAAGATCTTAAACAGTTTTATGATAAATAATGATGAGATAATGAAATTTGAGTTGGAATGAATTTTTTTCAATGGTATATTTAATTACAGGTTTGAAATTTGAGAAATTCATTTTGGAATTATTCTTGAGGCCAAATTTGCATCACTATACTTACCATGATTTTAATTTTTTTCTTTGTCAAAGTAAGTTGTTTTAAAGAATTTTAATGTCTAGAATGAGTTTGGAAATCATGATTGAATAATTTTTTTCATAAATCAATGGAAAAAAATTAATTAAGTAGTTATGTCATGTCTCACATAGATGATACTTCTTTAAAATACTAGTTTTTTGGATACACCTTCTAAAACTATGATTAATTAGTGAGACCCAAGGTGTTGAGTTAATGATGACTAGTTTAGTCAATGTTGAAGAATATTTTGGTCTTGACTGAGTATATGATGTTGATTGTGGTTGGGTGTTCACCATAGTTGATGAACATGGAATTAGTTCATGAGTTTTGAAGAATCAAAGCTTGAATCCAAGATGTTGTTTAAAGAAAAGAAGGGGTCAATCGAATGAAGGTTGTAAATTCAATTGAATAATATGAATTTATGTTGAAGTCATGGATGGATAATGAAAATAGAATCAGTTTATATTTAATCTATATTGAATGTTTCTATTAATTAAAAACATTTTAAATTTAGAAAAAATTTCAAACTGACGAGTTGTGTTCCCCAATGGGAGCCGACCATGTGGACCAAGTAGTCTGACCAAGAATATAATGGTGGAATAATTAGAAATAAAAAAAAGTTATTTGAATAAAAAATTAAGTAGATAATAGAAATTGGAAATGAGCATGATAGTGGAAAAATTGGATTAGACTAGTGAACTTTTGGGAATTTTGTTGGTAACAAAGTGAGGAGGTGGAAACTGATTAGGTGGTTTGGAGAGAATAAAAAGAAGGGTGTAAAATAAATCTAATGGAATTCTTGAATGATTATCTGGGAATAAACTGATAGGAGTCACTACTACAGAACTAGCCTATAACAATGATAAAAATAGGTCTCTTTGGTGTAAAACAACACCGAAAATTGGAGCGATGTTAAAAGCATTATACCTTCATTAGTGTTTTTTGTTTAGCACTGATAATAGATTCCTTTATCAGGGTGAAACTAAAGTGTTGATAAAAGTGGTCTTTATCCACATTTTAGTTTTGGTGCTGATAATGGCCATGCAGCTGCTATAGATCTACAACATCCCCTACATCAACCCTACAACATCAAAACAAATCAACAAACATATAATAATACAAATATAAAGAAAAAAACTGAAATACAAATATAACATTACACTATTATTAAATTCTATATTTACATAAAAAATAATTAAATTAATGTGATTTTTAAAATTAATAAAAAAATTCAAATAATATATAAAATTATAACTCTTATATTATGCTTTCTCCAAAGATCAACATTCGTACAAAAGCTTTCCTAGAAAATAAAACCAATATTGATTTCACTAACATTAAATAAAAAATAAAAAATTAGAAATTGAATATTATATAATTCACATATGATAAATTATATTTTTAACTATTATATATATTAATGGTATTATCTGTTATACTATTAATTGAATTATAAATGATTATATTGTAAATTTTATTTTAATTATTAATAGTTAATTATACTATTAATTAATAATTATATTATAAATTATTAATTACATTTTTATTACTGAATATATTAATGATATTATCAGTTATTAATTATCTTAATTACCTAAATGGTTGTAAATAATTATATCATTAAACTAAAATGACATTTTTATATTGAAAACACATAATTGGAGTCATAACAACCACATCATGTGTTAGATTGATGTGTGGTCAATTATTACTCACCAAAAATGATTTATGGATATATTTCATAAGGTTTGAAAATAATATGAGCTTGTTTTCCCATTTTTGGCTCTGTTACACATGTTTTAAACTAAAATGGCACTTTTATATTGAAAACATGCAATTTTAATCATACCAAAAACACCATCTGTTGGAATGATGTGTGGTTGATTCCAACATGAAAAAAATTAATTATGGATCGTTTTCCTAACATATGAAAACAATATGATCTATTTTTTTGGGTTTTGGCTATATAAAATACATTTTAAATAAAAATGACGCTTTTAAATTAAAAACATGAAATTCGAGTCATATTGAAAACATCGTGTGTTGGAATGACATCAGTCTAATTCATACATTAAAAAAATTAATTATAGATCATTGCACTAAATTTTTAAAACAAACCAATATCATTTTCTTTGTTCTGAAAACATGGCATATATTTTTAACTAAAATGTAACTTCTATATTGAAAAGACATACCTAGATTCGTAATGGCCTTATCGTGTTCCATAATATTGTAATGTTAATTAATTCATGTCTAAAATTAATTATATACTATTTTCCTAAACTTTGAAAACAATCTGAGATTATTTTATCCGTTTTGGCTATGTGATGCATGTCTTAAATTAAAACGACACTTCTATATTGAAAACACATACATCAAGTATTACCTACTTCATTATGTGTTAGATTGTTGTGTGGTAAATCCCTATACATTACAAATGAATTATTCATCATTATTCTAACATTTTAAAATAATTTAAGATCTTTTTCAAATTTTTTGCTATCTGACATGCATTTTAAACACAAATGACACTTCAATATTGAAAACACGCAATTCCAATCTTTTTGGCCAAATAAAATGTCATATTTACATGTGGTAAATTCTTATTCATCAAAAATTAATTATGAATCATTTTCCTAAATTTTGAAAAAAAAATGCCAACTCATTTCCTTGTTTTTGAAGATGTTACATGTGTTTTAAACTATAATGGAACTTCTATATTGAAAAAACTCACTTAAAGTAATTCCGGCCACATAATGTGTCTGATTCATGTGATGTATATTCCTACACATCTCAAATTAATTATGGATCATTTTCATAAATTTAAAAAAATGAAGCTTGTTTTCCCAATTTTGGCCTAATGATGCACGATTTAAACTACAACGACACTTTTATATTGAAAACCCACAGTTTGAGGCATACCTTCTGGATCATGTATCATATTTATGCGCAGTTGATTCATTCACATCAAAAACAAATTATGGATCTTTTTTCTAATGTTTTAAATAACCGAAGATCGTTTTCTTGGTTTTGGCTATGTGACGTTCATTTTAAACTTAATTGGAATTTCTATATTGAAAACACACACTTCCAATCATACCGACCACATCATGTTTTATATTGATGTGTTGTTGATTATTACACATTAGAAATTAATTATGGATCGTTTTCATAATGATTTAAAATAATACAAGTTCATTTGGTTGGTTTTGGATAGTGAAATGAGTTTTAAACTAAAATTACAATTTTATATTAAAAACAAATAATTCATGTTATACCAACCACATTGTGTGTCAGATTGATGTGCAGTTGATTACAACATATGAAAAATGAATTATGGATCATTTTCATAAGGTTTTAAAAAGATAAGAGCTCATTTTATCAATTTTTTCTATGTGATATGCGTTAAAAAATGGAAATGTTTTATTAAAAACAGACATGTTAAGTCATACCTACCAAATCATGTGCTAGATTAAAGTGAAACCAATTCCTTCACATAAAGAACTAATTATGGAACATTTTACAAAATTTATAAAACCATCCCAACTCGTTTGAATAGTTTGGTGATGAAATGTGAATTTTAAACATAAATGTCACTTCTTTATTGAAAACATGTAATTTTAGTCATATTGGTAACACTGTGTTTTAGATTGATGTTCAATAAGTTCCTATGCATAAAAAGTGAATTATGAATCATTTTCCTATGGTTTAAAAACAATTTGAGTCTGTTTACTCATTTTTTATAGGTACACCTATTTTAAACTTAAATGTAATTTTTATATTGAAAAAATGTACTTTGTGTCATACTGGACACATCATGTGTTAGATTAACATGCATTCAATTACTACTAAAAAATAAATTATAGATCATTTTCCTAATAATTTTAAATAATATGGGCTTTATTTCTAGGTTTTGGATATGCTACATGGGTTTTAAACTAAAATGACACTATTATATTGAAAGTAAGCACATGGAGTCATACCAACCACATCACGTGTCAGATTTAAATGTGGTTAATTCTTACACATCAAAAATTAATTGTGTATCATTTTACTAAATTTTAAAAATAATCCAAGTTTGTTTCTCAGATTTGGCTATGTGATTCATGTTTTAATGTAAAACAACATTTTTCTATTGAAAACACACACTTTGAGTCATACCTACCACGTCACATGTCATTTTGATTCATGGTCGATTATTAAATGTCAAAAATTAATTATGGATCATTGTGATAAATTTTGAAAGCAATCTAATCTTTTTTTCTCCATATTGGATATGTGATCTTTGTTTTAAACTACAATGAAACTTTTTTATTAAATGAAAAAAATGAAAATTATTAGGCTATGAGAATGGAAGTAAATTCCTCAAAAGTTAGTAATATGTCTTCATATTCTTGTATAGAAGGATACTTGACCCATTTAATGTCACCATTATCTCAGTTTCAAACATTAAGTCTAATATCTCATGGGCATGAGATTCTTTAGTCATTTTACCATCTCTATGAAAATCCATAGTGTGTAACCCTCCGTTATACTTCTCCTCGATAAACATATCAAAAATAATATATATGTATTAAGATACTATTTATTAACATCCTAAATGCATCTCTATGGTCATATCATATACTAGATCACAAACATAATAGTTAATCACCTCAACTTGATGTCAATAAACATTATGACATCATGTAATATTCCCACTCATCTCCAAAACATATTTAATTCTTTATTTGAGTACGTAGTGTGTTATAAATCATAGTAGTAAGAAAAAAATATAAAAAAATATATGATTAATAAATATTTTAAATGAGAATGTAATTACCATTAAAACTTACTTATTTAGGGATGTTATTCTTTCGATGGTATATGATATATTTTATAAATGTGAAAACATAATATGCATAACTATTTTCATAATATTTCTTCACACACTACAGAAACATTGAAAAAAATAAGTAAATTGTTTTGAAATATTTTTTCATAGTTAAAAATTACTATATATAGCTTAATATTTTTCCATTTTTATAAATACATAGGCTTATTATTTTTAGTCACCGACCTCATACCATGGTTTATCATATATTTATAGATCACCCTATCATAATAAATTATCAATATAAAATAGAAACATATAATTCAAATTTGATCTATAAAAGTTTGATTTTAGTGCATTTAAATTTCATAATAGAAATCAATTACAATAGGTTTTAAGGAAATCCTTGCATTGGATACAAAAAATAAACATTTAGGATATCAAAATTACTTATTATGAGCATCTAGTTCTTCCTAAAATAAAAAATAAGTAATGAAAAAAATGAAAAATATATTTTTTATGATTATATTGTATACTTTTACCCCTTAATTATAGGAATCTAGTTGAGTTTTTTATCTTTTATTTTCTTTTAAAATTACTCACATAGTTCATATTTTTTCTTTTCAATTACTTCCAATTCCAAAGAAAGTTTTTCTATAGAAATGATCGTGGGATTAATGATTCCAAATCACGATTCTTAATGTTTTCCCTTTGTATAGTAGTAAAATAGATATACTATTGGATAATATGAATAGTTATTAATTGTAATGAACATAGTGGATCATTTTTTAGATATACAGATTATGAAAATGTTCCTCATGCATGTATTCACAATTTAGACTCCTAGAAATTATAACTTCATAATCTAATTTATACTCTTCATAACAATGGTTTCTATAATAAAATCTCTAAATATTTCATCTTCATATTCAATGTAGGATATATTTCCATATTTGAATGTCGTATCTATATGAAATTGTAATGTTAATATATGTGGTAGTGGAACTGGAAGGGTGAAGCTACTCTCAAAAATCCTATTTGATTTACTGGTTGATTTCTAGATTGTCTTGATCAGACCATTCGTTTCCCCTTCAATTTATCCATATTTAATGCCATAGCTCATTTCAAAACATTATTACTTAAATAGTTAAAGGTTGTTCATTTGAAAAAAAAATATTAAGGACATACCTCATGTATCTTTATAATATTAGAGGACTGCACAATGAAAGATCCAATAGAATTATTGATTGCGGTAACTTCCATATCATGAAGTGGAATAGGAAACTCAACACTCGGGTCAAGTGTTACTTCAATCATCATCTCATGTAATATTTTGGGGGATTTTTATTTTATAACATGTATGAGGATATTTTACACCATACCCATCACAATAAGATTATGTGTGGTTGTAGATAGATATAAATCACAAAAAAATCAACCTATATAATTTTATCAATATAAAGTTATCAGAAGTTTTTTTATTCACATTTAGGAGAAAGAGTAATTAAAAAATTGATTAACATGGGTAAGGTAGGTGGTTTAAGTTAATGGATAGCCTCAATGCTATAGGGATTCTTTAGCACTCCATTTACTAATCGACGTTCCACTATTGGTTTTCTTTGGTCCTTTCGCTTATATTGGTCCATGAAACCCGATCAGATAATAATATCTTTCAAAGAATCTATCCCAACCAGCATGCCTTTTATTATATCATATATAGATACTTTCAGTTTTGACTTCCCAAAATATGATTGAGGTGGCACTCTAAATTCCACACCTCTAACCAACCATATTGTTTTGGTCACTCCAAAGCTACTCAAAGTATTTTTTTCATTAGGTACAGTTTATGGTGATTATTATATCTAAAACACATAAAAATATGAACATCAGTAGATATTTTTATATAATAATGTTATAAATCATAAAGAGTTACTATTATGTCATAATTACACATGATTTCTATATTGCTTATGTGTTTTAATAAACTATTTTACACTCTTTATTTATATGGGCCTCCTTATATAGCACATGACATGGGATGGAAGTGGGTGTGGATTTTCATTCATCAATATACATCTAAAAAAATGAAAATATGTTGTTTCATATCACATAAAATGTCTACTATACATTTAAAATATATACCATGTTATTCTCAACTGAAGCATATCCCATCCTTGATTTATTGTAAGTGTGCATGGGTTTTGATGTACATTGCTTATTTTCAACACTAATTTATTTTTTCATAAATTAATTTTTTTCATTAAACTAGAAAAAAATAAGTATTTTCTAATGAAATATTATTTTTTAAAATACACTGGAAATGATAATTTATCCTGGTTAATAATGAAATATTTTCATTTTCTTGGTTTATATTGTGTGCATACGTAACTGGTGAGTAGGGGATTATTTTCCCATTAGCATATTTGTGGTGATACTTTGTAAAAAGTGTCTATAAACCTATATTATCCTTTCCATAGACTATTAAGACATTTTTATTATAAAAATCATTTAAAATAAATGAATATTACAAGGGATAATTTAAAGTGAATATATGTTTTATTATATAATTTTTTTTATAAATTATAAAAAGTATATCATAGTATTACCTTTATATCATCCCATATGGTTGTATTTAATGCATAAATGACATTGTACCATGTATCTATATCAATTGGAAAAAACATTATCATTGTGAGGATAATGTAACTAATGAACATTTATTTGTTAGGGTCAACAGGTTGGTCGTGTTGATTCTAGAAAACCTCAAATTTTTTACCTCTTTCTTCTTTACATGATAATTTTAGTAAATATAGTGATCACACACTTTTCTTTTCTTTTTCATCAATATGTTATTAATCCGCAAGTAATTATGTAGTTTCAGCATCGATGTTAAGTTATTCCCTAATATTGGTAACATAATCATGTAAAGAAGTCATTATTTTCATTAGTTGTTAAACATTTAATTTAGATTTCATAAGTCTAGTATAGAACACATAATATTATAAGAAAATTCATAGTATAATAAAAAATACTTTAACTTTATCATTGAAATCCCTCTTTTTTCTATAAATGTTGATGGGATTTGGATTCTCTACCAAGAATTAAAATCCCCTCTTTATTGTTCCCTCTAACATACAATACCTTGTCTATATTGGGACCACTATGAAATGATTTTAATTTTGCAATGAAAAGGTCATCCTTAATTAAATTCTCCTCTTACCCTGTAGTTGTTTTAGTCACCAAAATGATAATTGACCATTTCATGTTTTCTATATATAAGACATAAAATACCTGCACTAAATGTGATGTTATTAAGACTGGATCATCCTCAAATCCTTCTATACAAAAAGTCACCATCACAAAGCCCAATTCATTGAATTTTACTGCACTTTTATTGGAAACCCATTTGAAATGGAAACCCACACATGAAATGTTATATAATATAACATTCATATCAACTCAATGATGCCAAAATATGACATGTTTTTATAAATTATATTTATATCCTTGGAATAAAATACATGCATTGCTACTATAACAAGTGTAACTACACAGTTTTTCATTCTACTATATTCATCATGTCCCTTTGTATAGAATGTCTAACCGTTAATTACAAAACCAGTGTAAGATATAACATTTAAATTTGGTCCTCTGGCTATCCATGAAAGTTTTTAGTGATTGAATTTTAATTTTCAGATAACTAAATATAAATATAATCTCAAAACCATCCTATAAACAAATTATTATGTGTATTTGATATCGATCCTTTAGTCCTTATTGAATTCAAATGTCTAGGAATTAATTTGTGGGATTCAACACATGGAGAAACCTTTTCACTAATCTATAAAATGTAAAGGTAAGAATCCTCCTACTCTTTGATGGTAATTGAGATAGAATATATATATATATATAGCAGAAAAAATAAATAAATAAGAAAGGACATATACAAAATATTTGAATTTAAAAAAATAAAAAACTATGAAATATCAAACATTGAAAAATCCCCAATAGATTATAAAAAATATTCAAATTTAAAATATATTATATCCCAAATTGAAATAAAAAATATAAATTAAAATAAAAGGTAACATATATAAAGATGAAAAATAAAAAAATAACAGAGAAACAATTATTTATATTTATAAAAAATTATAGTAAATTTAAGACCACAACATTTTCCATTGAGAATAGTAAAAAAACGTTTCCTTAATGATACTACTTCACAACAATAAAATAATAAAATCATTATATATAATTGGTAGAAATTAATTAAAATTAAATTGTCTAATTTGTAACCTAAAAGGCATTCTAATATTGAATGTGGGACTTTCCCCTCGTGAGGAATGTGTGTGAATGCCACACATAATAAGAAAAAACAATTCCAAGTTGTTATTGTTGTCATTTTCACAATATTGGTTTGCTTTCTTAGTAAAACGAAATTAAGATAATGGTAGATTATTATTATCTAGAAGTACCTAAGTTTTAATGGAATTTTAATAATGTTGGAAACACAATTAAAACTTCATATTTTTTCATGAAATCATTACATTCGGCAATCCACACATGAAGTATCCGGTAATATAAAGAATTATAATTTAGGGTTTAATTTTAAGGACATGACACCCTGAAATAAAATGAACCCTGACTAGTTAGGCCTTGGTTTTTGGAAGGTTTATCTATATGATAATTAAACTATTATTCATTGTAGATAAAAGAAAACTAAAATAATTCCATGGGAAGAAAATTATATAGTAGATGGTGTGTTTGGCATGGGGGTGGGGAGTATGAGGCATTGTGGATCAGTATGTCTCAAGCCTCTTCGAGTTTCATGGATTGAACAACAAACCCAAACCCTTCAAAAAATTTAAAAAAAAATAAAACAATGTAAGATCGACCAAAAAGGAGAAGAATGAATCACATAACTTGGGTTTTAAGAGTGTTGATTCATTCGATAAGTTTGAGGAGTGGCAGTGAAGGTTCAGTTCCATAAGAGCATGAACAATATGAGTTATGAGGTTCTCTTTTAGGGTTCTATCTAAAAGAACAAAATGGTTTAACGAGAACTTTCAAAAAACCACTAATAAATATAGGTTTTATCAGCTCTAAAATATAAAGTTGTGATAAAACCTATTGTTATTAGTGTTAACTATTAGTGTTGATAAAACATATATTTATCACCACTCAGAGATATCACTGATAAAGATAGGTTTTATCAGTGCTTTCTATTTTAGTGATGATAAAACCTATCTTTATCTGTGCTTTCTAAAAATCATGGATAAAAACTATAAAAAATAAAATAAAAATATGAAATGAATATATATTAAAATGAATAAATTATAAAAAAAGTAAAAAATAATCAAATTATTAATGAAAAAATAATATTAAATATATTAATGTTATAAAAGAATGGAATTTAATATCTAAAAATGAATTGACTTCAAGCATATTAAAATAAAATTTGAATAAGTATTATTATTTATAAAAATTATTAAAAAAATAAAAATAAAGATGAATTCATATTAAATATGTAAATTAAAACCATATTAAAAACATTAAATGTTAATGAATAAATATGTATAAAAAATATTTAAAAATAATAAATTACAAAAATATTAAATGAATAAATATTAAAAATAAATAAATTCAAAATAAAAGTAAAAAAAATTAACATTGTCAGTTAATAAATAACATGAGAAAATATTAAATGAATGAATGTTAAAAAAGTTGAAATTTAATAATTAAGAAAAACCAATTGACTCTAAAAATATTAAAAAAAAGAATAAGTGTTAATAATTATATAGATTATTAGAAAATTTGAAAATGAATATATATTAAAATGGAAATGAGTACATATTAATTATATAAGTTACAACCATATTAAAAACATAAAATTCTAATTAATAAACATGTATAAATAAATATTATAAATGGATAAAATTATAAAAATATGAAACCAAAAATTGAAAATGAATAAATTAGAAAAATACTGAAAATAATTAATGTTATCAACGAATAAATAATATTAATAAAGAGAAATTTTAGAAATTATTAAAAAGTAATATGTAGTTTATATTGAATAAAAATATATAAATTTAATAAAATTTACCAATTTAAAACTTAATATATATTAAATATATCATGTCAATAAATAAAATTATATAATAAATATTAAAAATTGAAAACCATACAGAAATATTTTGTGTGTGTGTCTATGTTTCAATATTAAATTGAATTAATTACATATATGTGTGTGTAAAATTAATTTAACACAAGTTTGATATATGTTAAATTGTAGAAATGAAGGACATTTTATTAAATGTCCATTACTCGATACAAATTAGTCAATACTTCTAATTATTATTAATTTGTAATTATAAACATTTTTTTTAACTAAATACATGACTTATTTAATGTAAATATATATTTTGTATTATATAAATCATATTTAAGGAAATTTTATATATATTGGTATATATATATATCAATATGTTTCAATATTTAAAATATTAAATATAATAATGAATGATTATGTATAAAGAACATGAAAAATGAATAAATTTAAAAAATATTAAATGAATAAATATTTAAATTGAATATCTTATGAAAAAAGTAAAAAAAAAGTTATTAGTGATAATGATGAAAAAATATTTAATAAATTAATGTTAAAAATGGGTGAAATTTAATTAAATGATGAATAGATTGATATATAAAAAATGATTTAATTTTTTTAACCATATAAATTTTATAAAGAGAAAAATGAATACACATATTAATTATTTAAATTACCACTTTATCAAAAAAAACATATTAAACGTTAATCAATGAATATAAATAAATATTTAAAATGAATAAAATTATGAGAAATTAAAAAAATAAAATATATAAATGAATATATATATATATATATATATTAAAAAGTTATAAATAGTATATATTAGATATTAATATAAAAAATCATAAAATTAAATAATTAAAATCAATATATATTAAATATTAAATATTAATAAATAAAAATCTAAAACTTTAATATTACCAATGTATTATTTTTGTATATGGTTGTCACTATAAAATTAAATTGATTTCATATATGTGCATGTGAAATTATTGTATGATGTATTAAGTGTAACATATTTTTTCATGTTTTTAATTAATAATTAAATATTTATTATTTAATATATATTCCAAATTGAAAGAAAAAATAACATTGATAAAAAAATATGTTAGTAAATGTCTATTCATATTAATAGTTAATATTTCTAATTAAAATTATTTTTTAATTAAAATATAAGTTATTTTTCGCTCAATATATGACATATAAATGTGCTTCAAAATACATTAATTAGTATTATATAAATTATATTTTATAAAATTATATATATATATATCAATATATATTTCTAAATAAAATAATATTTTCAATAATATAATTTTTTTAATATATATTCCATTATTAATTAAATTTTTTATATATCAAGTGTAAATGTATATTGTCATATATAAATCTTATTTAGTAAAATATATTATATTTTTGTCAATATAAGTATATTTAAATATAAACATATGATTTTTAATGATATATATTTTGTTGTAAATATAACTTCTTTCAGTGTTTTTTGCACTGATAAAGATCACCCTTTATTAGTGTTAAAAAAATTGATAAAAGCCTTTATTTATCTATGCTAATAAAAGTGCTGATAAAGGATACCTTTATCAGCCCTTTTTTAGTACTCGTAAAGGGTTCATTTATTAGCACTTTTTAATTAGTGCTAATAAAGTCTAGTGTTATTTATCATGGGTTTTGGGGTATCATGGTAATAAACAACACTAAGAATAGTAGATTTTGGCAAAGCATGAGCTAGAGCTTCTTGGGGAGAGAAAGTCAAAGGAAATAATATTGAGAGATACTCTCAATCGTCATAGATGAATATATACCTTTCCCATAGTTTTACTCTTATGTATCTATAATATGTTGTGTTTATGTAATATTCTTTCATTTTTATATATGATTTTTGGGTAATTCCTTGAGGGGGTTATTATTTTCATTTTGTAATTCATTCATGTTATTAATTTATTCCTTCAAAACTAAAATCTATTCTTATTAAACATTTTTATCCAACTCATTTCATGATTTTTTTTGAGATATCAACTAATGAAAATCATGATTTAGACTATTTTTAAATCATATACCCATTCCAATATATCAACAGATTGACCAGTTGAAATTGGAGAGAGAAAAAAATTCATGGGTAAAAATTAGTGTATTTTATGAATGAATCTACATCACTTTATTTTTTAACAATTATATGAAATCACTTCTTGAGATAGATTGGTTTTAAGTTTATTAGTAGTTATAATTCTAAATAGATATTATAAGAACATCAATTTTAACATTTTATAGTTAATATGAACCCATTTTCAAGAGCATCGTTTTATCGACATGCCACTTCTATCAGATTTCCATTTGTTATCTTTTTAGTGTGTCTCGTACTCAAAAAAATCTTTTTCAAATTACAAAAAAAAAATTACACATCTCTAATTTTTTCCCATTTATTCTACTCATACTCTTCTCTCACACAACAATTTCACAATGTTTTCAATATTTTAGTGAAAAATAAATCTCTTGTAATAATGACCTTTCTTCCCTTGGGTTCGACCCTTCACTACTATGCTAGTGTAGGATTATAAATTTATATTTTTGTAGTTTTGATGAACTCCAACCAAATCATAATTTTATTTCCTTATTTTTGATAATATTTATTCAATAAAGTGAACATTATAAATAACAATATTTTTTTCAAAATTAACCATTTTAAGCATTACTTATCATTTTATGTATTTGATAATGTTTGTGAATTTTGTATATTGATTTGTTATTTTGAGTTAATTAATCATTTTTATTCATCTATGGATTCAATTTAGTTACATTTTTTCTTTTAATATTTCAAAAACAACTTTTTTTCATTTTTAGAAGTATATTTTAAAATTTCAATCAAATATAAATTTCATGATCATATTTAAACTGATAATATTTTCATTTAAATATCTTTAGAAATTAACTCCTAAGGTTGGTTGAATTGTGTGTATTAAACTAATAGAAAACTCTAATTTTTTTATGCTATTTATTATTGATCTCACTCATATATCAGTTGTGTCTAATAATACTAAGCTATTAAATTATGTTTGTGTGTTCACCATGGATAAAAATATAAGGTTGGAAGAACAATTGAATGAAAAATAATTTTGGTTATAACCCTTTACAAATTTTCTAATTTTAAGATCTTGTTCAAAACCAGAAACAAAAATTATAAACCATATTTTCATTTTGAGAGATCAATCATGAATATTTACCTGATAGAATCCATGCGGAATTACATTTTTTTAAACACCACTTTATTGTAATTACAATTATTTATTTTTTTGATGAATTCATTATCACGAAGTATGTTTAATTTACTTCTTGAGGATAATAAATAGATTAAGTGTGGTGAAATTTTATGTGGATTGATTTTGATACATTTTTTCATATCTTTTTCATTAAATTTTGGTTGCTTTAGTATTAAATTGTTCTTTAATTTTATTTTTTATTAAATTCTAATCATTTTATGTGGAAAATATAATTATTTATATATTTATTTAAAATTGTAATTTTTTTTCTTAATTACTGAAGGTTCTATCATTTAATATTCATTTTTCTTTCAGAATTTTTTTGAGAAATTATTAAAATAAACATTTCATTTTGAGTTGTTTTTAATGGTTTTGGATTTTTTTTAATATTTCCAATGTTCTATGTTTATATTTTAAATATTATTTGATGAAGAGCATTTAAATTTCAAATGTTGAAGTTTTTAAATTCATTGTTTATTATATTTCATAATTTTATGTCATGTATTGAATCAAAAAATTATCACATATATTTTATTTCTATTGTAAAAATATATATGGAAGATACTCTTTTTTTTGAAGAGTAATAAAGGAGGTAGAAATATTAAAATGGGAAAAAAATTAAGACATTTTTCAATCAAATAATTCTATTCACCCAACATTTAAGACTTTTCCATAAAAAAGAAGACGTTTCCCAACCATGTATTGTTTTCCCATTTTATAAGAATTCCCATGTTTCATATGAATTTTTTTAATTCTCAATTCATTTTCTATTTCCTAAGAAATTTTACATTTCATAAGACATTTTCTATTTCATAAGACTTCTTCTATGTTAGATTTTTTAACCTTTTCTTAAGATTTAGACATTTCTAAAAAGTAAAAATCAGTTGAGTGAAAATATTTTGTCTAATGGAACTTATTCACTTGATATGTAAGAAGATGAAGGGTTGGTTTTCAATGGATATTTAAATTGATAGATCATTGATTAAGTATAAATTAATTCAAGTCAAATGTATCTAAAGGCTAGCCAAAGTTTCATAAGGAGCTAATCACATCGAACATAGCAGGTTAATGCTTAATGAAACCATATTCCATAAGGATTTATGAGTGATTGAGGATTTAAAGTTGGAGAAGAACAAACACCAATGAATTTATTGAAGAATGAATTAAGGTAAATGATTTAGCTCTACCTGAATCAGTACTGGCCATATCTGATGTATTTAAGCTTATTTTATTAGTATGGTTTAAATACTTATAGATATCAATTCATCAAATAGTTATGAGGATGATTTCAAGTTAAGTCACACTAAAATAGGATTCATTTTTACTGAGCTCAGGGGTGTTTATGAGAGTTTGATGATGATGGGTGATAAACTAGGGAAAGAAGAGTGGGGATAAAAAATATTTTTTCAATGATTTATTTGATTTTTAGGTAATAAAACTGGGAAACTGGTTATGAATTTTTGTTAATACCAAAGTTACATCATTGTTCCATACATTTGTTCAAATTTTTTCTTTATCGAACCAAGTTTTTTCAAAACTATCCTATTAGATCCATTGGATCAAATGAGTAATCTCAGAGGTTTGGTGGGGTGAATTGGTGTTGGAAATTCCTTTTACTATTTCTTCTTGTTCCTCAAATAAAACTCTTAAGATGGTTAGATCACATCTCTCTCCCAAGATTATTATACTCTCAAACTTCCATGATAATGCTAAAAATAAATAGAAAAAGGCATAAAATAATTTTTATAAGGTTTGACCTCATTATTTGAGCCTATTCCTTACTTTAATCTATTCTATTTTGGTTATATATTTCCCACTATAAGTCAATCCACCAACTTATAATGGGTACGGGGGAATATACCTCCACCTATAGTTTCAAAACATCCCACTACTACCATCTCAAAACATCCCACTAGTCATACTCAACATCCAACTGGTTATAATGAGTTATAAAAAATGAGAAAGATATCTTTAAGAAACCAATTACTTTATAAATTGAAGAATATTTTCTCCAAGATACTTTATAATATTCAAGACATATCAATCACTTATTGGAGTATCTGATGTTGACCTGCTTCTCTATTCTAAACTTTAAATCTCATTCAATGGATGCTTGATATCAAGTATATATAGATGATAATTTATAAACATTGTGAAACATACACTCTTCTTATTAATAATATTATTATCATATGCATACTACACTTTATTTTCTTAGTGTCTTATATTTTTTATCTTCTCAAACACATAATACGTTTCTTCAAGAAATCACTTTTCTTGTTTGAAAACTATTAAATCATCACATCCTTTTCATATACACAAATTGGTATATGATAATCTGTATAAAGTATTGAAAAATATTGTTTCATGAGTATTTCAATTTTTTAGATTCCTTGATCTTCCCTCTCATGGCTCATTAGAGACAGTCATGTGGGTCTGATTCCCCACAATCTCATAAAAATAGAAAAAATTCCCTTATATTATTCCTTAGACTCATAGTAGTATCAATATCCATAAAATCTCAGCAAAATGTTTTTGTGCCCATAAAAAGTACCCATCCATTGTTAACACTTCAGTTAGTCGGTTAAACACAATTTAAAATATCTTCACCCTTCATCGACGTGAAGTAGACAATTGAGGCATAATCATTATTAGAACATATCTTCGACATTCAAAACACTTATCTTGAATCAATGAAATATTTACAAGTGATTTTAGGTAGTAAAGTGTAATAAAACAATAATAGAATGATATTTCAGATTTAATACCAAAAACTTCTTCCCTGATAGATTCATATTCAGTTTATTTTATTTTCATTCAGTTGGTCTCATCACATATTAGGTTATTCATCATGTGCGTGTCATGGGTTTTTAGTATTTCATGAATCAAATTCAAAATAGGATGTTTTAAACACCAAGGAATGGACTGAGAATTTTTTTATTTAATTTCGTTAGAATGTTATGTTTTTGGAAACTTGATTTTTGACCTAATAGAAAATTAAAATTTTCTTGTGTTTGAATGTTTCACACTGGGAATTTAAAGGCTTACATTGAGTGAATACTTTCAATAAAAGTCTTAATTTAACTCAAATATATACATTCGGAACATAAAAATATTAAGCTCAAATAATTATATTAAATGGTAAATGATTATGCTTAGACATAAATAATTATGATTTTTAATTTCTTACATTTGAAAAATTCTTACAATTGAATATAATGCTAGAGAATTCATACTTATAATTCCAAATTCTTGTATCCAATGCCTTTTCAATTTTTCTTTCCTTAACCCAAATTCATATGATGAGTGAATTCATATGATAAAAAATTTTGTTGGGATATAAAGTCTAACACTGTGGAAATTGTCAAATCTCATAAATTATTTAGTATCTATATATTTTATAAATAATTCAAAACATCTCCAAATCATCACTAGCTATCACAAAAATATTCCAATCGCTTTAAAAATAATCTAGAAACTTTTTATGATACTCAAAATCTATAGGAAAATTTTAAAAAATGTTACAAATTCATCAACAAATCTACGTCAACTTCAATATACCCATTTTTAGTTTTTTGGAAACCATTAAAAGCTTCATAATATACTGAAATTTGTTTCTGACCTCATCAAATCTCATGAGAATCATTAAATCAAAAAAAAAATTTGATTGAGAACTACCTCGCATCACATTATAGGATAAAGTACTATTTTTTATATAATTTCATCCCTCAATTAAAATAATTTATAGTTACTTAAATGGAATCCCCCTCAATTTATGAAACCCCACTCAATTTATTCTTATATTCCTCACTTCTAAAAATATCCTCCGTATAACAATATTCATATCTTTGAATAACTAAGTAGTGGTCACCCTCCATTCTATATTTATGTTAATATTTCTCCCCATTTTTCAAAAAACCCCAAATTTATGTGGAGGGGTATTCTATGAAATACCTTTTGGTGAAAGGAGAAGGATAAATATTAAGATTTTACCCCAAGTCATGGAATTTATCCATTAACAATTATTTTGTTAAAAATATTGAAACTTGGTTCTTGGAAATAATAAACTCAAGTTTTACATCACCATTATTTCATTTTATTTGATTAGATTATACATATGAATGAATTTATTAGTTATTGAGTGTTGAATTGGAATATTAGAAAGATATATAACATTTTTATTATAATGGAAAATTCATAGTGGTATGTAAAATTCAAATCTCAAATCAACTATAAGAACCTACATTTAAAAAATATTTTTACATACCTCTATGTAAACAATTTACTCCACTTCATCGGTGATTAATTCCACTAAACACTACTTCTTTCTATTCAATTCCATAAAACTACCAGCAAGAAAAAATGTTTCACCAGAGATAGATTTCCCATCAACACCATCATCAGCACAATCAGTACAAGTAAAACATTTTATGGTCAAGTTTGAACTGGATCTTCATAGAAAGATAGAACTTATTGTATTGTTGTTTTATCTAAGTATTATCTTAATTAATATCAAATGGGACTCTTTGGGATCACTCTAATATCCAGAACACAATGTCAAGGAAAACAAAATGCTAGGTTCGAAAGTTGTTAGGTAGATAAGAATACCAATTAATTTTTGATAGTATCTTTTATAAATAATTGTACAAGCCTTATAATTAGTTAGTTTGGTCACAAAAACCATAGGATTAAATATTAATTTACATTATTTCATTACAAACTACTTTGATAATTACATTGGGTACTTTTCTAGAGATAAAAAAATATTCTCAACTCCTTGTATGACTTGTAACACCTGAATGTATGATGTATCACCCAACATAGAAATTTAAAAATGTGTCTTTATTCTCTCTGAAATTTACTCACATAGATACTCTTTTGAGCCTAAAAAATATCATAATATATATATATTATGAAAATAAGAGTACCTATGGAAAACACCTTCACAAATAGATTACTGTTAATTTTTCCCTTTGGAGAATTCATTCCTCTCAAGAAGTCATCAATCTTTTCATACAATCTCGTGGGACTAATTTAACCTATATAAACCCTTATTTATCTTTCAATGTAAGCTCATATATTAATTAAAGAAAAATACTATAGGGTTTTTAATGAACACCTCTCAATCTAACTCACCATTAAGAAAGGTAATTTTACATTCATTTAATAGATCTAGAATCTTTTGTGTGCTACCATAGAAAAAACATATTGATCATTTCAATATGTTATACAAGAGAAATATTTTCTTCAAATTCAACCCCTTTTATATGAGAGTAACATTTACACTTCATTTGTTCTTTATTTTTGATGACTTCACCCCTCACATTTATCTTATTACAAAAAACCCACATGGTTTCAATGAAATTCTTATTGTTGGGTCTTGGTACCACCTCCAATGTATATATTTTACCTATTTTATCAAAATATCTGCTCATTGTTGCAATCTAGTCATCATTCTAAATTTATTAAACAATAGTATGAGGCTCAACATGTCAAATAAGCAAGGTTTAGTTTTCTAACCTCAGCATTATTTTTTTAGGGAAAAGTGAATATTACTGGATAATAATATTCTTTGATTCAACATATTTCCTTAGTATATGATTCTTCTCTCCCTGATTATTAGATATTTCTTTTCCCTAGTAACATTTGAATTAATATCATTCTCAATGTTTTGATTTATAGATTTATCACCAATATTTTTTCTCATAATTCTGTAAGTAACCTACCCAAATAGATTCACCATTATACTCATTAAGTATATATGTTTTTTTTTACTAATTTTTAATTATTTAAACATTTAATCATTCAGCCACATTATTTTTTGTTTTCCCTAAAAATTTTAACCAGAGACATTTGAAAGATACCCCCAATGGATCATTATTTATCTTTTTCTTCAAATTTACCTAGATTTTTTCTTAATCATCATGTAACAAGGAATTATAAATAATTTGAAGTATTTTTTAATTTTTGTTGTTGTGAAACATCTCATATATAGTCTTATGAGTTTCATTTCTTAACAATCACCTATTTTGGATATTTACATTAGTTATCACAACTTCTCTCAAAAAAACATTGGAAGGTTGTGGTTGGAAATCATTGTTTGGGACATTTCTACAATAGTATTATTTTTTCTCTCAGTCACATCATTATATTGAGGAGTCTATTTTATTATATATTGATGTTTTATTCCATGATTTTCTAATTATATCTCAAAAGAATTGCTTGGTTATTCACTTAAATTGTATGACCTTATTCTTTTTTTGTAAACACCGGTCTCTTTTTTGACTTGTATTAAAAAAACCTTGAATGTTTTTATATGATATAAATTATATTTAATGAAGAGGAAATTTTTGAATTGGGTGTAATAATTTATGAATATAATTATATAGATTTAACTCTTTGTTGAATTTTTTCTCATAGGACCACATGCATCTTGATATATCTATTCCAAAGGTCTAATAGATTGCATGTCCATCTTCATGTGTGTATTTTGAGTCATATTCCCCATTTGAAATGCCTCAAAAATAGTCACTCTTTCTATATTGATTTTTTTAATGTATCTAACTAGTTAATTATTAGATATATTTATCATATTTATTTTTCCAAGGTTTCGAAGTCTCCTATTCCATAGATAATTTTCTTTTTTTGAAATCCTGTAACATGATTTGTATATGTCACTAATCTAAAACAAGTTTCCACTTTCTCTTACATCTCTCACAAAAAAATTCAATATTTGGAATTCATGAAATCACATTAGTTTATTTAAAGAAAATTCATTCCCCTCATAAAATAGTATGTTAAAACTTATAAATTTGTGTTTTGACCCTTCCAAAATGAAGACTTCTTTTTTACTTGTGTCCTTTTGACTCAATATCAACATTTTCAATACATTTTATATTTATTGAACAAAAATTTACAAAGGCAACTGCTCCTCCTTCACATTCCTCAATGTTATTAAAAAATTTTGTGCCTCCTATAATAAGTAAATAGAATCCACTATAAAGTATTCAAGGTCTTGATTTCATTCTTTCCATCAAGGAAACCTCTACAAATAATGAAATTTTATATTGATTTTTATTTAAAATAATTTTCCATTTTATTAGTCAGAAAATTTCTAAAAAAATTTTTTCATACACTCTTTAGCATAATTCCATAGAATATCACATATATCAAACATTTATTTCAAAATTTTAGACTTCATCTGGGTAGATAGATTTGAATTTACATTGTTTATTAGTTTTTTCTATGGGGACTAAATTCTTTTTATCCTAGAGTTCCTTCCCATTTATCTATGACTTACCCCAAATAGAGACATATTTTTTCTGAATGTGCAGGCCTTGGGACCAAAAATCCTAAAACAACTACAATATCCATTAAATCTAAACATCTTATTAAAACTCTATTTATGTTTTGAAAACAATATTTCATAATTCTATATTTGTTTTCCAAATATAACTCAATATTTCTTGTTTTTCAGGGGAAATAATTTTCTTTGTATTATCCTTTATTCCATGGATATATGAGAGTATTTATCATAATATATTCTAAAATAATATTTTGTATATTTTGAATTTTAACATATATGGATAGGAAAAACTGATTCAACTTTTAGAGTAGTTTCATGTACAAATTTAACTCGAGATGATCTGTTGGGTATTTCAGCTATTAAAAGAGTCTGAAACATGACATAAACATATTTAATAAAGTATAACTAGATTATTTTTAGATCACTTTCATTTTAAAAAATCTTTTATTCCTTATTACTGAGTTCCTCTTCCCTGGAGAAAAGTTTTATTGAACAATATTTTAGAATCATTACATTATCAATGACTTTTAACATTAAATTATTAAGTTCCTCAATGATTATAGATTATTTCCTTAGAAACAAATTTTCAACCTTATTACTATATTAATTTTTCATATATTTTTCTTCCCTATTGAGCTTTATGTTATTATGAAGTAATGATTCCATCTTAGATATGATCATGTGCTCCATATATGTTTTATCACCACCTTCCTCTTTACAGCATGATAAATTTTATTCCTTCTATACATGCTCCATAAATTTTGTGAACATTCCATTATATTCATCATTATACTGAATTAAATATTAAATGGATTCATCTTCTTACATTCATATTAATCTGTTTCTTTTTCTTCTTGAAAACCTCTCATTAATATCACTAGATTTATTTTTAGACTTGGTTTTATTTCACCAATTCAGCCTCTTGGGATTTCAATTATTTTTATTGTCCTCATGTACAAGATTACTTTTATTTGGATAATTTATTGTGAAATATCTAATTATACTATAGTTGAATAATTTTAGGGGCACTTTGCCCTTGTACTTTACTTTCCATTTTTTAAATGTATTAGATATAAGAAACATGCTTCTATTTACATATTCATCTGGATCATCATCACCATCGGATTTATTATAATGTTAAATATCTTATTCATTTAGATTTTAATTTCTCATAGATTTAATGGTCATCTCATATTTAAAATTATTCTAAAAATAAGGCATATTTATCATTTCATAGTAAATGGGGATATTGTTAAACTCATTAAGGGTGTGTCATTCCCTATCTTATAGAGTAGAAATTTTAGGATCAAAACGTTCTGGGAAATTTATCATGAGTTTCTTCACAATGAAATAATCATCTGGATTTTTATTGAATCTTATAATGTTACTTACAATTTCATTGACTATAATAATGTAATAATATTTTGATTCCACTTAATACATCATTATATCTTAAAAAAGTATTCTTTATATATGTATTGTTTCCTCTTTAACATTTAAATTCTATTTATATCTACTTTATAAATTGTCCCATACTTCCTTGGACATTTTTATAAACAACACCTTGATGAAAAATTTCTAATAAAGAGACATAAGAATAATATTTCTTACTTTTCCATTGAATTCAAGATTTATCTTGTAAATGAAGTTTATATGATCACCTCTTTGAATAGGTGAGAAAATGGTTGTACCTGTACAAATAACTTCAAGACCAAGTGACAAAAAAGGTAGTATCCTATATTTTCATACCATATAATTTTTTTCCATCAATAGTTGGAACTAATTATCTCCTTAAAAAGTTTATAGTATCAATAATTAAAATCAATGAGATGGTTATAAAATAGGTAAACTTTTACTCTGATACCACTTGTTAGAGCTAGTGGACTTTATGACTAAATTGGCGGTGAATTAGTATAGTCTTTTATTTTTTACGTTTTCTTCTTATTCTTGAAATAAACCTATTAATATTGTTAGATCATGACTCCATCATAAGAATATTAGGCTCATAGGCATGCATGATTGTAATATCCTGGATCCGGGTGCCACACAATGGGTGCCCTAAACCCGGTTGGTCACATGACCTAAAGTGCATTTCCCCAAACACCAGAGGCTGCCGACTAATAGTGAGGGCCAAGGACTGATAGTGGGGAAACTATACCATCATTTTTCAAGTGTAGCGTAGCGGAAATAGATATAAAAACATTCAACAGCGAAAGCAGTAAAAAATATACAATTGAAATAAAAGAGAACCAACAGTCATATATATAATGATGATGAAATATGTCTCTAAGTCTAGGAAAGCAACCAGAACATGATACACTGTAATCAGAACAATACAATAAATGGGACAAATACAAAAAAGTAGAATAAAGCAGCGCAGCAAGAACTCGGCAGCATCACAAGCCTAAGCTCGGTCCCATGCTCTCCTACTCCTCTCCAACAATCAAGTACATGTATAGGGACCCTTTCCCTTATCCACACCTACAACAATATAATCTGTTTGGGCCCAAGACAAGACCCAAACACAGTGTGAGAAATAAATCCTATTAGGCAACCACCAAAGGCCCGTGCCTAACTAACAGTGAATTTTTGCAACAGTAGTGTGCAATAATAAAATGCACCAAACTAGGAAGTACTCAAAAGTAACTATCTCTACCAGTTACATTACCACTTTATTAATCATTTATTAATTCCAAGCTTGTGCTTTAGCTTGGCAGTACAACATAGTAAATCACCACAGTGAATATACAAA
The DNA here is from genome assembly GCA_963277665.1 of Viscum album. Lineage (NCBI taxonomy): Eukaryota > Viridiplantae > Streptophyta > Magnoliopsida > Santalales > Viscaceae > Viscum > Viscum album. Next base: position 1,175,293,682 of record OY728135.1, read on the forward strand.
GTAAACTTTGTCCGCAGACATGCAAATCCTTACCCTCAGGTAATTAGAATTGAAACTCACATGTGACTTCCCACATAAATAACGAATATAGCCCGTAGGCATATGAGGTGTCGCTCACAATCATAGAATATATTTCCCACAGGCATGAGAAAAGTTTCTTGAAGGATGAAAGAAACACTGCCCTCATGCTAAAAGAAACATTGCCCTCAGGCTAAGCAAGTAACCGGGCTGATCCCAACATATAAGCAAGAAATTTATATACAATTACTCTCAAGGAAATTCAAATCATGCTAAAAAATCATGGTATACCCTCAGGTAACCTGGACAAATGGATAAACAAGGGAACGCACCCATGGGGTGGCCCTGGATCCAAGCAATGATCCCAAACAGCAGTTGTATATAATCTTTAAATCACCTATTCAATTCTGGGTATTTAATTAAGCAAGGCCTCATCCATACGACACCCCAAATATGGGCGCGTAGCACAACGGTACACAAAACACATCATGACAGTTGGATTTAAACATCAGACCACCTACCTCGATCGTCTCTAATTGGTATACATGAACGACACCTCCCAGATCATCCAAGAATAATGTAGATCTAGGATAAACGTTCACTCATTCAAACTCAAATAACTTTCCCTAGAGAAAGAATTGGTAAGAAAGGATCTAAGAGAAGGAAGAGCTTACCTGTGCGGTTGAAAGGAGATTGACGGCGTAGGAATTAGGTTCCCGGTGTGCGGTTAAGAGATCTTCCAAGCTCCAGCCTCCTCTCCTGATCTCCTCCAGAGTTCTAAGCTTCCTCTGTCAATAGAGGAGGCTACTGCCCATTTTAAGCAAAAAAAACTACATGGCATGTACTCTCAAGTACACTGTGTGTACTTTTCATTTTTAACTGTTCCTCTGGCAGCTACTTTTCACCATGCGTACTGTTCATCTATCGACGTGGGTACACAGTGTGTACTTATGAATACATGGCATGTACTGTCGCTCAGCTAGCAGCTACTTCCACCGCCTTACTGTTCACCTGCCGACTGATTACACGGCATGTAAATACTAAGTACACGGCATGTAGTCATTTTTTACACCCTTCATCATCAACAGTCCTACACGCCCTATGTATTATTCCCACATGGCCAAAGTACATGGTGTGTGGAAAAGTACACAGCGTGTACCCACAAAATTTGGGATTTTTCCCCATTATCCTTATTTTCTCAAAAATACTTAAGGAAAAGGGAAAATAAGAGACTCGTACCTCAAGGATAAGAACCGGGTTCTTACAAACTTCCCCCATTAAATCAATTTGTCCCCGAATTTCCCTTCCAAGGGTGGTGAAGATAAATCTCAGAACAACTTTAGCCACTGAGCATATACGTTGGTCTCCCGCTTCAAGGTTTCATCCTGCACTCGGCCATGCTGCCATAGCACCTGTACGAGAGGAACTGACCGGCCTCGGAGAACCTTCATGCTCATATCAACAATACGAATCAGATTCTCCTCAATGGATGCATCAACCTGAAGCTCAACCTCCTCATGTAACACCCCAAGATTTTATAGTACATTATTTCTTCAAAGTAACTCAATAACATGTATTACACGCAACACTGAGTTCAAGCCCACCACGACTTACCAAACTAGCCGTTCAAAAGCGGTTATGAATAGTATTAACTGAATTTTGAACTTTATATAATCCTTATAATTTTAGAGTCTATATTATGAGTTTCTTAGGCATAATGTAAGAACAAATTCATTTTTTAAGATGAAAGAAGTATTTTTTTAAAAATGCAATTTTACCGCCTTTTAAGGGAGAACTTTTTAAATCCAATATTTGAAACTTTTATATATTCAATTTTACAAAATAAAATTCTTATTTAGAATCAAGACATAAGAATTTAGTTTCAATAAATTTTTTGTGTTTTTCTGATAACTTTCATATTTGGTTGAATCGTGAAAAATACTATATTTTAACTGAAAAAAACTTTTTTAATCAAAATAATGTGTAGTGTTAAATTATACATTTTAATGGTTTTTAAGTATAAATATATTATATTTTTACCATTTAATCCAATGTTATTCATTGTAAATAATTTCACTTTGAAATTGAATATAAACAAGTATCAATCTTTTGTTATTTATTATTTCTTAAAAAAACTCTTTTTGGTTTTGACAACGGAATTAACTTTAAATGAAAATTCTATGTTTTGAAATTGGTAAAATAGAATTAATTTTTGAATTCGGAATATCAAAATTAGCTTAAGGTGATATTTTGGTATTTTTCTGAAAACATTCAGTTTTTGAAGAATAGTGAAAATACTAAATTTTAATTAAAAAACAACTTTTTTAATAAAAATAATTTATTGGGCTAAATTATACTATTGAGTGGTTTTAAAGTATGATTAGATTATATTTTTACCATTTAATCCAATTTTGTTCATTGTACGTAATTTCACATTTAAATTGGACATAAACAAGTGTCGATCTTTTGGTAGTTATTATTTCATAAAAACACGCTTTTTTGTTTTGACAGCGGGAATTAATTTTAAATTAATTTCTACCACTTCTGTGTTTTGAATTTATAAAAACATATTCCATTTTTGGAATCAGGATTTCCAAATTGTTTAAATTGTTAACTTTTATTTTTAGACATTATGAATAATTACTTTGGTAAATATTTTATTTATCGTGGTTAAAGAGTAAATCAGGTAAATAAGGGTAACAAAATAATATAATAATAAACTAAAATTACCCTTAAACATGTCCTAACCCTATTGTATGATACATTTCCTACCATTTCCATCTTTGGGTCTATTTTGGGACCCCATGGAGCCACTTTTAAGTGATAATGACACTTTATATTAATTAGGTTAAAGTAAATACAAAAATGACATAAGCATATAACTTTTAGTAAAACAATTTTTACATAGGGTTATACATGTTATATCTTCGACTATAAATATTCATTATAAATATAAAAAGATTTAATACATAATGGTATTTTATTTATAATTTTTAGACATTGAATAATTAAATTTATTTATGACACAATGATGGTGCAGTATTTTCCTTATTAATGAAAGAATAAAATAAAGGATATTATAAATACTAAAATAAATATAATTTGAAAGTTTTGATGCCATAAACAAATTTTATATGTGACTATGAAATGTTAGGGTTGATTAAATATATTTATTTTAAATTAATAATTTTTTTAGAACTTTAAAAAAATCAATTATTAAATAATTTCAAAATTGACATAAATGAGTTTTTAAAACAAATACAATATTATTGGTTGATATAATATTCCTAAAAGTCTAAGGTTCGGAAAAACGGACTAAATAATATTATATTTGACATTAATTAACCTATTGGGGTTCGCTTGGAAGTTTATAGTATGTTTATTAACTATATAATATAAAAATACAAAGAGACGTGGTAAATGTCAAACTATTTAACTAAGAGTTAAATCTAAAATATAAGATTAATATGGTGACCCAAACCTGTATAAAACCTTTTTTTTTGAGTGGTGTTCAACCCATACCCACCTTATACTTTAAATAATCCACTTTTGAGCCATTAGAAACCGAAAATTAATTTATTATAAAATAATATTTATAGCTTTTCCTAAGGTGCCCCTCACCCCTCTTATAAAAGGGCACTCCCCCTTATCTCTAATTCAAACCTTAAAATCCATTTGGATCGAGAAACCTCTACCCAAATACCCTCTAAACTATCCTACCTTAATCTTAGAGGCCCTCCTTTAGTCATAAATCCAACCTAAGGATCCCTTTTGATTAAATCAAAAGGAAGAACCCGAAGAAGAGGTAAATATTTCATCACCTCTTTCAAGTTTCTTTCTTCTTCCACTTCCTTTTTCTTTATTGTTTCCATTATAAAATAATAACTCTAGTATATTCTATATAATGTGATTCTATTATAAATATGTTACAACAAAATTCATTAATCTATCCATCCTTTTAATGACATGTCACCATACGTGCGTATGTACGGCTTACTGTCTCCATGTCGTGGTGTAATTGTTATTCAATACATCATTATTTGGATGGGTATAATAATGATGTGTAATTGATGTAAATAATAAATATAACATGATAATGATTCTGTATATATGATATACCATCCAATTATATATTATTTTAATATCAAAATAATGATATTGTCGCTTGTGCGTACGTACGGATTACCATCTCAACGAACGCGATGAGATTCATTCCCCATCGTATCCATTAAAGACTAATTTTCATTTTATAATTAAATTTAATAATTAAATACTTGATATAATTCTGGATATTAATAATATACATCCCATCCATAACAAATATTACTCAAAAAACAAATAATATAAAGGAAAACAAATCCATTTACACCTGAAACAACGATAATACTAAGATATTATTAACGAAGCAATGTTAAAAGATCATATATGATATCATATTAATGTATATTATTATTGTATAATTTAATAAAAATTATTTCATCATTATATAGAAGGTTAACCTACCCTCTACCAAGGGAAAGTACAAGGTAAGGGGTAATTTCACAATCTCTTCATTATCTAAGGTTGTTTATATGTAATTATCTACTGGGACATCTTTATCATCAACATCCATGTTTCTTAAAAATGTATTCCAAAACATTTTTACTATTTACTACACTAATGGTTAAAGTAATTTAAACCATTTTTTGACTTTTTATAAAATGGTTTGAAAGGAATCTTTTCATCGTTTTCCAAACAAGGTCATTTTTAACCTTTTCGACAAAATTAAGGTAAGAATGTCTTTTTTAACTTATACGGCGGGTGTGGCTATTTTACACCATTATAACATCATGAAATCTTTCCTTACAATCTTATAATAATATTTTCAAAATAAATTTTATCTTTATATTTATGTGACTCTTAAATGATTTCAAAATAGAAAGAGATATTTCTCTAAAAAGGGTTTTGATTTCATCTATGCCAACATCCTTTGATGGATTTTAAGTTTTTTTGAAATTGATTTATTATGATACAAAACTTCCATATTGTATTGAAGGTTTTGTGATATTTTTGACTGTGGATGTGCTATTTTTATACCATTCATGGTTTATGGTTAAAGTATTGACATTTCGTATGCTAGTTTTAATACGAATGTTTATGATATGTTTATTCCTTTTCATATGAGGAATGTATTGGACTTAGTAAGTGACGGGTGGAGCCTCCTATAGCTCCTCGATGCATCGGTAGGTCTCATGAGACAACTAGATGTGGAATTGGCTGAGTCCCTTTCCCAATTTTGATATATGGTTTTGGCCGAGGCCTTAATCATTTTTAGACTTCTTTGCTGAGGCCTTGACAAAATGTTTCAGAATGTCCAGCTTTATACATTTCCTCATTATGAAAATAATATTGGTGGTTCATGTGGTCATTCGAATAGTAGAATACCAATGATTATGTTTTATTATGGCATTATTTACTCAACTCATACTCCTTCCATAAAAGTATTCATGTTTATTATTGGTAAAGGCATGTGGTTTCAATTATTCACCATGCTTAATATTTATGTTATCTTCTACTGAATTTATTTCCCTTACTGAGCGTTTTGAGCTCACCCCTTTCTTATGTTTCATTTTCCCTAGATGTAAAGAAGTATTTTATGACTAACCTTCAGGGATAGTCTAAGGGCATATGTGTCTGGACTACGGAGACTATGATGTTGTAGTTTTTCACTTTATGATGTAATGTAAGACTTATGAATGTATCTAGTGTTTCCAAGGCTACTAAACTAATCGGTCTTTCGAGACTTGATCTTTTGTTATCATGGCAATGTTATATAATAATGCACTGACTTTGGGTAACTGGGGTCGGGGCATTACAGTTGGTATCAGAGGAAGTTTAGTAAAAACCTTGGAAGCTAGATTTAGATAAACTCTGATTAGAGCACATTACACTAAGATAGACTTTGAGGATTAGTATAGAAGAAATTAATTGGATTTTGGTAATGTAGATATTTTGTGAGTTTTCTGAGCAATACATCCCTGTCTGGATACGAGCAGGTAGAGGCGGCTCTGGCACAGATGTACCTAGGGGTAAAACCTGAAAACACCGCTTTGAGCTGGACTCAAACGGGAACTGGTACATGACAACTGGTCTTGCTGCACTCTTGGTTACGACACTCCTAGGGGATACACTTAGGATAATTCTAATTTTCTTTATAAACCATTATGAAGGATTTATGAGTATATACTTCCTCAAAGAATTTTTTTTATGATTATGGATTATATCCATAAACTGTTCAATATTTGCTAGGTATTTTACAAGTTTGGAATTATTCATTGAAATTCATAAACTGACCTAGTGTATGCCATTGTATAGAAATAGCGCCCATTAGAATTAATGTGAACTCCAGTAATACGTATGATCCAAAGAGTAAGAAGGATCATATCTTTCACGGTATTAAGCCAATATTTAGAAGAGAAATTGTCTCCCGTGTATTCTCAACATATGAAGAAATAGTATCATGTGTTAAAAAGATAAGTAAAGAATTCTCTGAGTCCTATGGATTTGAAGGGAATTAAGAGAAGAAAAGGATGGAAGAGAGAAATATGGATAAAGGGAAGAGGGAAAAGAAGAATTTTTACATATGTGATAACTGTGGGAAGAAACACCCTAGAACTTTCCTAAAGGGAATGGGAGTTTGTTATAAGTGTGGAGAAAAAGGACAACATGTACGTGACTGCAAGGTTAAGAAAAAGGTTTCAAATGTACAATGATTCATCTACAAGGAGTTGGTACACTACACGAACCAATGTCCAAATCATTAGAGTATGCCCCAAATGATGCTATTGGATAATAATCAAGTTGTGATACTACCATAGATAAGGAGGAATGATTAGAGTTCTTATGTTTTTATTAAAGAATTATGTCATTTGAGTGTTGTATCAATTATGTATTGGTTATAATAATTATGGAGTATATAAGGATTATACTGCAGTACTATTTCATTAAGGACTTAAGATTGTGTGGAACCAAGAAAAGTGACTCAATATCAGGTTAAATTTTTGGAAAATATAAGGTTGAGATAAAGATAAACCATAATATGGTTTTGATACTGAGGTAGTGATTTTGGAATAATACATGTTTGATTTGGATAAATTATTATGGATATTCTTGACTACCTTGAAACTGATTAATGATTTTTATATTCCATCATTGTTTGAGTTTACAACATTTTTGGATAGAAGGAGTATATCCAGTATTCTATAATGAATAAAGGAGCATGAATGTAATCAATATGGTTTTATGGTAATTCAGGATGTTGCAGTGTTTTAAAAGAATACATAATGAAGGTGTTCACATGTTATTTCGTGGAAAAAAGGATCTTCATTATGTTTAACTTCCCTATAAATTTTAGACTGTGAGTATGGACAGAAGTATTTTGGATAAGTATAGTTTGAGATTATTTTTGGATTTCCATAAAAGGACAACCTACAGGTTGGGCGATAACCTATCATGTTGGACAAAGCTGCAGGAATAGAACCCACAATCATAGTGCGACAGGCCTTTATTACCTACCACTAGCCTACAGGAAGTCCCTGGTTGTTACAAAATAGTTTTCATCATTTAAATGGTATATTTTTATATTTGGAACCCTATAAGATTAATATAAATAGAGTATTTTTAAGTTCTATGATATTTTAGAGTGAAAGATGAGTTTGTGGTAGAAATTAGTTAAAGGATGGAACTCTACTTGTCAAGTATATTTTTTTTGTCTTCTCTTATTCTATGAAGAAATTAATTCTTAAACATTAGGTAAGGGATCTTAAAACTAAAAATGTGTTATCCTAATACCTTATGTTTTGTTAAACTGATGATATTTTAAATCATCATAGATTGATGGTTTTGAGGCCCTCAATTCTACAATTTTTTGTGACTGATGACCTCAATCAATACCTATAAATATTTACGTTTTTCCTCTAATTATGTGTCTCTAATTTCCACCAATGTTCTCTTAATCGAGATCATAATTTGGTGGTGACTTTTTCATTCCCCTTTTTCTCTTATTAAGACTAAAATTTATAAAGCCAATTTATGATGTAGGTTTTCCCACAAAGGTATTTTTTATTTTTAACCTTTTATTTTCGAGAACAATTTGAAATTGTGAGGATTCAAGTTATTGAAGGAGGAAAGAATGTAACACCCCAAGATTTCATAGTACATTATTTCTTCAAAGTAATTCAATAACCTGTACTACACGCAACACCGAGTTCAAACGCACCATGACTTACCAAGCTAATCGTTCAAAAGCGGTTATGAATAGTATTAACTAAATTTTGAACTTTATATAATCCTTATAATTTTAAATTCCATATTATGAGTTTATTAGTCATAATGTAAGAACAAATTCATTTTTTCAGATGAAAGAAGTATTTTTCAAATAATGCAATTTTACCACCTTTTAAGGGTGAACCTTTTTAAATCCAATATTTGAAACTTTTATATATTCAATTTGACAAAATAAAATTCTTCTTTAGAATCAAGAAATAATAATTTAGTTTCAATAAATTTTTGTTGTTTTTCTGATAACTTTCATATTTGGGTGAATAGTGAAAAATACTATATTTTAACTGAAAACAACTTTTTTAATCAAAATAATTTGTAGTGTTAAATTACACATTTTAATGGTTTGGAAGTATAAATAGATTATATTTTTACCATTTAATTCAATGTTATTCATTGGAAATAATTTCACTTTGAAATTGAACATAAACAAGTATCAATCTTTTGTTAGTTATTATTTCATAAAAACACTCTTTTTGCTTTTCACAATAAGAATTAATTTTAAATGAAAATTATATATTTTGAAATTGGTAAAATAGATTTCATTTTTGAATCTGGAATATAAAAATTAGCTTAGGGTGAATTTTTTCTATTTTTCTGAAAACATTCAGTTTTTTACGAATAGTGAAAATACTAAATTTTAATTAAAAACAACTTTTTTAATCAAAATAATTTATTGTGCTAAATTATACTATTAAGTGGTTTTAAAGTATAATTAGATTATATTTTTACCATTTAATCCAATTTTGGTCATTGGATGTAATTTCACATTTAAACTGGACATAAACAAGTGTCAATCTTTTGGTAGTTATTATTTCATAAAAACACGCTTTATGTTTTGACAGCAGGAATTAATTTTAAATTAATTTCTGTCACTTCTCTGTTTTGAATTTTGATAAATTTATTCCATATTTGGAATCAGGATGTACAAATTTTGTAAATAGGTAACTTTTATTTTTAAACATTATGAATAATTGTTCGGTAAATATTTTATTTACCGTGGTTAAAGGGTAAATCAGGTAATTAAGGGTAATAAAATAATATAATAATAATCTAAAATTACCCTTAAACGTGTCCTACCCCTATTGGATGATACATTTCCGACCATGGGAATCTTTGGGTCTATTTTGGGACCCCATGGATCCACTTGTAAGTGATAATGACACTTTATATTAATTAAGTTAAAGTAAATACAAAAATGACATAGGCATATATCTTTTAGTAAAATAATTTTTACATAGGGTTATACATGTTATCTATTCGAATATAATTATTCATTATAAATATAAAAATATTTCCTACATAATGGTATTTTATTTATAATTTTTAGACATTTAATAATTAAATTTATTCATGACACAATGATGATGCATCATTTTCCTTATTAATGAAAGAATCAAATAAATGATATTATAAATAATAAAATAAATATAATTTGAAAGTTTTGATGCCATAAACAAATTTTATAGGTGAATATGACATGTTAGGTTTTATTAAATTTATTTAGTTTGAAGTAATAATGTTGTTAGGACTTTAAAAAAATCAATTATTAAATAATCTAAAAAATTGACATAAATGAGTTTTTAAAACAAATACCATATTATTGGTTGATATAATATTCCTAAAAGTCTAAGGTTTAGAAAAAAGGCCTAAATAATATTATATGTGACATTAATGAACCTATTGGGGTTCTCTTTGAAGTTTATATTAAGTTTATTAACCATATAATATAAAAATACAAAGAGACATGGTAAATGTAAAACTATTTAACTAGAGTTAAATATACAAGATAAGGTTAATATAGTGACCCAAACCTGTCTAAAAACTATTGTATGAGTGGTTTTCGACCCATCCCCACCTTATACTTTAAATAATACACTTTGGAGCCATTATAAACCGAATATTATTTTATTATAAAATAATATTTCTAGCTTTTCCTAAGGTGCCCCTCACCCCTTTTACAAAAGGGAACTCCCCCTTCTCTCTAATTCAGACCGTCAAAGCCTTTTGGCTCAGCCAACCTCGGCCCAAATACCCTCTCTACTATACTCCCTTTATCCTATAGTCCCTCCTTTAGTCTGAAATCCAACCTAAGGATCCATTTTGATCAAATCAAAAGGAAGAAACTGAAGAAGAGGTAAATATTTCATCACCTCTTTCAAGTTTCTTTCTTCTTCCACTTCCTTTTTATTTGTTGTTTCCATTATAAAATAATAAATCCAGTATCTTATATATATATTGATTATTATATAAATATGTTACAGCCAAATTCATTATTCTATCCATCCTTTGAATGACATGTCACCATACATGCGTACGTACGGCTTACCGTCTCCCCGTCGTGATGTAATTGTTATTCAATACATCATTATTTGGATGGGTATAATAATGATGTGTAATTAATGTAAATAATAAATATAAAATGATAATGATTCTGTATATATGATATACCATCCAATTATATATTATTTTAATATCAAAATAATGATATTGTCGCTCGTGCGTATGTACGGATTACCGTCTCCACGAACGCGATGAGATTCATTCCCCATCGTATCCAATAAAGACTATTTTTTTCATTTTATGATTAAATTTAATATTTAAATACTTGATATCATTCTGTATATGAATAATATACATCCCATCCATAACAAATATGACTCACAAAACAAAGAATATAAAGGAAAACGAATCTGTTAACACCCGAAACAACAATAATACGAAGATATTATTAACGAAACAATGTTAAAAGATCATATATGATATCATATTAATGTATATGATTCTTGTATAATTTAATAACAATTATTTCACCATTATACAGGAGTTTAACCTACCCTTGACCAAGGAAAAGTACAAGGTAAGGGTTAATTTCACAATCTCTTCATTATCTGAGTTTGTTTATACGTAATTATCTACTGGGACCTCTTTATCATCCACATACATGTTTCTTAAAAATGTATTCCAAAACATTTTTACTATTTACTAGACTATAGGTTAAAGTAATTTATACCCTTATTTTACTTTTCATAAAATGTTTTGAAAGGAATCTTTCTGTCGTTTTCCATACAAGGTCCTTTTAACCTTTTCAACAAAATTAAGGTAAGAATGCCTTTTTTAACATATACGGCGGGTGCGGCTATTTTCCACCATTATAACATCATCAAAGATTCCCTTAAAAGATTATAAGAATATTTTTGAAATAAATGTTTTCCTTCTAATTATGTGACTCTTAAATGATATCAAAATAGAAAGAGATATTTCTCTAAAAAAGGTTTTGAATTCATCTATGTCAACATCCTCTGATGGATTTTAAGTTTATTTGAAATTGATTTATTATGATACAAAACTTCCATATTGTATTGAAGGTTTTGTGATATGTTTGACTGTAGATATGCTATTTTTATACCATTCATGGTTTATGGTTAAATTATTGACATCTTGTATGCTAGTTTTAATATGAATGTTTATGATATGTTTAAACCTTTTCATGTGAGGAATGTATTGGACTTAGTATGTGATGGGTGGAGCCCTCTATAGCTCCTCGATGAATCGGTAGGTCTCATGAGACAACTAGAAGTGGAATTGGCCGAGGCCCTTTCCCAATTTTGATATATGGTTTTGGCCGAGGCCTTAATCATTTTTAGACATCTTGGCCAAGGTCTTGACAAAATGTTTCAGAATTTCCGGCATTATACATTTCCTCATTATGAAAATAATATTGATGGTTCATGTAGTCATTCAACTAGTAGAATACCAATGATTATGTTTTATTATGGAATTATTTACTCATCTCATATTCCTTCCATAAAATTATTCATGTTTATTATTGGTAAAGGCATGTGGTTTCAATTATTCACCATGATTAATATTTATGTTATCTTCTGCTGTATTTCTTACCCTTACTGAGCATTTGAGCTCACCCCTTTCTTATGTTTCATTTTCCCAGGATGTGAAGAAGTATTTTATGACTGACCTATAGGGATAGTCTGAGGGGATATGTGTGTGGACTATGGATACTATGTTGTTGTAGTTTTTCACTCTATGATGTAATGTAATACTTATGAATGTATCTAGTGTTTCCAAGGTTATTAAACTAGTTGGTCTTTTGAGACTTGATCTTTTGTGATCATGTCAATGTTATTTAATAATGCACGGACTCTGGGTAACTGGGGTCGGGGTGTTACACATCGGGCTGAAAAACGTGAGACAGGTCTGAGTGATAACGGCGTAGCTGAGATACCGGAAGAAGTCATGCATGTCCTGATACCTCTGTGGTAACTGCAACCGATAGGCAACCGGCCCGACTCTCTCCAGAATCTCAAATGGCCCCAAATACCTTGGTGAAAGTTTAACCTGTCTCCTGATCCGCCTGTGTCCCAGCCTTGGTGAAACACACAAGAAAACCTGATCCTCAGCTACGAACTCCAAGGGTCGTCTACGGTGATCAGCATAAGATTTCTGACGAGACTGAGCAGTATTCATCCACTTTTGAATCAACTGGACCTACTCTAATGTCTCCTGCACGAGACGTGGTCCCAGTAAAGCTCCCTTACCTACCTCTAACCAGCACAACGGTGATCGGCATGGCCTACCATATAAAGCCTCGTAAGGTTCCATCTCAATAGTTTCCTGAAAACTGTTATTGTAGGAAAACTCGACCAGGGGTATGTGATTCTCCCAAGAGCCCCCAAAGTCTAGGATGCATGCACATAGCATGTACTCAAGCACCTGTATCGTATGCTCTGATTGGTCATCGGTCTAAGGGTGGTAAGTTGTGCTCAAAAGCACCAGTGTACCCAGTGCCCTCTGAAAACTCTTCCAGAAACAAGACGTAAAATGGGAGTCCCTATTTGAAACGATATAATGAGGGACCCCATGAAGATGTAATACCTCTTGGATATAAAACTTCCTGAGCTCGTCAACACCGAAGTTCTCCTTGATTGGAAAAAAGTGAGCTACCTTCGTCAGTCTGTCCATAACAACCCACAGGGAATCATTTCCTTGAGGTGACCTTGGAAACCCGGTCATGAAATCCATCGTGACATCATCTGATTTCCACTCCAGAATGGGTAACTGTTTTAACAATACAGCTGGCCTCTGATGCTCCGCCTTCACCTTATAAGAGGTGGAACATCTCGTAACAAAACCATCTACCTCTCTCTTCATACCTGGCCACCAATACTGACGTCTCAAGTCACGGTACATTTTGGTAACCACGGGATGTGGATCCCAAGCTGAATCATGAAACTCCTGCATCAGGTCCTCACGTATATCCCCTGGAACCCACACTCGTCCATGGACACGCAGTAGCTCATTATCGCCTATCGCCCAACCAGGAGGAGGGTCCTCACTTGCCACCAACTCCCTTATAACTAGGCCTTCTGAATCTGATAGTTGTCTCATCCTCACTCTATCTAGGAGGGTAGAAGTCACAGCTAAGGAAGAAAGATAGCATTGCCCCTGACTATCGTGCACCTCCAAATGAATCTCAGAGAAAAAAGTCATAAGTTTCCACTCAACACTGGCCTCCTGCACTACATGTATCTGAGTTCTCCTGCATAGTGCATCAGCTACTGCATTACCCTTACCAAGTGTATAGGCAAGCTCAAAGTCAAAAGACTGAAGGTACTCAACCCACCTTCGTTGTCTCAAATTCAGGTCACGCTGGGTAAAGATATATTTCAGACTTTTGTGGTCCGTAAACACTACAAAATGATCTCCCAAGAGATAATGTCTCCAACAGTATAACGCATATACAACTAAAGCCAACTCAAGATCATGTGTCGGGTAATTCCTCTCATGTGGCCTCAACTGCCGAGACCCATACGCAACTACTCGGTCACCCTGCATCAACACTGCTCCCAGCCCAATACCTGATACATCACAGTAAAATGTACAGCTCTTCCCTTGATCTGGAAGTATTAGGACTGGTGTTGATGTCAATCTTCCCTTCATCTCCTAAAAGGTTGTCTCGCAAGCTTCTGACCAAACGAACTTCACACCATTCTTAGTCAAACTCATCAACGGTGCTGCTAAGCAGGAGAAGTCCTGTATAAAGTGCATGTAGTAACCAGCCTTCCCCAAGAAACTATGTATCTCAAACACATTCCTAGGATGCTCCCATTAAAATACTACTCTCACTTTCTCTAGGACTACTACAACTCCTGACTCTGAGATGATATGACCGAGGAAGTGTATCCAGTCCATCCAAAAGTGGCACTTTGAGACCTTAGCATATAACTAATGTTCTCTCAGTGTACTCATTATGATCTCAAGATGGGTGGCATGGTCATGTCGAGTGTGAGAGTACACTAAGATATCATCCACAAAAACTACCACAAAATAATCCAGATATGGGTGGAACACATGATTCATCAGATCCATGAAAACTGATGGCGCATTCGTGAGTCCGAATGGCATAACCATGTACTCATATAGACCATATCTTCTTTGAAAAGTTTTAAGATGTATTTATGATGGTCTAACACGTAACTAATGATATCCAGATATCTAGTCAATATTTGAGAACCCTCGGGCTCCCTGAAGTTGATCAAAAAGATCATCAGTCCTAGGCAAGGGATATCGGTTCTTGACCGTTAAATGGCTCAACTTCCGATAATCCACACAAAGTCTGAGGGTATTGTCTGCCTTCTTCGGAAATAGGACAGGCGAACCCCAAGGAGAAGTACTAGGTTAGATGAAACCATTTTCCTACAACTCCTCCAACTGCCTCTTCAACTCCTGAAACTCTGGTGTAGCAATCCTATAAGGAGGAATAGACACTGGTGCTACTACTGGCACTAGCTCAATTGAGAAATACACCTCTTTCTATGGAGGAAGATGTGAGAAGTAATCCGAGAAGACATCCCTGAAATTATCAACCATTGGAGGGAAATCCTTCTGAAAAGTTCCCTGGTCATCCAGATACAAACTCGCAATCTGGGTTGTCACTCCACCACACCCACGATGCTCGGGTCCATCTCGGCTCGCCTGGAAATCCCATTCACACTTTTATATAAACTCTTTTCCCTATGTTGACGTGAAACTCACCCTGCGACGATAGAAATCTATGAAGGCTCGAAAGGGTACCAACCAGTCCATCCTTAGCTCGTCATCTCTAAGACATAGAGGTCCCACAGAAAGTGACACCCACCAACCTCTAGGGGGAACACCATACATTGATGCACACCAACTGTTCTAGTCCCCAACGGAGTTTCTAGTTTCATAATATCAGAATAATAAGAAACACAGAACCCAAGGATATCCATAATAGGCACAGATATAAAGCTATGTGTAGCACCCTTATCGAAAAGTATAGAAGACAAAACAAAAGAAACTATAATAGTACCTCTGATAGTGGAAGGTCCAGGATCCTGCTCATGTTGGGTCTGTTGCACTGCATATGTCTACCCAATGTTGCAGCCCTGTGACACAGCCTGGATACCATGAGCTGACCCGCCCTGGTGTCTCTGAGATCCTAGTGTATGGCTACCAGGGCCACGCCCACCACCTCTGCATGTACATCCCGACGTATCCTAATTCCCTAACTAGTAAAAATATGTTGGCCCTTCCCACACACGTGGAGTCTGCACAGAACCCCTCTCACTATCCACTGGTGGAAACGCCCTGCAAAAATGCTAGAGATGACTCATCCTGCCACAAGCTCGGCACTCTACTGGGTCACGTGGACAGTGAGGTCTCTTGTTCCCCTCTTTACCACACTGGTAGCACATGACCTGGCCACCTGAAGAGTTATTATGTCTATTACTGCCACCGTGAGAGAAATACATCTTCCTCTTCCTCTTATCAGTAGAAATAGTACCAGAAACTGGTGTCGAACCACCCTGTCCTGCACCACTAGCTTCCCACAAGTTCCTCTCAATAATCAGTGTCCGGTTCATAATAGCATGCACTTTAGGCAACCTAAAAACATTCACCATCATTCGGATGTCATATCAAAGACCATCCTCAAAGCATCGATCCCTCAATGCCTCATCTCCCACCAGGACAGGTGTGAAGTGTTGTAGGTCAGTGAATCGGGCAGAATAGTCTATCACTGACATGGCGCCCTGCTGCAGATTCATGAACTCTTGAGCCCGATCTACCCGTAGCATCTCTGAAAAGAAAAATTCATAGAAGACTGCCTGAAAATCTTCTCACGTCATGTCTCTGTGATGCACGGTCTGGGTGGTAACATCCCACAACCTCTTGTTAGAATCACACAACATGTATGTAGTGAGCTTGACCCTCCGCCCTGGAGGCATCTCAAGATGCTCGAAGATAGTCTGCATAGAACCCAACCAAGGTTTCACAGCCTATGGTCCTCCATCCCCTAAAAACATAGGCAAATGTTGCTGCTGGAATATTCGTGTCAGCTCTTCCATAGATGTAGTAGTCAGTGGTGCTCCCTAGAAGGTCTGCATAAACCACATGAAGCCTTCACGAAACTTCACATTAGTGCATGTGTCCGGTATAACGGCTGGTGCCGCATCTGTCTCTGCTGAAGGTTACATCGGTAGTCCATGGTCTACCATCTCTAGAGTATACTCATTGTCGCTCTCCTGGCGAACAACTCAAGGTCATCTCGGCGGCATGACTCTACAAGGTCAAACACATTCCTTAGATCAAGATTATCAAGGACTAATAACCGAAAGCGTAAGGAGGGAACAAGGAAAATAAAACTTCAAGTTTTTCAAAACAAGACTACACGGCGTGTATAATAACTACATGTTGTTTTTCCTCAAGTCTTTCACATGGGAGTGTACTCTGCAAAAATTGGTTGTGTAACACCCCAAACACACGGCATGTTGTCCACACACACGGCGTGTACTTGAATCTTCTTCCCTGCCCGAGTCCCTCTACACAGCTTAGCCACACAATTCTCCATTAAACAAAACTACACGGAGTGTATAAGAGCTACACGATGTATACTGGATGAGCTTCACCGACTTGTGTTGTTTTCTACATGGTCGAGAACACAAATCAAACTACATGACGTGTACGACTTAGATTCCAACTACCCGTGTTGTTAGTGACATGGTCGGCTACTCAGCTGACACTACACGGTGTGTTACACCCTTACACGGCCTGTACCCCACTCCGTCTTCCCAGCCACATGACCAAGTCCACACAGTCTCTCCCCAGTCAAGACTACACAGTGTGTCCCACAGGTACACAGCGTGTTCTAGATGAGCTTCACTGACCCATGTTTGTTAGTTACACAGTCGGATACACGAATCACACTACATGGTGTGTTCCAGATGGACACGGTGTGTACATGAAAATATTATACCGACCCATGTTGTTTGTTACACGGCCATATTACTAGGTTACACTACACGACATGTACAATCAGTACACAGCGTGTGTTTTCAAAGTTTTACTATCCCGTTTTTTCTACCCACACGGCCTATGACATGGGTAGCAACTACACGGTGTGTACTAAGGGTACATGGCGTGTACTTAAATTTTTTCCACTTCTTCCCAAATAGAAGATTACAAGGCATGTAGTCAAAACTACACGGTGTGTATTTATGAGTTTTTCCAGATATTAAGCCTTAGAAACTACTCTGGAGCCCAAAAAACACTGAAACCAACACCAAAGTGCCAAATTCCAATCTGTGAGGACCCATACTCACTGTGAATCAAATATTGGCATCATATACATGTTATAAACAAGGTAAAAAGTCAATGATCCACCAAATTCTGGTCAATGAGGGCTCATACTTCTCAAGAACCAATGTTTGGCATTTATTCTACAAAACCTTTCATAACAATACCCTATCAAATAGCAGGTACTTTATCAAGGCATCTATCACAACAGGATGCAATTTCTAATGCACCTACATGGCATGGAAACTATGCCTGGAATGTGATTATAACATGTGCCTAAATGATGCATGAGATGGAATACCCTCATCTCATCGGGTTGCGACTAAAATAAAACCCAATATAAAAACAATAATAGCACACCACAAGTGTGTCACCCAAAAGTGCAAATCAAATCAACTGTAAATATAAAAAATCAGTAAAATTGCAACATGAGGTAAATTGGATTTTCTCTATACATGGGTTAGCTACTCTTAGGCACAGTTTATTACCAAGTACATATTCCATCCTATCTCTGACTATAGGCTCCAAACAGTAAGTCAAAGAAAAGAACCTCCTTGGATACCACTTCGTAACGTCCTGGATTTGAGTGCCAAACAACGGGTGCCCCGAACCTGGTTGGTCACATGACCTCAAGCACATTCCCCAAATTCCAGAGGCTGCTGACTAGCAGCGAGGGCTAAGGACTGATAGTGGGGAAACTATGCCATTATTTGTCAGTGTAGCACAGTTGAAATAAATATATAAACATTCAACAGCGAAAGCAGTAAAAATATACAACTGAAGTAAAAGATAACCAGAAGTCATATATATAATGATGATGAAATATGTCTCTAAGTCTAGGAAAGCAACCAGAACAGGATACACTGCAATCATAACAATACAATACAAGGAAAAAATACAGCAAAGCAGAATGAAGCAGCGCAGCAGGAACTCAGCAGCATCGCAAGCCTAAGCTCGGTCCCATTCTCTCATACTCTTCTTCAACAATCAAGTACATGTATAGGTACCCTTTCCTTTATCCACACCTGTAGAAATATAATATGTTTGGGCCCAAGACATGACCCAAACAGGGTGTGAGAAATAAATCCCAGTAGGCAACCACCAAAGGCATGTGCCCAACTGACAGTGAATTTGTGCAACAGTAGTGTGAAATAATAAAATTCAGTAAACTAAGAAGTACTTAAAAGTAACTATCTCTACCAGTTACATTGCCGCTTTATTAATCATTTATTAATTCCAAGCTTGTTCTTTAGCTTGGAAGTACAACATAGTAAATCACCACAATGAATATACAAAGTAAACATTGTCCACAGACATGAAAATACTTACCCTCAGGTAATAAGAATCGAAACCCGCAGGTGACTTCCCACAGACATAATGAATATTGTCTGTAGGTGTAGGAGGTGTCGCCCACAGGTACAGAATCTACTGCCCACAGGCATGAGAAAATTTTCCCATAGGCTAAAATAAATATTTCCCTCAGGCTAAGCAAGTAATCGGGCCGAGCCCAACACATAAGCAAGCAATTTATATACAATTCCTCTCAAGGAAATTCAAATCATGCTAAAAAATCACGGTATACCCTTGGAAAACCTATCTAAATGGCTAAACAAGGGAACGCACCCACGGGGTGGCCCTGGATCCAAGCAATGATCCCAAAATATAGTTGTATATAATCCTTAAATTACCTATGAAATTATGGGTATTTAATTAAGCAAGGACTCAGCCATAATACACCCCAAACACGGGTGCATAGCACAACAGTACACAAAAACAGCAAGATAGTTGGATTTAAACATCAGACCACCTACCTCGATCGTCTCTGATTGGTATACGTGAACGACGCCTCCCAGATAGTCCTAGAACAATGTAGATCTGGGATAAAATTTCACTCATTCAAACTCAAATAACTTTCCCTCAATAAATAATTGGTATGAAAGGCTCTAGGAGAAGGAATAGCTTACTCGTGTGGTTGAAAGGAGATCGACGGCGTAGGAATCGGGTTCTCGGTGTGCAGTCGGGCGATGTTCCAAGATCCGGCCTCCTCTCCCGAGCTCCTCCAGTGTTCTAAGCTTCCTCTATCAACAGAGGAGGCTACTGCCCATTTTAAGCGAAAAAACAAACTACATGGTGTGTGCTCTCAAGTACACGGCGTATACTTTTGATTTTTTAACTATTCCTTTGGCGGTAACTTTTCACCGTGCGTACTGTTCATCTTTTGAAATGGGTACACAGCGTATACTTCTGAATACATGGCATGTACTATCACTCTGCTAGTGGCTACTTCCACCGCCTTACTGTTCACCTGCTGAATGATTACACGATGTGTAAATACTAAGTACACGGTGTGTAGTCAGTTTTTACACCCATCATCGCCGACAGTCCTACACGCCCTGTATACTCTTCCCACATGGCCAAAGTACATGACGTTTGGAAAAGTACACGGCATGTACCCACAAAATTTGGCATTTTTTCCCATTTTCCTTATTTTTTTCAAAAACACTTAAGTAAAAGGGAAAAGAAGAGACCCGTACCTCAAGGATAAGAATCGGGTTCTTACAATGATAATGAATAAAATAAATGGAATATGAAACACGGTAATTTTTATAAGGTTTGACCACACTGTGTGAGCCTACTTCTTATTGCAGCCAATTCTATTAGATTTTCCACTATAATTCAGCCACCAAATTATATTGGGTATATAGAGATCATACTTCACCTAAAGTTTCAAATAATCTTGTTTCTACTATTAAAAGATATACCATCAGTTATACTCAACCTCCTACTCATTAAAATGAGTTAGAAATAAAAATCACTTGAAACTCTAGGTGGATTCAGAAACTGAAGAAGATATTATCCATGTGGATTTATAATATTCAATATGATAATATCACTTATTAAACAATTTAATATAGATCTATATATCAATTATCAACCCAAAATATCACTCTTTAGATGCTTGATCTCAAGAAGATGTAGATGGTAATATCTAAACTCCACACACCAGACTATCTTCTTCTTCTCAATATTTTTCTCATATACTTACCACACTTTTTTTACTCAATATGTTTTATTTTTTATATTATCAACAAAATATTATATTTCTTTAAGAAATATCTTTTCTGGTTATATGGTTCATTAAATACACATATCATTTTCTTATATGTAAACTGGTATATAATAAGGTTTCTCGAGCCTACCCAAAGAAAATTCCATTAGTCTTTGAGTATTTTAATCTTCCTTGATCTTCCTTCCAAGGACTCATTAAATACTATCACATGGGTATGATTTCCCACATTCCCATGTAAATACTAAAATAACCCTAATATTCTTCCTCAGATTTTTAGTTTCATTGAGATCTATGAAATCTTAGAAAAATGTATCTTTTTGCATTAAAAATACCCATCAATTGTTAACAATTTAGTTAATTAGCTCAATATAATTTAAAATATCTACATCTATCTTCATTATTATGTAGACATTTGGGATATATCCATTCTCAAAACATATATACAGTATTTAAAACACATAGTTTGAATCACTACACTATTTAAAAATGATTCTAGTAACTAAATAAAAGTAAAGCATCATCACACTAACATTCTAGAATTAATATAAGTATTCCCCCCTAATAGATTCATATTTATAGTGGTTTATTGAATTTCAGTTAATCTCATTACATATGGAATTATTCAACATGTTTCTATAATATATTCTATATATTTCTTGAATCACATTCCAAATGTTATTTTTTAAATACTGTAGAATTACTTGAGAATCATATAATTTAATTTCATCAGAATATTCATGGAAACTCGTTTATTCACCCAGAAGATACTCAAATATTTATTGATTGTTAAATTCTTAAGTTGGGAATTTAAAGGCTTATGCTTGAGTGTAATTAATATGAAAGGATTACACTAGACCAAAGACTTATTTTTAGTGCATCAAAAACTTATGATAAAAGGATTACATTTAGTGAAAAGGGATTAATCTAAGAAATCAAGTCTTATAGTCTATAAAGGCTTACATTCAACGAAGTATTATGTTAGAATATGATGTTTGAAAAGTCATATGCCCAATTCCAAATTCATAAATATAACACATTTTCTATTTTTATTATTTTATAACAAAGTTATCCAATGAATAAAGTATTATGATAAATACTTACATTGGGATCCAAAGGCTTACACTAGAGACTTTTTCAAATTTATCAGTTTGTATAGTATCTAAATATTTTTAGAAGAACTTTATAACTTCTCTAAACCACCTCCACCCATATCAAAAAAATATAGACACTTTAAACATACTCTCAGCTTCCTCTAATGACACTAAAACTCAATTGGAAAAAAATTAAAACCTTCTTAAACTTCATAAAAATATCCAAGTCCACTTTATGTTCGAATATGATACTTGGACTGTGACTCAAAATTAAAGAAGCGTGGTTATATATTGATGAAACCAATTTAATAAAGGATCTACGAAGAGTATCTCTAAGTCAAAGGTGATTCATGATAATAGATTTTTGGATTCACCTGCAGAAAATATGACAAACTAGTGAGACCAAAGGTGTTGAGTTAATGATTACTAGTTTAGTCAATAATAAAGATGATTATGGGATTGTGTGAGTAAGTGATTCCAATTGAGGTTAGGTCTACACCAAAGGTAGTGAAATGGGAAATAGTTCATGTGTGATGAATAATTAAAGGTTGAATTCACGTTATTATTTGATGAAAGGAAGGGGTAAATTGAATGAAGTTTTTACATTCCATTGAAGAAGTTGAATTAGTGTTGAAGTAAAAGAAAAGTAATGAAAATAAGAATAATTTTAAGATTAAAATACATTGAATATTGGTATAATTTAAATAATATTTAGTTAATAAAAACTTTTAGGTCGGTCGAGCTATGTTCACCAATATGATTTTCTCATGTATAGGAAGTTGGATGGATACTAATTTAAAGGGTATAATAATTGTAAGTAAAAGAATTTTTTTATAAAAGGTAGAACAAAATATTAAATAGAGAATTAAAGGTGGAAGTGATATGGATAGTGCAAATATTGGATTTTACTAGTTGACTTATGGGAATTTAGTTGGTAACTAATTAAGTTAGTGGAAACTAAGTCAATGGATAGGGGAGAATAGAAAGAAGGGAATAACTTGAATTAGAGTGAATTATTGATTAGTTTTCTTAGATAATTTGGATAATAGGGAATTAAAACACTTAGAGTAGATGATTTTGTTAAAGCATGATCTAGATCTTCTTGAAGAGATAAATTCAATGGCGGAGAGTGGGGAGATAGACTCTCACTCAATAGAGAAGAATCTCTACATTACCTTTATTTTTGTTCTTTTTTATATCTATAATTTTGTGCTTCTAAGAGCTTAATACATATATAAAAATGATTTGTGGGTAATTAATTTAGAGAAAATTATTGTTTAAATTTTTTAATTCATTTATATTATTGACTTATTCATTTGAAACTGCAATACATTCTACTTGTAAATTTTTGTTTAATTGAGTTTTTATTTTTTTTATTTACTAAATGATGAAAATAAAGATCAAGAAAGTTTTGAAATAATTTACCCATAATAATATAATAACATATTGAGAATATAGAATTCATAATAATAAACATTTCTGGGTAAATGATAGTGTATTCTGTGAATGACCCCACATCACTCTCTTTTATCATTGTGGTATGAAAAACCTTATCGAAAGAGATTGAGTTTAAGTTGAGTAATAGTTATAATTATTAGAATTTATTATAATAATTTTAGTGATGAATTTTTATAATTAATTTGAATCCATTTCAAGAGAATCATATTTTCAATAAGCTATTTCAATCAGACTTCCCATTATGTCCACCCATTCACTTCAATGCTAGTGCAGGTTTATAAATTTATATTTTTATAGACATGATGACCTAAATCCTAATCAAGATTTAGGGTCTTCATTTATGAACAAATATAAATAATTAAGTATACATCAATAATTCCATTAATATTATTCTTTTTTTTTTTGCGTTTTTTTGTATATGTTTTAATTTTCATCGTTTTTTTGATAGTTGGAGATTATTTTATTACTACGATGGTATTAACCGTCTTTATTTCTCCATAAATTCAATTCCAAAACATATTTTATTTTTATCTCTTGAAAAAAAAAATGGTGAATTTTTGGGAGAAAAATTTATGTTTTTAATAAAATTTGAGCTTCTTGATTGGATTTATATTGATATGATTTTAATTAAAATGGTATTAGAAATGATCTCTTAATACTGTTTGAATTTCATGTGTTGAAATATTGGATGAGTCTAATTATGTTTTTATTTTAACTATTGAACTTACTCATCCATATGATTTTTCTAATTGTATCGATATACTAAATTATGTTTTTGTGTTCACTATGGAGAAAAAGGGAAGTGTGAAAAAAATTGAATGAAAAATGTTGTTGGTTTAAACCCTTTAAAATTTTTAAATTTGATCATCCTATCCCAAAACTAGAAACCATAATTTTCCAAACCATTTTTATTGAGTTTTTACTTAAATATTTTTAATTAAAATATTCCATGGTGGATTTTTTATGGAAATAACCTCTTTACTAGAATTACAATTAACTTTTTCTGAGATGAATTGGAATTCACATTTTTTTAATTGATTAATTGAGGATAAGTAATGAGTCAAGTGTGGGGAAATTTTATTTGAATTTATTTTGATACATGTTTGAAACAAATTTTTAATTATATTGTGTTGATTTTGGAATCAAATTATTATTTAAATGGAAATTTTTTTGAATTCCAATAATTTTGTTTTGAAACTTTTATTCTTTGTATATTTTTTAACAAATAATAATTTTTTGTCTCTATTACTGAAGGTCCTAGAATATAACTTTTATATGGTTTTAGATCAAACATTTTGGATGTTTTTTAAGAAATAATTAATTTAAATATAAATTTTTAGAATTTTTTATTGGTTTTGTATTTTTTTATTGTTTCCACGGTTATATATTTATATTTTATATATGCTTTTCTAGGAAACTTTTGAACACCATCTATTGAAATTGGGAAATACAATGTATATTATTTTTTTGAATTTTTTTATTATGAATTGAATTGAAAAATTATAAAAAGGTTATTATTTCAGTTACAGGAAGAGATCATAAGGTATTCTTTTTTAGGAAGAGGAATGAATGTGGTGTAAAATAGAAAAAGAGGATAATTTCTAAAGATATTTTTTCAATCATATAAGACTATTTTTCTTAGTGCATAATAATTTTTCTTGATACCTGAAAAAATTTTCTCCCATGTAGAAATTTTTTCATTTTTTTAATACTTACCATTTTTTGTAATAATTTTTTGTTATCGGAGACACACTGTACAAAGTCAATAAAGATGGTGGGGGTTAATTGAGTTCTTGAAAATTTATTCAATTGGAAAAACCCTCTTTTAGATATGACTAATTTATGATCTTTTCATTAACACGTGTAGCAGAAAAAATTAAATAACATATTAATTAATTCGACATAGAGATTTATAGTGGTTCAGGGAACATAAATATCCTAGTACACTCAACCGGTACTAAAATCCAAGATTTTGGTGATTTTCACAAGATTAGTCCCTTTATGAGGTTCTTTCAGTCCTTTTTATATTTAATTCACAACAGAGTGTAATAAATCGACACATGTTACGATATCACATGATATTTCAACCAATATCCATCATGATTTAAAAACAAAATCCCTCAAGGTTCTCTTTCTAGGAAGCTTTTATAATGAGAGATATGATAAACCAGATTGTTTACTAGTTCAATACAATGTTTTAAAATATCACTTTTAGAAGGAATAAACCTCTATAAGAGATGATAAAAATATATAAAAGCTCATGGAGAGTCTTATGAACGTAGAAAAGATAATAAAAAACTCACAATTATATATTACGAATCCTTTTATTCTTATCACGTCAAATATGGTAGCATGTAGGAGCTTCAAGAGAGAGAGAGAAGGAGTTCTTAGAATCTTAAGCATGAGATTATGTTATTCTTAAATGGACTTCATTACTTATTTATTACTCAAAAAAACATATAGAACATTTTTTAACTTATCACAACATTGTTCCACAAAATCCATGCCTCTTAGTTTAAAAACACATGACATTTTCTCAGAAATACCATAGTAAAAGTAAACACAAATAATTATCCTTGTAGTTATTTCCTTTCTCAATAATTACTTATTATTATTATAATTTTTAACATAAAGAGGTAGTCCAATATTTAAATATTACAAAAAAGTGTTAAAATCGCACACATATGCTTCAATGATAATAAATGCAAGTTGTAGATCAACATAGCAGATTAACGATCACCAGACAACCTATTTCTATATTTGAATTCATGTAGCTGATTTGATCCATGTATTTGAATTCACATTGTCCTTATTCACATAGATGATTTTATCCATATAGGAATTTTGTCTACATAACTGATTTTTCTTCATGAAGATAAATTGATTCACAAAGATTGTTTTAATCATGTAGTTAAACACGGAGTGGATTTCACTATGTAAATGATTCACAGAGCCAATTAATCTATATAATTGATTCATGTAATCAAGTGATCTATGTAGTTTATTTCTCACATTATCGATTTATTTATGTAGGTGATTTCCACATAGTTTTTTCTAAGACATAGCAGATTTACATAGGTGAATCCTTTATATAGGAAATTTATATAGTCAAATGCTCACATAGTCAATTTATGTAGGTGAATTCTCATGTAATTGGTTTTTCATGTAGCCAAATGCCTTCATGTTGGTTATTTTACAAGAATTAATAAAATTTCATCCAAATTGTTCATAATTGTAGATTTGAAGAATTCTATTGCCCAAACACGTAAAAAGAAGATAAAACGTGATGAACACACTTAAAAACAAAAGCATAAGTATTATATGAAAGGGTATTAAGATCATCAAAACCTAAAGTACCTTCGATATGTTGAAAAAAAACTAGTAGTCCCATAATCTACATATTTTTATTATCACAAAACTTATAAGACACAAATATTTTTTTAAAAATATTTAATAAAATTTTATAGAAAACTATATAATATATATTGATTTTTAAAATTTAGAATTTCTACCCACTAGATTGTCACTTACCTCCTTTGTGTTAATTAAGGAATTCTCCCCATTTTATTAACTTTATGATAATCTTTTCTAACTTCTCCAACTTTTGTGTCTTTAAAAAGGAAGGCTAAAGAGAATAGAGACACTATTAATGTAGAATTTAGAGTAATTAACAATTTAATTATTGTGCTAAAAATGAATGTATAATAATGGTAAGAATAGAATCCAGTTAATGAAATAAATAAATTTAAAAAACATTAAATGAAATAAATTACAATGGAAAACATAATAAATGAATAATGAATAATTTTATTGATTTTCAATCATGTACACAAAATTTGAATCACTGAAAATACTCAAAAAAATATAAAACAACACATCATTACAAAGACCCAAGACTGTGAATAAAGTCAAACTGAGAAGGTGGTTTGGGTGGAGGTATTTTTAAGGTAATATTAGTTATGGAGGTATTAGGGGGTTCCATTGGATATGATGGTACAACCCTTACAAGTTCTATAATAGCTCATTCTCCACTACTAATAGTTGATTTGACTTGAGGCCTTTGAACATGGTTTCTGAGAAATATTGAAATATTTCATTCATAAAAAGTAAAATAATAGGTTCCAACTAGTATAAAAGATACTTTATTTAGGGGTAGGGATGAGGTTTCTTCCTTAGAACACTCAACATCTCAAGTAGAATCAAATTTATCTTTTTCTTTCTGATATATTCTAGAGGCATCAAAAGTACCATCTATTTTCTGCCCAGGACATATATTGGTATTCAGAGGAGTAAGGCCGAGAGTCATTCTACCTAAATTATTATACAATGTATCAATAAAAAATATATCCTTATGATGATATAAAACATACATAAATCAAGAATACTGAAATATTTTTTCCTATGAATTTTACCAAGTGTTTCTAAGCCACTGATCATAATTCCTTTAAAAAATGTAAGATGGCCGAAGGTAAAACTCAGAGGGAACCCACATACTAGAGTTGCCTTAAAACTTGTAAAAGTAGTTAAATATTTTGAAAATAACATATCCAAGGTTCAGTCAATAGTTTCTTGTACACTAATCACCCTTCAATTTAAGTATTGAAACTTTTTATCCATACTACTCACTCTATATATTAAAATTTATTTACCCCTAAAATGACATTGAGTTAAGGTTGAGGAACTGGAGTGATAAAAGTAGGAATTGAAGAATGAAACAATTAGAATAGGTACAATAGGAGTGGTTAGAACTGGTTCCATACAATGAAAATTCCTGAGAGGTTTGTAGACAAACAACACATTTCCTATCATTGAAACTGGAATAACTAAAACTTCCTTAGACTCGAAACTGGATTACTCTTCATAAGAGTCCAGGTAAAACCCTTGAAATTATTCAAAGAACTTATAAATCAAGGTTAACAACCACATATGGTTTCTATATATTGGATCAAGATATTTGAAAACCATACCATGAGTATCCTTAGAAATATCAGAGATATTCTTTAACTTCTCACTAATATAATGCTAAAAAATTCCCATTTTTCATTTAATGGAACATCTGTTCCCACCCCAATATTTTTAAATAATTCTCTAGTGGCTTTGAAATAACCCATAATATATTTATTAAACACTTTTACCATAAATATAGAGAACATGTTACACTAAATGGGTTGGATTTATGAAGATACATAATTTTATTATAATAGAAACTGACCAACTCAACATTGAAAATCTGGAACAACTGAATGATCTAAGGAGGTAGTTACAGTGGGATAAAACTTATTGATGAATTAAAAAAGGATAATTAAAATACTTCAAAAAATGTTAAAGTTATCCTTTATTCTGATCCTGAAATAAATAAATTCATCAAGGAAATCTTGATATAAAATAGGCTACACCATTAGAATATTCTGAAACATATCTCTTTGAGAGGAAATCATTGCACCAAGATATTTGAATTCAGACTTTCTAGTACTGACTTCCTTAAAACCTCTAAATAGATCTCTCGTCTACTAAATATCATTGATACTTAATTCAAACATAGATTACTACACAGTAGGGACAAATTATAGATTATTAATTAGCTCTATTTGGGAAGCCATTAACCCATAAAACTTCTTAAAATCATTATTTGAAATAGAGGACTCCTTTATTTATATAATCTCATACTTAGATGATTTAAAATCCTATTGTAGATCATTATAACATATTTATAGAAAATAAAAATTTGTTATAATATTAGAGGAAAATGATTTATTTTTTTTACTCTTTAAACTATTACAAACCGAGGGTGCTTACCCATGCACAAAAGGTGGTGGTGATGGTGAAAGTGGTGTATGTGAGTGTTCAATAGTACTCATAACTACAATACCAACCATATATATATAATAAGGTGATATATGATGAATTTTATCCAACATATGAGCTTCAAACGCATCCTTATATCACCCTTGAGCATCATAAACCACAATCATCATCTCAACTTGATACTCCTTTTGAAGAAGAAAAGTTGTCTAAAAAACTATCTCAACATGATAAACTACTTAAGTATATTCATAAAAACTATCATCTTTTCTCCAAATAGATTCTACTTCCTGACTATAAATAGAAACAACCACAATAAGACTGATAATTGACATTAAAGACTCAGATCTAATATCCACTATCTCATGTACCTCCCTACCATACACCATCTCAATACATGTTGCATCCCTTGGTGGTGAGGTTGGGGATGAATCCCCCTAATCCATACTCTCTTATACAATAGGTTTCCTGTAACTCAAAATAGAATCCAAAAATTAACCAATATCCTTAAACAAAATAACTAATAAGGAATCATTTTTTTGTATTTTATAGCCTCTCCCTCATTCAAATAAACCTCTTTTCTCTTTAAAACTAGGGAAATTAATCTACCATAATGATAATAATTCAATTTACCATTCATTTTTGAGAAATTATGTATAAATTTCATCACATACCTCAAAAAATGAGGATTTAAATTGTTTATTAGAACATACAATATGTACATGTCCTAAAATAGGGCCTTCTATATCTCTCAAGCACTATGAGCTATCACATTTTTTTACAAATGGGTAAAGAACATTCCACTAATGTTTTAAATACATTACACGTTTCTTCTTGAAATTAATGGTTCTAAAGATGAATTTTAACACCTCCATTGTCCCTATAGAAACAAAAATAACCAAGGTTTGATTGAAACTAAACTCTCTGTCATGGGGATAATTAAAGATCTCAGCCATGTCAAACGAATAAACCAAAACAACCTTACCATTTATATTCAATAAAAATACATCATCTATTAGGTTGAAATGGAACTTGATTGTACTAATAAATTCCATTATCTATTACTCAAAAATAATACAAGATTTATTCTCATCAAACACAAACTCCCAACTGTGAAACTAAATAAATTTATTCAGTAGCATTTTGGTTGATTTTAACCAGCACAAGTCAACTTCCTTTTGAGAAAGAACTCTTCCCGGTGTGCTACCTTTGGATTTCTTGGACAAACAAAAACTTCCCTCATTACCAAACATTGAAATTCTTATAGATGACATTCCACTTGGAGGTTTAGAGATGATAAATTGGCTATGGGAGATGGTTAGAATTCTAAGAGGGGATAGATATTTAAATGGTAAAAGGGTTGAGTGCCGAATAAAAATTAGGTAACAGACCCTAATCTTAAACATCTTATGTACCTGATTAATTTGGGTAGATTCTAAAAAATATTAAGTAAAATAAAAACTAAAACAAAGAAATTTTTATATTCTAAAAACCGAAATATTTAAAATAGAGAAACAAGATAAACTAAATTAACTTCCACAAATTATTAAATTTAAATAATTAATAAACATAATTGAAATTGAAATTTATCTTAATAAGATAAATTAATTTTATTTAAACTCAAATAAATAAAATTATATTTTAATGAAATAAAAAAGTTCACACTCAAGGGATGTAATAAAAATAACTTCTATTTGATTCTCAGTAGAGATAAAATCAAGAGTAATATCACCTTTTTTAGTGTTTTCTCCCAAATAATGATGCCTTAAGTTTATATATTTCATTATAGAAGGATTTATTGGATTCCTTGATATTGTGATAGCACAAGTGTTATCAAATTTTATTAACACTTGATAATATTTGAATCCAAAATCCATTAAGGTGTGTTTCCTTCCCAATACATGTACACAAGAACTACCAACAACAATATATTACACTTCATCAGTAGATAATTCAATAATGTGTTATTTATAACTAGACCAGGATACCAAGGATTTACCTATTAAAAGGAAGTTTCCTAAGGTATTATCCCTATATATTATACAACAACCAAATTTAACATCGGAATATGAAGTTAGATTAAAATCGTAAGTTTTTGGAAAAAGTAAAGAAATAGAAATTATTTCCTTTAACTAACTTAAAATTATTTTGGAATCTTTTAAATGGGATTACTTAGGGTTTTGTTTAAATATATAACAAATAAATAATATAAACATTATTTCTAGTCTACTCTTAAGAAAATAATATAGACCTCAAATTATTCCTATGTATATGTTGTTATGAACTGGTTTCATAGCTACATCTAAGTCAATTTTTTTCATTAGAACTCATAGGATTTGTATAAAATTGACCACTTCTGAGTCAAAATATTTTAAGTAATTCAATTATAAATTTTCTTTGATTTTTCACATTCAAAATTTTTTTGATGAATCTGAAATACTAGAAAATAATTTAAGTCACCCATCATTCTTATTTCAAATTAATTTTTCATATTTTTTGAAAATTATTTACACATTTTTCAATTTGTATAAACAAAAATAACATAATCAATATATATATGAAATAACAAATTATCTGAAGATGTGGTTTTTTTTAAAATAGTTTGATCTTTCCCTCCGACTAAAAAAACTATTTCTTAAAATGAAAAGAACTTAAAAATTCATGTGAAGCTCTAGGTTCTTGTTTATATAATTAAAAATATTTTTAGATTTAAAAACTAAATTTGGAAAAATAATATTTTCAAAACTATGAGGTTGTTCAAAATAAACTACCACTATAAAAATCCATTTTAAAAGTAAGATTTTACACCATATAATATAATTTAAAATTCATATATGATACAAAGTCTAGAATAATCCTAATGGCCTCTAATATAGATATATGTTTGAAGTTATCTTCACAATATACACCTTCTTCTTGATTATAACCTTTATCTACAAATATATCCTTATTCCAAGTGATTATACAATGATCATCCAATGTATTCCAATAAACCCATTTTTTCTATATAAGAGGATTGTCAGAGGGTCTATAAACTAATTCCTATACCTTGTTCCTTTTTTACTGGTTTAATTTCACATTAATTGTAATAACCCAACTCTCATCTACTAAGACTTTTTCTTTAGTCTTAGGTTCTAGTTTAGAAAGAAAGATAAAAAACTATAAAATATTTCATCTACTCCTTCTAGTCCTAATACCAACATCTAATCTTCCTATAATTATTTCTATGGGATGGTTATTAAGGGTTATAGGTTGTCTAGGTAGCACACTTTCAGGTTCATTGGTATCCAAACTTTCAAGATTTGGTTATGGAAAAAAAGTTCCAACTCATCATCAATTTTTTACTTTCAAAGAGAGGTTCAAATCTCATGTTTTCAAAGAATTACTTATCCCATCAATTTGAGTCATTTTGTGATCAAAAGTATCACTTTCAAAAAAATTAGAATGATTTTATTCTTTAATAATCAAAGACTATTTTTTGAAAAGACTATATTCATTAGAAGTATTATAATAGACAAATAATATTCCTTAATCCACCTTTGGATCAAATTTACCAAGATTATACATGGTTTTTAGAATATAAACCTTGAATACAAACTCTTTATTGTAACCAAATTTTCTCTTTGTATTATTTTATAGCCCATATGGGTTTTTCTTCAAAATAGGTCTTATTAGAAATAATTTTATGTGATAACGGGTTATAATTACAAATTAATCCCAAAAATGAGTAAGAAAGATATATTTACGTAGAATTGTTATCGAAATTTCTTATAAAGTCCTATTCCTCATTTAAAAAATGAAAATATGTTGTGGTTTCCTCAGAGCAGAAAAAGTGTATCTAATGCCATATTTTGAATAATATGAATTGAACTCATTGTTTTAATATCCTCCTCCATAGTCACTTTTTAAAGAAATAATTTTGGAATATTTATCTTTTTGAACCAACATGCAAAAAAATATAAAAATAGACCAAGAATCAATTTAAACCTAAAAAAGATAACCCAATTAATTCTAGAAAATCATCAATTAAGACATAAAAAAATATTTACCACTTAGGATTGAAATTTTAGATGGACCAACCAAATCCATATGAATATCTTTTTGGGTGATAGAAGTGGAAACCTCTTTAATTGGTTTAAAAGATGAATTGTTTTTCATACCCATTTGGCACACATTACATGGTTTATTTTTATTAAATTTAAGTTAAGGTAGATCTGAAAATAAATTATTTTTGGATAATTTTCTCAAATTATAGGCATTAAAATGTTCTAATATTAATTCCAAATTTAATGATTCATTTTTTCATCATTTAAATATGTAACTTTTTTTCTACTCAATGAATTAAGATCTAGAGTATAGACATTCTCTATTCTTGATTCCTTAAATTTAATAATTTTATCTTAAAAAACTGAACAAATATTATTTAAAAAATCAAAAAAAATATAATTCTTCACAATGTTGGGAAATACATATCATATTATGATTTAATCCTTGCACTTGAAGAAATTTATTTATAAGGAATGATATTATATTACTAATTGATCCAACGCCCATAATTTTTCCTTTAGTATTGTCACCAAAAGTGAATAGCCCCTATCAATTTTTTATTGGGAGTAGAAGTTAGATAAATATCCACTCATAGGCCTTGAGCATCCAATTTCCATATACCATCATTCATTAATGATCTTATACAATTTTACCTCTAAAGATAAATTAAAAAATAAAATATGTTGGTACCCATATTTTCTTAGGTCGAACAATGTTAACAACAAAAGATTTGGGAGACCAAATATATTTATGCTCTCCAGAAAATCCAGAAATAAGTTTTTATTTTTTTGAAATAAAATCATGTTTAACTCCAAAAAAACTAAGGGAAATTTAAAATAAAATATTTTTCATAATATACTAACTCTTCATAATGAAAATAACTTAATTTAGATAGGTTCTTTTACTTAGAACTAGGAACAAAATAGTTTTTATAAAATTTTGGTTTTTCACCTTCCCTTATCGTTACAAACTTATTTTTCTGAGATTTTTATTTACAATGTTTTTTTATTAAAAATAGAATTCACCTTTTTTTAAAACAAAAGAAACATATTTTAAGTTCTATACTTATTTTTTCAATTTTTCAATTTTATTTTCTTGTTCAAGGAATGATACAACATAATTTTCTACCATGGTTTTTAAATCAGAAATTGGATTATTTAAGTCATATTTTCCATCACTATATAATTTTTGGATATTTTAAGAGATTTATTTTTATTTTTTAAAGTTTCATACTTAGATTCTAGTATATTACAATATTATTTTAATTTGTAATATGAGAAATTTATATTTTGAGATTTAAAATAATACTCAGAAGAATAATAAGAATGTACTTCATTAGAATCATCCATAAAGAACGTGTTGGCCTTTTGATTAGAACGTTTAGCCTTTGATTAGATAGATGTGACATTATTGAAATTTTTATGAGGACTCCATGTGACTTTCTTGGCCTAATTATCTTTCTTTTTATCAATAACATTCTTTTATGAATTTTTCTATGAAATTTTGTTGTCTTGTAGCTATGGAAAGTCTGGTTTGATGTGTCCAATATTTTTTTTTCATTCAAAGAATATTACTTCCTTATATTTAATATAAATCTACCTATATTTTTTAAGGGTTTCTTAAAACCATTTCTCTTGTCATAGATTTTTGAACTTCAAAGAAAAGTGAGCATGCTCATTGTCAAAAATAGAACAACTTGATGCATATTCATAAAATGACTTAGGTATTTGTATTTATTTTAACTTCTAGACATATTTTAAATTTGAGACTTTTAGAGTAGAATTGTACTTATTAAATAATTCATTATCTCTATATTCAACTTCCATATATGTATCGTACATAATTAAAGTTCCAATAAGATATTTTATTTTACATTTCTTAACTTTTTTCAATTTTCTAATAGCAGATGAAATCCCACTCTATATTGGAGGTATAATTATTAGGATTTTTACAGATTGATATGGATTAGAAATAGGCTCCCCTATAATAGAAATAATAATTACAAATTTTGTAAGTATTCCATTAAATTTTGTGATTCTCTCTCCTTCTAGAATTCTAAAGGTTTCAAACTTCTATTTGATTTTATTGTACCTAATATCTCACACATTATCTATACCTTTATAAGACACTACAACATAAATCGCCTTTAGCAGCAGTCTTTTAGTGGTGGTTTTAAAAACCACCGCTAAACCCCATTTTTTACAGTGTCGACGCTTCCCCCCACCACCTGACCCCGACCCCTCCCTGACCCCCCCCCCCCTCTCCCCCCAACCCTCGTGATGCCGCCTTCTCCCCCTGACCCTGGCAAGCCTCGACCATCGCAACCCCACCTTCTCCCCTTGACCCCAGTGAGCCCCAACCCCTGCGATGCCGCCTTCTCCCCCCGGCGAGCCCCAAACCCAAGATTGGCTCCTGACCCGGGCCGCCGGTGACCTCGCCACCCATAAGCGCACCTCTCCACCCATCAACACACCTCACCGCCCATCACCACCGATCCCCCAAAGCCCTAGCTCGGCTCCCAGGTATGTTAATTGATACCTAGTGAGTTCCCCAAGATGGTATGTTTATTTTTAGTGCATTTTAGGGTATCTAATTTTATGCATTATTTTTATCCCCTTGTTGAAAATTTTGATAAACCAATGATTGTCTGCTATTATTTTATGTTCTGTTCCAGATACCATGGTGCAAGATATTGATTTTATTTTCCATTGAGTTCACCTTTGGTTTATTTTCAAAATACATTATATAATGGTTTGGAAATTGAGGTATTAAATAAAAATCCTACTGGTTTTTGTATCAATGGTAATTTTTTATTGTGTTATCAAAAGTGGGGTGATTAGAAGTCTTTTATTTTAAACCATAATTTTAAAGGAACTCTTTATCATGTTTCATAATGTATAATGAAAGTGAGTTTTCCAACCCATTTTTTAAATTAGAAATGAGGGGTGTTTTATAATCATGAAATGAATTATGAAATGGTTTAATTTTTACATGGAGGTCAAAGATCTATATAAATATTTTAGTTCAAACTAGAATATATTAAATGTTTTATAAAAGTAATTTCCAAGATTCCATAGGGAGATCTCACATTTCATGTTTAGTTCACACCATATATAAACATCTAGGTGTATTTAGATCTTAGGATTATTTTTTAAGTCCATAGTTATTATTTTATTCATTCATTCTTAGTTTGGACCATTTATAGATGAGTGGTGTATATTTAGTGGATATGGTTCATTACTGGTGATGCAGGAGCTGTTCAGGTTCCATTTATTTTTTCCCTTAGTATGTTGTATTGGCCATCTTTCCTAGGTGTAAGTTCTACTTCTATTATATTTAATTCATTTTTATTTTTTTGGAAGAATTTTTTTTAATAATTATCTATTTTTTTATTCATCTATTTCATTTTTAATTTTTTCATTTGAAAGGAATTACAATTCTTCAAATTGTAATTATTTTTTTAATATATTCATCTTTTGTTTATTATTACCATAAAAGGTTTATACCATTCTCAGGTTCATGGTCTTGATACCCCTAAGTTTGTTTATATCCTATAGGTATCGATAATTCCCTTTATCCCTTATGGAAAATTAGTTTGGGTAACATATCAACTCATTCAGGGTAGGTTCATTAAAAATGGTATCAGAACATTGGTTTCACAAAAGGGAACCAAGTTCTAAATGAAATATATGTTTATATGGGTGAATTAGGGTTTGATTGAGTTAGTTTTATTGTTGGGACTCTAGAAGTAGTTTATTAGCGAGTTATTGATCACCACCCCTTATGATGGAACTTCAGCCACTATGGGTTGTTGAGATTTGAATATTGAATTTGACAATTCATATTGATTACCAGTTATGGTGTATAGATCCTAATTTTAATTTTATTGGATTTCATTGGAGTTTACATGGATTTATGGTGAAAATGTAAATGGGATCAATTGAATTGGTTTTTTATACACAACCTAATAAATGGGGCAGTGACTTAACTCAAGATCTTAGATATGTTTTAAAAATTAATGCATGAATAACTTCCATCCCATCAAACCATGTTGTTGGTTCTGACATAAATTTTCATCCCATTTGGATTTTTTACATAGACCCCTTCATTATACAGTCATTGGAAACATTTCATAGAAAAGGGAAATGATCTGATGTGGTCCTTGAGATTTTTTAGGGGGATTGGATTTTGATTGGATTTATCGCATGCCTTTTTTATGTGTTATTTTTTTGGATATTATGGTTTTTCAAAAAGGAGTATATAATGAAAGATTTATTTATATTGAAATGATAAATATAGAATTTTTTATAATATTTATTTGTTTATTGTGAATTCTATTTGGAATTGGATGATTTCATTATGAAATATAAAATATCTATTTGTTTTAAAACTGGTTGGTGATTTATTTATAAAAGTACATTTTACCCTTTTGTACTGTACATATAAAAATTGTCAATTTAGAAGGGAAAAAAGTGTGGTTTATATTTATTTTAAAAGGGGTGATGTTTAAAATAAATAAATTCTATTAAAAAGATAAATTGTTTTGTTCACATCAATAAAGTTAGTAGTTTTGAAAAATATTTATGGATGTGTATTAATCTTCTTGGATTTCCTTCTATTATTCTTGGATATTTACCAAACTCTAAATGGAGTTTAAATCCTTATTTTTTTCCTTTAAATGTTGTATTATGTTTTTATAAGTCTGTTTTTTTGGTATATTTCCCCATATAACATGGTTGGTTTGGTGAATTGATGAGGTATGATCTTTTTGGATTTCGTGGTGATGGTATTTTTGGGGGAATTTGTGATCAATTGGTTTTTGTAAATTATGGAATTGATGTGGATTTGGTTTTATGTGTTCAATGGGTGATCTTTTAGTTACTCTTTCCTGAGATGTGGTAGTTGGGATGTTCAAGACTCACTATATTATGTTTACTTAATCTTACACTATCATATATGTTTGGTCATTTTAGATTAAATGTACTTCTATCATGACATGTGATCAAGTCTCATAAATCCATCAAGGCCCTTTTCTAATTCGCATGGGCCACATGGTCTCCTACTAGTAACACCCTAAAAAGAGTTTACAAATGGATGCTACAACTTTCCCTTTATATATTCCACAATAACATCCAATTCAAACCATGTATTGTAATAAATTTCCATTTTCATAGTAAGACTTCACTACCATGCCAAGACAGTTCACACTAGGGCCAAGAGAAACAAAGAAGACAACCCAACCACTATATATCAAAGAAGACGTGGATTTTACATATCCTTGTTATTCCACTACCCACCAATGGGTCAAATAATACATTGTATACTTACCTATCAACTTAGATACTAAAAGGAAAACATAAAAGGTCCCTCTATAATTTCTTTCTAATAGAGGTCAACATTATTTTTCAACCCCCATTGATGTTCCATGATCCACCCCAGATCTGAAAAATTTAATCACACGTAGGGTCACAATATGTTGTTACCCATAACACTTCACCATGATACCCCACATGTTCTAAAATTCTCAACCCCAAACCATACCTAAATCTTTGAATCCTAATTTGAGGCCACTGATTTAAGGTAAGAGTTTGTTTCCATTTCATATTCATAACTTATATTCAATTATTATATGATTTATCAAGCCCTTACCTTAGTGATATCAAAGTAATGGTATCATTAGTTTGTCCATATGTTTTGGTGGAGCATGACATATAAAAAACTACAAGGATGGGATCCTTGTTTTCCTCTTCTTTTATGGATATTTTTAATTTTCATGCTTTGTTTTTCTAGTGGGTTATTTACCATATGTATTTATATAGGAAAACCTTATGTAACATATTTATATATTTTTTCAACTAGTATATTATAATCTCTTTCCCTATTTAGTAGTAACTATGTGTTTTAATTTTTTTTAATATTTTGTAGGCACATCGTGATATACATGGATAAAATATGGATCACATTACCGAGGAACACACCTCAGTATGTTAAGAGTTTGAAGGAGTTTTTAGATTTTGAAATTTCAATTGATTTGTTGAAGGGAGAATTAGATGTCTATGACCTAAATGTAAATTTAGAAGATAGTTGAAGAGAGATAATGTTTATGAACATTTAATATTGAAGCAATTCCCTAGTCAATATTTGTGTTGGATTTGGCATGGAGAATCAAATGTTACAGAAAGGTTGAGGACAAATGTTAATCCACAGAATGATCTCCCAACTTCATCCACAATGGAAAATGAAATGAAAAACCACAAAAATGATGAATTCGGCATTGTAAGACACCACTATCAACATCAAAACATAACAGAACAACCAGATGAGGGTGTTATAAATTGAAACGTGACAAGTGATGTTTTTGAGACTGTAACACAACCTGATCAAGATTGTAACATATCATTGGATAATCCTCTTGATTCTGTGGAGACAAATGTAAGAGAAAACTTCACTGAGGAAAATACATTTCATGATTTAGTTGATGATGTAAATCAAGAGTTGTATAGTGGATGTTTGAAATATTCAAAGCTTTCTTTTCAGCTGAAGTTGTACCATATCAATTGAATATGTGGAATTAAAAATAAGGAAATTTCCATGATATTGGAATTGTTGTGTGATGAATTTCCTGAAGAAAAAATCCCCAAGTCTTTTTATGATATGAAAAAATTTGTTAACAGACTTGGTCTGAATTATACAAAAATACATGTGTGTCCCAATGATTGTTTTCTTTATTGGTGAGAGGATTCAAGTATACAGAATTGAAAAAAATGTACTTCTTCTAGATGGAAGTCAATGGGTGATGTTGGATGTCTGAATCAGCATACTTTCATGAAGAAGAAGAAGGTTAACACACCTGCAAAGATTTTGCGTTACATTCCTTTAAAGCCACAATTGCAAAGATTATTCATTTCATCGAAAACCGCCGAACACATGAAGTGGCATTCTGTAGATAATAACAATGATGGGTTAATGATACATCAAAGAGATAAAAAATCATGAAATACATTTGATTTATTACATCCATATTTCTCATATGATCCTAGGAATGTTCAATTGGGATTGGCTGTCGATGGATTCAACCCATTTGGGACTTTGAGTACTGATTATAACATTTGACTAGTTGTTTTGATCCCTTACAATCTGCCTCCATGGATGTGTATGCAACAAACATATTTTATCATCCAAATGATTATTCTTGGAAAACAAATGTATGGAAATGATATTGATGTATACTTGCATCCTTTAATTGAAGAATTACAGGATTTATGGAGAAATGGTGTTGAGAAATTTGATTCTTCTTCTAAAATAATTTTCAAAATGCATGATGTTTTAATGTGGACCATTAGTGACTTCCCTAGGCTTGGGAATTTATCTGGTTGGAACATTTACACAGGTTTGGCTTGTCCTATTTTTAATGTTTATTTTGAGCCCAAATGGCTACCTCACAGTAGAAAATGATGTTTCTTGTGTCATCAAAGATTTCTCAATTCATCTCATAGATTTCGACTGAAAAGATCCAAATTTTACAGTTTCATTGATCGTAGGCCACCTCCAAAGTTTTTAATTGGTTCTGAAATATTGACACAACTTGAAAATGTTGAAACATAATTTGGGAAGGTTCATCATTTGAATAATAGCGGGAAATCGGTTCGAAGGGCATCATCAAGCGAAATCAAAATGCAACAACAGAAAAAAAAAATTATATTATTCAAACTTTTGTATTGGTAATTTAATTGGTTGGGGCATAATCATGATGTTATTCATATTGATAAGAATGTTTGTAACAATTTGATTTTCAAATTACTTAATGAGCATGGAAAGTGGAAGGATCATCTCAATGTTCACAAAGACTTATAAGTAATGTACATAAAACATGATCTTTGGCCAGATGAAAATGAAAAGTATGCTCCGATAATTTTTTCAATGATAAATTGGGATAAAGATACATTCCTGGGATTTTTAAAGAATGTGAAGGTATCTGATCAGTATTCAAGTAACATCTCAAGGTGTGTTGACTTAATGAATTGTAAGTTACATATATTGAAAAGTCACGATTCACAAATTTTTTTACAATAGTTACTATAATTGGCATTGCCTACATTATTACCTGAAAAATTTATTACTGTTGTAATCCAATTTTGCACATTTTTTAGAAAACTATGTGAGAAATCTATACATCCATTTCATCTTGACAACCTCTAGGAGAGGTTTTTATTGACCCTTTGTGCAATGGAGATGATATTTCCTCCATCGTTTTTTACTATCATGATGCATTTAACTATGCATTTGGTTGAGGAAGCTAAATTAGGAGGCCTCATTCATTATCGATGGATGTATCCAATTAAGAAGTACTTTATTTATATGTTTTTCAGTTAAGTAAACAATTTTTGGCACTTAATTAAATGCATAATTTTATTTATTTTATTTCACAGATATCTTGGGAATTTGAAATCATACGTGAGAAATAAAGCTCAACTAGAAGACTCTATTGCTAAAGGCTATTTGGATGAGGAGTGTCTTACCTTTTGTTCTAGATACTTGGATGATATTGAGACAAGATTTAATATAGTTGGATGTGTTGATGACACATTGAATCAATCTCAAATACATTAGAAAACAAAAATATTTTCTGTTTTTGGTCGATCAGTTGGGAGGACCTCAAATGTGACACTGACAGAATTGGAATTATTACAAGCACATAGATATGTGCTACTGAATAGTGAAATTGAATATCCATTTATTGAAGAGTTGGGGATACAAAAAAAGAGACGAATGAGAGGAAAAACACGAATTAAGAAATATATAAGGAAAGATGTTAATAAAGATCTTGTAGAATGGTTTTCACGACGTGTAAGTTCATAAATATTGCAATAAACACGAATATCAGTTTGACACATATATTTTGTAAATATAATAAGTTATATTTCTTTTTTTAGATCATGAATACTGATACTTGAGCAGATTTTTCTGAATATTTTAAGTTTCTTACTCCCGGTCCTCTAAAACAAGTTAGAAAGTTCGACTCTTACAACATGAATGGCTTTAGATTTTGTACAGTTGAACAAGAAATGGGTTTGAAAACACATAATAGTGGTATATTTACATTTGATGAAGTGGGATACTATGGAAAGATGACTGATATTATTGAATTAAACTACCATGGGAATTTTTTAGTTATTTTATTCAAATGCAATTGGGTTGATATTATTAGAGGTGTTAAAAGAGATTACTTTCAATTTACTTTTGTGAACTTCTCTCGCTTGATAGATGTTGGTGTTCATTAACTACTTGATCCATATATCTTATCATCATAAGAAAAAATGGTATATTATGTGAATGATGTTGTGGATTAAGAGTGGAGTGTAGTTTCTCATGCAATACAAAGAGATTTTTATGATATGGGTGATGAAATAGAATATTTGACCTCTGAAATTGAATCTCATCAACAACAAGAAGCATAATTATTTGTCCATAATGATATTTAAAATATTAGTCTAGTAAGGACAAATGAGTTGGATGAAGTAATGGAGCAGGAAACCAACATGATTGAAGGGGAAAATGATTGTATGTATAGTTATTTATTCATTCAGCAACCACTTATTTCATTTGTGCAGTCATTCATTATCATTATTATGTATATTTGTTTGTTAGTACTGGGCATCCATGTCACGACCCATCCTTGGGACCCGTGTCGTGACTACCCCAAGCCCGCCTCCCATAGGCCAGGGGCTGGCGACTAGCACCAAGGCATAAATCCTGACAAAAAGGGGAAGGCATTGCCTTTATAAAGTAAAAAAACACCAGAGAGTAAGAAAGAAGAAGTATACACTAAGTAAAACTGAGTACAATAGTAAGTGCGAAAAGTAAATGGTCCAGAATACGAACCCAAACTGAAGGTAAAGTACAACTGGAAAGAATGTACAACAACTAAAATTAAAGCAGAAACGTCGAGTCATCCACTAGAATTCCCACCTGAAGGGTGGGTACAGATAGCCTCCTCAGCTCCTCGGGTCCAGCCGTCCGCTCTGTGTACGCCCCGCCCAGTGGTCCACCTCCAGGTACCGACTTGCTCCACAAGCCTTAACCACGATCAGCATTGTCCGTCGTCTGCATCCAATACAACGTAGTGCGTGCATAGCCTGTGCAGGGGTGAGTATACGCTACTCAGTAGGGACCCCGAGACCCCCGAAGGTCTCCCAGAATCCCCAAAGGATAATCCACAAAAGAAAAATACAATCACGAAGTAACAACCAACACTACTTAGATATATGCCCATACATATGCCTAAGTCATCAATTCCCATTCGGCTCCGACATTCGAGCCCAAGTTCGATCACGTCCACATAGGATAGTACAACCCAATCCACATAGGATAACATAACCCAATCC
Organism: Viscum album; assembly: GCA_963277665.1. NCBI lineage: Eukaryota > Viridiplantae > Streptophyta > Magnoliopsida > Santalales > Viscaceae > Viscum > Viscum album. Next base: position 1,175,337,487 of record OY728135.1, read on the forward strand.
ACATAGGAAAGCAAGTCAATCATATCGAAGATATTGATTGAAATTCAAGACTCAGCTCACACAGGTATACTTCTTCATAAGGTGAAAGAGATAATCAGATGTAGCCACTGATTCATCTAAGCTGGGACCCACGTAGGATACAAAACCAGCTAAGCTGTCGGACCCACATAGGATACAGGCCAACCACTCTGCCAGACCCACGTAGGATACAATAACAGAGTCAAAACTGCCAGACCCACATAGGATACAAGAACAGTAGTCATCACCGTCGAACCCATGGAGGATTTCAGTACAGTCTTCATCACTGCCGAACCCATGGAGGATTTCAGTGCAGTCTTCATTGTTGCCGAACCCACGGAGGATTTTAGTGCAGTCTTCATCGCTGACGAACCCACGGAGGATTTCAGGGCAGTCTTCATCGCTGTCGAACCCACGGAGGATTTCGGTGCAGTCTTCATCGCTTCCGAACCCACGGAGGATTTCAGTGCAGTCTTCATCGCTGCCGAACCCATTGAGGATTTCAGTGCAGTCTTCATCGATGCCCAACCCACGGAGGATTTCAGTGCAGTCATCGTCATCGTCGCAGTCGCAGTCGCAGCCATCTCTAGGGTTCCCGCACACAGCATGCTCGATTCCGAGAGGGTCCGCTCCACGAGGCAAGGGGGTTCGATACATCAACTGACACATAGTCCGGAGTTGATTTATCCCAAAGTTCTGTCTCGACAAGAGGAACTCAATGAGACAGACGGCATGTCAATAGGACGCCCGGTCTGAGAGTTATTGGCTTTTTCGTTCCAGGGGCCCGGTTGGTTTTTAAGTAAAAAACAACCTGACCGCACTCCAATTGCATCCAAACCTCGAGCGGAGTAATCCAAAAGGTCTGTCTCACTAAGAGGAATCCAACGAAGTCGACGGCACGTCAATCGGACGTCCGGAGCTCAAGTTATAAGTGTTTCCGCTCCGAGGGCCCGGTTGGTTTCGTGCTCGAACCAACCCAGCCATAACCAAAGTTCTTCAAAACCTTAAGTGTAATATACCTAAACGACCATCTCGATCCAAGGATCGCATCGCAACTGACGATGCGTCGATCGGAGGTACGTAGCCCAAGATACGGGCGTTTGAACAGAACTGTCCGAAAATAGGGGGTTTTGGGCCCGAACCGACCCGGCCCAAGACCCCCTGGGTCGGCCCGAACCGGGTTGAACCGACCCGGGTCCGGGTCTGGCCCATTAGGGCGCAGCCCAACCCGGTAGCGCGGCCTGGCTCGGCCGGCGCGGCCCGGCCCCGCCGACGCAGCCCTACCCCAGGCGGCCGGTTGGCCTCGCGCGGGCACGGCCTGCATGGCCAGCTCGGCGCTGGCCGAGCCGTCGCGAAAAGGGGGAGCGTGCTGCCCCCCTGATTGAGAAACCATGGCCCCCACGTGGGGGCCGCTCCTTTTTCCAGTCGGGGGTTACGACCCCCGGTCTTCCTTCCGAAACGGCCGGCCCGGCCCGGCCGGCCGGTGCTGCCGCCGCGGAACCCCGCAGTCCCGCCCCTCCGAGGTGCCGGCGGCCGGCGGTTCCGGCCGCCCCACCTTGCACTGCCGCAGCTTTGAGTCATGGCCTTGTCCGACCAGCGCGGCGCGACGGCGCCGCGGCCCCGCTCCGGCTACGGCCTCTTCGTGGTTCTCTGGCACAGCGCGACAGTGTCGCGGCTTTGTTCGGCCTCAACGACGCAGCACGATGGCGCCACGCTTCTTTGCCCGTTCCTCTTGATTCTACATGGTGTCGTTGCACCGTGCTACATTTGCTCGTGCCACAACAAGTACAACGTCAAAGGGGGAGGAGGTTCGGTCGTGTTTGTGCGGTCCGACCTCATCCCGTTATAATGATAACAGGCGGCGCAAGAATAATAGTTGATGAACGACAAAGAATCCATGAACAAAGAATTAAACCCTACCTCGATGAAGTCGTCGAACGAGGTTCGTCGCGGGAAAAGGACGTCGCGGAATACGACGTTGCGGAAGATGGCATCGCGAAAGACGGCGTCGCGGATCGATGCTCCGTAAGCGTCGTTGACGTTTGCCCGAAGAAAGATGTGGCGCGTCATCGTTCTCTGAAGAAGGTGTCTCTCACCGACTGTAGAGAAGAGAGGAGATGGCACGGCGATTCCCCTGCGGTGATGGAGTTCTTCGTCGAAGACTCTGTGTTCTTCGCGTTCTTCAACGAGGATGAAGATATTCCTCAAGAGAGAAAGATTCCTCTTTTTTCCTCACAACGAAACAACAACCCAATAAAATAAGTCATTGTCTTATTTTATTAACACACGCAAGCAATTAATTTGAAATTCAAAAGATCTCATTCAATTAATTGTCTTAATAGAAGAGCGTTAAAAATTCAAATTAATTTGAGGGTTGACTTGCCATTAAAAAGGGGTTGTGAGTGAGTTACAAAATTAAATGCATGTGGGAGGTTAAAAGGAAATAAAGGGGGTGGGGATCATGTGGGCCCCACCTCACTAATATCCTACCTAGTGGAGTTAGGATATTAGTGGGTCCCACTCCAACCACCATGCCTAGGTTATCACTACTTAGAATAGAAATAAAATTTGTAGCACAATATTTTATTTTATTCTTTAGTTAACCCATTTAATTAATAACCTCACCCGAGAAAACGCAACTCCGGAAAAGGTGTTCCTAAGCAATTACTGGTGCTGTTGTTTCATTGGTGCCCTCGGATTTCGATTTCGAGCACCAGTTCAAAAGTTAGGAAAACCCGCTCGTTCGTTCACTGAACGTACCCGAGCTAAACTTCGGAAATTGATTCCGGAGACACCGGGCCTCAGAATCAGGTGCCGTCAGAAACTGCATTCTAGTAAAATCCCAAGAAAATTAAGGAAAAAATTTCCCTTGAATTTTACGGGTCTTTAGAATCTATTATCATTTTTAAAAAAAAAATTGCATATTTTTTTTGAAATATATGTTCTGAACTTAATTTTATTTGATTAAATGATAAGAATTCCAATGAGGAAATGATACAGTGTTCCATCCACTACTACGATAGATGATGATCCATCTATATCCATCCCTACAGTATCTGATCCACCAGGTGCCTACCCCCCTTGCACCATCTCCCCCTACACCATCTCTCACACCCTCTGTGAGCTTCCCTTTAGAAGTTGATTCCTCGACTCCCCCTTCAGTAGCCTCAGCAGTAACGACCCGAAAGCTTTAATTATATTTGTTTCCTAATTTTGAGTGTTATTTTATTTTATACTCAACAAAACCATATCCTTTAATTAATGAAGTGGGTATAATTAAAATGAGACTGTTGGGTTTTGACTATTATATGATCATTGGTCAATATGACCATTGGAAACTATAATCTTAATGTTGTGTTTTTGTAAATACGGTTGTCTTGGTCAATTAATACAGAAAGAAGATTTAATGGCCTCATCCAATAGACTCTATCCATATGAATCCCATCTGTCAGAGCTTGGGAAGGAGGTATCGTCATTGGTCTTTACTAAGGACCAAGCCCAAGCTAAACTTCAACGTATGAAGCTTGAGCAGAATCTCCTAAGGGAGAAGTTCAAGCTGATAGAAATCACCACTCGGGCAATGTTTTCTGATCCACCCCAAGATTCTATCACCATAGCACACCTTACACTTAGGTCATATGCTGGTGTTATAAGGGGATATGTAACGAGACCTTAGCTGCTTTGTGTAATCCTTTTATATATTTAAAATTTTTATTTCTTCTTATGGAAAAGTTTGTGAATTTCAAATATCCGGATAAATAAAGGATGTGTATTATTGATGAATTTAGGAAAAAGGGGGTATTTTAAAATGTTTTTTTATTCATTAAATAATTAATAATGTGAAATTATTTTCAAAAAATGGTCTTATATAGTTTTGATCAGTGAGAAATTTAGAGTCTAATAAGATCAACTTGATTTTTAGTTAATAGTAAAGTATGAATAGTAACATACCCGTATGAATATTTATGAATAGTAATGAATAGTAACTTGACCAAAAAAATATAAACTTCACCCATGAATGTATAAATACATTTTAGACATCTTAAAAGTGAAAAAACGGTCATAGTTTAAGTTTTGGTATTTTTGTACCCCATAAGTATTTTATTTACAATTTTATAATTAATTTAATAATTTAAAATGGAAATGTATTTTCATAAAATTTAATAATAAATTTTTACTTTATTGTCTTATGGGTATACGATATTTTTATGGGACCTTGATTACTTTTTTAAGGTGTTATAAAATGAGTTATAGTTTTAAAGTTGTATTTTTGGAATAAAAAATGATTTTATTTAAAAATTAAATTAAAATTATTTAGAAAATTATTTTCATGAAATGGACTTCATTTTTGAATTCAGAACATCGATATTGGGTTTGGATGAATTTTTGGGATTTTTCTGAAACAGTTGAATTGTCAGGGAATAGTAAAAATGCAGTTTTGAGTTTCGGGTGTTTAATGACATCATTAATGATGTAATAATGATGTAATATTTCTGGTCAACTTATGAATAGTGAGATATTATATGATTTTTCCCAAGTGTCCAATACCATGGGAAAGCCCATGGTTTTTCAAATACCATTGATGAGGTGTCCCTTGGAAATTAATAATTTATTCACTCACTTTTCCTATAAATACCAAGTCATTTCCCTCATTCAGTTCATTCCAAAATCTTCCTCAATAATTTTCTGGTATCCTTACCTCCCAAGGAGTCCTCCCAAGGTTCCTTCAAGCCTCCCAAGGTCTCGACCTTCAAGCTTTCTAAGTTACTCTTCAAGGTAAGGGATCCTTTCACCCTCCTCTTTTAAGGCATGAATTCCTTTATGTTGTGTCTTATAGTTTCCATCTCTTTATGTTGAGGGTATGTTTTTATATGTTCTCATTACTGTCCATTTCATGTCTAATTGTTGATAGACTCTTTCCGATCTCATCAAAAAAAATTCTGAATTTTTAAGTGACGTCATTAGGCTGCTGAATTTCTCGTAAAAGAAATCACATCTTCTCTTTCCTTTCAAGTTTCCTTTTCTTGTGGTATGTCACTAAAATATCAATACCATGTTATTATATTCATGTTATTTTGTATTTATATTGTAATATGAGTTATTCATAATTGGTTTACCCTTGTACCCTCTCTTTTTATTATTTTCTAAAACCATGTTATATAGTCGTTATGCTGCAGGAATTTCGTCTCAAAATTTCTATCTCTTTCTCTAAAGATTTATTTATGTGAATACCCATACCTATTTCGTTTCTATGGGTATTAATAAATATATAAAAAGGATATATTTTATTCTGGAATGGACATACATATAACCATCACTCCCTTTCCATGGGTTATAAATGATATAATGATCTTATTTTTAAGAACTTTTAAAACGCCACGATTTTGAAATGAAACCCATTTATTTTATTCTCTATGGGTTATTTATGAAATTTTTTATTATGATCTATGTGGATCACATGAAAGTAAACACATATTAAGGGTGCTCCCTGATAGAACTCTAATGCATTGGGTAAATAATTAATCTCTAGAGATGAAAAGTTTCACGATACCTTGGTGAATAACCTTGGTGATTTTTATGACACCTCTGAGATAAACCTTGGTGATATATTCATGAATGTCTAAATGAAATGTTTTAGACACATATTCAAGTTATTATTCGAGTTATTTTTATTATGATATGCATATAATTCCATTTCTCATGTCCTTATGTTTTCATTCAAGTTCTTATTGATGTCACAAGTAAACTAATTCCCTTGTTTACCCTTACTGGGCCTTCTGCTCACCCTTTCCTTTGAATGTATGTCTCCAGGTTATGAGATGAAGTAATTTTACTTAGGATGAACATATGATGAAGCCTTAAAAGTGGATTATAGGAATTTTTTATATTGTTTTTCATGTATTATGTTCCTGATTTCCAACACATTATACTTTAAAGATCCTCTGTTTGTAAAATGTAATGAAAAGTTATGTAATAAAAAGGAGGGATTCCATAGTTGGTTTCAAAGGATAGTTTAGTTATTTATGGAAATTGGGCTATGAAATCTTTAGGAAGAATCCTATAGAAAATTTTAAATATAGGAAAACTTCCTGGTATTTTGGTGAGTATTAAGCAAGTGGTTTATCAAGAAAATACATCCCTGTCTGGATACGAGCAGGTAGAGGCAGCTCTGGCACAGATATATATAGGGGTAAAACCCAAAAACACCACTTTGTGCTAGACTCGAATGGAAACTGGTACATGACAACAGGCCTTTTGGTACACTTGGTTACGACACTCCCGGGGGATATGTTTGGTTAATCATAAGCTTTTTATGAATCATTATAAAGGAATTATAGAGAAATGTAATTGTTTAAGCATGAAGTTTTAAGACATAGAATCCTTTATAGTTAAAAGATTCATAAATGAAATAAGTTTCTCACTAAGGTTTTATTATTTTATAAAATGGGAGGCAATAGGAGGAACCGTGCAAATGGTGACCGCAATGGACCATGCGCTAACAGGCCTCCGATGGAAGCCGGAATGGAAACATTCATGCGAATGATGAACCAAATGACTCAAGTTATGGTAAATAATTTTAATCAAGCTGAGAGATAGATCTCACCGTGAAGGGAACAACATTCTATTGAGTCCTTTCTGCATCAACGACCACCAACCTTTATTGGATAAACTGACCCATTGATTGATGAGCAGTGGATCATCTCTATCGAGAAGATCTTTTCTGTGCTCCGTTGTTCAGAGCAAGAGAAGGTCACCCTGGCTATCTATCGCTTAGAAGGAGAAGTTGATCAGTGGTAGGTGATAATTAAAAACACTAGGAAAATAGTGGAGGTTGAAGCCGTGGAGTGAGAAGAGTTCAAAGGGATTTTCTTCAGTAAGTATTTCCCTCGATCCCTGAGAACAAGAATGGAGAAGGAGTTTCGCGAGATGAAGCAGAAGGAGAATGAATCTGTCAGAAGCTATGAGTAGAAATTCACCTGAATTTCACGATATACCTCTATCTTTTTCATGGATCTAAATGGTAAGGTTGATAGATTCTTTGGTGGACTAAGACCTCATCTGCGGAAGAATATACCCAACCGAGACTATGATAGCTATAATGAGATCTTGCGGAGTGCGATGAATGTCGAACTGGAGTTTGGTGAGACGCAATGGTCTCATAAATCCAATGACAAAAAGAGATCAATGGAGCCAAGATTAGGGAGGATCTTTGATCAATTAAGAGGAGGCAAGAAGTTGCAATGTCCCACATGTAATAAATGCGGGAAGAAGCATTCGGGGAACTGCCTGCTCAGGAGCAGGAAATGCTAAAAGTGTGGAAGAGATGACCATATTGTGAGGAATTATGGTAGTGAGGTGAAACCTCAACTTTGAAACACTAACAAAAATGGGAAGATGGTGCAGGACCTACCTGATGTCTAGTTCTTTAAGTGTGGACAACTGGGGCACTTTTCTAATCACTATCCAAATCCGAGGGTAGTGGAGGGGAACCACCATCAGCCTCATCAAAGGCCAAGGGAGCAAAGACGTGCTTTTTCTACCATGACAGCTGAATTTGAAGCTCTAAATGATTTGGTAGCATGTACTCTTGTTGTTCTATCAAAGCTAGAAAGTACTTTGTTTGATTCTGGTTCTACGCATTCCTTTATTTCCTCCAAGTTTGAAAAGAATTTAGAATCAATCCCTGACTTTCTAAAAGTAGATTTATCAGTCAAGACTCCTAGTGGGATTATCCAAGAATCATAAGTGTTTAGAAACTCTAGTATCTACTTTGGTGAGAACAATCTTATTGCAAATCTAGTAGTCATTCCCATGCTGGAATTTGACATTATACTAGGGATGGACTGGCTCTCAAAGTATAATGCTAAGATCAAATGAAGAAGTAAGGAAATATCAGTAGTCTTGAATGGAAAACGTACAGTTATCTTCCAAGGAGATATATCTCAACCTGATCTTTGTCTAGAAGAACCTCCTATATCCTTCTTTATGTAATTGATCGGTGAAGAAGAAGAAGAAAATGAGAGTTTATGGATAGAAAATGTACCCATCATCCAGGAATACATTGACGTATTTCCTGAGGAGTTGCCTGGACCTCCCCCAGAAAGAGAGGTGGAGTTCTTCATTGAACTCATACCTGGATCTCATCCAATATCAAAGACCCCATATAGGATGGAAAATATGGAGCTAGAGGAATTAAAGAAACAACTCCAAGATCTTTTGTAGAAGGGGTTTATCTGACCGAGTGTGTCTCCTAGGGGAGAACCTATTCTCTTTTTGAAGAAGAAGGATAGATCGATGTGGCTATGTGTTGATTATAGAGAACTGAATGGAATCACAGTAAAGAACAAATACCCTCTTCCAAGAATTGATGAATTTTTTGACCAACTTCATGGGTCTCAATTCTTCTCTAAGATTGTTCTTAGATCTGGTTATCATCAATTGAGGGTGAAGAAAGAATATATTCCAAAAACTGCCTTCCAATCAAGATATGGGCATTATGAGTTTGTTGTTATGCCTTTTGTACTGACTAATGCACCTACTATTTTTATGGATTTTATGAATAGAGTCTTTAAAGACTACCTTGATAACTTTGTGGTAGTTTTTATTGATGATATTCTGATAGATTCCAAAAGTTGTGAGAATAATGAGGATCATCTAAGGGTTATTTTGAAAACTCTACAGAAGGATAGACTTTTTGGAAAGTTCAGTAAATGAGAATTCTGGTTACAACAAGTTGCTTTATTGGGGCACATTGTTACCAATGAAGGAATCACATTTGACCCTGAAAAAACAAAAGTTGTAGAGGAGTGGACTCAGCCTACAAAAATAACTGAGATTCGTAGTTTCCTTGGATTAGCGGGATATTATAGGAGGTTTGTGAAAAATGTTTCATGACTTTCTAATCCATTAACCAAGTTAACTCGAAAAGGGGTCAAGTTCATCTAGAAAAAGGAGTGTGGGGAAAGTTTCCAAGGGCTGAAGAAGAGATCGTTTACTGCACCTATGTTAACTCTATCCTAAAGTGGAGAAGGATTTGTTATTTTTAGATATTCATCTCTAAAAGGGCTTGGGTGCATCCTCATGAAAAATGAAAATGTCATTTCTTATGCATATCGACAGTTGAAAACTCATGATCAGAACTATCCTACGCATGATCTGGAGCTGGCGGTGGTCGTTTTTTCTCTGAAGATATGGAGGCACTATCTTTATGGGGAGAAATGTGATATATACATAGACCATCAAAGTTTGAAGTATATTTTCACACAAAAGGAATTGAACATGAGACAAAATAGATGGTTGGAAATCCTTAAAGACTATGATTGTTCAATTTATTACCATCCTAGAAGAGCAAACAAAGACGTTGATGCATTAAGCAGGAAAGACCCAGTTGTTCTGTCCATTATGCAGATTCAAAGAGATCCTTTGATCAGTGGCCTAGTAAAATTGGACATGGGAATTATAAAGGAAGGAACATCATCAACCCTAAACCAAATGATTTCTCAACCATCACTACTAGAGAAGATCAAGAAATCTCAGAAAGAATATCCTTTGTTACAGAAGAAGTTTTAGGCTGTGAAGGATGGGAAGATTCCTAAGTTCAATACTGATCAAGAAGGTGTACTAAAATTTCGTACAAGACTATGTGTTCCATATATTCCGGAAATAAAGAAGGAGATGATGGATGAAGCTCATAGCTCTACTTTCTCTATACATCCTAGTAGCACAAAAAGTATAGGTACCTTCATGATCATTATTGGTGGGATATATGAAAAGAAAGATTGCTGACTACACTTCAAGGTGACTGGTATGTCGGCAAGTGAAGACAGAGTGACAACTTCTTAAAGGGGTATTGAAACCACTACCCATACCAGCATGGAAGTGGGACAATATCACTATGGACTTCGTCACTGGTCTCCCAAGAACTTCCAAAGGAAATTATACTATATGGGTTATTGTGGACCGTCTCACCAAGACTTCCCATTTTATCTCTATTCGGGAAGATTTATCTCTTGATCAACCTACCAAGATTTACATGAAGGAAGTGGTAAGGGTGCATGGAGTTCCACTTTCTATCGTATTTGATCGTGATCCAAGCTTCACATCAAAATTCTGGAGAAGTCTTCAACAAGCTCTGAGCACTAAATTGAATTTCAGTATGGCCTATAACCCCCAAACTGATGGCCAATCTGAAAGGACTATTCAAACACTCGAGGACATACTGAGAACTTTCTCAATAGAATTTAAAGGTGGATGGGATCAACATATCTCTTTAGTTGAGTTCTCTTATAACAACAGCTTCCACTAGAGCATTCAAATGGAACCCTATGAAGCTCTATATGGGAAGCGATGTAGAACTCCTACTTGTTGGGATGAAGATGGTGAGGGAAAGATTCTTGGGCCTGATCTTGTGAAAGAGACGACAGAAAAGGTCTATGCCATCCAACAACACATTAAGGCTGCTCAGAGTCAACAAAAGAGTTATGCTGACAACCGTCGAAGGGACTTGGAGTTTGATGTTGGTGACAAAGTCTTTCATAGGATTTTACCTTGGAAGAGAGTAATGAGGTTTGGGAAGAAAAGGAAGCTCATCCCTAGGTACATTGGCCCCTATGAAATACTTGATCGTGTGGGAGAAGTGGCCTATCAGCTTGCACTTCCTCCAAATCTAGCCTAAGTTCATGATGTCTTCCATGTATCCCTCTTGATGAAGTACATACCTGACCCTTCATATATACTAAATCTAGAGGTGGTACAACTGGAACATGACCTCTCTTATGAGGAGCAGCCGATGGAGATCTTGGATCGTAGAGACAAGGTTCTACGCAACAAGACTACCCACCTTGTTAAGGTGTTATGGAGGAACCACAAATGTGAAGAAGCCACGTGGGAACCAGAGGAGTCCATGAGACAGAAGTACCCACACATTTTTCCATTATAGGGTATGAGATAAAATTTTGGGGACGAAATTTCTTAAGGGGGAAGAATGTAACGACCCAAACGTTTTAATTATATTTGTTTCCTAATTTTGTGTGTTATTTTATTTTATACTCAACAAAACTATATCCTTTAATTAATGAAGTGGGTAAAATTAAAATAAGACCGTTGGGTTTCGACTGTTATATGAACATTGGTCAATATAACCATTGGAAACTAAAATCTTAATGTTGTGTTTTTATAAATACGGTTATCTTGGTCAATTAATAAAAAAAGAATATTGAATGGCCTCATCCAGTAGACTCAAACCATATGAAGCCCATCTATCAGAGCTTGGGAAGGAGGTAGCATCACTGCTCTTTACTCTGGACCAAGCCCAAGCTGAACTTCAATGTATGAATCTTGAACGGAATCACCTAAGGGAAAAGTTCAAGCTGATGGAAATCACCACTCAGGAAATGTTGTTCGAGCCACCCCAAGATTTTATCCCCATATCACACCTTACACTTAGGTCCTATGCTGTTGTTATAAGGGGATATGTAACGAGACCTTAGCTACTTTGTATAATCCTTTTATATAAATAAAATTTTATTTCTTCTTAAAGAAAAGTTTGTGAATTTCAAATATCCAGATAAATATAGGATGTGTATTATTGATGAATTTAGGAAAAATGGGGTATTTTAAAATGTTTTTGTATTCATTAAATAATTAATAATGTGAAATGATTTTTAAAAAAATGGTCTTCTAAAGTTGTGATCAGTGAGAAATTTAGAGTCTAATAAGATCAAATTGATTTTTAGTGAATAGTAAAGTATGAATAGTAACATACCCGTATGAATAGTTATGAATAGTAATGAATATTAACTTGACCAAAAGAATATAAACTTCACCCATGAATGTATAAATACATTTTAGACATCTTAAAAGTGAAAAAATGATTATAGTTTAAGTTTTGGTATTTTTGTACACCATAAGTATTTTATTTAAAATTTTATAATTAATTTAATAATTTAAAATGGAAATGTATTTTCGTAAAATTTAATCATAAATTTTTACTTTATTGTCTTATGGGAATACAATATTTTTATGGGACCTTGATTACTTTTTTAAGGTGTTACAAAATGAGTTATAGTTTTAAAGTTGTATTTTTGGAATAAATAATGATTTTATTTAAAAATTAAATTAAAAATATTTAGAATATTATTTTCATTAAATGGACTTCATTTTGAATTCAGAGCATCGATATTAGGTTAGGGTTAATTTTTGGGATTTTTCTGAAACAGTTGAATTATCAGTGAATAGTAAAAATGCAGTTTTGAGTTTCGGGTGTTTAATGACATCATTAATGATGTAATAATGATGTAAGCTTTCTGGTCGGCTTATGAATAGTGATATATGCTATGAGGTGTCCCAAGTGGCCAATACCATGATAAAATACCATGGGAAAGCCCATGGTTTTTTAAATACCACCAATGAGCTGTCCCTTGGAAATTAATAATTTATTCATTCACTTTTCCTATAAATATCAAGCCATTTCCCTAATTCATTTCATTCCAAAATAATCATCAATGAAGTTCTGGTCTCCTTACCTCCCAATTAGTCCTCCCAAGGTGCCCTTAAGCCTCCCAAGGTCCCAACCTTCAAGCTTTCTAAGTTACTCTTCAAGGTAAGGGATCCTTCCACCCTCCTCTTTTAAGTCATGAATTCATTTATGTTGTGTCTTCTAGTTTCCATCTCTTTATATTGAGGGTATGTTCTTATATGTTCTCATTACGTTCCATTTCTTGTATAATTTTTGAGAGACCCTTTTCGATCTCATTAAAAAAAAATTCTGAATTTTTAAGTGACGTCGTTAGGCTGCCGAATTTCTCGTAAAAGAAATCACATCTTCTCTTTCCTTTCAAGTTTCCTTTTCTTGTGGTATGTAATTCAATTATCCATACCATGTTCTTATCTCCATGTTATTATATATTTATATTGTAATATGAGTTATTCATAAGTGGTTTACCCTTGTACCCTCTCATTTTATTATTTTCTAAAACCATGTAATATAGTTGTTATGCTGTAGGAATTTCGTCTCAAAATTTCTATCTCTTTCTCTCAAGAAATTATCTTGTTTATTTATGTGAATAACCAGACCTATTTCATTTATATTGGTGTTAATAAATATATAAAAATGATATATTTTAATCTTTAATGTACATACATATAACCCTCACTCCCTTTCTATGGGTTATAAATGATATAATGGTCTTATTTTTAAGAACTTTTAAAACGTCACAATTTTGAAATGAAATCCATTTATTTTATACTCTATGGGTTATTTATGAAATGTTTAATTATGATCTATGTGGATAACATTAAAGTAAATAAATATTAATGGTGCACCCTGATATCACTCTAATGCATTGGGTAAATAATTAATCTCTAAAGATGACAAGTTTCATGATACCTTGGTGAATAACCTTAGTAATTTTTATGACACCTCGGGGATAAACCTTGGTGATATGTTCATGAATGTCTAAATGAAATGTTTTAACCACATATTAAAGTTATTATTCAAGTTATTTTATAATGATATTCCTATACTTCCATTTCTCATGTCCTTATGTTTTTATTCAATTTTTTATTGATGTCACAAGTAAACTGATTCCCTTGTTTACCCTTATTGGGCCTTCTGCTCACCCTTTCCTTTGAATGTATGTCTCCAGGTTATGAGATGCAGTGATTATACTTAGGATGAACTTATGATGTATCCATACAAGTGGATTAGAAGAATGTTTTTTTCCATGTATTATGTTCCTGATTTCCAAGACACTAGACTTTAAAGATCCTCTGTTTATAAAATGTAATGAAAAGTTATGTAATAAAAAGGTGGGATGCCATATCAGCAGTGAGGCAGTGACACGCCACTTCTAGTTCACCACGGTCATAGTGGAGGGTCACTACTTTAAGTACAAATTTTAATATAAATAAATGTATTGCACTTTTTTATACTAATTGTTTGTTTATTAAAGATAAAAAAAATGCAACTATGGAGAAAAATATAAAAAGTGCAAATGTGTGGAATATGAATGGAGAGAAGATAGTTGTCCCATTTGATTCGTATGGGGTCCCTACGGATGACACTGTGAGATTACTTGGACAAATTCTAGGTCATATGGCAGCAGAACTCATTTCCCTTCCTATTTCTTATGATGATTTGAGAAATATGCCTCCATGTTGGAAAAATTAAGTTTTTGATTCCCAAATAAAGGTAATTTTAATACATTATGGTGTAATTGAATGTCATGTTATTAATACGTTCAAAATTAATTTCTCTATACAGATTTTTCTCAACATTATAGTTACATATGTGATAGCACGAAAGAGGACGTTGAAAAATCATGGTAATAAATGGAAAGACTTCAAATGGAGATTGTGGAGCGATGTCAAATATACTTTTTTGACCATCCAACAAATGTATGAGAAGCTACCCAATGGGGTACCCAAAGAAAAGTGGAATGTTTTTGTTGCCATACATCGTGGTGAGAAGCATGTGGTATTTAAATATATAGTATTATATTAACCTAATTTTACATTTATACATGTATATGAAGTGGAGATGACATAGAATACATTACTATTAAATTTCATTTTATTTATTTCAGGATCTCTCAAGAAATAATGCATCAAGTTGGGCTAATAAAGTCATCCCTCAAACTGTGAGGTCAAAAAAAATTTCTAGAATCCGATCGACTCTCTTAATCTTTTCATTAGTTTAAATATTTATAAGAAAATGTTATATGTTTAATATATTAAATTTTTTATTTATCTTTGTTTAATTCAGTAATAGAGTTTAGGGCACGAAGCATCCTGAACTGATGTGTGGTTGGATGTTCACAAAAAATCTGATGCAAGTTTTGTTAATGGGCCTACCAAAGAAGTTGGGGTATGAACTCATTTTTTCATTATAATAACTTATTATAAGTTTTAACTATGTTAATATATATTGATATTTTATTTATAGGTACAAATTAAAGAAAAATGGGATGTCAATCCTGGGCAGTCCTACTCAGTCTCCCAGGATGACCTGGTTGCTAACGTCCTTGGGAAGGAGCATCGTGGTAGAGTGTGCGGGATGGGTTTGGGACACATACTGTTTGAGGTATTTGGAATGCCATCGGGGATTATAGCTGAATCTACTCCAGGTTATAGTCAGTCCACACCCAGATATGCTCAGAGAGAGATTGTTTCTCTACGAAACACAGTTCAAGACCAGGGGGTTCAGATATCCACTTTTCAGAAAGCGTTGATTGATATACATCAGCAGATGAGTAGATATCCCCCGGTGGTATTGCATCGACTAGTGGTGAGCAGGTAAATCACAAAAATTCAAAATCATTTAGTTTTCAAACTTTTATTGGTTTTAAGTTTAAATATAAATATTAAACACTATTTAATTTCCAATATAATGTTCTTACAGGTGGTAGCAGGAAGTGGAGATGGAGGTGGAGAGGGTAACGATATCTATTCATCATCAGACAGTGATTAGTGGTATTGTTGATATGCGGAAAAATATTGTAACTTTCAGTTTGTATATATATCATGTGTGACACATAGTATCCTCCAAGAATATTCATGACCTAACATTTTTTTGATTTCTCATATTTCCTTTTATGTATTTTATTAATTTCGGATGTTTCCTTTTATGTCTTGATTTCTCGAGTGTGGTATGCACCATATATATTGACTCTTTATTGTGATGATTCATTTTTTATGATTCATTTTTTATGATTCATTTTTCCTAAATTCATTTTTTCATTATAATAACTTATCCTACATTTTCTAGCTCAATGCATTTACCACTACATTTCTATTTCTAAGAAGTACTTCTTAGTTATGCTCTTTTATCAATCCCTAGGGATGAGAATGTGTGTCTCGGTAAAATGTTTAAGATATATCACCTTTTAGTGTGGCATAATCTTAGTATCCAAAATTTCAAAAAATAGTTGGAATCCATATATACTGATATGAGATTAGGGGAAATTTTGCTACACTATCTGAAATGGGGTTTTCCCACCATTTCCAAAGTGGACTCCAAGAACATCCAGGCAATGTGAATGATAGTGTCCATTATATCAGTAGGCATGACAAGCTGATGGGAAACTCCCAGTAGATTCTCTATAACCCCCTTCCCTAGAAAAATGTTAAATATACTACATGATTAGTTACATACCATTCATAACATCAACTACCCTATCACAAATAATTTATTATAAGAATCCATATTCCTTGATAGAATATATCAACCCCCTTCACAAGACACTCTTCCATTTGAAGGAATGTGCCTGATCACTTCTATTATATTCCGCACATAAAAATTTCTAGGATGCATAATGGGAATGACAATATATTAGGAGCTAGATTCCATTCCATCTAAGGAAACCACACAAAAGACTCCTTTTCCAAAGAAATCACGTGAGTGAAACAAATATGATACTTGAACCTGATCCATAACTCTTAAAAAATTAGGAACCCTTATTTATGGGAGAGATGATTTTACCTTTTTTCTATATTTAGTGTCAAGTATAATAATTCCACATGGAATAACCTAAGAGAGATATGATTTTACCTAATTCATATGTTATGTTTCATTTATAATAATTCCACATGGAACACCAACATCAATTAATCCCAATAAAATATTACCAAATCATTATTGTCATGATAAAGGCTCTACCACCAACATACTACACCCCACATATTTTGGGTAACTAAGGAATAAATAAATAACCACCCAATCATGTTCCTAAAGGACTGTAGGGGGTTTAAATTTATCGACACAAAGATGGAATAGAAATCTAAATAGTTACTATATATACAGTAGTAATATATATAGTTTATATATATTTCATCCACCTATATTTCCAAGGTATGTGAAGATTTATGTAGCCATATACTTATAATAATACTGATGAATAGACAATGGAATAACTCTGACATCCATAACCAGTCTAACAAGACTATGTGATCATGTAATTGGGTACATGCCCTATATCCCAATAGAGTGAGAAACGCCATGAAATAACACATGGGATGTTGAGTGTGCCATCAGGTCAAAATTCTAGTCATGGAATTTAGTGAGTAAATCACAATACTTATATAGTAACATTTTTGTGATACACAATTCTCAAAACCTGATGTAAGGAATTGTGTTTTTTTCTTTCTCCACAGTCCCATACCATCATACCACAACCTCTATAAAGGAATATATTAAATATAACTAGCAAGGGGAATTTCCTCACATCAATCTCTTCTATCTACACCATATAAATAATAAAGGAATAATCATTTGTGTCATAATAGATAAGGAATAACCTCTTATTCATGTCTTTATCCATATTCAATTCCCATTGAAAATATTACAATATGTATGAAGCATTTTATAAATCATAAATCAAGAGCATGTCATTACAATTACTTGGGGTCATTCCATTTGAAACCAATTGATTTATTTTAAGAAAGTAAACCCATCATTAATTATCCATTTCACATTATCAGTTACATTTAACTCATTCAATTCATTAAAACATGGGAAACCCATATATAATCTCAATGGAGTCACATAGATGGTGACATGTTCATCTAGGAAATTTTCCACTTTAGAAATTCCAACTATAAGTGATCCAAACACCTAAGAGATGCCTTGGGTTCTATCAAATAATCATATATAAAGGTATATTACATTCTTGAACAATTCCAGAAGATATGTGGGAGTACCAACATTTGAAAAAAAAAATCATATTGTCATATTTCACCTAGATCACCCAATAGGTGATCATATAAGTTGCACAAAATATGTGGACATCCAATCAAAGATCAACTAGTAAATATGAGTCTGCAATGGTCAATTTTAAATACATAAATCACTTAAATAGAGATGATTGACCAAATATGGTGTGCAAAATAGTGGCTTAATTATGAAACATCGAACCCCAAATGGAATACAATGTGACTACCAACCTAAAGGTCATAGATGATGCCTCTCATGATATCAGCTTCATATTTCATGATTTTTGGGAGAAATATGAGAAATGGTTTAGTTCCATGATAGTATGGAAAATGTTCCTATGCATATATATCACAAAGGATCCAATGGGAAACTAAAATAGGGTGTATGAGTGGGGTTTTCCTTACGTTTAGCTTTCCAATGCTTCCTTTGGATCTTGAATTGGGTGTCTAATGATAGAGATATGGATGAACCTTGGTTAAAAAAAATTTTGTTATACAAGAGGTTAAAGAATTCAAATTAACTGGAAGATGAAATAGAAAAGGGAAAGTGGTATAAGAATAATAGAGGGGTAAACTTGTAAATTCACCAATACATTTTATTGGATACTAGGATTATTTCATGTGATATGTTTATTTGCATTCATTTACTCACTGAATGAAGCATTTGGTTCTGCTTAGTTAAGTATCTCTTTTCATATTGATTGTATTATATATTCTGTTGGTGTTTTGGTATTCTTGGAATGGTTTTTTTTTCAGGGCACTGTTACAGGGGCTCCAGAAACTGTTTTTTTTTTGTAAATATGCTCTTTAACAGTGGTTTTAACCACCACTAACTGTAATAGATACATTTAGTGGTGGTTTTAAATGTTACTAAATGTTGATATTTTTCTATTAGCGGCGGTTTTAACTACCGCTATGGTCTTAAATTTTGTGGTGGTTCTAACTGCCGCTACAGTGGCCCATCTTGCGCACTTTTTCATCGCGGATTGTTCGGGCAGGAGATTACTTTTTTTAGCGGTGGTTAAAACCACCGCTAAAAAAATTAATGGCCTACATGGACAAACCACCGCTAATCCTCTTTAACCATCGCAAATAGTTTCCTAACCCGAAATTTAACAGTGGTTTAAACCACCACTATATCCAAAAATAACCGCCATGAAATTGTAATTTTCCTGTAGTGAGAATCCCCAATTATAGTCTAAATTTAATGGGATATTTGGAATTGATAGTCTCAGTTTAACTCATCTATACCTAGTTCACATATAATATCATTCATTATTTTGTGTTTAGAACATAATTAGATTCAGTGTTACCATCCCATGTTTCTAGTTGTGTCTTTGGAATTTCATAAGGACTCACAACTTTGAGAAAAACCTATAAACCATTGTTAATTAGATAAATGACCATCATTTCCTTATATCATCCATAATTATCATCATTAAAATAGGATGCTCTTACTATTTACACACCTTCAATGTTTCAGTCATAGTATCCATTTGTGAGAAGATCGTAAGACTTTAACCATTAATAATTGACAAATCAAGTGTCACAACCTTTGATACCAATTATTGTCAAAGACATATTTCCTAAAGACTCAAGAGTAGGGGTCCGGGTGAATTTTGTTCATGAAATTTTCTTCACTTAGAAACCAACACCCTTTTAGATATGACTAACATCTAAAATTTTATTTAACACAAGTAGTAGTGGACATAAAAGTAAAATTAAAAGAATCATACATAAGGATTTATAGTGTTTTGTGATATATAAATCCCATAATCCACTCCACAAATTCTCAAGTTGATAAGCATGGTGATTTTCAATAGATAAGTATATTTATTAAGCTCCATCAGTATTTTTTCCATGGACTACAAAACTATGTGAAATGACCTAATACTTATTACAATAATACAAGATATTTCAATCAGGCACCAACAAGTCTTTACAAACCAATGTCTTCAAGGATTTTTTCCAATAACCTTTTATGATGGGAGATATGATAAACCATAGTGTTTTCATATTTAATACATAGTTGTAAATTACAACTGATAGGAGGAATAAATCTCTTATTGAGATTATTATAATAGATAAAATATCAAGGAGTGTATTTTGAGCACAATAAAGATGATAAAAAATACACATCTATCAATTAAAAAGCTTCTTCTTCTTCTCAGGTAAAATAGAGTAGCACACAAGATCTTTGAGAGAGAGTAAGAGTTATTAAAATCATAAGAATGATCTTTTGTTATTCTTGAATTTTCTTCCCCATTTTCCCATTACTTCAAAAATCATGCATAAATTCTATTTTAACTTTTCAAAATACTAGTCCAAAAAACATATAACTCTTAGTTTAAAATCACACGTCCTTTTCTAAAAAATACCTTTAACAATATCAAATAAAAATAAATTATCATTGTATATATGTACTTTCTAAGTGCTTTATTCTTATTATATTCATTTTTATCATAAGTTTGTATTCCAAAATTTAAATATTTCATAGGAGCATTAAAATCTCATTGAATTACTTCAATGATAAAAAAATATAGGTTGCAGATCGATATAGCCGATTGTAGTTAACTGCATAACGTATTTCTAGATTTAAATTAACATAGCTGATTTGATATATGCATCCAAATTATCTACATAGCTGAATTCACATAGTCCACCTTCAAATAGCTGATTTTATTTATGTAGACAATATTTCAACATAGATGAATTTTCTTCACATATCCAAATTGATTAATATAGTCATTTTAATCACATAGAAAAAATTGATGTAGCTAATTGGAACCATGTAGCCAATTTACCACATATCTAATTCATGTATATAATTAATCCATGTAACTAATTGATTTACACATCTGATTTCTCATGTAGATGATTAATCAACATAAGTGATTTCCACTCTTTTTTTTCATGACGTAGCTAATTTATGTAGGTGTATACTTCATATAGGTGGTTTACATAAGTCTTAGTTTCAAATGGTAAGACATAAATTCAAATATTTCTATAATATCAAAATGTTTTATGTACTGAAGGCATAGTTTCACTTCATTTATAAACCTTATAACACCCTTCCACAAAAATACCTTCATTAAAATAAGATCTCCAACATGGAATTAGAAATCCCTCCTTTAGTTATACATATAGATGTTTTCCTTCTTTAGGATTCCATTATATAACTTTGAATAATTATCGATTTCACCATTGTATACTTCATAAGTCATGGGCCTAAAGACTTCCTCTCACAAACTTTATCCCAAATTATTGGTGCATAACATCTTTTCTTGTATAATTTTTTATACAGTTCCATTTTAATGCTCAAATGGATGTCATTATTATATTAAAATTCACGAAAAGGTAAATATTGATCCGATGTACCTTGAATGTCAAGATATCCTGACATAAAAATGTATTATAATGTATTAATAGTCCTTTTAGACCATTCATATGTTTGAGGATGATAAAAAGTTCTCATATCTAGCTCGTTGTTGAGTGACTTCTAAATACATTTTAAGAATTACAATGTAAATCATGGGTAATGATAAGATACAATTGAAAGTGGTTAAACAAGAAGTCTCAAAACATCACTAATATAGATCCATGAAAGGTACTCAAGAAGTAGATCTTCCCTTATAGTGAGGAAGTGTGTGGAGTTATTAATGTGATCAATAATAACTCATATGAAATGATCCTTTGGAAGTCTAGTGAAAACTTCTATAGTAATATCATCCCATTTCCACATAGGAATAGGTATTTGTTGCATGACTCTTTTATGATGTTTTCTCTTAAACTTTTCCTATTAAAAACAATAATATTGATATATATTCTTTAATTTTCCATTTCATATTATCACACACAAAATTTTCCTTCAATTACTGATACATTTTGTTGCTTCCAAGGTGAATAATGAAATTTGACCAATGTGATTCATCTAATACTTCTCTTTCTAACTCAAGAATAGATGGGACCCATATTCTCTTTCCAAATTTATACATACCATCTTCATGGATGATGCCTATCAACTTCCCATATTTCATAACTTTGTTTTTTTAATATTCATAGCACCAAGATGAGATAGTTTTATTTTATCTAACTAGGATGCTTTGGAAAACATTTAGAATAGATGTGTTATTTTTTCATCCTAAATGACTCCCATACATAATTTTATAAAATCCATTAATATAGGATCTCTCTCAATCCTCATTTTTTGTCAAAACTCTATGATCTTCACTACTCATCACAGCATCGACCTTATTTTCATTCCAGAGTGGTAGTTTATTGAGAAAACATAATCCTTGAGAAATTATTGAGATCTCATTTTCCTCATGATGAGTTATTTATATGACAACATGTATTTTAATCATTTTATATATATTTCTCATTTTTCACCATAAAGTTAATGCTTCTGTATCTTCAATGAAAATATTGTGAATTAAAAATCTAGATCTTATGTTGGATAATTATATTTGTGAATCTTTAATATCCTTGATGCATAGGTAACAACTCAATTATTCAGTGTAAGAACACATTCCAAGTCCCTTCTCCAATGCATCAGTATATATTACAAATCCATCCATTACTAATGATAAATTTAATACTGATTCATTGATAGATCTCCTATTTAATTCTTCAAAACTGTATGTATATTCTTATAACAATATTAACTTAAGCCCTTTAGATTCCAACTTGATCAATAGGTAATATAGTCGATATTTTCTTGAAAAAATCATATATAGTAACTTTATAATCCCAGGAAACTAAAAACCTCAGTTATATTTATTAACATTGGCCATTCTATCACTTCATTTTTCTATAAGGCCTAATTAATATTCTATCCTTAGAGACAATATGGACATGAAAAGAAAATTATTGAAGACCAAATTCACATTTTATAAATATTCTGTATAACTCATTTTCTCTAAGAGTTTTAAGAATGATTCACATATGACTCTTATACTCATCATATCTTTTATAGTATATCAATATATAAAAAATGAATACCAAAATGAAATTATTGATATAATCCTTTAATACCATTTTCATTATATCCATAAAAACAGTGAGTGCATCAGTAAATCCAAAGTGTATTACTATAAATTTTTAATGTACATACCTCATTAAAAATGTCTTCTTTAGAATATTTTTCTTTATTAACCTGTTATTTATAATACCTATAATAGAGATAAATATTTGATAAATATTTACCATCTTTTAGTTGATAAAATAAGTCATCAATTTAGGGAATATGATACATTTTATTTATAGTAATGGAATTGATTTCCCTATAACTGATACAAAACCTCATAGACCAATTTTTATTTTTATCGAAAAGAAAAAAAGTGATCCCAATGGTGAGACACTGATGAATTTAAATCACATATCACAAAACTCCTATAGATGTTTCTAATATTACACTAATTCCACTATGGCCATCCTATAGGTAGTTTTAGATATAAGTTTTTTATCACGGATGAGATCAATAGAAAACTCAACATTACACTTGGGTGGGTATCTAGGTATTTATTCAAAAAAACACCTCAATATATTCTTGCACAGTAGATACATCCTATATTATGATGATACCATTCCCATTCATAGGTTTTATCAGCTCTTATTATCTAATAATTTTATTAGGGATAGCTACAACAGGTGGATCTATACATGATTCAGATGATGTAGTGATCCCTATAAAGATAAGGGATTCAAAATCTCTATAATGAATCATAATATCTTTCTCTTAGTTGTAGATTTTTTTTAATATTTTAAATCTAATCCATAATAATAATTATATTAAATTAAAGCATAGGTATAATAATCAGTTTTTCAAATTGGATATTTTAGTGTGTCATAATGAGAACTGACCAACACATCCTAATTGTAATAAGATTTCTATTATGAGTCTTTTTTTAAAACACCCTTCTTAATGTTCTAGATAAATAAAAAATATTCTTATAAAACATGTAATATATAAAAGAGTGAAATGATATATAATAATAAATAATTAGCTAAATTTGAGCTTATGATAAAAGTACCTACCACCACATATTTGGTAACTTTAACCTCAGAAGTATAAATCTTATAATATTATCCTTCTCCCCTTGGAATCTTCTATAGTAGTTTACCTTAGTGATTGGTACATTATATTGAATAATTACCCATCTCATTACACTTAAAGCATTAGATAATAGTGGTTTTCTTCTTTTTCTTATATTTGAGATCCTTATGAACCCTTTCTACACACTTGAAGCAAAATCCTTTTCCTATTAAGAAAGTAAATAGGGTTTTATTTCTCTAATTGTCACATGTTAGAAATCCCATCCCCATTTCTTATTCTTTATCCCATTTCTTTTTTCTTAGTGCCCAACTGACCTATTATTTTCTAGATTTAACATGAAAAAATAATACCCAGAAAATTATTTCTCTATCTTGATGAAACTTGATGATATATCATCATATAATGAAAAAATATGAGAAACAAGTTCCCTTAGAAGACTAGACTTATTTATATCAAATAAAGTATCAATCTTTCTTTCCAAATTATGTATGTCTTCCCTAATATAACCATCTAATCTTGTAAAGTGATCATCATAGTCTATAACACTTTTTTATTCCTTTTTATTTAAATTGAGGGAAATTCTATCCATTTATGTTCTATGTTTTCAAGGAAATTATTTCCCAAATAATATCACTTTAAAATGAATATATTGCATAGTTTTTATTTCATCGACCACTTTAGTGTTCTAGATCAATGGAAACAATTCATTAGAATCTCCATTCAGAAAATAGACTACCCGAATAACCATTTCCCATTCATTACTCCCCAAAGCTAGGAATATATTTATGGGGGACTTAATCAATTATTTATAAACCAATGGATTATCAATTCTATTAAATTTTGGAGGCTTCTATCTCATGAATAAATAAAACATAGGTGAATCACACTATGGAACAATAGGTTTCTCCGTATGGGAAATGTTATTCATCATAACCCAAGTCTGCTTCCATAATAAGGCCATGATCTTCCTAGTTCCAACACCAACTATATTGTATTACTCCGTAGGTAAATATCTACATTGACTATGGTTGTTTATTCCATTTAAATTTCTATGCCCCATCTCTAAATAATGGTTCACAATGAGTTATCTCATAATCATCATGAATATTGAGCCATAAAATAAAAATCCATTAAATTGTAAAATTTACAAAATAACATATGGGATTATCAAAATTATTATATTAAATATGTTCATTTAAAATTTATTTCCCATGGTTCCTGTTAAAATTTCTCTGAAAACAATTATAACAACTTGAATCAATAAACCTAGAGTTAGTATTTACTTTGTAACATTAGAATAAGATATAAGGGATCACATCACTGAAGATTGATCAGTTTAATAGTCTTAGAAAACTAGATACATACATGATTCCAGTATTACCATGTAAATATAAAAACAATGAGTAAGAAACATTATTTCATCCTTAAATAATTCAAATTTTCATTATTCATATATTGGGGATAGTAAAACAAATAAAGTGTGATCTTAGATACTCAGTAAGCTTAATATACAATAGAATCTAACATGAATAAATAAGGAATAATAAATATGGAAGAGTGGAAAATAAAAACACATTCTAATCAATAAACAAATTTATTTTAATGAACATTCATGGTTAATATAAACATTAAAATTACATGCATAATGGAAACTAAATTCTTATTAAAGTAAATAAATAATTCTAGACATTCATGATTGAGGCCTCTCAACCAAGATATCATGAATCTTACCATCAATGAATCTAAACCAATATATCATTCCTAATAAATGGATACATTTAAACCACATTCCCATCTAATATATAATTCCTTTTATTTCGTCTCATGATATAAGTCAATGCATCAAGGGGATGTCTAAAATCATGCCCTGCCCATCATTTTCACATCCAATTAATTACCCATATATTTAAATATAAATATAATTCATTCTAAAAATTCATTATAAAACATAAAATATCTATATTTAATCAATAATACAAAACATCAATATTTCCCCAGTAAACTAAATAATTTACTTAATAAGAATAATTTAACTAATAACATATATAGAAACGGTATACAGTTGAAACATCATTAATTTAAAAAAAATATTTTTAATTCATCCAAGATATTAAAAATATTGACATGAAAAAGAAAAGTAATATTGATTTGATAATATAGGGTGATATAGAACATGGTCATAAGAAAGTGAATGATCCAAAAACAAGGTTTAATCAATTATTAGAAAATTATGGTAAAAATCATAGATTTATCAAAAATAAAGGTATTTCAGTAAATCCCATTATTTAGAAAAGAAATTAGAGGCAATATATTAAAAATAAATTCCTTGTAACTTTTTTTAATAATTGAGTTATAAATCACTTTTCAAAAAAAAATTCCTTTAAGAATATATAAACCTTTTCTTCTAATATCATCTTAAATAAAAAATACCAAAATATTGAAAAACAATCTTTGAAAATAAAAAAGGGAAATTTTAAAGGAATCTTTAAAAAATGTGTATTCATGATGGTGGGAAAATCAATTTTTTGGTGCACGTTAAAAAGAATATTCTATTCACACCTTTGGTAAAAAATATCTTTTTCCAAAAATGATAAGAAGATTCAGTTTAATTTTTTTTTATAGAAAGTAAATCATGGGTAAAAATTAATTTAAAAAATATTTTTATAATATAAAAATATTGGTGATTTGTTTAAATAAAATATGGGTATTTAAGAAAGGAGTTAGAAAGAATACTTTAAAGTGTGATTTTTTTTAAAAAAGTACCTTACATGTAGATTACTTTTGATTCTTGATCAAACATGATAATAAATGGAAAATAAAAGTTTAATCCCCATAGATTACTAGAGGAGAAGAAAATTTATTGGGTTTAGGGTCGTATAAGTTACCCAATGGAAATCGGAACACAATCTATCCCGAAATAAAATGAGGCAGTAACAAGAATTCCTTACCGTGTGTCTCTTCCAACTTGTATATGTTTTATCCCCTTGTATAATGAATTTAAAATTTTTAAATAAATTCTTAAGAACTTTTTTCACATTTATTCCATTTTTTAATTTCCTTTTATAATAATTTCAAATTCTTTTATTGAATATTTGTTTCTCACATCGACCACTTTGATGATGTTTAGTAAATTTATCCAAAATTATGTCAGTATATTGTTTATTATTAAATGAGTAATGAAATGGTTCCATAATCTCTTGAATGTATATAATGTCATGAATATATTTTAATTCATGATATAAAATTTTATAATCATCCATCCTAGGTGGTAATAGAATACATAATCACATCATTTTGTGGATGTGGTAGTCCACACAGATACACAAGCGGCGTTTTCATTTTCAAACAGATAGAAGGGTAACAATTTAGATGATATATTATATTTAAATAATCATAATTATTTAATAAATACCATATATATTTCATTAATTCCATAATTATAACCATCCAAGTAAAATAGTGATTAAAAATGAATTACACGGCTACATAGAGATGGTAGGCCATACGCATGCACCAGCGACATCTTTGTTTTCCTTGAGACGAAAAAGAGGTGTAAAATGGTTTTACTATAATAATAATAATAATAATATTAGTATATTTCTAATACTATATTAATTATTTTAGTATGGATATAATTAATTTATAGGTATCATAAGAAGAAATAAACATTGAACGATTCAGGTAAGATGATTTCCACTTCTTTGAGTGACCTCCTTTGGCTTACAACTTAAGCCTTTTTAGGATGGACTTAGGGAAATAAAAGGAGAACAAAAATTATGTTAAGGAATATATGTAGGTTTTTGGGTGGGTTCAAATCAATATAAAGATATAAATGTTTTTGAATAAGATTAGAGAAGATGTACCTTTTCATAAGTGAGGGTTGGGACACACATGGAATTAGTTACAATATTTTAATAATATAATGTTTTTTCCTGTGTAAGTGTCTCAAAATTATCATATATTCATATATAACAAAGTAAAGTTCAAAATTAAACCAAAAAATGTTGTTTATGATGGTGTTTTTTTGTTATGTTTAATCCTTATCCCTCTATTTTTTACCATTTTAATTCATTTAACCCTTAACCAAGGTAAAAATATTTACCATGGTTACTATTCACTATAAAAAAATAATTTGACCATGATACCTAATAATAATTCTGATAATTCCAAATATTTAATCCTTTTATATTAATTAACTCTTATAATTGTAATATATTACTTTTAATATAATTTCATAAAATGCAATAAAACACATTTTCAAGAATATATTTTTATATTAAATATTATATATTTAATTGAATTATATAAATTATTTATTATTTATTTGTTCTTGAAAAAATATTTCATAAAATTTAAAGTCATTATTATATCATTATTAATTCATAAAATTCAAAGTTTTGTAAAATCAATAATTTTTCACAATTCACCCAAAAAACAATTATTTATAAAAATCTCAATAATTTATACTAAGATAATTTTAATTTGAAGATTAAAAAATGTAATTTATTTCTTCAAATTCAATTATATAATTTGGGAATTTATTTTTAATCATATTCTTGAAAAATATTATGTGCATTATGTTATTGTTTCTTTATAAACAAAATCTCATTTACTACAATTGAATCATGGGTGTTTCAGGTTTGAGATGAGAGTCATTTTCACTAATATTAGGGGTTATAATGTGAGTTTTATTATGAAGATATATTAACTAATTTAATTAAAATGGGGATCAAATTTTTGTCTCCATAGGTTTATTTTATTATAGATTTAAAAATTGGGAAACAAATTGAGAAAATGATCTGGAGACTAAAGTTATATCACTATTACTACCATGTGTTAGATATTTTGTATCATAAAACTGAGTTTTTTATAAACATTAAACCCTAATATTGGGTTTGGGAATCAATCTTGATGAAGGATAGATGACGATCGATCAATCTGATTTAATCAAAGTTTTATTCTGAGTCTCACAGAGACTATGGTGCAATGTGGTACTAGATTTTTGGATAAAATGACTAAAATTACAATGAATCAATGAGAAAAAATGTACCATGGGGAAACCCAAGAATAATATACATAAATATTACATCATTTTAGATATATATTTAATACATATCACAATAATACACACCCTAGAACCATAAAGTTTTAATTTTAATGGATACAAGATACATAATCATCATATTTTTTGAAAGATCTTCAACATGTCCCACAAAGTTATTCTCACATAGTACCCTTATTATACATAAACTATTTAAAAAATTTATTTATAACATGGGTAAATGGAAGCATAAGAATGGGTTGGATCAGATGCTTAGTAAGAATAAATATAGGAGATATCAAATAATGATCATAAGCAAGCATAATGTATACATAATAGTTCAAAAACAAGATCATAACTTATGAATGTCATACAAAATTAGTAAAATCTCATTAATAATGATTTATGGTATAAATATGTTTCTTAAAAAAGTCATAAGAGTGTGGAATCATCGATAATCAATCATGATCTGTGATAATATATCATTATAATTAGACATAAATATGCGGAAAACACATAATAATAGAAAATTATTTCCTTTTTCAAGGATAAATTCCAAGACTATAATAGTGGAACAATTCTCAAATTATATTGGATTCACTCCCCATTCACATCATTTTCTTAGTCAAGGCTCACTACAGATACTATTATAGTGGAATGAGTCCCTTAATGAATTGGGTATACTCTCCATTCTAGTTCATATTCTCTAATGAGATATCAATATTTACCTACTGTATTAGAGGGATATATAATTCCAAGATGATCCATAAAATAGTAAAAACCATACATGAGTTTTCAACAAAATCCTAAAAACATTCATCATATCATAATATGTGGAAATAAAACCAGTTTCATACTGATTACATCACAACTTAATTAACCCATGGGAATGTAATGGGTTTCATAGAATAATTATTAAAAAAAATCATCATAAGACATCTAGAGAAAGAAATTGGATGGTATCATAAGATAATATCACATAAAAAGAATCAAAATCCTTAAATTATGTTTAAATAGATGAAAAATATTTTTTATAAAAGCATTAAAAATATTCATTTAGAACATGAGAAAAAACCCTTTTATTTTGGTGATATTTAAAACAGAAAATTTCTAGAATAGTGAAAATATATGTTTCATTTAAAACCAATATAAACTTTTAATGTAAGATTCATGATGAATAAAATACATTATGAAGGTAAAATATTTCCATTCCTTATAAGTTAAAATAAAACACTCCTTTAACACTTATTTAGAAAGTAAAATGTGAGTCATACAATTTTTTTGAAAAGAATGCATTTAATAATTTATAAAGAAAGTAAAATATAGTAACAATAACCTTTATAAAAAATTTATTTATAGATAAAAACTTTTATAAAACATTTTTATGAATATTAACATGGAAGAGAAAGATTTTTGATCCCAAAAAGAATAAATAAGGATAATTTTCTTTAAAAAAACATCTTCCCATTAATATTATCTAAAAATGAGGGGAAAATTTTAGGAAGAAATGAAAAAATAGAAAGAATGAAATAATATGAAAATATATGGGATTTAAAAGATGAGTATTATATAATTTCCCTCAATGGAAATTTAACATAGACAATCTCGAAGAGAAATTAGATTGTAACATAAACTCTTACTGCTTTGGTAACTTTTTGATCAAAAACCCCTTGAAATAAATAACATCAAATAGAACTATAAATAACATGAATATAATGATATTAATAATATAATATATCAAATATATATCATATAAACTATACAAAAGAAATAAGTGGTGAGTATGATATATGTCTCATACAAATAAAAGTTAGACGAGAAACCCTTACCTTAGGACCTGAATTTCTTCGTATGTTCTCCTAACCTTCAATATAATAAATTTATATTTATTATAAATTTTTACCAAAACCATATTCATACTTTTAGAACCTGATATGACTCACTTATAATTAAAAATTACACCTTTATTAATTTTTCTTCCTTTAAATTATAGTTTAGTGTTTTCACTATTCTGTTTTTCATATAAGTTGTAGTTCTGTTGTTTCAGTCCATGAACCTTGGGCTTGGTTTCGTCTTCTAAAAAATGTAAAACTTCTCATATAAATTATATTTTTCTATTATATTCACCATTATAATCACCCATGAAATGTTGTGATAGAAAAATTAAATACACTTTTCATAGAGAGGGTAGTATGTCTGTATGCATGAATGGTGCTTTCATTTTCAAATGGAAAAAAATAAAAGAATGGTAAATAATATTTTACAATTAAATAATAATAATAATAATAATAATATCATATATATTCATTAAATATATACTTATTATAATCTATATAAATAAAAATTTAAAAACGAATCACTTCACTTCATGGAGGCGGTATCCAATAGATGTATACGAGCAATGTTATCACCTTAAAACAGATGGGAGGGTCATAAAGTAGATAATATTTTATCATTAATTTTTTTAATAATATCAAAATAATCAAAAATAATCATTAAATTCATTAATATTACCATCCATGAGGGGCGGTGATGAAAAATGAATTACATCGTTTCATGGAGGCGGTAGTCCACAAGTATGAATGACGATGTTTTCATTCTCCATTTGGATGGATGGAAAATATAAGATGATTATTATATTAAAATAATTAAATTTTCATAATTTAACATTACTTATTTAACTATGTTAATATGGTTAAATAATATTTGGAATAGGTAGGAGAAGAAATAAACATAAAAGTATTTGGAAAAAACAATTGCCTCTTCTTTGAGAAACCTACATTGGGTCTCTTCCTAAGGAACCTTGGGTTGTTATTTTAAGAATAAATGTACCTATAGAATATTTATGAGGAATTTTAAAATATTTTTGGTAAGATTTTTTTCATTATAAGTGTCTCAAGACGGTGTGAATCATAAAGGAGATGAGGTTCGCTTTTATAAGTGAGGTTAGTGGAACACAAGTAATTATTCTAAAATTTAAAATAATATAAGCTTGCTTTCATTTGAGAGAGGCTCCAAAATTGATATATTTTTACATTGTAATGATATTGGTTCTAAATAAATTAAAATAATTTTATTTAGATAAGTTTTTAGGTTATTTTAACCCTTATCACATTAGTTTAACCCCACTTCAACCCTTTTAACATATATCATAGTAAGGAATTTTTCGCTCGACTACTGTATATTATGAGAAAAAACAAAAAAAATTAATTATGATTTAAAATACAAAAATTATTTTATCATATTAAATCGTTTATTATCAGTAGAAATTAATTTTAAAATAATTTTAAGAAAAATGTATTTTTCATACGTAAAATGAACTTACTCTAATTACTTGAATAGTAATCATCATAATATTAATGTAAATTTATTTAATTAAATATAATATACATAAGTTATTAAAATAATTCATTAATAGTGATTAATTTAATTTATTAATATTAAAACACATTAATAACTTACAAAAAATTATAAGAAAAATATTTTATTTCCCCTTTAAATAACTTTATCTCTATTTATAACCAATTGGTAATAAATCTATGATTAAAAATTATTTTTTATTTAGGTATGAAAAATAATATTCCATAGTGTTAATAGTTAAAATAATATAAATTATATTTTAAATAACTATATATATGAATGAAATAATGTTTTTAAACAAAATATATTCATTTAACATAGAATTGATTGGTTGATATTCTTTATCATTACTTAACCATTAAATTAATATAATTAATTGATTTTATTAATTATTAATAAAATATATCTATAAATATTATTAATATCATTCCTAAAAATATTAAATTTAACAAAAAGGAATGATTTTAAAAATTATTTCCAAAAACTCTTCTCAAGAATTTATGGTATTTAATTATGTGAATTTGAACCATTTTTTAATAAAGTAATTTATCTTATCAATTTTATTTAACTATCTAATAATGTATTTTATTTTATATTTTAATAAATTATTATTCAATTATGTTCAATATTTCATGTACCACAAGCTATCAAACACATCAAAATTATTAAAGGTAAAATATTCTAAAATATCAGGGTGTTACATTCTAAGATAATAATAGCCAATTTAATTATTGATGAAGATGATCCTAAGCTCAATTGGGGATATGAAGTTTAGCAAGGCTAGGTATTCCCTATAGTTGATGAACTGGGAATTGGTTCTCATGTGATGAAGAATTAGTGATTGAATTAAACGTAATGTTTGAATAATGGAAATAGTTAATCGACTTGAGATTACGAATTTAGTTGATGAAGTTAAATTAGTGTCGAATACCACACTAGGTAATGAGAAACAAAACTAGTTTATGTGGAAACCATATTGAATACTAATGAAAATTAAAATAATATTAAGAGAATTCAAATTTATAGTTTGGTTGCGTTGTGTTTTATAATGGGAGCTGAACATGTGGAGTTAGTGGGATAAAAAAGCATTTAAAGAAGGGAATAATTAGAAATAAAATAAATTAATTTTTAGAAAATACATATTAAATATTAAATATATAATTTAAAGTTGAAATGATATGAATATTAGAGAAATTGGATTCAACTTGTTACCTTATGGGAATTTGGTTGGAAACCAATTGAGGCTGCATAGACTTAGTAGGGGGCTTGGGGAGAATAAAATTAATGGAATAAACTGAATGTGAGGGAATTAATGAATAGTGTTTGGGAGTATACCTATAGAAGGGAAAAATAAACACCAGGATTAATAGATTTATGTCAATAATGAGTCGAAGCAACTTGGAGATAAAAGGAAGAATGTGAAGTGAAGGTATAGAGAGACTCTTATTCGATAGAGAAGAATAACTACCTTTCCATTAATTTTCATCTATATTTATCTTTAATATGTTGTGATCATGCAATATTATTTCATATATAAATATTATTCAGGTGTGATTTATTAAGGTGAAATGATTATTTTGGTTTGTTAATTCATTCTTGTTCTTGATTTATTCTTTCAAAATTGAAATTCAACCTTCTACATTTTTTGGACTCGGTTTTTAATTTGTCTTTATTTATCGATAGATGAAAATAAAGATTGTGAATTTTTTTCTATAATTAAACCACTATAATATAATCACAGATTGGGATTTTATTCTTTTTTTTGTGATGATTTTTTCACTATTATGTTTTGGTGATATTTTATGTGTCACTTGATTTTTATTTTATGTACTTTTATTTTATCTAATAAACTTTTAGGAATGGGCATGCTCGATACCTAAAATTTCTTTGGATAATCATAGATTAAGTAGAGATAATTAGAAAGAATTAATATTCATGGGAAACAATAGTATATTTTTTAAATAACCAAAAATCACACTCTTTTCTCACTACTGTATGAAAACCCTTCTTTACTAGGATAGAGATCATGTTTAGTAGCAATTAAAATTCCTGATATAGATTATAATAATTTTAGCAATGATGTTTTTTATTTAAGAAAAACCCATTTTCAAGAGCATCAAATTTCCTATAAGATACATGGATCATAATTCCCATTATTATCTTTTTGGAATGTATCATACTCTATAACTTCTTTTTTTAACACTAAACGTTCATTTTTCAAAAATCTATAATTCTTTTCCCCATTAATTTACTCACACTCTTCTCTCAATCAATAATATTCAATTTCTTTTAGTAGTTTAGTTAAAAATAAATCCCATAGAACCCCAAAATTCCTTCACTTATGTTTTACTATTTAAGTCTATGATAGTTTTGGTTTATAAATTGATATTTTGATGGTCATGATGAACTAAGACATGATTAGTGAGCATTTTCACGTATCCTCCTCCCTATGATATTTTTGTACTTATACGATTAGTCACCCCCTTTGGTTTTGTGGTGTGATTATTGATGTCATTATATGATGAAAAATTAGTTAATTCTTATGGAAAAGTAACTATGGAATGATACCGGGTGTTATATCACGAACTTTAATTCCTTTTAACTATTTACTTTTTTCCTCAAAAAATGAATTCCAACTCCTATTGTACAATTCCAATGCCTTATTCATCTTCTTAGGTTGGAGTTTAAAGGACCCAATAAGGAGTTTGAGGATGATATCTCAATGTCTCTAAACTAATATATTGATCCAATAAAACCTATAAATTTTATAACGTATTTATCTTTAAATAAATCTAATTTCAACGATAGCTTGATTTACATAAAAATTTGAGTTTAAACGAACCATGATAAACTATTGAAATATTATTAAATAAAAGGTATCACATAGATGTTTTATTAGAGGGTATTGATAAGATTAACCAAATTACAAGAAATGTTTATAAATATTTTTTTTAATTTCAATGTATTCATTAGCTCTTATAAGATAAGTACTAAATTTTGAGTATATCCATTTTATGCTTTAATAATATGTTTTCATTAAAAATGATTTTTATTGAATTTTTTTGCATATATTATAATTAATTTATTCCCATTTTATAATTTAATATTATAAAAAGGATTTTATTTTTCAAATAATAATTTCAATATTATCTTATTTTGATTTTTTGGGATTTTTCTAAAAATTTGTTTTTTAAAGAATACTAAAAAATATTGTTTTTTATAAAAGAGTCATTTATTTTCCTTAAATGACATGATTTAAAAGTACCATTCCATTTTGGATTTAGTATTAAATTGATATAATACCCATTTAATTTAAAATAATATAATTAATTTCGTTAGTATCATCATTTTACATGATTTTTATATAATTTTATTTTTAAGATTAAAAACACATTTTCTGCAAAATCGTTTTCTATTGCATTTTGAGGGTTTATTTTTAAATTAAATTTATAAAATTATATAAATTTAATTTGATATAATGGACTATATTTTTGGAATAAGGATTTTCCAATTCAGTAAGTAGTTTGATTTTATTTTTAGTCATTATGAATAGTAATGATGGTAAAACTTATCACATCGGTAAAGGGTAAATTAGATAATTAAGGTTAAAAATATTATTATATTGTGTTAAACTCTATTCAAAACTTGAAATTATTTATTTTTATGATATTAAATCTAAAATTTAAATCCGAAATTTTAATATATGAAAATTTGGTTCCATTTTCTTTTGATGATGACATTTATAATATTTTAAGTAAAGATGAATACAAAATGTCAATCTCTTGCCTTTAAATTTTTCATATATGTTCCTATAGGGATAAAAATAATTTGTGAGTGAATATTAGATATTAATTTGAGTATAATGAAACTATTTTTAGTATGGTAATTTATTTATAATATTTATATATTATATAATTATCTAAAACTCTTATACAATGCTGACACAATGCTTATGCAAGTAGTGGAAAAATCAAAGTAAATGATTATATAATCTTTAAAACTAATGTTTTTGGGAATAATAATGTTTAAAAAAGAATATTATATTTAATAATAATTTATTATTGATAGTTAAATGCATTATATTCTAATTAAATCTTCATCTTGACTTCATTAAAGTCAAATTAAATGAATCGTGATAAAAATGAAATTAATGATATTTTATGAAAAATATTATTTTATTAAATTATTTAAAAATTGAAAAATTATTTAAAATGATCGTGTAGGATTATAAATGGTCTAAATTTTCATCCCTTTTTAATTTTTTATCAAATTTTTACATTATAAGAAAAAATATAACCATTTAAGATTGAAAAATTAGTTATCGTGGTTAAGGTAAAAATTATTTAATAAAGGGGTTAAACCAAAAGATAAGGTTTAAAATAAAAATTAATCCAATCCAAAATTTATTGGTTGAATATATTTAAACCATTTCCTATATTATCTAGGAAATTATAACCACATTTTTCTAATTTCATATGAAAAATAATTTATTATATTTAAATATTTTTATTAATTGAATGTGTGTCTTTTCATATAAAATGAACCAAATCTACTATATTCTATAACCCACCAAAAACTAATTATCTAAAAAAACCTAAATAAAAATTTTATCAACATCATTTTACAAGTTTTTGTGGTTTTTTTATTCCCTAAAGACCAATCCTTGGTCCCTTAATAGGAGAACTAAAGGATCTATTTCAAAGAATAGGTAGTCATCTTCACTGAGAACATTCATTTTCTTATTAATTTACCGCATTAAATTATTTCCAAAATATTAAAATATAATAATAAAAATATATAAAATATTATGAGATGTTATTATGTTTATAAAATAATATTTTTCCATATCCTTCTTCATCAAAAGGGGAAAAATGATCTCTTGCGTATACAACGTACCGCTGCCTCCTAGACTGATGTAATTTGTTTTACATTATAGCATCACATGGATTATCATAATGATGGAAATAATGAATATATATATATTATAGTTATGAGATAATTATAATTTATTAAGTTTAATATATCATCTAATTCCTAACCCTTTCAACAGTTTTAAAATGACAACATCGCTCGTGCGTATGTATGACATACCGTCTCCACGAAGCGATGTGATTCATTTTTCATGTTCATTTCTCATTAATGATTTTGAATATGTATATAATTAATATGTATTATTTTTATACTATGATTAAAATTATTAATATGATATTACCATGACTGAGATACAAGGACCATAACTTCCAAATCAAAATATACATGAAAAACCAAAGAGATAACACCCGAAACAATGATAATAATAAAGATTGTTAACAAATGGGTGATAAGATATTATAAATGAAACATAAATGATATTATAGATATGAACATGGTTTTGGTATGTAATTATAATAAATATAAATTTATCACGTAGGAGGTTAAAATAACTTATGAAGAACTTCAATCTTAAGGTAAGGGATTTTGTCTCAATTTCTACTCCATTGAGTCATATTTGGTATTTTACACCAATTTATTTTAATTTGGTTTATATACTTCCCCATTGATGTATTAAAATGAATATATATTCATGATTCTTAAAGTTTAAATTCATGTTTACTATTTAATTTTATTATAATTTAAAAGTTATGAAAGAGGTAAGAATTTATTTTACAATCTCAGTTTTTGAGATTTCTCTTATTTTCATTGAAGGAATATTATAATATAACATTTATAATCTCTATATATTTTCTTATCCTATATATATTTAATGATTTAACATGTTCTATACCAAATTTTACTCTCTTTTTCATTTGAATCAAGTAAATAAATGTTTAAAAGAAAAGCTAATCTTATATCTCTTTTTGATGGGTATATTTTTCTTCTATGTACATATTTTTCAAAATTGTTTTTCAAAATTAATTTTTATTTAAAAAATTATTTATTAATGACATTTTATATCATCCTTAAAATTTTAAAAGGGTTTAAAGTAATCTTTATAATTTTTATGAAAGGTTCATTTTTGGATTTCATTACAAGAAGTCAAAAGGAATGATTCTTTTTTATATATACATCATTAATAAAATTTCCCACCACCATAACCATTTATGCTTTTTATCTTCTTATATAAATATTTAATGGTTTAAAATTAAAAATAATCATTGATAACTTGTTTTAATTTTTCACTTTAATTTTAATTTATTCTAAAAAGTAAATTATTTTATTACAACATATATATTATTGAAGAATTGATGGTCATTTTTATTTCTTATTTCTTTTGTGGTCATTGAATCTATTAAAACATTAACTTTATTATGATCAAATTTCATTGGAAATTAAATTTCTCTTAAATATCAATATAATTTATACCATGTATATGATTATTTCCTAAACCTTATACCATCTCAACATACAGTGTTTTACTATGAATGTCATTCGATTGTCTAGGGAAATCATAATATTCCATATTATTTGCTCAATAGAGATATTTATTGATAAAAAATATTGTTTTAGAATTAAATTTGTCATTAAATACATGAGTAACTAATTGTACATACACTGATGGGTGGTACATAGTTATAGATAGCCCCTCA
The DNA here is from genome assembly GCA_963277665.1 of Viscum album. Taxonomy (NCBI): domain Eukaryota; kingdom Viridiplantae; phylum Streptophyta; class Magnoliopsida; order Santalales; family Viscaceae; genus Viscum; species Viscum album. The sequence goes on from OY728135.1 coordinate 1,175,376,236, forward strand.
TTGCATGGACATGTCTCATGGACAAACCAATTATACAAACTTAATAATTTTATTTTTGGTATGTACCTACCCATCGATTAATCAGTCTTGGAACAAGGACTTGATGGAAAGGATTTTTGGATTTATGATATCATGACATCCAACATTAGGCATTTCATTCATTTAGAGTTCATTTATTATTATCCATGAGATTACTACATATATATTATCCATAGATTCATTTCATGCTTAATTTTTTATTATATTTTCATGTGTTTTTAGTTATTTAAATTTATATATTGATTATATCTTATTTATTATTAATAGATTCTACTATACATAACCCTTACTGAGCATCTGATCTCACCCTTTATTTTTTTTATTTTTCCCAGAATAGGAAGAAGGATATTATGAATAATATCAAGTATGTCAGAAATTTTATTATTATACGTTTCTTTTATATTTATAGTATAACATGGGAATAATGTATGTATATAGTTCTCCAAGACTACTAAACTAATCGGTCCTTTATGATGAGATCCCTTTTATCTTATAACAATGTAATAAAGGTGAAAACAACTCTAGGTTACTAGAGTTGAGGTTGTTATAATTGATATATCAGCAAGTTTAGTAGAGAACTTGGGAACTAAATTTTAAATGAACCTAACTAACTTGAGAATTTTTATAATCCCTTATAGTATTTGAGAAATTTTATAACTGGATATATTTTTTATTTTATGGATAAATATTAATGATGATTATGAGATAAATCAGTGTTTTACATTATTTAGTAGTGGTGCCTAAATGAAGAAAGGGAATCAATAACCATAATCAATGTAGGGATTTCCCTACTAATAAATTCAATATAGATGGTGTTGTAATTAATCAGATCATTTCTATATTAGGGAATCTAACTCTAGTTATGATGAAAAAATGTTACCATGTACATAAACTTGTTATTCCACAATACTATTCACCTATATTTGATCTCTTTATGTGATAAAATCCTCTCAATTTTAATTTCACTACTAATTAATTTGTTGATGAGCAATAGATTAAGTCCCTATAATATATATTAATGGATTTTTTATATAATAAAAGTGAAAAGGTTATCCTAGAAGTGTATTATTTGAGTGGAGATGATGATGAATGGTAGACATAAATCCTGAATAATAAAGAGGATGAAGAAATAGAAATCATGAAATGAAGATATTTTAAAGTGATGTTATTTAATAAAAGCTTCCCACGATATCATCAATATGAAATGGAAGGGAAGTGACTCAATTTAATGATTAAATAATAATAAATTATAGTAGTGTACGAGGATTACATTACAAGGTTTTCTAAAAATTCTTTAGACTATACATTTAATATGGAAAGAAAGATTTATTGTTTCTTTTATGGGTTTATGTTTACTCTCCAAAGGTCACTAGTTTCTCAAAAAAAATATTATATGATGATATAATATCAACTTACATTAGTAAAATGAAATAATTTCCTAGATCCAATATATTTAAGGGAAATGAAGAGAAGAAGAGGCATAATGAGAATCAAGAAAAATATAAAACACTAAAGAAGTGGAAGGGAACCAATAAATTTACATCATGTAAAAATTGTGGAAGGAAACATCATGGAAAATTATTGAAGGGTTTAGGAGTTTATTTAAAGTGTTGTGATAAGGGTCATCCTTCTAATGAATGTATACAGAAAAATAAATCCCTGCCATCCAATTCATTAATTGTAATGATATGTGGCATTATTAAAACTATTTCCCTAAGAATAAAGGGAACTTAGCACAAAATAATCCATGAGGAGAAGGTCAGGCATTTGGATTTACTATATCCAAAGTGGAATTTATAAGTGATGTGGTTAATGGTACATTTATCATCCACTCTATAAGTGAAATTTTTTTGGATTGAGATTCTTACCACTCTTTTATATTTAAGTAATTTTATAGGGTTATCACATCACCACCTCAATGAATAGATATTTAATTAGTTGTGAAAACTCATAATGGTAAGATGATTTCTTCTCAAGTATATAGATCCTCTATAATAGAATTTTATGGTAATTTTCTTCCTATGAAACATGTTCTTATTCCACTATTTGAATTTGATGTAATTTTAGTCATCGATTAGATATCTATGTATAGAACCCATATCAATTATTGAGGAAGGGAAGTTCCATTTTATATTATGAATTAATCTATGATAGTTTATCAGTGTGAGGATGAACTTGAACTCATAATGGAAATTAATTCCATCATATGGATTTTACTACCTATTAAAGAGGGATATTTATATCATATGGTTAGGGAGAATCTCAACATTGAATATATGCCTATTTTACATGAGTTTGTTGGCATATTTCTATAAGATTTTCGTAGTCTTCTCATGAACTGTGAAGTTTGGTTTTAATAGAAATAATACTTGGTGATACACTTATTTCAAAGACTCCATATATAATTTCACCAATTGAGTTGTAGGAATTACAGAATCTACTTTAGGAGAATTTATATAAGGGATTTATTTGGCCTATTTATTCCCCATTGGGTGCACATGTTCTTTTTTTTATCAAGAAATAAGTGTCAATGCTTGTTTTCATTAATTATCAGGAGATTAACAAAACCAATATTAAGAACATGTATCATTTATCCTGTATCGATGATCTATTTGATCAATTATAAGGAGATAAATATTTTCCCAAGATTGATATTCAATCTGTATATCATCAGTTAAGGGTCAAAAAGGAGGATATACCCAAGAAATACTTCTGTATGAGTCATGGTCTTTACGAATCTATAGAAATATCATTTGGACTTACTAATACTCCTACTGTATTCATATATTTATTGAAACAAGTCTTTAGAGATTACCTTGATCAAATTTTAGTAGTATTTATATATTATATTCTTATATATTCAAAGAGAAAGGAATAAAATGGATTATATTTGTGAATTTTGATGATGACTCCATGGAAATAGAGGTTATATGAAAAGTTTACTATGTTTTAATTTTTTTTACAATTTTTTTTATTATTGGGTCATATAATTTCAAGTGTGGGTATATTAGTAGACCCTTGAATTTAGAGATTATTGAGAAATGGTATAGACTAACTATAGTAAATGAGATCTACATTTTTATTCAGTTGTTTGGATACTATCGATGCTTTGTGATAGATTTCTTATGAATATTTAACCCAGTCACCAAGTTGACTCTGAAGGGGGTTAATTCATTATCTATATGGTGAAAAGTGTGATATATATCCTAATTATAAAATCTTGAAGTATATATTTCCATAAAAAGATTTGAATATGCACCAGATAAGATGGTTGGGGTTGATAAAAGATTATGACTACTCAATATATTAACACCATGGGAATAAGAATAGGGTGGATGATTCTTTGAGTCAAAAATAACATGCAAATTTTTATAGGGTGAGGAATGAGAGATATGTAATATTTAGGGATTGGTAGAATTTGGATCTTTAAATATTTAGGAGATTGGATAGATCTTATCTTTCTAAGATGAATGTCCAACCATCCATCCATGAGAGGATTTATATAGTAAAAAAATTAAGATTTGGAATTATAGAAGAAGTATAAGAATATTCACAATTTCAAATATGATCATACTAAAATGATAAGGTTCATAAACCGAGCATGTGTTCCATAAAAATAGACCTTTAGGAGTTTTTGGATGAAGGTCATAATTCATCAACCTCTATTTATCCATGAATTTTGAAGATATATAGAGATATTAAAGTATATTTTTTATAGGATAACATGAACAAGGATATTGTAGAGTATGTATTTGGATTTATGGTGGGTTAGTAATTTAAGTTTGAGAGATAGAAGTCTAAGGTAATTTTACATCCATTACCCAAAACTAAATGGAAGTTGGAAAACATTACCATGGATTTTGTCCTTAGACTCACCAAAACATATAAAGGGAATAATTCTATTTCTATTATAGTTAATAGACTTATAAAATTAGTACATGTTATAAATTTTAGAGAATAGTTCTCTCTTGAACAGCTTACTTAGTTATAATTTAGAGAATTTTTGAGATTTTATAGAGTAACACTCTAAATAATATTTGATAAGGATCTGAAGTTATCCTAGAAGCTTTGGAGAATCTTTTAGTAGGCTCTTGCTACAGTGTTGAGTTTCAGTATTACTTATCATCATCAAATATATTATCAATCTAAGAGGACCATTTATACTCTATAAGAATTGCTAATATTTTACTCGATAGATTTCAAAGGTGGTTGGTATCAACACCTTCATTTGGTATAATTTTCATACAATGATAACTTTCACTCCAGAATTCAAATGGATCTTTATAAAGAACTTTCTAAAAGTAAATGAAAAACTACAACATGTTGGGATGGATTTGGATTAATAAATATAGTGGGATAAAATAAAGTTATGTAAATATAAGATAAGTTTATATCTATTAAACAATACATAAGGGAATCTAAGAGCTAACAAAAAAGTTGTGCCAAGAATCATTGATGAGATATAGAGTTAGAAGTCAGTGATACGGTATTCCTATGAATATCTCCTTATAAAAGGTTATGATATTTAGAACGATGGGAAAATTTATTCCTAGATATATTGGTCCCTTTGAGATCCTTAATTATACGAAGAAAGTATCTTATCTCTTAGCGCTTTCACTAAATTTCTTTGAAGTTCATGATGTGTTCCAAGTATCTCTCCTGAGGATATACATACATGATCTTTTACACATATTAAACTAAGAGGTTAAACCTATAGAGAAATATATTTCTTATGAGGAACAAATTATGGAGATTATAAATCAGGTAAATAAAGTGCAATGAAACAACCCCACTCTAATATTTAATGTTTTTTGTGAAAAAACTATAAATTTGAGATAGTTATGTTGGAACCTGAGGATGTAATATGGAGAAAGATTCCTTAGTTTTTTGTATCATAATGATGAAATTTATATGGTGGAATTATTATATTGGGGGTAGAATGTCACACCCTAAAAATTTATAATATATTCTTTTTTAAATAAATTTAATTTTGTTGATACCGTACTTCACATGCAACACTGAGTTTAAAAAAACCACTATAAACTATTGATAAATTATTATATGATAGGTATCGTATAATAGTTATATTGGCATGTATAAATAATATTACACATATTATGAAAAAAATGTATAAAAATTTAATTTAATTTAAATTTATTGATTTTCTATTATTATTATTTTTTTATTTTGAGTAAATCCATTTTTGATTCAATAATATGTTTTCTTTAAAAATGATTTTTATTTCATTTTGTTTATAGATATTATAATTAATATCTTTAACTTTAAGAAATTTAATTTTATAAAAAGGATATTATTTTTTAAATTATCATTTCAATATTACCTTTGGTTGAATATTTGGTATTGTTCTAAATAGAGTTTTTTTCAGTTAATTATAAAAAGTAATGTTTTGTGCAAAACAATCATTTAATTTCTATAAATCATGTAATATAAACATCCCATTATATTTTTGGACTGTTAATTAAAGTGATATAATATAAATTTGACTTAAAATAGTATAATTAATTCCATTTGGAAAATCCTTTTTCATGATTTTTATATAAGTTAATTTTGAGGCTAAAAACACATTTTTCCTAGAAAATTGTTTTTCATCACATTTTGTAGGTTCATTTTTCAATTAATTTATGAAAATTATATTAATTGAATTTGATAAAATTTATTCCATATTTAGAATCATGAGGGTTAATTTTAGTAAATATTTCTCTTTTATTTATAGTCATTATGGATAGTAATTTTGATAAAATTTATCACCATTGTAAAGGGTAAATCTGGTAATTAAGGTTAAAAATAATGTGATAAAGCATTAAAAATCTATATGAAACATTCACTTATTTCTTTGGATTATATTAATTTGAATATATCCATCCTAAATTTAATTATATGGAATTTTGGTGGAATTATCCTTTGATAATCAGATTTATAATATTTTAAGTAAAGAAAAATAAAAATTTCACTCTTTTACCTTTAAATTTCTATATTTTAAAATTAGGATGAAAATAAGTCATGAATGAATATTAAATTTTATTTTTATTATAATAAATATATCTTTATTATGGTAATTTATTTAAAATTTTTAGTGATTATATAATTACCTTAAATGATTATACAATGTTGAAAAAATGCTTGTGTAAGTAGTATAAAAATAAAAGTAAATAATTTTTAAAAATATTTAAATAATGGTTTTGGAATTAATTATTACATAAGAATTTTAAAATTTAATAATAATGTATTATTTATATTTAATATTATTATATTTTAATTCCTTCTTTGTCTTCATGTCTTTAAAGTCAAATTAAATGAATAGTGTCAAAAATGACATTAATGATATTTTATAGAAAATAATATTTTTTTAAATTGTTTAAAAATAATTTAAATATTGAAAAAGTAAAAGTATGATAAAAAACATTGTATAAAATTTCATAATATTTCCATTAATGAGAACATATTTACCTTATAATTAAAATTATAGCACATTAAGATTGAAAATGTTGTTTTCACGGTTAACGTTAAAAATATTTAATGAAGGGGTTAAACCAAAATATATTGTTTATAATACCACTTAAACCTTAAAAAAATATTGGTTGAATGTATTTAAACCATATACTAAATTACCTTATAAATTATGGCCACATGGTTCCACTTTCACATGAAATTGAAATTTTTATATTTTATTCTTTTTATTAACTCTATGTGTGTCCTTTCGTTCACTATAAAAATAAACCCCCAATCCTCCCTTTTATATCACACATAGATCCCCATATCTAGATAAAAAACTTCCAAAACTCTTATAAACATATTTATCCAAGTTTTATGGGTATTTTACCCCAAAATACCAACCCTAGGTCCCTTAAGAGGAGATCTAAAAGAGCTCTTTCAAAGAAGAGGAAATCATCTTCACCAAGCACTCTCATTTTCTTATTATTTTACCAAATTAATTTATTTACGAATAATTAAAATATAATAACACAAGTATATACTATATAATTATATTTTATTAATTTTATTTCATAATATTTTTTTATTTCCTTTTCCATCAAATGGGTAACAAAACTATCGCTCATGTGTCCGACAGACTAACGCATCGTGAACCGATATAATTTTTTTACATTATAGCATCAAATGTATTGTCATGATTATGGAATTAATGGATATATATTAAAAATATGATATAACTATAATTTCTCTTTTATAATATATCATTTATGTCCTTACAGTTCCACCCTTTAAAAATGATAGTATCGCTTGTGCATAAGTATGACCTACCGTCTCCATGAAGTGATGCAATTCCGTTTTCATTTTTGTTTATCACAGAAGATTTTGAATATGTAAATAATAAATATTTATGGTTTTTATATAATTATTATCATTATTTATATGATATAACCATGATTTATATACAAGGACCATAACCACCGAATCAAAAAATACATGAAAAATGAAGCTATTAACACCGGAAACATTGTTAATAATAAATTATTGTTAATAAATGGGTGATAAGATTTTATAAATGGATAATATATGATATTATAGATATTTATATTATTATGTTATGTATGTATAATAAATCTATATTCAGTATACAGGTGGTTAAAATCACAGATGAGGAAATTCAAAATTGAGATAAAGGATTTCATCTTAACTTCCACTCTATTAACACGTATTTGTTATTATGCAACCGTTTATTTTTATATTGTGTATATAATAACAATTTTATGTACTTAGAATTAATATATATATTCATTGTGATTAAATTTTCAATTCATGTTTACTCTTTCATGGGGTTATAGATTAAAAGTTAATAAAGAGGTAAGAATTTCTTTTACAATCTCATTTTTTGGGATTTTTATTATTTTCATTGAAGATATATTATAATTCATCCTTCATATAATTCGTATATTTTATTTCCCTATACATATTTAAGGATTTAGAATGTTCTATAACAAATGTTCTCATATTTCTTACTTAAATCATGAAAATAAATGTTTACACTAAAATCTTATCTTATTCTATTTTTCATCAGGTAAATTATTCTTTTATGTCAATATATTTCAAAAAAAAATTAGGAATGTAATTTTTATTTACAAAAATTATTTATTAAATACATTTTATTTTATCATTATATTTTTTGAAGGGTTGAATGGAACATTTCTAATGTTTTTCGAAAGGATTATTTTCAAATCTCTTTACAAAAGTCAAAAAGGAATGTTTCTTTTTAATGTAAATGACTTTAAAAAAATTTCACACAACCATAATTTTATATAATATTTATCTTCTTATACAAGTTTTAAATGGGTTTAATAAAAAGAATTAATGAAAACCTACTTTTTTGTTTCTCTTCAAATTTGTTTTATTCTCCAAGGGGTATGATATTATTAAAAACATATATTTCTAATTAATTGATGGTCATCATATAACAGACCATAAATTATATATAGATATTAATTCCACAATGAATAATATTTATTACATAACTTAACAAAACCATGCCAGGACCATATAGGTTTAGTGTCTTTAGAAAATGGGAAACATAAACAACTGATTCATAAAACATCAACATTATCTCCTGCTTATTACTTCATAACTAGACTCCTTTTTGACATATATTACTTAATACCCTTCTTTATGAAATAGTTAAAAGAAACATATTAAAGAGTGATCTCAAATGTTCAGTAATTGTAAACAAGGGAAACATCAATCATATCATAATCATAAGAACATAACATTTGAAAATATTATCCTGCATATAAAAGATCATAATATTATGTTATGGGATAAATCATAAAAGTGAAATGTAATCCCAATAGTCATAACATAAGACATGAAATTTTGTGGCATACACATATAATCATAAAAAAATAATTCCATATTAGTCAAGGCTCATTGCTGAGACCAACATTGCAGACAAATTCCATTACCGAACCGAGTTCACTCCTCATTCCTGCACTGTATTGCTGAACCAAATTTACTTTTCATTCCAGTTGTGTCTATATCATGAGATATAAGTCTTTAACCAATGCATTTTAAGGAGATATAGGTCCCACCCATCTCATAATTAAACCATTCTTACATGTGCCACAAAAACATAAAAACATTCACCATATCATAACCCATGAAATCAAATGGGTTTCTTAAATATCATTCAATCATAATTTATATAAAACAAATGAATTTCCTAAAGAACATTCCATAATAAACACAATCAATAATATCTACAAGGAGGATGAGTAAGGATCTTTCACCACAAAAAAAGATAAACGGATTGCAAGAATGAGAGGGTATGACACCTGCCATCGGGACAAGCCTGTGCATACACGGGAATGCCTAGCCGAACAGCCATGCGAAGGTGGAGAGATGATTTCACGATGAAGATGCTGGTGAGGAGTAGTTCCAAGTAGTTAGTCTGGGTTGTATGTAATGTTTGGAGCCTACGGGCAATTAATTCCTCTAAGGCCTACGGGTCATGTAATACTTATTCCTACGGGCCTTGTAAGGGTTCCACCTCACCCCTTTAAAGGTGGATTATCAAAATCAATAAAAAATGAAGGCCTTCGGGCCATTGGAGGAGAAAACACTTGACATTAATTCATGAGGAAAATATCATTTCATCTTAAAAAAAATTCCTTCATAAAAATGCCACACAATTCTAAAATAAATAATTTTATGTTAAAATAACCTTATAATATTGATGGAAATATTCAAGGAAATAATTTATTATAAAAGTGTCAAAATCCATTCATTTCGTACAAGTTAAAAAAACATTCTTCTCGTACATTTTCTGAAAAAGTCAAAAAGTTTCTCGTACTGAAAATGACAAAAGATTCCATTAATAACATTTAGTAAAAATTTACTAATGGATAAAATTTACTTTTAATAGTGATAGAAGGATATAAAGAATATTTTGAAATAAATATTTAGGAAACATGGGTGTGGATGATAATTATACCCCAGTAAATACTTACTAATAAACAATCTCGGATAAAAATGAGATTTACAAAGTTATCCCTTACTTTAGGTCTGATATGCTTCAAATGTATTTGAACCTCTTGTATAATGATTTAAATAATGTTACATATTTATTCCAGAATTATAATCATTTTTATTATAACATTTATGATCATATTTTCATCCGTTTGTTAGTAACATTTCATTGTTACTCGTTATTCGGGTATTAACTACTTTATATTCTTATTCATGTTTCTTTCAGACAAGTTATTATTCCTCTTTTGGGTTATAGTTATGTCATTTACATAATGGTATTAGTATAATATATATAATATTTATTCATTCAATTCATTTATATAATCATGCTTTACTGAAGATTATGTAGAATGATTCAAATCGCACTGTGGAGACGGTAAGTCGTACAAACGCATGAGCGATGCTATCGTTCCCATAAATATTGAATGATATTGAATTGGATAGTGTATATTATCTCATAATAAAAATTATATTATATCAATAATATATTTATTTATTAATTCCATCATTATACCCATCCATGTGAGGTGGTGGTGAAAAACGGATTACACCACGATGTGGAGATGGTAAGTTGTGCGTATGCACGCATGGTGATTTAATTTTTCATAGGGTGTATAGAAGGTAAAATATTGTTTTTTAGTATTTATAATAACATATAAGTATATTATTTATACTTATGTTATTACTTTATAATGAAACAACTAATGAATAAGAACTAGAAGAAGAAATAAGTTTCAAATAATTGGTAGAAGAGATTACCTCTTCCTCAACATGCTTCCTTTAAATTTATTCCTAGAGAACTAGAGTCGGTCTTTGAAAATGACCAAAACTGCTAGAATGAAAATAAAGATATTTAGAAGGTAAAAGGAGAGGGTTTGGACAATCTTGAAGGCTCAAAATGAAGTGAAGATGTGAGGGGGGATACCCCCCTTTATAATTGAGGTGAGGGGCACTTTAGGAAACCTAATAAATAATAATTTATAATAAAATTAAACCCTACCCAAATAACTCTAAAGTGACCCAATTGTAAATATTAGATGTGATAGGGTTGTAATATCATCAACCAATAACTTTTGGATAACTTATTTGGTTAATTAAACCCATATATTTTTAATTGACACTTAGAAATTGTATTAAATTTTAATTGTGGTAATAATATTCTAAATATTTAATGGTTATAAATATTTACTCATATGGTGTTAATTGACTATAAATGGATATTTTATAAATTTTTAGATCTTAAAATTATAACTTTTTAAATTTATAATATTTTTATTATTTTTATATAATTTATAAAATTTTCTTTTTATAAAATATAAATAGTGTCAATTTTGACACTACTCATATATTTGACTTTAAATAAAATAGAAACGGAAGATAAATTAGAAACAAAATATTTAATACACTCCTAAAAGGTCATAGTAACCTATAAAATTAGTGGAGCACATTAATTAGTTCATATTATATTTATTTTAATATTTTTAAAACCATATATTTTATATTTTTATTAATAAAATAATTTGTACATCACTATTGTGTCATCATTAATGGTAATTATTTAATATTCAGAAATTATAGATAAATTTCTATGATGTAGGTAATTATTTTAGATTCTTATATACTATTTTTGGTCCATATTATCTCATATTTTTCTATATATTAAAATTAATATACTTATATAAAATGAGATTGTGACATTTTGTCACATTAATTAGTTTTTATTACATTCATGTCATATTCAAAGGTAAGTGGCAATAAAGTGATTTAATTTCGAAAAATTGATGATAAGGATCGAATTTAGTGATCCAATAGGTTTTTTACATCTCTTGAGGTAATTTTATAATATTATTTATACCCTTAATTACTCGATTTACCTTTGACCATGGTAATAAAATAATTACCAACATTACTATTAATAATGCCCAAAAATAAAAGTAGCTTATAAACATAGTTTGGATATACCGTTTCCAAATATGGAATCCATTTTTCAGAATTAAAAACACAGAAGTCATAGTAATTAATTTAAAATTAATTCTATTTTTGAAATGAGAAAACGAGGTTTAAAATCTAAAATATTACAAAATATAGAAATGTTTTTACCAATGAATTCAATGTAAAATTAATGCTAATGACATAAATTATATTTAATGATAAAAATATATTCTATCTATACTTTAAATTCATTTAATATTATAATTTAAACATATAAATTATCTTGATGAAAAAGTTTTCTTTATTTAAAATTTAGTGTATTTTTACTATTCATCAAAACATGAAAGTTATCAAAAAAATATCAGAATTGTATCCAATGCCCAAGAACCATAACATAATCGTATCACATAAAACATGCATAAAGGAAACATAACATTTCCAAATTTCAATCACAAGATATCAATACAACACATTGATATAATAAAAACATTATGAAAACCATTTTCAATACCAAAATAAAAGAAAATTAAAACATGGTATTTATTTTTCATTTTAAAAAAAAGTTATGTCTTGTAGAGGAAGCCGAAACTCAAATAATGGTCACAGCGGCAGAGAAGTCGTTGTCACCGCATACGTACGACAAAAAAACGTTCTTTTTGTCGTTTATTAAAATGCTTTGTATAAAAAATGATTTCTTTTGAATAGACATAAAAGTCAAAGGGGTTTATATACCGTATAAAAGAAAGTTGTGTATAAAACAAAATATGCCTCAATGAAAGGAGATTGAGACGAAGTCCCTTACCTCGGGTCTGACTTGACTCGATCATTCTTTAACCTCCTGAATAATAAACTTGAGTTAATTTATACTTGATTAAGAACCTTTTTCAAGTTCATTATTTCTTTTATATCACTTATTACCATGTTATGAACACTATGTAATTATTTAAGTTAATAATGGTCGTTTTGTCGATCATTGGTACTTGAGTTAAAAATAAACTTCTTGTAATTACAAGTTGTACATGTGGTAAAATATCCATTATATCCATAATTATATTCATGATGTAGATACCATATATATAATATATATCCAGTATATACATGCATTTATAATATTACATAAAATTTAGAGGTAAGAAATGAAATGCACCGTTCATGGAGACGGTAAGTCATACGTACGCATGAACGCTACTTCCATTTATATTTCCCATTTAATGGAATGGAATCATAATTATATAAAGGTATACTATAATTACAGTATAATATCATATATAATATCATTAACTCCAACCTTTATACATCCCACATATGGCATTAACGAATCAAATCACTTTGAGAGGGCGGTAATCCGCACTTCCTAAAATGAAGATATCGCGTTTACCCATAATGAAAACCACAAAGGTACGCCATAAATGAAAAATATAGAACCTTAAGGAAAAAATATACATATTATATATCATATATAAATATAGTGACATATTAATGGCCACCATGAAAGGTGTTAAAATAAGATTGAACAATCATCGTTTCATGAGGCAGAAATTCGCCATCCACAGAAACAGTATGTTCTTTAACCATTAGACGAAGGTGTGTGTAAGTGTAGCTCGAATCCTTATCATAAAAAAATCCTAGTATATTGAAGATACTGGTTTTTTTACAAAATAAAGGAATAAAAATAGTTTAGGGGGTTGTAGAAGCAAAATAAAACAAAAGAACATTAGAGAAGACTTTACCTTTAAATCAGGTAACTCCCCTTGGATTGAACCAAAAGGGTTTCTTGAAGAGATTCCTGCATAAGGTAAGGATTCTATGATAAACATAGGGATGTGGAGAGAATAAATGAGCAGATTTTGGCTGAGCAAATGGCTTGAGAGGTGTGGGTAAGGAGGTAGAGGTGGGGGCCTTTTATAAGAGGAAAGGAGGGGCACTCTTGGAAAGTTATAAAATGTTACTTTATATTAAAAAGAGTTTCGGATTTTAAAAGTCCCACATTGATATATTTGAGGATAAGGTGATAAGGTTTCGAAATATACTCATCCAATAGGTCTTTGACAAGTGTTATTCTTAGATTTTACATTATCTTTTCATTTTATTTAAATCGTTCATTAATGAGGTAATCGTTGTATCATCATGATGTCATAAATAATTTAATTTATTTAATGTCTAAAAAAATACTATGATGTAGGAAATATTTTTAGCTTTCCAATGACTATTTATATTCCAAGAGATCATCTATGTAGACAAAATTAAAAAAAAATTACGCGGGTGAAACATTCTTTAGTGATATTCTCCTTTCTTTAAAAATAAGAAGATAAAGTGTCACTTTCACCCAAAAGTGATTCCATGGGGTTCCAAAGTTTGGCACAAGGCATACCATGGTCGGACATGACACAACCAGTATCATTGGGTCACATTTTGGGGTCATTTTTTATTATTATTATATTATTTTATTATCCTTAACTACCTGATTACTAATTAATCAAGATAATTAGAGATAATTACCGTCGTTACTATTCATAATGTCCATAAACAAAAGATTCTTAATTACATAATTTGGACCTTCTAATTCCAAATATTTAATCCATTTTACCAAATTCCAAACACAGAAATTGTAATAGTTAATTTAAAAATAATTCCCGTTGTCAAAACAAATAGCCGGTTTTTTTGAAACAATATCTATGAAAAGTTTGGCACTTGTTTATGCCCAATTCCAAAGTGAAATTAATTATAATTACCACCATTGTATTAAATGGTAAAAATATATTCTAATTAAACTTTAAAACTAATTAAAAAGATAATCTAACCATATAATTAAGTTATATGAAAAAGCAGTTTTGATGTAAAATGCAGTATTTTTTTCTATTCATTAAAAAATGAACATTGTCAGAAAAATGCCAAAAATTTATCCAAAGTAAATTTCAATGTCCCAATCCTAAATAATAAGTTTATTTTGACAAATAGAGCTTATAAAGTTGTCAAAATATAGATTTAAAAATGGTTCGCCATCAAAAGGCGGTAAAACAATCTTTTAAAAATATTAGAGAATTCTATGCTTAAGATTGGATTTATTCTCATTTTAAGTCTTTAAAACACTATATAATTCATAAATAGACATAGATAAGAAAATATATTATTTATTACTTACTTGGTATGTTACATCCTTCCCCATTTATAAAATTTCATCCCCGCAATTTATTTACTTATCGAATAAGTTGGGGTATTTATCCCTCATTGCATTTTCAGATTCCCATGTTGCCTCTTCACTCATGTGGTTTTTCCAAAAAACCTTTACTTGATGGATAACCTTATTATGCAACACTTGCTCCCTGTGGTCAAGAATCTGGACTGGTTGTTCCTCATAAGATAGATTCTCTTCCAGCTGGACTACCTCTGGACTCAAAACATGAGATGGATCTGGCATGTACTTCCTTAACATTGAAACATGAAAAACGTTGTGTACCTAAGATAAACTCGGAGGTAAATCCACTCGGTATGCAACTGATCCAACTCTATCCAGAATTTCGTATGGTCCAATGAACCTTGGACTCAGCTTTCCTTTCTTACCAAATCGCATCACACTTTTCCATGGTGATACTTTGAGAAAAACATGATCGCCTACCTCAAAAGAGAGATCCTTCCTCCTGTTGTCTGCATAACTCTTTTTTCTTCTCTGAGCTGTTCTCATGTGTTTCTATATCAGCTGAACTTTTTCTATCAACTCTTCTACCAATTCTGGTCCCATCAACTTCCTTTCACCTACTCGATCCCAAAAATCTGGAGTTCAACACTGCTTCCCATATAATGCCTCAAATGGTACCATCTGTATACTAGAATGAAAACTGTTATTATAAGAAAACTCAACCAAAGAAAGATGTTGGTCCCAACTTCCCTGATAATCCATCGAACAAGCACGTAGCATATCCTCCAAAGTCTGAAATGTTTATTCTGACTGCCCATCTGATTGAGGATGAAAAGTTGTACTAAAATTTAATTCAGTACCCAACGACTTCTGAAGGCCTTTCCAAAAGTAAGAAGTGAACCTGGGATCACAGTCAGATAAAATGGAGTGAGGAACTCCATGTAACCTGACTATCTCTTTAAGATACAAACGGGAAAGTTTATATAGGGAAAAAGTATCTTGTATAGCAAGGAAGTGAGCAGATTTAGTCAAGCGATCAACAATAACCCAGATTGCATTATTACCTTGAGGTGTCTTCGGCAATCCCACAACGAAGTCCATGGATATATTCTCCCATTTCCACTTTGGCACTAGAAAAGGCTGAAGCATACCTTTCGGTAACTGTCACTCTGCTTTAACCTATTGACAAGTCAAACACTTCACAGTAAAATCAGCAATATCTCTTTTCATTCTGTCCCACCAGTAATACTCCTGAAGATCTCTATACATCTTAGTACTACCTGGATGAATGGAAAACAGAGAACTATGAGCTTCACATAATAACTCTCTCTTCAACTGTGAATCACAAGGCACACACAATCTCTTCTAAAATCTCAAAACACAATCATTATCAATGTTGAATTTAGGCAACCTACCCTTCTGAACCAGCTCTACCTTTTTCTGCAACTCACTGTCTTGCTTCTGTGCTTGCTTAATTCTGTCTAATAGAGAAGATTTCACTGATACATGAAACAAAACAGAAGAACATCCTGCACCAACAACTTCTATGCCAAAGTTCATCAAATCCTTAACCAAAGGATCACGTTCCAAAAGTAACATGGTTAATGAGGCATTACTTTTTTGACTCAAAGCATCAGCCACTTTATTTACTTTTCCTGGATGGTAATGAATTGTGCAATCATAATCCTTGATTAATTCTATCCATCTCCTCTGTCTCATGTTCAATTCTTTCTGAGTGAATATATACTTTAAACTTTTGTGATCAGTATATATTTCACACTTTACTCCATAAAAATGATGCCTCCAAATTTTTAAAGAAAAAACAACAGCAGCTAATTCCAAATCATGTGTAGGCTAATTTACCTCATGAGTTTTCAACTGACGTGAAGAATAAGAAATTACCTGATCATTCTGCATTAGGACGCAACCAAGTCCTTTCAATGAAGCATCACTGTAGATAACAAACTCACAATTCCTGTAAGGTAGTTCCAAAACTGAAGCATTCACCAATCTTCTTTTCAGTTCCTGAAAACAATCATCACATTCTTTTTTCCAGATAAACTTAACACCCTTCCGAGTTAGCTTAGTCATTGGACTAGATAACCGTGAAAAAATTCTAACAAACCTTCGGTAATATCCTTCTAAACCAAGAAAACTACGATTCTCAGTTACATTTGTGGGTCTTGACCATTCTTCAACAACCTTTGTTTTTACAGGATCAACAGTTATCCCATCTTTAGAAACAATGTGACCAATGAAAGAAATTTTTTTGCAACCAAAACTCACACTTGCTAAATTTCCCATACAATTTCTTTTCTTTTAAGGTTTGAAAAATAACCCTTAAATGACTTTTATTCTCCTCTTTAATTTTAGAAAAAAACCAAAATATCATCAATGAAAACAACCACAAACTTATCCAAGAACTCATGGAAAATTCTATTCATAAGGTCCATGAATACTGCAGGTGCATTGGTTAGCCAAAAAGGTATTACTACAAATTCATAATGGCCATATCTTGTATGAAACGTGGTCTTCGCAATATCTTGTTCCTTTACCTTCAACTGATGGTACCCCAATCTCAAGTCAATCTTTGAAAAATACTGAGCTCCCTGGAGCTGATCAAAAAAATCATCGATATGAGGCAAAGGATATTTTTTCTTAACAGTGATGTTATTCAAGGCTCTATAATCAATGCAATGTCTCATTGAACCATCTTTCTTTTTAAAAAATAAAATAGGATCACCCTGTGGTGATGTTCTAGGTCGAATGAAACCTTTCTGTAATAAATCTTGCAATTTCTTCTTCAACTCTAAAAGTTCAATTTGAGCCATTAGATAAAGGGGTTTTGAAATTGGCTTAGCATCAGGAACTAAGTCAACAGTAAATTCAACTTCCTGATTTGGTATTATTCTAGGCAACTCATTAGGAAAAACATCAAGATACTCATTTACCACTGGCACATCATTAATCTGAATAGTTCCTTTGTTTTCAACAACATGTGCAAGTTAACATTCATTTCCATCTTTTACAAGTTTCTCAGCCACTTGATATGTTATCAACAGTAAGGTTTCATTCATGTACACAAACTGAAAGTCTTTCTGAAAAGAAACTTCTTTAGCTCTACAATCAATCTTAGCATGGTAAACAGAGATCCAATCCATACCCAGGATAACATCAAACTCTAATAGAGGTAAAACAATAAGGTTTGCAAGTAGGTTTTTTCCACGGATAAGGATAGGAAGACTCTTATAAATTATTTTTGTCTCAACATTTCCCCCAGGTGTTTTTACCACAAGTTCAGGAGTCATTTCTTGAGATGGTATTCCCATTTTACTAGAAAAGTTTTCAAAGATGAAGGAATGTGTAGACCCTGAATCAAACAACACACTGCTATAATCTGAAAAGACAAAAAAAAGTACCTGATACCACTTCATTTGATGGCCCAACATCTACTGAAGTAGTTGCAAAGGATTTCACCACCCCTTTCTGCTTGTAGTCTAACTGCTTCTCATCACTCGAGCTCTTTTTCGGACACTCGTTTGCATAGTGACCCATCTCATTACACTTGAAACATTTCACTAACTGTAAATAAAATTTCGTCTTACCATCACCTTGATCTTTTCCAGTGAAATCATGAGCCTTATGTCCCATATTAGCACATCGGTAGCACTTTCCAGAATTCAAAAGACAATCCCCAGCATGCCTTTTACCACATTTATCACAAACTGGAAACTTAGTTTTCTTACCATAATACCTTTTTGAAGAACTCTTCCCTTTCTCCTACCACCTCGATCTCTTCTTTTGTTGGTTTTTATAGAACACTTGATCATCGGAAAACACGATTTCCACCTTCTCAGCACATCGAACAAGATTTTCATAACTCTTGAACTCACGAAAAGCTAAATCCCTTCGATATTTTGGCTTTAATCCTGAGTAAAAACAATTGATTTTACTATCAAGGTCTTGGATAAAATTTGGAGCATACCTTTCCAATCGAGTGAACCTTTCTTCATAAGTAGCCACTAAGTCGTCCTCTTGCCTCAATTCCAAGAAATTTTTTCCATCCTAATTCGAACAGCCTTAGGAAAATACTTCTCAAGAAACATACCTTTGAATTCATCCCAGTCGAGAGCATCAATCTCATCAGTGTCCCTGATATTTTTAACCATTGACCAACACTGATCTGCTTCACCCTCCAAATGGTAAATAGCAAGACTAACCTTTTGATTGTCTGAACACCCATGACATCGAAAATATTCTCCAGTGCTTTAATCAATCCTTCAGATAGCACAGGGTCAGATGATCCTATGAATGATGGGGGATGTTGCCTCATGAAATGTTCCACCACTGACATGTTCCTCTGTGGTTGATCTGGCTGATCTTGTTCATGGATACCACCACCATTTATCGCTTGATTCAACTGTGCCATTACTGCAAAAAACTATTCAATTCCAATTCCGACCATATCAGGATGCTGATTCGGAAGGTCATTTCCTTCTGTATGCCTTCCTAGCACTTCTTCCCTATTTCCTCTGTGGAAAACCATTCTAAACAAACATGTCTTAGATGAAGAAACATAGTAATCTTCAAATGCTATATCATTTGAATTTGACCATAAAAAAATATTTTTGGATAATCATTTAATAGAATTCTAACTCCTAAAGTTATCTAAACCGACCTCTGATACCAACTATAAGGCCCCAGCCTTAAACATTACTTAATCTTGAGTTATTTCAAGAATACACGTTGAGGATCTTTTCAGGTTTAGAGTTTTAGAGAATTAGATCATAAATCATGCATTACATTCCACATTTAAACAAAGTGGTTACATAAAATATAGTACTCATTTTCCCCATCAATGGAAACATATTTAAAATAAAACATGGATTCTTTCTTGACACTTCCTTGACACTATCGTCACATCATGTACCTTTCCCTTGACCTGTGAAAAACATTTCAAAAACTTGGGATGAGCATAAAAAACTCAGTAAAGGATATAAAAGTACGAAATGAAAACATTAGTCCATGTATGAAATCATACTTTAATCATAAAACGTAAGAATTTTAACACACCTCATCAAATCATGAATAAATCATAGAAATCATAAGACATAAAGGTAACTTGAGGCATTCATAACATTCTTACGTAGGGAGTAACCCTCATGGTTACGTTTGGAATACCCATCACAGTATATTCCCTAAATCTCTTCGGAGAAACCTTAACGTTTAACCCCTTCGCGTTACCCAATGAATTGGAGAGCTATATCGGGCTCACCCTCCCTTAGTTTATCACGGAACCACCCATCTTTATAACAATGCCCAAGAACCATAGTGTAATCGTATCATATAAAACATGCATAAAGGAAACATAAGATTTCCACATTTCAATCACAAGATATAAATACAACACATTGATATAATAAAAACATTATTAAAACCATTTTCAATACCAAAATAAAAGAAAAGTAAAACATGGTATTTATTTTTCATTTTAAAAAAAAGTTATGGCTTGTAGAGGAAGCCGAAACTCAAATAATGGTCACGGTGGCTGAGAAGTCGTTATCGCCGCATACGTACGACAAAAAAACATTCCTTTTTCATTTAGTAAAACGCTTCATATAAAAAAAATATTCCTTTTGAATAGATGTAAAAGTCAAAGGGGTTTATACACCGTATAAAAGAAATTTGTGTATAAAAAAAATATGCCTCAATGAAAGGAGATTGAGACGAAGTCCCTTACCTGGGGTCCGACTTGACTCGATCGTTATTTAACCTCCTGAATTATAAAATTGAGTTAATTTCTACTTGCATAAGAACCTTTTTCAAGTTAATTATTTCTTTTATATCACTTATTACCATTTTATGAACACTATGTAATTATTTAAGTTAATAATGGTCGTTTTGTCGATTATTGGTACTTGAGTCAAAAATAAACTTCTTGTAATTATAAGTTGTTCATGTGGTAAGATATCCATTATATCCAGAATTATATTCATGATTTAGATATAATAAATATCATATATATCCATTATATACATGCATTTATAATATTACATAACATTTAGAGGTAAGAAATGAAATGCACCATTCATGGAGACGGTAAGTCGTACGAACGCATGAACGCTACTTCCATTTCTATTTCTTATTTAATGGAATGGAATCATAATGATATAAAGGTATACTATAATTCCAGTATAATATCATATATAATATCATAACTCCATCCTTTATATGTCCCACATATGGCATTAACGGATCAAATCACTTTGAGGGGGCGGTAGTCCGCACTTCCTAAAATGAAGATATCTCATTTACCCATAATGGAAACCATAAAGGTACGCCATAAATGAAAAATACAGAAGCTTAAGGAAAAAATAAACATATTATATATCATATATAAATAGATTTAACTCTTAATGGCCACCAGGAAAGGTGTTAAAAGAATATTGAACGATCGTCGTTTCGTGAGGCAGAAATTCACCATCCACAGAAACAGTATGTTCTTTAACCATTAGACGAAGGTGTGTGTAAGTGTATCTCAAATCCTTATCATAAAAACATTATAGTATATTTAAGATACTGGTTTTGTTACAAAATAAAGGAATAAAAATAGTTTAGGGGGTTGGAGAAGCAAAATAAAACAAAAGAACATTAGAGAAGACTTTACCTTTAAATCGGGTAACTCCCCTTGGATTGAACCAAAAGGGTTTCTTGAAGAGATTCCTACCTAAGTTAAGGCTTATATGATGAATATAGGGATGTGGAGAGAAGAAATGAGTAGATTTTGGTCGATCCAATGGCTTGAGAGGTGTGGGTAAGGAGGTAGAGGTGGGGGCCTTTTATAAGAGGAAATGAGGGGCACTCTTGGAAAGTTATAAAATGTTACTTTATATTAACAAGAGTTTCGGATTTTAAAGGTCCCACATTGATATATTTCTAGGATAAGGTGATAATGGTTCGAAATATACTCATAAAATAGGTCTTTGACAAGTGTTAGTCTTATATTTTACATTATCTTTTCATTTTATTTAAATCGTTCATTAATGAGGTAATCGCTGCATCATCATGATGTCATAAATAATTTAATTTATTTAATTTCTAAAAAAATACTATGATGTAAGAAATATTTTTAGCTTTACAATGACTTTTTATAGTACAAGAGATCATTTATGTAGACAAAATTAAAAATGTTTTACTCGGGTGATACATTCTTTAGTTATATTCTCCTTTCTTTAAAAATAAAAAGATAAAATGTCACTTTCACCCAAAAGTGATTCCATGGGGTCCCAAAGTTTGGCACAAGGAATCCCATGGTCTTTCATGACACAACCAGTAGAATTAGGACACATGTTGGGGTCATTTGTTATTATTATTATATTATTTTATTATCCTTAACTACCCGATTACTAATTAATCAAGATAATTAAAGATAATTACCGTCGTTACTATTCATAATGTCCAAAAATGAAAGATTATTAATTACATAATTTGGACCTTCTAATTCCAAATATGGAATCCATTTTACCAAATTTTAAACACAGAAATTGCAATAATTAATTTAAAAATAATTCCCATTGTCAAAACAAATAGCGGGTTTTTTTGAAACAATATCTATGAAAAGTTTGGCACTTTTTTATTCCCAATTAAAAAGGGAAATTAATTATAATAACCACCATTGGATTAAATGGTAAAAATATATTCTAATTACACTTTAAAACCAATTAAAAAGATAATCTAACCATATAATTAAGTTAGATGAAAAAGCAGTTTTGATGTAAAATGCAGTATTTTTCACTATTCATTAAAAAATGAACATTGTCAGAAAAATACCAAAAATTTATCCAAAGTAAATTTCAATGTCCCAATCCTAAATAATAAGTTTATTTTGACAAATAGAGCTTATAAAATTTTCAAAATATAGATTTAAAAATGGTTTGCCATCAAAAGGCGGTAAAATAATCTTTTAAAAATATTAGAGAATTATATGCTTAAGATTGGATTTATTATCATTTTAAGTCTTTAAAACACTATCTAATTAATAAATAGACATAGATAAGAAAATCTATTATTCATTACTTACTTGGGATTTTACACCTTTCCCTCATCATATCCTCAAGTTCCCATGTAGATTCTTCAAATTAGTGGTTCCTCCATAAATTTTTACCAAGAGAGTGGTCTTGTTTTGTAGAAATTTTTTGCTACAATCCATAATTTCTATCGGTTGTTTTTCATAAGAAAGATCTTTCTAAAGTTGTATTAATTCTGAGATTAGAACATTTTAAGGATCAGGTATGTACTTTCTCAGGAGAGATACATGGAACAAATCATGAACTTGAGAGAGATTCACTGGAAGCACCAGTCCATAAGCTACCTTCCTAATGAAATCCAGAATTTCAAATGTACTGATATACATAGGGATTAGCTTTCCCTTTATTCCAAATATCATTACTCTCTTCCTTGGAGATATTTGTAAGAACAATTTATCACCCATTTCAAACTCTGGTTCTTTTCTTCAGTTTTCAGTATAACGTTTTTGTCAACTCTGAGCTGCTCTTATGTGTTATTGAATATATATGACCTTTTTTTCATTTCATCAACAATATTAGGTCCTAATAGCTTTCTTTCTCTAAATTTATCCCATTAAGTAGGAGTTTTTCTCTTCTTTCCAGAGATGGATTCATAAGGATCCATCTGAATACTAGATTGAAAACTATTATTGTAAGAAAATTCCACCAAAGGTAGGTGTTGATCCCAACCACCTTTGAAATCCAAAGATAAAGCTCTCAACATGTCTTCTAGAGTTTTAATTGTCCTCTCAAACTGACCGTCTGTCTGAGGATGAAATGAGGTTCAAAAACATAACTCTATATCCAGAGCATGCTAATGACTTCTCTATAACTTCGAGCTAAAACTTGGATCCTGATCAGATAAAATGGAAAGTTGTACTCCTTGTAATCTTACCACTTCCTTTATATATATCTTGGAAAGATTATCAAGAGAGAAATTATCTCTAATAGAAATGAAGTGTGTTGACTTCATAAGGTGATCAACGATAACCCAGATAGCATTATTGCCTTTGGATGTTTTGGGAAGTCTGATGACAAAGTCCATAGTGATATTTTCCCATTTCCATTTTGGTATAGGTAATAGTTGTAACATCCCCTTATAATTTTGTCTCTCAGCCTTAACTTTCTAACAAACCAAGCATCGAGATTCATATTCAGCGACATCTCTTTTCATTCCATCCCATCAGAAGTACTATTTTAGGTCCTTGTACATCTTTGTGATTCTAGGGTGAATGGGGAATGAAGAACTGTGAGACTCATCCAATAGCTCCTCTAATTATCGTATGGGAGGAATACGAACCCAGTTCCTAAAACTTATTATTTCATCACAATCAAGGTTGAATTCACGAACATTTATCACCTTCTTTTGTAATTATACATCTACCTTATGTGCCTCCTTAATCTTCACTTGTATAGATGTTCGAACATTCATTTGAGAAAGATAATATTTCTCCCCTTCCATTAAAATGTATAGATCCATCCTTTGCAAACTCATAAATATTGGATATTTCATGATCCTCATCATCGATAAGCTAGAACAGTTTTTTCTACTCAAAGAATCTTCTACCTTGTTCTCTTTCCCAGGGTGATAATTTATTGAGTAGTCATAATCATTAATCAACTCCAACCATATTCTTTGGTGCACATTCATCTCCTATTTTGTGAAAATATACTTTAAATATTTATGATCAGAATAAATATCACACCTTTTGTCATAAAGATAATCCCTCTATATCTTCAATGCAAATATTACCACAACTAACTCCAAATCATGAGTTGGGTAATTTTTCTCATGAATTTTCAATTTCCATGAGGCACAAGCTATCAACATATAATTTTTCATGAGAACGCATCTCAACGCCTTCTTGGATGCATCACTGTAGATCACAAACTTTTCCTTACTACAATGCATTATGAGCATAGGTGCACTATCTAACCTTCTTTCTAGTTATTTGAAATTCTCTTCACATTACTCTGTCCAAACGAACATAACTCCATTTCAATTCAACTTGGTGAGTGGATAAGATAATCATGAAAAATCATTCAAAAAACATCGATAATATCCATCCAAACCATGAAAACTTTTAATCTTAGTTGCTATTGTTGCTCTCGACCATCTTTCAATAACCTCTATTTTTGGGGGATCCATAGATATCCTTTCTCTTGTGAATATTTTACCAAAAAATGAAAAATTTTGAAGCCAAAATTCAAATTTGGTAAATTTGGAATAAAGATTATCCTTTATTAGGGTATTCAGTACAATTCTCAAGTGATATTTATGTTCTTACTTGTTATTTTAATAAACAAAAATATAATCTATAAATAGTACCACAAACTGATCAATATAGTCTCTAAAGACTCTATTAATTTGATCCATGAAGATAGAATGGGCATTAGTAAGACCAAAAGGAATCACTATAAATTCATAGTGTCCATACCTTGTATGGAATGTCGTCTTTGGTATATCCTCTTTTTTGACCCTTAATTGATGATATCATGAACGAAGATCAGTATTAGAAAAGTATTGAGCTCTGCATAGTTGGTCAAATAAGTCATCAATGCAGGGAAGGGGATATTTGTTCTTGATAGTGATCTTGTTAAGTTCTCGATAATCAATGAAGAGTTTCATTGACCCATATTTCTTCTTAATAAATTGAATAGGTTCTACAAAAGGTGATTCACTAGGGCGTATGAATCCCTTATCAATATTTTCATGGAGTTTCTTCTTCAACTCCTACAACTCAATTGGGGACATTCTATAAGGTGTCTTTGAAATAGGCATAGCACCCAGAATGAGTTCTATTGAAAACTCAACTTCACAATTTTGTGGAAGACCTATCAATTCCTATAGAAAGATGTTATAAATCTCCTGTATAATGGGAATATTCTTAATCGTGAGTTTCTCCCCATCCATTTGAGATAAATATCCTTAATTTATTGGAATTAAGTCCCTAAGAGGGAAGAAATTTCTACTAGAAGGTTATATTCATCCTTCCATCGATAGATGATCATATATTTATCTAGAATATGAAACGTGACTTCCCTTATTGGGAAATTGGTATGAGATCCATATAGAGAAAACCAATCCATGGTAAGAGTCACATCAAAGTCCACTATAGGAAGGATCACAAGTTTTGAAGAAAGTAATTTTCCACAAACTTCAACCAGAGAAGAATTATAAACATTTGATGCAACTATTGTGCCATTAGGAGATGTCACAGCTAACTCAACATCTAATTTTAAGTTAATACAGTGATACCCTTTGAAAAGTATTCAGAAATAAAAGAGTGGGTTGATCCAAAATCAAATAAAACACCTTCTACTCTAGAGTGTATGGTAAGTGTTCCTTTCACCACTTAATTATCATACTCTACATCACCGATAGTGATTTCATGTGACATTTCTTTTTTATTTGTCCTTAAGAGTTTTTTGATGTTGATCATCATCAATAACCCTTAGTTTAGGGAATTGATTGGAATAATTTCCCATTTACTTTCACTTGTAACATTTAAGTGTAGGGGGGTGAATTATGTGTATCTTTTTTTATATCTACATTAAAAATATTTTTCCCATTACTTTATCATTCAACTACTTGATGGCCTTATTTTACTCATTTAAAACATTTACTAGTCCATGTAAGAAAATTCCATCCATGTTTCTTTATACACTTTGAGCATAATGTAAAACATATCTTCTTTTCAGTGTAGTCTTTATATTTTCCTTTGAATTCCATTTTTCTCTTCTAATCAAACCCATATGACTGATGGGTTAATCCAATCTCCATCTCAAACTTAATAGGACATCAAACAATTTCCTAGTAGATATTGAAGCCTCTTATGGATAATTCCCTTTGGAGACTTTGATTTAAGCCACTAAAGAATGGATCAATTTTACACTCAGGTTGGATAATAATTCCAAAAGTGTACCTTTCAAGTCTTGTAAAATTTTCTTCATAGGTACCAATAGATTCATCATCCTTTTGCATAAGTTCAAGGAACTCCTTCTCCATATTTGTTTGAATAATATGAGGAAAGTACTTTTTAAAAAATAAGTTCTTGAACTCATCACATTCCATGGACTCAATTTCATCTCTTTGCCTCATATTCTGGATAAGATTCCACTATTGATCATTTTCTCCTTACAAACGATAGACTGATAAGATGAATTTATCTTTTTTAGACCATTGTAGAATAGAAAATATCATTTGAGTAGTATTCATCCATTGTTCATCCACTAATGGATTAGAAGGCCCATCGAATAAAGGTAGAAGCTATCTCATGAAGGACACAGTAGAATTTTAGTCCCCCCTTTGCTCGTTTAAAAGTCCTCCATGATTCATATCTTGAGAAATTTTTGTGATCGTGGCTACAAGATTTTTTATTCTATCTCCCATAACATTTATTTACTCAGGGGGGAAATCATTTCATTGTACGTCGCATTCAGCATTAACGTGGTTCCTTCAGGTTCTATCCATTTACTAAAACCATGAAGCATAGTGTGAGAAACACTAATCATAATGGGGAAAACACATAATTCAAGAAAAAAAAATTAATTTAGGACACTTTAGTTGTTATCATAGGTTATACATGAACATATATAAAACACTAGGATGGGATTTTAACCTATACATAGACATATCTTTAGGATTCTTACTAATGTTCTCTCATCCTAGTTTCCAAAGGTTAACTATACCTTTTCTCTGATACTAACTATAATGGTCCATAAATTAAATATAGATATTAATTCAAAATTGAAGAATATTTATTACATAACATAACATAAACACACTAGTACTATATAGTTTTAGTGTCCTTAGAAACTAAGAAACATAAACAACTAGTTCATAAAACATCCATATTATCTCCCGCTCATTTCTTCATAACTATAATCCCTTTTGACATATCTTAATTAATACCCTTATTTATGACCTGGGGAAGAGAAATATATAAAATGGTGATCTCAAATTCTTATTAATGGTAAAAAATGGAAATATCAATCATTTCATAATCATAAGAACATAACATTTGAAAATATTATCCTGCATACAGAAGATCATAATATCATGTCATGGGATAAATCATAAAAGTAAAATGTAATCCTAAAATTCATAACATAAGACATGAAAATTTGTGGCACACACACATAATCATATAAAATCATTTCATATTAGTCAAGGATCATTTCTGATACCATCATAGCAGACAAATTCCATTACTGAACCGAGTTAACTCCTCGTTCCAGTCTTGTATTACTAAACTAGATTTACATATCGTTCTAGTTGTGTCTATCTCATGAGATATAAATTTTTACCCAATTCATTGGAGGGAGATATAGGTCCCACCCCTCTCATAATTAAACCATTCTTACGTGTTCCAAAAAAACATAAAAACATTCACCAAAGCATAACCCATTAAATCAAATGGGTTTCTTAAACATCATTCAATCATGATTGATATAAAACCAATGAATTTTCTAAATAACATTCCATAATAAATAGAATAAATTCATAGTAATAACAGGTTTATAAATATAACCCTTTTTAAATAGCTTCATCTTATATGTAAAATAATTTTGAGAAAACACTTGAAATAAATTCCTGATGGAAATATATTTTCTTCTTCAAAAACGTTTTCCTTCTTTAAAATGCCACAAAATTTTAGAATAAAATAGTTTATGTGAAAATAACCTTATAATATTGTAGGGTAAGCTTCAAGGAAATAAGTTATTAAGAAATATTTAATTTTTTCATGTTGTACAAGTTAAAAATCATTTTTCTCGTACTTTTTTCAGAAAAGCTAAAAAGTGCCTCGTACCGAAAACGAAAAAAGATTCCATTCATAACATTTAGTAAAAATTTACCAGTCGGTAAAATTGAATTTTAAAAATTATATAAGTATATAAATAATATTTTGAAATACATGTTTAGGAAATATGTATGTGTATGATAATTATACCCTAGTAAATACTTACTAATAAACAATCTCGGATAAAAACAAGATTTGAAAAGTTATCCCTTACATTTGGTCTGATATGCTGAGTATGTATCCAAAAATCATGTATAATTATTTAAATAATATTAATGATTTATTAATTAATTATAATAATTTTTTATGGAAAAATTTATAATCATATTTTCATCCATTTGTTAGTAACATTTCATTGTTACTCGTTATTCGGGTATTAACTACTTTAAGTTCTTATGCATGTTTTGTCAAAGAAGTTGTTATTAATATTTTTAGGTTATAGTTATATATTTTAAATATTGTTATTATTATAATATATATCATATTTATTCATTAAATTAATTTATATAATCATTCTTTAATGAATATTATGTCGAACGAATCACATCGCACCGTGGAGATGGTAAGCCTTACGTACGCACGAGTGACGATATCATTATCATAATTGTTGAATGGTATTGAAGTGGATGGTGTATAGTATATAAAAATAAAAATAATTTTATATAAATCATATATATATATATTAATTACCTAATTATACCCATCCATGTAAGGTGGTGGTGAAAAACAGATTACACCATAGCATGGAGATGGTAAGTTGTACGTACGCAGGCATGGTGATTTGTTTTTTCACAGGGTGGATAGAAGGTAAAATATGGTTGTTTCATATTTATAATAACATACTAGTATATTATTGATAATGATTTTATTACTTTATAATGAAAAAAACTAATGAATATGAAGTATAAGAAGAAAGAAGTTTGAAAGAATCGGTAGAAGAGGTTTCCTCTTCCTCAATGTGCTTCCTCAAAATCTCTTCTTAGAGCCCTATAGTTGGTCTTTAAAGATGAACAGAACATATATAATTAAAATAGGGATGTTGAGAAGTAAAAATATCAAGGTTTGGCTGACATTGAAGGCTCAAAATGAAGTGAAGAGGTAAGGGAGGAGGTGCCCTTTTATAATTGAGGTGATGGGCACTTTTGGAATCTCCATAAATAATAATTTATAATAAAATAAAAATCTTCCCAAAACCTCCAAAGTGTCCAAATTTATAAGATGAGATAATATATGGTTGTAATATCATCAAAAAAATTACATGTTATTTTTTCAATTTAAACCATATATTTTTAATTGGCACTTAGTTATTCTATTAAATTTTAATTGTGGTAATAACATTCTAAATATTCAATGGTTATAAATATTTACTTATATGGTATTAATTGACCATAAATGGATATTTTGTGACATTTTAGATCTTATAATTATCACTTTTTAATTTTTAAATATTTTTATTATTTTTAAATAATTTAATAAAATGTTGTTTTTATAAAATATCTATAGTGTCGGTTTTAACACTATTTATTTATTTGACTTTAAATAAAATCCACACAAAAGATAAATTCAAAATAAAATATTTAATACACTCCTAACATGTCATAGCCATCTAGAAAACTCAGGTATCACATTAATTAGTTCATATGATATCTATTTTAATATTTTTTAAACCATTTATTTGATATTTATATTAATAAAATAATTTTTACATCACTACTGTGTCATCATTAATCGTAATTATTTAATCTCTAAAAATTATAAATAAATTTCTTTGATGTAAGTAATTTTTTTAAATTTCTGAAGACTATCTATAGCCGATATTATCTCCTAATTTTCCATATATTAAAATTAATATACTTATATAAAATGAGATTGTGACATTTTGTCATATTCATTATTTTTTACTACATTCAAGTCATGTTCATAGGTAAGTGGCCATAAAGTGATTCCATTTTGAACAATAGATGATAAGGGTCAAATTTAGTCATCTAATATGAATTTTATAGGTGTTAAGGTAATTTTAGAATATTATTTTTACCCTCAATTACCTGATTTACCTTTAACCATGGTAATAAAAATAATTACCAAAGTTACTATTCATAATGCCCAAAAATAAAAGTAGTCTATTATAATAATTTGTACCTAATTATTCCCAATATGGAAACAATTTTTTAAAATTCAAAATATATAATTTTTAGTAATTAATTTAAAATTTATCTCATTTTTGAAATGAGAAAATGTGTTTTAAAAGTTAAAACATTGCAAAAGATTGAAATGTTTTTACCTATGAATTCAATGTAAAATTAATGATAATGACATAAATTATATTTAATTATAAAAATATATTCTATTTATACTTTAAAACCATTCAACATTATAAAGTAACCAGATAAATTATCTAGATGAAGAAAATTAGTTTTTAATTAAAATTTAGTGTATTTTTACTATTCACCAGAACAAGAAAGTTATCAGAAATTTATCCAAAGTAAATTTTTATATCCCTCCAAAAAAATAAAATTTTTATTTTTTCATATAAAAATTATTAATGTGTCAAAATCTTAATTTAAAATGGAATTTCCATTCAAAGGTGTAAAATTAACCTTTAAAAATAGGTTTTTATACATCAAATAGGGTTTTATTCGTAACCTATGAATAAAATATCTATCGAATGAATATAAAAAATATTTTATTAAGTATATAACACTTATATATATCATTAATTTCATTACCAAAATTAATTCACTCAAAAATAAAAATATCTAATTGATTTATATTTTTCATAAATAATTGATAGTGAATAAATTCATAATGCATTTTCATAAGTTAGTTATAATTATTACCGTAAACCTAATGGATAGGCTATAATGGTAATTTTATAATAAGGGGGTCTCACGGTTATTTTAAACTCATGATTGCGTGCAAATCAAGCTAGTGAAGAATAAAAATTATGTAATGAAAATATTTCATAAAAACAGCTGGGTGTTACACATCGTTTTTATCATATTAATTTTATGGTTATTAATTTTCTCTTAAATAATTACCTTTATTGTAATCATATTTCATTATAAATTACATTTATAGTAAATATCCATATTCATTGTATCATGGATATGATGATTTCCTCAACCGTATACCATTCCTACATATGGTGTTTTAATATGAAACTTATTCGATTGATTGGGGAAATACTAATATTCCATATTCTTTACTGAATACGAGAAACTGTTGATAAGGAATAATTTTTATGAAATAAATTGATTTTTAAATACATGAGGAATGCATTTGACATGTAGTGATAGGTGGAGCTTGGTTATAAATGGCCCCTTATTTCATCAACAAGTCTCATGAGACAAACCAATTAAGAAAACATATTAAATGGATTTTTGGTGTTTACCTACCTAGTGATTAAAATATATTGGAACAAGGAATTGATTATAAAGATATCATGATGTCTTAGATAATTATGTTTAACATTAAGTATTTAATTCATTGAGAATTCAGTTATTATTATCCATGATATTGCTACATTGATATTATACATGGTTGCATTTCGTGCTAAAGTTATTGATTAAATGGAATGTGTTTTACGTTATTTACCTTTCCATATTCATTATGAATTATTTACTCAAGATAATTTAAATAATAAAAAATCCTTACTAAGAATCTAATATCACACTTTATTTTTTTATTTCCCCCAAAATACTGAGAAGGATGTTATGAATAAAATCAATGATGCAAGAATGATTCTTATGCTATGTTTCTCTTCTATTTATAATATAATATGGAAATAATTTATGTATCTAGTTCTACAAGACTACTAAACTGATCAGTTCTTTAGGATGAGATCCCTTGTAACTTATGCCAATGTAATAAAGAAGATACTGACTACGAGTTACTGATGTTGGGGTTATTAAAAATTTTAATCGTCCTAACATAATACCTAACATGAATATAAAATTATAAAAGAACACTTACCTAGGTTTCTATATAGAAAGTGATTTATTTAAATTAAATATATCAATGTACTATAGCATCATTAATCAATAAAAGGGAAATGATGTACCCAAACTGAGAATTATTAATATAGTGATTGAGGCACCACCTATTCATTTGGATGTGTGGTTCATCATTATTTTGAATATCCATCACTCAGTGTGAGAAGGTTCCAATCACTATAAAATGTCTTGAATATCTTAGCATAAGTTTACCTTTGAAAAAAAATGAAATATTGAGTTTAAAAAATGTACCATATATCCCCATTGTAGATTTCTTCTTTATGATGTTTTGGTTATTAAACTTATTTTATTTCTTCTTGTAGATTCCTGAAGTCTTGTAAGCATCACCTCTAACCCTTTATATCTCATATCAAAAAAATCTACATATTTTATACTTTTTCCTCAACTGAATACACTTTTTGACCAACCAATAAGATTTTTATTAATGCTTTTCTAGGTGGTGTCTTGGTTTCACATACATAAATTGAAATGGAGACATTCTTAATGGTATCTTATAGGCTATTTTTTTAGGCCCAAATCCATAATCTTGTTTTATTGACCAATATTTTTTGCCTCCATTGATGCTTTTCTCTAGAATATATTTTATTACCCAGTTTTGGAGTTCTATTTATCCACTAATTTTAGGGTTTTATAAACTATTAAAATTGTATTTAACTCCAAATTTATTTAAAACTCACCTCAATAGGCATTTTTCAAAGTATGTTCCACTATCACTGATTCATATCTTAGGAACTTCAAACCAAAAAAGGATGTTTCTAATAAACATATTTCTACCACCATCACTGTATTGTCTAAGGTTGTTTATGCTTCAATCCATTTTTAAACGTATGCAATAAATACAAGGATACATACTGGGATAAAAGGTTTGTGTAATTGAACCATGAATCATATCCCTTAAAAATTGTAAACTTTGACCTGTTAGATGGGATGTTGTTGTATTTCATCTCTTTATTTATTGATTTTAGTGTGTTGGAAATGAATAAATTCTTCTATAGAGTGGATAATGTCTCTATGAAATATTTTATAAAATCATTCATTTTTAAGGATCTTAGAAAATATTCTTTCTTGACCATGATCTCTTCCCATTTGCGAGGAGTAACAAAACTACAACACACATTTAAATTTGTTTTCAGAGAAAAAATGGTATAGAAATCTATCCTTACAATACTTGAACAGTAGTGAATAATCCCAAAATTAGTTTTGAAATTAATCTTGAGATAGTTTCTGCTTGTGTTATTTGAATTGTGGGTAGATCATCTTGGTCACCATGTAATTATAAATGATAAAAAACCATGGCTTTTTCATGAGATCTACTTCAAAAATATATTCATCTATATATTCATCTATAAGATAAACTTCCTCATGTCAACTAAAATGTTACAGTTTAGTCCGGAAATAAGTTTAAAATAATATTCTTTAATGTTTTCTTATCCTTTCTCTTGATGTTACATAGTAGGACCAAAATAATATACCAAATCATGCATGGATTCGAATCATTTTTTCAGAAAGTACTTCATTGTTATATTATTAGTGTAGAACACAGCTTTATGGAGATCTAGATAATGTTTAAAATTATATAATCAAAGTATAGAATATGTAAGTTCTTTTATGTTGTCGTGTAGTTTAACAGGGTCTCAATGAGATCCCAAATTGTATAGTATCTTAGAATAAAAAACCTTTCAATAGTTTTTTCAAGCTCTTAGCCTACTATATAGTCACTCTAATTTCACATAAAATTCAATGGATCCTCCAAATATGGGGTTACCAACCATGTATTCAGCTAATTGAATACCAACATTCAATTTCCATTGAATAAGAACTTCATATCCTTTAAAAATAATGAGTGCAATTTTGAAAATTTTTGTAAAATCTTTCATAAAAATCTGATAAAACCCAACATATTAAAAAAGAAGAATATCTATTGGTATGAACAACTTATATCTTGTCTTTAGAAATATAATGGTTATGCATAATATCATCTTTTACCATAAAATGACATGTCTTCTAATTTAGTACTAGGAATGTCACTTCAGATATCTTCAACACCAAGTTATGGTTTTTTGATAAACAATTTTAATGATCAACCATACAAGGAAATGTCATCCATGAAAACCTAATGAACTCCTACATCACCCCATAAATGATGTATTCCATGCACTGATGAAAAGTGGTGGGTGAATTACAAATACTGAACAACATACTCTGACTGGGCAGTGTTATGTAAGGGAATGTGAATATTGTCTTTCCTTAGTCTTCAACTACCACTAGAATTTTGTTATTTCAAGAGTATCTATCAAGAAAGTAGTAGTACTCATATTTGGATAACCTTTCTACTATTTAGTTGATAAATGGGAGGGGAAATTGATCCTTGTTATAACATTGAGCTTAATATTGTCAAAAAATACTCTCACCCAATCACCATTTGATGGAATATCAATCCATAAAAATTTAGTACCATATTCATACATCATTTCTTGAAAAACTTTGAAGATGGACAACCCATTCACTATGAAAAATTGTGTATATGATCCTAACATCAAAGAGTTTCAAAACCTCATTCACTACAATTTCTTACATCAAAGGTGTTAACCTCCTTTGATGTTGGATCACCATATATCTTCCATTTATGTGTCTAACCTTATGTATAAAAAGGGAAGGGGATATACCATTGGTATCGACTATACTCCTAGAAATGGCCTTATTCCTTTTCTACAACACTTATGATAACTAATTCTCCTACAACTTTAAAACTTTATCATTCACTGTCATTAGAATATTTTTTATTTATCCCAAGAATTAGTACCTCAATTTACCTAAGAGTTAAATAGACTCTTTCTTGGGTGGTTTCATGATTAAGGGAATCAATTCTAAAAATTATCCTATCAAAAGGTGATATAGTGTGAGGAATTATTCTTCTTATTAAATATATTCACCACTGCATATTTTTTTCTTTACTAGTTCTTCATCAATCAAGTACATCATGGATTTTTTTCTCTTCCTCTTTCATCTTTAGCAACCTATAATATTCTTTAGAAGTGATAATTTCATGAAAATTATTGGGTTCATATCCTTATTTTACTACCTTTATTAATTCAAATTACTCTTTCTATTCAATAACTCAAAATGTCAAATGTCCTTGATTGAAATCAATGATTGATTTTCCCTTGGATGAGAAATTATGACCAAGGATGATTGGTACTTATATCTCTTATTATAACTCTATATTGATAAAACCAATGAAAAAATAAATTTCCTCATATTCACCAATAGTTTTTTGTAGAATTTTGATCAAGTAATTTATAGATTATTTTATTGGTTAGTAAGTAACTCTTTTGATATTAAAATTACTTAGAAGAAGGTTATTTAAAACATTAAACTTCATAAGATAGAGAGCCACCCATAAATCAAAATGTGATGTCCCACAAGTACTTGAATAAATTATATATGGAGTAAAAAAGGTACTCTAATCCTAATGCTTATAGAGAACCATAATTTGAATAAAATCATAGAACTCTAAACTGATAGTGATTACACCCAATCCCTTTAATTTATTCTTATTGGAATGTAGTTCCTTGATGAACTTGGTGTATGTTAAAATTTAAGAGATTTCCTCAATGAATGGGATATTATGTGTAAATGTTTGAACATCTATATGAACTTATTGTATTGAGATTCAACCTTTAATTAGAAAATAGTCTCTAGAAAGTCAATAGGTGTCCAATAAGGTTTCACTATGTATAAATACCAAAACTTATCATACATAAATATTACATCTTACTAAATGAATATACATTACATAATATAACGATCCATGGCAGAATCATTTAGGTCTAGTTCCTTTGGAAACTTGAAGACATAAACAACTAGTATATAAGTGTGCTACATCATTTCCCACTATGGTATTCCTAACTAGAACCCTTTTTAAACATATCATACATAATACCTTTTATCAGAACCTAGTGAAAGGAAAAAAGTGAGATCAGATTTCCAATAAGGGTAAACAAGGGAGATATCAACATATCATGGGCATAAGGGTATGAGAAAATGATAATAAAATTTGAAAATCATACCCTACATATCATAGATCATAAATTTGAGTCATGGAAAAATATTGGTAGTTCATAAAATTGGAATCATAAAGGAATCAAATAATATGGTCCATAAGAACATAACATTATCATAAGATAAAGATATTTGGCATACGAATAAGCATAGAAAATCATTTCATTTGCAATCAAGGACCATTTCAAAAAAGCATCATAATAGAATGATTTCACTCCTTAAACCATCATAGTAGTGAAGGTTCACTCCCAAGACTACCATAGTAGACATAGACCCTTACTGGACTAGGATCACTCTCCATTCCGGTCCTGTTTATCTCATGGGATATCAATCTTTACCCAATGCATTGAAGGGGGATATAGGTCTCACTCATCATTGGTTATAATTTAACCTCCATAATTGGTTATAACATATTGCATCTGGTCAAGTTGGATCTAGACGTCGACCGATGGTGAGGTAGTGGTCAACGATGATGCTATGTTCACCTGTCATTAAGGGCCTTGGTTGACGGGGGCTATAGGGGTAGGGTTACAGATGAATTGTGGGGGGGCTTGGGAGGAAGACAACTCCCACCCCTTCAACATGATCCATTTTTAATTTTGTTTTATCATTTTATTTAAAAACTATTATTAATATTTTATTCAAAATTTTAAAAACAAAATAATAACATTTTAATTATTATATTTAATATATATAAATAAATGACATAAAAAACATGTTTCAATAAAAAAATTTGATAATTTAATATTCGAATATATTTAAAACATTTATAAGAACATAATACATTTCATATATTAATAAAATATATTATCTTAAAATAATAATAAAAATTTTCAATAAAAATTTGTTTTTCCATTAATTATTATTAATTTATTATTATTATTATTATTATTTTCAGTAAAATATTAAAACAAAATATAATTGTTAGATTTTATTTATTTCAAAATAATGGTAAAACTATAATTTTAATTAGTATCATAAATATTGAATTAGATATATATATATTTATACACATTTCATTATATATGTGTAAAATGTAATCATTTTAATTTTCAAAAAAAATTAATTATTCAAATATTTTATTTTTACAAAATTAATCAACTAAATAAATTATTTCAACATTTAAAAACAATAGTATTTTTTTAAAGAGAAAAATATTTCTTGAAAAGTAATATTTTATAATCTTAAATTGAAATATCTTAGTATTATAATAGATTTTATTAAAACCATTCTTGATTGATTTTAAATTATAATCAAATTATTAAATAAATACTTAAATAAATTACTATTTAAATTTCTTTGGGTGTTACATACCATGTCTATGAGAGTTGGAAAATGGATTTCAAAATAGCCTTCTTTAAGAGGAACCCTTAGGAATATGTCTATATGACACAACCCAAAGGGTTTCTAAATCCAAAGGATGTGAACAATATATGAAATTTATAAAAATCCATTTATGTATTAAGGAAATCATATAGGTCAAGGAACATTTGTTTTGATGAATCCATAATGGAATTTGGTTTCATAAATAATGTAGATGATCCTTGTGTCTACAAATTGTTTAGTGGTAGTTCATTCATTTTCATAATAGTATATGTTGATGACATATTACTTATTGGAAATGAAATACCATCCTTATAGTCTATTGAGACCTGGTTGAATAAATGCTTCTCTTTGAAGGAATTAGGAGAGGGATCATATATTCTTGGGATCAAGATCAATTGTGATAGATCCAAGAGGTTTCTTGGACTAAGTAAATGTACATGCATTGACAGGATACTAAATAGATTTAGTATGGAAAAATAAAATAATGGATTGATTCCAGAATCACATGGAATTCATCTTTCCAGGAAAATATTGTTGGAGTTGGTGGCCTAGAATCAACTACTTTGTACTTTATTAATTAATAAAAGATTTATCACATCTTGATTGTTCTCCTGCGTGACAATGCATGTGATAATGTCCTAAGGATAATTGTTTCATTAAAGGGTCATAGCGGATCCCTGCTATGATGAGAACCCGAAAGTTCCATAACACTGTTCTGGAATATATGTTCTATGGCCATATGATATTATTTTAGGGACACAAATAATACAGTCCATTAGGGGTGAGGAATCATAAAACTTTGAGGCACCTTCTCATGGTGTGTGCCCTTAGTAATATCCAGGAGGATATTATGAGAATGAGACCCGCCAGTAGGAAATCCACATTTCATAGTGTCATTGGATGTTCCTATCTATGGACATGTGTATTGGTCCTTAGACTTTAAGATTATTATTAATGGGTATTATAACTAGCGCACTTAGATATATTGATGAAAACTATGACGACACACTGTTCGCAGTGAGGTGGGATACGTTGGGTGCGTCACGAGTAATACTGCATTAATAGATAATGAGAGAAAGGATTTTTCCCTTCTGTTCCATAACGGAAGTAGATATCTCAGGACCTTTGATGGAATTGATATAGCCTAAATAAATCCATGGCCATGGTAAGGTATGGGCAAGTTCAATTCCGTAAAGTCAAAGAAAGAATAATCGAGCACATGGGTTGATGGCACTAGCATGCAACCCGCTTGATTCGAGATATCGTGACAAAGGGATTATATTACATGGTAAACGTTCGTAGGAGGTGAAACGTCATTGCGGCATTAACTTCTTTCTCTATGGGTGCCTTAGCGTGTTGCTAGACACTAACCTTGGACTTTAGCCAGGATCCGCCTAATGCCACTGAGAAAGGGGCCTAGAGGGTCACACACTAAGTGTGTCCATGTATCTCAGTTAAATATTAATTTAACAAGTTAAATAAATATTATTTCCAACTATGGTTTAATAATTATTTAAGGATACCTGATTGCATTTATTTCGACACTAGTTATTCGAGAGAATATATTGTGGATGAAATAATATATATTTATTAGTGAGTAATGCAGTTACATTTATTTAACAAATGAATATCCATTACTCAAGGAATAATAAATTTGGTGGAGGAAATAAAGTAAAATGGAAAATAAAAGTACACGCTGTGTATATTAAATATACACGCTGTGCAGTTTTATGGAAAATGAGTACACACCGTGTATTAATGATTACATGGCGTGTAGTTTTTCCAGTCGGGATTTTGAGGAAATAATATTTTTTTATTAAATGATATTCATTATAATCAGCGTGGACGCATGTCAAGGAATTAATCATTCGACATGGGGGTTTTCAATGAGACTTAATGAAATAAATAAAATGCGTAACGTGTTTATTTATTGTCATAACTATATAACCTAAAACCTGATTATAAATATTCTCACAACCCCAACACTTTTCCTAATCGTTGTGCACAACAATTCTAGAGAATTATTTCAAGGCCGAAATAACTACTTCCTCCAAGAATTCTCTCAAGACCGAGAGAGATCCTCCTCCATCAGATCAAGGCAATCGAAGGCGGACATCGCAAACAAAGGTTCTTCCATGCTAGCACCCAGAGATCCCTTCAGCGACGTCCAGAGATACGTGGAGTACGTGTGGATCACCGCTAGAGGAATCCTACACATGGATTCTACAACGCAAGGACGGATCACATCGGATCGTGACCGGAGAAATCAATGAAGAAAGAATTCCACCAAGGTAATTCTTGTGAATTAATTAAATTAATTATAACCAACATATGATTATCCTATCTCTATGGTTCCGGGACTCCCTCTCTTTTTTTTGTTCTTCGTTCTATTCTGAAGATCCGACGTTTTATATCGTGACAGATCTCGGTTTGAACGTTGCTTAATGCTAAAATTAAAGCTGGGCACTCGCTTCCACTGCGCCCAGAACCTAAAAATATTCCCTCAAACACATGAGGAATGAAATATAATGATAAGGATTCCATATTTGTGAACAATTGGGTCATTCATGTATGTTATACTATGTACTAGTCTAGATGTAACATACACATTAAGTGTGGTAGGAAGACATCAAGCAGACCCAAGTGACTTTCATTGGATGGAATTCAAGACAATACTTAAGTATTTTAGGTGTACTAAGGATATATTCATAGTTTATGGAGGAGATAATAAACTATTAATTAGGGTATATTCATATTTTATATTCCAAACTGATCAAGATGACATGAAGTCAAAAATGGGAAACATATTCACTTGGAATGGAGGTTTAGTGAGCTGGAAGAGCTCAAAGAAGTCTATGGTCATAGATTATATAGCAGAGTTCGAGTATATTATAGATTATGAGGCACCTAAAGAGTCAATATGGATGAACAACGTTGTCCAAGAGCATTATGTGGTTCCTAGATGTAAAGATCATATCACAATATATTGTGATAATATTATAGAATTGGATATCAAAAATGAGCCAAAGTCACATCAGTAGGCAAAGCACATACTTTGTATGTATTATCTCTTGATGGATTTTTTAGATAGGTGAAGTTGCAGTGAGCAGTATTTCCATTGAGGACTACATAGAGGACCCCTGGACTAAAGCCTTGACACAGCAGAAACATTATTATCATGTGAGGTCTAGAAAACTAAAATTAAAAGGAATTTGTCTCTAGTCCAAGTGGGATTTTGTTGGATCTTATGTCCTAGGACCAACTGTTTTTACTTTGATTACATATATTTTCTATGTATTAAATATTAATAAAACCTCTTATTACATATTTTTTCTTATTTAATATTACTCTAATGCAATAATGTCTTAGAGTATATGTCACAATGATAAGGTCATAATAGTACCACTCTATAGTGATAACCTTGAGGTTTTGTGGATATATTATTAAATAATGTTATGTGGTTGGATAATTTAAATATGATGGGACACATAGTATATAGACTATCAGGTGTGAGTTCCCGTAAGCAGATAAGGCTTGTTATTATGGATTTTTCAATTGGTAATATCAAAGAAGTATGATTATGAGAAAATACCCTCAGGTAGGAATTCTATATTTT
Organism: Viscum album; assembly: GCA_963277665.1. Lineage (NCBI taxonomy): Eukaryota > Viridiplantae > Streptophyta > Magnoliopsida > Santalales > Viscaceae > Viscum > Viscum album. The sequence goes on from OY728135.1 coordinate 1,175,418,226, forward strand.
TTGGTGTCATAATATATTCCTATCTACAATTTTGTGTAATGATCCTTAGAGTTTTAGATTTTCATTATTTCATGTCATGACTCAGGAACTTTCCTTTACGGATGATAACTATGATGAAATATGTTCATGAAGAGGTATGGTATGTTGGATGTGTTATGATTGGCATGCCATTGATGGATAAGTTGAGGAAGTATTTTTCCCTTAAATTTTTATGGAAGTTGATATATCGACCCTTTGATTGGAATAGAACCATCACATTAAATTCCATGGACATGGTATACTGATGTGTTTATTACAGATAGTCATAGAAGGACTTATCAAGAAAATATGTTGATGGCACAAATGAGAAACATGATTTATGATATTATTACAAATAGATTATATTACATAGTGAACATTATTATGTGGTTTTCATTTTTTGCAATATTAAGTTCTTTCTATTGGGTTCCTTGACACGTTTCTGGATAGTAATCTTTTAATTTAGGCAAGCCTACCTAATTCCAATGATAAATAATCCTAAAGGGTCACACAGTATGTATTTCTGGGGATCATGATTAAATACTCTTTTAATTTAATTAATTGAAAAAATATTATTCTCAAGACTGATAGATAATTTTATTCATGTTTTATCAATCAAAAATATTTATCAATAAATTAAATATTTAAATTAAATATTTGTTTGTTTGTTAAATAAATGAAAGAGGAGTTCAAATGAACCAAGACTGTGTCTAGTGAAAATCTTTAATTAACTAGTTAGGTAAATAATATTTCTTATTGTGCAAGTTGGTGCATGCCACAAAATAAGAATTATATTATTATTGTAATTATATGGCATGGGGTTTATTTAATTTTATTATATCATTTATGGTTTGACATACAACAAAAAAATATTTTAACATAAACCATATCTCTATAAATAAATGGTTATGTCTATTGTATATGGCATCAAAAAACTAATCATTTCATTCAAAATAGAGAATTGTTGTGCATAATGAATTATCTCTCAACTATTTCTCTCTCCCTCTTAAGAATGAGAAAAATAAGAGATATTCCCTCAAGACCAAAGGATGGGAAATCAACATAAACAAAGAAAGATAATCAATTCACTATGTTTGCACCCCGGAGATTGATTGATATTTCATGGAGATCAAAGGAGAACGTTTTTTTCACCACTAGAGAGATTCTATCATTGGATCCTCACATTGCAATAAAGACAATATGGAAGGGTCTTTTCTGAAAATCAACATCATTAATGAAGAAAGGTTAATAAGTCAAGGTAATTTTTTCTTTCGATATTAAATAAATTAATTATATATTTGAAGTGTGGGATCCTTACTCATAGTTTCAGGAAACTATAATATTAAAAGAAGTATTAATATATTTCCCACCTCCACATGCTTCCGCTATGCCCAGAATGACCAAAATATAAGTAATAATGGAAAATAAATGAAAATATAGACTTCTCTATTCAAAAGTAAATCCAATAGATTGATTTTATTAAAGAAATTCCAAAAATATGATATATTTATTTTGTGAATAAATTTGATTTAATTAGTTACTAGATTCCCAAAAAGTAATTAATCTTTATTGGTTAAATATCAATTAATTCTAGTATAATTATTTCAAGACCTTATGACCAAAGTAACTTAATTAAATAAAGTATATTAGGTACTGATATTAATTTTAAAAGAAAAATAAATACTATTCTCATATTCCCATTCTGCCCCCTCCGCATTTTTGTTCCTCTCTTTATGTTGGGCAAAAATCCCTCAAGGTATCATTGAAGCCTTTTTGAGGTGATTGTGTTTGTTGACAAAGTGGACATCTGAGTTGTGATTGTTGACAAAGAGGATTTCATGATGGAATGTCGAGTTCAAGAGCTGAGGTCAACGATCCATGTTTGATTCAAGAACGTCGATAAAAGGAATGGAAGATCTGGAGGCGGTACAAAAGAACAGATACAAGGTGGCGCCATTTTCCAGTGTTTGCCAAATTTTTGGGCCTGAAAATCGGCAAATGAAGAAAAATGTTTTTGGCAAAGGGACTTGCGCGCCGCGAACATGGTGTACAGGAAACTTGCGCGCCACATGTTTTTCAAGATCAGAAGATCAAAATATGGCTAATGAAATAGGATCGCGCAAGTTTGGGAGTTGGTCGCGCAAGTGTCTAAAGGAGAGGAGACTTGCGCGCCGAAACTGGGTCGCACAGGTGACTTGCGCGCCGTCGCGCAGGGTGGTCAGATTGCCTATAAATACCGGACCACCCCTCCTCATTTCTCACCGGAGTTCAAGACGAGAGCTCCCGTCGCGCAGGTGTGGTGGTCGCGCAAGTGGTGTGTGTGGTCGCGCAGGTGGGACTTGCGCGCCAGTGGTTGAAGTTGTGCGCCGGTGTTAGAAGTTGCGCGCCGGTTTGCAGTTGCGCACCAATGGTGGTTTGGGCGTAAAGGGAAGAGAGTCGCGCAAGTTTGGAGTTGAGGAAGCTTGTGTCGCGCAAGTGTCAGAGGAGGACTTGCGCGCCCGTTGTGACTTGCGCGCCGATACTTGCGCGCCGAGGTTGACTTGCGCGCCAAGTAAGGTTTTGTTCCCGCAGTGATTTTCAGACTGTGTGGAAGCTGGAAGTTTGCCCGATACCTTCGGTGCAAAGAGATATTCATCAACGGGTGAAAGTTAAACTTCAACAGAGCATCTACATACAAGAGAAGATGCATTCTTTCAGGAAAATGAAGAGACCTACAGGTCTATAAACTGTGAGTGGATTCCATCCAAGAGCAGTGAGCTCAGGAAGAGGAAGAAGGTGATCCTCTCCACCGGCAGTGAGCCAGAGAGAGAGAAACAGGGAGTGACCCTTGGGAAAGCAGTTAGCTGACCCTAAACATTGTAAAGGCAGTGAGCCTGGGCATAGAAGTGATCTAGCCCGAATCTTGTAATCCACAGCTAGTGAAGATTAGTGGAATTTGGTACGACCGGCAACCTGTCGGCGTATGCTCCTTGGACGTAGCCCTTAGCGGTGAACCAAGTAAAATTGCTGTGTCCTGTGCTTGCTTTACATTCTGTTTATATCGTGCAACAGGGAAAAGAGAGAAGAGTGTTTTGCTTAACAGCGAAACAAGATCAGAACGGGCATTAATTTTTAATTAGTCATACCCTGATTCACCCCCCCTCTCAGGGTATCCAGCCTAGTGGACCTAACAAGTGGTATCAAAGGGAAAGGTTGAAAGTTGTTCTTCTCTCAATGGAGGTAACCAATCATAAAGGGATTCCGATCTTCGACGGATATAATTTTCAGATATGGAAGAATCGGATGCAACACTATTTCCGATCCTTGGGAATGGATGTGTTTTCAGCAGCTATGCATGGTATCATAGTTGATATTAATAGTGGTGCCTTATCAGAAGCTGAGCATAGAGAGTTGGATGCTGATTCCAAAGCAATCAATGCCTTAGGGGGAGGCCTTTCCAATCCCATCTACACAAAGGTGATGTCATGCAAAACGTCACATTCCATGTGGGAAAAGCTTTTGAATATATATGAAGGGGACACAAAAGTCAGAGAGGCAAAGCTGCAGGTGTTGTGGAACAAATATGAAGATCTGAAAATGAACCCGAATGAGTCTGTTGACGCATTCTTTGATAGGGTAAACATTGTTGTGGAAGATATGCGAGGTCTTGGAGAAGTCATTGAAGACATAAAGATTGTAAAGCGCATCTTGAGGAAACTTCCACCTCGGTTCAATCCGAAAGTTTCAGTACTAGAAGATAAAGATCCAAAAGAGCTGACATTGGACAATTTGCACAGTACCTTGGTTGCATATGAAATGAGGAACGATGATAATGAGGCTGTGGAAAAGGGGAAGTCTAAAGAGGTGGCATTTAAGGCCATGAAGAAGCTCACCATTGAAGATTCTAATGAAGAAGAAGAGACAGATGAGGTGATTTCATTCCTTTCTTCGAATCTACAAAGAGGAAGAGGAAAGTTTAAAGGTAAACTTCCACTAGCATGCTTTAGATGTGGAAAGGTTGGTCATCTTGTGGCAAGATGCCCCAAGAAGTTTCAAGATGATGATGATGATGATGACGCTGAAATTCCCAAAAAGAAGTCTTCAGCTTTTGTGAAAGGGTCTATCGCAACAAGATGAATGAAGATGGCACAGTGATTCGGAACAAAGCACGTCTAGTGTGCAAGGGGTACTCCCAAATAGAGGGAATTGATGTTGATGAGACATTTGCACCGGTTGCAAGGCTGGAGACAATAAGATTATTCCTAGCCATCGCAGTGCAAAGGAAGTTCAAAGTGTTCCAGATGGATGTCAAATCCGCATTCTTGAATGGGGTTCTGGAAGAGGAGGTGTATATTGAGCAGCCAGATGGTTTTCTCATTCATGAGGATGAGAACAAAGTTTGCAGGCTGAAGAAGGCATTGTATGGGCTGAAACAAGCACCAAGGGCATGGTACTCAAGGCTTGATCAGTACTTGAAGAAGCTTGATTTTCAGCGTGGAGGAGTTGATTACAATCTCTATTTCAGCAATGACAGTAATCAAAGGATGATGGTGCTAGTGTATGTCGATGACATAATTTTTGGCGGATCAGATGAAGCTCAGTGCAGACAATTTTCTGAATTCATGAAAAATGAGTTTGAAATGTCAATGATTGGAGAGCTAACGTTTTTCCTTGGTCTACAGGTGACACAAGGAAGGAATGGAACTTTCATTTCTCAATCCAAATATGCCAAGGAAGTTCTAAGAAGGTTTGGAATGGATAATTCCAAGGAAATGAAGACTCCGGTTGCTACCCGGATGAAATTATCAAAAGATGAGGATGGCAAGGCAGTTAATATCACAGAATACAGGCAAATCATTGGAAGTCTGTTGTACTTAACCGCAACAAGGCCTGATATTGTTTTCGCCACATGCCAAGCAGCGAGATATCAATGCAATCCCAAGGAAAGTCACATGCTTGCAGTGAAAAGAATACTTCGGTATATCAAGGGCACGGTGGACTTCGGTTTGACATACAACGACAAATCTCAGACAGAGTTATTGGGATATACTGATGCAGACTGGGCCGGTTCAGCAGATGATAGAAAATCAACGTCAGGTGGTGCATTCTATCTTGGTGGATTGTGTATTTCTTGGCTAAGCAAGAAACAAGATTGCATTTCATTGAGCACCGCAGAAGCTGAGTATATAGCGGCCACTCAAGCATGCACACAGTTATTGTGGATGAAGCAGCAGCTTGAGGATATGGGAGTTGAAGTAAAGTCTCCGATCGGAATACAGTGTGACAACTCAAGTGCTATAAATCTTAGCAAAAATCATGTCCATCATTCCAGGACAAAGCACATTGAGATCAAGTATCATTTCATCAAGGAGAAGGTTGAGCAGGGCATCGTGAAGTTGGAGTATGTGCCTACAGAGCTACAGGTTGCAGACATTCTGACAAAGGCCTTACCCAAGGAAGCTTTTGAGAGGCATCGACTAGCTCTGGGAGTTCAGTTGATTCCCCGCACTTGAAATAGCGTGGACGCGGGATCACCCCCCTCTCCCCGAGGTATGATGTGTTTTCCCTACTGTGCTAATGTGTTCTCTACTATGTTACAAACTACAAAGGCGTGACCTTTGGGTTCGTTGACAAAGGGGGAGAAAATAGTGGTTGTTCAAGGGGGAGACAGTGCGGAGATTTGATAAATCATGAATGATATGGGGAGACGCTGACAGGTGGAGCAGCCAGATAGGGGGAGTTGAAGCTAGTTGAACGTGCTTAGCCAGAGCTTAGCTTGGACAACACAGGAAATATGGCTAAAGAGGTGTTGAAGCTGTGAGCAGAAAGGGGGAGCGTATTAAATCTGACGATGCTAGAAGTGATCGATCAAATAATAGATATCACGACAGCTGAGGATCGTGATAAAAGCAGAAGAGTGGTGTTGGACAGTGTTTGGTGTCAACAATGGATGTTAGAGACAAAGTGATTCATTGATGAACTTTTCATTTACTCTTGTTTCTCACGCCGAGCATTGCTCATGTGGGCTTAGAGTATGTGTTGAGTAAATCCTTGGTCGCTATCGGAATCGCAATGCGGCGAATGGAGGTTGAAGAATCAATGATGTATCTTTGTTTGGAAGAGTTGTCAACAAACCCAAAGGGGGAGATTGTTGGGCAAAAATCCCTCAAGGTATCATTGAAGCCTTTTTGAGGTGATTGTGTTTGTTGACAAAGTGGACATCTGAGTTGTGATTGTTGACAAAGAGGATTTCATGATGGAATGTCGAGTTCAAGAGCTGAGGTCAACGATCCATGTTTGATTCAAGAACGTCGGTAAAAGGAATGGAAGATCTGGAGGCGGTACAAAAGAACAGATACAAGGTGGCGCCATTTTCCAGTGTTTGCCAAATTTTTGGGCCTGAAAATCGGCAAATGAAGAAAAGTGTTTTTGGCAAAGGGACTTGCGCGCCGCGAACATGGTGTACAGGAAACTTGCGCGCCACATGTTTTTCAAGATCAGAAGATCAAAATATGGCTAAGGAAATAGGATCGCGCAAGTTTGGGAGTTGGTCGCGCAAGTGTCTAAAGGAGAGGAGACTTGCGCGCCGAAACTGGGTCGCGCAGGTGACTTGCGCGCCGTCGCGCAGGGTGGTCAGATTGCCTATAAATACCGGACCACCCCTCCTCATTTCTCACCGGAGTTCAAGACGAGAGCTCCCGTCACGCAGGTGTGGTGGTCGCGCAAGTGGTGTGTGTGGTCGCGCAGGTGGGACTTGCGCGCCAGTGGTTGAAGTTGTGCGCCGGTGTTAGAAGTTGCGCGCCGGTTTGCAGTTGCGCACCAATGGTGGTTTGGGCGTAAAGGGAAGAGAGTCGCGCAAGTTTGGAGTTGAGGAAGCTTGTGTCGCGCAAGTGTCAGAGGAGGACTTGCGCGCCCGTTGTGACTTGCGCGCCGATACTTGCGCGCCGAGGTTGACTTGCGCGCCAAGTAAGGTTTTGTTCCCGCAGTGATTTTCAGACTGTGTGGAAGCTGGAAGTTTGCCCGATACCTTCGGTGCAAAGAGATATTCATCAACGGGTGAAAGTTAAACTTCAACAGAGCATCTACATACAAGAGAAGATGCATTCTTTCAGGAAAATGAAGAGACCTACAGGTCTATAAACTGTGAGTGGATTCCATCCAAGAGCAGTGAGCTCAGGAAGAGGAAGAAGGTGATCCTCTCCACCGGCAGTGAGCCAGAGAGAGAGAAACAGGGAGTGACCCTTGGGAAAGCAGTTAGCTGACCCTAAACATTGTAAAGGCAGTGAGCCTGGGCATAGAAGTGATCTAGCCCGAATCTTGTAATCCACAGCTAGTGAAGATTAGTGGAATTTGGTACGACCGGCAACCTGTCGGCGTATGCTCCTTGGACGTAGCCCTTAGCGGTGAACCAAGTAAAATTGTTGTGTCCTGTGCTTGCTTTACATTCTGTTTATATCGTGCAACAGGGAAAAGAGAGAAGAGTGTTTTGCTTAACAGCGAAACAAGATCAGAACGGGCATTAATTTTTAATTAGTCATACCCTGATTCACCCCCCCTCTCAGGGTATCCAGCCTAGTGGACCTAACACTTTAACATCACTTATCTCAAATAATGAATAGGGAATAATTGGAGAATTGAAACACAATATGAAAATAAATATTACATAATCAATCTAGATAATAATTCAATAAATCTATTAAAATTATTATCCTTATACTATTAATCCATCACCACTTAAGCAACTACTCACTCGTCATAGAGTTAAAATCCATCATGAAATACATTTTCACCTTAAGAGACATGAAAAACATGAACTGTGGGAAGAGAATAGAAGTAATCATGAAAAATAATTATAAAAAATCAATTGTAATTCAGAATACCATTCTCCAAAATCCACAATAGTGTTATCCTCAAATTTCTCTTTCTAGAGTAATAAAGATCATCAAAATTTTCTATCTCTCTAACAATACTTGAATCTTTACTTATTTATAAAACTAAGCATTGTAATGATGAAAGGGTATAAATTATGTTTTGATGTGGGTTGTATAAATATCTTCCCCTATCTTTTCAAATTTGGTTGGAATTATCATGGTGTAATTGTTTTTTTTTAATGGTAATTCTCTTATCACCCTCCTTTAAATTTTAACTCTTGAGGATCATGACACAACCTCTTTTATTTTTTATTCTAATCTTATATTCTCTCTTATTTGATGGAATTATTGTAGTATGAAGGGGTTTTTCTTATGGCATGAGATTTCAGTGCTACTATGGTCAATTTTTTCTTCCTTCATTGAGATGTAATGGATTCCATAATGTTAAAATATTCACTTAATAAAATTTCTTGGACTTTACTCTTACATATATTCATAATTGGTTAGTCAGCATCATGGTGTAACGACTTCTCAGTTTTTAAAATTTACTCATATGTAGGATTGTTGTGGCATAGTGACATAGATCTGGATGTATTGATATTTCACTCTTCTTATAAGTTATTCATACACAAATCCAATTTAGAATGATGGAATAGGGTTTCAACATGGTTTCTTCTCAGTATATGATTTTAGAAACTCTCAAACCCAACTACACCCTGATTTTAGTGCTTATAAGATGATTCCTCTTTCACTTTTTAATTTCTTATCTAAACTTATCCAAAGTACTTGTCATATATTTTCTTTTAGGTTTCATTAAAATAATGAAGGATTAGGTAGTATTTTATCTAGTTACACAATAAAAATATATCAAAATAGCATACACCAGTTTTGGTTATCGAATCCCCCTTCACTTGAACAATTACACATCCCTAACTAATATTTCAACATCAGATAACAAATAATCCATATTTTATCAAGGTAATAATCTAATTTATCATACTAATAAAAACCATTTATAGTATATAATTCCAAAATCAATCTTCTAATCAAAATTCAAAGTTGCATAATCATTCATCTTTTATAATTCAAATTCAAGGATATTTTCCATTTACATTAACATTATTCAAAATTTAATCAACATCTTTGATAGTTATGATCTATCGTATTGAAAAAAAATCACTCATCACTCAAGATAATTTCAGTGAATTTATGTTCAATTTCAAGAACATGCTCTCAGTCCAGTAGCTTCTAAATTATCTCAATATCCACTTAGAAATCGAACCATAAAAATCAAAGAGAATTTTTCAAGTTAAATTATAAATTTTAATGTGGGTGGTTTATAATGTAAATATTTAAGAACAATTCTGGAAAATGAACATAATGTTTTTTAAAACACCATGCATTATTTTGAATAATGCTCAATGAATAAAAACTTATCATTCTTACCCCTAAAAAATCAAAATGCATTGGTTCCCTTTCTAATAGGATCACCACTTGAACTTTAAAACCAATGAGTAATATTCCAATTTTTTTGATGTTTATCTATTTTTATTGGAATTCCTAAAATATCAAGCTTCACACTCATGTAATTCAAACAAAACTAGCACCTCGAGCTCAAAATTCAACCTCCACTTGAAAATATTAGTGATACATAGAATAAGAAGAGGAATGGTGGCTAGACAAAGGATAATCAAAGGGATTATATTTCTCATTCTATTAAAAATTAAAAGGAAAGAAGTAATCATTTTCACAAATAGATTTTAAACCTTATTATTGATAATGAAGAGATAATTTTTACATCATTCCCTATTTCAATGGAAAACATCCCATTAAATCCATGAATCAACCAATACTTACTCTTTAAACCAAATTAGATTCATGTAATGATACTAAGTAATGATGTATGAGAATGAAAAGTTGGATTTTATTGTGATTTCCCATAAGGTAATTCATGGTTTCTATGGGATTTTAAAATTTTTATTTGTATAGTAGGTATGACTATCAAATAGGATAAAAGTATCCAATTGATGTATTTGATAATTTTAATATTATTCAAAATCATAATTATTTGAAAAGTATTAATACTAAACTTCTATTAGTGATGTATATCCTAAGAATATCTAAATAAATTGGGTAGAAAAAATAAAATTTCAATTAGGTTTTGAGTACCTATTGAGAATGGGATTTTAAACCGTTTGTCAATCAATTCAAGCCCTAGATACTTATAATCAGTGTCAGTAATGTGAATCACTGAAATTTGGAATCATTAAAGGAAATCATATTATTAATCATGTTGAATACAAATTTAAATTGTAATAAGCATTTAAATATTAAAAAAATAGCCATTGTATTAATAATTTATAAGAATAATCAATCAAAATTTTCTGAAATGTTAATATATTTCTACCAGATGATGATGTATCCTAGATAAATAAGGGAAAAACTCAAAGTGGGGTCCAAATATACCTACACACACAAAAATTAATCATTTTATTCAATGTGTAACTTCAGTGAGAGGGTTTCTTGTGAATATAAATATAAGAATAATAAAAAAATAGATCTAAAAAGTATGAAAAAAATGAATATTATCCTTGATTGATGCATCACATTTTCCTTGATATTTGGAATGAAATGATTGTATTGAAATCTGGTCATTTATTTAGAGATTTTTTTTATTGTTAAATTATATAAACAAAAATCATAAACATGGAAATAGTAAGTTTAAAATGATATATTAATGATATAAAATATAGTAGTGCTAATAAAAATGGTGATATTATATGAATTTTTGAAATAAACTATATAATAATATATAATAATATAAAGGATGAAATAAAAAAGTGTCTAAGATTTGATCAAAACCTATAAAAAGATATTGAATAAAAAATAGGGGAGGGTAATGACCTAAGACTCCTTAGTTTTCCCCTCCTAATTCTTATTAGACTCCTATATTCCCTATTCTTTATCCTAAATGCATGGGGAAGTGGTTATTGGTCCCTCTCCACATAAAAAATGATCAATAATCTTAGAAAATGCTAATTATAAGAAGTAAACTCAACTGAGGATGAACTAAAGGTAGAATATATTGGGAAAATGGTGGTAAAAATAGTCTAAGAGGTAGTATTCTCCTTAATGGTTTGAAAATGAATATAATCCGGGTCCTTGGTATCCTCTATCTGTGATGGTGGAAAAACAATAGTAGTGTTCACTATAATGGACATTGTCTCAATGATTATCTTAGTTATCATCTTAGTATTAGAAATGATAGAGGAAGTCTTATTTAACTAGGGGCTCATGCTACTATGTATCCTCCTATATTGGTGTCTCTAAATTAAGAAGGTGGTCATATTCCTAGAATCTAGCTCAATAATGGTTATCTTAGTGGGTGGATATTTTATCTTCCCCTTACCATTTATCTGATCCTCTAACTCTAATTGGTGGCATGATTGAGAGTCTACCCATGTATCAGATGTGTCATGAATTTTTTTTGGTGTTGGTAGATTATGGCTAAAAAATATCACTCACAAGAAAATGATGGTGGGGTAATGTGGGTGGTGGATATGGATTGGTGAGCAGTCTCATAATGGGGGAGATAATGAACCTATGGGTATTTCCTTTGGGTGAGTGGTGTGGAGGAGGAGGTGGTGGCGTACCTGCTGGGGTACAATATAGAATAGGTGGGGGTCATATGTAAATTTAAACTATAAGAAAATATGGGGTTTTAACTCAATGATATACTAAAGGGAATTCCAAAAATATATCTTCTCATCCACTATATAAATACAGTTAGATGGGACCTGGGTTGGGGAAATTCTCACTTGGGGTGTGGGAGTGGGTCATGGATGGGAGATATCCTAAAAATGGCCCTCCATAACCTCATACTTAATATATGCATACTCTTTACAACACTTATATAATTTTCCTTCTTTTATAATGGTGTAGCCCGATATATTTTGATGAAGTAGGGTTAAATTCTAGGGGCCCAGACTGTAGTAGTGTGAACATACTATAGTCATATGAGATAGGATAATGCATCAGTGTGGATTTTGACATGGCACTATTGTAGCATGTGACTTATGACACTGATTGTTCACTGTAACTTTGTGAACTTCCAACCACCAGTCACTATAGCATCATAGACTGGGGTGGATATGACACTATAACATATTGGATTTACTGTGCAGTTGGTGGTACAATAGCATCAAATTTATTTATGAGCTCATTTGATATTGGGTTTGTTTATGTGTGAAGCTCTAAATATATCTAAGTAATTCTACTCTTGAAACTTTTTATGTATATGAATTATCTATGGACATGGGTATTTTTCCTGAACCACGTAAATTTCTGTCTCCATATTCATCTTCTTGTTGTTCTTTTTCTATTTATTCTTTATTTTAAAACCCATATATTAATACAAATCTCAGTGTTTCCACAACACCTTCCTTCATCCACAAGACCTTCATAGACAATAATGGTAAACTAATATTCAAAGTCTTTAAAAGAGATAAATGTGGAATAAATGTCTTGAACACTCCCTAATTATTCATTATGTGAGTGATAAAATTTCCCCCAAAGATAGTTCCCTTGTCCTTCTACCGATTTTCCTCAAAGTATAAAGAAAATTGGCTTCACCTATTGATATTCCTTAGACTAAAAATGGTATTAAATAAAAGAACATCAACTTAACCCACACTTCCTTGTGATTCAACCTCAATGATTCAAGAGTGTGTGGTCCCTTGATGTATAATCTGAATGATAAAATTCATCATTTTTGTAATATTTTTATTGGTTTCCTTATGATTTCCCAATATATTCAATCCAAGAGTTGACTAATGCTACTGTATTGGGGTCCTATTGGGCTCCCAAATCAAATAACAATAGGCCTTTTCCTGCTAAACTCATTCCTATATATTTCAAGACTAACCCCAGAAATTAACCAAATATAGATTTCATTTCTAACAACCTAGCATGAACTGCACATCCTTATGATCATACTATAGGGGTGTAAAAATCTCTAGTTCGCACTCTCTATGAGCTTTCTCACACACATAGAAAATGCGTTCATGATATGGCATGTCGTGTCTCCATGACCTCCTTATCCAAAAAAAATTGCATCATGATCTTTATGTATGAGGTCTTATTCATATAGATCCTCTCCATTTGTAGTTTATCTATCCTTTATTGATGTATGGTATTTTTGATATGGAGGAATTAGTGGAGGTTTTTTTGGGAATGATCCTCATTTAAGGATGAGAAATGGATTTTAGGCTTAAAAGGATTGAGGTTGGGGATGATGATGAGGATGGGATAAGGGAAGGACCTAGTGGTGGAGTGGGTGGTTTGGATTTTTTACATTTTGACACACTTGATGGGAACCTTCTCAGTTCACTTAATAGAAGTTTTCTCCCTATTTTTAGAAGGAGGGTCGGTGTTCTTCTTTCATTCCACGATATGTGAGAAGTGTGAATAATGTTTTGAGGAGTTTAATGGGTGGTATAAAATGATTTAGTGGATGTTTGGATTGGTGATGGTTGTTCGGGTAGAAAAAATGTTGTTGTTGGTGCCAGTTGAAAAAAATGGTTGACAACTTGGTGTAAAATGTTGTGGGAAGGGAGAAAATAATATAAGAAATGTTTGAGTGAAATACTTGGTCAATACAATTGATATGGAAGAGATTAAAATGGATTCTTCATTAGGTTGATAATGAATTTAGAGAGGGGGATTCAAACATCCATTGTGAAACCTAGAGTTTTTATTGGGTATTTAAAAAAAATTCAGCATTGCGGTGTGATGACCATGGTTATTCCATGGTGTTTCTTTAGTAATCCAAATGAATTTTAACAGTGTTGGGGCCTTGGTAATATTTCTCCAAGAGAATATACCTTTAAGAAACAATGTATCATGTTATAATTTAAAATTTATAAGACTTCATCCTTTTGAATAATACTTTTTTCACTTCATAGGACTTACCATGTTTCATAAGACCTTTTTTCATATAAGAATTGTGAGGGGTAAGAGTGAACCAGCAAGTAGCAGAAAACAGACACCCTAATAGGATCAAATTGTGATTTTTTTATTTGTAGTAAAAAATTATAGAACCATTAAAAAAGATTTGATAAATAAAAGAAATAAACAAGAACATAGGATTTACATGTTTTGGTCTTGTGGGGACCTATGTACACAGAAAGAACACCCTCTCACAAACATGTTTTATTAATTCTAAAAATGGAAATAGGATAACAACATACATCATCAAAGAAAATAGTATCATAAGTGAAAAAAACTACTACTGTGAAATGAGGACCACAATATGATAACAAACATATAGCGTCGAACATATAAAGGCTTGGCTTTCCTGATATCATCACATCTTCGTAGAGTTCCATACCGATTCATTGTTCTCATTGAAAATATAGGTGCTTGCAATGGTATTTATAAACATGGATCATGTTCCACTTAGTGATCAACCTTGAATTGTCAAAATAGAAGGACACTATTATCGATGTGCCACTAGAAGCATCACACTAGCAGTGAACTACATAGATCAACTGGAATAGATACTTACCACTGAGAATCACCCAGTTAAGGTTTCAGAACCAGATTCAGGAGTAATAGAGAACTAGCGTATCTATATAGAACCAAAGTGAATCACTTGAATTGACTTGGCATAGGGGGTGACCAATTACCCCTAACAACACCTACAAGTCATAACTGTACACCCAACTAGAGAGCACAATTAGGCACAACCAAAAGAACTCTACTAGAAAAAAAAGTAAAAATAGTTGGATGAATAAAAAGAAATGGGTGAAGAAATGAATCAGTATCCAAGGAAAAAACATCATGAAGATCTTTGAATTAGCATAGGTGTAGAAAATAGGGTAGGCCAAAGGCCGTGACTCAAATAAAAGAGGCCCAAACATAAAGGACAAGGCCAAGTACAAATAAGTGGCCCAAAATATATATAAAATAGAATAAAAATAAAAATAAAAAATGAACATAATTTTCAAGCATGTATCTGTAGTAATATAAATGGAATATATTACAACATGGAATTTAAATATGAAAACAAAGAAATGAATAGCATAATTCAAGCATGTATCTGTCAAAATTGACACTATTAATATTTTATGAAAATAAAATTTTATTAAATTATTTAAAAATTAAAAAGTGATAATTATAATATCAAAAATTTCATAAAATATCCATTAATGGTCAATTAAAACCATATAAGTAAATATTTATAACCAATAAATATTTAGAATGTTATTACCTCAATTAAAATTAAATAGAATAACTAAGTGTCAATTAAAAAGATATGGTTTAAATTGACAAGGTAACTTTTCTAAAATTTATTGGTTGATGATATTACAACCCTATCTCATCTCATCTTCTAAATTGCGACATTTTGGAGGTTTTTGGTTAGGGTTTTATTTTAGTATAAATTATTATTTATGAAGTTTCCAAAAGTTCCCCTCACCTCAATTATAAAAAGGCACCTCCTGCCTCACCTATTAACTTCATTTTGAGCCTTAATGCTTAGACATATCCTGGCCTTTTTTGTTCTAAACTTCCCTATTTTCATTCTAGAGGTTTTTTTCATCTTCAAATACCAACTCTAGTGATCTAATAGAATATTTACAGGAGTCATATTGAAGAAGAGGTAATATCATTTACCGATTCTATCAAACTTATTTCTTCTTATACTTCCTATTCATTAGATATTTTATTATAAAGTAATAACATGAGTATTACTCATATACTGATATGTTATTATAAATATGAAACAACCATATTCCACCTTCTACCCATCCTATGAAAAATGAAATCACCACGCGTGCGTACGTACGGCTTACCATCTCCACGTCGTGGTGTAATCTTTTTTTCACCACCACATTACTTGGATGAGTATAATGATGGAAATAATAATTATATATGATTACTATAACACTATAATGATTCTAAAATATTACACACCATCCACTTCAATTCCATTTAACAATTTTGGGAATAATATCATTGCTCGTGTGTAGGTACGACCTACCGTCTCCACGATGCAATGCGATTCATTCAACATGATCTTCATTAAAACAGGATTATATAAATGAATTGAATGAATAAATATGATATATATTATACAAATATAATTCTTTAAATGATTTAATTATAACCTAAAAGGATGAATAAGAAGTTATTCGAGAAAACATGCATAAGAACATAAAGCAGTTAATACCCGCTTCACAACTGACAATGAAATGTTACTAATAAATGGATGAAAATATGATCATAAATGTTATAATAGAAATGATTTTGATTTTTTAATAAATCAAGAACTTTATTAAAATCCTTATACATGAGTTTTGGATACATACAAAGAATATCATACCTAAGGTATGGGATAACTTTGCAAATCTAGTTTTTATCTGAGATTGTTTATTCGTAAGTATAATTATCATCCACGTCCATGTTTCCTAAATTTTTATTTCAAAATATTATTTATATCCTTCTATAATTTTTAAAATTTAATTTTACCCATTGGTGATTTTTTTTACTAAACGGTATGAATCAAATCTTTTTTCATTTTCAGTTTGAGGAACTTTTTGACTTTTATGGAAAAGGTACAAGAAGAATTTTTTTTAACTTGTATGACATGAATAGATTTTTACGCTTTAACAATACCTTATTTCCTTGAAGCTTCCCCTACAATCTTAAAATTTTATTTTCAGATAAAATTATTTCTTCTAAAATTGTGTGGTATTTTGATAGAGGAAAATGGTTTTGAAGAAGAAAGGATATTTTCCTCAACAATTAATTTCAATTGTTTTCTCCAAATTATTTTTCATCTAAGATAACACTCTTTAAATAGGGTTATATTTCTATAATTTTTATTACTATGATTTTATTGTGTTTATGATAGAATGTTATTTAGGAAATCCATTTGTTTTATATCAATTATGATTGAATGATGTTTAAGAAACCCATTTTATTTCATTGGTTATTCTATGGTGAATTTTTTTATGGTTTTGTGGAACACATAAGAATGGTTTCATTATGATATGGGTGGGACCTACATATACCTCAAATGAATTGGGTAATGATTTATATCTCATGAGATAGACATGAATGGAATGGAAAGTAAATCTAGTTCAGTAATACATGGATGGAACGAGGAGTGAACTCATTTCAGTAATGGACTTTGTCCGCTATGATGGTCTCAACAATGAGCCTTGACTAATATTAAGTTATTTCCCATGCATATGTGTGTATGCCACGAAATATAATGTCTTATGTTATGACTATTGGGATTACACTTCACTTTTATGATTTATCCCATGATATGATATTTTGATCTTTTATATGCAGGATAAGATTTTCAAATGTTATGTTCTTATGATTATGATATGATTGATATTTACCTTTTTTACCCTTACTGAGAATTTGAGATCCCCATTTCATATGTTTCTTTTCCCCAGGTCATTATTAAGGGTATTAAGTAAGATATGTGAAAAGGGAGACTAGTTATGAAGATATAAGTGGGAGAAAATGTGGATGTTTTATGAACCAATTGTTTAGGTTTCCCAGTTTCTAAAGAAACTAAACCTATACGGTTCTGGGGTGGTTTTGTTCTATTTTGTAATAAATATTATTCCATGTTGAATTAATATCTATATATGAAATATGGGCCATTATAGGGAATGGCCAAGTAGTGGATTGGGTTGTTTATATTTTTTTCATTTTAATGCACTTTATAGGAACCTTCTTAGTTCACTCAAGAGAAGCCTACTCCATCTTTTCCGAAGGTGGATTGGTGTTATTATTACATTAAATTATATGTGAGAAGGGTGAAGTGTTTTGAGGGGTTTAATGGGGGTTTGAAAATGATTTATTGGATGTTTGGAAGGGTTATGGTTTTTGGGGTTAAAAACATGTTGATGGTGGTTCCAACTGGGAGGAAGGGTTGACAAGTGGGTGTAAAATGTTGTGGGATGGGAGAAAATAATAAAATAAAGGTTGGAGTGAAATACATGGTCAATATAATTTATATGGAAGAGATTAAAATGAGTGTGTATTAGGATGATAATGAATGAAGAGGGGGGAGTCAAATAGCCATGGCTCAACTAAGGGTTTTTACTTGTATTTAGAAAGTCTTCCAGCATTATGGTGTGATGACCATAGAAATGCCATGGTGTTTATTTAGTAATCCAAATGAATTTTAAAAGTTTTGGGAACCTGGTACTATTTCACCATGAGGATATACAATTAAGAAACAACCTATTATGTTAGAATTTAAATGCTTTAAGACTTAATACTTTTGCATAATACTTTTTCTATTTCTTAAGAATTCCCAAGTTTCATAAGATTTTTTATATAAGAATTGTGAGGGTAAAGGGTGAACCAGATAGTAGCATAAAACCAACACCCTAATAGAAACAAATTGGGATTTTTCTATTGGTAGTCAAAAAATATAGAACCATTCAAGAAGGTGAAAGAAATAAAATAAAGCAACAAGAACATAGTATTTAAATGTTTTAGTATTTTGGGGACCTATGTGAATGGATATAACACCAATCACACACACATTTTATTAATTCTTAAAATGGAAATTGAATTAAAACATACATCATTAAATAAAACAATAGAATAAGTGAACTATACTTCTTCTGTGAAATGAGGATTAGAAAACCATAACAAACTTACAGTGTCGAACGCATAAAGGCTCTCCTTTACTGATCACTTCAAGTCTTAGTGGAGTGTTAGACCGATTCATTCCGCTCGTTTAGAATATTGGTGCTTGAAATGGTATTTATAGATATGGATCATATTCCACTCAAGTTCTCAGCCTCACATCATCAAAATAGAAGGACTATGTCATTGATGCTTCACCAGAAGTAGCACAACAATAGTTTACTACTAAGATCCACTAGGATAGATACTTACCACCAAGAATCACTCTATCAGGGTTTGAGAACCAGATTCAGGAGAAAGGGAGAACCAATGTAGCAATAGAGAACGAAAATAAATCAATTGAATTGATTGGGAATAGGGAGTGATCAATTCCCCCTGACAATGCCTACAAGTCATAATTTCACACCCAACTAGAGAGTTACATGAGGCCCAACCAAAAATAACATCATTGGAAAAACAAATTAGTCAAAATAGTTGGATGGATCAAATAAAATGGGTGGAGAAATGAATCAACGGCTAGGGAAAAAACCTCATGCAGATCATTGACTCAGCACAGGTGCAGGTAACAGGTCTGGCCAAAGGCTAGGGCCTAGATAAAAGAGGCCCAAATGGAAAGGACAATTCCTGGTGCAAATAAGTGGCCCAACACATATATAAAAGAGAATAATAATACAAATAAAAATTGAACATTATTTTCAAGCATGTATCTGTAGCAATATGAAATGAAGATTTTACAACATGGATGTTAAATATGAAAACAAAGAAATTAATACCATAATTAAAAAAATTCCACCATTTTCAATTGAAATTGGAAATTTTCTTACATCTATGGTAAAGGAATTAGAAAAAAATTACCCTATCTAAAAAATTTGAATTTAGATAAGACCACGACATTTCTCAAACTATCATCTGGGTTATTGTTAGTGTGTATCTTATTGAAACACATAGTTCCAGATTCTACAACATCTCTAATAATGTGTATTATAATATCTATGGGTTTTGATTTATCATGACATACTAAATTTTTGTGTAAATGTAAGTAATATTGACTATCAGAATAGAAATTGGTAACATAAATAAAAAGGTTATGTTCAGAGGACAACCCTTTAATCCATAATGCTTCTTTAACTACTTTGGTAAAATAAATATATTATGATTCCATGGTTGAAAGAGAAATCATAGATTGTATATTACTTTTCTCATAAATGGGAAAACTACAAGAAATAAATACATAGCTATTTAATGATTTTCTAGTTTCAATATTCCTTACGTAGTCAGCATCCACATATCCATCTATAATTTCATAATTATTCTCATTTTTTACATAACACAATGACAGAATAGAATTACATGAACGTTATTTATGTATCAACTTAAGGTAATGCCAGTGTGGCTTCCTAGGAGTGGGCATAAATCTGTTAAGGGAGTATATAGAAATGGAAATATCATGCCTGGTGCATATCATGATATACATGTTGTTTCCCGCTATGTTAGCATAGGGTATTTGAGACATAAAATGTATTTATTCAGTAGATATGGGTGCCCATGTTAAATCCAGTTTAAATTGTTGTACAAGAGATATATTTATAGGATTGAGATATTCAAACATATGTATCTTGATAATCTTTAAAATATATACATGCTGAGATAAGTGAAGTTTTTTTTTTGTTCTACCCATAATTATTTCAGCCCCTAAATTTTCTTAGATTCACCTATGTATTTCATTTAAAACATTCCTTTTAATTGATATTTTATAGAAATGATGAGACTCGTGTTTTTCAAAATGATAAGCATTTTATCAACATAATGGAAAAAATAAAGAATTCAATTTTTAGTTGATTTGAAATTGACACATGCATCATATTGAGTCCTTCTAAATTTTTTATCAAACATAAAGGAATCAAATTTATTATACCATTTCCTAGAGTCTTGTTTAAAACCACATAATGATTTGTTTAATATGAATACACGATTTACTTTTAATTCTTTAGAGTGACCATCAGTAGGTTTCATATAGAGTTTCTCATTTAAATCTCTAGGAAAGAAGGTTGTTTTAACATCAATTTGTTCAATGTGAAGGTAACTATATGTAGAAAAAGAATGTAAAATCCAAATATAAGAATTCTTAACATCATGGGAAAATATTTCAGAATAATCAATTCCTTCTATTTGAAGGAAAACCTTAAAAACTAATCTTTCTTTATATTTTATTTTTCCCCCATAGTGTTATATTCTTTTATTTTGTAAATCCACTTAGAAGAAATAAATTTTGCATTGGGTGGTTTGTTAATGATAGGCCAAGTGTTATTTTTTTTCTTAAAGAGAGCATTTAATCATCCATGGAAAAGAACCACTACTTTGAGTCTTTCTCATTTAAGGATTTTCTATAGGTTTGAGGATCGTAATCTATTAGAGCCTAAGTCACATGAAAATCATAGGAAGACATGTCATAATGGATAAACCGAGCATGAGGTCTATGCGCTCTCTTTTATATATCTTGGGTTAACCAATAGTCCCTATCGATGGGAGAAGGTTCAGATTTAGAATCTGAACCCAAACTGGAGGTGGAATAAACATATATAGCAGGTTGCTCATCCAATGGATTGTTCTAGACATGAGCCTCAAACTATTCTAGAGGATTAGTTTCATCATCCTATTCAAGGGATGGATCATTGTTTCCATATATTACATCCTTGGCTTTGGGATAACAAGTATCATGGGACACTAGATCCCTACTTATAGTGCATTTTGGGTAATCAGGTTTGTTTACCCAAAGTGTTTAACCCTTAATACCCTCGGTATACTCTACAAAGATGAATTTAAGATCTCTTTGTTCCAGTTTATCAGTTTTAATTTGAGCATAAGTTGTACAACTGAAGACCATTAAGTAGCTATAAGAGGGAGGCTTACCATCCCACAATTAATTAGGTTTTTAGGCATATTTTCAGATGTAAACCTATTAATTAGGTAGGAATCAGTGCTGGGAGAGTCTTCCCAAAAGTATTTATAGTGATCTGATCATGCCAGCATACTTCACACTCACTAAAATAGTTGTATTCCTTCTCTCTACATGGCCATTCTGTTGGGGGGGTTCCCTAATCGTACTATGTATTTTAAAACCTTATGATAATCTAATGAATGTTGCTGATATTCTTTGATTATATTATAACATTAACACGCTTAATTATTCATAAACACAGTTTTTAATGCATTTTAAAATTTGAACATTATATCATATCTTGGTTGTAGTTCTTGTTTAAAGTGCACTATTAAATGGAAGATTCTATGAAAAATTTTATTTAACCCATGGGTATTTATTTGAATATCATATTTCATTATCTGATTTATCATTCAATTTGGAACACTTCATCCTTTTGGAGTACTTGAAGGTTCACATTGGAAGACCACCATTTTGGAAATTCGACATAGAAAATTCTAGGTGAAGTTAATTGGAAAGCAGTCCAAAACAATTAATGTAGTGGCCATTATATAATCCTAATGTAGATGAAATTTCAACATGAGTTGTAGTAAATATTGGGAAACATTTTCTTAAAATGTCTCTAAGTCCAATTCAGTCATTTAGAGGGAGATCTAGGAGGCCCTATTTAAACATTAAATTATGACCTAAATTTTGATGCCCAATAAGTCTTATCACCATTTAGGCCATAACTCCTAAATGGATGATTAAATTGGGATCAAATTTTAACATGATTTATAAAACAAATAGATATTTAAGTTTTTCTTATATAACCATGTCCAATTATATAAAAATCAAGGTAATTATGGAAATTCAATGAAGAGAATAAAATGAATGCATAATGTCTTTGAAATGATGAAAGATTTATTTTTCACCCACTTTCCTCCACCCTTTGTCCTATCCTAGTTAATGGTTATAATTTAGGGTTATGGCTCGACCAAAGGGACTCCAAGGCTCTATTTAAGGTGAAATTTGAAAGTAAAAAAGGTGGAGTGGTGTTTTATTTTCATTGTAATGTCATGATGCCTCTTCATCTTTGTAATGTTTGTATTTCTCATGTATGTTTTCCAAATTCACCTTATCTTTTAATAAAACATCTTCTTCTTATCAATTATGTTATTTATTTTCACACCTTGATGCTGATTCATTATGGTGTGAATTTATTCACACAGAAAATTGTGAAATTCCTCACACAACAGTGGAGTGTTCCTTATTTATTTTTTTTCATTTTTCAATCCCACTTCATTAAGTCAACTCTCATCCTCCTTTAAAAGGTTCACATTGATGGAAGGATGGCCATTTTATCATTTGATCCTATGGAGTTTCATGGGGTTGGATTTGAATTTTGTTTCATGTTCATTGATATTTGAATTAATTCATTATTTTATGATTTCCATTCAATGAGTTATTTTCTTCTTCATCTTCGCTAACTTTAACGATGACACATTTTGAGTGCTTGTATTATCCAATTCCTTGGAGTTCCCATTAAATTGATCTTCTAAGTGAATTGGTGACTATCCTTGGAATTTTGTAAGGATTAAATTGGTTAATGATATTGGTGAATTACCTCATTGAATGCATACATATTGAATTAGTGATCTAAAATTTTCTAAGAAAACAAATACACCCAATCTAGTCCTAGAAACAACCTTGGATCCACTAATATTCATTAATAGTTTCCATCAAAATAATTAGGTGCCTAATTCTTAAATTAAACCATTATCTTAGTATTTTTGGTATTCTTATATCTCAATTGAAATTAAGACCAATGTTGGGCACTTCTCAGCCAACCTCTAAAATAAATTTGAGGGTATCAAGGTTACTTCTTCGGTCCCTGTCGATTTGACCCATACATGTACTATAATGACTACTTCTACCTATAAGGTAAATTTGGGAAAGAAAACCTTTAGATTTAAAAAACTACATGAAGTCAGTGGATAGGTATTCCATCCCATTATCAGTTCTCACAGTTTTAGTTTTTCTCTCAATTTGGTTTTCAACCAAATTTTTCCAGGTTTTAAAAGTTTGGAAAACATCAGATTTATTTTCCACAATGTAAACCTAATATTTTTTGGAGAAATAATCTATAATAGTGACAAAATAGGAACCTCTTCCATGGGAGGTAGTCACTTCTGGTCCCTTTTGATCAAAATCTATGTATTCTAATGGGATAGAGACTTTAAATTATGACCTTTTAAAGGTAACTCTCATAGTTATTCCCATTACACAATCTTCACAAAATGGAAGGTTTAATAGTATGATGTCACTCAATATCCCTTTCTTGTTGAGTTAATTTAAGCCCTTGGAGATAAAATGCCCCAATATCCCATGCCAAAGCATATTATTACCAGTGTTGGTGGTATAGAAACTACCAAACTATCTTGAATGGTTTTTTCATTCAAGACATAAATCCCATTAATGATGGAACCCTTTATTATGGTTCTAGATCCTTTGGTGATTTTTAGACATCCTATTTCATACCTAAAAGTAAACCCCTTCCGGTATAGGATCCCTAAGAAAATTAGGTTTCTATGAAGGTTGAGAACCCACATGAATTCAAGAAAAGTGATGATGGAATGGTCATCTAGTTCTAGTAAAACTGAACCTCTTCCCTTTACCTTACACCTCTTGTTACTACCTAAGAGTAAATTTCCTTATACTCTTTCAACCAATTATAGGAATGAATATCTAAATGAAAACATGTGAAAATAACAACCTGAGTAAATAAACCAGTCCTGATTGAGGGCATGGATATACACATTTAATTCTTTAGCTATGTGATAACCAGAGTCAACTATAAGGGATGGGTCAGTGGGTTGTTTTGACCCTAACTCTTTATTAAGTTTCCAACATTCGGGCTTAGTATGCCAAGGTTAGAAACAATGGAAGTAATGAATTTTTCTTTCCCTAGAATTAGACCTAGTTTTGGGTTCTTTACTTTTCCTGCTTTAATCTTTACTAAATTTTTTCTTTTTACCTTTAGATTGAGGTCTTCCCCTAGTGAACAAGCTCTCAACCTCTCCTTTAATATATGGTTTAGAATGCAATTATTTAGAGAGAAGGGAATACTTAACCTCTTCAAGGGTTAATGAGTCAGGAAAATACATCATTGTTTCAACTAAGGTGCAATAGGTATTATCTAGAGAAATTAAAAGGATCCTTGCTTGATCTTCATCATCAATAGTAACAATAGTGTTGGGTAAATATAACTTTACTTTGATAAATTTGTATGAATGGGACTTAATAGAACCACCAGGTTTCATCTTAATGGTGAACATTCAATGTTTTTTATAAATCCTACCAACTAAAAAAGTTTTCACATATAATTTCTCTAAATTAAGACATATAAATGAACTAGTAGACTCATAAGCTACCTCCCTAAGAACTTTATTTCCTAAAGAAAGCAGTAAAGAGCTATGTTCTTTAACTAAAACATCAAGGGACGCATCTTGACATTCAGTGATGATCTATCAAGTTTCATTTATGATTTCTTAGGCCCATAAAGGGCATCAATTAAGCCTTGTTGAACCAGTAGGGATCTCATATTAATTTTCCAAAGGTTAAAGTCATTATGACCATTGAATTTTATGATTTCAAATCTAATTGTTGACATTTTTAGTCAAATAGTAGATATATATTTCTTACAAAAATGTTAAGTGTATACCCCCAACAACTGACAAATATCTTGGGTAAACTATGTTTATCCAAAGGGACTCGAAATACTTAAATATTTTAGCTGGGGTAGTGCCTTTAAACAATTGTAGTATAATGAAAATGGAGATTTAAGAAGACATCATTATGCAGAATTAAAGAGAAATAGTTATTGAAACAAAGAAACAAGTTCGACGACAAAGAAGAACCACCAAGGCTCTAATACCACTTTTTGATGGGTAAGGTTGAATCGAAAAGTAGCAGGACACAAAAACCCTAATAGGACCTAACCGAGATTTTTCTATTGGTAGTTGAAAATCAGGGAACCATTAAAATAGAATGCAATAAATAAAAGAAAGTAGAATGAACACGGGATTTATGTGCTCTGATCCCTTGGGGGCCTATGTGCATGACAAAAACACCACCCACACACACAATTTAAAAATCTAGATCATTATCCACTCAGTTTATCAGCCTCACATCATCAAAATATATGGACACTATTCTCGATTCTCTACTAGAAGCAGCACACTAGCGGTGTACTACGAAGAACACCCGAAACAAATTCTTACCACTGAAAATCACCCTGTTAGGTTTCAAGAACCAGAGTTGGGAGTAAGAGAGAGCCAACATATAAAGAGAGAACCAAAGTGAATCACTTGAATTGACCGGGCATAAGGAGTGATCAATTCCCCCAGACAATGGATGAAAGTCGTAACCACACACCCAACTGGAAAGCTCCATAAGGCACAAACAAACAGAACTCTATTGGAAAAACAAATAATCTAAAATAAGTGGATGGATTAGATGCAATTTCTGGCGAAATGAATCAGCGACCAGGGAAAAGATACTGCATGGATTGTTGAATCAGAAGATATGCATGCAACATGGCCATCCAAAGTCTAGGGCCTAAATAATAGAGGCACAAATGGAAAGGAAAAGTCCCAACACAAATAAGAGGCCTAATATATATGTAAGATAATAATAATAAAAATTATATTTCAACCTAATTTTAAACAATGTAACTATAGACATATAAATGGGATATTTTATGATATGACATTTCAATATGAAAACAAAGAAATGAATACCATAATTCAAAAATCTCCACCATTTTCAATTGAAATCGATAATGTTATTGAATATATGGTTATAGAATTGGAACCAAATTCAACCTATCTAAAAGAAATTCGAATTTGATAATATCACAACTTTAGTCAAACTATCATTCGAGTTATTTTCAGTGTGTATCTGATTGACACACATGGTTCTGGATTCTACAATATCTATAACAAAGTGTATTCTAATATCTAGTTTTTTTATTTACAGTGAAAACCAAATTTTTGGATAAATTTAAGGTAGATTTACTATCAAAATAGACATTGATAACAGAATTGAAAAGATTAAGTTCAAAGGACAACCCCTTAAGACATAATACTTATTTAACTTCTTTGGTCAAAGTAATATATATTAATTCTGTGGTTGAAAGACAAATCATGGGTTGTATAGTAAATTTCTAGGAAATGGATCACTAAAAGCTATAATTACATAACCAGTTAAGGATTTTCTAGTGTCATTATTCACTATATAATCAGCATCTACATATCTAACTATAAATTCATAAGTATTCACATTTTTTCCATAACAAAATGACATATTAGAACAACATGAAAGGTACCTAAGAATACACTTAAGGTCATGATAATATGGATTTCTAGGTGTGGCCATAAATCTTATAAGGGTCTAGATGGAAAAGGAAATATCAGGCCTGGTGCAGATCAACTATACATGATGTTCCCACTATGTTAGCATAAGGTATTTGAGACATAAACTGAATATCTTCAATAGTTATGGGTGCCTGTGTTTAGATATATTTTAAAGTGTTATCCAAGAGGTATATTTATAGGTTTGAGAGATTCAAATATATATCTCCTGAAAATCATTAAAATATAAGAATGTTGAGATAAGTAAAGCCATTTATTTGGTCTGTCCCTAATTATTTCAATACCTAGAATTTTCGTAGATACACCTAAGACTTTAATTTAAAACTTTCCTTTTAATAGATATTTTATAGTAATGATGAGACTCATATTTTTTCAAATGATAATCATGTCATAAACATAAAGTAGAAAATAATTCATACAGTTTTTTTAATTGAAATAGACACATACATCATATTGACTCCTTGTAAATTGGAAATCTAACATAAAGGAATAAATTTTCTTATAACAATTCCTAGAGGCTTGTTTTAAACCGCACAATTATTTGTTTAGTAGGAATATGATATTTAATTTGAATTACTTAGAGTAACCATCAGGAGGTTTCATATAGAGTTTCTCATTTAAATCTCCTTGAAAGTAGATAGTTTTAACATCATGTTTTTCAATGTATATGTCACTATTGGTAGAAAAAGAAAGTAAAATCCTAATGGAATAATTCCTAACAACATGTGAAAATATTTCAGAATAATCAATTCCTTCTCATAAATGTAATATCTTAGTAACTAATCTTGCTTTTTTATTTTTTTTATTTCCCTAAGTGATTTCTAATTTTCTTTTGTAAATCCAATTAAAACCAATAAAAGTTGCATTGGGTGGTTTATTAACAATAAAAAAGTGCAAATTTTTTTCTTAAATAGTGCATTTATTCACCCATAGAAAAAAACCCTCTGATTTTAGTATTTCATTTATGGGTTTCCTATAGGTTTGAAAACCATCATCTATTAGATCATGGGCCACATGAAAAGCATAGGAAGCCATGTCATACTGGATGAACTGAGTAGGATGTATAGGAACTATTATTTCTCTGTCTTGGGTTAACAGACTATCCATATTGGTGGAAGAAGGTTCATATTCAGAATCCTAACATGAACTATAGGGAGAATCAGCCTATACAATGGGTTGTTCATCCGATGGAGTGGACTGGATAAGAGCCTCAAACTAGGCTGGAGGCTGAGTTTCACTAGCCAGATCAAGGGTCGGATCATTACTACCAGATGTTCCAGCCATGGATTTAGGAGAAGGGGGCGCATGGAACACTACATCCCAACTTATGATTCATTTTTGGTAACCGATTTTGTCTACCCAAAGTTTGTAACCCTTAAGAACATTGGGACACCCAGCAAAGATGGATTTCTTGGTTCCAATTTATTAGTTTTAATGTGAGAATATGTTTTACAACCGAAGATCCTTAAGTATTTATAATATGAAGGATTACCACCCATAATTCTTTCGGTGTTTTAGATTGATTTTCATAAGAAAACCTATTAATTCGGTAGAAAACAGTGCTAACAACCTTTTCCCAAAAGGATTTTGGGAGACATGAGCATGAAATCATGTGTTAGACTCTCTTAAGATAGTCACATTCATTCTATCTACAAGTCCATTATGTTGGGGGGTGTCTTTAATAGTATTATCTCTTTAAATACCATCAAATTCAAAAAACCGAATGAATTTAGTGGATATGTGTTCCATCCAATTATGAGTTCTCATGGTATTAATTTTTCTCCCAATTTGGTTTTCAACCAATGTTTTCCAGGTTTTATTAGTGTGTAAAACATCATATTTAATTTTAAGAATGTAAATCTATACTTCTCTGGAGAATTCAACTATAAAATTCAAAAAATAAGGACCTCCACCATGGGAGGTAGTCTTTGTTGGCCCCCGTAGATTAGAATGAATGTATTCTAAGGGGATGAAAGATTTAAAGGAGGACCTATTAAAGATAACACTCTTAGCCTTTCCTATCACACAATCTTCACAAAATGGAATATTTCTGGGTGTGGTTTCACTCAACATACCTTGCTTGTTGAGTTCTTCTAGGCCCTTAGAGCTAACATTCCCCAATATCTTATGCCAAAGAATAGTATAATCAATGTTAGTGGCATAGACACTTCCCAACTGTCTTGAATGGGTATTTTCATTCAATACATACATCCCATTAATGAGAGATACCTTTATTATGATTCTAGGTCCCTTTTATATTTTTAGACAGTCATTTTCATACATAAAATTAAACCCCATTTGTTCATGGATCCCTAAGGAAATCTTGTTTCTAAGAAGGTTGGGAACTCACCTTACATCAAGAAAAGTGATGATGTAATGTCCTTCTAGTTTTTGTAAAACAGAACCTCTTCCATCTACCTTACACCTCTTGTTGATACCTAAGAAGAAATCTACTTCTACTCTTTCAACTAATTATATGAATGACTCTAAAGTGACACATATGAAAAGAACATCCTGAGACAAGGACTCAAACATGATTGAGTGCATGGTTGGACACATTTAACGTTTTGGCTATGTCATAACTGGAGTCAATTATAAGGGACTGGTCAACGGGCTATTTTGATTCTAACTCTTTCTTATGTTTATTACATTTGGGATTAGTATTCCCGGGTTTTCCACAAAGGAAACAAACAAATTTTCTTCCCCTAGAATTATACCTAGGTTTCAGTTCTTTACTTTTCCAACTTTTATCTTTACTAAATTGCTTCTTTTTACCTTTATATTGAGGTCTTACCCTAGTGGACAAGCTCTCGACATCACCATTAATACAAGGATTGGAATGCAATTATTTGGAGAGAAGGGCATATTTAACCTCTACAAGGGTTAATGAGTCATGATCATACATCATGGTTTTAAATAAGCCATTGTAGGTATTATCTAGAGAAACTAAAATGATCACTACTTGATCTTCATCGTCCATAGTTACATTAATGTTGGAAAAATATAACATTACATTGTTAAATTCATCTAAATGGACCTATATAAAACCACTAGGTTTCATCATAAAGGTGAACATTTAGTGTTTTTTTATAAAGCATACCAACTAAATAAGTTGTCATGTATAATTTATCTAATTTAAGCCTTATACCAGCAGCATTAGACTTATAAGCTACCTCTCTAATAACTTTATCTCCCAAAGAAAGTAGTAAGGAGCCATATGCATTAACTAAAACAACAGGGGCTACATCTTGATATTCAGTGATGGTCGATATAGTTTCATTTACAGTGAAAATAGGTTTCTTAGGCCCACAAAGAGAATCAATTAATCCCTATTGAACTAGTGAGGCTCTCGTCTTATTTCAACAAAGTTTAAAGTCATTATCACCATCTAATTTCTCAATTTTGAGTCTAGTTGTGGAGATTTTTATCTAAAGAGTAAATTTTGAGTTAGTATGGACAACGTTAAGCATATTCCCCCACCAAATGACCAATCTCTAGGGTAAACTATGTTTATCCAAACGGATTTGAAACATAGAGTGATTATAGATGGGATAGTGCCTTTAACAATTTCAGTAGAAAGACAATGGATATTTAAGAAGATATCACTATACAGAATTAAGTAGAAACAATTATTGAAAAAAAAAGAAACAAGTTCAACAACAAAGAATAACCAACAAGGCTATGATACCAATTTGTGAGGGGTAAGGCTGAACCGAAATGTAGCACGACCCCCAAACCCTAATAGGACCAAATTGGGTTTTTTCTATTGGAAGTTGATAATTACAAAACCATTCAAACAAGATGAAAGAAATTAAGGAAAGCATCAATGACACATGATTTATGTACTTCAGTCCCATGGGGACCTACGTGCATGAAAAAACCACCACCCACCCACACGTTTTATTAATTCTCAAAATGGAAAGAGGATTATAGAATACATAAGAAAAGAAAATAGTAGTAGAAACAAATGGAACTATTAATATGAAATGAGAATCAGAAAATATTAACAAGCATATAGCACCAGATTCCGAAAGGCCCCAATGCCCTGATCTCTTCAAGTATCTGGAGAGCATCATACCGATTCATCGTGCTCACTGAGAATAAAGGTGCTTTTAATGGTACATCCAACTCTGGATTTTGTTCCACTCGGATTCTCGGCCTCACGTCATCAAAATAAAAGGATGCTTTCATCGATCCTTCATTAGAAATAGAACACCAGTGAAGTACCACAGAGATCAACTAGCACAGAGACTTACCATCGAGAATCACTCTGTTAGGGTTCAAGAACAAGATTCAGGAACAATATAGCACCTCATAGTGTGAGACAACCAAAGTGAGTCACTTCAATTGATTGGGTGGAGGGGGTGATCAGTTCCTCCTAAAAATGAATGCAATCTATAACTGCACACCCAACAGGGGAGCTCCATGAGGTACAACCGAACAGAACATCAGCAGAAAAATATATAAGCTGAAATAGGTGGACGACTTAAATGTAAGAGTGGAGTAATGAATCAACGTCCCCGAACAAAACACCATACAAATCACTGAATCAACATAGGTGCAGGCAATTGGGCTAGTCGAAGGGTAGAGCCCAAATAACAGAGGCCCAAACAGAAAGGACAGGGCCTAAAGAAAATATGTGACCCAACATATATACAAAAGATCATAATAATAATAATGAAAATTAAACACAATTTTCATGCATGAATCTATAGGAATATAAATGATAGAATTTAGAACATGACATTTCCATATGAAAACAAAGAAATGAATAAAAAAAATCACAATAATTTTCCGATTTCATATTATATTGCCTATTTTGTAAGACTTTTTCTGCACAAGATTTTCTCCCCATTTCGCAAGACATTAAACTTTTATAAAAATTGAGGATTGGCAGAGAAAAAAAATCATTATCTACTTCAACTAGTTCACTGGTGATGTAATAAGATGATGTGTTTGTTTTTGATATATCTTTAAATGGGTATAGTACTAGGTCTACATAATGGAAGTCAAGTCGATTATTACTAGAGGCTAATCAAAGCTATAGGATGATCCAAGATGGTCGACTGAAGATGATTGGTACTTGTTGAAACATTATTCAATGAGTACAATTGAGTTTGAATTAGGTAGCTCTTCCCAAATCAGTGGTGGCTATACCTTAATACTTTAAGATGATTTACTTATAAAGGTTGCAAGATCAATGGATATTGATTCGTTAGATAGGTATGTGGTTGATCTTAATTGATGTTGGACCGAGACGAGAGTCATTATCACTAATCTTAGGAGTTTTGACATGAGTTTTATATTTAAGTGTGATGAATGGATGGATGTTGAGTGGGAATCAAAATTCTGTGTTTGACGGTTTCTTTGATTGTAGATTTGAAAATAAACAAATTGTCTCTACAAATGTTCTTGAGAATGGAGATAGATCATTATGCCTTCCATGTGTTTGATGTTACGATTCACCAAAATTGAGTTGTTCTAGAACCATTAAATGCTAATACATAGTCTAAGAATCATGTTTGAATAAGGGATGTAATCGATTAATGAATCTTATTTCATCAATGATCTATTCCGAGTCTCACAAAGATGATGGTGCTTCACGGTACTAGATTTTTTGATGTATCGACTAAAACTCATACAAATTGGTGAGACCTAAGGTGCTGAGATAATGATGGCTAGTTTAATCTATGATAAAGATGATTCTAGACTCGAGTAAGGATGTGAAGCTCACCGAGGTTGGGCTTTCAATATAGGTGATGAAATGGGAATTGAATGATTTGTGATGAATAATTAAAGGTTGAATCTGAGATGTCTTTTGAAGAATGGAAGGGTTCAATCAGCTGAATGATATGAATTCCTTTGAAGAAACTGAATTGGCATTGCAGACCAGGCCTAAACCACCTTGAATATCAGTATGAATTCAATGAATATTGATTTTAGTAAGCAAATATGGTTGACACATCTATGTTCTCCAATGGGAGTCGACTACATTGAGTAAATTGTTCGACCATGAATTTAAAGGGAATAATTAAAAATTATTGGGGGAAGGTGGGCTGCCCATAGATGGTTCACACAAATCAGTAAGGGCCATATTGGTTGTTTGGTTCACAAAATTAGAATCTAGCGGAAATATAACATTATAAGAATCCAAACTGTAAGAAAGAAGCGAAGAATGGACACAAAACTTTAACGTGTTTCAGTCCCATTGGGGCCTTTGTGAATGGAAAACACACCATCACACATTTCATTAATCTTAAAAATCCAAATTTACAGAGTACAACCTAACCGATAAAGAAACAATAACGGAAGCTTTACAACACATAAAATTGAGAATAACATAATAGAAGTAAAATACTTGCAACACCGAATGATTTGGTTAAAACATCTTGTTCTCTTGAATCTATCACCATGATGCCAGAGTAAATCTTTGAGATCACCAAAGAGGAAGGTATTATCTAGTCAATGTTGGTTGTTCTTGGATCGAGAACCTCACACATGTCTTTATAAGGAAATATGTCATCAAAACCCCACCATAATCAGCACACCAGAGGTGTACTCGAAGGACAAGAAACACTAAGGTCGATCACTGGAGTAGATGAACCCATTGAATAGGGTTTGTAGAACCAAAGGGAGAGCCAAACCTGGATGGTGAGGGTCTCGGTGACCCAAATTCCAAAGGATGGGGTGCAAGGGTCATCAATACCATTGGAACCACCTCCTAAAAATGACCCAATCAACTAAAAAACACAATGCAGACAGTTCCAAATATAAAAAGAAGCAACACCATCATGTAGGACAAAACAGGTGGAAAATGAATATCAAATAAGCAGCAAGATTAATCAATGGCCCGAAATGAAGTCATGTTTAATCAATGACTCGATAGCCATGAGAAATGGGGTAAAACAGACATGTCGAACATAACGACCAAATACAGAGGGCCATACAGGTATTGAGTAGCCCAATGTAAACAATATCTAGAATGTATTTGAGCATATTATAATTATAAACAAAGAAAATTAAATCCTATTTTCACGCCTGCATTATAAAAGGTAGAATAATAAAACATGACAATTCAATATGAAAACACCACAATTCACAAAAATAAAATAATGGAATTTTTAGATAGGGAAGAATAAAATACTACATAGAGAACTGAAGTTGAAATGAACTGGATAGTGGAAAAATTTTCATCACCTAGTGGACTTGCATAAATTTTTTTAGTAATCAATTAACATAGTGGAAACTAAGAGTGTATTGGGGAGAATAAAAATAAGAGAATGACCTACATATGAGGGCATCCTTTAACACTTTTCTAGGAGCAGACTGATCAAAGGGAACAAACAACACAGATAGTAGAAGATTCAGGGAAAGCACGGGCCAGAGATTCTTGGGGAGGAAAAGGTGAAGGTAAAGCGGGAATAAAAAGAGACTCTCACTCAATAGAGAAGAATCTCAAGATTTCCCTTATTTTAATTCTTTTAAATCTCCAATATGTTGTTCTTATGAGAGCATCTAGTATTTGTAAAATTTATTTTTGGGTAATTCATTATGGGTAAATGGTTATTTTAGTTTGTTAATTCATTCATGTTCTTGATTTCTTTTTTTGAAACTGAAATTCACTCTTCTTGGCTATTTTTTTTCAATTCAATTCTTTATTTTCTTTAATGTATGAAATGATGAAAATAAAGATTGAGACTATTTTGAAATCATTTACCCACTACAATATATCAACATATTGATTATATATAATTGTAAAGATTGAACATTCATTGGTAAAAGATAGTGTATTTTGTGAATGACCACAAATCAATATTTTTCTAACTCTTGTATGAAAACCCTTCTCAATAGAGATTGAGTTTAAGTTAAAAATTGTTATAATTCGCAGCAGAGAAGTATTTTTAGTGATGAAGTTACTAGCTAATTTGAACCCATTTTCAATAACACATTTTCAACGAGATACTTCAATCAAACCTCCCCTTGTTTTCTTTTTGGCATGTCTCCTACTTTATAGCTTCTATTTATAAAACTACACACTCATTTCCTCACTCTTATCTAATTATTTTCACCTTTAATCTTCTCACACTCTTCTTCCACACCACCGTTTTCCAATTTTTTAAGTAGTTCACTGAAAAATAAATCCTTTAGAACACTCAACCTATTTCCCTTGGGTTCAACCCTTCACTGCTATGGTAGTGTAGGTTTATAAGTTGATATTATAATGTCCATGAAAACCTTTGGACCAATCAGAATTTTTCATCATAACCAAGGAAGTCTTGGTGTTGAGGGTATTTGGGTAAAGAAATCAAATAAAGAAATTCTTTCCATATCTACTTTGCTTTATGTGTCTTGGTATAGTAACTCTAAATCTGATTCTTTTTGGTCTATTTGTGTTGAATGCGTTTTTAAAATTTTTTCTATGGAGAATATAAAATCACTTGAAACTCATTATATTATTTTAATAAGCTGAAATCTATTGCGGAGGAGCGCCCCTACGTGAGACAGTCCCCACACAATAGACCATGATCAATTGGGTGTTGGGGTTTTTTAAAATCAGAAATACTAAAACGAAGTTAATTAATTGTTTAATACATGCAAACTGGTAAAAAAATAATGTTTGACTTGCAATTCCATAACATCAAATGAAATATTCAAATGAATTAAATAGTAGTGAACAACACACTGGTAGTGGAAAATTAAATCAACTTTTCACTTAATTCTCATAAAACAGAATGAAAAATCTGCACAACACTGACTTAATAAAACTAGAAAAATAAGATAAATTTCCAGAATCACATATATATTTATAGAAACAAACAGCAGGCAAGTATAAAGGCTGCGTCATCAATGATGTATAACCGGGAAACACAAAGCCCTGAAATGCTTCTAACCATTTAAATTCCAAATTAGAATTCAAATTAATATTCTAGAAGCAATGAATGTTCATCATTTTACAAGTCGAGCAAACAAATGAGGAAATGAAAGCAGCGAAAGGGACACCAAGGATTTATGTGCTTCAGCCATAAGCCTATGTGCATGGGGAAAGATCAACACAGGTTTTTCACTATGAAAGATAAAATGGATTACAAGGAGACAAATCTGGACAGCAACAAACAATGAATGACACAGAATCGGAACATGATGACAAAACGCTAAATGCATAATACTTCTGAAGAAAACAACAAAGAAAACCAAAGCAGGACCGAGACCCCCTTACCAGGGCTGGGTTTCACCTTTGTCATGGAAGAAGCACATTGCAAGACACTAATATCATCAATTTTAATTTCTTCAGGTTCGGTCGTCCAAAAACAACGCTGCTGTCAAGGAAAGGACAAAGCAGTCCCAATCCGGTGTCTCCATCTAAGTCCCGATGCAACCCAGATTCACGACCTCTGGGTTCAAGAACTAGTGCCGCTGTCCAAGGTGCTCCCGCTGAAGAATCGTTGTGGTTGTCTGAGTAATGAACCAAATCCAAGAAGCTTGCCGCTGCCATCCATGTCAACCGCAACTGTCCAAGCTCAGCTTCTCCCCGGAAAAAAACCCCTCCGAGGGGGAGCCGGTTGGCCACCACGATCCTATGCTCTAGAACAGCTGACGAGGCATCGCCGTCCTTGTCGGTATTGGGGTCGTCGACATCGGAGAGGATGCCAGGAAAGGTCAAGATTCTCGGGATCTGCCGCCTCCTGGGGAGATACTCATCGGAAGCGAGGTTCAACAAATTGAAGCAATAACGTGCTAGCCCATCTCCGGTCGCACCACCAAAGAAGAACCGCAAATGTCCTGAAATTCAGGTCGAACCCCATACCCCGGCACCGTCGTAGGAAGAACTCCCTGCCAGGCTCTCATCCGCAGCTATGAAAGTAGAATACCCTCTCTCTCTGATCACCCATGGCCGAACCAAAACGCCTCTACCGGCAAGCTGGGAACCTGCCTCCTAGTTTTCGCCAGCTTCTTGCCAACCGAGAGCGCTCTACCCTAATCCCTCATTGAAGCCATATGGGAAATAGGGAATTCCACAGATCCAACAGAATACACATGGTTGCATGAGCTAATGTGGGTGGTTCCCACTTGAGAGTTGGGTAACAATTTCTCAACAAAAAAACCCATATTAAACAAAATTGAATTTTAATTAAAAAAAAGAATATAAAAACTCACAAACCTCCACCTTGGAAATTAGAATGCATGGAAAAATTTAATATGAAACAACATCACTCACCAACATGAAAATTAAACCTAAACCACATCATCAACTTGGTCATATCCTAAACAGGAAACAATCTTCTGGGTATGACCCAAACAGTCCCCCAACCATATATCGTTTATGATACATGTCGCTTGAAGATGAATGATATCGAAAAGCTGATAAACATGTTCAGATTAAACTGCATGATAAAAGGATCATATCTGCACTTACCTAAGTCGCACTCTGAGATGATGCCAACGAGGAAGACGAGACTAGAAAATCACATGCCAACATGTCCCCAAACCAGCTCACCTGTGCCTGTAGAACACAAATAAAAAGAGCAATATCCATCCTCACAAAAATCACAGCAAAACAAAAATCAGAGAAATTCATATAGAATTAAAAATCATAAATGAAACAGTGCAATCATGCAAAGAGTAGCATAAAGAGAGGACAACAGAGAGAGCACATGCATAGTAAACAAAACAACCAAAAGAAGTCTCCACCTGAACCCACACTGACATATCATGACCAAAGGACCAAGAACCGTTGGCTTTAAAATCGAGACACGCTGCTTGGACTTTCGACGCAAAGTACCACAACATCCTCAACAGATGAATTCAGAATCTCCATCATAGGAGACTACCACCTAAACAAAAGCCAAAAGGAGACATCCTCGCACAAAAGGAAAACTGCAAGGACACATGCAAGCAGTCCCAACATCCTAGGAAAGCTCTCAAATACGAGAATAAAGGCTAGAAGATAGCTCAAAACTAGGGGAAAACAAGCCTCTAAAGGGCCACACCTCATAGTATAGACTTACTAATGGAGCAAAGTTCCTAAAAAACAAACAAAACCGCTAAACTAGGTCGAACAAATAAAGAAGCTTGGTGGCCAGCCAAGCGACAAACAACATCACTTCACCCACAAGCTACCCAAACTAAACACTGAACTCGCAAAGGGACTATACCCATAGCAAACAGTCCTAAAAGATGTGGTGGAACACAGTGGAGCTAACATAACCTCATCTCCTAGGAAAAAAGGCAAACACTAAAGACACTGGATCCTACCAAACCATTACTATTAACCTGCTCTCAAACATAGGCAAACCTCAAATAAAACTCATTCCTACCCCGAAAGCATAGACACATATAGGAAGCAACTACCAAGAGGCATCTTTGACATTCAGACAGGCAAAGGAAACAGTGAAACAACAAGGAATCAAACTATCAAAAATAGAATGAAATTACAGACTAAGAGAGCGAACGACATAGCTGGACAAAACAATCAAAGCATGATGAAACATGTAAAAGCCACTAGAAAATCATTTGAAATAAAATGAACAATCGATTTAAATTTTAGAAAATCAAAACATAATCCCAATTAGGCTTTGATACCACTTTATTGTGGAGGAGTGCCCCTATACAGGAGACAATCCCTACGCAATAGCCCTAGATCAATTGGGTGTTGTGGTTTGTTAAAATCCGAAATACTAAAACGATGTTAATTTACAGGTAAATACATGAAAACTGGTAAACAAATAATGTTCAACTTTCAATTTCATAACATGAAATGAAATATTCAAATGAATTCAACAGAAGTGAATAACACATTTGCATTGGAAAATTACATCAACTTTGGACTTAATTCTTCTAAAACCGAATGCAAAATCTATACAACAGTGATTTAATAAAACCCAAAAATGAGATAAAATTTCTAGAATTATATATATATATTTTTAGAAACAAACAACAGGCATGTATAAAGGTTTCATCATCAATGATGAATAACCGAGCAACAAAAATCCCCCAAAAGCTTCTAACCATTTAAATTCAAAATTAGAATTCAAATTAATATTTAGGAAGCAATGAACGTTAAGCATTTTATAGGTCGAGAAAACAAATTCAGAAATGAAAGCAGTAAAAGGGACACTAAGGATTTATGTGCTTCGACCATAGGCCTACATGCATGGGGCTAGATCATCACAGGTTTTTCACTATACAAGATAAAATGGAGTACAAGGAGGAAAAGCTGGACAATAACAAATGATGAATGAAACAGAACCAAAACATGAAAACAAAACAAACTAAATGCATAATACTTCTGAAGAGAACGACAAAAAAAACCAATGTAGGACTGAGACCCCATTACTGGGGACCAGTTTAACCTTTTTCATATAAGAAGCTCATTGAAAGACACTAATATCATCAATGTTATGTTCTTTAGGTCCGGTCGTCCAAAAACAACACTGTTTGTCAAGGAAATGACAAAACAGTCCAAATATGGTGTCCCCATCTAAGTCTGATGCGACCCAGATTCACGACCTCTAGGTTGAAGAACCAGTGTCGTTGTCCAAGGTGATCCCGCTGAAGAATCGATGCTTCTTTTTGAGAAAAGAACCAAATCCAAGAAGCTTGTCTTTGTCATCTACATCCACTGCAGCAGTCTAAGATCAGATTATCCTTGAAAAAACCCCTATGAGGGGGAGCCGGTTTGACACCACGATCCTCTGTTCCTGAACCGTCGATGATGCGTTGCTGTCCTTGTCAGAATTTGGGTCATCGACGTCAGAGAGGATGCTAGGAAAGGTCAAAATTCTTACGATCTTCCACCTCATAAGAAGATAATCATTCGAATCGAGGTTCAATAAATAGAGGAAAGAACGTGATAGCACACCTCTGGTCGCACCCTCAAATCAGAACCACAACCACCCTAAAATTAAAGTCGAACCCAATACCTCAGAACTGCTACAAGAAGAACCCCCTTCCAGGCTCTCATCCAAAGCTGAAAAAGGAGAAGACCCTCTCTATGATCTCTCATGGCGGAATGAAAATGCCTCTGCCGGTGATCTGGGAACCTGCTTCCTGGGTTTCTCCAGCTTCTTTCCCACTGGGAGCACTCAACCCTAATCCTTCATTGAAGCCATCTTGGAAAGAGGTAAGCCGCAGATCCAACAGAATACACGTGGTTGGAGGAGCTGATGCAGGAGGTTCCCACTTGTGAGCATGGTAACAATTTCTAAACAAAAAAACCAATATTAAACAAAATTGCATTTTGATTAACAAAAAAGAAATATAAAAAATTTACAAAATCATATTTGTGTTATGAAATGTGGGTAGTTTAAGGATTCTATTGGATTTATTTTTTATCGAACATTATGATATTTTCTACTGAATAAATACATGAATAGGTCGTTTGGTGAGTTGGAAAAATCAGAAAATATAATTCTATAATTTTTTTGGTTGTTATGGACACATAAAAAGGTATTGTGTACATAATCATCCATGATAGAACTTCCAATATGAGTAAAATAAACGTCTTTGTATTCAAAATGAAATGAAATAAAATTTGGATAGTTATTGAAGAAGATCAATGATTAGTTTGATCATGATATTGATACTAAATGAGCTAAAATTATAAAATAAAAAACCCAAATATGAAATCATGGTGAATTTTTAAAAGAATAAGAATATGAATTATAGGAAGAATTTAAAAATGAAGGAGAACAATTTTTCATAATGAACAAATCTATAAATGAAGAAAACAACACTCATAAATGTGAGGTGACCCTAAAGGAGGGAGAAGTGGAGTATTGTGAAGGTGAATAAGACATAGAGAAGGTTACCTGATAAGATTAATTTATTTATACATTTTAGATTCCATTCACTATGATTTACAAAAGTTTTACACTATGATTCTATGATGTTTGATTGGGTTTTATAGGAAATTTGAGCTTCCTATGTTAAGGAGGTCCTACAATAAATTTCTTCAATTGCATGAAATTCACATCATGAATATGTATCACGATGAACAATTCTTGATTATAAGACACCCACAATCTGAAGTCCAATCTGTGAATCCAGTCCAAGTTGTGAATCCTCTGGATGAAGAAAACCCAAGATGTGAATCCAATTCAAGGCATGAAATCCTCAGTCTCAATCTCTAATCACCCAT
The DNA here is from genome assembly GCA_963277665.1 of Viscum album. NCBI lineage: Eukaryota > Viridiplantae > Streptophyta > Magnoliopsida > Santalales > Viscaceae > Viscum > Viscum album. Next base: position 1,175,459,266 of record OY728135.1, read on the forward strand.
ATAAAGATCTCATGAATTAAATTTCATTTGTGAATCATGGAAGATAAAAAAACTCTGGAGTCTTGAAATCCACACTCATAAAGTGAAATTACCTGACCCATGATGTGAAAGTTTCAAGAATGAATAATTCCATTCTGACTTATGATATGAAATCCATTCATGTTGTGAGTTGGTATGATCTAAATATATTCTAGGTAAATATGACTTCAAAGAAATTCATTTTTATGATTTACTTTCTTTCTAACTCATTTCCTTTCATTCTGTCATGTTTTTGTTCATTTTTTGTTGTGTTTTCATCTGAATAAAATTTTAATTCTCTTTAATTTTTTGAACCATTTTCCATGTTCAACACAATTTCCATGTGTGTTCTTCTTCTTTATTCAAGCAAGTGGTTTGATTTCAATTTTTTGGAATCATTTCTTTTCTTAAATGAACATACCAATTATGCGGCATTTATTTCACATGTTAAATTCTATCATCACCACGTGCGACTAATCCACCTAGGGCTAGAGATTGAGAGTTGTGGTAGAAAAACTCCAATGAATTATTAAATAAAATATTGGGTAATATATTGGCTAGTAATTAGGTTATGAAATCATGTATAACATATTCATTTACATAATCCTAACTAGAGGAATTGAAAGGGAAGGATGCTGACCTAATTGGAATGAATCAAGCTAGGACTAGTAGTTTGTTTTTATTTCTACCTTTGAAGCTTCACCAAATTCATCTGGGCTGAAAACCACCTCTATATCAAAGAAAGGTTTTTAATCTGGGTTAATCCAAATTGATGGACCAAATAAAAAATATTTATTCTTGAAAATCGTTATGACTGAATCCAATAGACCCACCCATGATATATTTAGGTGTATTCTTTGAACAAGTTCCCCAAAATTGATCCATACCCACTTTTTAATCAAATTCTAATTAATACAATTGCTTAGTTTAAAATCCAATTTCACTGAATCTGTGTGAGGAATCCACCCTAGGTTCCAATCTCCATGTCACGATCAATTTTCATTTCCTTTCAGTGGGTTCAAACCTAGACTTCCATTATTCTATGTACCATCACAATATTACTAGTTGGGTTATATATAAATTTCTAATCTGATTTTCCTGTGCATAATTAATTATGGTGTGCATGTGCCATCAAAATTTGGCATTGTTTCCAAGGATGTTTGGTAATGGTTACATCGGGAATGGACCTAGGATTACCTCACATCCCTCCCCTTTCCCATTTCATTTGATTCTTATAGTTAATTTTTTCACACATGGATTTATTATATCATCCATGCTAAGATGATAGTGAAAGAGTCAGGCTCTTTAGAATTGTACAAGTATCCTAGAACATCAAGAACCAATTATTTTAAAACCTAAAACAAACAAATACTTTTCACATGATGTTACTCAACCATGACTGAGCATAATGATCTCACTGATCCAAATCTATAGATTTCCCAATATGTGCCACCCAAACAGTAGGGAGTGAGACCACTACTACAGGGGAGCACCATTATAGACTATTGTTTTCCATAAATCAGTGGTGTTGTGCCTAGAATTATCTGCCCTCTCATATAGGAACATGCTTTCAAATTAAAAGCCAGCCAAATTCATATGATCCGTAATATGAATCAATTTGGTAGACTCCAGAGTGTAAATCCACATGAGAATTTATTTAATTTTTTAGAATTCTATGACACCTTTAGAAATCAAGGATTATCCTCATAGGCTCTTAGGATCATGGTTTACCTATTCTCTTTACAACATATATACAAGGACTGGATAAAATGTGAAGCTGTTGAATCTATTATGAGTTGGGATGACCTAATAAATAAATTCCTAGAAGAAAACATTCTTCTCATACAAAACTAGAAGATGTAGAAGGAAATTCAAAATTCAACCTAGGTCTATGGTGAATTAGATATGGAGGCATGAGACTGATTCAAGGAATTGACTCAAAAGTTCCTACACCATTCTTGATGTGTTGTTGCAATTACTGGGACTCTACCATGCTCTAAAACCAACTGCACAAACCATGGTGTTTTCAACCACTGATGGAAGACTAATACTAAAAACACCATAAGTTGGTAGATCCATCCTCAATGAGATATCCCCTGACACTAGTCTTTGGAAAAGTGACTAAGGACCTCTATAGAGTGGGTTTCACCAAGTTGAAGAGATCACCTGCCTTACAGCCTAGGTCATAGACCTTATAACAAATCCTGAAAATTTTTAGTTGGATCAACACCAAACACCACCACATACTACTTTTGTTGAAGTCCAAGAATGTTAAATGTTTGGAGGTACTCATCCATATAAAGACTACCAAGTTGGAATAGAGGAAAACGAAATATAGTATTGAAATTATATAAATTATAATAAAAATCCCCATCTGTACCAACAACCTTACTAACAAAACCAACCAGTTAAACAATAAAAATTGAATAATCAAGGGCCTTAAAAATATAAAAGTGGGAAAGATCCACCAAGAAATAAGTGATCACCCGGGTACCCACCATAAAACTAAGAACCTCAACCAAAGAAACATTTTCCCCAACAACCATACCCCATAGGGATATTCATTTTCCACCTCAATAAAAAATCTTTCTATATGCTTGACCTAGATAACCACATGTAGCTTAACCTCCACAATTAAACTTAGAAATTCTTCTTTCAATTTTTTTATAAGGACACAAAAATGAATTACTATGCAAGAAACCAAAATTTTATATCAAAGAGCTTCTCTATGTAACCTAGAAAATTTAGTCGGGAAAATTTCCAAAACTCTCTCGGATCGACTACCAGCAATAGTACCTAATAATACAGAGGATCATCTAAGAGAGGAAGCCATGAATATGGTATTTTGAAGCTAAAAAGTGCATTATTTTAAGCATCCCTATAATGGAAATGAGTGGAAGAAATATTAATCAAAGCTAAATGAGTAAATAACTGAAAAAGGAAAACAAAAACAAGAATAACATCCTGAATCAAAAGTGAGTAAAAGAGAAAAGGCTCAAACAAAAGAGAAAAAAACACTAAAGAAGATACATATGTGACACCACCACTATACAATACCCCTATCCCATTCCTAAAAATTATGTGACTAGGGAATATATAGGTACAATATAAATAATTTATAGATATTTTTAGACAAATCCATATTAATATTCCTTTTGGTGAAATTATTTTGCAAATTCCAACTTACAAAAAAATATCAATGAAGTTTTCTTCAATAAGAGAAAAATAGAATAATTGATTTTATCTCAATAAATGAGGAACGTTCTCCTGTTTTTCAGTACAACCTTCCACCAAAGATGAGGGAACCTAATAGTTTTTCAATCCCTTGCACTATAGGGACATGCAATTTTTGAAAATCTCTATGTGATCTCAGTGCAAGAATCAAACTCATTCCAATGATTGTATTATTAATACTAGGACTAGAACCCCCAAAGCTAACAAGAGTGGCACTACAACTTTCTAATAGGTCTATCAGGTACCCTCATGGACATCTCGAGGATATTTTAGATAAAGTTGGTATGTTCATTTTACCTACTGACTTTCTCATCTTAGACATAGAGGAAGAAGTTAACATCCCCATCAATATAGAGAAAACTATTATCATGATCATTAAAGCACTCATTGACAACAACATGGTAGAATTTTCTTTCAAGCCATTAAAGAACAAGTAGTTTTTGATATTGCAAAATTATCAAAGTGAATTGGTTATTCACTATAGTGTAAAGATATTTTTATCATTGAAAAAGGAAATAACATTATGGATCTTGAAGATGAGAGGTAGGCCCTATCCCCTAATAAAAAGGATGGTAGTGACTATGAGGAGGTGTAATACATCAAACCTCTATTGAGAGACACCTTTCTAGAGTTTATAACTTCGATTGTTAAGCCACTAACATTAGAACTGAATCCCCTGCCAAGAATGATCAATTATTAATTCTTAGATATTAAGAAAAAAATAAGTCATTATAAGAATTGAGATGAATAAATAACAATAGGATAAATTTTTGTAAGTCCTTAAAAGGAATAATAACTCTATATCTTGGAGTGTGGATGATATAAAGGGAATTGAACTCATGATCTGCAGTCTGAGAATTTTTCTAGAAGAAGGGTCAAAACCAAAATTCCACCCTCAAAGGAAAATCACCCCACATATGAAAGAAGTGGTTAATAACGAAGTTATAAATCTCTTGGATGTTGAAAAAAATTTCTCCATATTATATAGAAAATGGGTGAGTCCATTACAAGTGGTTCCATAGATTGGAGGCCTTACAGTTGTTAGGAATACTGAAGATGAATTAATTCAAACTTAGACCATTCTTGGATGGATTGTATGTATTGACTATAGAGACTGGAATACAACAATTCAGAAGGATTATTTTCCTATCCCATTCATGGAACATATGTTGGAGAGATTAGACAAATGAAAAATTATATTCTTTTATGGATGAATATTTAGTGTACAATCAAATACTTGGTGACCTGACTGATCATTCCAAGACAATATTCACATGTCCATTTGGAACATTTTCTTATTGATGAATGTCATTTGTAATGTGTAATACTCCAAAAAATTACAATGGTGCATGACACATATCTTCTGCGATATGGAAGAGGATTTTTTAGAGATATTTATGGATGATCCTTTGAGGTGTGTATAAGTAATTTAGAACCAATAATGCAATGTTGTGAATAAAATTTTATTGTGATTAATTGGAAAAAATATCATTTTACAGTTCAAGGAGAAATAGTCCTTGGGAATAATATTTCAAAACATGACATAAAATTGTATTAATCTAAAATCAATTTCATCAAAGAGTTTCTAGATCCCACCACTATTAAATGAATCAAAAGAATTCTAGTCCATACAGTATGTTATCATCAGTTTGTAAATTACTTTTCTCAAATAACTCATTATTTTATTCTACTAATAGAAAAATATTTCCCTTTTGAATTCTATAAAGAGTGTAAAAAGGATTTCAAAACTTGAAAAAATAACATGTTGTTATCTCCTGTTATCATCTCACTTGATTGGGAGGACTTCAAGCTCATGTGTGACACAAGTGACTTTATTGTGGGGGTTGTCTTAAGGAATCAGTTTGAAATTTTTTTATACCCATATATTATTCTATCCATACCCTCAATGACGATCAAATTAATTAAACAACTAAAGAGAAAGAGATTCTTGTAGTAGTCTTCACTTTTGATAAATTCTGATCACACCTCATGCCCTCTAGAGTTATTATATTCACTAATAATGCATTGTTAAAAAGTATATTAAACAAAAAGGATGTCAAACAAATTTTGATACAATGGATCCTACTACTGAAAGAGTTTGAAATTTTATATAAGACACAAAAGGCAATAAAAATGTTGTTGTTGATCACCTGTCTAAATTCATGCATACAAATGTTGAAGATGATGGAGAGCTAGAAATATTGGTTGACTTCCCTGATGAATCCAATTTCTATATTGGTGTGAAATCTAAACTATGTTTTTATGATATAGAAAACTAGTTACCACTTATCCACTTTACCAACACTCCTTATATAAGAAAAGGAATAAGGTTTTTTTTCAAATTTGTCACACTACAATAGAGATAAGACACTGTTATTTAACAAATATGAGGATGGTTTAATGCGATGTTGCATCCCAGAAGATAAAATTCAGAGTGTGTTAGAGTTTTTTAATACTTTGTTGATTGAATTCCAACATGGGTATGATCTTAATGTTGCTAAAATTCTTCAATACTATCTGACACTCCATCAGCATGCAAGGAGTTTTGTTCAAAGCTATGATTATTGCAAACAAACAGAAAAATTGGCAAAAGAAAAGAAAATACACATACTCCCATAATTAAAGTTGAAATATTTTATGTTTTTGGAATATATTTTATGGTAATATTTCTGAAGTCATATGAAAATTTTTATATCATCATCGATGTAGAATATTTCTTGATGTGGGTAGAAATAGAATAAACCCCTTTTAACATGGCCAAAGTGGTTATGAATTTTTAAATGAAAACATTTTTTTACCAATGTGTATTTCCTTGATTACTTATTAGTGATAAATGAATTCACTTCAATAATTATTACATAAAAGGGATACTTGATAAGTATGGAGTTCACTATAATACTTTCACCCCTTACCACCCATAGACTAGCTGGTAATTGGAACTATCCAATAGGGAAATTAAAAAAATTATTGTGAAAAAACTAGTAAAAGTCGGAAGGAATAGAGTATGAAATTGGATGATAACCTTTGAGAATATCATACTACTTACAAAACACCCATCTGCAGAACAACCTTCTGACTTGTATATGGTAAAACATGTCACCTTCTAGTTGAATTGGAACATCACTAATTTTGGGTGATCAAAAAAATGAATGTGGATTCTTAGAGAGCTGGGAAATAGAGGTTGTTAAAAGTGGATGAGTTGGAGGAAATAAGGACCAATGATTATGAAAATACCAAGCTCAAAGTGTATTTAACTAGGTGAAAATGTTTTCTTATTTAGTTTATGATTAAATTTTTCCCTAGAAAATTGAAATCCTGATGGTCAAAACCATTCAAATTAGTCAAATTATTCCCCTATAGAACAATATATATTCAATGAGGTGAGGGCCCCCCCTTCAAAGTTAATAAAAAATATGTAAAAATTTAGAAAGATATTTTTCAAGAAGTGTGTGTCCAATATTTAAAGTTCACTAGATTTTGGGAATGTAAAGCTCTCAAATTTAAATTTATCACTGATTGAGACATGACCTTATTTAGGTCATATAGGTTATAGTTGGTTTTAATAGATTCTTATGTCTTAGTGTTACAAGATTTTGACCGAAAATTCATGTCCAAAAGAGTTTTGTTAAGCCTAATTCACATTAGGAATTATCTATTCATGTCACGAGTCTTTCATGAGTGGAAAACTATAGTCACACGTAATTCATGTCATGAATCTCCAAGGTATACTTTTCTTTTGAGTAAGTAAAGAACAAGTAGTTTTTAATATGGTAAAAGTATCTAAGTGAAGTGGTTATTCACTATTGTGTTAAGATATTTTTATCATTAAAAAAGAAAATAATATTATAGATCTTGAAGACAAGAGGGAGGACCTATCCCTTAATAAATATGAAGGTGGTGAATATGATGAGGTGTAATGCATAAAAACTCTATTGAGAGACACCTTTCCATATTTCACACCTTTGATTATTAAGCCACTAACATGAGAACTAAATCCCCTACCAATAACTCTCAAGTAATCATTCTTAGATATTAAGGAAAAAATCAAGTCATTATAATCTTTGAGATGACTAAATAATAATAGGATAAATTTTTATATGTCCTTCAAAGGAATAAGAACTATATAGATTAGAATGTGGATGATATAAAGGGAATAAAACTCTTGATCCACAATCATAGAATTTTACTAGAAGAAGGGTCAAAACCAAAATTCCAAACTCAAAGGTAACTCACCCCACATATGAAAGAATGGATAAAAATGAATCTTTAAATATTTTGGATGCAGAAATCATTTTATCCATATTAGATAAAAAATGGGTGAGCCCATTAAAAGTGGTTCCATATAAATGAGGCCTTGCAGTTGTTAGGAATACTGAAGATGAATTAATTCCAACTTAGACCATTATTGGCGGAGAGTCTTTGTTGATTATAGAGACCTAAATACCACAAAACAGAAGGATTATTTTTCTCTCCCATTCATGGATCATATGATGGAGATATTAGAGAGATGAAAAAAATCTATTGCATTATGGAGGGATATTTAGGGTACAATCAAATCCTTGTTGACCCGATTGATCATTCAAAGATAATATTCACATATAAATTCAGAATCTTTTCCTATCGATGAATGTTGTTCAGAATGTGTAATTATACAGAAACATTTCAAATGTGCCTAACACATATCTTCTATGATATTTAATAGGAGTTTTGGAGATAATTATGGATGATTTCTACATTTATGGATGATACTTTTAGGTGCGTTTAAGTAATTTAGAAATAATGCTGCAATGTTGTGAAATAGTATTCCTTGTGCTCAACTGGAAAAAAATTCATTTTATGGTGCTATGAGGCATATTCCTTAGGAATAATATTTTAAGGCATAATATAGAATTTTATTTATCTAAAATCAATGTCATCAAAGAGTTTCCAGAACCCACCACTATTAAATGAATCAGAATCATTTTGGGCCATGTGGGGTTTTATCGTCAGTTTTTAAATGACCGTTCTAAAATAAATCATTCTCTGATTCCCCTGATATCCAAATATGTCCCTTTTTAATTATTTAATGATTATAAAAAGGAATTTGACACTCTAAAACACAACCTGTTGATACATCTTGTTATTACCTCACCTGGTCAAGAGGACATCAAGATCATGTGCGACACAAGTGACTTCATTGTGGGGATGTCTTAGGGAATCCAGTTGATCATATTTTTAGACCCATATAATATGCTATCCATAACCTCAAAAATGTTCATATTAAATACTCATATACATATAAAGATCTTTTCATAGTGGTCTTCACTTTAGATAAATTCTGATCATACCTCATGCCCTCAAGAGTTATTATCTTCACTAATCATGCATTGTGAAAATGTATATTAAACAAAAATTATGTCAACCCAATGTTTTTATGATGGATCCTATTACTTCAAGAGTTTCAAATTTTTATAAAATACACAAAAGGAAAGAAAATCTTTTTTGTTGATCACCTGTCCAAATTCATGCTACCATATGTTGAAGATGATACAGAGTTAGAAATTCTGGTTGATTTCCCTGGTAAATCACTTTTCTATATAGATGTGAAAGCTAAACTATGGTTTGATGATATAGAATTTTTTTTCCACTGATTCACTTTACCCACACTTCTCATATCAACAAAGAAATTTGTTTTTATTAAATAAATCACTCTACAACTAGGATAAGAGATAGTAATTTAACCAATGTTCTGATGGTTTAATGTGATGCTACACCCTATAAGATGTAATTTATAGTGTGTTAGACTTTTTCCATATGGTTTTTATGGAAGGACTACATGGGTCTGATCATACAATTTCAAAAATTCATCAACTCTTGACCACACTTCATCAGCATGCAAAGAGTTCTGTTCAAAGATGTGATCAGTTCCAACGAATGGGAACATTAGAAAAAGAGAAGAACTACTATATACTACCATCCTTAAATTTCAAATATTTGATGTTTCTGGAATATATTTCATGGTAATATTTCTGAAGTCTTATGAAATTTTTTATATCATGGTCGGTGTAGAATATTTCTTGAAGTGGGTGGAAATGGAAGAAGCCTCTCTTAACATGGCCAAATTGGTCATTAATTATTAAATGAAAACATTTATTCCCAGTGTGTATTTCCCTACATAATTATTAGTGATAATGGAATTCACTTCAATAATAATTCCATAAAAAAATTTCTTGATAATTATGGAGTTCAATATAATACTGGAACCCCTTACCACCCACATCCGATCAGGTAAGTGGAACTATCCAATAGGGAAATTAAAAAACTTTGGGTAAAAAACTTATAAAAGTTATAAGGATTCAATTATGAAATTGGATGATAGGATTTGGGAATATCATGCTAATTAAAAAACAACCATCTGCAGAAAACCATTCCGACTTGTATATGGTAAAACATGCCACCTTCTGGTTGAATTGGAATACCACTCATTCTGTGTGATGGAAAAAATAAACATGGATTCCAGGAGAGCTCGAAAACAAAGGTTGTCACAATTACATGATTTTAAGGAAATAAGAAGTGATTCTTACGAGAATACCAAAATTTATAAATAAAAAAACAATTTCATTACCAACGCATCGCTCAAAGAATATTTACATTGGGAGAAAAAGTTCTCTTATTTAGTTCATGATTAAAGTTATTACCTATAAAATTGAAATCCTGATGGTCAGAACCATTCAATGTAGTAAAAATTTTCCCTTATGAAATAATATAAATTCAATGAGGTGAGCGACCACCATTCAAAGTTAATGGAAAATAGGTAAAAATTTAGAAAGTTATATTTCATGAAGTGTGTGTCTAATATTTAATGTTCACTTCATTCAGGGCATGTCTAGCTCTCAAATTTAAATTAAGCACTGACTAGGACACAACCCAATTTAGGTAACATAGGTTATAATTAATTTTAATATATTAGTATGGCTTAGTGTTACGGAATATTGACCAAAAACTTATGTCTAAAAGATTTTTGTTAAGCCTAATTCACTTCAGCAAATAACCATTCATGTTGTGGGTTTGGAAGGAGTGAAAAAATCCAGTCACAGATAATTCATGTCATGAATATTCAAGGTAGACATGTATTTTGAGTCAATAATGAACAATTAGTTTTTGATATGGTAAAAGCATCTAAGTGTAGTGGTTATTCACCATAGTGTCATGCTATTTTTATCAAAGATAATGAAAATAATATTATGGATATTGTAGAGGAGAGGGAGGCCCTATCCCCTAATTAAGATGATTTTAGTGACTATGGGGAGGTTTTATACATCAAACCTCTATTGAGAGATACCTTTCCAAAGTTCACACCTTCAACCGTTAAGCCATTAATATTAGAACTAAATCCCCTGCCCAGAACGCTCAATTATTAATTCTTAGATATTATTAAAAAAAATCAATTCATTATAAGCTATGAGATGACTAAATAACAACATGATAAATTTTATTAAGTCTTTAAAAGGAATAATTACTCAATAGCTTGGAGTGTGGCTGATATAAAGGGAATCAAACTCATGTTCGGTAATTAGAGAATTTTACTATAAGAAGGGTTAAAAATAAAATTCAAACCTCAAAGTTGACTCACCCGATATATGATATAAGTGGTTAAAAATTATGTTCTAAAACTTCTAGATGTTGACATCATTTCATCTATATTTGATAGATAATGGGTGAGTCCATTACTAGTGGTTCCATAGAAAGGAGGCCTTATAGTTGTTAGGAATAATAAAGATGAAATAATTCCAACATAGACCATTTTTGGATGGAGAGTCTGTGATGACTATAGAGACCTAAATACCACAACAGAGAAGGATTATTTTCCTCTCCCATTTAGGGATCATATGTTAGAGACATTATCCCGATGAAAAATTATATTGCTTCATGGAGGGATATTTAGTGTACAAAAAAAATCCTTATTGACCTGACTAATCATTAAAAGACAATATTCCCATGTCCATTCAAAATCATTTCCTATTTATGAATGTTTTTTGGAATGTGTAATTCTATAGAAACATTCTATAGGTGTATGAAACATTTCTTCCTTGATATGGAATAAAAGTTTTTGGAGGTATTTATGGATAATCCATTGAGGTGTGTTTAATTAATTTAGAACTAATGCTATAATATTGTGAATAAAAATTCCTTGTTCTCAATTAGAAAAAAAATTACATTTTTTGTGAAAGGAGGAATATCCCTTTAGGAATAATATTTGAAATCATGAAATATAACTGGATTCAGCTAAAATCAATGTCATCAAAGAGTTTCAAGTACCCACCACTATTAAATTAATGAGAAGCATTCTGGGCCATGCAGGATTTTATTGTCAGTTTGTAAATGAATTTTCTAAAATAACTCATTCTATGATTCACCTTCTATTCAAATATGTCCCTTTTGAATTCAGTAAATAGTGAAAATAATCTTTTGATTCTCTAAAAAACAACCTATTAATAGATCCTATTATCATATCACCTGATTAAGTTGGGACCATCGATGCTGATCACAGATATTATTCCCAATCTTCTTATTTGTTCTCTAGTGTACCCCCTTTTTTTCTTTATGGGTGTATTTTTGTTTCATTGTATTCCATATCCCCTAATTTTATCATTTCTTTAACATAATGGAAGAGATACACTTCTTTTCCGATAATTTTCTTCTTACACATTCATCATTCCTTATGCATCAAGTTGTGCTATGTATCTATCATATGCTTTTATCTCACTTTTGATGCACCTACCAAGATACCATTTAGTCTACCTCATGAGGTTTTTACTTTTGTTTCTTTGATTTATGGAACACCATAGGGTATCCATTTTTGGGCTACAAAGATGCACCATTTTACACCCAAGTGGTTCAGTCCAACCATTTTTAAGGTGGTGAATCTTACTAAGAAACCCTTAGAGCTAGAGGACACTTCCAACAATACCAATAAGAGGTCAAAGACAACTATACTGATGGAATATTCTGAATTATCTTTATCCATTCATCTTGATGATGATATCATTGGTAGCACATTATGGGAGCCAACCATTAGTTTAGTATTTTGAGTCTTAGTTGTGTCTATTTAGGAATTTTCATTTTTGTTATTAGGTAATTCTTGATAGGAAATTAGTTTAGGTGATTACTTTGTACTTTGGAACATGAATATTTATTATATTACATTTATTTTGTCTCTTATGTTCTCATTCCATTTTCTGGTTTCATATTTGTATGAATGGTGAACTAATGTATGCTTTTTCTCTAACATTATTATAGGTAGTCTAGATTCAATTCATCTTCCAATGTTTTCCCCCACAGAATGATATTACTTTCTAGGAGAAATTAATCCCATAAAAAATTTATTCTTTATATAAAATGTCTTTCTCAGCTTTCATTACTCTATTTCCCACATTACTTCAAAAAGAGTGTAGATACAATTTCATTTTAAGTGTTGTAGGGATATTCTTGTGATCTATTTCATTCTCACTTGGATTTTTATATATTCTTATTTTTCTAGGATATAGTTTTCATTGTAAAAATTATCTAAATTGAAATATTATTTCACCCATGTAAATAAAATAGAAAATTTTGATGAAAAATGATTAAATCAATTAGTTATTCCTCTTTTTTGAATTTTGGCATGATTGTTGAGTTAAGTATTTTAATTTTGATTCTGAATGCCTAAAATTAATTATTGACTAACATATTAATTGTTACTATTCCCTAAGTGATTGAAATGTTTATTTTTATTCCCATTCTCGAGAGAACTCTAGTCCTAAAGTTTCAAATTTTTTTCTAAACATATTTCTCGAGAGATAATTGGGCCATAAAAACCTATTAGAACTTGAATTGGTATCTTATTGAGGTTATGACAGAACAAATGTTTTTTTAAAATTATTGAGGCTTTATTGGTCCCCTTTTCCATGATACCTACCTATACATTATCTATACTTATCCTATAGTTTCTATGAATGACCTTTTTAGGATTGAGCTGAGTTTCAAGACATTTTATCCCTTACTACCCTACTCTTTGGTATGTTTCATGATTTTCACTTGAATATGTATGGGATTATGGTCATTTCTAGTGGACACAACATTCTTACTATTGAGGTGATTTGTGGTGGTATTTTCACCAGCTCTAGAGGAAATGGTTCATGGTTACTTTGGATGCAGTCTTTGGATTACCCTGTATTCTTTCTTAAAAAACACACATTGTTTGTGTATCATGAGGGTTAAAAATATCCATTACTAGACTGATGATTCTCATGAAATATCATTTGTGGTAGGGTAGTGGATGTGAGATCTATCCTAAACATGAATTCTGAAAAAAATAGAAAAGAAAGAAATAGGGAAACTTTATTATGATTTCATGGAATATACATGGACCAACTCTAAGATTGGTAGTGTTGAGATATTAATTTCTAGAGGAATTTCTTTATCATAATTTTTAGTATTATCATACATAATTCTTTAGATTTCACCCTCCTAGTGATTTGTACTTTTTATTAACTACCCACCTACCCTTAAACTCAAAGTCATTTAAACCATAATGTTTAAGTCATCATGATTGATTTTTTTATTTTATTTATGAAGTGGATATTTTATATCCAATTAAAGACTATGTTTAAGAACATGTATTTAGGGTATGAGTAAACACCAATTACACTTTACCTTGAGTGATGAGAGAAAATTCATGGTGAGGTAAATTATCATGTGGGAATATCCACCTAAGGAACAATTGATATATTTCTATTAAATAAAGGAGGGATTGAAATTACAAACTTCAGCATGAAGCATGACTAATTTTGTCTCTAGGGATGATTTTGGAGGACTATCACCTTTCTTATAACAATTGGTTTCATTTTCATGTTTGTAAAGATTATTTCCCAATCAAAATTATTTCCATTGAGATTACTAAAAAGATTATTTTTCCTTAAGGGTAATAAATCATTCAAATGTATAGGAATTTGATAATCTTAATTCATGTATACATTTTGGATTCAATTAATTGAACTTTACACAAGTTTTAAACTATGAATATACGATATTGGATTGGGTTTGGTATGAAATTAGAACTAATTATGAAAGAGAGGTGTCATAGTAAATTGTAGCATCTAAAAACTATACATATCATGAATACGATTCATAGTGTGTATTCTTAGAATATAGGACCCCTGAATGATGATGGTCGATCCATGAATCTAGTCGAAGCCATGAATCTAATAGATAAAGAAATATCAGGATTTTAATCTAATTCAGGAAATGAAATCCCCAGTCTCAGTATTTTATCAACCTTCCTGAAGATCCTACAAATTGAATTTGAGCTGTGAATCATAGAAGATACATACAATCTAGAGTCTTGAAATTCCCATTCTCAATTTGAATACCAGATCCACGACGTGAAAGTTTCAAGAAGGAAGAATTCCATGTCCTCTCATGAAACAAAACCCATTCACATCATGAGTTGATATAGATTATATATATATATATATTCTAGGTTCTTATGACTTCAAATATTTTTAGTTTCATTCTTTTCATTACTTTTTTTCTGTCTCATTTTCTTTTATTTTAGCTAGTTTTTCCTTGTTTACTGTTTTGATTTATCCAAAGTAATTCTCAATTATCATTTATGTTTCCGAACACTATGACATATTCAATCCAATTTTCTTTTACATTATTCTTCTTCATTCAACCAAGTGGTTTGATTTTAATTAAATCTTATTCATTTATTTGATTAAATGAGCATGTTGATTATGTTGAGTTTATTTCTCAGGTTAAATTATATCATCGCAATGAGAGGATAATACAACTAGGTCTAGAAATCAAGAGTTGGAGTAGAAAAACTCCAATAAATTATTAAATCAAATCTATGGTATTCTATTGGCTATGAATTAGGTTAATAATTCATGTATAATTAATTCCCATACATGATCTTGACCAAATTAATTTTAAGGGAATGATCCTAACCTAATTGGAGTGAATCAATCTAGGACTAATAGTTTGTTTTGTTTTACACCTTTGAAGTATCACCAAATGAATCTAGGATGAAAAACCCCTCTTGACCAAAGAGTGGTTTCCAATATGGGTAGATCCAACTTTCTGAACCAAATACAAATTATTTATTCTTGAATAGCTCCACATTCGAAACCAATAGATCAACCCATGTTAGATTTAGGGATATCCTTTATATAGGATCCACAAAATTTATCTCAAATCCTTCTTTAATCAACTTCTAATTAGTCCAATACCTAAGATTAAAATACAATTTTACAAAATGTGCACGAGGAATCCACCCTTGGTTCTAATCTCAAGGTCATAATACATATTCAATGCCTTTCAGTGGGTTTGAAATTATAATTACATAATTTTCTATACCTTTTTAATAATTTTAGTTGGGTTATATATAAATTTCTAATATGATATCCACACATGGAATTAATGACGCTATATGGGTTCCATCAATACTAGTGTGTTAGATTCATTCAAATATGATGAATTGAAATAAATAAATATTTTTTATTATATAAAATTATTATACCATGATGGGGTTAAAGAAGATATTTTTTTGTTCCATTTCCTATAAAAAAAGACACAATGCCTTTTCTTTTTTTTCGTTGATGAAGATGCTATCGAGGTGTATGAAAAAAATATTAAACAAGGTTCAATGTCAAAAAATACCTCAAGATGTGTTTTTAAATAATTGAGTGAAGAAAACTAGGTTGAATTTGGGGAATTAGAAGAAGAAAAAATTAAATTAGAAAATGTGAATACTAAAAAATTTCAACTTGATTTAAAAATTGATCTTCCATATTTTGATATTTAATACCAAACAAAATTTTACTTAGATCTCAATAAATAGGTTTAGGGAGTGAAATTTGGGAAAGGTTTATCTTTGTATAATTTCCTCTTAACCCACTCATCTATGATTTATCTAAACCACTACACAAGGACATGGAAATCAATGTTGATATTTCTAGGGGAAATAATCTTAGTTTAAAATTTATTTATTCTAAACTTATTATAATAGAAACAAAATTTTAATATAAATAAAATTTAATTGGAACACTCCACTAATCTTACTCTTTATTTGGAAGATGATTTTTTTAATTTGAACTTGAATCATTTGGTGATCACACACCATTTGGAATAGAAAAAAGTAGTTTTTCAAAGGAATTGAGTACTGAGAATTATTTAACACCTAATATTTTTTTGGAATAAAATCATAATCCATATAAATTTTGTTTAAATGTTTTTAAGTTAAATTGATAGGGAATTTTCCATGTTCTGAATAGAAATTATTTACTAATTACATATTTAATTTAGAGTTTTAATTGAATTTACATGAATGTTTTCATAAGTTCAACAATCATTTACTTACTAAATTGGAAATAAGTTTAGATAATCATTTTTACAAACTGAGAAAAATTTGGAAGGGGAATTATAATTGTTTTCAAATGAACTAAAATATTTTGAAATTAAAATTAATAATGCTCTTACCGAATCTAATTTTCAAATCCTAGAAAATTTAACCTTTGTTTCTAAATGAAATGGGATAATTTTTACTGATAAAACCTTTGTGAATAGTGTCATGGCCTTGATAGTTTCATATACCTTTCTTATACTAAAAAATCACTTCTACTGGTTTAATTCTATCTGAAAATTAAAAGTGGAAAGTGAGTATATTTACATTTAAAAAAATTATAGCCCATTGTTCTTCTTTATCTAGGTTGAATTCCCGAGGCTTGTAGCTATTTTCAAGGAACAAGGTTTCTTCCGAAGAAGGTTTTCAACCCATATTACTAATATTTCACCTAAAAATGAATGGTAAATACACCTTTTGTGGTTAAAAAATAGTAAAAAGTCCCTATATCAGACATCATATATATTATTAGGAGAGTATTACTAGATTCATTGAAACTAACACTACATTAAAGGAAACCCATGTTATTTTTATAAATTAATTTCTATATTTTAAATAAAAATTTATTTTTTTTTAAAAATAAAAATAAATATGCCTCATTCTATACTACTTTTATTAATTATTAGGGGGAACTACTCACATCCAAATCAAATTAGAAATAAAATCCAATCATTTTACATCACAAAAGACTATTTTCCACTACGTTGGATCGTTACTAACCTATCTTTGTCACCTTAAACTGGGCCTGATTTTTTCTAAAGCACAAATTGTTGAACCTGTTGTGGATTTTGGGTTATCTTATTAGTACTTTAATGAGTGGAATTATGTTTACTAAAAATTTTCAAGATAGGAGTAGATATATCATACAATATAATAATATTAATGGGTAATGCATTAGGATATACCACGATTAAATAAAGTATGTCTATTATGATGTAACAGATTAAGAGCTTCTCTAAAAATCACCTTTGTTAGCTTGCGATCTTTTAAATTCTTTAATATTTTTGATAGTTTGACACTAGTTATAATTCTATATAATTTTAATTAATGGAATTTATTGTTGAATTATATTTTATTTTGTAGGTAAATTGAAGGGGGAAACTGGGATTTTGTTTCCAAGAAGAAAATTCTACTTTTGGAAGTTGAACTCAAAGGATAAAGCTATATCAGTTAGGGGAGTATTTCATCTTCTTACTAATTAAATTATTAATTTATTATTCTAAAGAAAATTACTATATTATATTATCTCTATACTGTTAATTTTTTTGATTTTAAAAATAATTTTTATCTTCTAAGGCTGAGGTATTAGTTATTATGATTTTTAAATTATTGTTTTCTTTCTAGTAGAAATCTAATTAATGAAAACAATAATTAATATTATATTTTTATGAGGTTTCTTATAAAATTCATATGTAATTTCTATAAATAAATTTCATGTATATAATAAATCATATTTTCAATGTTTCTAGAACTGGTGGTAAATATGTCTCTTGAGGTTAATTGTGACTCTAGTACATGATTTTCACTAATGGATCCATCACAACTCTAAAAAACACCACAGTAAGATTTGGATATTTTAAATTATTTAAAATTTTCTATATTCTAACATAGGTAATAATTCAATAAAATTTTATTTAATGGAATTTAATATTGAGTTATATTTTATTTTTTAGATAAATTGATGGGAGAAACTATGTTTTATTTTTCAAGAGGAAAAAAGTACTTTTGGATGGTGAACTGAGAGGATAAATCTATATCAGTTAGGGGAGTATCTCTTTTTCTTACTTATTAAATTATGAATTTCTCTCTCTAAATTAAATTACTAAATTATTCTCTCTCTTTATTGTTTCTTTTTGTGATTTTAAAAAATCATTTTTTTCTTCAAAGGCTGAAGTAAATTTTTTTATGATTTTTAAATTATCATTTTCTTTCTAGTATAATACTAATTAATGAAAACAATGCTTAAAATGATATTTTTATAACATTTAATATAAAATTAATATGTAATTTCTCTAAATAAATTTCATGTATACTATAAATTCTATTTTCAATGTTTCTATAACTTGTGCTAAATATGTTTTTTGACATTTATTGTGACTCTGGTACAATATGTTCACTAATGAATTGAAAAATCATTTTAAACTTAATTATTTTAATTATTTATTCAACCTTAAAGTTAAACATTGGGGAAATTGGCATGTTTTAAGTGTATGTGAGGGTATTAATTTTTTTAGACAATATTTAATGTAACTATAATTAGAAATATCCTTATTTTTTTACTTCAAGATTGAATATTTTTAAGAATCAATTTTTATTTTCCAATGATTAAATTTTTTTATACAATTTTTATATTATTTTTTTAGGGGATTGATATTTTTTCCTTGTGGATTCAAGTTCATAACATATTTTCTTTTTGTATCTTGCAAAAATTTTTTTTAGTGAAATATTGGGATTATGTTTTGAATTTTTAATCAAATTCAAAATTATTGATTGAATTTAAATTGATAGGATTTTTATTCCAATGACCTTAGAAATGAAATCTTAATAATGGGTGAAGAGTGTGTGTTGAACTATTGGAAGTGTCAAATTATTTACTATTAATTATTTAACTCACCTTTGCATCACTTATGTCTAATTATGTCGAGCTTCTAAATTATCCTTGTGTATTTACCATGGAGAGAAATAGAAGTTTGGTTGAATAGTTGAACAAAAAATGATATTGGTTAAAAACATTTTGAAATTTTAAAATTTGATCATCTCATTCAAAACTATAATTTTATTTTCAACACCATTTCTTTCTGAGATAGAAATGATAATTGTTTACTTGAGAGAGTATATGGGGTAAAATAATTTTAGAAATAACCACATTATTATAATTACAATTATTCATGTTTGACATGAATTATAATTTATTGAATATGTTTAATTGATTTCTTCAGGAAAAGTAATCCATTAATTTTTGGAGAATTTAATGTGGATTTATTTTGATACATGTTTAACCCAAATTTTTCAATAAATTTTAGAAATTTTTGTTTCAAATAGGAACATAAATAGTTTGTTTATTGAATCCTGGTCATTTTTATTGAAATTTTTATTCATTGTATATTTTTTTAAAAATGTAATTTTTTTTCTTTATTTAGGAAGGTTATATCCTTTAATATTTATATTCTTTTAAAATAGAAATTTTGGATTTTTTTTTATAAATTCGGAATCAAAACATTTATTTTTGAGAATTTTTAAATGGACTTGAATTTTGAGTTTAATATTTCGAATATTTCTTGTTTATATTTTAAATATGATTTTAGAATACTTTTAAATAATATATATTGATCTTTTTAAATCCATTATTTATTCTATTTTTAAATTTTATGTTATTAATTCAATAGAAAATGTATCATAAAGCATTAATTTTTTTTGCAGGAAGATGTACTAATGATATGCTAGTTTTTTGAAGAGGAATGCAAGATGTGGAAGATAAAAAAAGGGAACAATTTCATAAGATATTTTTCAGTCATGTAAAACTTTTTTCCCAACTAATAAGACATTGTCTTACTATTTAATAATTTTTCCTATCATTTAAGAGTTTTATTGTTTCATAAGGCTTTCTAGGTTTCTTATTTATTTTCCCCTTATGTAATAATTCTTCCAATTTATAAGATATTTCCTATTTCAAAATAAATTATTTCTAGATGAATTTCTCTCTATTTTGTAAAACAATAGACTTTTAAAGAAATTAAATATTGGATTAGTTAAAATATTTTTCCATTACGGATGATTCTCTTGTGATCTAATAACTTGAAGTACCGGTTTTTGATGGAGTGTTAAATTGGTAGAGCATTAGGGATTTATAATGAAATACGAGTCATTTTACCTAGAGGAAGATTAGAGTTATAAAAGAATACTAGTAGTTCAACTGAAGAAGTTTGATGTTAGATGAACCATAGTCATTGATAATTCTCAATCATGGATACAGATTTGATGGTAGATAAGATCAGACACAAATGGTCGAGTTATATTTATTAACCGATTGAAATGAATATGATCTACCCAAATCATTCGTGGAACTTGAATACTTAGAGTTGATCTACCTAGGTAGGCCATAGGATTTATGGATATAAATTTTTGGATAGGTGTGAGGCCAAGTTTAAGTGAAGCAAGACTGAGATAGAAGTATTTTTCACCAGGATTTGGGGTGATGATATTAGTTTGTGTTGGTTTATAGGTAGATCTATCCCATAATAATATCTCAGTTGGGACAAATGAATTTTTAAAATCTCCAATGAAAATGGATCATGGAAATAAGATCGAAAAATAAATGGGGACACAAAAATTAATGTGGAAAAACCCTCCAATATGAAGGATTAAAAGGCCATAGGGAAACTTTGATAAAAATTATTAATAATTAGAGAGTAATTATAATCCAAGTATAAGTCTAAAGCATGAATTGAAAATATAGAATAGAAAACCTGTGTGAAAAAACCACACCTCGATACACCTCTTTCAACTCTTTGATAATCATCTCTTAATAAGACGTCACCCTTTAGGGGTTAAAAATGAACAGAAAACACCATTGAATCACCTTGTTACACAACCCAATTTACCATTGCTCACTACTACCCATGCCAAAAAACCATCATCCACATATTTTCTCATTATAAATCTGCTCACCATGCATTATTTCCCTTTTCACACTATGTAAAAATCATTCATTCTGATCCCTTTTATAATATTTAATAATCCCTTCAAAATAGAAATAAAAATAATATTCTAAATACAAATAAGATAACACATGATGGAAAGATGATATTTTTAAAAAATAAAAATCATTTGACTACTTTTTTTTATCTCTAAGAAAGATATAATATGATCTTCAACAATACCCCCTTCATACCATCAATGAAGTAAGTCTCATCCAACAAAATCAGTTGGGTCTAAAATCGGTAAACATCACACCAACCATTATCCTTTCACAGAAAATATGACATCCCGTTTTTTTATTTCTGATAGAAACCTAAAATATCCCTCTGTAAAAGAAATTGAAATGAATAATTCTTTATCATACCTATGTCTATACTTCCAATTCCATAATCAAAAATATATTTCCCCTATAATTGTGATCACTACATAGTTTGGAGCACCTACAATAATGAATTCCTCCCCTTTCTAAACATCCAAATAGAAGTATAAAACTCTTAGTGCATCACATAGATCTTTTAATTTAGTTCTTTCTTAACTAGTGGAACTTAAGACTTGAAACACCTAATCTTACCTCATTTGTATTACAAACCTTCTTCACCCGAGTCGATGGTCATTGACTCATGCATGGCGATAAATTATACCACAAATATGATGAATTCTTCTTCAAAAATTCATTTTTCACATCACTGTGCACCATTAAATTCATTATTTAAAGTCTTTCATCCATTATGAATCATACATATACCATCAATACTCTAGAAAATGTCCATATTACATTTCCAAATAAACTCATGAACCCATTATTATCAAGAGTAGGAGTAGATAACATATTACGGTGTACACTTGGGATATATTACACATCCCTCAACATTAGTGTAAAACTTTAATTCATAGTGATACAAATATTACAAACAAAAATGACATCAACATGATCACTATTTCCCATATTCAATCTACCGTAGTCATCTTCTTCCTATGAAGAGAATATTTCCCTATTTAGTGAAATATGGTTTAATGCTGCTGTATTAATAACCCATTCAGTGTACAGATTTGAACTGTTATAATCAATGAAAAATTAAAGTAAATTGCCTTTACCCAGTATAATAATTATAACGATATCCTCAGAATTGGTGTCGTGCACCTTCTATTCCTACATAATATTTTTCAAATCATACCAGTCTATCTTCACATGACCCTCCTTGTCATGAAAGATTCATGTAACATTTATTATTGTCATTGAACTACATATTTTATTACCATGTATATCTATCAATACTAAAATACCAATATTAACTAAATATTCACCATCCTTGGCCTTTCACCATGTCTCATTCATTGACAATGATGAAATCACTTCATCCAACTTTAGTGTGTCTTTCTCGAATAATATTGTGTTTATGAGATTATCATATGAATCAGGTAACGAACCAAAGAGAAGAAAATATTTTTCTTCTTATTATATTTCAATTAGTACCACAATACCTTAATCATTTATCTTGACCACCACTAAAGAGAGGTCCATCAGAAGTTTGGAAAACTCATCAATATGGTTACCCAAATCTCCATTCTCTTGCATTCCCAAATGATACAATCATTTTTCATTTATAAAAAATTTATGAGGGATTTAAATTTATATATACTTTCTAGATTTACCTAGATATTCTCCAGATTTTTCATATTTATCATATCCTATAGATTATTATCTTCTAAATACAACTGAATCGTGCTTGTTTCTAACTCTATCAAATACTGAAAATCTTCATCGCTCATCATCTTTGGCTTCTTCGATATTTTATTCAGCGCCTTCACTATCTTCTCATGAAATA
Organism: Viscum album; assembly: GCA_963277665.1. Classification (NCBI taxonomy): domain Eukaryota; kingdom Viridiplantae; phylum Streptophyta; class Magnoliopsida; order Santalales; family Viscaceae; genus Viscum; species Viscum album. The sequence continues at coordinate 1,175,482,465 of OY728135.1, forward strand.
AAATATTTTTAACTCCTTGTTGTCATAGAGTAATTTTTTTCCTATTGAAAAGTTTGATATGGGAAGAAATATCATGGTGTGAATCACCCAAATCCAATCTGCAAGAAACATGGATGACATCATTTGATACCAATTATTGGGTCAGAAGCGGATTGGTCTGAGGATAATAAAACATTTGTGAAAAAAATTGTGATAGTCTCCAATGAAAATAGATCATAGAAATAAGTGTATAAAATAAATGGGGACACAAAAATTAATGTAAAAAAACCTTCCTATGTAGAGGATTAAAAAACATAGGGATACTCCAAGAAATTTCACTAATAGTCAGAGAGTACACATAATCCAAGTAAAAGCATGAAACATGAATTGAATACATAATATAGGAAACCTTTGTAAATATCCCCACCCTAAAAAACTCCTCCACACCTTTAATAATCATTTCCTAATAAGAATTAAACCTTCAAAGGTTAATACCGAAAATGTGGCGTCGTTGTAGCACTTCATTGCACAACCCGATTTACCGTTGCTCGCTCCTTCCCAGGCCAAAAAAATCATCCCCAATGTATCTTTTCATTGTAACTCTACTCACCACATTTCTTCTCCCCTTTCACTCTATGAAAAAATCAACCCTTCTATACCCTTTTATAATCCATCAGAAGCCCTTCCAAATAGATATAAAATTTATATCTCAGACAAAAAAAGATAACACATGATGGAAAGATGAGTGTTTGTAAAAATATGACTCCTTTAATCTCTTTTTTTATATCTTAGTGAGATACCATGTAACACCCCAAGCTTCCACGGTACGCTTCTCTTTGAATAATACAATAGTGTGTGTTGTACACAACTTCAAGTTCTAACACACCACAACCAATCAAACTAGCCATTATGAATAGTAATACACACTTTTTGAAATTTTATAAATTTTATCTTTCATAATGGACTTCATTTTTGGATTTAGAATATTGGAATTAGCCTAGGGTGAATTTTTGGTATTTTTCTAAAAACTTTCAATTTTTGATGAATAGTGAAAAACACTAAGTTATAGTTTAAAACCGAATTTTTATTTAAATAATTATTTATTTTATTTAAATTTATTTTAGGTCAAAATAGATACATAATACCTATATAATTTCAATGTAATTCACTGGAGTCAGTTTATAATAATTTTAGATATATAAAAATTTTATTGAACTTTTTACCGTCTTTTACCCACCTCCTAGGAGTATTTGAAAATTTACATAAAACTTAATTTTACCGCTTCTGTGAGTTAAATTTTAAAAATTTGAGAGAAACAGATGATATTAGTAAGTAAAATGTGGTTCAATAAGATGAAAATAATTTTTTTTGTGAATAGTAACTTTTTACTTTTATTTACCACGGTTAAAAGTAAATAGGGTAATTAAGGGTAAAAATGATATTATTATTACCCTAAAACATGTACTAATTCTATTATATAATTATAATTATACCAAAAACAACCTTAGGAATAAAATATTAACCTCTTTTGTCCACTTGGATTAGATTAGGGCAGTTATTATTAATTAATTCAAAGAAGAGTTAAAAGAGTTAAAATCAAAGTTTAATAACTAAAATATTTTTAATATAGGGTTACACATAAGATAAATTTGAATATAAATATTAATTATAAAGATAAAAGGATTTCATACATAATGGTATTTTATTTATATTTTTTAGACCTTAAATAATTTAATTTATTTATGACACAATAATGATGCAGTAATTACCTAATTAGCGAAATATTAAAATAATTGATATTATAAATATCCAAATAAATGTAATTTGAGAATTTTTATGAATTACACTAATTTTATAGGTTAATATGACATATTAGGTTTGGTTAGATTAATTTTTTCGAAGTAATAATGGTGTTAAAAATTTAGCAAAAACAAAATACCAAATAGTGTCAAAATTGACATAAAAGAGTTTTTAAAAAAAAATATTATTTTACTAAATGATATTATATTCCTAAAAATATAAGGTTTGGCCAAAAGACTTATATAATGATAGGTGTATCATTAATTAACCACTTGTGGTTCTATTGGAAGTATATAGTAATTTTATTAACCATATAATATAAAAATACAAAGAGACATGGTAAATGTCAAACTATTTAACTAAGAGTTAAATATAAAAGATAAAGTTAATATAGTGACCTAAACCTGTCTAAAACCTATTGATTGAGTGGTTTTAGACCCATCCCCACCTTATACTTTAAATAATATATTTTTGAACCATTAGAAACCGAAAATTATTTTATTATAAAGTAATATTTCTAGCTTTTCCTAAGGTTCCCCTCACCCCTCTTATAAAAGGGCACTCCCCCTTCTCTCTAATTCACACATTAAAAGCCATTTGTCTCAGCCAAAACCCTACCAAATACCCTATAAACTGTACTACCTTCATCCTAGAGGCATTATTTTAGTCACAAAGCCAACATAAGGAGCCCTTTTGATCAAATCAAAAGAAAGAACCCGAAGAAGAGGTAAATATTTCATCACATCTTTCAAGTTCCTTTCTTATTCCACTTACTATTTATTTGTTGTTTCCATTATAAAATAATAACTCCAGTTCTTCTACATATTTTGATGTTATTATAAATATGATACAACCATATTCATTATTCTATCCATCCTTTGAATGACATGTCACCATACGTGCGTACGTACGGCTTACCGTCTTCACGTCGTGGTGTAATTGTTATTCAATACATTATTATTTGGATGGGTATAATAATGATGTGTAATTGATTTAAATAATAAATATAACATGATAATTATTCTTTATATATGATATACTATCTAATTATCTATTATTTTAATATCAAAAGAATGATATTGTCGCTCATGCGTACTTACAGATTACCGTCTCCACGAACGCGATGAGATTCATTCCCCATCGTATCCATTCAAGACTAATTTTCATTTTATGATTAAAAATAATGTTTAAAGACTTGATATCATTCTGTATATGAATAAGATAAATCCCATCCATAACAAATATGACTCACATAACAAAGAATATAAAGGAAAACGAATTCGTTAAACACCCAAAACGACGATAATACTAAGATATTATTAACAAAGCAATGTTAAAAGATCATATATGATATAATATTAATGTATTTTATTATTGTATAATTTAATAACAATTATTTCACCATTATATAGGAGGTTAACCTACCCTCGAACAAGGAAAAGTACAAGGTAAGGGTTAATTCTACGATCTCTTTATTATCTGAGGTTGTTTTTACGTAATTATCTACTGGGACCTCTTTATCATCCACATCCATGTTTCTTAAAAATGTATTCCAAAACATTTTTACTATTTACTAGACTATGGGTTAAAGTAATTTATACCATTGTTTTACTTTTTATAAAATGGATTGAAAGGGATCTTTCTGTCATTTTCCAAATAAGGTACTTTATGACCTTTTCGATAAAATTAAGATAAGAATGTGTTTTTTAACTTATACGGCAGGTGCGACTATTTTTCACTGTTATAACATCATCAAATCTTCCCTTACAAGTTTATAAGAATATTTTCAAAATAAATGTTTTCTTTATAATTATGTGACTCTTAAATGATTTCAAAATAGAAAGAGATATTTCTCTAAAAAAGGTTTTGATTTCATCTATGTCAACATCCTTTGATAGATTTTAAGTTTATTTGAAGTTGATTTATTATGATACAAAACTTCCATATTGTATTGAAGGTTTTGTAATATGTTTGACTGTGGATGTGCTATTTTTATACCATTCATGGGTTATAGTTAAAGTATTGACATTTTTTATGCTAGTTTTAATACGAATATTTATGTTATATTTCAACCTTTTCATATGAGGAGTGTATTGGACTTAGTAAGTGATGGGTGGAGCCCGCTATAACTCCTCGATGCATCAATAGGTCTCATGAGACAACTAGACATGGAATTGGCCGAGGCCTTTCATAATTTGATATATGGTTTTGGCCGAGGCCTTAATCATTTTTAGACATCTTGGCCGAGGCCTTGACAAAATGTTTCAGAATGTCCGACATTATACATTCCCTCATTGTGAAAATAATATTGATGGTTCATGTGGTCATTATACTAGTAGAATACCCATGATTATGTTTTATTATGGAATTATTTACTCATATCATATTCCTTCCATAAAATTTTTCATGTTTATTATTGGTAAATACATGTGGTTTCAATTATTCACCATGCTTAATATTTATGTTATCTTCCACTGTATTGCTTACCCTTACTGAGCGTTTGAGCTCACCCATTTCTTATGTTTCATTTTCCCAGGATATGAAGAAGTTAGTTATGAGTGACTTCCAGGCATAATCTAGGAGGCTTGGATTTTTCTAATGAAATATATTCGTGTTGTATTTCTTTTCAAGCTGTAAAGTTGAACTTATGTATGAATCTTGTTTCCAATAATACTAAACTGATCGGTCTTTTGAGACATGATTTCCTTGTGATAATGACAATGTTATGTAATAATGCACCGACTCTGGGTAACTAGGGTCGGGGCGTTACATTTGGTATCAGAGGAAGTTTAGTACAAACCTTGGAAACTAGATTTAGATAAAATCTGATTAGAGCACATTACCCTAAGATAGACTTTGAGGATTAGAATAGAAGAACTTCCTAGAATTTTGGTAATGTAGAGATTTTGTGAGTTTTCTAAGAAATACATCCATATCTGGATACGAGCAGGTAGAGGTGGATCTGGCACAGATGTACCTAGGGGTAAAACCCGAAAACACTGCTTTGAGCTAGAATCAAACGAGAACTGATGCACGACAATGGGCCTTGCTGCACTCTTGGTTACGACACTCCCGGGGGATATTCTTAGGATAATTATCATTTTATTTACAAACCATTATGAAGGGTTTATGAGTATATAATTCCTCAAAGAAAACATTTTTATGATTATGGATTATATCCATAAACTGTTCAATTTATGTTAAGTATTTTACAAGTTTGGATTTATGTATTGCGATTCATAAACTAATCTAGTGTATGCTATTGTTTAGAAATGGCGCCTAGTGGAAGGAATGGAAATCATATCAATGAACACACTCCATGTAAGGATTTCCCTCCTACTCAAGATAATTAAAGTGGATCTGGTGATACAACTGGTGTTGATCAACTTATCACCATACTGGGACAACTCACACAAGTTATGAATAATAAACTTACCCGTATAGAGCACCCTGATCCACAACGAGGAGGATTAATGTTAGACTGCTTCATGAGGAAAAAACCACCAACATTCAACGGGGGTATAAATCCATTAGTATCTGAGCAATGAATAAATTCCTTAGAGAAAATATTCCATACCTTGGGGAGTAGTGAAAGGAGAAAAGTTGTCATGGCAGTTTACCACCTCACTAGAGATACTGATAAATGGTGGTCATTGATTCAAAACACAAAGGAAGATGATGGAGTATCAAATATGGAATGGAGGGAGTTTAAATAAATTTTATTATAAAAATACTTTCCTCATGACCATCAAGCAGATATAGAAAGACAATTTCTGAGTTTGAGGAAAAAGGAGGATGAGAATGCCGCAAAGTATGAAGCTAACTTTACAAAGTTAGCGAGGCATACTGCAGATTATATACGTAACCCAAAAAGTAATATTGACTGTTTATTTTATGGGTTAAAACCATTTCTCTATCAAGAATTAGTATTACAATCCTTCTCATCATACGAAGATATTATCTCGTGTGCTATCAAGACAGAAAAGTAATTCTCTAATTCTTATGACTTTAAAGAAATGTAAGAGAAGAAGAGATCTGTTGAACACTATGGGAAAGGAAATAAGGAAACAGGGAAGAAAGGATGTATTGAATTTCTACCCTGTGATAATTGTGGAAGGAAGTACCTTGGTGCCTGTCTAAAAGGAAAAAGAGTATGCTACAAATGTGGACAGAAAGTCCATCTTGATGGTGATTTTAAGGGAAAGAAAGACGCTAACAATGTTCAATGCTACAATTTTAGGGAGATGGGACATTATGAAAATGAATTTCCTAAGCATCAGGGAAACTTACCTCAGAAAAGGCCAAGGGATCAAGGCCAAGCTTATGCGATCACTACTGCTGAGGTTGAAGCCCCAAAAGACGTGGTGGTAGGTAATTTAATGGTTTCTTCAAGTTTAGACGATGTTTTATTTTATTCTGGATCATCGCATTATTTCATATCTTCCCAGTTTTCTAAGAAAATTATATATTTACAAATTGATTTAACAAGGGAGTTGTCAGTAAAAACTCCTAAGGGAAGTATCATTGCTACAAAGTTTTTTGAATCAGTTCCTATTAGGGCATATAAATGTTCTTTATCTAATGATCTCATCGTCATACCCATGATTGAATTTGATATAATCCTCAGTATGGATTGGATTTCAGACCATGATGCAAAAATTTATTGTAAGAAGAAGGAGGTTATTATTTTTGATGACAATGATAAAGAACACCTTATCTTTAGAGCAGAATCACCACCACCTAATTCTTATTTAGATCCACCCCTAGTAGCTCAACTAAATTCAATTATTGTGGAGGAAGAGAATTAAATAACTTCATGTGAGGAAAAGAATGTTCAAATAGAGGATGTACCTATTGTTCAAGATTATGTTGATGTATTTCCAGAGGATTTACCTGGACATCCTCCAAAACGAGAAATTGAGTTTTCCATTGATTTAATTCCTGGTTCAAGGCCCATATCGAAGACCCCTTATAGAATGGCCACTTTGGAATTAGTGGAACTAAAGAAACAACTAGAGGAATTGAGTAATAAGGTATTTATTCACCCTAGTGTTTCTCCATGGGGATCCCCTATCCTTTTTGTTAAGAATAAAGATGGATCTATGAGGTTGTGCATTGACTACAGGGAGATCAATGCTATAAAAATAAAGAATAAGTATCCCCTACCTTGCATTGATGATTTATTTGACCAACTGCATGGAGCTCAATACTTTTCAAATATTTACCTTCGATCTGGATATCATCAGCTGTGTGTGACGAAGGAAGACATTCCAAAAACAGCATTTCAAACCAGGTACGGGCATTACGAGTTTACAGTAATGCCTTTTGGATTTAATAATGCACCCTCTATCTTTATGGATCTAATGAATAGAGTTTTCAAGTAATATCTTAGTGACTTTTAGTGGTATTTATTGATTTTATCTTGGTATAATCCAAAATCTACGAAGATCATGAAAATCCCTTGCGCATTATCCTAAAGACTCTGAGAAGACATGAATTATATGGGAAGTTTAGCAAGTGTGAATTCTGCCTTTTGGAGATTTCTTTTCTTGGCCATATTGTCTCCAAGTATGGAATCTCTATTGATCCTTCTAAGACCAAGGCAATCCAAGAATGGCCAGCACCGATGAGTATGACTGAGGTACGCAGGTTTATTGGTTTAGCAGGTTATTATCGACGTTTCATCCAGAATTTTTCCTGGTTGGCTAACCCATTAACAAAGCTCACACAAAAAGGGGTTAAATTTGTTTGGACAAAATAGTGTGAAGAATGTTTTGAAAAATCAAAGAGAAGATTAGTCAATTATTTTATCTTGACTCTACCATTGGGGAATGATGAGTTTGTTATTTATAGTGATGCATCGAAGAAAGGACTTGGTTGTGTCCTTATGTAGAATGATAGAGTTATTGACTATGCATCATGACAACTAAAAATTCATGAGAAAAACTATCCTACTCATGATCTTGAGTTAGTAGCTGTAATCTTTGCTTTGAAGATTTGGAGACACTATCTCTATGGTGAAAAATGTGAGATTTATACTGATCACAAGAGTTTGAAGTATATTTTATCACATAAAGAACTCAACATGAGGCAAATGAGATGGCTTGAACTACTCAAGGATTATGATTGCACGATATTCTACCACATGGGAAAGGCAAATAAGGTGGAAGATGCTTTGAGAAGAAATGATCATGGAGTTTTGAACAAGATGAGAGTTGAAAAGGATCATATATATATGGATCTAGTAAAGATGGATATGGGAATCACCATGGAAAGTGAAACATCAATAATTTTTCAAATAGTTTCCAAACCATCATTACTAGAAAGGATAAAGAGTTCTCAGACTAATGATGAAGAGTTTCAAAAGAATATTAAAGCTGTGAATGATGGGATATTGGGTGACTTTGTGTATGAAGATGAAATTTTGAAATTTGGGAAGAGACTTTGTGTTCCTGATATACCTGATCTAAAAAGATAATTGTTGGATGATGCTCATAGATCCAATTTCTCTATACACCATGGGAGCACCAAAATGTATAGAGATTTGAAGGAACATTTTTGTTAGGACAACATGAAGAGGGAGATTGCTGATTTTGTGTCAAGATGTATGGTTTCTTAACAAGTGAAAGCTGGAAGGCAATAGCCTGGAGGAGTCTTGCAACCTCTTCCCATACCTGAGTGGAAATGGGATAATATTAGGATGGAATTTTTCATGGGGCTACCAAAGACTCATAGAAGGAACGATGCAATATGGGTCATTGTTGATCATCTTAACAAGTCAGTGCATTTTCTTGCTATAAGAGAAGATTTACCACTTGAATGATTAGGAAGACTATATATTAATGAAGTTTTAAGACTTCATGGAGTAACACTATTGATTGTTTCTGATCGTGATCCCCATTTTACATCAAGATTCTGGAAAAGTCTTTAGAAATCCCTGGATACTGAACTTCGTTTGAGTACTGCCTACCGCCCCCAAACTAATGGACAATTTCAAACCTTAGAAGACATGTTGAGATAATGCTCACTTGACTTTCAAGGTATATGGGATTAATATTTACCTCTGGTAGAATTTTCCTATAACAATAGCTTCCATTCAAGTATTTATATGACACCATATGAAGCATTATATGAAAAGAGATGTCACACACCAACCTGTTGGGATGATGTTGGTGAAAGAAAACTTGTAGGCCCAGAACTTATTGAGGAATCGATGGAAAAGGTGAAGGTAATCCAAACCCACATCAAAGTAGCTCAAAGTAGGTAGAAGAGCTATGCTGATAACCGAAGGAAGGATTTGGAATTTTAGGTATGATACTATGTTTTCTTGAAGGTATCTCCATGGAAGGGTGTTATACATTTTGGTAAGAAGGTTAAATTGAGTCCCAGGTACATCAGACCTTTTGAAATTCTAGAACGAATTGGGGTTGTATCTTATCGTTTGGCAATGTCGTCAAGTCTCTCTAAAGTTCACGATGTATTCCACATATCACTATTGAGAAAATACATGCCTGACCCCACGCATGTACTCACCTATGAGGAATTAGAGCTGGAACCCAATCTATCTCATTGTGAAGAGCCTGCCAAGGTTCTTGATACAAGAGAACAAGTCCTGAGAAACTGGACTACTCGTCTGGTAAAAGTTCTATGGAGAAACCATAAGATGGAAGAGGCAACGTGGGAACCCGAGGAACTTATAATGAAGAACCACCTGAATATTTTTATGTGGTATTATTCTAGAAATTTTAGGGATGAAATTATTTTAAGGAGGGGAGAATGTAACACCCCAAGTTTCCACAATACGCTTCTCTTTGAATAATACAATAGCATGTGTTGTACGCAACTTTGAGTTCTAACACACCACAACCAATTAGACTAGCCATTATGAATAGTAATAACCACTTTTTGAAATTTTATAAATTTTATATTTCATAATGGACTTCATTTTTGGATTCGAAATATTGAAATTAGCCTAGGGTGAATTTTTGGTATTCTTCTGAAAACTTTCAATTTTTGATGAATAGTGAAAAACACTGAGTTATAGTTTAAAACCGAATTTTTATTTAAATAATTATCTATTTTATTTAAATTTATTTTAGGTCAAAATAGATACACAATACCTATATAAGTTCAATTTAATTAATTGTAGTAAGTTTATAATAATTTTAGATAAATAAAAATTTTATTGAACTTTTTACCGTCTTTTACCCACCTCCTAGGAGTATTCGCAAATTTACATAAAACTTAAATTTACCACTTCTATGAGTTTAATTTCAGAAATCCGAGAGACACGATTGATATCAGTAAGTAAAATGTAGTTCAATAAGATGAAAAGAATTTTTGGTGAATAGTAACTTTTTACTTTTATTTACCACAGTTAAAAGTAAATAGGGTAATTAAGGGTAAAAATGATATTATTATTACCCTAACACATGTCCTAATTCTATTGGATAAGTATAATTCGACCAAAAACAACCTTAGGAATAAAATATGAACCTCTTTGGTCCACTTGGATTAGATTAGGGCATTTATTATTATTTAATTCAAAGAAGAGTTAAAAGAGTTAAAATCAAAGTTTAATAACTAAAACATTTTTAATATAGGGTCACACATAAGATAAATTATACTATAATTATTAATTAGAAAGATAAAAATATTTCCTACATAATAATATTTTATTTATATTTTTTATACATTAAATAATTTAATTTATTTATGACACAATGATGATGCAGTAATTACCTAAGTAGTAAAATATTAAAATAATTGATATTATAAATATACAAATAAATGAAATTTGAGACTTTTTATAAATTAAACTAATTTTATATGTTAATATGACATATTAGGGTTGGTTAGATGAATTTTTTTCGAAGTAATAATGCGGTTATGAAGTTAGAAAAAACAAAATACCAAATAGTGTCAAAATTGACACAAAAGAGTTTTTAAAACAAATATTATATTATTAATTGATAGTCTATTCCTAAAAATCTATGTATTGGACAAAAGACTTATATAATGATAGGTGTATCATTAATTAACTACTTGGGGTTCTCTTGGAAGTATATAGTAAGTTTATTAACCATATAATATAAAAATACAAAGAGACATAGTAAATGTCAAACTATTTAACTAATAGTTAAATCTAAAAGACAAAGTTAATATAGTGACCCAAACCTATCTAAAACCTATTGGTTGAGTGTTTTTCAACCCATAACCACCTTATCCTTTAAATAATCCATTTTTGATCCATTAGAAACCGAAAATGATTTTATTATAAAATAATATTTCTATCTTTTCCTAAGGTTCCCCTCACCCCTCTTATAAAAGGGCACCCCCCTTCTCTCTAATTCACACATTAAAAGCCATTTGGATCAGCAAAACCCTACCCAAATACCCTATAAACTATTATCAATTCATTCTATAGGCCTTTATTTAGTCATAAAGCCAACCTAAGGAGCCCTTTTTATCAAATCAAAAGGAAGAACCCGAAGAAGAGGTAAATATTTCATCACCTCTTTCAAGTTCCTTTCTTATTCAACTTACTCTTTCTTTGTTGTTTACATTATAAAATAATAACTCCAGTATATTCTATATACTGTGATGTTACTATAAATATGGTACAACCATATTCATTATTATATCCATCCTTTGAATGACATGTCACCATACGTACGTACGTACAACTTACCATCTCCACATCACGGTGTAATTGTTATTCAATACATTATTATTTGGATGGGTACAATAATGATGTTTAATTGATGTAAATAATAAATATAACATGATAATTATTCTATATATATAATATTCCATCCAATTATATATTATTTTAATATCAAAAGAATGATATTGTCGCTCGTGCGTACGTACGGATTACCGTCTCCACAAACGAGATGAGATTCATTCCCCATCGTATCCATTCAAGAATAATTTTCATTTGATGATTAAAAATAATGTTTAAATACTTGATATAATTATGGATATGAATAAGATACATCCCATCCATAAAAAATATGACTCACATAACAAATAATATAAAGGAAAACTAATCCGTTAAACACCCGAAACGAAGATAATACTAAGATATTATTAACAAAGCAATGTTAAAAGATCATATATGATATAATATTAATGTATATGATTCTTTTATAATTTAATAACAATTATTTCACCATTATATAGGATGTTAACTATAGCATCCCATCTTTTTATAACATAACTTTCATTCCATTACACGGAACTGAGGATCTTTAAGGTTTAGTGTCTTGGAAACAAGGAACATAAAACATGAAACAAAAAAAAACATTCTTCTTAAACACTTGAAAGGATTCTCCTCATGTTCACCCTAGGCTCATTACTGCATCTCATAACCTGGGGACATACATCAAAAGGAAGGGTGAGCAGAAGGCCCAGCAAGGGAAACAAGTGAAACATTTTACATATGAACTTGAGATACATCAATAAAGTCATGAAAAGAACTTTAAAGCATGAAAATGAAATCATGAGGCATATCATAATAAAAATAAAACTTTTTCATAACTTGAAGATGTGGCTACATCATTTAACATAGACAATCATGAACATATCACCAAGGTCCATCCCCAAGGTGTCATTTGAAAATTACCAAGGTTATTAACCAAGGTATCGTGAAAATTGTAATCTCTAGTGGTTACATCATTACCCAATGCATTGGAGCGCTATCCGGGAGCACCATTAAATTTGCCTTTATTATCATGTGATCCACATATATCATCATCAAACATTTCATAAATAACCCGTATAGCATAAAATAATTGGTTTCATTTCATAATCATAACGTTTTAAAAACTGCTTTAGAGACATGATCTTTACGTCACTTTAAACCCACGGAAGGGTAGAGTGGGTTTTATGTATGTAAATACCAGAAATTAAAATAGAACATTTTTGTATATATGTTAATACCCCTGTAGAAAAAATAGCTTTGAGTATTCACTTTATAACATAAAATAATTTTGAGAAAAGAGAGGCATTTTGAGACGAAAATTCTGCAGCATAACGGCTATGTTACAAGGTTTTAGAAAACTTTGAAAAGAGAGGGAACATGGGTTGAACAATCATAATTGACCCCTAAAACAGTAGAGGGACATAATAAGAAGGATATATGGACATGGTGATGCAATTTCAAGGACATACCATTTGAAATGAAAAACATGGAAGGAAGACAAAAATTTGATTTCTCTTATGAAAATTCGGCAGCCTAACGACGTCACTTAAACTTCAACAAAAATGAATTAAATAGATCAAATAGGGTCTCTCATCATATGATCATAAGAGATCAGTATTATAGATATAGATATCATACCCCAACATAATAAAAAGTAACTTTCAAGACTTGACATAGAATTAGAACTTTGAAAAGGAGAAGGGTGAAAGAATCCCTTAAAAATTCGGCAGCCTAACGGCGCCACTTAAAACTTCAAAATACTGATTTGAAGAGATAAAATGGGGTCTCTAATCATATGAACATAAGAGTCAAGTATGATAGATATAGAGATCATACCCCAACATAACAAAAAGGAACTTGAAATAATTGACATGAAAGTAGAACTTCAAAACGAGAAGGGTGAAGAACCACTTAAAAATTCGGCAGCCTAACAACGCCACTTAAAACATCAAAATACTGAATTGAAGAGATCAAATGGGGTCTCTCATCATATGATCATAAAATATCAGTATGATAAATTTAGATATCATACCCCCAACATAATAAAAAGGAACTTGAAATACTTTACATGATAATAGATCTTGAAAAATGAGAAGGGAGAAAGAATCTGTTACAAAAATTTCGGCAGCCTAACAGCGCCACTTAAAACTTCATAAAACGAAATAATGAGAGTAAGAGGGGATCTCTCATTATGTGAATATAAAAATGGCAGTAAGAGGAGTATAAAAGAACACCCTTTAACATAAGAACATGGAGCATAAAAGAAATTACAAAAAGAGATTTCTTGAAAAGAAAGAGATAGATCAGATCTCTTACCTTAAAACATAACTATTAAAACTCAATGTTTGGGACCTTGAGGGCTTGGGGGCACCATGGGAGGACTCCTTGGGAGTTAATGAGACCAGAACTTCGTTGGGGGAGAGTGGGGAGTCGAATGGATGAGAGGATGTCTTGGTATTTATAGGGAAAGTGAGGGGACAAGGCATTAATGGCAAAGGGACACCTCATTAGTGGTTTTGGCAAAACCATGGGCTTGCCCATGGTATTTGCCCATGGTATTGGCCACTTGGGACACTTCATAACTTATCTAACTATTCATAATTTGAACATATTGATTACAAACTTAATACATCATTTAATGATGTCATTAAACACCCGTAACTTAAAAACTGTATTTTCACTATTCATCGAAAATTCAACTTTCTCAGAATAATCCCAAAATTTCACCTTAACCAAATATCAACGCTCTGATTACAAATATGAACTCCATTTTATAAAAATAATTTTCTAAATATTTTTAATTTAATTTTTAAATAAAAACACTATTCACCGAAAATTTATTTTTTTCAGAAAAAAACCCAAAAATTACCATAGCATAATATCGGTGCTCTGAGTTCAAAAATGAAATCCGTTTTATAAAAATAATTTTCTAAATATTTTTAATTAAATTTTTAATTAAAAAACACTATTCCCCGAAAAAACTAATACTTGAATAATAATTTATGAAACCGTTATTTAACCATTTTATTGAATCACATTACTTAATCAAGGTGCCTAGATTATATTAATACTTTATTTAAGTGAGATTACTAATTCATTTGGACACATTACTAATCCTAATCATAAAATCACTATTCATAATTTACTATTCATCAAAAATTAAGTTGATCTTATTAGACTCTAAATTTCGTACTGAACATAATTGTAGAAGACCATTTTTTGAAAATCATTACACGTTTTTATTTATTTAATGTTTACATAAACATTTTTAAAATATCCTTTCTCTAAAATTCATCAAAAATATGCATACTATATTTATCTGGACATTTGAAAATTCATAAACTTCATCATAAGAAGAAATCCAAATTTTTATTTAAAACAAAGGATTACACAAGGCAATTATGGTCTCCTTACATAGCCCCTTATCACACCAGCATAGGACCTAAGTGTAAGGTGTGCTAAGGTGATAAAATCCGAGGGAGGCTCGACCAACATCGCACGAGTCGTAATTTCTATCAGTTTGAATTTCTCGCGAAGGTGATCCCGTTCTAGCTTCACACGATGAAGTTCAGCTTGGGTTTGGTCCAGAGCAAAGCCCAATGGTGCTACCTCCTTCCCAAGTTCTGTTAGATGGGATTCGATCGGTCCAAGACTACTGGGTGAGGCCATCGAATCTTCTTTCTATATTAATTAACCAAGATTGCTTGTATTTAGAGACAGTAATCAAAACATTTAGTTTCCAGTGGTCATATTGACCATTGGTCAAATAATAGTCATAACCCAACAGTCTCATTTTAATTATACTCATGTTATCAAATGAAACATTTTTATTGAGTATAAAAATAAAATAAAATAACACATAAAATTAGGAAATAAGATTTATTCAAAATTTCGGGTTGTTACAATCTTCCCCCCTTAAGAAATTGCGTCCTCGCAATTTTTTAAAATTGGGTTTTAAAATTTCATTGAAAGTCCCACATCGGAAAATGAGTCAGTAAAACTATTACCTTAAAAGAAAGAAAGGGAAGTACAAAGGTCACCCGAGTTAACCCATACTAGGATTCCATGGAGGAAAACATGGACATGGAAGAAAAACAAAGGGTCAATTTCTGGGGGAGAGTGATAGAGAACATGATTAGGAGAATGTTAACCATAAGAAAATCCCAAACTTATGATGTGTGTAAACGGTCTTTGATTACCAAGCAGGAAACGTAAACCAACAACGTTTTTGTTTCATGTTCCTTTTCATAATTTTTAGGAATTCATTTACAACATAAAACAAAAACATAAGAAAATATACCTATCTTCATGTAGAGTTTCATCCTTTAATAAGTTTCTACCCAAAACTAATCTTTTCTCCAAATTATGAGCCTTCAAAACTACTTGGTCTCATCAAAACACAAGAATCATCTTCATAATCCACAAAAGATTAACTATCTATTTCTTCTATCTTTAAACATTATCCCAAAAACAGAAAGGGTAAGGTAAAACAACTCTTCAAAAAGAAATAATCTCATAGGAATGGAAACTACTTTTAAATCTTCAAAGTTCCATGGTACTACCCAAAGTTCATCATAGTCCATTCCATAAATAACTGTCCTTAAAAATCATCAAAATAAACCAAACTAAGATTGAAACCCAAATACAAGAAGGATTTGATAACATAGTCTTCCAAGGTAAACTTTATCATTCATCTCCAAACAACATCAACCACTCCTAACATCTTATAAAAAAAAGTAACTAACCTAAACATATTTACCCCAAGATAGGTTAATAATTTCCATAAGTAACCTAAATTACTATAATTCCACCTTAAATTCATCGATTCTTCAAAATATAAGTCAACCCTACTCTTCAATGAAAATACCGTAGTAATCTATTTACCTCGATCATATAGGGTCCCCAAAATAGTGAACATCTTCCAAAATAATAATCATATTTTAATCCCCTAATCATCCCTGTCATATTAATACGACAATCGTCGCATTTCCTATCACATTGGTTCTTTGGTCATGTTCTTCCATTTCCCACCATTAACTATGAAGAGAAATCATAATTAGGGGCTTAAGTACTTAGCCAATAATCATGAAAAGGAACTGAAAGCATATAAGGATAACTTGTAGAAGAAAAGTATACCCTAACTTGTGATCCCCTAGATTCCCATCTAGGTTATCCATGATCATATATTCTTATGTGAATCTTTATTTTATTTTATATTTGTTCCTTTAACAATGGTTCATACTAAGCTTATGAATTTACCAAAGCATATCCCCTGGGAGTGTCGTAACCAAGAGTGCAGCAAGGCCCGTTGTCGTGTACCAGTTCCCGTTCGAGTCTAGCTAAAAGCGGTGTTTTCAGGTTTTACCCCTATGTACATCTGTGCCAGAGCCACCTCTACCTGCTCGTATCCAGACGGGGATGTATTTTCTTGGCAACCCCTTACTCAATACTCACCAAAATACCAGGAAGATTTCCTATTTTTTTAACTTTTCTATAGGGTTCTTCCTAGAGTTTTCATATCCTAATTTCCAAAAATAACTAAACCATCCTTTGATACCAACTATAGCATCCCGTCTTTTTATAACATAACTTTCATTCTATTACACGGAACTGAGGATCTTTAAGGTTTAGTGTCTTGGAAACAAGGAACATAAAACATGAAACAAAAAAACATTCTTCTTAAAAACTTGAAAGGCTTCTCCTCATGTTCACCCTAGGCTCATTAATGCATCTCATAACCTGGGGACATACATCAAAAGGAAGGGTGAGCAGAAGGCCCAGCAAGGGAAACAAGTGAAACATTTTACATATGAACTTCAGATACATCAATAAAGTCATGAAAAGAACTTTAAAGCATGAAAATGAAATCATAAGGCATATCATAATAAAAATAAAACATTTTCATAACTTGAAGATGTGGTTACATCATTTAACATATAAAATCATGAAAATATCACCAAGGTCCATCCCCAAGGTGTCATTTGAAAATTACCAAGGTTATTCACCAAGGTATCGTGAAAATTGTAATCTCTAGTGGTTACATCATTACCCAATGCATTGGAGCGCTATCAGGGAGCACCCTTAAATTTTCCTTTATTATCATGTGATCCACATATATCATCATCAAACATTTCATAAATAACCCATATAGCATAAAATAATTGGTTTCATTTCATAATCATAACGTTTTAAAAACTGCTTTAGAGACATGATCTTTACGTCACTTTAAACCCACGGAAGGGTAGAGCGGGTTTTATGTATGTAAATCCCAGAATTTAAAATAGAACATTTTTGTATATATGTGAATACCCCTGTAGAAATAAGAGCTTTTAGTATTCAATTTATAACATAAAATAATTTTGAGAAAAGAGAGGCATTTTGAGACGAAAATTCTGCAGCATAACGGCTATGTTACAAGGTTTTAGAAAACTTTGAAAAGAGAGGGAACATGGGTCGAACAATCATAATTGACCCCTAAAACAGTAGAGGGACATAATAAGAAGGATATATGGACATGGTGATGCAATTTCAAGGACATACCATTTGAAATGAAAACATGGAAGGAAGAAAAAAATTTGATTTCTCTTATGAAAATTTGGCAGCCTAACGACGTCACTTAAACTTCAACAAAAATGAATCGAACAGATCAAATAGGGTCTCTAATCATATGATAATAAGAGATCAGTATGATAGATATAGATATCATACCCCAACATAATAAAAAGGAACTTTCAAGACTTGACATAGAATTAGAACTTTGAAAAGGAGAAGGGTGAAAGAATCCCTTAAAAATTCGGCAGCCTAACGGTGCCACTTAAAACTTCAAAATACTGATTTGAAGAGATAAAATGGGGTCTCTAATCATATGAACATAAGATTCCAGTATGATAGATATAGAGATCATACCCCAACATAACAAAAAGTAACTTGAAAGAATTGACATGAAAGTAGAACTTCAAAACGAGAAGGGTGAAGAACCACTTAAAAATTCGGCAGCCTAACGGCGCCACTTAAAACATCAAAATACTGAATTGAAGAGATCAAATGGGGTATCTCATCATATGATCATAAAAGATCAGTATGATAAATTTAGAGATCATACCCCCAACATAATAAAAAGGAACTTGAAATACTTTACATGATAATAGATCTTGAAAAATGAGAAGGGAGAAGGAATCTGTTACAAAAATTTCGGCAGCCTAACGGTGCCACTTAAAACTTCATAAAACGAAATAATGAGAGTAAGAGGGGATCTCTAATTATGTGAAAATGAAAATGGCAGTAAGAGGAGTATAAAAGAACACCCTTTAACATAAGAACATGGAGCATAAAAGAAATTACAAAAAAAGATTTCTTGAAAAGAAAGAGAGAGATCAGATCTCTTACCTTAAAACATAACTCTTAAAACTCAAAGTTTGGGACCTTGAGGGCTTGGGGGCACCATGGGAGGACTCCTTGGGATGTAATGAGACCAGAACTTCGTTTGGGGAGAGTGGGGAGTCGAATGGATGAGAGGATGGCTTGGTATTTATAGGGAAAGTGAGGGGACAATGCATTAATGGCAAAGGGACACCTCATTAGTGGTTTTGGCAAAACCATGGGCTTTACCATGGTATTTTCCCATGGTATTGGCCACTTGGGACACCTCATACCTTATATCACTATTCATAATTCGAAAATATTGATTACAAGCTTAATACATCATTTAATGATGTCATTAAACACCCGTAACTTAAAAACTGTATTTTCACTATTCATCGAAAATTCAACTTTCTCAGAATAATCCCAAAATTTCACCTTAACCAAATATCAACGCTCTGATTAAAAATATGAACTCCATTTTATAAAAATAATTTTCTAAATATTTTTAATTTAATTTTTAAATAAAAACACTATTCACCGAAAATTTATTTTTTTCAGAAAAAACCCCAAAAATTACCATAGCATAATATCGGTGCTCTGAGTTCAAAAATGAAATCCATTTTATAAAAATAATTATCTAAATATTTTTAATTAAATTTTTAATTAAAAAACACTATTCACCCGAAAAAACTAATACTTGAATAATAATTTATGAAACTGTTATTTAACCATTTTATTGAATCACATTACTTAATCAAGGTGCCTAGATTATATTAATACTTTCTTTAAGTGAGATTACTAATCCATTTGGACACATTACTAATCCTAATCATAAAATCACTATTCATAATTTACTATTCATCAAAAATTAAGTTGATCTTATTAGACTCTAAATTTCGTACTGAACATAATTGTAGAAGACCATTTTTTGAAAATCATTACACATTTTTATTTATTTAATGTTTACATAAACATTTTTAAAATATCATTTTTCTAAAATTCATCAAAAATATGCATACTATATTTATCTGGACATTTGAAAATTCATAAACTTCATCATAAGAAGAAATCCAAATTTTTATTTAAAACAAAGGATTACACAAGGCAATTATGGTCTCCTTACATAGCCCCTTATCACACCAGCATAGGACCTAAGTGTAAGGTGTGCTAAGGTGAGAGAATCCGAGGGAGGCTCGGCCAACATCGCACGAGTCGTAATTTCTATCAGTTTGAATTTCTCGCGAAGGCGATCCCGTTCTAGCTTCACACGATGAAGTTCAGCTTGGGTTTGGTCCAGAGCAAAGCCCAGTGGTGCTACCTCCTTCCCAAGTTCTGTTAGATGGGCTTCGATCGGTCCAAGACTACTGGGTGAGGCCATCGAATCTTCTTTCTATATTAATTAACCAAGATTTCTTGTATTTAGAGACAGTAATCAAAACAATTAGTTTCCAGCGGTCATATTGACCAATGGTCAAATAATAGTCATAACCCAACAGTCTCATTTTAATTATACTCATGTTATCAAATGAAACATTTTTATTGAGTATAAAAATAAAATAAAATAACACATAAAATTAGGAAATAAGATTTATTCAAAATTTCGGGTTGTTACATTAACCTAGCCTCAACCAAGGAAAAGTACAATGTAAGGGTTAATCCTACAGTCTCTTTATTATCCGAGGTTGTTTTTACGTAAGTATCTACTGGGACCTCAAGATCATCCACATCCATGTTTCTTAAAAATGTATTCCAAAACATTTTTACTATTTAATATACTATGGGTTAAATTTATTTATACCATTGTTTGACTTTTTATAAAATGGATTGAAAGGGATCTTTTCGTCGTTTTCCAAACAAGGTACTTTATGACATTTTCAACAAAATTAAGATAAGAATGTTTTTTTTAACTTATACGGTGGGTGCAGATTTTTCACCATTATAAATCGTCAAAACTTCCCTTACAAGCTTATAATAATATTTTCAAAATAAATGTTTTCTTTATAATTATGTGACTCTTAAATGATTTCAAAATAGAAAGAGATATTTCTCTAAAAAAAGGTTTTGATTTCATCTATGTCAACATCCTTTGATGGATTTTAAGTTTATTTGAAGTTGATTTATTATGATACAAAACTTCTATATTGTATTGAAGGTTTTGTGATATGTTTGACTGTGGATGTGCTATTTTTATATCATTCATGGTTTATGGTTAAAGTATTTACATTTTGTATGCTAGTTTTAATACGAATGTTTATGTTATATTTCAACCTTTTCATATGAGGAGTGTATTGGACTTAGTAAGTGACGGGTGGAGCCTACTATAGCTCCTCGATGCATTGGTAGGTCTCATGAGACAACTCGATGTGGAATTGGCCAAGGCCTTTCCCAATTTGATATATGGTTTTGGCTGAGGCCTTAATCATTTTTAGACGTCTTGGCTGAGGCCTTGACAAAATGTTTCAGAATGTCTGACATTATACATTCCCTCATTATGAAAATAATATTGATGGTTTATGTGGTCATTCGACTAGTAGAATACCCATGATTATGTTTTATTATGGCATTATTTACTTAGCTCGTATTCCTACCATAAAATGATTCATGTTTATTATTGGTAAAGACATGTGGTTTCAATTATTCACCATGCTTAATATTTATGTTATCTTCCACTGTATTGCTTACCCTTACTAAGCATTTGAGCTCATACCTTTCTTATGTTTCATTTTCCCCGGATATAATGAAGTTAGTTATGAGTGACTTGAAATCATAATCTAGGAGGCTTGGATGTTTCTAATGGAATATATTCGTGTTTTATTTCTTTTCAAGTTGTAAAGTTGAACTAATGTATGAATCTTGTTTCCAATAATACTAAATTGATCGGTCTTTTGAGACATGATTTTCTTGTGATCATGCCAATGTTATGTAATAATGCACCAACTCTGGGTAACTAGGGTCGGGGCATTACATAATAGATGATCTTAAATAGTTTTATGATAGATAATTATGAACTAATTAAATTATAGTGGGAATGAATTTGTTGTTGTTCACTAGTTTATTTAATTACAGGTTTAAAAATTGAGAAATTCATTGTGAAATTATTCTTTAGAGAAAATTTTCATCACCATGCTTACCATGATTTCAATATTTTTTATCAAACTAAGTTGTTTTATAGAATTTTAATGTCCAGAATGGGTTGGGGAATCATGATTTAATAAGTGTGGTTATCAATTGATGGATCCAATTTAATTAATGAGCTATTTCGAGTCTCACATTGATGATACTAGTTTATAGTAATGGATTTTTGGATCCACCTACTGAAACTATGATGAATTAATGAGACCCAAGGTGTCGAGATAATGATGAATAGTTTAATCGAAGATGATGAAGATTTTGGTTTCAGATGAGTAGATGGTGTCAACTGATGTTGGGTGTGCTCTAGATTTGATGAAATTCAAATTAGTTCATGTGTGCTGAAGAATCAATGTTTGAATCCAAGATGTTGTTTAATGAATGGAAGGGGTCAATCGAATGAAGGTTATAAGTTAATTTGAATAATTTAAATTTATGTTGAAGACTTGGATGAATAATTAAAACATACTCTATTTAATTTTAATTCATATTGAATATTAGTATGAATTAAAAACATTTTAAATTAAGACAATTTTCAAGATGGAGAGAAATGTTCACCAACAAGAGCTGACCATATAGACCAAGTTGGCTGACTAAGAACATAAATGAGGAATAATTAGAAATAAAAGAAAGTTGGATTATTAAAAAGTTAAATAGAGAATAGAAAGTGGAAATGATCATGATAGTTTAAAAAATGGATTAAACTAGTGAACTAATGGGAATTTGGTTGGTAACCAACTGAGGGGGTGGAAAATGAGTAGGTGGTTTAGGGAGAATATAAAGATGTGTATGAAATCAATATAAGGGAATTATTGAATAGTTATCTAGGAGAAAACTGATAGGATTCACTACTATAGAACATTTCAATAACAATGCAAAAAATATATTTCTTAGGTGAAAAATAAAATTGAAAATTGGAGTGATGTTAAAAGCGCTATACCTTTATCAATATTTTTTGTTTAGCACTCATTACAGGTTCCTTTAGCTACATAAAAACTAAAGTACAGATACAAGTGGTCTTTATCGTCACTTTAGTGTTAGTACTAATAAAGGCCATGCAGCTGCTGCAGAACTATAACAACCCCTACAACAACCCTATAACATCAAACCAAATCAAAAAACTTATAAGAATACAAATATAATGAAAACCAAACTGAAATACAAATATAACATTACACTATTATTAAATTAAATATTTAAATGAGAAATATTTACATTGAAGTGATAATTATAATTAAGAAAAAATTTACAACCGATATACAAAATTGTAACTCTTATAGCTGGCTTTCCCCAAAGATCAACCTCTATACAAAAGCTTGCGGGTGCAATAAAAAAATATTGATTTTAGTAATAGTAAATAAAAAAATAAAAAAGTTATTATTTTAATGTTATATAATTCAAATATGATAAATTTTATTATTAATTATAGTATATATTAATGATATTATCAGTTATACTATTAATTACAGTATAAATGATTATATTATAAATTTTATATTAATTACTAATAGTTAAATATACTATTAATTATTCATTATATTATGAATTATTAACTACATTTTTAATTAATAATATATATAAATTATATTTTTAATTACTTAATATATTAATGATATATTCAGTTAATAATTATCTTAATTACTTAAATATTTATTAATATTTATATCACTAAATTAAATGAAATTTTTTATATTGAAAACACATATTTGGAGTCATACCAACCACATCATGTGTTAGATTGATGTGAGGTCGATTCCTACACACCAAAAATGAATTATGGATCTTGTTTATAATGTTTGAAAATAATCTAAGCTTTTTTCCCATTTTTGTCTATGCAGCGTGTATTTTAAACTAAAATTGCACTTTTATATTGAAAACACGCACA
The DNA here is from genome assembly GCA_963277665.1 of Viscum album. NCBI lineage: Eukaryota > Viridiplantae > Streptophyta > Magnoliopsida > Santalales > Viscaceae > Viscum > Viscum album. Next base: position 1,175,506,326 of record OY728135.1, read on the forward strand.
TTGAATCATAACAACCACATCATGTGTTGGAATAATTTTAGGTTGATTCAAAAATGAAAAAAGTTTAATTATGGATCATTTTCTTAATGTTTGAAAACAATATGATCAATGTTTCCTGGTTTTCGCTATACGACAAAAGTTTTAAACAAAAAAGACACTTTTATATTGAAAACATGCAATTCGAGTTATATTGTCCACATCGTGTGTTGGATTGACATGAGGTTGATTACTACATGACAATAATTAATTATAGATCATTGTACTAAATTTTTTAAACAAACCAATATCATTTTCTTGGTTTTGAAAATGTGGAATATAATTTTAACTAAAAATGGTACTTCTATATTGAGAAAACATACTTCAAGTCATACTGGCCACATCATGTTCCAAAATAATGAAAAGTTAATTAAAAATGTCAAAAATGAATTATATATTATTTTCCTAAAGTATGAAAATAATCCGAGCTCATTTGACTAGTTTTGGATTTGTGATTCACTTTTTAAACTAAAAAGGATCTTCTATATTGAAATAAAATAATTCAAGTCATACCTTCTTCATCATGTGTTAGATTGATGTGTGGTAAATCCCTATACATTAAAAATTATTTATGCATCATTATTCGGACATTTTAAAACAATCCAATATCTTTTTCTCATTTTTGGATATGTGATGCATATTTTAAACATAATTAACACTTCTATATTTAAAATAAGCCCTTCCAATCATACTGGCCACATTGTATGTCAGATTTATATATGGTCAATTATTATGATTCACAAATGAATTATGAATCATTTTCCTAAAGTTTGAAAAAAAACTCATTTCCTTGGTTTTGAAAATGTGATGCGTGTTTAAAACTATAATGGAACTTCTATATTAAAAAAATGAACTTCCTGTAATACGAGCCACATCATGCGTCTGATTGATGTGAGGTCAATTCCTATAAATAATAAATTAATTATGGATCATTTTCATAAATTTTAAAATAATTCAATCTCTTTAGCTCGATTTTGGCCTATGAAGCACATTTTAAACTAAAATGACACTTCTATACTAAAAACATGAACTTTGAGTCATACCTTCTATATCATGAGTCATATATATATTTTGTCAATTCCTTCACATCCAAAATAAAATTTGGATCATTTTTATAATGTTTGAAATCAATCTAAGACCATTTTCTCAATTTTGGCTATGTGATGTGCATTTTAAAATTAAAGGTAACTTCTATATTAAAAACACACACTTATAATCATAGTGACCACATCAAGATTTAGATTGATGTTTTGTCGATTCTTACACACCAAAAATGAATTATGGATCATTTTCATAATGTTTTAAAACAATAAAAATCCATTTGGTTGGTTTTGGCTTGTGAAATGAGTTTTAAACTAAAATTACACTTTTATATTGAAAACACATACTTCAAGTCACACCATCAACATTGCATGTCAGATTGATGTATAGTTGATTCCTATATATGAAAAATTAATTACGGATCATTTTCCTAAATTTTCAAGATGTCCATATCTAATTTTATCAATTATGGCTACGTGGTGTGTGTTTTGAACTAAGATGGAACTTTTATATTGAAAATAAGAATATTATTCATACATAATACATCATGTGCTAGATTAAATTGAATTAAATTCCTTAAGATAAAAATTAATTATGGATAATTTTATAAAAAATAGAAAACCATCTGATCTCGTTCAATCAGTTTGGTGATGTGACGTGCATTTTAAACTTAAATGTCACTTATATATTGAAAACACACACATCAAGTCATATCTATAACAACCTGGGTTAGATTGATGTTCAGTACATTCCTACACATTAGAAATGAATTATTAATCATTTTATTAAATTTTGAAAACAATTAAATCTTATTTACTCAGTTTTTTCTAGTGACACATATCTTTAACTTAAATGAAATTTTTTATATTGAAAACATGCACTTTGAGTCATACCAGACACATCATGTTTCAAATTTACATGAAGATAATTAGTACAAAAAAATAAATTATGGATCATTTTATGAATGTGTTAAAACAATATGATCTTGATTTCTAGGTTTTGGATATGGTACATGTGTTTTAAACATAAATGACCCTATTATATTGAAATAAATCACTTGGAGTCATACCGACCACATAATGTGTCATATTTAAATGTTGTTAATTATTACACATCACAAATGAATTATGTATTGTTTTACTAATGATGAAAAAGAATCCAAGCTTGTTTTCTTAGTTTTCGATATGTGATATGTATTTTAAACTAAAACTACACTTTTATATTGAAAAAATGCACTTTGAGTCATACCTGACACATCATGTGTCATATTGATGCATGGTTGATTAATAAATGTCACAAATTAATTATGGATCATTTTGAAAATTTTTAAAACAAATATAATATTTTTTCTCAATATTGGATATGTGATGCGTGTTCTAAACTAAAATGAAACTTTTTTATTGAAGGAAAAAAATAAAAATTATTAGCCTATGACAATGGAAGTACCTTCCATAGAAGTTAGTAATGTATATTCATATTTGTGGGTAGAAGGATACATTCCCCATTTCCCCATCACCATTATCTTAGTTGCAAACTCGAAGTCTAATCTCTCATGAGTATGGGTATCTTTAGACGTGTTACTAGCTCTGCTAAAATCCCTAGAGTGTAACCCTAAATTAAACTTTTCCATGAGAAAATGTCAAAAAAAGTGTATATAAGCATTAGAATACTATTTATTAACATCCTTAATGAATCTATAAGGTCATATACTATGCTAGATCACAAACATAATAGATAATAACTTTGACTAAATGTCCACAAGCAGTTTGACACCATGTACTCTTCCCACTCATCTCTAAAAAAATTATTTCTTCATTTTAGTATATAGATTGTTGGAAATATTGGAAATAATGTGAAAATATAAAAAACAAATGATTAATAAATATTTTAAAGGAAATTGTAATTACCTTTAAAAATTACCTATTTAGGGATTCTAGTATTTTGATGGTATATCATATATTTCTTAATTGTAGAAACATAATTTCCACAACCATTGTCAGTATTTTGCATCATACACTGTAGAAAAAATGAAAAAAATATTTAATTTTTTTTGAAATATGTTTTGATAGATAAATATTAATATATATGACTTAATATTTTTCTATTTTATGAAATTCATAAGCTTATTATTTTAATTCACCGACCTCATACCATGATTTATACTATATTTATAGATCTCCCTATCATAGGAAATTCTCATTAAAACACAAATTGAAACATATAATTCAATGGTTATCTCTAAAATTTTGATTTTAGTATATTAAAAATTCATAATAGAAGTAACGTGTGGTCAGTTTTATGTAAATCCATGCATTGGATCCAAAAAATAAACATTTGGGATATCCAAATTACTTATGATTAGCATCTGGTGTTTCCTAAAAAATGAATATGAAATGAAAAAAATGAAAAATATATTTTATATGATTTGATTGTAGAATTTTACTCCTTCATTGTAGGAATCAAGTGGAGTTTTTCATCTGTTATTTTATTTTAAAATTCCTCACATAGTTCATATTTTTTCTTTTAAATTACATTGAATTCAAAATAAAGTTTTTCTATAAAACTGATAAAGGGATTAATGAGTCAAAATCATGATTATTAGGGTTTTCCCTTTATATAGTAGGAATATATACACTATTAGAAAATGTGAATAGTTATTAACTATAATGAACATATTAGATCATTTTTTAGATATATAGATTATGAAAATGCACATCATATATATATTCAAAACTGGGACTCATAGCCATTAAAAGATCACGATCTCATTTATAATCTCCATACAAATGGAGTATGTAATAAAATGTCCAAATATTTCGTTTTCATATTCAATATAGGGTATATTTACCTCTTTTAATGTTGTATCTACATTAACTTGTAATGTTAATATACGCGACAGTGGAACTGGATGGGTGAAGCTACTCTAAGAAGTACCCTTTGATTTCTTGGTTGATTCTTAGATTTTCTTGATCAAACCATTTGTTTCCCCTTTGGTTTATCCATATTTGATATTATAACTCATTTCAAATCATTTTTCTTCAATCGTTAAAGGTTTTTCATTTGATTTTTTAAGAATATATCTCATATATCATTATATGATTAGAGGACTATACTATGAAAGTTCCAATAGAAATATCAAACAAGGTAATTGGGATAGAATATATATATATATATATATATATATTAGAAAAAAATAAAAAATAAGAAAGGAAACATGCAATATAATCAAATTTAATAAATTAAAAAACTATAAAATTTCAAACATTGACAAATCAACAATATATTATAATGAATATTTAAATTTAAAAAATATTTTATCCCAACTAGAAATAACAAATATAAATTAAAATAAAAGAGTATATACATAGAATAAAAATAAATAAATAAAATAGGAAAATGAGTTATATTTTTAAATCATTATAGTAAGTTCAAGACTACAACATTTTCCATTGAGACTAGTAAAAAATCAATTCCTTAATGATAATACTTCACTGTAATAAGATAATAAAATCATTATTTATTATTAGTAGAAATTAATTAAAATTAAATTATCTAATATGTAACATAAAAGGATTTCTATAATTGAATATGGGACACTACCATCATGATTTATGTGTGTACATGCGACCCATAATAGGAAAAAATAATTCCAATTTTCTATTACTATCATTTTCATGGTATTGAGTATCTTTCATAATAAAAAATAAATTTAAAATAATGATAGATTATTATTTTCTAGAAGTACCAAAGTTTTAATGAAAATTTATGAAAATAGGTACAAAAATTAAAACATTATCTTTCTGTATAAAATCATTACATGCCAAGATCCATACTTGAAGTATCCTACAATGTAAAGCATTAAAAGTCAGGGTTAATTTCTAAGGAAATGAAACTTTGAAAGAAGATGAACCATGGAAAGTTGGGCCCTGGTTAATGAAAGGTTTATCTGTATGCTACTTCAAATATTAGTCATTCTAGTTGAAAGAATACTAAAATTATTCCACATGAAGAACATTATATAAGAGTCGATATGCTTGGTGGGGGTGGCGGTGGGGGGAGCATAGAACATTTTGGATCAACAGGTCTCGAGCCTCTTCGAGTTTCACAGACTATGCAACAAAACAGAACCCTTTAGAAAATTTAAAAACACACAAAATAATGTAAGTTAAACAAAAAAGAAGAAGAAATAATCACATAACATGGGTTTTAAGAGTGTCGGATAATTCAATATATTTGATGAGGATCGATGGTGATGGTTCAGTTCTACGAGAGCATAAATGATGCAAGTGAGGGGGTTCTCTGTTAGGGATATATTTAAAAGATTGAAAGGGTTTTATCAGCTCTTTCCTAAAAACACTGATAAAGATAGGTTTTATCGACTCGAAAATAGAAAGTGAAGATAAAACCTATCATTATAAGGGCTAACTAATGGCATGGTAAAACATATCATTATCACTAATCAGTGATAACACTAATAAAGATAGATTTTATTAGTGCTTTCTATTTCAGGGATGATAAAACCTATCTTTATATGTGCTTTTTGAAATGAATGGATAAAAACTATATAAAATAAATTAAAATTTTTAAATGAATATATATTAAAAAATGAATAGATTATAAAAAAACTAAAAAATAATTACATTATTAGTGAATATGTATTTTTAAATATATTAATATTATAAATGAGTGGAATTTAATATCAAAAAATGAATCGACTTTGAAAATATTAAAAGAAAACTTGAATAAATTTTATTATTAATATAAATTTTTAAAAAATTACAAATGAATATGAATTCATATTAAATATGTAAATTACAACCATATTAAAAACATTAAATATTAATGAATAAATATTTATAAACAAATATTAAAAAGGAAATAATTACAAAAATAATAAAAGAAAAAAATATTAAAAATGAATAAATTAAAAATAAAAGTAGAAAATAATTAACATTATATGTGAATAAATAAGACAAAAAAATATTAAATGAATGGATTTTAAAAATATTGGAATTTAATAATTAAAAAATAAATTGACTATAATTTTTTTAAAAAAAAAAGAATAAATGTTAATTATTATACAGATTAATAGAAAAATTAAATATGAATAGATGTTAAAATGGAAATGAATACATATTAATTATAAAATGTAGAACCATATTAAAAATTTAAATGTTAATGAATAAACATGTATAAATAAATATTAAAAATGGATAATATTACAAAAATATAAAAAAAAGAAAAATTGAAGATGAATAAATTACAAACATATTAAAAATAATTAAAATTATCATTGAATAAATAATATTAATAATGAGAAAATTTAAGAAATATTTAAATGTTACAAATAGTATATATTGAATATAATATAAAAATTTAATAAAATTTACCAATTAAGAAAATAATATATATTAAATATACCATGTTAAGAAATAAAATTCTATAATGAATATTAAAAATTGATTTTTTTTAGAAATATTGTGTGTGTGTGTTTCAATATAAAATTGCATTAGTTGTGTATATTTGTGTGTAAAATTAATGTAACACAAGTTTGATATATGTTAAATTGAAGAAACAAAGGACATCTTATTAAATGTCTATAACTCGATACTAATTAGTCAATATTTCTAATTAATATTAATTTTTAATTATAAATATTTTTAACTAAATACATGACTTATTTAATGTAAATACATATTTTGTATTATTTAAATCATATTTAAGGAAATATTATATATATAAATATATATATATATATATATATATATGAATATTTTTCTATATTTTAAATATTAAACATATTAATAAATGATTATGTATATAGAACACTGAAAAAGAATAAATTATTGAAACATTAAACAAATAAATATTTAAAATTAATATATTATGAAAAAAGTAAAAAATTGGTTAGCATTATTAAGGAAGAAAAAATATTAAATGAATGAATGTTAAAAATGAGTGAAATTTAATTAAAAGATGAATATATTGAAAAAATAATAAAATGATTTAAATTTATTAATTATATAAATTTTATAAAAATAAAAATGAATTGACATATTAATTATTTAAATTACTAATGTATTAAAAAAATATTAAATTTCAATCAATAAATATAAATATATATAAAAAATGAATAAAATTATGAAAATATTTAAAAAATAAAAAAATGAATATATATATAAATATTATTTAATAAAATATATAATATTTTTATAAATATTAATATATTTATATATCAACATATGTTTTTTAATGATATATGTTTTCTTATAAATATAACTGTTGTTAGTCCTTTTTAGCATAGATAAAGGACACCATTTATTAGTGCAAAAAAATCTCTAATAAAAGCCTGTATTTATCTATGCAAATAAAAGCACTGATAAAGGATACCTTTATCAGCCCTTCTATAGTGCTCATAAAGGGTACATTTATCATAAATTTTTAATTAGTTCTAATAAAGGATAGTGTTATTTATCATCAGTTTTGTAGTAGCGTGGGAATGAGCAACACTGAGAGTAGTAGATTTCTGGCAAGCATGAGATAGAGATTCTTGGGGAGAGAAAGTCAATGAAAAAAAGGGAGAGAGTGAATCTCAATCAACCTAGATTAATCTATACCTTTTTCACAGTTTTATTCTTATTTATATCTAATATGTTGTATTTATGTGATATTATTAAATCTGTACATTTGATTTGTGGGTAATTCCTTGTGGGGAGTGATTATTTTTGTTTGGTAATTCATTTGTGTTCTTGATTTATTCCTTCAAAACTGTAATATATTCTTATTCATAATTATTATCCATCTCATTTCATGATTTTTTTGAGATATCAACCAATGATAATCATGATTGATAATATTTTGAAATCATATACCCATTCCAAAATATCAATCGATTGAGTAGTTGAAATTGGAATGAATGTACATTCATTGTTAAAAATTAGTGTATTTTTATGAATGAACCTGAATCACATTATTTTTTCACTACTATATGAAATATCTTATTGACATAGATTTATTTTAAGTTCTGTAGTATTTATAATTCTCAACAGTGATTATAATCATTTTAGTGATGATGTTTTCTAGTTAAGTTGAACCCATTTTCAAGAGAATAATATCTTCAATAATCTACTTCAATCTAAATTTCCCTTGTTGCCTTTTTAGTGTGTCACATAATACACATCTTCATTTTCTAATTCCACACATTCATTTCTTCACTCATCTCTAATTATTTACCCCTTTATTCTACTCACACTCCTCTCCCGCACCATCATTTCCCACTGTTTTCAATATTTTAGTGAAAAATAATGCTCTTGGAATAATGACCCTCTTACCCTTGGGTTTGACCATTCATTGTTATGTTAGTGTAGGATTATAAATTGATATTTTGATACTTGTGATGACCTCCAACCAAATCATAATTTGAGTTCCTTATTTGTGAAAATCTTTATTTAATAAAGTGCACATTATGAATACATTTAATTTTTTTCATCGAAATCAACAATTTTAAGCATCACTTTTGATTTTATATATTTGATAATGTTTTGGAATTTAAGATATTGTTTTGTTATTTTGAGCTAATTAATAATTTTTATTCCTCTATGAATTCATTTTAGTAACATATTTTCTTTTGATATTTTAAAAACATTTTTTTATAATTTTTCAGAATTATATTTTACATTTCCCATCAAATTTTAATTTCTTAATCAGATTTAAACTAATAATTTTTTCATTCAAATATCTATATAATTGAACTCCCAATCTTGGTTTAATTGTATATGTTAAACTAATAGAAAATTCTAATTATGTTGTACTATTAATTATTTAACTCACTCATATGTTAGTTGTGTCTAATTATACTATGCTTCTAAATTATGTTTTTGTGTTAAACATGGATAAAAATATAAGTTTGAAAGAATAATTGAATGAAAAATTAGGTTGGTTAAAACCCTTTACAAAATTTCAAATTTGACCATCTTATTCAAAACTAGAAACTAATTTTAAAAAAATCATTTAATTTTGAGGGATCGATCAATAATTTTTACTTGATATAATCCATGTAGAAAAACACTTTTGGAAATCATCACTTTTTTGGATTACAATTCATTATTTTTTGTAATAAATTAACACTCACTGAGAATGTTTAAATAACTACTTGATGATAATAAGTAGATTAAGTGTGGTGAAATTTTATATTGATTTATTTTGATACATGTTTTACACATCTTTTTCATTAATGTTTTTTGGTTTTATTATCAAATGATACATTAATTTTAATTATTATTGAATTATGATCATTTTGTGCGGGAAATATTATTATTTATATTTTTATTTAAAAATGTTATTTTTTCTTAATTACTAAAGTTTATAACATTTAATCTTCATGTTCTTTTTGAATGTTTTGTTGAGAAATTATTATTATAAACATTTCATTCTGAGATGTTTTTAATGGCTTTGGATTTTGGGTTTAATATTTCCAATCTTCCATGTTTATATTTAAATATTTTTTGATAAAAAACTTGTAAATATCATATGTTGAAGTTTTGAAATTTATTATTTATTATATTTTAGGAATTTTATATTATGAATTGAATAGAAAATTTCTCACATGGTTTTTATTTCTATTATATATATATATATATAATATTCTTGTTTTTGGAAGATGAATAAAAGAGGTGGAAAATAATAAAATGGGATAATTTTTTAAGACATTTTTCAATCACAAAAGACTATTAAACTAGCACGTAATACTTTTACCTACAACAGAAGACTTTTCCCAACCATGTATGACCATTTCCATTTTGTAAGAATTCCCATGTTTCATATGATTTTTTCTAATATGTAAGACATTTCATATTTCCTAAGACAATTCCTATTTCATAAGACATTTTAAATTTCATAAGATGTTTTCTATGATAGGTTTTACCACCATTTTTTTAGATTTAAAAATTTATAAAAAGTGAAAATCATTGGAGTGAAACTTCATTGTCTAATGTAGCTGATTCATGAGATATGTAAGAAGACGAAGTATTAATTTTCAATGGATATTTAAATTGATAGATCATTGATTATGTAAAAAGGAATTAAAGTCAACTATATCTAGAGGCTGACAAAAGTTTTATAAGGTTCCAATCAGACTAAACATAATAGGTTAATTCACAACAAACCCATATTCTATAAAGATTCTTCAGTGGTTGAGGATTTAATAATGGAGAAGATCGAACACTAATGAATGTATTGGAGAATGAATTGATCTAAATTGTTTAGCTCTAACTGAATCAGTTTTGGCCAAACCTAAAGTATTAAAATTATTTTCATTGGATGGTTTAAATATTGATGGATATCAATTCTTCAAATAGTTATGAGGAAGAGTTCAAGTGAAGTCACACTAAGACTTGAGTCAATGTTACTGAGCTTGGGGGTGTTGAAATGAGTTTGATGATGATGGGAGATTAACCAGTGAAAGGATATTAGGGATAAAAAATCTTCTTTCACTAGTTTATTTGATTTTTAGGTTCTAAAATAAGGAAATTCGATGTGAATTTTTTTGGAGACCAAAGTAACATCAATGTTCCTAACATGTGTTCTAATTTTTTCTTTATTGAACTGAGTTTTTTAAGAACTGTCCTTTTAGAGCCATTTGATCATATGAGTAATATGAGAGGGTTGGTGGGGGTGAATTAGTGTAGACTATTCCTTTTAATATTTCTTCTTGTTCATGAAATAAAACTCTTAAAATGGTTGGATCACATCTCTCTCACAAGAATATTATGCTCTCACTATGCAGGATAACGAAAAAAATAAATTGAAAAAGGCATAAAATAATTTTTATAAGGTTAGACCACATTATGTGAGCCTACTCCTTACTTAATTCAGTTATATTAGAGTTATAAATTTTTTATTATGAGTCAATCACCAACTTATAATGGATATGGAGGAATCTCCCTTCACCTATAGTTTCAAAACATCATGCTCCTACCATCTCACAACATCCTGCCTGTCATATTAAATATCCTATAGGTAATAATTAGTGAAAAGAATGGGAAAGACCGATTCAAGCTCAAAATTAATTTAGAAATTGAAGAATATTTTCTCCACAGGCCTTCAGAATATTCAAGACATCTCAATCACTTATTGTAGTATCTGATGTAGATCTTCTTCTCTATTCTAAACTTTAAATCTCATTCAATGGATGCTCGATATCAAGTAGATATAGATGATAATTTCTAAAATTTTGGAAACCAACTATCTTCTTCTTCATAATATTTTTCTCATATGCATACTACACATTTTTTTATTGATGGATTATGTTTTGTATCTCCTCAGCCACATATTAAATTTCTTTGAGAAATCACTTTTCTTTTCAGAAAACATATTAAATCCCCACATCCTATTCATATACCCAAATTGGTATATGATAAGGTATATCAAGTCTTATAAAATAATGTTTCATGAGTATTTGAAAAATTTTAGCTTCCTTGTTATTCCTTTTCGAGGATCATTAAAGACAATCATGTGGGTCTACTTTCCCACAATTTCATGAAAATATAAAAAATTCCCTCATATTCTTCCGTATACTTAGAGTAGTATTAAAATCCATAAAATATTAGAAAAATGTATTTGTGCACATCAAAAGTACCCATCCATTGTTAACACTGCAGTTAGTAGGCTCAACAAAATTTAAAATATCTTCATCATTTATCGATGTGAATAATATAGTTGAGTCATAACCATTCTTAGAACATATCTTTGACATTCAAAACACTTATCTTGAATCACTACAATATTTACAATTGACATTAAGAACTAAAGAGTAGTAAAACATTAACACACTAATATTTCAGATTTAATACCTTGAGATTCTTCAATGATAGGTTCATATTAAGTGTGGTTCATTTCTATTTATGTGGTCACATGACATATTAGGTTTTCATCATGTGGGTATTATGGATTCTTAATATTTAATGAATCACATTCCAAATGTAATATTTTAGACACCAAGGATTGTTTTGATCATTTTATGATTTAATTTTATCAGAATGTTCAATTATTGTAAACATGAATTTTGACCCAATAAAAATTTAAAAATTTCCTATGTTCGAAAGTTTTACACTGGGAATTCAAAGGCTTATATTGAATGAATACATTCAATGAAATGAATAAGCTAACTCAAATACATATATCCAGATCATGAAAAAATAATTCTAAAAGACGTATATTTACTGGTAAATTATTACACTCAAACACAAAGTATTATGATTTTTTAAGTCATACATTTGAAAAAACACTTAAAATGAAATATAATAATAGAGATTTTATACTTCCAATTCCAAATTCATGAATTCAATACCTTTTAAATTTTTCATTCCTTAACCCAAACTCATATGATGAGTGAATTCATATGATAAAAATTTATGTTGGGATATAAATGTTAACACTGGGGACACTTTTAAACTTCTTAGATTGTCCAGTATCTATATATATTTATATATACTTCATATCTTCTCCAAATAATCTCTAGATGTCTCAAAAACATTATAATCACTTCAAAAACTATCTTAAAATCCTCTAATGACCCTCAAAATCTTTGGAATTTTTTTTAAACCTATTAAGAATTCCCCAAAAAAACCATTTTCACTTCAATATCCCCATTTTGAATTTGTTGGAAACCATTCAAAGATTTTTAATATACTCAAATTTGTTACCAACCTCATCAAATCTCATGGAAATAATTAAATCACAACTTTTCTTGATTGAGAACTACATCACATCACACTATAGGATAATGTAATATTTTTGAGATAATTCTATACCTCAATGAAAATAAAGTATAGTGACTTAAATAAACTCCCCCTCAATTTATGAAACCCCTCCTCAATTCATTCTTATATACCTCACTATGAAAAATATCCTTCATATAACAATATTCACATATTTAAATAACCAAGTAGTGGACACCTTCCATTCAAGGTTTATGTCAATATTTCTTCCCCTTTGTTAACATAATCCAAATTACAGTGGGGATGTTCTTTGAAATAACTTTATGGGAGAGGGGAAGGCTAAAAATGAATATTCAACCTCAAGTCATGAAATTTATCATTTGACAATGATTTTTCAAAAAATCATACAACTTGGTCTATGGAACTAATAAACTCAAGTTTTATATCACCATTTCCTCAATTTATTTTGATAAATTATCCTAAATAATGATGTTATTAGATATTTAGTGCTGAATTAGACTCTTGAAAAGATCTATAAAATTTTTATTGTCATGGAAAATTCATATTGTTCTATAAAATTAAAATATCAAATCAAATATATGAACCTACATTTAAATCATCTATGTACATGCCAATGTGAAAACAATATACTCAACTTCATCTATGATTAATTTCATTGAACACTGCTTCTTGGTATTCCATTCCATAAAACTATCACTAAGAAAAAATGTGCCACAATAGATGGATTTCCTATCAACACCATCATCATCACAATCAGTATCAGTAAAACATTGTATGGTCGAGTTTGAACTGGATCTACACAACATCATGAAACTCATGTATCTCTATTTTATCTTAATATTATCTTTACTAATAAAAAGTGGTAATCTTTGTGATCACTCTAATATATATAACTCAATTTCAAGGAAAAAATAATGTCAGGTTCGAATGTTTTAAGGTTGATAAGGATACAAATTAATTTTCTATAGTCCCTTTGATTTATAATTGTGAAATCCTTATACATAGTTAGTTTGTACCAAAAAACCATATAATTAAATATCAATTTACATTATTCCATTCCAAAATACTTTAATAATTACATGAGGTACTTTTCTTGAGATAAAAAAATTCTGAACTCCTTGAATGACTTGTAACCCTTGAATGTAAGACATATCACCCAATATAGAAATTTAAAATTGTATCTTTATATTCTTAGAAAATTACTCACATATAGACTCTTTTTTCACATAAAAATGACATAATATATATATATATTATGAAAATAATAATACCTATGGACAACACCATCACATAAATATTTCTATTAATTTTTTCCTTCAGAAAATTCTTTCATTTAAAAAAGTCATCAATCTTGTTATAAAATATTTCCTGGCCTAATTTAACCTATATAAATTTTTATTTAGCTTTTAATACATTCTCCTATATTTATCAAGGAGAAATCATTTATGTTTTTTAATGAACACCTCCCAATCTAACTGACCATTAAGAAAGTTAGATTTCACATCCATGTGGAATCTTCTGTGTTCTGCGATAGAAAAAACTTCTTGATCATTTCAAGAAATTCTATGAGAGAAAAAGTTTTATTTTAAGTCAAACCCTTCTATATTATAGTAACATTTAAACATTATTTGTGCTTTATTTCTGGCGACTTCACCACTCTAATTCAGATTATTTCAAAAAACCCACATGGTTCCAATGAAATTCTTATTGTTGGGTCTTGGTAACTCCTCACAATTATATATTTTCTCTATTTTATCAATCCATTCACTAATTATTGAAATAAAATAATCACCCTCAATTTATTGAACAATTGTATGAGGAACAACATGTAAAATAAGTGAATTTTAGTTTCCTAACCTCAGCCTTCTTTGGGTATGGAAAAGTGAATATTGCTGGCTAATAATATTTTTTGAGCCAACATGTTTCCTCATCCTATGATTCTTCTCCCCCTAATTATTAGCTCCTTATTTTACCTTATAACATTTTAATAAATTTAATCCTTAATGTTCATAGTTATATCTTTCTCACCAATATGTTTTCTTATAATTCTGTAATATTCCACCACAAATAGATTCGTCATCATGATAAAAAAGTACCTCTGTTTTGTACTAATTTTCAATTATTTTAAAAAATTTATCATTCAACCACCTTATATTTGGTTTTACATAGAATTTTTAATTGAATACATTTTAAAGATACCCCCAAAGTTTCATTCAATAGATTTTTCTTCAAATTTCCTAAGATTTTTTTCTTAATCATCATGTAACATGGGATTCCAAATAATTGGAATTATTTTATAGTTATTTTTTTGTTATGACACATATCATATAGAGTCTTATGATTTTTATGTCTTAAAAATTACCTATTTTAAATATTTAGAGTAGTTCTTAAAACTTCTCTCCAAAAAACTTTGGAATATTGTGGTGGGAAAGCATGGTTTGGTACAATTCTAAAATAGTTCTATTTTTTCTATTAGTTACACCATTATATTGAGGAGTGTATGTTGTGATATATAGATGTTTTATAGAATGATTTTATGATCATCACTCAAAATAAATTCTAGGGTAATCATTTCAATTTTATGACCATATTATTTTTTTGTAAACACCAGTCTCTTTTTCCACTTGCATTCTGAAAACATTTAATGTTTTAATATCCTATAACTTTTATTTAATGAAAATTAATTTTTTTATATGGGTGTAGTAATATATGAATGTAATGATGTAGATATCACTCTTTGTTGAATTGTTTCTCATTGAGACACACCCAACTAAATATACCAGTTCCAAAGGTCTAGTAGATTGTATGTCCATCTTCTTGTTTATATTGTGAGTCATATTCCCCCTTTGAAATGTCTCACAAATAGTCATGCTTTCTATATTGAGTTTGGGAATGTATCTAACTACTTAATTATTAGATATATTCATCATATTTCCTTATACAAGGTGTATAATTATCTTATTCCATAGATAATTTTCTTATTTAGAACTCATGTAACATGTGTTGGAGAGGTCACCAATCTAAAACAACTTTCCACGTTTTCTTTTATCTCTAATATTAGTTGTCCTTATTTGGAATTTATGACAACACATCTGTTCTTTTGAAATACAAATTCATTCCCCTTATCACATAGTAGTCTTAAACTTAACAACTTGTGTTTTAACCCTTCCATAATGAATTCTCCTTTGCACTTGTTTCCTTTAGACTCCATATTAATATTATCAACAAATTTTATATTTAGTAAACAATCATTTCCAAAGGTAACTGATCCTCCATCACATTCCTCAATGTTCCTAAAAATTTTAGTGTCTCCATTCATATACAAAGACCATCCACTGTAAAGTATTCAAGGTCTCCCTTTATTTCTTGGCTTCAAGGACACCTCTGTAAATAATGAATTTTTATCTTGATTTTTACTCTAATATATTTTTTTCTTTTTTAGTAGGAATTTTTTCAAGGAATTTTTTCATAAACTCTTCTGTATAATTCCCTAGAATATCACATATATCACACATTTATTTAAAAATATTAAACTTTTTCTAAGTATAAATATTTTAAGTGAATTCGTTTATTAGTTTCTTTTATGGTGACTCACTTCTTTTAATAATGAAGTCTCTTCCCATTTATTTATGCCTTATACCATGTAGAAACATGTTTTTCCAGAATGTGTTGGCCTTGGGACCATAAATAAAACAATATCAAGAATATCTATCTAATCCGAACCTCCTATTAAAACTCTATGCATGTTCTGAAAACTATATTCCAGACTTCTATTTTTAATGTATAAATAGAGATTAATCCTTCTCATTCCTCAAGGGGACTAATTTTCTTATGTATTATCCTTTATTAAATGGATTTATGAGATTATTTATCATCATCTATTATAGACCAACCTTGTATATATTTTTAATTTGAGCATACATGGCTAGGAAAAACTAATTTAACTTTTAGAGAAGTTTCATGTACTAATTTATCTAGAGATGATATGTTGAGAATTTCAACCATTAAAATTTTCTTAGACTTAACATAAACATATTTAATGAAGCATTCATAGATTAATTTTAAATAATTTTCATTTTAAACATATTTTTATTCTTTGTTTCTTAGTTTCTCTTCTAGAGTGACAAGTTTTGCTTGACAATGTTTTAGAATCTTTACATTCTCAACAACTTTTAACATTGAATTACTGAGTTCCTCATTGAGTTTATTTTATTTCATTAGAATTTCATTTTCAACCTTCTTCATATATTCATTTTCATAGATTTAAATTCCCTCTTGATATTTGTGTTATTCTGAAAGAAATATTCCTACTTAGATATGATCATGTTATACATATATGTTTCATCACCAATTTCCTCTTTACTATGTGATGATGTTTATTTTTAATCTACATGATCTATAAAGTTTGTTAAATTTTAATTATATTCTTCTTTATATTGATTTCAAGATTAAATGGATTCATATTCTTATATTCATATTAATCATTTTCATTTTATTTTTGAAAACCTCTTCTTAAACTCTCTAGAAATATTTTTAGACTTGGTGTTATTTAAAAATTCAGCTTCTTGGGATTGTAATAATTATCCTTATCCTCATATCAGAGATTATTTTTCTTTGGATAATTTAGAGAAAAATATCCAATTCCACTATAGTTGAATCATTTTAAGGGCGCTTTATCCTTGTACTTTCCTTTTAAATTTTCTAAATTTCTTATATATAAGATACACGATTCTATTTCCAAATTCATCTGGACCATCATCACCATCTGATTTTTTAGAATTTTTAATATCTTCTTCTTTTAGATTTAAATTTCTCATGGCTTAAATAGTCATCTCTTCTTTAAATTTATTCTTAAAAGTAGATATCTTTATCATTTTATAATAAATGGGATATTATAAAACTCATCAAGGGAGTGGTATTCCCTATCTTATAGAGTATAAATTTGAGGACCAAACCATTTTGGGAAATTTATCATGAGTTTCTTAAAAATGACATCATTATCAATATTTTCATTAAACCTTATATTGTTACTTACAATTTCCTTGACTATAGTGAAGTAATAATATTTGGATTACTCTTAATACATCTTTATATCTTCAAAATTTCTTCTCTATATATGTAATGTTTCCTCTTTAACATTGAAATTCCCTTTATTACTACTTTCTAACTTGTCACCTAAATCCTTGGTAGTTTTTTATACCAAACACCTTGTTGAACAATTTCTACGAAAGAGACATAAGAATAATATTCCATAATTTTCCATTGACATGAAGATTTATCTTATCAGTGAAGGTCATAAGATCACCTCTATGAATAGGTGAAAAATGACTGTAGTTGCAAAAAGAACTTCAAATCCAAGTGAAAAAAGGAAAAATCCTATTTTTCCTAGTATGTAATTTTTTTCCATAAAAGTTTGGAACTCATTTTCTATTTAAAAAGATTTTAGTACCCATAATTCAAATAAATAAAAGAGTTATAGAAGAGGGAACCTTGTACTATGATACCACTTGTTAGATCCAATGGGCTGTATGACTAAACTGGGGGTTGAATCAGTGTAGAATTTTATTTTTTAAATTTTCTTCTTATTCTTAAAACAAACATCTTAAGATTTTTATATCATGACTCCATCACAATAATATTATTCTATTGGGCTTTCATGACAAGGAAGAAAATAAATGGAATAAGGAACATAGTTGTTTTTATTAGGTTTGACCACATTATGTAAGCCAACTCCTTATTGTAGCTAGTTCTATTTGATTTTACACTATAATTCAGCCATCAAATAACATTGGATAGAGAGTAATAAACATTCACCTAAAGTTTAATGTCATCTTTTTTTTCTACCATTACAAAATAAACCGTTGGTCATACTCCACATCCTAATGATAAAAAAGAGTTAGTACGAATAAGAAAAATCACTTGAAGCATTGGGTGGATTTAGAAATAGTTGAAGATCTTCTCTACGAGCTTTCATAATATTTAAGATAATACTATCACTTATTAAAATATATAATATCAACCTCAAATATCACTCATTAGATACTTGATATCAAGAAGATGTTGATGATAATTTCTGAACTCCACACACCAAACTATCTACTTCTTCTCAGTATTTTTCTCACATGAATACTACTCCTTTTTTACTCCATATATTTTATTTTGTACCTTCAACCACATGTTATATTTCATCCGAAATTTATTTTCTAGTTATATGATTAATTAAATACACACATCCTTTTCATATATGTAAACTAGTATATGATAAGGTTTTCTGAGCCTACCCAAGAAAATTCCATGAGTCTTTTTTTATTTTGATCTTCCTTCTTAATACTCAATAAAGAATATCACAGGGGTCTACTTCCCCATATTACCATATAAATACTAAAATATCCCTAATCTTCTTCCTTATATTTTCTGTTTAATTGAGATCTATAAAATAATAGAAAAATCTATCTTTATGTATTGAAAATAACTATCTATTGTTACCAATTCAGTTAATTAGCTCAAAAGAATTGAAACTTTCTCCATTTATCTTCATCATTAAGTAGACATTTGTGATATAGGTATTCTTAGAACATATCTACAATATTTAAAACACTTATATTAAATCACTACACTATTTTCAAATTATTCTAAGAACTAAATAGAAAGAAATCATCATCACACATACATTCTAGATTTAATATAAGGATTTTGTTCCCCAATATATTCATATTTATCATGGTTTATAGACATTCAATTAATCTAATTACATATGGGGTTCTTCATCATGTGGCTATAATTTATTCTATATATTTCCTAAATCATGTTCCAAATGTGATGTTTTAAACATAGAGGAATGACTGGAGAATAATCTAATATAATTTCATTAGAATATTCAATTTATGGAAACTCAATTGTTCACCCTATAGATACTCAAAAATTTCCTAATTTTTAATGCATTAAGAAGGGAATTAAATGGATTATGTTAAAGAATAATAAAAATGAAAGGATTATACTGGCTCAAATACATATTTTTTGTGCATCAAAAACTTTGGATAAAATAATTACATTCATAAAAAATGTATTAATCTTAGACATAAAATCTTACAATCTGTAAAGGATTATGTTCAATGAAGTCTTATATTAGAATATGTTGTTTGAAAAGTCATACTCCCAATGTCAATGTCATAAATATAGTTCCTTTTCTATTTTTTTTTATCTTGGAATAATGTTATCCAATGAATAAAGTCTTAAGATAAATACTTACATTGGGATCCAAAGGCTTACACAACGAAATTTGTCAAATTAATTAGGTTGTCCAGTATCTCTATATTTTTAGAAAAACATTAGAACTTCTCTAAACCATCTCCACCCATCTTAAAAACATATAAACCACTTAAAAAAATCCTCTCATCTACCTATAATGGTACTCAAACTCAATTGGACGAAAATGAAAACCATTGACAACATCGTCAAAAAATGTAAGGCCACTTGATGTTCAATGTCAAGACATGGTATGGGAGTCAAAAATAAATAAGGGTGTTCATAGATTGATTAAACCAATTTAATCAAAGATATATGATGAGTATCACTGAGTTAAAAGTGCTTCATGATAATAGATTTTTGGATGAACCTATTAAAAATCAAACAAACTATTGAGACCAAAAGTGTAGAGTTAATGATTACAAGTTTAATCAATAATGAATATAATTATGTGATCAAGTGAGGAGGTGATGTTAATTTAGGTTAGGTATATAATAGAGGTAATGAATTGGGAATTGGTTCATGTGTGTTGAATAATTAAAGGTTCAATTCGAGTTACAATTTGATGAATAGAATGGGTTAATTGAATGAAGGATTTAAATTATATTAACGAATTTGAATTGGTGTTGAAGGACAAGAAAAGTAACGAAAAATATAATAAGTTTAAGATTAAACTACATTAGTATTGGTATATATTCAATAAAGCTTCAGTTAATACAAAAAGTTAGTCTAGTCAAGCTATGTTCACCAATATGATCTGATCATGCGGGGGGAGTTGGATGACCAATAATTTAAAGGGTGTTGTAATTATAAATAATAAAAACATATTTTTTGAAATGGTAGAATAAAATATTAAATATAAAATTAAAGGTGGAAATGATATGGAAAATCAAAATACTGGATTCGACTGGTTGACTTATGGGAATTTTGTTAGTAACAAATTGTGGTGGTGGAAAATAAGTCATAGGATTAAGGAGAATAAAAATAAGGGAATAAATTGAATTAGAGTGAATTATTGATCAGTTTTCTAGGAGAACATGGATAAGAGGGGAACAAAAAACTTAGTGTATGGTGTTTGGGAAAATCACGAGCCTGATCTTCTTGAGGAGATAAATTCAAAGGAAAAGAGGGGAGGGAGAGAGACTCTCACTCAATAGAGAAGAATCTATACCATTCCTTTATTTTTATTCTTTTATATCTCAAATATTTTGTTCTTTTAAGAGCTTCATACATCTATAAAACTTATTTGTGGGTAATTCGTTGAGGGTAAATAATTGTCTTAATTTTTAATTCATTTATATTCTTGACTTACTCCTTTAAAACTACAATTCATTCTACTTGGAAATTTTTGTTTAACTGGGTTCTTAATTTTCTTTTATGCATTGACTGATGAAAATCAGGATAAATAGATTTTTTATATCATTCACCCATAATAATATATCAAAATATTGAGAATATGGAATTCAAAATAATGAATATTTCTCAGTAAACAATATTGTATTCCATGAATGACCCCACGTCACATTCTTTTATCACTGTGGTATGAAAACCATTATCGACAGATATTGAGATTAAGTTCAGTAATAATTATAGTTATTGGTATTTATTATAATAATTTTTGTGAAGAATTTTTCTAATTAAGTTATTTTAACCACCAAAAAACCATTTTTTTGTATTTTTCAAATAGCCACTTTTTGGCTAAGTGGGAACCATACAAATGTGCCAGCTGTTCCAACATACCCATAACCACATAAACCAGTACACACCATATTCAACCTAAAATTTCAACATTCAAATTTTAAAAAAAATCAGAGTTCTGAAAACCTCCATAATCGACCTCAAGCCACGAAAAAACCCACCGCAATCCAAAAAATCAACCATCATGAGGAGGCCTAGAACCAAGAGACCAGTCACGTCGCTACCATCCACCATCATTAGTTCCAAAATCATCGCCGTTTACCATCAGATAAGGTAACCAGAAACTTCAATGGAATCCACTTCATCAAGATTCATCACCAACCATGGAAACATCATCACATTTTCATCGTCGACCATCCATCACAGAAACCAGAAAAAATGAAAAACACAAAAACCATAAACAATCATCCCCGATACAGCCAACACCACCATTGTCATCACCGTCCGAACTTCACTGACCAATCCTAGAGTAGATCGACCACAAAAGGGGGAGGAGAAAATGAACCAACACTGAAAATCAAAACACACCAGGCGAGGAGCACCTTTTCCAGCTAAATACCACCTCCCAAACCCTCTGAGAAACCACTGCTTGACTCCAAATCGGAGAGAAGCATGAGCAATTTGAGGCCAGGGCAGGATTTGAATTCCGAGGGTTTCGAACCATCATAGTGAAAAATCATGAAAATTAGAGAAGAAACCCAGAGGGAATACGAGTAAGAGGAAAATCAGGAAGAACCCAAAATAAACTAGGGATGAAGCCCAAACCGAGACAAAACCGAAGAAAGGAGGGGGAAATAGGGAAGACACCGATCAGACCCACAACCGCCGAACCTAAATCCCAAAAGCTATGTGATTCCATCGCTCTAGATCTGACCTAGAGAGATGCAATGGAACGCCATGTTAGAGTGTGGTAGCGGTGCCCAAGGGTAAAACTGAACCGCCTTTTCCCTAGGGTATTAACCATTTTTATTTCTCCATAGATTCAATTTCATAAAATATTTTAGTTTTCTATCTTGAAAACACTTATATGTAGTGAATTTTTGGGAGGAAATTTTATATTTTTAATAAAATTTTAGTTTCTTGATTAGATTTAAATTGATATTCTTTTCATTAAAATGGACCTAAAAATGAACTCTTAAAACTATTTTAATTATGTGTTTTAAATTATTGGATGAGTCTAATTATGTTGTTCTGTTAATTGTTGAAATTACTCATCCATAAGTTGTGTCTAATTGTAATGATCTACTAAATTATTTTTTTGTGTTAACTATAGAGAAAAGGGGAAGTTTGAAAAAAAATTGAATGAAAATATTTGGTTGGTTTAAACCCTTTAATTTTTTCAAATTTGATCATCTTGTCCAAAACTGGAAACTGGCATTTTCTAAACCATTTTATTTTTAGAGACTATTTAATTATTTTTACTTAAAATATTCCACAGTGGAAAGAACTTTTGGATTTAAACTCTTTACTATAATTACAATTTTATTTTTTTGAGATGAATTATCATTCATAATTATATTAATTGATTAATTGAGGATAAGTAATAGATCAAGTGTGGGGGAATTTTATTTGGATTTATTTTGGTACATGTTTGACACATATTTTTCTTTACATTTTGGTGATTTTGGAATAAAATTGTGATTTAAATGGTAATTTTATTGAATTTAAATCATTTTGTATTGGAACTGTTATTCTTTGTATATTTTTTAACAAATTATAACCTTTTTTCTTAATTATTTAATTTTATAGACTTTAACTTCCATATTGTTTTAGATCAAACATTTTTATGTTTTTGAAGAAATAATTAATTAAATATTTATAATGATAAGTTTTTAATGGTTTTGGTTTTTTATTTTAGTGTTTCCACTATTCTATATTTATATTTTATATATTATTTTCTCGAGAACATTTGAAAAACATCTATTTATGTTTGGAAATCAATTATTTATTATTTGTTGGAAATTTTATTTTGATTTGAATTGAAAAATTGTCAAAATGTTTTTATTTATGTTACAGGAAGAGATATATAAGATATTATTTTTTCTAAGAGAGATGAATGTGGTGTAAAATAGGCAAAGAAGAGAATTTCATAAGACATTTTTTTCAATCATATAAGACTATTTTCCATGTGAATAATACTTTTTCCTGTTACATACTAATTTCCCCCCTCATGCAATAATTTTTCCATTTTTTAAGACTTACCAAGTTTTGTAAGACTTTTTTATTATCAGAGACAAACTATATAAAGACTATAGAGGGGTGGGTGGGTAAATTGAGTTCTTGAAATTTTATTCAATTGAAAAAAAACCTCTTTTATATATGACTTATTTATGATCTTTTCTTCAACAAGTGCATTAGAAAAAAATAAAAATACCTAGAAAATAATATGACATAGATATTTATATTGGTTCAAAGAACATAAATACAATAGTACACTCCACTTGTTCTCTACTCCGATAGTTTGGTGATTTTAGCTAGACCAGTCCCTTTACTAAGGTATATCAGTCATTTTTATATGGACTTCACAATAGAGTGTAAGAAATCAATAATTTTTACAATAACACATGAGATATCTACCAGGATCCCTCAAGGATTTAAAAACAACATCCTTTAAGGCTATTATTTGAGGAACCTTTTTAAAATGAGAGATATGATAAACTAGAGTGTTTGTAGATTTAATATATAGCTGTGAAATACAACTATCATAAGGAATAAATCTCTTTGAGATATCATCAGAATAGATAAAATCTAGAGGAGAGTCTTATGAGCATAGAAAATATAATAAAATTTCACAATTTTATATTGTGAATCTTCTTCTTTTTATCAGGTAAAATAATGTAGCATACAAGAGATTCAAGAGAGAGAGAAGGAGTTCTTATAATATTAAGTAGGAGGTTATATTATTTTGAATTGTTATTCACTACTTCTTTCATTCTCAAAAAATCATATAGAACATTTTTTAACCTATTACAACACTAATTTATGAAATCCATGCCTCTTAGTTTAAAAACATATGTAATTTTCTTAGAAATTCCTTAAAAAAGGTAAATAAAAATAATAACCCACATAATCATTTCCTTTCAAAATAATTACTTATTATTATAACAATTTTTACCATAAAAAGGTAATCCAAAATTTAAATATTACACATAAGTGTTAAAATCTCACATATATGCTTCAACGATAATAAATTCAAGTTTTAGATCAACATAGAATATTTTAGATCACAACATATCCTATTTATATATTTGAATTCATGTAGACAATTAGATATATGTAGCTGAATTCACATTGGACTTCTATACATAATTGATTTTATCCATGTATCCAATTTTTCTACATAGATAAATTTTATTTATGAAGTTAAATTGATTCAAAAAAGATTTTTTTCTCGTGTATTTAACCACGTAGCTGATTTCACTATGTATGATTCATCTAGCCAATTGATCCATGTAATTGATTTATGCAATCAATTGATCTATGTAGTTGATTTCTCACATAGCCGATTGATTGATGTAGGTGATTTAATCATAGAAGTTTCCACAACATAGCTGATTTACATAGGTGAATCCTTCACGTACGCAATTTGTATAGTAAAATTATCACATAGTTTATTAACATAAGTGAATGCTCATGTAACTGATTTTTCATGTATCTAAATGTCTTCATGTAGGTAATTTTTCCAAACATAGGAAAATTTCATCCAAAGTGTCCAAAATTACATATTTGATGAATTTAATATCCAAAACACATAAAAATAAGATAATACCTGATGAACACACTTAAAAAAAATCATTTTTCATATATGAAATGGTATTTAAGATTATAAAAACCTAAAGTACATGGGATATGTTGGAAAGACATTAGTAGTCCTACAATCTACCCCTTTTGATGATCGAAAAAATCATAAGACACTAAGAATTTATTTGAATATATTTATAAATATTTTATAGAAAACTATATAACAAATATTTATTTTTAAACTTTAGCATTTCTACCCCTTAGTCACTTCCACCCTTTGTATTAATTGAGGAATTCTCCCCATTTTATTAACCTTGGTATAAAAATTTATAGCTTCTCACCCTTTTTGTTTCAATCAAAATGATGGGTAAAGAGACTAGAGACACTATTAATGTAGAATTTAAAGTAATGAACTATTTAATTATTTTTCTAAAACTAAATGTGGAATAATGGTAATAATATAACCTAGTTAATAAAATAAATATATTTAAAAAAAATTAAATAAAAAAACCACTTAAAAAATAATAAATGAATAAATAAGAATTAAATTTATTTTCAGTCATGTACAAAAAATTACAATCACTCAAAATACACAAAAAAAGGATAAATACAACACATCATTCAAAAAAAGTGGGATTGTGAATAAGGTCAAGCTGAGAAGGTGGCTTGGGTGGTAGTAATTTTAAGGTTGGATCGGTTCTGGAGATAGTAGGGGGTACCATTAGAGATGACGGTACAACCCTCCCAAATTCTATAACATCTCATTCTCCACTACCAATATCTGATTTGACTTGAGGCCTTTGAAGACATGTTCTAATAAATCTTTCAATATTTCATTCAACTACACTAAAATCATAGGTTTCAACTAGTGTAAAATATAATTTATTTTGGGATTAGAATGAGTTTCCTTCCTTAGAAAACTTAGTTTCTAGGGTTTAATCAACTTCATCTTTCTCTTTCTGATCGATTTTAGAGGCATCAAAAGTGTCATATTTTTTTTCATATCACCTCTACAGGTATCTAGAGGAGTAGGGTTGAGATTCTTTCTACCTAATAAATTATACAATTAATTAATACACATATCTATCCTTACGATGATTTCAATCATAAATAATTCAATAATACTATTATATTCCTACCTATAAATTTTACCAACTGTTTCTAAGACATTATTCACCATTCCTTTAAATTATGAAAGATGACCAGAGGTAAAAGTATAAAGGGAACCAGAGACTAGAGTAGCTTTAAAACATGTCAAAGTAGCTAAATATTCTAAAAATAACATCTTTAAGGTTTAGTAAATTGTTTTTTGTACACTAATCTCCCTTCCATTCAAGTGTTGAAACTTTCTATACTTACTACCCACTTTCGTTATTAAACTTTTAGTTACCCCTAAAACAACATCGAGTTGAGGTTTAGGAACGATAGTATTAAAAGTAGGTATAACGATATGAAACAACTATAATAGTTACAGCAAGAGTGGGTACACCTAGAGCCATATCATGAAAAGTCCTGAGAGGTCTCTAGACAACCAAAAAATTTCCTATAATTGAAACTAGAATAGCTAAACTTCTTTAGACTCAGAACTGGATTACTCTTTAAAAGAGTATGGGTACAAAACTTGAACATCTTTACAGACCTTATACATAAAGGTTAATAACCACTGATGGTTTCTAGATATTAGATTATGATATCTAAAAACCATACCTTGAATATCCTTATAAATATCTTAGATCTCCTTCAACTTCTCACCAACAAAATGCTCAAAATATCCATTTTTTCATTTAAGGACACATATATCCCCACACCATGATTTCTAACTACTTATATAGTGGATTGGAACTAACCCATAAAATCCTTATTAAACTCTTGTACCATAACTAGAGTGAAAATGTTACAATAATGGGATTGGATCTATGGTGATATTAAATTCAATTCTGAGAGAAACTTACCAAATCTACATTGAAAATCTGGAACAAATAAAGGTTATAAGGTGGTAGTTATAGAGGGATAAAACATGTTGATGAATTCAAATTGTATTAACAAAATAATTCAAAAACTATGAATGTTTTCCTTAATTTTGGTCTTGAAATACATAAATTCGTTAAGGAAATATCGAGATAAAATAGTTTACACCATTGGAATAATCTAAAACACATCTCTTTGAGTGGAACCCATTACACCAAGATCATTCAATTCAAACTTCTTATGGGTGACATCCTTCAAATATCTAACTAGAGATTTAATCTCCTCAAGATATTTGGAACCGAACTCAAACCTAGCTTACAACTCATGAGGGAAAAATTACAGATTCTTAATCAGTTCTATCTGGGTCACCATTAACCCAACCGGATTCTTAAAACCATCCTTGGAAATAGAGTGTTCCTTGATTTCTTATATATCATCCTTAGATGATTTAAAACCCAATTTCAAATCATTGTAATATCTTAAGATATTATCAAATGTAGTTTTAAGAGTATATGGAAAATATTTATATTCTGAACTTTATAAACTCTTACTTACTGAGGGTTCTTCCCCATGCACAACAGGTGGTGGTGATGGTGCAGGTGGTGTTTGAGAGTATTCAACAGTCCCCATTACTACATTAACAACCTTATCTACATAATAAGGTGATATATGAATAATTGGATCCACCAACTGAGCTTCAACCTTGGCCTTAAATTTCTATATATTATCAGAAACCACAAGCATAGTCATAACATTCCACTCTTATGGAACCAGAACAGTTCTCTCAGCAACTAGATCAACATTCTGACCTACTTTAGTAGATTCAATAACACTATAATCTTGGCTCCAAATAGATTATACTTCTTGACCCTTTATAGGAACAACCACAACAAGAATAATAATTGACACTGGAGACTTAGATCTAACAACCACTGTCTTATGCACCTCCCTACTATAAAACATCTCAATATATGTTTCATATCTAGGTAGAGAGGTTTGGGATGGCTCCCCCTAATACATACTCTCCTAGACAATAGGTATTAATTAACTTGAAAATGAATCAAAAAATTAACCAATATCCTTAAACAAAACATATAACAAGGAATCACTTTTTAGTATTTTACTGCATCTCCCTTGTTCAAATAAACCTATTTTCTCTTCAAATCCAGGGATATTAGTCTACCATAAGGATAATAATTCAATTTACCTTTTCCATTTTTAGTAGTGATTCATAAATTTTATCCCATACCTCGATAGATTGAGATTTAAATTATTGATCAGAACATATAGTATGTATTTGTCCTAAAATAGAACCATATACATATATCCATCTCTCTAAGCTATCCCATTTTCCCTAGACATGAAAAGAACTATCAACTTGGGTTTTAAATTCATTACATGTTTATTATTAAATTCAGTGATTCCAAATAAGTATTTTAACACTTCCATTGTTTCTACAGAACCCAAAATAACTAAGGTTTTAATGAAATTAAAATCCTCCTCATAGGGAAAATGAAGGATCTCAGGCATATCAACCGAGAAAACTAGCACAACTTACCATTTATATTCAATGAAAATGAATCCTTTATTTGGATGAAATATAACTTGAAATTAATCATAAATTCCCTTATATATTTCTTGAAAATATAACTATATTTATAAACATTAAACAAAAACTCCCAACCTTGAAACTGAAGAAATTTTTTTAGAAACATTTTGGTTGAATTCAACAAGTACAAGTCGACTGCCTTCCTAGAAAGAACTCTGCACAGTTCACTACCTTTTTATTTCTTAGAAGAACAAAAAATTCCCTTATTACCAAAATTTTAATTTACAATAGAAGACATTACACTTGGATATTGAGAGATGATTGATAAATTAGGGGTGATGGTTCAAATTCAAGGAGGAGATACATATGTGAATAGAAAAAGGGTTGAGTGCCGAATAAGAATTAGGTCACAAACCTGAATCTTAAACATCTTATATACCCAATTTATTTGGTTATATTCTGAAAAATAGTAACTAAATTAAAAACCAACATAAGGGAATTTTTATATTCTAAAAACCACAACATTTAAAATAGAGAAACATGATAAACAAAATTAATTTCAACAAAGTATTAAATTCAAAACATTTATAAATACAATTAAAATCAAAATTTATCAGAATAAGAATAATTAATTTTTTTTTAAATTAGAATAAACCTAATTTAATTTAACAAAATAAAAATGTTCATATGAAAGGGGAATAATAAAAATATCTGCTAACTGATTCTTAGTAGAGATAAACTGAAGAGTATTATCACATTTTTTAGTGTGATCTCTCAAGAAATGATTCTTTAAGTCTATATAATTCATTATTGAATGATTTATTATATTTTTTGAGATTTTAATAGCTCTAGTGCTATTGAATTTGACTGAAAGTTCATAGTAATTGAATGAAAAATCCATTAATGTGTGTTTCATGCACAATACATGTAAACAAAAACTACCAACAATAATATATTCTACTTCATTAGTAGCTAATAAAATAATGTGTTATTTTATTACTAGACTAGGATTCTATGTATTCACCTAGAAAATGATAGGTTATTAAAGTACCCTTCCTATATATTATACAACCAAAAAACATGACATCACGATATGATGTTAGATTAAAATCAGAAGTTTTTTTTGGAAAAAGTAAGGAAAGAGAATTTTTTCATTTTAAATAACTTAAATTTATTATTGGATTCTTTTAATTGAGATTCCTTAGGGTTTTCTTGAAATATAGAACAAAGAAATATTGTAAACATAATGTCTAGTCTACTAGTAGTAAAATAATGTTGACTCCCAATTATTCCTCTATATATCTTTTTATGAACTGGTTTCCTAGCTTCAACCATGTAAATATTTTAATTAGAGGTCATAGGATTTGGATAAACTTTACCACTTTTGAGTCCAAATATTTTAAGTAAGTAAAGTATATATTTTATTTGATTTATCACATTCAAAATATCTTTTTGATGAATATTAAATACTAGAAAATAATTTATCTCACCCATCATGCTCATTTAAAATTCTTTTTTCATATGTTTTGAAAATTCATTACACATTTTTCTATTTTTTGAACCCAAAATCACATTATCAGTATATATCTAAACTAAAAAAAATGTAAATATGAGGTTTTCTTAAAATGAATAGGATCTTCCTATACAACTAAAAAAACTATTTGTTAAGATAAAATAACATAAACATTTATACTAAGATCTGGGGGATTGTTTATGGCCATAAAGAGATTTGGAATGATTAAATTATAAATTTTAAAAAAGGGATTTTCAAAACCATGAGGTTGTTCAAAATAACCTACCTTTATAAAAAACACTTAAAAATCATATTTTATTTCCATATAATACAATTTAAAATTCATATATGATGCATAGGATAGAAGAATCCAAATGGCCTCTAATCGAGCTACAAGTCCAAAGGTATATTCATAATCTATACCTTATTATTGATTATAACATTTAGCTACTAATATATCCTTATCCATAGTGATCATACTATGATAATCATATTTATTCTAATAAACCCATTTTCCCTATAACTGGATAGTCAGAGTGTCTATCAACTAATTCTCATACCTTGTTCCTTTTTTACTCGTTTAATTTTACTTTATATTCTCTAACCCAAATTTCATCAACTATGTATTTTTCTATAGTCTTAGGTTCTAGTTTAGAGACAAAGGCAGAAAACTCTAAAATATTTCATATACTCCTTCTAGTCTTAATATCATCATATAATATTCATATAGCTATTTCGAAGGGATTTTTATTAAGGGTTCTAGGTTGTCTAGGTAACACACTTTATAGTTTACAGGTATCCAAACTTTTAGGATTAGGTTCTAGAAAAACATGTTACAAATCATCATCCTTTTTTAATTTCAAAGAGTGGTTAAAATATCATGTTTTTAATGAATCACTTTTATCATCAATTTGATTCATTTTGTGATCAAAAGTATCACTTTCATCAAATTTCTCATGATTTTATTTTTCAATAATCCTTGAACTTTTGTTGAAAACTCCATATACCTTGTAAGTAGTAGAATAGAAAAGGAAGTTTCCTTCATTAGCCGTTGTATCAAATTTCAAAATATTATCCTTGGTGTTTATAATATAAAACATAAATCCAAACTCTTTATTGTAACCAAATTTTGACTTTGTATTATTCTATAGCCCATATGGTGTTTTCATAAAAATAGGTCTCATTAGAACTCTATTTATGAGATAACATGTTATATTTACAACTTCATACAAAAATGAGTAGGAAATCTATATTCACATAACTTTTTTATATAAATTTCTTGTAATGTCCTATTCCACCTTTTGAAAACACCACTCTATTAAGGATTCCTTGGGGCAGAAAAAGTGTGTTTGATACAATGTTTTAAATAATATAAATTGAACTTAGGGTTTTAAAATTATCTTCCATGGTCACTTCTTAATGAAATGATTTCAGAATATTTATCTATTGGAACCAACTTGAAAAAAATTATAAAAATATAGAAGGATTCACTTTTAACACACACAAAAAGAAAACCCAAGTAATTCTAGAAAAATTATCAACTAATACATACAAAAACTTACCTCCTAGGATTGGAATTAAATATGACACAACCAAATCCATATGAATATATTTTAGGGTCCCAAATTTAGAAACATATTTAATTTCTTTAAAATATGAATTGGGTTTCACCCCCATTTGGCATGCATTACATGGTTTCTTTTTATTAAATTTAAGTTGAGATAGATCTAAAAATAAATTCTTTTTGGATAATTTTCTCAAATTTGAGACATTAAATGTCCCAATATTCATTCCAAATCTCAAGATTCATTTTCTTAATCATTTAAATATTTCAATTTTTGTTTACTCAATGAATTAATATCTAGAGTATAGATATTCTCTTTTTTAGGATCCTTAAATTAAATTATTTAAAAAACTGAACATGCATTATTTGAAAAATAAAAAAATATCATTCTTCAAAAAGTTAAGAAATACATATCAGATTATGATTCAATCCTTAAACTTAAATAAATTTATTAATAAGTATAGAGATTGTATTACTAATTGATTTAACTCCCATAATTTTTTCTTTCACATTGTCACCAAAAGTGACATAGCCCCAATCAATTTTTGATAGGGAGTGGAAGTTAGAGAAATATCCAATCATATTCCTTGAGCATCTAATTTCCATATACCATCATTAATTAATGATAAAAGACTATTTTACCTAAAAATATAAATCAAACAAGAAATATTTTTGGTACCCATATTTTCTTAGGTAAAAAATTATTAGCAATAAAAGATTTTGGAAACCAAATCTGTTTGTGTAGTCAAGAAAATCCACTATTAAATCTTGATTTTTTTTAAATAAAAGAATTTTTAACTCCAAAAAATAGAGTGTTCTTCAAAATAAAATATTTGGAATAATTTTTTAACTCTATATAATGAAAATAATTAATCTTTGAGTGGTTATTGTACTTAAAAATAGGTAAAAAATAGTTTTTATAAAATTTCAGTTTTTCACATTCCCATATCATTAAAAAATTGTGTTTTTTATATTTTTTATTTACAAGGATTTTTGTTAAATAGATTTAACCTTTTTTAGAAACAAATGCAACATATTTTAAGTTCTGTGATTATTTTTTCCAATATTTCAATTTTATTTTTATGTTCAAGGAACAATGCAGCATAATTTTCTACATTGGTCTTTAAATCAAAAATTGGTTTATTTAAGTCATATTTTTCAATTACTATATTATTGTGGGATATTTTGTGAGATTTTTTTTATTTTTCAAAGATTCATACTTATCTTCGCATATAGTATAATATTCATTTAATTTCTAATATGAGAAATTTTCATTTTTATATTTAAAATCATAGTGAGAAGAATAATATGAATGTACCTCATTAGAATATTCCATAAAGAACATGTTGGACTTATAATTAGAATATCCAGCCTTTGATTCTAAATATGTGAAATCACTAAAATATTTATAACTGCACTATGTGTTGGTTTTTTCCTTATTATCCTTATTTTTGTACTTAACTTTCTTGAAGTACATTTCCTATGAATTTTGTTGTCTTGTAGCTATGGAAAATCTGGCTTGATGTGTCTAGGATTTTTTTCATTCATAGAATCTCAATTACATAGAGTTTCCATAAACCATTCTATATTTGTTGAATTTTTTCTTAAAATGTTTCTATTGTAATAGATTTAGGAACTTCATAGAAAAGATAACAGGTTCATTGTCTGAAATATAACTACTTGATGTATCTTCATCAAATGACTTAGCTATTTGAATTTATTTTCACTTCTTATAATATTTTGAAGTTGAGAACTTTACAGTATAATTCTCCTTATCAAATAATCTATGCTCTCCAGCTTTAGCTTCTATATATGCTTCATATATCATTAAAGTTCCAATAAGATATTTTATTATTAAATTATTAAATTATATTGATTTTCTAATTATAACTGAAATACCACCCCATCTTGGTGGCATAATTATTAATATTTTTATATTATGATATAAATTAGAAATAGGTTCTCCTAAATTAGAAATAACATTTAAAAATTTAGTAAGTATTCTAATAAATTGAGTGATTCTCTCTCCTTATATCATTCTAAAGGTGTCAAACTTTTGTTTGATTGTATTGTACATGAGAGATCACACATTTTATGTTCCTTTAGAAGAAATATCTATGATAGTATACATTTAATGGGATATTTGGAATTGATATAATCAATTGAACTCATCTAGACATAGTTCACATATTATCGCATTCATCACATTTCTGTTTATATCATAAATATCTTTGGTGTTACCTTCCCATGTTTCTGGTTGTGTCTTTGAAATTTAATAAGGCTTTAGAACTTTGGGATAAAACATACACCAAGGTTATTTTGATAAATGATCATTAGTCCCTTCCATCATCCATAATTCTCACCATTAAAATGGGGTTCCCTTACCATTGAAATACCATCACTTTTTTAGTCATAGTATCCATTTTCTAGAAGATCGTTAGACTTTAATCTTTTATAAATGAGAACTGAAGAGTCATAACCATTGATACCAATTATTTTCAAAGACATATTTTCCAAGGACTCAAGTGGGGGGCGGGGTGTAAATTGAGTTCTTAAAATTTTCTTCACTTGGAAAACCACCCTCTTTTAGATATAACTTACTTATAGTTTTTTTAACACAGGTATCTTTGGAAATAAAAGTACAAATAAATGAATCATACATAGAAATTTATAGTGGTTTGAGAATCAGAAATCCCTTAGCCCAATCCACGAATTCTCAACTCCATGAGTTTGGTAATTTTCACTAGAAAAGTATATTTCCTAAGGATTTTTATTCTTTTTTTCATGTACTAAATAACTAAGTGAAAGAAAAATCTACCTAGAACAACACTATAGTATATTTCAATCAAGCACCAGTAAGGCTTTACAAACCAATGTCTTCAAAGTTCTTTTTCTAGGAAACTATTACAGTTGGAGATATCATAAACGAGAGTGTTTACATATTTAATACAAGGTTGTAAAATACAACTATAAGAAGGAATACATCTCTAAAATAGATGATAAGAATAGATAAATTATCAATGAGTACCTTTTTTATCACAAAAAATATGATCAAAAATTCACAACTATAGATTAAAAAGATACTTCTTCTTTTCATGTAAAATAGAGTAGCACACAAGATCTTCAAGTGAGAGTAACAATTCTTAGAATCATAAGCAGTGACTTTTTTTCTTATTAAATTTTATTTCACATTTTCCTATTAATTTAGAAATCATGCATAAATTCTATTTTAACTTTTCCAAATAAATATCTATAAAATTTTAAACTCTTAGTTTAACAAAACATGTCCTTTTATCAAAAAGTAACTCAAAAAATAAATAAATAAATTGTCCTCGTATATATGTACTTTCTCAGTACTTGATTCTTATTATAATAATTTTTACCATAAATACGTAATAATACATTTAAATATTTCACAGAATAATTAAAATATCACTCCATTACTTCAATGATAATAAATATAAGTTGTAGATCGATATAAAAGAT
This sequence comes from Viscum album, assembly GCA_963277665.1. Taxonomy (NCBI): domain Eukaryota; kingdom Viridiplantae; phylum Streptophyta; class Magnoliopsida; order Santalales; family Viscaceae; genus Viscum; species Viscum album. Next base: position 1,175,541,905 of record OY728135.1, read on the forward strand.
CACCGATCACAACATGACTGATTTTTAAATTTAAATTTTCATTATCATTTTGATCTATGTAGCCAAATTATATGCATTGATGAATTCACCTTGGACTCCTTCACATATATTATTTTCTTATGTAGAAAATATTTCCACATAGATGAATTTTATTCACATAGCCAAATTGATTCATGTAGGAATTTTACTCACATAGCCAAAATTGATGTACCCGATTGGAAACATGTAGCCGATTTCACCACACATCTAATTCACATATATGATTACTCCATGTAAATAATTGATCTATATATCTAATTTCTCATGTATATGTTTGATCAATATAAGTGATTTTTACTTAGCCTTTTCCATGAAGTAGCTAATTTATGCAGTTGAATACTTCCCATAAGTGGTTTACGTTAGTGAATGATCACATAGATGATTTAACTAATAAAATTATCATGTAGATTATTATTTAGAGAACCAAATTCCTTCATGTTGGTAATTTCTCCATACATAGGCAAATTTCACCCAATGTGTCCATAATTGTAGATTTAATGAATTTTATAACTGAAACAATTAAAAAAAAGATAAAAACTGATAAACACATATAAGAAAACATCAGTAATATATCAAAGGGTATTTGAGATCATAAAAACATAAAGTATATGAAATAGGTTGGAATGATATTAGTATTCCAACATTTTTTCCCTATGCCAGACTTTTCCAATTTCATCAGATATTTCTCATTTTTTTAAGATTTTTGTTACATACTAATTGCTCTATATTTCATAAGACTTTGGAATTTTCCAAAAATTGAATATCACCTGAGCTAAAATTTATTGTCTACTGAAAATGATTTTTTGGTGATGCATAAAGATGAAGGTTCATTTTTATTTAGATATTTAAATCGGTAGAGTTTCAGGTTTTTACAAAGGATGTTGAGTCTATTGTAGTTAGAGGATGCTCGATGTTTTAGAAGGATCCAAGTAGATCGACCAATGCAGGTCGATACCTAATGAAACAATAGTTAATGAGGATGATGAATAATGGTTGAGGATTTGAAGATAGAGAAAATAGAATGTCAATGAACATGTTTTGGGAATGAATTGAGATAAATGAGTAATCTTCTACCGAATCGGTAATATCCAAACATAAGAACTTCAAGAGAATTTACGTATCCAGGTCATAATATCATTATATATTGATTCATAAGACATGTATAAAGTTGAGTTTGTGGGAAGAAGGTTTAGTAACACCAAAAATCATGAAATGTATAGTCGTTGTTTAATTTATTAGATTGGTATAATATACAAGGGATCTTATCATGTAGGTTATTTCAGTTTATAAATCATGGAAAACTAGACACTTACATGACTCTAATATTACATTGGAAATATAAAAGAATAGAATAATAAAAAATATTGCATCCTTGAAACCATTCATAATAACGTTGTTCATATATTGAGAAAAAAAAAATAAAGGGTGATATTAGATGCTCAGTAGTGGTTATGTATAGTATAAGCTATCATGAGTAAATAATGAATAATCAATATGGCAGAGCGGAGAGTAAAAACACAAGTCATTCGATCAAAAACTTGAGTTCAAGAAATATACATGGATAAAAATAACATATAAATCACATAGATAATAGAAACTAAATTATAAAAAAGGAAATGCATAATTATAGATATTCCTGATCAATGAATTTGAACCACGATATCACGAGTCTTATCATCAAGGCCTCTCAACTAAAAAATTATCCTTAAAAAATGGGTAAGTGCAAACCAAATACCCATATAATATGGCATGTATTTTGTTTTTTCTAATGAGATATATTGATGCAATGATGGGATATATATAACTAGGCCCCACCCGTCACTTTCAAATCCTATGCATTCTTTATATATTGAATGATCAATACAATTAATTCTCAAAATTCATTACAAATTAAGAATTATATGTCTTGAATTAATAAGATAGAATATTAATATTTCCCCATCAAATGAAATAACTTTATTAATAATATTAATTCAACTAAAAACATATATAGAAAGGGTATATATTTGAAATTTCAACAAATTAATATCAATGATTCGGAATTCATCCATGATATTAAAAATATTGACATTAAGGAGAAAAATAATGTCCAATAAATAAAGGGATGTGATAGAAAATATGATCACAATAAAGTTAATGATCTCAAAATAAGGTATAATAAATTATACATAAAGGATGATAAAAGACCATCTATTCCTTGAAAATGATTTTTTTCTAGAAAAAATAATCCTTTGGAAAATAAAATACAAGTAATTAATTAAAAATAATGTCATATAAGAAAGAAGTAATAAATCACTTTTAAAAATTATTTTCACCCCTTTAAAAAAACAAATTTTTTTTCTTATGATATCATTTTCAATAAAAATTTCAAAAAAATATTGTGAACACCCTTTTCCTAGAAAATAAACATAAAAATTTATAAAGTACTGTTTATAGAAAATAATATTCATAACTTTGGGAAAAGTTGTTCATGTGGTGTATATTAAATCAAATATCACATTCACACATTTTGTAAAAAGTACCAAATTTATAAAATGATAAGAAAATTCATTTTAAACCTTTTTATAGAAAGGTTATAATGTGTACAAATTAAATTAATAATTCTTTGGAGAATAATGAAAACATTATTGAAATTTTTTTAAAGAAAATATGTACGTGGGAAAAATATTTTGAAAGAAAATTTCAAAATAATATTTTTAAAAGAAAGTCGATTACATGTAACTTACTTGTTGATTCTTGATCAAAAAAGAGAATCAATAGAAAATTAACATGTGAACCCCACACATAACCATATGATAAGATAATATATGGTATTTTAGATTATATAAGTCTCCCAAATAAAATCTGAACATAATCAATCCTGAAATAATATGATATTGTAACCAGAATCCATTACCTTGGGCCACCGCTTAGTAGTACATGTTTGATCCCAATAAATAATGAATTTAAATATATTAAATAATTTATTATTAACTTTTTTCATCATTATTATATTTTAAGGCCCTTTTATAACAATTTTTAATCCATTAATTGAAATGTTCTTTCTTATATTGACCACTTTAAGATTGCTTTCTCAATTTATCCAAAATTAATTCATTATATTGTCCATGGGTAAAGGTGTTATGAAATAGTTACATAATATCAATAATTTTAATAATGTCATGAATATAATTTTTATTATATATATATAAATTTGTAATCATCTATTTATGGTGGTAATATAAGAATAAATCACTTTTCTTTGTGGAGGTTATACTCTACATATATATGCACGAGTAACATTATCATTTTCAAATGGATTTAAGGGCAAGTGGGTAGATGATATATTATATTTAAAGATTAATAATTATTTCAAAAATATCATATATATTTCACTAATACCAAATTTATCATCATTAATGTAAAATTGTGGTGAAAAAAGAATTGCATTTCTATGTAGAGACCATTGGATGTACGTATGCATGAGTGATGTTTTCGTTTTCCTTGGGGTGGAAAGAAAATGGAATTTTTTCCCATAATCAAAATAAAATATTAGTATATTTGTGATATTTAATTCATTATTTTATTGTGAAATCAAAATATTTAGAGGGAGAATAAATTGAAATAAACTTTGAAAGAGTCTGGTAAGGGGGCCACCTCTTCTTTGAGAGACCTCATTGGTATCACATATTAAGAAGTATTAAGATTATCTTAGGGTAAGAAAATAATATCAATAATGAATTAAATGAAGGTAGTATAGTTTTTGGGTACATATTTTGAGTTAGAGGGATAAAAGTTTGTCAATAAGGGAGGAGAATATGGTCCCATTTATAAGTGAGGGGAGGGATACACATAGAATTATTTAAAGAATTTTATTAATATCAAGTCATTTTCTTTTGAAAGTGGGTTAACATTTTCATGTCTTCAAAGATTATAAGGTTAATTTTGAAATTAGACTAACCAAAGATGTTTAACCATGTTTTTATTATAATATTTAAGCCTTATCCCTTTATTTTTAACCCTTGAAATCTATTTTACCCAAGAATGAGGTGATATATATTTACCACTGTTACTATTCATTATGATAAAAAATCAAGTTGTTATTATTAACTAAAATTAATTATGATGATTAAAAATCTTTAATACCTTTTACATGATTCAAATAATATAAATTTTAGAAATTAATTTTAATATATGTTCAGAAAACACAACTAATACTATTTTTAGAAAATTATTTATTTTAACATAAAAATAATTTTATTTTAAAATAAATAATAATACATATTTAAATAGGGTTAATTGGATTATATTATATCAAAAGAGACTTATTTTTCTATAAAACTAAACCACTACTGAATTTAACCTTGTAAATAATTTATTAATAGAAAAGAACAAAAATAGTTTTTATTTAAAGAAAAATAATACTTCAATTTCCAAACTATTAGGAATATATATTTAAGGTCAACATTATATTTTTATTTTAATTATATTACTTATTTAATACACATTTTTTCAAGAAAAATGGTCTCATAAATATTCAATTTATTCTTATATCATTATAATGTCATAAAATTGAAAGTTTTGTTAAATCGATATTTTTTTATTCACCAAAAAATAAAATATTTTTTAGAATATAAAAAAATCATCCTATTAAAAATTTGGAATTATAAATTCAAACATGGAATTTATTTCATCAAATTAAATTAAAAAAATTGGGAATTTATGTTTCAATCACATTCTTGTATAAAGCTATATGCATTATGTTATTGTTTCTTTAAAAAGAAAAACTTACATACTATAATTGAATATCGATAATTACATTCTTCAAAACATCAAAAAAATATTTCATCCTTGAAATTTCAAAATTGCAACCTTAAAAAAACACGTGATTAGTTCTTCATCATATATTTTCCTAGTTTCCATGTTTCCTCTTCTATTTAATTATTTCTCCAAAGTACCTTCACCAATCGAGTCATATGATTCACTTACACTTGTTCTCTAGTTTCAATAATCTAGATAGGATCTTCTTAATAATATAAATCAGGTTATAATTAAATTTACTTTTATTTTAGAATATGCATTGGCTTTAGAAAGTACTTCCTTGATAAATAGATATGAAACACATGATGAAATTTATAGAGGCTAGGTGGAATTTCTAAATAGAAAGCCATAACTTCAAATATTTCCCTAATTTTAAAAACATTTTATGTACCTAAGACTTAGTTTCCATTTTTCCAAACCTTATGGCAACATTCCACAAAAATATCTTCATGAAAATAATATCTCCAACATAGAATTCTATATCTTTTTTTAGTTATCCACATAGATGTTTTTACTTTTCTTAGGATACCTTCATATAACTCTGAATAATTATCTCTTTCACCATTGTATCCTCAATAGGTTATGGGCCTAAAATATTCCTTCCATAAAATTTATCCCAAAAAGTTGGTGCAAAAAATCTTTTCTCACATAATTTTTCTTACGGTTCCATTTGAATTCTCGAATAGAATCTATTATTATATGAAAATTCCACTAAAGGTAAATATTGTTCTGATGTACCTTGAAATTCAAGAGATCTTGAACAAAACATGTCGTATAATGTCTAAATAGTCATTTTAGACTATTTATATGTTTCAGGATGATAAAAAGTTATCAAATATATCTCATTGTTGAGAGACTTCTAAATAATTTTCTATAATTACAATGAAAATCATGGGTAATGATTCGATATGATCGAAAGTTATTTAACATGAAGTCTCAAAACAACATTAATATAGAGTCATGGAAGGTACTCAAGAGGTAAAACTTGTCATATGGTAAGGAAAATTATGGAATTGGTAAGGTGATCAATAATAACTCTTATGTCATGATTCTTTCTAATTCTAGTGAAAAATTCTATAGTTATATCATCCAATTTCCCCATATGAATATGTAGATGTTACATGACTCCTTTAGGATGTTGTCTCTTAAACTTTTACTATTAAAAAACAATAATATTGATATATACTCATAAATTTTCCATTTATTATTATCACACAAAAAAAAAATCCTTCAACTTCTGATACATTTTGGTGCTTCTAAGGTCTATAATGAAATTTGACCAGTGCACTTCATCTATTAATTCCCCTTTCAACTCAATCATCGATGAAACACATATTCTCTTTTGAAATTTCATTATACCGTCTTCATGGATGAAATATTTCAATTCCCCATCTTTCATCACTTTATTTTTTTGACTATTCTTATTATTAATATATGATCTTTTAATTTTCTCTAACAAGGATGGTCAGGAAATCATTTTAAATAGATGTGCTATTTTTCCTTCCCCAATGACTTCCATATCTAAATTTGTGAAATTAATTAATATAGGATATTTTTTAATCCTAATTTTAGTCCAAAAATTCACTATCTTTACTAATCATCACATTATGCAACTTATTTTCCTTATAGTGTGGTATTTTATTAAGAAATCATAATCCTTGAGTAATTATAGAGATCTATTTTACCTCATGTTGAGTTTTTTTGTGACAAGATGCATTTAAAACATTTTTTATCTACATATATTTCACATTTTTCACTATAAAGGTAAGTCTTCAATATCCTAAATGAAAATATTATGAATTTAAAATTTTGATAATGGGTTAGATAATTTCTATTCATGAATCTTTACTAGCTTTGATGCATAGGCAACAACTCTATCATTCAGTGTAAGAACACATCTAAGTCCCTTCTAAAATGCATCACTATATATTATAAATCAATCCCTCCCTGATGATAATGTTAATATAGATTCATTGATATATCTCCTCTTTAATTATCCAAAAGTTTCTTTATATACTTATAAAAATATGAACTTAATCCCTTCACATATCAACTTGGTCAATGGGTAAGATAATCAAGGTTTTTTTTTGAAAAAATATTCGATAGTAACTTAAAAATCCAAGGAAACTACATACCTCATCTATATTAATTGGTGTTGGTCATTCTATTATTGCCTTTTTTAAATGGACATTTAATATTCTATCCTTATAGAAAATTTGTCCAAGAATAGAAAATTATTGAACACAAAATTCACATTTTATAAACATTCCATATAACTGATTTTCTCTTAGAGTCTTAAGAATAATTCATAGATGAATCTTATGATCATCATAGATTTTAAAGTATATCAGGATATCATAAATTATTACCACAATGAAAGTATTCATATAATACTATAATACCCTATTCATTAGATCCATAAAAAAATGAGTGCATTAGTAAATCTAATGTGTATTACTGGAAATTTATAGTGTTCATACCACATTAAAAATGTATTATTTGGAAAGTTTTACTTATTTACTTTTTTATGATACTTATAATGGAGATCAATATTTGATAAAATTTTAGTACCTTGCAGTTGATCAAAGAAGTCATCAAATTGGGGAAAATGATACATTGTATTTATAGTAATTGAATTGGTTTCCCTGTAATCGATACGAAACCTCGTAGAACAATTTTTATTATTAGCAAAAACATAAAAGGGATCCCCATGGTGAGACAATAGGGAATATAAATCTCTTATCACACAACTCATATAGTCATTTATTATATTCCACTAATTCTACTATGGCCTTCATATAGGGAGTGTTATATATAAGTATTTTTTATCATCAATGAGATCAATAGAAAACTCAAAATCACACTCAGGTGGATGTTTTGAAAGTTATTCAGAAAACAAATCAATATATTCTTGCACAATAGGTACACCCTATCCTATAAGGATACCTTTCCCATTCATAGGTTTCATCAGTTCTTATTCTCTCTGAATTTATTAAGGAAATCAATTAGATGTGGATCGAGACATGATTTAGATGATGTAGTCACCCCTCTAAATATAAGGGACTCCATATCTACATTATGAATCATAATATCTTTATCTTATAAGTATATTTTTTATTATAATTTTAAATATAATAAATAATAATAATTATATCACATTCAAACATAGGTATAATAATCACATTTGAGAAAAGAATATTTCTATGTGTCGTAGTGGGATCCGACTAACACATCATTGTTGCAGTAATGTGCCCATTATGAACCTTTATTGATAGTACCCTTCGTAAGGTTATTAGGAAATATAAAAATTTCATAGAAAACATGTAATATATAAAAGAGTTCAATAATCCATAATCAAATAAATAAATAGCTAAATTTCAGATTATGGTAAAAGTACCTACCACCAAATATTTGGGAACTTCAACCTGAGAAGTCATAATCTTATTATCATGTCCATTTACCCTTAATCTCTTTTTTGGTAGGTTCCCTTAATGATTGGGACATTAGTTTGAATAATTACCCATCTATTTACATATGAATTACTATATAACATTGGTTTTCTTTATTTCCTTTCATTTAAGAGCCTTGTGACCCCTTTCTCCACACTTGAAATAAGATCATTTTTCCATTAAGAAACCAACTATCTTTTTCTTTCTATAATTATCACATCTTGGAAATCCTATTCACCCTTTCTTATTCTTTTTCAAATTTATTTTTTCTTAGTTCCCAACCAACCTATTTTTTTCTTTATTTAACTTGAATATGTAAGACTTTGAAAATTATTTCACTGTCTTGATGAAACTTAATGATATATCATCATGTAATGAAAAAATTTGAGAAATTAGTTCCCTTTGGAGACCCATCTTAAGTCCATCAATTAAAATATCAATATTGATTTTTAGATTATGTATGTCTTTTATAACATACCCATTTAATCTTGTGAAGTTATCATCATAGTCAATAACACTTTCTTCTTGGTTTATATTTTATGTGAGAAACATTTCTTCACTTAAGCTAAATGTTCTCGAGGAAATTATTTCTCAAATAATATCACATTAAAATTTCTCTATTCCATATTTTTTATTTCATCAACCTCTTTAGTGTTATAGATCAATAGATGTTATTCATTAGCATGTCAATTTAGAAAATACACTATTATAATTACCTTTTCCCATTCATTACTTCCCAAAGCTAGGAATATATTTATGGGGGACATGCTCAATTGTTAAAAAAACTAATGAATTGGAAGTTCTATTATAATATGGAGGCTTCTATTACATGAAGAAATCTAACATAGGTTAATCACACTATATAACAACAGGTTTCTCCATATGGGAAGTGTTATTATTTATAACCCAAGTTAGCTTCCCTAATAAGGTCATGGCCTTCCCAGTTCAAACTCTAACTATATTGGATTACTCAGTATGAAAATATTTACATTAACTATGGGTTTTTTATCTACTTTTTTTACTGGTATTTATTTCTAAAAAATGGAACACAATGAGTTATGTCATAATAATAATAAATATTAATCCATAAAATAAAAATCCATATAATGGTAAAATTTATAAAATAACTTAAGTGATTATCAATATTCTCATATTAAATATTTTCATTTAAAATCAAGTTACCAAGGTTCTTATTAAACTTACTATGAAACCAATTATAACAACTCGAATCGATAAACCTAGATTTATTTTTTACTTTGTTACATTGGAACAGATACAATGGATCAAATCACTATGGATTGATCTGTTTGACAATCCAGGAAAAATAGATACATACATGATTCCAATATTACCTTTGAAATATAAAAATAAAGAAAAAGAAACATTATTTCATCCTTTAATCATTCAAAATATCATTCTACATATATTGGGGATAGTAAAACAAACATATGGTGAGATTAGATACTCAGTAAGTTTCATGTATAAGGGAATATAACATGAATAAATAAGGAATAATCAATATGGTAGAGTAGATAACCAAGACACATTTCAATCAATCAAAAAATTGAGTTTAATAAACATCCATGGTTAATATATACATTGAAATCACATGCCTAATTGGAAACTAAATTCTTAATAAATTAAATGCATAATTCTAGAAATTCATTATCAAGGCCTCTCAACCAAGATATCATGAATATTACCATCAATTCCCCTAAAAATATATATATTTATTAATAAAAGGGTATGTGTAAACCACATACCCATATAATCTAGAATTCCCATTGTTCTTTCTCATGATACATGTAAATGCATCAAGGGTATGTCTATAATCAAGCCCCACCCATCCTTTTAACATCCAATTGTTTACATATATATTTTATTCTCAATATAATTCACTCTAAAAATTCCTTATAATCATCAAATATCTATATTGATTTAATAATACAGAACACCAATTTTCCCTACTAAATGAAATAAATTAATAATATTAATTCAACTAGTTCCATATATAAAAATGGTATACAATTGAATCATCATTAATATAAAAAACTTATTTTGAATTCATCCAAGATATTAAAAATTTTGACATGAAAAAGAAAAGTAATATCCAATGAATAGTTAAGGGTGATAGAGAAAATGATCACAAGAAAGAGAATAACCCAAAAAAAATTTATAATAAATTATTAGAAAATGATGATAAAAATACATAGATTTATAAAAATTAAAGTTTTGTATTAGATCCAATACTTTAGAAAAGAAACTAGAGATAATACATTAAAAATAACTTCCTTGTAACATTGTATAAGAATATATTTACAAATCACTTTTCAAAATTCTTTTCATTCCATTAAGAAAATAAAAACCTTTTATTCTGATATCATTTTAAATAGAAATTTCCAAAATATTGAGATTTTTTTTGACAATAAAAATGGGAAATTGTGAAGTAATATTTAAAGAAACGTGTATTCATAATGGTGGTAAAATCTATTTGTGAGGTGCACCTTAAAAATAATATTCCATTCACACCTTTGGTAAAAAGTACCTCTTTCGGAAAATGAAAAGAGATTCCATTTAAACATTTTTATAGAAAGTAAATCATTGGTAAAACTTAATTTAATAAATATTTTAATAATAGTATAATTATTATTTATTTTCTTAAAGAAAATATGGACATGGAGGAAAAAGAGTTGGAAAGAAAAATTTAAAGAATTTTTTTTGAAATAAAGTCCATTACAAGTAACTTACTTTTTGATTCTTGATCAAAATAGATAGTAAATGGAAAATAAAATTTAATACCCATACATATCCAGAGTATAAGAAAATGGATGGGGTTTATAATCACATAATTTACCCAATTGATATCTGAACATCATCAATCCTAAAATAAAATGAGATAGTAACTCGAATCCCCTACCTTGGGTCTCTTCTTACTCGTACGTGTTTTATTCCCTTGTATATTGAATTTAAATTTATTAAATTCATTCATAAGAACATTTTTCATATTTATTACATTTTTTAATTTCCTTTTCTAATCATTTCAAATTATTTCATTTAATAGTTCTTGCTGACGTCAACCACTGTATGGTTTTTCAGCCAATTTCTCTAAAATTACTTTAGAATATTGTTAATGGTTAAATGAGTCATGAAATGATTCTATAATTTCATGAATTTTATTTAAAGTCATGATTATATTTTTATTTTTATTATATAAAATTTTATAATCATCCATCTAGGGTGGTAAAAATAATATGGAATCACATCATTTCATTGATGTGGTATCCAATATGGATGCACGAGCGGCGTTATCATTTTCAAATGGATATAAGGGAAAAATTTAGATCATATATTATATTTACATAATCATAATTATCTCATAAATACAATATATATTTCATTAATTTCATATCTATAACCATCCAATTAAAATACTAATGAAAAATGAATTACACTTCTATTTTGAGATGGTAGGTCATACACACACACAATGGACATCTTTGTTTTCCATGGGATGGAAAAGATGTGGAAAATGGTTTTCCAATAATAATAATAATATTTTAGAATATTTTTTATAATGTATTCATTATGTTAGGATGGATATAATATAGTTTTAGGTACTAGAAGATGAAATAAACATTGAAAGAGTTTAGTAAGATGATTTCATCTTCCTTGAGTGACCTAATTTGGCTTACAACTTAATCCTTTTTAGGATAGTCTTAGGGAAACAAATGGAGTATAATAATTAAGGGAAGGAATATTGGTAGGTGTTTTGGTAGGGTTCAATCAAGCTATAGAGGTCAATATTTGTGAATAAGGTTGGAGAATAGGTACCCTTTTATAAGTGAGGAGGACACACCTAGAATTACATACAATATTTTAATAATATAATGTCATTTTCTTGTGTAAGATGCTAAAAAGTATAACATATTATATTATATTACATTAAAGTTCAACATTTAACCAAAAATGCGTTTTGAGAATGTTTTTCTGTTATGTGGAATTTTTATTTCTTTATTTTTCACCATTTTAACTCATTTTACCCTTAATTGAGGGGATAAATATTTACTATTGTTAATATTAACTGTGAAAAAAATTAATTTCACCTTGATACCTGATAATAATTATGATGATTCCAAATATGTAATCCATTTTATATGACTGAACTTTAAGAAGTATAAGTAATTACTTTTATTATAAGTTCATAAAACGCAATAAAAACCATTTTTAATAATACATCTTTATATTAAATATTATATTTTTATTTTAATTATATTACGTATTTAATTTCAATTTGTTCTAGATAAAATATTTCATAAAATTTCAGGTTATTCTTATATCATTATAATTCCATAAAAGTCAAAGTTTTGTAGAATCAATAATATTTCACTATTCACCCAAAAATCAATTATTTCTGAAAAATATAAAAAATTCATAATAAGATAATTTTGATTTGATCGATTAAAAAATGGAAAATATTTCTTAAAATTCAATTATAAAATTTTTTAATTTATTTTTTAATCCAATTATTGAATAAATTTATGTGCATTATATTATTGTTTCTTTGTAAAAAAATATTTTTTTGCTATAATCGAATCTCAAGAGTTTCAGTTTTGAGATGAGAGTCACTTTCAACATGATTAGGGGTTATACCGTGAGTTTTATGATGACGATCTATTAACTGATCAAATTAATGTGGGTTTCAAAATTCTGTCTCTATAGGATTATTTTATTATAGGTTTAGAAATTGATAAATAGATTGTCGAAATGATCTTGAGGCTAATGTTATATCACTATACCTACCATGTAATTTTTTTTGTATCATCAAACAAGGTTTTTGGAACCATTAAAATATTATTTTGGGTATTGGAATAAATCTTGAAGAAGGATGTGCATTGATCGATGAACCCAATTTAATCAAAGTTTTATTCTATGTCTCACAGAGATGATGGTGCATCGTGGTACTATGTTTTTGGATGCAATGACTAATATTAAAATGAATTAGTGAGACCAAATGTACAATATGAAACCCAAGAATTATATACATAAATAATAGATAATTTAAATGAATATTTAATATATATCACAATAATATACAACCTATAACCATAAAGGTTTAATTTTATTGGAGACTAGATACATAATCATCATATTTTTTGAAAGATCTTCAACAAGTACTACAAAGTTATTCTCACACAGTACCCTTATTATACATACACTATTTAAAAAAATTATTTATAACTTGGGGAAATGGTAACATAATAAAGGGTGATCTCAGATGACTAGAAAGGATAAACATAGGAGATATCAAATAATAATCATAAGTAAGCATAAGATAAACATAACAGTTTGATAAAATGATTATTACTTATGAATGTCAAAAGAAATCGGTAAAGCATAATTAATTACCATTCATAGTATAATGAATTATCATAAAAAAAGTTATAAGAGTGTGGAATCATTGATAATCAATCCTTATCTATGAAAATATATCACTAACTGTAAATTATTTTTTTATTTGATTATTGAATCACTTTTAACGGAAGAGTGAGAACCCCCGAGTCCAACAAACAACCAAAAGAACAACATAAAAGTACCCAAAAAACACATGTCCTACCTCACCCCAGCAGCTACCACGAGATTAGGCCCCCACCAAGCATGAGACTCAGCAACCAGTCCTGTTCAAGGATGCACGAGCATAGAACCAATGGCCAGGCCATACCCTCTCAGTATTCCACTCCAAGTGTCACGCAGAAGTGGCGGCCTTACGCTCTAAACCTCATATGAAGCAGGTCCATGTAACAAGCAGTAAAACACCAAAACATCCCCATTAGCACAATCTGAGAGAAAGTCTCATCACAAGAACAAGGAAGGTGAGAGTGAAAAACCAAGCAATAAATAGATAAAGTTAAAGCAACATCATTGAAGAAAAGTATAATTCTTCCATTATCCATATCCCTGAACAACTTATAGAAAATAGCTGCTACCTGGGTGTGCGGCTCGTCACTTAAGAGAACTTCCAATGTAGAGGTTAGTTTATCCCAAACCTCTATATACTCATTAAGACCGATCAACCCCTTATTGAAACTCCCTACCAGTATCGTGTCCTATTTGTAAACCCACGAATATTGATCCTCACTTATCATTACAATTTCACGACCCATCATCTTGGCCGCTTCCTCTTCCGAGGAATTAAGAAACAGCACCTTCTCTTTCACCTCATCCTCTGAACACAAAAGCAAATCCAAGGAAAGATCAGGTTGGTCAGGTGGGTCCTGGCACCGGGCCTCACTATCCACCTTCTCTTCCATTTTCTTTTTTGCTGAACGAGTCTTCAAGGGGGTGGCAGGGAGGATTAGTCTCTCTTACCCTTCCACCCCTGTTACCTCTATTACTCCTTGGGCTAGTTTCCCAGATGGAAATACTCCAAATGCCTTCAATGTTCCCCTCCATACACTCCCCAAATGTACCAAGGCCATCAAAGCTATTCTTCACCAGAATAGAATATTGGGTCCCTAAAAAAAAAGTCCCTTCCTTACCAGCTGAATTGCAGACCTCCTCATCCAGTTAAGGACCCTGATTCTCCTTGTGTAGGTCCTCACTGTCTCTAACCATCTCCCTACAAAAAGCTCTGCTAGTGTTCTTCTCAGCATTTTCCACTTGGGTATCACCCTCTGTTTTCCTACTATCTCTCTGAGTAGCCTTATACTGTGCAAATTCCCCATCACTTGGCTGCATGACCTCTATTTCACCTCCCACTCCCCTATGAGAGCCACCACTATCTACTCTAGAAGTCTCAGTATGAAAGTTCACTACACAACCTGCCTTATGCTCCACTATTTCCTTTGTCCCCACCATCTGGGTCAAAACTTCCACCTAAGACTACTGCAGTGATCCTCCCATGAGTTCAGATGGTCCTCCCAATTCATCCAGGATTTCCCTAGCATTCCTCCTCAATTCTGACCCATGTGTAACCTCGACTGACCTGTTGCAGTCTCCTTTCAGTTGTTCCATCTCTACCATCTGCTGAGAGTGTAAGTCCTTACCACTTCCTCCACCGATTTTCATCTGCGATGGGCCAGTTTCAACACTAGATACAGGAGCCTTACCTTTCACACTAACATCCTTATTATCTGTAGACTGTATTCCCTGGTGACGGACTTCCTGCAGTGGAAGACCTTTACGAAAGACCTCTGAAGCATGACCCAAACGACCGCATGAGGAGCAGAAGTCTTTCCAACTCTCGTATAAGACCCTTTTTTTGCACCTATACTCCTCGCAAATATTAATCCAGACATAATCAAAAGGATTTCTAGATACATCTAATTCCATGCATACTCTTGGACTGACCGGGTGAAAAACACCTCAGTGCGGCTATTCGAACAGAAAAATCTACCTACGAGATTACCTATCATTCAAATAACAGAAGGATTCTGAAACGGCAGTGGGAGATTGGGGAAACTAACCCAAACCACAGTCAATGGGGAATCACGATTCATATGGAATTCAAAGTACCATTAGAAGAGGAAGAACCTTGACCCATTGACGTTACACGGAGCGCTCAACCATGCCTTGATGAGGTCTCCTTCCGATTCAAATCGAATCATGATGTGGCGGCTGTCAAGCAAGCCGACAATATCCCTTTCCTAGAGATCCCATGATCTGAAGATAAACCTATCGAACACATCAACTGAAGGTCTTCTCAACTTGAAGCGTGCAACCAAAGTGAGGTTTTGGAGGGTAGAGGTTTCGTAGAATTCAGAGGTCGAAAGTTGAAGATTCGGGATGCCATCAATGAGATCCACAACTTTGGGGCTTAAAGAAGCTTTTAGAAATGGGGGAAGAAAATCAGGGTTGGAAAATGGACGAAATGCTGTCCCTGCTCTCCCAAAGGGAAAAACAACTACCTCCCCCACCGAGGGAGGAGGGGTCATCGCGGGGGCCTCCATCATCACCGGAAGAAGGAGAGCATCCTAGGGTTGGGTTCCACTACCATTTTAACATGAGGCATCAGACATCGAATGAATAATACATATCACTAGAATAAAATATAAATATATAGAAAACACATAAGAATAAAAAATTATTTCCCTTTTCAAGGATCACATCCAAGACTATAATAGTGGTGAGAGTACCATATTATATTGGATTCACTCCCCATTCACATCAATTATTTAGTCAAGGCTCACTAAAAATATTATCATGGTGGAGATATTCCCTTACTTAATTGTGTTTACCCCCATTCTGATTCATATTCTCTCATGAGATATCATTATTTACCCAATTCCCTAGAGGGATATATAATTCCAATATGATGCATTAGAGAATGAAACCCATACATAAGTTTTTCACAAAGTCATTAAAATATTCATCATATCATAATATTTGGAAAAGAATGGATTTCATAAATATTTAATCACAACTTAATTAACCCATGGGAAAGTAATGGGTTTCATAGAATCATCATTAAAAAATCAACATCATAAGCCATCTAGAGAGAGAAATTGGATGGTATAATAAGATAATATATCGAAGAAATAATAAAAAACCATAAATTATGTTGAAATATATGAAAAACATATTTTATAAAATCATTAAAAATATGCATTGAAAACATGAGAAATGACCCTTTTATTTTGGTGACATTTAGAACTGAAAATTTCTAAAATAATGAAAATATAATTTTCTTTGAAAACCCATAAAAATATTAATGTAAGATTCATGATGAATAAAATAAAAGAATAAGGTAATTTTTTTTTCATTCCTTATAAGTTAAAATAAAATACTCCTTTCCCACACATTTAAAAAATAAAATGTGATTTATATAGAAAAAATATCAAATGATTCCTTTTCTTAATTTATTAAGAAAGTTAAATCTAGTATCTATAACCTTTTTCAAGAATTTATTTATAAATAAAAACCTATATAATTTTTTTTATGGAAATGAAAATTGAAGATAAATATTCATGACCACAAAAATAAGAAATAAGGATAAATTTTATTAAAAACATTTTCTCGATCATTTTATCTAAAAAAGAGAGGAAAATGCAAAAAAAAAAACATGAAAACCAAATAAAAAACCAAATAAGAAGAAAATATATGGTGTTTAAAATATAATGATCATATAAATTCCCTCAATGTGTTTTTCATATAGATAATCACGAAAAGAAATGATATAGTAAGTGAAACCCTTAGTACATGGGTAACTTTTGGAACAAAAATGCCTTGAAATAAATAACTCCAAATAAAAATTTTAAAACCATTAATATCAAGATATTCATGATATAATATATAAATGGGGTATGGTATACACTATACATAAGAAATAATTTGTGAATATGACACATGTATTATAGAAATAAAAGTGAGACGAGAAACCCTTTCCCCAGGTCATAAATTTCTTCATATGTTCTCTTAACCTTCAATATAATAAATTTATATTTATTATAAATTTATACCAGAAACATATTAATACTTTTAGGAAAAGATTTAAATACCTTATAATTCCTAAGGACTCATTTATTAATAGTTCTTCCTTAAAATTATAATCTATTGTGTTCACTATTCTGTTTTTCATATAAGTTGTGGTTCAGTTGTTTTGGTCCATGCACATTGTTCATGGTTTCAACTTCTAAAAAATTTTAAAATTTTCCTATATATCATATTTTTATATTATATTCACCATTATAACCATCCATGAAAAGTATTTATAGGAAAATAAAATACACTGCTCATGGAGAAGATAGTCCATCCGTACGCATGAATGGTTCTTTCATTTTCTAATGGGAAAAAAATAAAATAACGATAAATAATATTTTATCCTTATAGAATAATAATATCATAAATATTATATATATTCATTAAATATATCCTTATTAAAATATATATAATTAAAAATTAAAAAATGAATCACTTTGCTTCGTGGTGGTGGCATCCAACAGATATATACGAGCAATGTTATCACCTTAAAACATATGGGAGGTTCATAATGTAGATAATATTTTATCATTAATTTATTTTAATAAAATCAAAATAATCATATATAATCATTAAATTCATCAATATTACAATCCATGGGAGGCGGTGATGAAAAATTAATTACATCATTTCATCGAGGTGGTAGTTTGAAAGTATGAATGATGATGTTTTCATTATCTATTGGGATTGATAATGAATAAATAACGATTATTATATTTACATAATAAATTTTTTGTAAGTTAACGTTACTTATTTAAATATGATAATATGGTTAAATAATATTTTGAATAGGTAGAAGAATAAGTAAACATAAAAGTATTCAGCGAAAACAATTGACTCTTCTTTGAGAAACCTCTTTTGGATCTCTTTATATGGACCCATGGGTAGTCCTTTTAAGAATAAATGTTCCTATAAAATTTTTATATGGAATTTTAAAATATTTTTGGTAATATTTTTTTCATTCTACATGTCTCAAGAAGGATTTAATAATAAATAAGATGAGGTGCCCTTCTATAAGTGAGGTGAGTGGTACACTTTTAATTATTCTAAAATTTAAAATTATATAAGCTCCCATTAATGTGAGATTGGTTCCAAAATTGAAAAATTTACACATTGGAATGATATAGGTTCTAAATAAATTAACCTAATTGTATTTCAAAAAGTGTTTTGGTTATTTAAACCCTTATCTTATTTTTAAACGACCAAGACAAAATTTATTAAAAGCAAGTAAGGGAATTACAAAAGTATAAAAGAGGAAATTTTATTACAATACTTTTCATAAAAAGGGAGAAGGTCAACCGGAAACTCATCGGTCCATGTAATGTCCTGGTTGATTCCCTTGTTAGCAAGACCATAAGCCACCATATTTGCTTCACGGTAGGTGTGGGTGGCAATGTATCTGAGCTCTTGAATCGAGTTAAGGTAGTTATTCCAACTCGTAGTAAGAGGTCAGGAAAGATGAACCACCCCATTCCAAATTGCCTAAACAATGGTGGTGGAGTCACTTTCAATCTAGATGTTGTTACAACCTTTTTTTTAATAAAGTGAATGGAATGGATAAGATCCAACATCTCAGATTCAAGGGAGGAGGTGACACTGCAACTGCCATAGAAACAACCATGGAAATGTCCTCGAGAGTCTCTAAAGATAGCTCCGCAAACAACAGGCCCAAGATTTCATTTGGAGGCCCCATCTACATTGATCTTGATCCATCCAGGAAGCAGGGCTTACCAGAACATCTCAACAAAACGTTTAGGCTGAGGGAAGATTCCATCAATCCTAAGACGTCGCAGGATCACAAAGTCACCAACCGAGTTGTCACAATAAGATTTCTGGATCGTGGCAACATCTCTAATGGAAATCAAAATTCTCATCCAACCTGCAATGAGATTGGGCGAGTAATTATTATGAATAATGGAATTTCTATCATACCAGATAATGTGTAGGAGCTCCGCAACATCATATAAGAAGAGGTTCTTGATTTTCTGCGAAGAGTCAATATCCACACATAATTTTAGCTGGTGGAGGATGCTGTTAGAAAAAATAAATCTACAATAAAAAATGTCAGTAATAAAATTACAATGAGTAGAGGCCATATAACATGACAGAAATAGATGATTGGGATCCCCTCTATGTTAATAAAAAAGGTGACATTTAGAACAGAGATGAATGCCAAAAGTTTGGAGACAAATCTCAGTGGGAAGTTGGTTGTGCACAATACTCCAAATTATATTAAGTCTTGAAGTTTTAATCCATGGTTTTTAAATGATTTTAACCAAGAAAAGTTAGACTCAGAGTCTGAGAAACAATGATTGTAAAAAATTTTGGAGTCAAGAATACCATTGTGAGTAGGTTCCCAAATAAGAAAACCATCATTATTAGAGAAGGGGTAACCATCAAAAACTTTCATGATAGATTCAGGGAGCTCCTAATATCTAGAGTTTATGACTTCCTTTATGGCGCAGTTAATGCTATCCGAAGAGGTATTAGGAGAAAGAATGGAAAAAAGGGGAGTTCCAGTCCAGTTTTCCTGCCAAAATCAAATGGTGGAGTCTAAGCTAACCAACCATCTAGAGTTTTCCATGATGTGGGAAAATGAGTTTCTAATGGAAGACCAAAGCAAAGATTGGAAATAGTTCAAAATACCTTTGTTGAGCCTCTCAAGAAATTTATTTCTATGGAAGGAAATGGAGTCAGATTTGTTATTGATCAGTCTCCATGTGAGTCTGGCTTGGAGGGCCTCATTAAAAAGTTTGATATTTTTTATACCAAGGTCACCCTTCTCGATAGGTTTGCAGCAGATTGACCAGGGAATGGTAACAAGTTTATGTTCAATGATGCTTTCGGTCAAGAATTTTTTTATATAGGTATTTATTCTCTTGATAATACCAAGAGGCCATTTGTAGATCATAAAGGAATACACCATTTTGGAGACAATGGTCGATTTCACAAGGAAAATCCTGCCAGCCATGGACAGGGATTTCCCTTTCTAGGAAGAGAGCTGGTCAATCACCTGATCAACAACAGTGTTGAAATAAATAGATTTAGGCCTACTCCAAAAAATGGGTACTCAAAAATAGGTAAATGGGAGGGAACCTTCATTGATGCCAAGATTTTCTATGATGTGACTTTCCCTAGAGAGGGGGAAAGATTTCCCAAAGAAGATAAAAGATTTATTCCAACTAATGGACTGACCCGATACCTCTTTATAGTTGGATAAAAAAATTTTAAGGCTAATAATATTTTGTTTACTCTCATTGAGGAATAGGATAATGTCATCAGTGTAAAGAATATGGGATGAGACATTTTGATTCATGGCTTCCTGAATAGGTTTGAGTTTGTTTTGATGAACTAGAGAGGTGAGCAGTTTACTAAGGTAGTCCTCCGTAATGGAAAAGAGGATGGAAGAGAGAGGATCGCCTTGTCGGACCCCCTTAGAACATTTGAAATATACCTTGGGGGATCCATTGACAAGAATAGAGATAGAGGAAGATTTAAAAAGAGAGTGAATCCTATTGATGAAGATGTCCTTGAAGCCAAAAGCTTGGAGAACTTTGAAAATGAAGGACCAATTGATGGTATCAAAGGATTTCCTAACATCGAGATTTATGGAAATATTTCCCCCCTAGAGACTTTATTCAGAGAATTAGTGCATTCCAATACAAGTCAAATGCACTCTTGAATAGATCTACCTTTAATTAATCCAAATTGGTTCCAAGAAATGATTTTTCTACATAGAGAAGAAAGTCTATTGGATATGATCTTGGTAATGATTTTATAGAGAGAGTTGATGAGAGAAATAGGTCTAAATAAGTGGATTTCCGAGGCACTGGACACCTTTGGAATTAAGGTGAGGAATTGGGCATTGAGACTATATGGAAGGATGCAAGTATTAAAAAAATATTTGACAAGTTTACAAACATATTCCTGAACAACTCCCCAGTGGTGTTGAAAGAAACCATTATTGAAACCATCGACACCTGGAGCACTATCCGGATTAAGAGTAAAGACAGTGGATTTGATTTCATGATTCAGGGGGGTAATCAAAAGAAAGATATTGTCATCCACAATTAACAAAGTCGGGATGATCCCAGGGAATATATTCTTATTAATATAAGGACCATTAAAAATGTTGTTAAAATAAGTGACCACATGATTAGCGATGGCAGACTAAGAGGAGTAGATATTGTCATTATCTTTAAGAAAGGATAACAGGCGGTTGAATTTTTTTATCCTCTGAAGTGCATTGTAAAATTTGGTGTTTCTATCCCCATCAGTGATCCATTTTTTTTGAATACTTGTTTGTTAATGTTGTCCTTAAGGACTAAAAGGGAGTTGATCTTAACAGAGATATTTATTTTGTTTTGGGGATCCGAGAAAAAATTAGCATTAATAGAGTTGTTTTGAATTTGATTGAGGTAATTCTCAAGGTTGGAGATGTCTTGGTCATTTTTCTTGGATTTGGCACTACACCAAGACTTGAGACAATGTTTGAGATGTTTTAGCTTGGTAATACAAGAAAAGGAATCAGAGTGATGATTCATAGATTCCCAACATCTTTGGATGAGATGAGATTAGTCCAAATCATTAGACCAATCATTGTTAAATTTGAAGGGGATACTTGATTTTTCTCTTTTTTATAGAAGGGAAATAAGAATAGGATGATGATCAAAGCTTATTTTAGGCAAAGTGATGCTAGAGATAGTGTCCCACACATCAAGAGATGGGACATTCACTAGATCCCTATCAATTTTACTAGCAATAACCTGATTATAATGCATGCGATACCAAGTGAATTTGGAACCTATAAGATTTATTTCAACCAGATTACACTCTTCAATTGAGGCTCTAAATTCCCTCAAAGAAATGGGAGAGTGAGAAGGTCCTAGTTTCTCACTGGGTAAAATAATGGCATTAAAGTCACCCAACACTAACCAAGGATTATAAATGGAGTTAGCTAAAGAAAAGAGGTCATTCCAAAGAGGTCTACGATCTTGGTATCTATTTTTAGCATAAAATAAAGTGAAAAATAAGTGCATGTTATCATAGGTAAAATCAAAAGTTAACATATGATTAGAACGATTGAACATGTTAACATCTTGCAAAGAGGTGTGATAAAAGATCCAAAGAGATTCAACACTATTACCATTAGAGCAAGCATGAAGAAAATTGTAACCAGTAGTAGCGAGATGAAAAAAATTCATAGTTAAGTTTATTTTTTGTTTAGAAAGACCTAAAATTTTTGGTTTATGAGTCATAGTAATTCTATTTAGAACCAAAAGGGTGTCAGTGTTAGCTAAACCCTGATAGTTCCAAAAAATCACAAACATTTAAATCTTGTTTTTGGATCTCGAGAACCTCTTTTTCTTGTTGGAACCATTCGAGCCCTTGTTCCTCTTGGATATTCTAGGTTTTGAGGAGGAGGCCGAAGACATCTTAATTACATGTTTGCTCATAGTAGAGGCAGACAAGCTGTTAATAGCACATGAGATATTCGAATCTTCAATGAAAGCAGGTGATTTAATAGAATTCGGGGTGATCATATGACCATCATGTGATTCATAATTTAATTTATGGTCTGGGGAACAGTAGGAAAATTAGGGATAACCTGTTTGTATACTATCCTGGTAGCCACAATAGGTATAACAAGCTTGTTTTGTGGGTCTAAGGTAACATTCAGAGAGGCCAGATTAGTGGCAGGGCATGCAAGTGGAATAGGGGTGCTCACTGTTATGCCTTGTTCAACAATTGGAATAAGAAAATCAGAGGAAATCATACCAGAACTTCTAGTCTTAGATGCAGTGGCTTAGAGTGAATCTTCCTGAACCAGGGGTTGAGGTCTTTATCTCGAGCTGATTCCAGTGTAGGAGAATCATCTGCAATGACCTGCTAAGGGGGACGAGAGGTGTCATGAATTTTAACCTGAACCACCTCCTTATAACTGGCATTGTGATAAGACTCTAAAAAAACTACAACATTTATGGAAGGCAGTATAAGAAAATCATCATTCTTAAAAATTGGAGGAATAGAACCTGGATCAGGGGCTGGTGAGGACTTTAATGAAGAGACTGAAACAACACACTTCCCCACAAGGAGGTTAGGATCTTTCACACAGGTGTCCAGAACCCGACGCTCGATGTCTTACAATATATCTTGATCAAGCTTAGCCATTTTCTCCACTTCCACCTGCTCAGCCCAGTTGACCCCATAGCTTTCACCCAAGCAAGTGGTTTTCTTCACCCAGACATCAGTCTTCTTCTTCAGAGGGTCAGGGATAACAGGGACCGAAGCTTTACCTATTTCCTTCTTCCTCACTTCATTCCACCCATCGTCTGAAGGCTGGGAAACATGGATTTTGATGATGTGAAACTTCAACAAATAGTGACCAACGATTTTTCAAAGCTCAAAGTAGGGGGGAATCCTTTCACACTCAACGCGGTCTTTATCTTGGTAGTCATTGGCATTGAAAACGATGACCTCCGGTAACTTTTCAGCCATGTCGACTTTTACCATCACATGAGCATACATACCTAGATCGGCATTGAACATCTGTTGATCAATCTTTAAAGGCGTACCGATACATGAGGCTATATCATTGAGAATTTTCAGATGCCAAAAATACCAATTCAGGCCATGCAAACAAACCCAAATTTGAACTAAAGTATTCTTTGTGTTATACGGGTGGAAGGTAAGGTACCATTATGAAATGCGAAGAGCACCCGACTTGAGCTGAATATTTCCTAATTTACAGACCCTATCAATCTCATCTTTCGATTTAAGTAAGAGTTGAAAATAAAATTTATCGAGAGGGACGAGTTTCCAATCCGTGAACCCACATAAATGAGTAATTCTTACTTTAAGCTCTAGGTTAGACCAGAGTTTTTAGCCCTTGAGATAAGAGATACAGGCCATGATAGAGAACTTACAAAAAACCAACCTCTATTGAAGTGCGTCTGGATCATCCTCAATAGAAAATCTACCATCTTCGAGCTTCTTACACTGAGATGCTCGCGTCTTAGAAGATTTACAGAGGTCAACGCCTTTGAGATCCTCGATGATTGTGATACCTTTTGGCCTTTATCTCAGAAGGTCTTTTTCCTTTTGAATTGGGTTGATAGGGTTCTTAAAATCAAATTCACATTTAGGATCAAAACCATCCATTAGAATAGGTTCGATTGAAGAAAAGCGAAGCATGAAATATATTCAGATCTGCGAAAGTTCATCTAGGTATCACATCTAATTTTAAAACCTTATCTCTTTGGCTTAACCCCACATTAACCCTTTTAACATATACCTTAGTAAGGATTTTTTACCTCAAATACTATATATTATGACCATAAATGAAAATGAAATATTTTTTTAATTATGATTTCAAATATGGAAAACTGTTTTATCAAATTCATTTTTAATAATTGGTATAAATTAATTTTAAAACAATTTAATGAAAAATTTATTTTTCATGCATAAAATAAACTTACTCTAATTATTTGAAAAGTAATCATAATTATAGGAATGTAAATTTATTTAACTGAATTTAATATAAAATACAAATTAAAATAATTTATAAAGAGTGATTAATTTAATTTATTAATATTAAAATACATTAATCACTTATAAATAATTTTATGAAAAATATCTTATTTCCCCTTAAAATTATTTAATCTGAACTTCTTACCATTTAGTAATAAATGTATGATTTATCATTATTTTTTATTCAAGTATGAAAAATAATATTCCATACTTTTAATAGTCAAAATAATATAAATTATCTTTTAAATAAATGTATATATAAATAAAAAAATGTTTAAAAAAACATTTTCATTTAACAAAGAATTATCAGGATGGTATTCATTATCATCACTTAACCATTTCATTAATATAATTAGTTTTTTTGATTAATTATTACATCAATATATCAACAAATATTATTGATATCATTCATGAAAAGTATTAAATTTAACAAAAAATCATTATATAAAAATTATTTCAAAAAAATATTCTCAATAATTAATGATATTTAATTAATTGAATTTTAACACTTTTTTAGAAAATTCATTTATCTTATAAATTTTATATAAAAATATAATAATTTATTTTGTTTTATATTTTAATAAATTATTATTCAATTATGTTCAATGTTTCATATACCACAATCTATCAAACACATCAAAATTATTTAAGATAAAAAATTCTAAAATATGAGGGTGTTACATTGTGATATGATAATGGCTAGTTTAATTATTGGTGTAGATGATCATGACCTCAAGTGGGGATATGAAGTTAAACAAGGCAAGATATTACCTTTAGGTGATGAACTAGGAATTGGTTCCCATGTGATGAAAAATTAGTGGTTGAATTAGACTCACTGTTTGAATAATTGAACTATTTAATCAACTTGAGATTATGAATTTAGTTAAGGACGTTTAATTAGTGTTGAAGACCAAACTGAGTGATGATAACAAATTAAAGTTTAGGTGGAAACCACATTGAATAATGATATGAATTAAAATAAGCACAAGAAAAGTTGAATTCATAGTCTTATTGAATTATGTTTACCAATGGGAGATAACCATGTGGAGCAAGTGGGAAAAACAAGAGTTTAAAGAAGGTAATATTTAGAATTAAGATAAATTAATTTTTAGAAAAGGTAGATTAAATATTAAATATATAAATGAAATAAAGAATTATATTGATATTATAAAAAAGGATTCAACTTGTGAACTTATGGGAATTTGTTTGGAAACCAATTGAGGGGACATAAACATAGTAGGGGGATTGGTGGGAATAAAAATAAGGGCATAAATAGAATATAAAGGAATTTTTGAATAGTATTTGTGAGTATACCTACAGGAGAAAAAATAGACACTGATAGTATGAGATTTAAGTCAATAATGAGTCATAGATTCTTGTAGATTAAAATAAGAATGTAAAGTGAGGGGATAGAGACACTCTTATTTGACAGAGAAGAATTACTACCATTCCATTAATTTTCATCTTTTCTCATATCTAATATGTTTTGATGATGAAATATTATTTCATCCATAAAAATTATTTATGTTTAATTTATTAAGGTAAAATTATTGTTTTAGTTTTTAAATTTATTCATTTTCTTGATTTATTCTTCCAAAAATGAAATTCAACCTTCTTATACATTTTGGTTTGACTCGGTTATTGATTTTTTATATATAAAAAAATGAAAATCAAGATTGATAATTTTTATATTAATTTATACACTATAATATAATCATAGTTTGAGCCGATATAATTGTAAAGAATGAATATTTTTGGGAAAACAATATTATATTTTGTAAATAACCCAAAATCACACTCTTTTCTCACCACAGTATGAAAATCATTCTTTTCAAGTACAGAGATCATGTTTATTTATATTTAAATTTCTTGATATATATTATAATAATTTTAGTGTTGAAGTTTTTTTAATCTGAACCCATTTTGTAGGAGCAATAAATTTTCAATAAGATACAATAATCACACTTACCCTTGTTATATTTTTATGCAACATACTAATCTATAAAAACTTTTTTTTAATAATACACATTCATTTTTTCACTCATCTATAATTCTTTTCACCATTAATATACTCACCCTCTTCTTTTAATCAACAATCTTTAATAAGTTTTAGTAGTTTAGTGAGAAATAAATTCTAGAGAACACCAACCTTCATTACCTTGTGTTTTACCATTCAATTCTATGATAGTGTTAGTTTATCAATTTATATTTTTATGGTCATGATGAAATATTATCTTATTAGTTACCATTTTAGTGTATCTTCCTCCCAATGATATTTTTTATCATACAATTAGTTATCCCCTTTGGTTTTATGGTGGGATAATTGATGTCATTCTATAATGAAAACATAATTAATTATTGAGGAAAATTAATTGTGGAAGGATACATGGTGCTATATCATGACCTTTAATTCCATTGAATAATTTACTTTTTTTCCTCAAAAAATGAATTCTAAATCTTATTACACAATTCCACTTTTAGAAATTTTAGTTCATAAAAAGAATATAATTTTTGAAATAATTATTTAAATATTACCTTATTTAGAATTTTTGGGATTTTTTAAAATAATTTTGTTTTTATGAATAATAAAAATACTGTTTTTTGTAAAATAAGCATTTATTTTCTTTATATAAAGTGATTTAAAAGAACCATTCTATATTAGACTTGGTATTAAAGTAATATAATACCTATTTCATTTAAAATAATAAAATTAATTTCATTGTTATCAAAATTATACATGATTTTGATATAAGTTAATTTTTAGGCTTAAAACACATTTTTCTACAAAACCGTTTTCTATTGAATTTGAGTGTTTATTTTTAAATTAATCTTAGAAAATTATATCAATTTAATATGATAAAATGGATTCCATTTTTTGAATCAATATTTTCAAATTTTCTAAATAGTCCCCTTTTATATTTAGTCATTATGAATAGTAATCATGGTAAATTTATCACCTAATTAAAGGGTAAATCCGATAATTAAGGTTAAAAATAATGTTATAAGTAATAAAATATCTATAAAAAACTTGAAATTATTTAATTTTATGATATTAAATATAACATATCAATCCTAAATTTTAATATATGTAAATTTGGTTTCATTTTCCCTTGATAATGACATTTATAATATTTTAAATAAAGATAAATACAAAATGTCACTCCCTTGACTTTAAATTTATCTTATATGTTTTCATAGGGATAAAAATAATTTGTGAATGAATATTAAAGGTTATTTTGTGTATAGTAGATCTATTTTTATTATTGTAATTTATTTTTAATTTTTAGATAATATATAATTATATTAAACTCTTATACAAAGATGACACACTACTTGTGCATGGAGTGGAAAAATCAAAGTAAATAATTATAAAATCCTTAAAAATAATTTTGTTGGGATTAATGATGGTTAAAAAATAATATTATATTTAATAATAATTTATTATTTATGGTTAAATGGATTATATTCTAATTACATCTTCATATTTATGTCATTAAATTCAAATTAAATAAATAGTGTTAAAACAAAATTATTGATATTTTATGAAAAATAATATTTCATTAAATTATATTAAAGTCATAAAAATATATAAGAAGATCAAGTAGGATTATAAATTGTTTAAAATTTCATCACTTAGTCATTTATGATGAAAATTGTTCATTTAAATAAAAAATATAGCCCTTTAAGATTGAAAATTTTGTTACTACGGTTAAGGAAAAATTTGTTTAATGAAGGGGTTAAACTAAAAGATAATGTTTAAAATAAAAATTATAACAATATAGAAATTATTGGTGGAATATATTTAAATAATATCCTATATTATCATTGAAATTATGACCACATGGTTCCACTTTCACATAAATGTTAATTTAGTATATCTAAATATTTTTATTAATTGCATGTGTGTCTTTTCATTAACTATAAAAATGCACCACATCTACTCTATTATATATCCCACCTAGAGAAAAATAGCTCAAAAAATCTAAATAAAAATTTTATAAACATAATCATACAAGTTATAGAGGTTCCTTTATTCCCTAAAGTTCATTCCTCAATCCCTTAATAGGAGAACTAAAGGTTCTTTTTCAAAGAAGATGCAATCATCTTCACCGAGAACATTCATTTTATTATTCATTTACCACATTAAATTATTTCCAAACCATTAACTTATAAGAAAAACAATATATAAAATATTATGAGATATTATTATATTTATGGAATAATATTTTTCCTTCTCCTTTTCCATCAAATGGGAAACAACATGATCGATCGTGTGGACGACGTACTACTACCTCATGAACTGATGCAATTGTTTTCCATTACGGCCACCCATAGATTTTCATAATGATGGAAATAATTAATATATATTATAATTAGTAAATGATTATAATTTTTTAATTATAATATATCATCTACTTCCTTACCCTTTCAACTGTTAACAATTGACAACATTATTCGTGCGTACGTACGACTTACCGTCTCCACGAAGCGATGTGATTCATTTCTCATGTTCGTTTCTGACAAAAAATTATGAATATGTATATAATTAAAATATATTATTTTTATTGCATGATTGATAATATGAATATGATATAACCATGATTGAGATACTTGGACAAGAACTTCCAAATCCAATCAGACATGAAAAAACAAAGGAATTAACACCCAAAACAATGATAATAATAAATATTATTAACAAATGGATGATAAGATATTATAAATGGAACATATATGGTATTATAGATATGAATTTTTTTGTTATATAATTATTATAAATATAAATTTATTATATATGAGGTTAAAATAACTTAATGGGAACCTCAATCTTAAGGTTAGGGATTTCGTCTCAATTTCATCTCCATTGAGACATATTTGGTATTAGGCACCAATTTATTTTTATTTGGTGTATATACTTCCTCATTGATTTATTTAAGATGAATATATATTCAGGTTACTTAAAGATTCAATTCAAGTTTAATATTTAATTGGGTAACAACTTAAAAGTTACCAAATAGGTAAAAAATTATTTTACAGTCTCATTTCTTTGGGATTTCTCTTGTTTTCATTGATGGAATATTATAATATATCATTCATAAACTCCATATATTTTCTTATAATATATATATTTAAGTATTTTCCATGTTATATACCAAATTTTACTTTATTTGGAACTTAAATCAAGTAAATAAATGTTTAAAAGAAAATCCAATCTTATTTCTCTTTTTGAGGGGGTATATTTTTCTTCCATGTCCAAATTTTTTAAAATAATTTTAAAAAAGTCCTTTTTGTTTAAAAAAATGATTTATTAATGACATTATATATCATCCTTGACAATTAAAAATGGTTTAAATGAATCTTTCCAATTTTTTTAAAAGGTTCATGTTTAGATTTCTTTACAAGAAGTCAAAAGGAATATTTCTTTTTTAACATATAAATCATTAATAAAATTTCCCTCCCCCCATAACCGTTTATGATATTTATCTTCTACTATACATATTTAATGGTTTAAAAATAAAAATAATCATTGAAAAATTACTTCAATTTTTCGTTTTCATTTTATTTTTTTCCTTAAAAGGACGTGATTTTATTAAAACATATATATTATTGATGAATTGATGGTCATCTTTTATCTCTTATTTATTTTATTGTTCATTGACATTATCTTAAAACATTTACTTTATTATTGTCACGTTTCATTGGAAATTAAAATTCTCTTAAATATCTATATAATTTTTACTATGTATATGATTATTTCCTAAACCCTATACTGTTTCTACATATATAGTTTTACTATGAATGTTATTCAATTTTCAAGTGAAATATTAATATTCCAATTTTTTTTACCAAATATAGATATTTATTGTAATTTTAGTCATGGATTGAATCTCTATATATAGAAATCATATCAATTATTGATGAAGTGAAGTTACATTTGATATTATGAATCAATATGTGATAGTTTATCAGTGTGAGGATGAAATTGAAATCCCAATAGAAATTAATTCCATCATATGGGTTTTAATACCTATTCAACAGGGATATTTATATCATATGGTTGGGGAGAAACTCAAAATTTAAGATATTCCTATTTTATAGGAGTTTTTTAGTGTCTTTACATAAGAGTTTCCTAGTCTTCCCTTGAACCATGAAGTTCAGTATTAATAGAAACAAAACCCAGTGACACACCTATTTCAAAGAATCCGTATAGAATAACACCAATATAGTTGAAGTATTTAAAGATTCTACTCTAGAATAAGTTATATAATGTACTGATTTTGGACTATTTCTTCTCCAATGGGTTCACATAATCTTTTGTTAACAATAAAGGCGTGTTATTGCATCTTTTCATTAATTATCAGGAGATTAAGAAAACCACTACTATGAACATGTATCCTTTATATTTTATCAAAGATTTATTTAATCAATTATAAGGATATCAATATCTTTAAAAGATTGATATTTGATTTGGATTTCATCATTTAAGGGTCAATAAGGAGGATATGCCCAAGAAAAACATCTTTATTAGGTATGGTCATTACAAATATATAGTAATTCCATTTAGACTTACCAATACCCTTACTATATTCATGGATTTATTGAAATGAGTATTTAAATATTACCTTGATAAAATTTTGGTAGTATTTATATATGAAATAATTATATATTCAGAAATCAAGGAATAACATGGAGAATATTTGAGAATTGTGATGATGACTCCAAGGAAGGAGAATTTACATACCAAATTTACTAAGTTGTATATTTTTTTTAAAAATACTTATTATTAGGTCATATAATTTCAAGTGAGGGTATATTTTTGGACCCTTAAAATATGGATGTTATTAAGAAATGTTCTAGACTAACTGCAGTAACTGATATCCATAATTTTCTTTGGTTGGATGGATTCTATCGATGTATTGTGTTAGATTTATTACAAATACATAATACACTCACCAAGTTGACTCAGATGGGGATTAAATTATTATAGACAAATTAATGGGATGGGAATTTGAAATAACTTAAGATAAGTTTGGTTTTTCCACCTACCCTTACACTACACTACAATAGATAAGGGTTTATGATATATAGTGATGCATCAATTAAGGGACTGAGATATTTCTTCATGCAGAATGATGTGGTAAAAGATAATTCACCTCACTGATTGAATACTCAGGACCAGAATTACCCGAATCATTAATTGGGGTTAATAATGGTAATTTTCTATTTAAATATATGATGTAATTAACTTTACAGTGAAATGTGGGATATATATACTAATTATAAAATGATGAAGTATATATTTATAAAAAAAGAGTTGAATATGAACCAGAGAAGACAATTGGGGTTGATCAAATATTATGACTGGTCAATATATTGTCACCATGGGAAGATGAATAAGGTGGGTGATAATTTGAGTTAGAAATACCTTTCTAATTTATCTATGATGAGGAATGAGAGAGATCCAATATTTATGGATTGACAGAATTCGGATATTGAAATCTTGAAGAAATGGGATAGATATTATCTTTCTTAGATGAATATCCAACCATCCATCTATGAGAGGATTAAGGAAGTAAAAAAGGAATGATTTGGATGTATATAAGATGAATAAAAATGTTTCAAAGTTCAACCATGATCATACAAGAATGATAAGTTTCATAAACCGAGTATGTGTTCCATAAAAACTAGAATTCTTGGAGTTTTTTGGATGATGTTCATAATTCATTAATCTCTATTCATCCATAATGTATGAAGATTTATAGAGATATGATACATTATTTATAATAGGATAACATGAAAATGGATATTATATAGTATGTATCCCAATTCTTGGCGGGTAAGTAAGTTAAGGTTAAGATATAGAATTATAAGGGGATGTTACAAATGTTACAAAAAACTGAATCGAAATGGAAAGAACATTACCAAGGATTTTATCATTGGACTCCCCAAAACATCTAAAGGGAATACTTATATTTCAATTATTGTGAATAGACTTATGAAATCAGTTCATTTTATTGCTCTTAGATAATATTTCTCTCTTGACCAACTTACTTAGTTATAAATTAAGGAATTTTTGAGATTTTATGGGCTACCACTCACAATAATATTTGATTAGGATCTGAAGGTCACCTAGAAGTAATGGATAATCCTTCAACAGACACTATATACAGTGTTGAGTTTCAGTACTACTTATTGTTCTAAAAAAGATGATCTATATAAGAGGGAACTTTAGAAAATATAAGAATAAGTATGATTTTATTCGATAGATTTCATAGTTGGTTGGTATCATCACCTTCATTCCATAGAATTTTCATAAAATGATAACTTTCTCTCAATAATTCAAATGACTCTTATGAGGCCCTTAATAAAAGGAAGTAAAAAAACATGTTGGGATAGATTTGGATTAAGAAATATAGTGGGACCAAATAAAGTTGAGGAAATAGAAGGTAAGTTTATATCTACAAAAGAAAACATAAGGTAATATAAGAGTTAACAAAAAAGTTATGCCAACAATCATCTAAGAGATACATAGTTAGAAGTTTGTGAGAAGGTATTTTTTTAAATATATCCTTATAAAAGGTTATGATATTTGGAAAGAATTGAAAAATTATCCCGAGATATATTGGCCCCTTTGAGATCCTTAATCATACCATGTGGTATCTTATCTCTTAGCGCTTCCACTAAATTTCATTGAAGTTCACGATGTGTTATATGTATCTCTCATGAGAAAGTATATACATGATCTTTCACACATATTAAACATAGAGGTTATACCTAAATAGTAAGATCTATCTTATAAGGAATATATGATGGAGAATATAGATCATGTAAATAATGTGAAATGAAACAAGATCACACATATATTCAATGTTTTGTGAAAAAATCATCAGTTTGAGATAGTTATGTGGGAAACTGAGGATGTAATGGGAAAGAAGTTTCCATATTTTTTTTATATCAGAGTGATGAAATTTAGATTGTGATATGATTATATTTGGGGTAGAGTATTACACCCTATAAAGATATAATATATTCCTTTTTAAATAAATCTAACTTCCTTGATATCATTCTTTACACGCAACACCGAGATTAAACAAACCATGATAAACTATTAAAATATTATTATAAGATAATTATCATATAATAGTTAGATTGGTGTGTATGTATAATATTACCCATATTATGAAAAATATGTGTAAACATTTTTTTTAATTTAAATTTATTGATTATCTATTAGGAAATTATTAATCTATTTTGATTAAATCCATTTTATGATTTGATAATATGTTTTCTTCAAAAAAAGATTTTTATTGCATCTTATTTATAGATATTATAATTAATATCTTCAAATTTTAGAAATTTAATTTTATATAAAGGTAATCATTTTTTAAATTATCATTTCAATATAACCTTTGGTTTAATTTTTGTTATTTTTCAAAAAAGATTTATTTTTCAGTTAATAGTGACCAGTAATGATTTTTGTAAAAAAATAACTTCATTTCGCTAAATCATGTAATTTAAACATACAATTATATTTTTGGATTATTAGTTAATGTGATATAATATAAATTTACTTAATATAATATAATTAATTCCAATTTGATAGTAATTTTACATGATTTTTATCTAAGTTATTTTTTAGGCTTAAAAATACATTTTCCTGGAAAACCATTTTTCGTCGCATATTGTGGTTTCACATTTAAATTAATTTATCAAAATTATATAAATTGAATTTTATTAAATTTATTCGATATTTTAATCTTGAGGTTTAATTTTAATAAATATTTCTCTTTTATTTATAGGTATTATAAAAAGTAATTTTGATAAAATTTATCACCACGGTAAAGGGTAAATCAGGTAATTGAGGTTAAAAATAATGTGATCATGCATTAAAATCTATCCAACACTTTAATTTATTTCATTGGATGATATTAAATCTAAAATATCCATCCTAAATTCAAATATTTGGAAATTATGTAAAATATTCCAATAACTGCTTATACAACGTTGACACAATGCTTGTGTAAGTAGTGGAAAAATCAATGTAAATAATTTTTAAAACATTTGTACTAATGGTTTGGAATTAAATATTATAAAATAATTTTTAAAATTAATAATAATTTATTATTTATATTTTAAAGGATCATATTTCAATTCCATCTTTGTCTTGATGTATTTAAAGTAAAATTAAATGAATAATATCAAAAATAACATTAATGATATTTTAGGGATAATTATATATTTTTTAAATTATTTAAAAATAATGAAAATCATTAAAAAGTAAAATTTGGATCATAAATTTTATAAAATTTCATACCTTTACCATTTATGATAAAATTTATACCTTATAAGTAAAATTATATCACTTTAAGATTGAAAATGTTGTTTGGTGGTTAATGTTAAAATTATTTAATAAAGGGGTTAAACCAAAATATACGGTTTATAATAAAACTTAAAACAATCAAAATTTTGTTGGTGGAATGAATTTAAATTTTATAATAAATTTCCTTCTAAATTTTGGCCACCTGGTTCCACTTTCACAAGAAAATGAATTTTTTATATTTTATTCTTTATATTAATTCCATGTGTATCCTTTCATTCACTATAAAAATGAACCCCCTCTCCTCCATTTTATACACCACCTAGATCCCCATATCTAGATAAAAAAATTCCAAAAAACTCTTATAAACATACTTATCCAAGTTTTACGGGTTTTGTTTTTTCCAAAATACTAACCCTCGGTCCCTTAAGAGGAGATCTAAAAGAGCTCTTTCAAAGAAGGGGAAATCATCTTCACTAAGAACATTAATTTTATTATTATTTTACCAAATTAAATTATGTACTAATAATTAAAATTTAATAACACCAATGTATAATATATACTTATTTTTTATTATGTTTATTTCATAATATTTTCTGATATCATTTTCCATCAAATTTGTAACAAAACTATCGATTGTGTGTCTGACAGAATGAGGCATCATAAACTGGTATAATTTTTTTACATTATTGCATCACTTGGATTGTAATGATGATGTAAGTAATGAATAGATATAATAATTTTGATATAATTATAATTCCTCAATTATAATATATCATCTATGTTCCTACACTTCCACCTGTTAAAAAATGATAACATCACTCGTGCTTAAGTACGACCTACTATGTCCATGAAGCGATGTGATTCTTTTTTTTTCATTTTTGTTTTTCATGGATGATTTTGAATATATATATAATAAATATGTATGGATTGTATATCATTATTAAAATTATTTATATGATATAACCATGATTTATATACATAGATCATAACTGCCGAATCAAAACATAAATGAAAAATGAAGTAGTTTACACCTGGAACAATGATAATAATAAAAGATTATTAATAAACAGGTGATAAGATGTTATAAATGGATCATATATGATATTATAGATATTTATATTAAAATTTAATAAATTTATAATAAATATATATTCATTATACGGGTGATTAAAATCACATATGAGCAAACTCAAACTCGAAGTAAGGGATTTCATCTCAATTTCCACTCCATTAACATATATTTGGTATTATGCATCCATTTATTTTTATACAGTATATATAATAAAAATTTTATGAATTTAACATGAATATATATTTATTAAGATTAAATTTTCAATTAAAATGTTCTCTTTCAAGGGGTTATATTTTAAAAGTTACCAAATAGGTAAGAATTTATTTTACAATATTATTTTTTGGGATTTCTGTTACTTTCATTAAATGAATATTATAATCCATCCTTCATATATTGCATATATTTTTTTCCAATGTATATTTAAGGAGTTACAATGTTATCTAACATATTATACTCTATTTTTTACTTGATCTAATAAAATAAAAGTTTCAAATAAAATCTTATCTATTTCTATTTTTGATCGGGTATATTAATATTCTATGTCCATATATTTCAAAATTATTTTATGAATATAATTTTTATTTACTAAAATTATTTATTAAGGACATTTTATTTTATCATGGAATTTTTATAAGGATTGAATAGAACATTCCCAATGTTTTATGAACGGATCATCTTCAAATCTATTTACAAAATTCAAAAAGGAATGTTTCTTTTTAACGTGTATGATGTTAACAAAATTTACCACCACTATAAATTTTTATTTTATTTATCTTCTTATAAAACTTTTAAATGGGTATAAAAATAAAAAAATTAATAAAAAAATTATTTTTTGTTTTGCTTTCATTTTCTTTTATTCTTTAACGGGTATGATATTATTACTAGACATATATTTCTAATAAATTGATGGTCATAATTTTTTCCTTACTAATTTTATGTTCAATAAATTTATCTTAAACATTTCACTTTCTTGTCATCATATTTCATTAGCCATTACATTTCTAGGAAGCATCCATATTATTTTTATCATGGATATAATGATTTCCTAAATCGTATAACATTTATAGATATGGTGTTTCACTATGAAAGTTATTAGATTGATTGGGGAAGTCATAATATTATATATTATTAACTAAATATGAATAATTATTGATATGGAATGTTGTTATGGATTAAATTTATTGTTCAATGCATGAGGAATGCATTTGACATGCATGGATGAGTGAGGATTGGTTATAAATGGCCCCTTGATGCATCAACATGTCTCACAAGAAAAACCAATTGAGAAAACCTATTAAATGGGTATTTGGTGTTTACCTACCCATCAGTCAAACTATATTGATACATGGCATTGATTTTAAAGATATCATAATTTCTTAGATAATGACATATAAAATTAATTATTTACTTTATTTAGGATTCATTTATTATTATCTATGATATTACTACATTGATATTATCTATGGATGCATTCTATGCTCCAGTTATTGATTAAGTAGAATGTGTTTTCCATTATTTACCATTCCATATTAAACATTCCTTCTTTACTCATGGTAACTTCCACTCTACATAACCCTTACTATGAATTTGATATCACCATTTATTTGTTTTCTTTCCCCCATGATAGGAAGAAAAATATTATAAATAAAATTAATTATGTATGAATATTTATTATTATATGTTTATTTTATATTTACAATGTAACATGGTAATCAAATATGTATCTAGTTCTACAAGACTACTAAACTTATCGGTCCTTCAGGATGAGATCCCTTGTATCTTTTTCCATTGTAATAAAGAAGATACCGACTCTAGGTTAATCGAGTTGGGTTTATTACAAATCCTAATGTTTCCTAACATAATACCTAACAAGAATATAAAATTCTAATATAACACTTACCTAGGTTCCCATGAAGAAAGTGATTTACTTAAATTAAATATATCAATGCACTAGAGTATATTTAATCAATAAAAGGGAAAGGATGTATCCCACCTAAGAATGATCAATATAGTGCTTGAGGAACTACTCTTTCAATTGAAAGTGTGGTTACCCATTATTTTGAATACTGATCACTTTGTTTGAGAAGTTTAACATCACTATAAAATGTCTTGAATATATCAACTTATGTTTACCATTGAATTTTTTTTGAAAATATATGTTTAAAAAAAGAACCTTGAATCCTAATATAGATTTTGTCTTTATGTTATTTTTATTATTAAACTTATTTTATTTCTTCTTGTAGATGTTGGAAGTCCTGTAAGCATCACTTATAACCATTTATAGCTCATCTAAATATAATATCCACTTATTTCATACTTTTTACTCAATCTAATTCACTTTTTGAACAACCAATAAGATTTTTGGTAAAGCTTTACCAGGTGGTGTCTTGGTTTCCCATATATAAATTGAAATAGAGACACTCACAATCTTATCTTATAGGTTATTTGTTAAGCCAAAAAATCCGTAATATTATTTTATTACCCAATTTTTTTAGCCTCTATTGATGGTTTTCTCTAGAATATATTTTATTACCCAGTTCGATCATTCTATTTATCCACTAATTTGAGGGTTGTACAAAGTACTCATATTTTATTTAACAATGAATTTATCTACAACTCCCCTCAATAAGAGGTGTTCAAAGTCTGTTCATCTATCACTAATTAATATATTTAGAACTCAAAACTAGAAAAGGATGTTGTTAATAAAAAACATTGCTACCAGCATCACTGCACTATCTAAGGTAGCTTATGATTTAATCAAATTTGAAACATATCCAAAACACACAAGGATACATATTGGTATAAAAGGTTTAAGGAAAAGAACCATGATTCCTATCCCTAAAAAATTGTAAAATTTGACCTATTATATGAGATACTATGGTATTTCATATCTTTATTAAATAATTTTAGTGTATTATAAAGGATTAAATGCTACTCTAATGATATTAGTATCTCTATGAAATTTTTGATAAAAGAATACATTTTGAAGAATCTTAGACACCATTTATTCTGGACCATGATGTCTTCCAATTAGCGGGGAGTAACAAAACTTCAACACACATTCCACTTTGTTATCAGAGAAAAATGAGTATATAAATCCATCCTTACACTAAAAGAAGAGTAGTGAATAATCTAATAAGTAGTTTTGAAATTAATATTGAGATAATTTTTTCTTTTGGTATGTGTATTGTGGGTAGATCATCTTAGTAACCATGTCATTAGAAATAATATTATTCAAAATAAGTTTGAAAGAATATTATTCAAGGTTTTCATATCCTTTCACTCGATGTTAGTCACTTAAACCAAAATAATATACCAAATCACGTATGGATTTGAATCATTTTTGTTCCTTAAGTACTTAATTTCAATATGATTAGTATAGAATAAAATTTTATATAGAACAAGATAAAAATTAAACTTATAAAATCAAAGTATAAAACATGTAACTTCTTTTCTATTCTGGTGTATTTGAATTGAGTGACTATGAGATCCCACATTTAATAGTTTAATAGTCTAAAAATACTTTAGATCTATTTTCCAAGTTCTTACCCTACTATATAGTCACTCTCATTGCACATCAACTTAAATGGATCCTCCTACTTTAGGGGGGGACCAACCATATGATCATCTAATTGAATACCCATTTTCACTTTCCATCCAATTTGAA
Source organism: Viscum album (assembly GCA_963277665.1). Taxonomy (NCBI): domain Eukaryota; kingdom Viridiplantae; phylum Streptophyta; class Magnoliopsida; order Santalales; family Viscaceae; genus Viscum; species Viscum album. The sequence continues at coordinate 1,175,582,254 of OY728135.1, forward strand.
ATTCATATAATTTAACAAATAATGGGTGTATTTTTGAGAAATTTAGGAAAATCTTTCATTAAAATATAATAAAATCTGACATGTTAAAAAAAAGAACAATAGTTTTTGGTATGCTTGACTTATATCATGTCTTTGGAAATCTAATGTCTAAGAACAATGTCATCTTTCACCATAAAATGAAAAATATCCTAATTTAGTACTAGGAACATCTCTTTATATATTTTCAATTCCAAGTCATGGTTTTTGAGAAACAACTTGAATGATCAACCATATATGGAAATATCATCCATGAAAGCCACTATTAACTCCTACATCATCCCATGAAAGATGTATTCCATGCAATGCTGAAAAGTTGTGGTTGAATTGCAAATAATGAATAGTATACCCTGGAAGGTGAGAGTTATGTATGGTAATGTGAATATTTTATTTCCTTAGTCTACCACTTCCTATAGAATTTGGTTATATCTAGATTATCTATCAAGAAAGTATTAGTACACATATTTGGATAACCTTTCCAGTATTTAGTTGATAAATTATTGGGGAAAATGATCCTTATTATATAATTGAGCTTTCTATAGTCAAAAAAATCTTTATATCCCAACAATGTTTGGAAGAATATAAAATAATCATCACTTATTACTATTTTCATGCATAATTTCTTAAAAAAAACTTGAAGATGGAAGACCTATTCACTATAAAAAATTGGGTATACAATCCTACTATCCAAGAGTTCCAATACCCTATTCACTACAATTTATTTCATTGAAGGTGTAAACCTCCTTTCAATATTATTTATAATATTTCTTCCTTTTATGAGTCTAACCTTATGTATATAAAGGGAATGGGATATACCTTTGATATCAACTATACACCTAGAAATGGCCTTATTCCTTTGCTTCAATACTTTTGATTATTCCATGAGAATCATTGAGTTCGTATCCATTGTTTACTGCCTTTATTCAGTCAAATTACACTTTTTCTTCAATAAATAATAATATCAACTAACCTTGATTTCAATCAATGATTGATTTTCCCATTGGTAAGAAAATATTACCAAGGATTATTGGTACTTATCCCTCTTCCTATATCTCTATAATGATAATACCAAATAAAAAATAAATTTCCTTATATTCAATAATATTTTCTCTATAATTATAATAAAGTAATTTATATATTAATCTATTGGTTAGTGAGTAACTCTTTTGAGCTTCAAATTACTTAGAACAAGATTATTTAAAATAGTAAACTTATTTAGTTCAACACTCACCCATAAATCACAATGGGATCTCCCACAATTTCATGAACAAATTATTCTTGGAGAAGAAAAGGTAATCATATCATGATGCTTACGAGGGGCCATACATTTAATGAAATATGAGAACGATGAAATCATAGTGATCACACCCAATCCCTCTAATTTATTCTTATTATAATGTTGTCCCTTGAAGAACCTAATGTATGTTTAGATTTAAGAGATTTCCTTAATAAATAGGATATTTATGTGTAAATGTTTGAACATCTATATGACCTTATTATATCTAAATTCAACCTTTAATTGGTATATAGTCTCTAAAAAGTCAATAAGTGGATAATAATGTTTCACTTTGTGTAAATACCCAAACTTATCATACATAAATATTACTTCTTAATAGATGAATATACATTACATAACATAACGATCCATTCCAAATTCATTTAGGGCTACTAACTTTGGAAACATGGAGACATATCAAACAAGTCCATATGTGAGCTACATAATTTCCCACTAATTTATTCATAACTATAACCCTTATTAAACATATCATACATGATACCTTTTATCAGAACCTGGGGAAAGAAAAAATACTAAAGGGTTAGATTGGATTTCCAATAAGGGTAAACAAGGGGTATATCGACATATAATGAATATAAGGTTATGATAACATGAGAATAACATTTTAAAATTATACCATAGATATCATAGATCATAAAATTGAGTCATGGAATAAATATTGGTAGTTTATAAAACATGAATCATAAAGGAATCAAAGAATAAGATATATCAGAACATACCATTGTCATAATACATAGATTTATGGCATACACATAAGCATAGAAACTAATTTCCATAGTAGTCAAGGATCATTAAAAAAACTATCACTGTAGAATGGTTTCACTCCCTAAACCATCTTAGTAGTAAGGGTTCATTACCAATACTATCCAAGTGGGAAAAGACCCTCACTAAAATAGGTTCACTCCCCATTCCATTCTTGTTTATATCATTGTACATCAATATTTACCCAATGCATTGGAGGGAGATATAGGTACCACCCATCTTTGGTTATAATGATACCATCGTACTTAGTTATAATGTAACCACCATAACATAGTGAAAATCATCCCTATTTATTCCACAAGACTATAAAACATTTACTATGTCATAACCCATGAAAATAAATGGGATTCATAAATTTTTTATCATAACATAACCTGTGGAAAAGAAACATGTTTCAAAATCATTTAATCATTTCATCAAAGTATAACTTGTATAAAGAGAAGATGGTTTCATAATAAATTTATCATGGTATAATGCATGGAAATGAAATGGGGTTTTTAAACATATTTTCATCATAAACATAGACCATCGAGAGAATGAATAAGAATGGTATCCTTCAATAATATTCTCAATAAAGATTAAGTAACATCATATGATGTCGTTTTAAATGGAAAATAATATTGAAAGATCACTTTGAAAATTTCTTGATGAATATAACTTATCTTGTAAAATCAGTTTTTAAAAATAAAAATTCATAAAATATTTTGGAAATCTATTTCTTTGAAAATAAACTTGAAAACAAAAAAGGAATCTTTAAAAAATTCTTTAAAACATTTCTTGAGGAAAATATCCTTTGCATATTGATTTTTTTTGACATAAAAAATTTTAAAAAACATTTTATTTTAAAATAAACCTTGAAACATATAAAGAAGTATTTAAAACATTTAGTGGTCATGATGTAGGGAAATTTTTTACATGTTAAAACTAATATTCTTTTCACATTTTCAGTCAAATATAAACGAGACTTATTTAGAAAGAAACATGAATATTACTTTCATTTTTTAAAAATTCCAAAATGTGTAACTTTTTTTAATAAATCATTTCTAGAATGATTAAATAAATTTTTGAATATTTTTTTAGAAAAATATATTTTGGGAAAACAACTAGATTTTGAATGAAGATATAAATAAAGATGATTTTTCTTAAAAACATTCCTTTAAACTATTGATTATATAAAAAGAGGAAAATGAAGGGAAAAAAATATTATCATTAAATAACCAAAGGATAAGAAAATTCATCAAGTTCTTGAGATATGGATAATAATATCTATTCATGAGAAACATTATCATAGACAATAACAATGGACAATGAGATCGTAACATCAAATCCTTACCACTTTGTTAACTTTTGAATCATAAGACCCAATTAAGAATAACATAAAAAGAAACTTAAAATATAATTAATATAAAGATATTAATGATATAAAATTTAAAAGGTGTTTATATGAACCTCATTAATTAATATTGGGGCATAACAAAACGTACATACCAATGAAGACAAATAGAGAAAAAAATCTATTTATTCTTTGGTAACTTTTGAATTGTAAACCCCAAGAAAGAGGTATTATAAAAAGGATATGTAAATCATAATAATTTTCATTATAATAATCATAAAATACATTCATGGGAAGTATATACACCATATAAAATAAATTAGTAGTGAATATGGTATGTGTCTCCTAAAAGATAAAAATGAGTTCAAAATCCCTTACCTTAAGTCTCGCCTTCCTTAATAAAAATTTTAAACTCCTACATAATAAATATAAATATATTAGAAATATATTTCAGAAGTATACAAATATGTATCATATCATATATGTTTTAATTATGACCATTTTTACCAATTTATCAATAATTCGTTGTTAAAAACATGTTTTGGGTAATAACTTGTTTGTTTTTCAAATATATTTTGATATTTTATTTTGAGTACACTTATATTGATCATGGTTATATCATATCCAGAATTATAAACCTGAAATAAATATAATATATATTTAGTATATATGTATTTATAGTAATCCATAAAATATAGAGATAGAAAATGAAATACACCATTCTTGGAGACAGTATGCTATATATACACATGAACGCTATTTCCAGTTTATGAACGGATGAAACTAGAGGAATGAAAATAATATATTACCATTATAGAAACATTTTTATATAATATATATCACATATTTTAATTTAAATCCATACTTTTTATTTTCCATGTGAAGTGTACATGAATAACAAATCACATCACTTCGTGAGGTGGTAGTACACCATGCACACAAACGACATTATAAGTATACATTATTTTCTGAGTTTTCTAATTTAAAAAATTCAAAACATATTATAATAAATATATTTACACTTATAACTTAATTTAAGAAATATTCTGATAAAATGGAGTAACTGAATATCTCTACTTATTATATATACATAAAATGGTATTAACATTCCCACATGAAACCAATTAAAAATTAATTACCTTGGTAAATATGATTCAATTAAAATGTATATACTATACAATTATTAAAACTATTGAATGCATGATATGTCAGGTATTATAGATTATGGCCAGATTATAACACCTCGACCCCTCTTGTCCAGAGTTAGTGCATTACTTGTTATATTTTCATGGTTAGAAGGAATAAAAATCCTGAAGGAATAATTAGTTTAGTTGTCTTGAAGAAACTAGATACATAAATATAACTCAAATTACATTGGAAAAGGTTACAAAATACAAAAATATAACAAAAACTAAAAAATGCATCCACATAAACTCAATAAATGATCTCCTCTTCATCACTTATTGAAGGTAATCAATTGAAAGGGGTAAGCTCAAATGCACAGTAATGGTTACTAATAGCGGAAACATTAATCAATAATGACAAAATCATAAACAACTTGACATATCAATATGGAATGGGGAATAAATGAAAACTCGCACCATTAATAAACTGAGAATGAAACTGCATCCATAGATTTCGTCATAATGAATATCTCATGGATAGAAATAACTAATAATGAATAAATAGAATTATTATTAACTGGATGTCATGTATCTAGCACATGATACCATAGTACCATTAAAACAGATTAGTTCTGTTGGTAGAAACTTGTATGATTTTTGGAAACAAACTCGAAGGGTTTGTAGCTAACTAATTTGTCTAATGAGATCCACCTATGCATCAAGGGGATATAACAAGCCCCACCCACCACTGAATTTCAAAAGAATTCTTTATACATTGATTCAATACAAGAGAATTATTCCTTTTCAATATCCTTATAGAGTAGAGTATACAGATTCATCAATATTTCCATAGTTAAAATAACATTCCAAATAAACACCGCATGTAAAATGATATACGGTTTAGAAAAAAACATATCCATGATATGAGATTATTAATATTTAATATAAATATAATTTCAATTGAAAAGTGATATCAAATGGGAAGTAGGTACACCACATAAGAATTATTAGGTGCACAATACAAAGTTAGTCACAACAAAATAGTAGTTGAGACAAAGTCTCTTACCACAATGTAATCGATCGAATCATACGACCCAAAATTAATAACCATCAATGATTCATTGAATACCATGAATATAAATATAATCATGTTAATATATATCAAATTTCAGTACACATATACCACATATAAGAAATAATTGGCGAACAATGGAAATATCATGGAAATGAAAGTGAGATGAGAAACCCCTTACCTTATGCTCGAGTGTGTTCATAGTTTATTTTAATGACCTGAATAATAAAATTTAGATTAATTAATTAATAAATAAAAAACCTCCTATACATGTAATTGGTTTATTATAACCTTATTAGGTTCATTCATGAACCTTTTTAGGGGATTAAGAGATTAAATCTTATTGTTTTGGAAGCATTTTCTTCCTTGGTTTTCATGAATTGTTTACTTGCAATCATGAATGGAAGCTTGTTTGAAATGTGGTTAAACATACAGAATTTTTAATATATATTATTAGTGACATTAAAGAGATATAAATTATCTTATAATTATTGTGGGTTATATACTTGAGGATGAATCATTAGTTAAAAGTTATTGATAAACGTTTGAATTTAGCTTGGCGGTTTTGTGTACAATAAACTTGTTTTGTATTATTATTCCATATTTTGAGTTTGTAGGGATTAAAGAAAATTAATGAGATGAAATAAATATATTATGATCTGGTTCAACCATAATATGGTTTCATGACCAGAATTGAAGATGGTAATGAAAATTAAGAACCCTTCGTCCTTGAATGTGATAAATTAACACATCTCAAATGGTGTTTTAATTTTTAGTATAAGAGGAAGGGGAAAAAGAGATGATGATGAAATATTTCATTATATTAATATAATTCAAGTTCATATAAGTTACTTTAATTATCATAGCATTTGGATGAAGTTAGGTGTGGAAAGAAGTATAAAATAAAGGAACACCAAATAAGAGAGAAATTGAGAAATCTCTTAAAAAAATTTGGCAGCCTAACGACGTCACATAAAATTTCATAAAATATTTTGATGAGAGAAAGTGGATATCTAATCAATAATAAATAATATGGGTAGTAAGGGGAATATGGAATGACATATCCCAACTGTTGATGCTTCTTTCCATCACAGAGTCTAACGAATGGAAATGGGGAATACCTTAAGTACAAAGAGACTCATCCTTTGAAAAATATCAAAAATTGACAAAGGCATCAACAAGGAAACCTTTAAAGATGGGTAGTGCATGTTTTCATTCTGGTCGTGCAAGTCACTTGTGTGCCCTATTAATTTTTTCACCCAAGGTGTTTAGTGGCCTATAAATACCCCTTGTGGCCCCCCCATTTAGGAGAGGAATTTTCCAAAACTCACATTCAAGCTCTGGTCACCCAAGTCTTTGTCTGATGTATTCTGAACACTTCTAAGGTAATTATTTACCTAGAGTGGAATATCTAAAGAGGAAGAATATGGCATAAGTATTAGAACTCATCAGTACTTGTGTACCCAAGTGTCCAACCCTTAAGGGAAGTGAATACACTTGCACGTCACCTTTTTCTTTCAAGGGAACTTGTGCTCCACCTTTCTGGAATCCTCTAGGGATGATACTAAGAGCTTGAGTTCAAATTCACCCAAGTATTACCCTATATATTCTTCATCACCCAAGGTGACTCATGTCGTGCAAGTATACTTGCGGGACCAAGACTTGCGCGCCAGAAAAATACTTGCGCGCCTCCTTCCTGGTCACCTCCTTTCTTCAAATTTACCTCTCCTCTGTAAGACATGGGCTTCAAAACCTTCTTCAAATCCATTTATGGCATGATTCCTTTGTGGGATTCCTTATCAGAGAGAATTCATTTGGGCCTCCTTCTCAAGAGTAAGTCCCAATCATAATTTTCTTTAACTTTGGGCCTCCTTCTCAGGAGTAAGTCCCAATCATAATTTCCTTTAACTTTGGGCCTTCTTCTCTGGAGTAAGCCCCAAGTTACAAGTCTACTTAAACTGGGCCTCCTTCTCAGGAGTAAGTCCCAACCATAAGTTCCTTTAACTTTGGGCCTCCTTCTCAGGAGTAAGCCCCAATTTACAAGTCTCCTTAAACAGGGCCTCCTTCTCAGGAGTAAGTCCCAATCATAATTTCCTTTAACTTTGGGTCTCCTTCTCAGGATTAATCCCCAGGTTATAAGTTCTGTTTAATTGGGCCTCCTTCTCAGGAGTAAGCCCCAACCTTATTTTATTTTGATTTGGGATTCCTTCTCAAGTATAAAACCCAATCATAAGTCCCTCTTAATTTGGGCTCCCTTTTCAAGAGTAAGTCTCAAGTTACAATTCCAAATCTCCATAAAGCACAAATACCTTTATGGACCCTGCTCATGGGCTTCTTTCCTGAACTAAGTCCTGATCTTCATTTACTGAGGCCGTCATACATACGTAAGCCCCACATCATTTCTTATGACTACATATTTCATGGCACAATTGTAAGATTTACTGATACCTCTTGTTTCTCACACCGAGCATGAATCACATGGGCTTAGAGTGTAAACGTAATTACGAAATCTCTCTTTGGGCCATTAATCATGCATAAACCTCATAATTCTTCACTTGAACTATGCGGACTTTTATCTTTTCCTTAAAAGTAGAGTAAGTAGGAAGCCTTTCTAAGGTTCAATCCCATCTTTCATTAATTATTTTTCATCACGTATGATGTTAAATTATATCCTTCCTATTGAACTATGTGGGTTATGATTCCTTCTTTAACAAGGATACGTAGGTAGCCCATCTGCGGGTACAATCCCAACTCTAAAATAATCCCTATCTTTCTGAATGAAAATAAACTTCAAGTGCCCCACTGAGTGGCTTCAAAACCTGTATGGTCATCACAGTGACCAAGATATTTCTATATAATGTATTGAAGGATACCATTGACTAAGAATCTCTAATTCATATAGATGATTCTCTATTTATGAAGAACCTCAAATACATATAAAATATTCTCTAAATCCCATACATATCAATCATTGATTGAAAAGTATAAAGGAAAAAACTCATTTTCATGCTTGGTAAATTAATAAGGATTCATGAACATAACTTAAATCTATAAGAGAGTCCTAGAGTAGAAAATAATCCCCCCCAAAAAGTTGTGATGAGTCTGACCTCCCATCCTATCGACCAATGAAAATTCTTAAGCCTCGTCAGTCTACAACTAATGGGAACCTACCTTTGGAAAGTAGATCCAAATGGATATAGAATCGTTGGAGGTTTCCGGTTCTATGAATAAACCTGTTAGAAACCGATTGGAAAGTTTGAACCTTAAACAAACAAGGTCATCCCTATTTCTAAGAGAAAAAAATGGTGAACCCGACGTGAATCCTTAACCAAGTTAAATGATGTTTTACTTATTTATTAGGCCCCTATTTAACTGAATGTGAGGGCCAACAAAGCAATCAATCACATATGTGTTCATCCAAAAGACGTAGTCTAGCCATGTTTATCTTGATTATGTCTGTTATATCAAACAAGCACTCTTTTCCAAGATATCTCTGTAATACAGAAATGGCTTCTTTAAACTTCACACCTATGAGTGCCTCAACTGCTACTCCTGATGGATCCTCGTCTGCTCTAAGGACGACATCACCTACTTAGAGTCTTCAGCGCTGGGTCTCTAATGAATTGGTGAGGGAATACCATCAACATAGTACCATCCCGATTCTGGAGGCCGCTCAACAAGCCCTCCAAGTTAATAATTCACCCTGGTTTCCCAGACAGTGACGAATAGTGGTCAAAAAGCAGGCAGTGCCAACCACCGTTTCCAACCGTTTTAGGTCGTTATCCCCAGAACGCAACAACCAGTCTCTCCCATATTATAGTGAGGTAAATGAATAGTTCACCCAAGGCCTCAATTAAAGAATACATGAGTCCTTTCCTAGGGCTCCCATCAACAATCACCGCCAGACTCGTGCGGTAGTGCACCCTCAACATGATGAGGGTATCACCTTTAGGGGTTCATCTCAGGTTCTTCAGACCCGAGCATGCAAGACGAACCGCCAGAGGTGAAATTTGGACAACAGGGAGTAGGTTCTTACTTTTCCCCCCTCCGGAGAAGTACATCAAGAAAACTTGATGGAAAACAATGAGCATGCACATGCAACCGTCTGTCCTGATTTTACTACCCAACAGACTTGTCTGACAGTAACACACCAATCCCGCTAGGCAATTCTGGTGAAGCACTATAGGCAGGAACATACACCTATTTATAATTCATCATCCAGTCAGCAGGCTCATCTTACTGCATCCAAATAAGATCACCAATTTAATATGGTGGAAACTGGTAAGCAGACACATACACCTGTAATTCATCTGGCTAACCAAAAGTCTCGTTTGGTAGCACCCAAAGATGTCAATTGGAAAGATCCAATGACAAGAAGGAGGTAGACACAATTTTATGCCCCCACATATGAGTACTGTCAGAATTCATTGACAAGAAAATGAGGACAGAAGTAGGAACATACACCTAATCCAAACACGGAATGGACGTATATTCCCATTCCGGAAGCTGAAGTCACCAAGAACATTCTGACAATGGTGAAAGAGAAGAAGCAAATCCCTACCCATATTTTGGATACCTGTCAGAATATTATAAAGACTTCAGCAGCATCACATGGAAAGAATCATAAATCTGTACCTATCAGTGGAGTGACTCATCAACATGTCACTTCGGAGTAGACACACACCTCTGTTCCAGTCTAGGAGGGTTGTGGGGCATACTCCCCCATATCATACGGACAATAAAGATGGGCACATACACCTGATTTGAATGAAGATAATCAGCATAACCTGACCATTTCTCCAGAGCATGCACATACACCTACCCATAATAATCACTTTAATCAACAAGTGGTTTCCAAAGTGAGTAAGAAGACATCTAATAAAAAGACCCATCCAGCACAGTTGAGAAATCAAGATCCAATCTACAATAAGGCCTTGCTTGATGCTGGAGTTCTTGAGGCACTCAGACAATTATCTATTGTAACTCAAGATTCTACTCTCTCGTTTCAAAATTCTGAAAGTAACTACAAAAATTACAAAGGTCTTCATCAGAAATTTACTCATGAAGGATTGATTCATGACAGTTCAATCAATCTCGAAGTAACATCTTCAGATGAGAGCCATAATAACCCTCTGCGTGGCCAGAAGACCAAGGAGCAAGAGGTTTCATCTTTTGCTGTAACCCACCATGGTGGTCCTCTCCATGATGATGAATTTACCAGCGAAAGTCCTCTCTATAGTATTACTTAGAATTTCCTCGAAAATTATTCAGTGTAAAATGCAGTAATGAGAAATCCTATTATCTTGAAGCACTTGCAAATGCGAATACAGTCATGTCTGATGCTTTACCGATAGTGGGTGAAATACTTTCTCAATCAGAAGATATCTCGGGGTGTAGGTCACTCTATGAACCACCCCTGGGTCATTAATCTTCTAATTTGATAAATGGATTCTCTACCAATCTTGTTGAATATGATAAAGCAAAAGAGAATCACCAGCTTTGGTTTAGTCAAGTAGAAGAATCTTCATCAAATGATAAGGAGGATGTGCTGAATATGAGAAAAAAACTGGCAAAAGGTGAAGTACCAGTCATGTTTTGGCCTTTGGGTGACTCTCAGTATGATATTCTAGAAATGTTGACTGAAGATTGTATTCATGATTTTCTTCTCAACATGTGGAAAACTCTTTGTCACTTAAAAGAGAAAATATTATCTTATGATGAAAATGAAAATAATGTCAAGATAATAGAAGGGTTACAACGCCAAATTGATTTGGCATTTCTCTCAGTTTCCGGACTTCTAAAGGTTGAAAAGCAGTAGAGATCCCTTCAGTGTTCATGCTTTGGTGCGTTAAAAAGGTTGCACCGGTTAATTACCAATGCCCCATCTGGTATTCATATCAGGGGATGGGGTGTTCATGGAGCACTTCATTTCACTGTACTCTCCAATCAACAAAGCCCACCAAAGGTGGTTTCATGCAATGTTATTTCCCATGGATGTCCATATCTAGCTGGTTTTTTGCATAATCAAAGGCTTTCCCAAGAACATGCCTCAACTAGTTCTTCCCAAAGTCAGGCATATAAAGAACAAGTTGTCGAATTACTTGTGCATCAAGAAAATGAGAATATCGAACAAGCATCTCGTTTAGAGCATGCACATCATCAGGTAACAAAAGTGTCAGAAATAATCCAACGGTAATCTGAGCCAGGTGATTTTAGTGGATGTTGGACGATGCATCCAGCTAATTTCCAAACTAAAGTCTGAAAAATCATGAGAGATTTTAAGAAAGTATCAGATGTAGCAGAAAAAGATCCACCTCAGCTATCCAGACTAGGGACTCTTTTAATCCAACCCTCGGGATCAGCAGATAGGATTCAAGGAGTTGAGCAGGAACAGTAGGAACAACCCTAGTCCACCAGACTGGGGACTTTTTCAAATTCTAATTCTCTTCCTCAGCGAAATTCAGTCTTCTCTCGATTAGGGAAGAAGCCACAAGAGGAATGCAGAGTCTAATTATCAGGAGATTCCCTCCAAATTACAGTTCATCAAGAAGTTCCTGAGGGATCAAATAAACAAAAGACAATGTCTTATAAAGGACATGGAAGAAGATAGTATTGCAGAAATTCTGACAGAAGGGATGCAATGAATTATGCATCGATATATTTCATCAATGCCATTATCACTGATCCCCCAGAACATAAGGTTTACTTAGAGGAATCAGATGAAGAAGTTCATATTCAGGAGGCTATACACATAGAAATAAACGAAGAATATGTGCGTACCGGAAGCCAAAGGGATGCCTAGATGCAAGATATTCCTTCAGGTAATTCCCTTCCATACTCCAGAAAGGCACATGCTAAGGAAAAGGGTAAAAGTCAGGTTACATCCCACCCTACCTCTGGAGAAGGCCAATCATTCTCATTAGAGGAAAGGTTCACACAGCAGTAAGAAGAAATGAAGAAATTAAGAAGGTTAAATGTAGAACTACTTCAAGACAGTCTTCCTCTTAATCATGATGGTGTTAGTCAGTCAAGGGAATTCATTATAGCTACTGGGATAGATCAAGAATATCCTCCTTTACAAGTACAACCTCACAGGTCCAATCCTATGGGTCATACGCAACAACAACTGGCAGTACTACCATCAGTGGTAGTCCTGGTCACCACACCCGTCCAAACTCCAGTTATTATACCTACTCAGGTCCAAGATCAACAAGATGTTTCTCAAAAATTAATAACCACCATTGAGTCATTAACATCTCAGTTGGAATCCATGGAAGGAAAAGATGCACAAGTTCAACCAGAAAAGAAAGCTTACCCTGAATGGGTTGATGTAATTCCCCCCCATCAAATTTTACGAATACCAAATTCCCAATTTTTAATGGTTCGGGAGATCCAGAACAACACATAACACATTATGTTTCTCATTTTGATCCTATGATGGGAAGTCCTCAACAACAAGAAACAGTTAAGCTCAGATGTTTTGTGCAGTCATTACAAGGGCCTACTTTTGTATGGTATACAAGTTTGCAATCTCGGTCAATTACCAGGTGGGAAGATCTCCGTCAAATATTTCTTCTTCAGTTTAGCTCAACTTTTCCAAAGACGATGGTTTTTGATCTTAAAAATTGTAAGCAAAGGGAAAATAAAAGAGTTTCATATTTCATTTCTCGATGGAAGGGATTAACATATTCCTTAATTTTAGAACTTCCTCAAGAATAATTGTTTCCAATCTATGTGGAAAATTTGCATGATGAATTACTCACACCGTTGATCCCTGTGAAATATATAGGAGGGTTTCGAGACCTTACTTCAATCGCTCAGTAGATCAGAGACTCTATTACAAAGACTAAGGATAAAACTCATGTAATTCCATCAGTTCCAGGAAGGAGAATGGGGAAAGCAGAGACTGCTATAGTTACACTTAAACAAGCACCTGTACCCACTTCCACTTCAAAACCTTCATCATATCGAAGGGCTCCACCTCTTGAGATTCAACAACAACGGCCTCCTCATCAAGTTGATCAAAGAGATCAAAGATGGAAACAGTTTGAATATTTGAAGAACAAAGTTTATTCTTTCTGGAATGAACAAGTTCCTAGCTACTTCATCTCAGCTCTGCAAAACAATATGGTTTAGTTGCCAAGGCCCAGAAGGCTGATCAAGGAAGGAGATGAAGACCTCCCAAACTATTTCCCATCTCATCAGATGTTGGGACATCCCATTCAGGAGTGTTTTATCTTCAAATACCTCCTGAAAATAATGGTGGACTCTGGACAGGTAAAACTGAAAGGTTCTTCAGCCCAGGTAGCATGTGTTACTGCTACTGATCCAGAGGAAGAAGGCGAGTGGGATGAAGTCAAAAATAAAAATGCGTAGAAATATAATGATCGTATGGTCAGGAAAATGATCAACCGAACTCATGCCATTTTACGAACACAATTGAATCAACCAACTGTGTCTTCTACTATGAATGCCACAGAAAAACACCCTTCATCAGAAGGAAAATATTCAAAGAAGTAGCATAATTTGAAGAAACAAGAGTAGTCAGAAGAAGACGAGTTCATGTCAAAGACTAAATTATCTTTGACTATGGCAGATTTTATGCCATATGCTTCAAAAGCACGGGAATCACCCCACCAAACAGAACAACTTGAATTATCTAATCAGGTAGAATCTTCATCATATGATGAGTTGATATTTGGTTCTATTAACATGATTGATTTAATAGATCCTTATGCCAGTCACAATTTCGATCTTGATGATCCTAAATTCCCTATATCAAACAGAGGAATTAGAGGAAGTGACATAGGTCTAGGATACAGGGGAAGATGTGGATATTCCAGAAGACACTATTTCAATCCTACCCCTACTAGAACAGTATATGTGGTAGAAACTCATGGCAAATTCCTTCAGTGAGCTCAAAAGGAACGAGAAAGTTCTTCCACACATGGTAGATTCAGTCCTGGAATAGTTATTTTGGAGGATAGGTTAGTGTTTATACCTTCTTCCTCTAAACAAATAAATAGACCTAGTAGTTCTAATCTACTGAAGCCAGGGGTATTTCCAACTCCTACCTCGATACAAGATGCATATACTTCCAAAGCATCAACTTCTTAGGCACCTTCAAAACCACAATTTCCTGTTGGGAAACGCAGACCTTTGGATCAAAAGTATGATGTCTTGAAACATTTGGCCCAAGTCCCATCCAAGTTATCAATTCTAGATGCCTTGAATCTATCAAAAGATCTTTGGGAGGCGCTTATTGAGGCTTGGTCAAGTCCTCAGGAATTCGAAATTGAAATTACTGCGGCTGAGGTCTACCATATAGAGAGTGATCCTGCAGAATGCCATGCAGTGATATCTTTTACAGATGAAGATGAAGATGATGTTATATGTGGACATATTAGACCTTTTTATTTATCTCGCAAGGTCAATGATGCAGATATCTGATGATCTTTCATTGATAATGGTTCAAAAGTCAACCTCATCCCTATTCGTACACTTTGTCAATTGGGCCTCACCAAATCTGATTTATCTCCTTCTACTTTGATGTTTCATTGATATGATAAAAATGAACAATAACATCTGGGTGATATTACACTCAGAACTCAGTTTGGAGACCTTGTGTCTAATTCAGATTTCATGGTTGTTCGTCATGACACAACCTTCAACATTTTTCTTGGAAGACCTTGGCTACATCAACATGCAGCTATACCTTCATCATACCATCAATGTCTCAAATATTGTTTTAATGGTCAAATTGGGACATTTTATGGTGATAAATCCCCATTAAAAACATGTGAATCTCAACACATTGAGGCAGAATTCTATCACATGGAGGGAAAAGAGAAATCCACGATAACGGAGGTTACCAAAATTAATGCTCCGAATGGTTTGGAAAAGATTCCAGTAAACCCATTCATACATATGAGTACCAATTATGTGTTACCTATCAGCAAATTGATAGGATAGACCCAAATCCAAACACTCTTATGGAAACTTCCATAATGTCAATTACATAAATTGAGCCAGACAACATGGGAGAAATTGTTGATTCACCAAGAAATGATGAAATTTTAAATAGAGATGTCTTCATTTAATCCACTGAAATCCAGCAATTCTATACTTCATAAACCAGGCCAGAAGAAGTTATAACAATGTCAGAGGTGAACAATGATGTTGATTCTCAATCCATCATCTCCTCTTTATAACCCAAGGAAGATCCTTCATCATCAATATGGTCAGAAATGGTAGTCTCTTCTTCAAGATGTTCAAATTTTAACTTCTCCCCTAGTCATGAATATTCCGCTTCATCATCTACTATGCAAGTAGAAACAAAAGAAGTAACACATATTGAAGAAGAAGAGGAAGATCTCAAAGATTCTCCTCCATCATTTGAAGAAGGTATCTCTACCACTGTGGATGAACTTAGAGAAATAAATTTGGGTACAAAAGAAGATCCACTCCCTACTTTAATTAGTGCGGCCATGACTCTTGAAGAGCAAGAAATGTATATTTCATTTCTAAAGAAAAATCTAGATGTATTTTCTTAGAATTATACAGAAATTCCAGAGCTTGATCCCAATGTTGCTACTCATCATTTGGGTTTTCCAGAAGAACATCAAGGATTCAAGCAAGCCGTAAGAAGAACACACCCAAATTATGCCTTCAAAATTGAAGCTGAAGTGGATAATATTATCAAGGATAACTTCATCAGAGAATTTCAATATCACAAATGGATGGCTAATATTTTCCCTATGAAAAAGAAGAATGGACAAATGAGAGTTTTCATTGACTTCAGAGATCTTAATCGGCATTGTCCCAAGGATGATTTTATAGTTCCAATCACATAACTCTTAATTGATGAAAATTCTGGATACGAAGATCTTTCCTTCATGGATGGTTATTCTGGGTACAATTAAATACGAATGGCCCATAAGGATGAGGAGTCTACAGCTTTCCGTGCCCCTCAAGGTGTGTTTTGCTATCAGGTAATTCCCTTTGGCCTGAAAAATTCAAGTGCAATGTATCAACAAGCCATGCACCATATCTTCAAACCCTTTTAGGGAAATTTGTGGAATGTTTTGTGAATTATTTGGTGGTTAAATCCAGACAATGTTATGATCACTTGGTCGATCTTTAAACCATATTCAACAAACTTCGATAACACAATTTGAAGATGAACCCCTTGAAATGTGCTTTCGAGGTAACCTCAGGAAAATTTCTCGGCTTTGTTGTATGCCATTGTGGCATAAAAGTTGATCCTAAGAAGAAGAAATCAATCCTTGGTATGTCACCACCTAGAAATTTTAAATAATTAAGAGGACTTCAAGGACACTTGGCCTATATTCGGTGTTTCATTTTCAATTTGGCAGGCAAGTGTTTACCCTTCACCAAATTAATGAAGAAGAGAGCCACCTACCAGTGGACTGAAGAATGTCAAGAATCATTCAATATTCTCAAGAAATATATCTTGATTCCATCGGTATTAATGTCACCCGTTGAAGGAAGACCACTTATTCTCTATGTGACATCTTTAGAGAGATCATTGGGTGACTTCCTTTCCCAAAAGAATGATGCTAGGAATGAAAACAGCCTTTACTATCTTAGTTGGACTATGATTGAGGCAGAAACTCGATATTCAAGTATTGAAAAGTGATTCCAAACCTTAATATTTTCAGTTTAGAAATTGAGACACTACTTGCAATATCATGAGGTTCAATTAGTATCTTGAAATAACCTACTCAAATTTATCCATATTCGTCCAATGCTTACAGGACGTTTGGAAAGGTGGGTAGTTATTTTGCAGCAGTTTGATATCCAGTATGTGTCTCAAAAGGCAATAAAGGGACAAGCTATGACCGATTTCCTTGCTAAACACCCTTCAGTAGAAGATACATCTTTAAATATTGAACTTCCTGATGAGAAAGTATTCTCTATTCAAGATAATCCTCAAACATGGGAAATATATTTTGATGGTGCTTCCAGAAGTCCAACAGGGAAGAAATTGGAAGATCTTAAATTCAAAAAAGTTGGGTTAGTAATTGTGCTTATTTCTCCAGAAAAGGCAGTGTTACCCTATTCCTTCATATTGTTGGGAGGTGGTACAAATAATGAAGTATAATATCAAGCTCTCATCACAGGCTTGGAATTGGTGCTTCAGGAATAGGTGAATCACTTAAAGGTAAAAGGTGATTCAGATTTGGTAATCAAACAAGTCAATGGGGATTATGCCATCAAAAAAGAAGAGTTAATCCCTTTGTGTGATTACGTTAGAGAGTTAATGGAATAATTTCCCTCGGAACCGACATTTTCTTATGTCCCGTGATCGCAAAATTCCCAAGATGATGCACTAGTTAATGTAGCCACAACCCTAGCAGATCCAAACCAGGACGAAACAATCCTCAGTGTTGCCCACCATCGTGTAATTTCACCTTTTTTTCAAATCAGAACAGAGGAAATCAATGAAATCAGTCCCATTTCTGAACCATATGGTCATACTACAACATGGATGACACCTATCAGAGAATACCTTAAAAATGGAACACTCCCACCTGATAGAGCCGGGAAAGAACAAGTCCGGCGACGTGTGGTCAATTTTACTCTTTATGATAGCCCAGGTCACCAAAAAAATCTCTACAAGAGAGGTTTTGATGGAATTATTTTCATATATATTGATGGTGAAGAGATGATGGCTACCATGAATGAAGTTCATGCAGGAGTTTGTGGTGCCTACCAGTCTGGACATAGAATTTCTGGTCAAATTCGAAGGCTTGGATACTTCTGGCCTTCAATGATACAAGATTGTGTTGATTTCACTAAGAAATGTCATTCTTTCCAAGTATGTGCCAATTTCATTCATCGACCCCCAGAGTTGCTTCATACAGCTAAATAATCATGGCCATTTTCCACATGGGGAATGGATGTAGTAGGACCTTACCCTCTGGCTACGTCCAAGTAGTTTAAGTATATTCTTACTGCTACTGACTTTTTTTCCAAATGGGCAGAGGCAATAACTCTCAAAGAAGTTAGTTCTAAAAGCATTGTTAGCTTTGTCAAGTCTAACATCATTACTAGATTCGGTGTCCCTCATACCATATTGACGAACAATGACACCAACTTCTATTCATCTGAGGTGAAAGTTGTATCAAGAATACAACATCAAATACAACCATTCATCTCGGCATCATGCAGCGGCCAATGGCCAAATAGAGGCCTTTAATTAGACTCTTTCAAACATACTGCAAAATATGGTGGATAAAGATAAGAAATCATGACCTGATAAACTTTTTCATGCTTTATGGGCTTATCGAACCACCACCCGCATTGATACGCGGTCAACTCTATATTCATTGGTATATGGAACAGAACCAGTCTTGACCATTGAGGTTCAATTACCTTCACTCAGAGTAGCAATTTGTGATCAATAATCTACAGATGAACAATCTCAGAAGCGATTGGATGAATTGGAATGATTAGATAAAAAAAGATTGTGCACCCTGCACCACTTGGAAGTCTATCAGAATCGAATGACACGTGTTTCAACAAAAAAATTTGTCTTCATTCATTCATTCAAGGAGAATTGGTATTGGTCCTCAGAACTCCAATTATACCAGGGAAGAAGCCTCCAAAGCTTGAGCCAAAGTGGAATGGACCTTATTCAATACATAAGGTCTACTCCAATGGATCTTATTCGTTAATCTCAATGGATAGAGAACTCATTACAACTCCAACAAATTCAAGATTCTTGAAGAAGTATTTTGTGTAACACAAATGCACTCGGTGTCCTAGCTACATGATGCTAAACTGAGCAGCACTGGTCCATGCATATGACCTTAAACTATTTTAGTCCTCACTGTAAGACTTTAAACTGCATGGTCCCTTTATTCCTTACTGCAAGACTTTAAACTACATGGTACCTTTAGTCCTTTCTGCAAGAATTTAAACTACATAGACCCTCTATCGTCCAACATGACGTTAAACTATTCATCTGAGCTGCAAGAAGTTAAACTGCCAAGCACCCCATGTCTGTGACACATGTCATTTAAACTGTGAAACAGTCCCTTATAATTCCTACATGATGTTAAACTTTGCATCGTTAGGGTTGTTTCTACCTCTTGTTTCTCACACCGAGCATGACTCACGTGAGCTTAGAGTAAGATTCAATCATAACACCCTCTCTGGGCCGCTAACCACACATAAGTCCCAACATCATCTTTGGGTTATTGTTCTCAAGTACAACTCGATCACCAATTCATTCTTCAATTGAACCATGCAGACTTTGATCCTTGACTTTTAGGCTGGGTATGTAGGCAACATCCTGAGGTTCAAGCCCAAAAACAACATCTTTACATCGGTTCACCACCATCTCATACGATATTAATTTGTGAATCCCCCTAAAAAAAAATATCTTCACATTGGTACACCATCATCCTTGCTATATGATGTTAAACTATACAGTCCCCCATTGTCCTCACTGCAAGACATTAAACTGCATAGCCATACGTCTTAGCTACATTATGCTAAACTGTGCAGCACCGGTCCATTCATATGACCTTAAACTATTTGCACTTTTGTCCTGTATGACAATAAACTAAAAATTTCTTTGACACCATCACCTGAGAGGGAATCATTATTGACATTGATCTCCAATCATGTTATATTCCAAAGACTACGTGCATACATGTCAGTGCCTGAACCTTTAATGTCGGATCCAACCATCATTTCACTACAGTCCCCTTTCACCCTTCACATGTACGAACCAAATCTGTACAAAGGGTATTTCAAGAAATATGTATGGCTTGATTCCCATCTTTATGGGATACGTAGGAACGTTCGAGAATCCCTCGAATCCAACCCCAAGTCTTTGGGCCTAACCCCAAATTCCACTTTCATTCCCTTGGCTGAAAATTCCCACTGTGAGCACATGAATGTGGTATATAAACCCTGTTCTTTATTCACATCAAGTTTATAACAAACACAGAATGTGTCTCTCTCATTATGGTATGAAATCTATGACCTTAAACTATGATTTCCTATACTCTCGTCCCACATGATGTTAAACTATATTTCAAGAACTACATGTGGATTTATTCTCATCCTAATGAGATATGTAGTGAAGTCCAACATCTCAATTTAGGACCCAACCACAACATGATTATGGTCAGCATTGGTCTATGCATCTCCTTCATGAATTGGAAAATACCCATTTTCATGTGTCATACTCCTAACCTTAAATACTTCCAGATCTCCATAACCCTTTTCTTTACTTCTAGTTTCAAAATGTCTGATACCTAGGAATTATTTTGCATAACTATGCAGCACGTGCCCCTAGGCATCCTTGCATAAGTATTCTACATAACGGACCTGTCAGCCAAAATATGCTATTATTTGATTATGCAGCCAATGCCTTTAAGCGGCCCTGCATAATTTAAACCCCCTAATGAGTTTTTAAAATAGTGGTAACTTCATTCTTGGGGGGAAAAGCTCTTTTGTCCTTATTGGTCTTAACAACAATATGTAGGGATAAAAAAAAACAGTCATCCTTAACATATTTATCCCATACTCTTTTTCATTATCTGAAGGTATTCAAGTCTATGGTTTATATTTCCCTTCCCTATGTTTGGGTCAGACCTTTGTAGGAGTGACATTAATCCAATTCTTTGAAAATATTGATTGGGAATATCCTCTCTATATTCAAGTACCACTTTCTATACAGAAAACTCTATGCTTTGTAAAATTTGAATCTCCATAAAATTCCACTGGCTTTTAACAATAGAAAAGTAAAATTTCTGAGAGTTCTTTTGTCTGACTATGCAGCATGTGCCCCTAGGTGGCCTTGCATAACTAGTCTACATAACAAACCTGTCAGCCAAAGGATGCTATTATTTGACTATGCAGCCAATGCCCTTAAGTGGCCCTGCATACTTCAACCCCTTAACGAGTTTTTCAAATAGTGGTAACTTCACTCTTAGGAAATACTTCCTCTAATGCCTTTTAGCCCTTTTTTCATATCATACCTCAGATTCAAAATTTTTTAAGTCACAGTTTACATGTTTTCCCCCATACTTGAATGTGGTAATATGTTTTCAAACAAATTATTAAGTAATTGAGTCAATTTTTAATCCATTAGGTCAAAGCTATTCGACCTTAAATGTTATAATTTTTATGTTCGACATGCATGACTTTAAACTACCAACAAAAGACAGGGTACTCATTAAATTGGGAACTTTTAAAAGGAACTCTGAATAAAAAGTCGAGTCCCAAATCGCTAAATGTATATATTGTATGATTTAGGAAATATTGAGCAACAAAAGATTCAAAGTTTGTGGGGTTGTTTGTATAATCCTAGCAAAAATAAAACTATGCTTACTAGGCCCATTGGGTTAGGTAAAAAAAATATATATAAGTAATTATCAAGAGAATGTAGGTACAAATGATTGAGGATGAAATGACTTTTTCATTTATGCACAAGATTAGAAGAACATCCACAGATTGGAGTTTCTTCTCCTTTTTAAGAATTACAAGAGGATTTCAACATAACTTTTCATTTGATTTACAGAATTCCGAGCTTTATGAGAAGCCACCTAGAATTAATTCATTCAACTGGATACAATAAGAGACGCAGTGATACTAGATCTTCTTGGAACAATTGTAAAAGAATGTTCTTGAGTGCGGATTGAGAATATTTTCTGTAGATCACACAGTGACTCTGTTTCTGTCCAAGAGACTTGGAAGATGGATACATGTATTTGAGAATGGATCATTGGAAGTAAAGATCCATTTGGAGAGAGTAATCTTTTCAGATATTTTTCTAATGTCATGATAGTCTTATCTCCACCAAACGGCATCATAAAACATATCATCCCATGGGTTTTCTATTTTCATATCTGCAAGGAAATGGCATGGAGAAAAAATTTGAAAGTTCACACCATTGATGCTGCTATTAATGCACAGCATAAACGAAATCGAGGGATAACAATGTGACTGCATATTGAGTGTATGAGGCTTCAGATCTGGAGCACATGGGCAATGATGCATTATGAATGCCTTCTCCACTGTCCCAACATTACCAAATGATCCTACAACTGAGACATTTGCTGAAGAAAAATTGGTGTAAGTTTGAAACCAAGAATGCGGGAGATAGTTCTTTGGCTCTGGAACATTGAATCCTTGTAGATGACCATGGACATACAAAGGCAAGTAAATGCTCTGTGGGAAATTTACATGATACTTATTCATGTACTTGGCCAAATCTGGGAGAGTACTATCCCAGATATCATAATAGTCATGGCCAACGATGTTCATCATATCATAAATTCTCTTTCTAGCCAACTAACCAGCTGATCCAATTCTTTTGGGAGCCATTGAATCTGCACAAATATCTAATAGTTAACTTTTAAATAAGTCTGTTTTTTATGAAATACTTGTGAAGAAAACAAAAAAAAAATGTCCAAGGCATTAAGGCGTGCAAGTGTAGGCGTGCAAGTGTGGTCGCGCAAGTGTGGTCGCGCAAGTGTGGTCACACAAGTGTCGTCGCGCAAGTACTATCACACAAGTCAAAATCTTATTGGAGAAGTGCAACACTGGAAAAAAGTGAGCGACCGAAGATGATGCAGACACTTGCACGATGAGAGCTAAAAAACTCGGAAGGCAGGATGAGAAGTGCAAAGTGACACCCACATATATAGGCGATCCCATAACCCTGCGTGCCGGAACCTGCACACCAGAACCTATACACCTACCACCTGAACACCGCAGAACCTTTTTTTTTCTCTCATTTTCCTCAGAGTCAAATCCTCACTCCTTTTTTGGATCCAACTCTGAGGGGGGACTTTTGTTGACGCTTCTTTCTGTCACAGATTCTAACGAATGGAAATGGGGAATACCTTAAGTACAAATAGAGTCATCCTTTGAAGAATATAAAAAATTGGCAAAGACATGAACAAGGAAACCTTTAAATATGGGTCACACAAGTTTTCCTTCTGGCCACGCAAGTCACTTGCGCGCCACATTTGGGTCGCGCAAGTCACTCGTGTGCCCTATTCCTTTTTTATCCCAAGGTGTTTAGTGGCCTATAAATACCCCCTGTGGGCCCCCCCATTTTGGAGAGGAATTTTTCAAAACTTAGATTCAAGCTCTAGTCTCCCAAGTCTTTGTCTGATGTCTTCCAAACACTTCTAAGGTAATTATTTACCTAGAATAGAAGATCTAAAGAGGAAGAATAAGGCCTAAGTATTAGAACTCATCAATACTGGTGCGCCTAAGTGTCCAATCCTTAAGGGAAGTGAAGACACTCGTACGCCACATTTTTCTTTCAAGGGAACATGTGCGCCACCTTTCTGGAAGCCTATAGGGATGATACTAAGGTCTTGAGTTCAAATTCACCCAAGTATTACCCTATAGATTCTTCGTCACCCAAGGTGACTCAAGTCGGGCAAGTATACTTGTGTGACCAGGACTTGCGTACCAGAAAAATACTTGCGCGCCTCCTTCCTGGTCACCTCCTTTCTTCAAATTTACCTCTCCTCTGTAAGACGTGTCCTTCAAATCCTTCTTCAAATCCATTTATGGCATGGTTCCTTTGTTGGATACCTTATCTGAGAAGAATTCATTTGGACCTCCTTCTCAAGAGTAAGTCCCAATCATAATTTCCTTTAACTTTGGGCATCCTTCTCAGAAGTAAGTCCCAATAATAATTTTCTTTAACTTTGGGCCTCCTTCTTAGGAGTAATCCCCAAGTTACAAGTCTCCTTAAACTGGGCCTCCTTCTCAGGAGTAATCCCCAATCATAATTTCCTTTAATTTTGGGCCTCCTTCTCAGGAGTAAGCCCCAAGTTACAAGTCTCCTTAAACTGGGCATCATTCTCAGGAGTAAGTCCCAATCATAATTTCCTTTAACTTAGGGTCTCCTTCTCAGGATTGAGCCCTAGGTTACAAGTTCCCTTTAATTGGGCCTCCTTCTCAGGAGTAAGCCCCAACCTTATTTTCTTTTGAATTGGGATTTCTTCTCAGGAATAAAACCAAATCATAAGTCCCTCTTAATTTGGGATTCCTTTTTAGGAGTAAGTCCCAAGTTAAAATTCCAAATCTTCATAAAGAAAAAATACCTTTATGGACCCTTCTCCTGGGCTTCTTTCCTGAACTAAGTCTTGATCTTCATTTACTCAGGCCGTCATACATATGTAAGTCCCACATCATTTCTTATAACTACATCTTTCATGGCACAATCATCAGATTTACTGATACCTATTTTTTCTCACACTGAGCATGACTCACATGGGCTTAGAGTGTAAAAGTAATTACAACATATCTATTTGGGCAATTAATCATGCATAAGCCTCATACTTCTTCACTCGAACTATGTGGACTTTGATCTCTACCTTAAAAGTAGAGTACGTAGGAAGAATTTCTAAGGTTCAAGCCCATATTTCATTAATTATTTTCCATCCCATATGACGTTAAATTATATCCTTCTTATCGAACTAAGTGGGTTCTGATTCCTTCTTTAACTGGGATATTTAGGTAGCCCATTTGCGGGTACGATCCCAACTCTAAAATAATCCCTGTCTTTCTGAATGAGAATAAAATTCAAGTGCCCCACTGAGTGGCTTTAAAACCAGTATGGTCATCATAGTGACCAAGAGATTTCTATATAATGTATTGAAGGATACCATTGAATAAGAATCTCTAATTCATATATATGATTCTCTATTGATGAATAACCTCAAACACATATAAAAGATTCTCTAAATCCCATACATATCAATCATTTATTGAAAATTCTAAAGGAAAAACTCATTTTCATGCTTGGTAATTTAATAAGGATTCGTGAACATAACTTAAATCTATAAGTGAGTCTAGGAGTAGACAATAATTCCCCCCAAAAAGGTGTGATGAGTCTGACCTCCCATCCTCTTGACCAATGAAAATTCTTAAGCCTCATCGGTCCACAACTAATGGGAACCTACCTTTATAAAGTAGGTCCAAATGGATATAGAATCATTGGATATTTCCAGTTCTACGAATAAACCCGTTAGAAACTAATTTGAAAGTTTGAACCTTAAACAAACAAGGTAATCCCCATTTCAAGGAGAAACACCAACATAATCCAATTGAAAATAAAAGAGAAAACATAAATGAAAGCTTTAAGAAAAGAGAAGGGTGGTTGATTCTATTACCTTGTAGAGTAACTCCCAAAACATGAAGGTTGCGACCTTGGGGGTTTGAGGACACCTTGGGAGGACTCTTAGGGAAGAAATACCACTATATATTGGAGGATAATGAGTTTTTAATGAAAGAAAATGAAGGGGGTTAGTGGGTATTTATAGTAATTAAAAGGGAGTTTTTTTGTTAATTAAAAGGGATACCTCATTAGTGGTTTTTGCAAAACCATGGGCTTGCCCATGGCATTTTACCATGGTATTTTCCACTTGGGAAACCTCATGTCATGGGTTACTATACAAAAGTCGACTAGCATTTTATATTTAATTATTACATCATTATGATGTCATTAAACTATCGAAAACTCAATACTATATTTTTACTATTCACAAAATTCAAGTATTTTAGAAAAATCCCAAAAATTCACCCTAACCATTTTTCGATGTGTAGAATTCAAAAATAAACTCCATTTTTTGAAAATAATTTTCTATGAATTTTTAATTTAATTTTTCAATAAAATCATATTTAATTCGAAAAATAACCACTTTAAAGATATAATTATTTCTATATCACATTGAAAATTTAATTAAGATCTCATAAATTATTACCTTTTAAAAATTAAATATTATCATTATTTATTATTTATTAGGGTCATATTACTATTTATATTACTATTCATCGACCTATGTTACTATTCATCAAAAAATCAAGTTGGTTCTATCTGACTCCAAATGACTTACGTTCATAACTCTAGATGACTATTTTTTGAAATTCAAAACATAGAAGTAAAAAATTTAGGTTTAATGGATATGTTTTGATTATCTTTTAAATAACCAATTGTTGTTTCAAAGTAACACATTTCTGTATGAAATATAGGCTACGAATAGAATATATTTAAGAGAAACATACCATAAAATTTTTGGGGTGTTATATTATTCCATCCTTCGGAAATTTTGTTCTTAAAATTTTATGTATAAAGCCCATAAAAAAATATGTTGGTGGTTCTTCTTCATAACATCCTCAGGTTTCAATGTTGTTTCCTACATATTTTGGTTTCTCCAAAGAACCTTTACTAGGCAAGTCGTCCGATTTCTCAATACCTTCTCCCTTGTGTCAAGGATCTCGATAGGCTCTTCACAGTATAACAAATCAGGTTCCAGTTCTATTTCTTCATAGGTGTGTACATACATTGGGTCTGGCATGTATTTCTTCTAAAATGACACATGGAATACATCATGGACTTTGGAGAGACTTGGCCACATTGCTAAACGGTAATCTACAACTCTGATTCTTTCCAGAATTTCAAATGGTCTAATGTACCTAGGGCTTACTTTCCCTTTTTTACTAAACCTCAAGACACCCTTCCATGGAGATAATTTTAGAAAGACATGATATTCCACTTGGAATTCCGAATCCTTTATCCGTTTGTTAGCATAAGTATTCTTCCTACTTTGGGCTACATTAATATGGATTTGGATTGTCTTCACCTTTTTCGTGGTGTCTCCAATAAGTTCTGGGCCTATAAGTTTCCTCTCACCAACTTCGTCCCAACAAGTTGGAGTTAGAAATATCTTTCCATATAATGCTTCATATAGAGCCATTTGAATAGTTGAATGGAAACTATTATTGTATGAAAATTATACCAAAGGCAAGTATTGATCCCACATACCTTTTAAGTCAAGAGGGCATGACCTCATCACATATTCAAGAGTTTGAATAGTCCTTTCAGACTGTCTATCTGTTTGGGGGGTGATAAAAAGTACTAAAATGAAGCTCAATATTCAAAGCCTTCTAGATACATTTCCAGAATTTTGATGTAAATCAGGGATCTCGATCAGACATAATCAATAGAGTTGCACCATGAAGTCTTACAAATTCATTAATATAATGTCTTTCCTGGTGCTCAAGTTGTAAATCCTCTCTTATAAAAAGGAAATGTACTGATTTTGTGATATGATCAACAATTATCCATATTGCATAATTCTCTCTAGGTGTCCTCAGTAGTCCGGTGATAAAATCCATCATAATGTTATCTCTCTTCCACATAGGAATAGGTAGAGGTTGCATCACTCCTCTAGGATGTTGTCTCTCTGCCTTCACTTGTTGACAAACTAGACACCTTGACACATAGTCAGCTATTTCCTACTTCATATTATCCCACCAGAAATATTCATTTAGATATCTATACATCTTTGTGCTACCTAGGTTTATAGAGAAATTTGAGCTATGAGAATCATAAAATAGTTCTATTTTTAGATCAGGTACTGATGGAACACATAACCTCTTCCCAAACTTCAGAACTCCTGCCTCATACATGAAGTCTTCTAATCTCCCATCCATAACAGCAATAATTTTCTTATGTAGATTTTCATCATCAAATTGAGATATTTTTATCTTCTATTATAAATATGGTTTAGAAATCATTTAAAAGAGGAAGGATGTTTCCCATTCTTTAATAATTACCATATCTATCTTTAGTATATCCATGAATATAGGATCTCTCTCAATCCTCATTTGAGTCAGAAGTCCATGATATTTTCTACTTAATGCATCTTCCACCTTATTTTCCTTTCCTGGGTGGTAGTGTATTGAACAATCGAAATCTCTGAGTAACTTGAGCCATCTCCTTTGCCTCATGTTGAGTTGTTTTGGTGTGAAAATGTATTTCAAACTCTTGTGATCTATGTATGTCTCACATTTTTCACCTTAAAGATAATGTCTCTATATCTTCAGAGAAAAGATTTCAGCTGATAACTTAAGATCATGTGTTGGATAATTTTTCTCATGAGTCTTCAACTGCCTTGATGCATAAGTAATAACTTTACCATTTTTCATAAGGATGCAACCCAGACCATTCTTTGATGCATCAAAATATATTACAAATCAATCACTTCCATATGGAAGAGTCAAAATTGGAGCATTGAATAATCTTCTTTTAAATTCTTCGAAGAATTTGGTACATTATTTTTTTCAAAAAAACTTAACTCCTTTATGTATGAGCATGGTTAGCGGGTTAGCCAGTCGGGCGAAATTATGAATGAAACACCAATAGTAACCTGCTAAGTGAGTAAAACTACGTACCTCAGTTATGTTTGTTGGCGTGGGCCAATCTTGTATTGCCTTTGTCTTTGCAGGATCAACCAGGATTCCATCCTTAGAGACAATATGACCAAGAAAAGACAATGATTGAAGCTATAATTCACATTTTCTAAACTTCCCATATAATTCATTTCTTCTAAGAGTTTTCAAAATAATCCGAAAGTGATCCTCATGGTATTCATAGATTTTTGAGTATACCAAGATATCATCGATGAATACCACAAAAAGTTATCAAGATATTCCTTGAAAACTATATTAATTAAATCCAAGAAAAAAGATGGTGCATTCATCAGTCCAAAAGGCATCACTATAAAGTTGTAATGCCCATACCTGGTTCGAAATGCTGTTTTCAGAATATCTTCCTTCCTCACAGGCAGTTGATGATATATGGATCTAAGGTCAATCTTCGAAAAGTATTGAGCTCCATGAAGTTGATAAAATAAATCATTAATATAGGGAAGATGATATTTATTCATTTTTGTAATAGCATTGATTTCCCTATAATCAATGCATAGCCTCATGGATCCATCTTTCTTTTTGACAAACAAGACCAAGGCTCCCCATGGAGAAACACTATGTTGAATAAATCCTTTTTCACTCAACTCCTCTAGTTGTTTATTTAGCTCCACTAACTCCAAATTGACCATTCTATAAGGGGTCTTTGATATAGGTCTTTCACCAAGAATTAAGTCAATGGAAAACTCAATTTCCTGCTCTAGAGGATGTCTAGATAAATCCTCTAGAAACACATCAATGCATTATTGCATTATATGAACATACTCAATTTGAATATTTCTTTCCTCACCCATAGATATTATGTTCTCTTCCTCTCCAAGAATTGCATTCAATAGAGCTACTGGGGGTGGGTCTAGATAAGAATCAGATGGAAAGGTCTCTGCTCTAGAGATAAGATATTCTACACCATTTTCAAAAATTGAAACTTCCTTTTTCTTGAAATAAATCTTCATATCATAGTTTGAAAGCCAATTCATACCTAGAATTAAATCAAAGTCAGTCATTGGTATGATGATAAGGTTAGAAACTAAAGCGTGTTTATGTGTCATGAGGGGGACTAGTTGACATGCCTTTATTTCAATGATGCATCCCCTATGAGTTTTGACTGATAACACCTTTATTAAATCAAATTGGACATGTCTAATTTTCTTGGAAAACTGGGAAGATATAAATGAATGTGATGATCCAGAATCAAATAAAGTGTTGTCTATGTTTGAGGAAACAATTAAAGTACATTCAACCACATCATTAGGAACATAAACTTCCGTGGTTGTAATCGCATAATCCCTCCCTTGCTCTCTTGGATTTTTCTTAGGCATGTTCCCTTGGCACATAGGACACTCATTTGCATAGTGCCCCATATATCCACAATTTTATCATTGAGAATCATCAAATTGTTTCTTCCCATTTCATTCATGAGATAGATGACCCTTTTCTCCACACTTATAGCAGGCTTCCATGCCTTTCAAGAATTTCCTGAGAAGATTCTTTCCACAATTCTCACATAATGGGAATTTCTTTTTTCCTGTGTTCTTATTTGGCGCTTCACCTTTCCCTTGGTTATTAGAGTACCTCTTTTTATCTTGGTTTCCCTTTAACAAATTTTATCTACAAAATTCTTTCTCATTTTTGATGGTACTTAAGACAATTTCATCATATGATGAAAGTGTTTAAGAATCTGGTGCCCTTCGAAGACTTGTCTTAAGACCTTAAAAGAAATGATCAATCTTGTCTTCCAAGTCATGTATGTAATCTATGGCATACCTGAATAGCCTTATGAAGGTAGCCTTATACTCTGAAACACTGTCTTCTTCCCTTTTCTTTAAGACAATGAATTTTCTATTCATTTAGGTTCGTTGTTCATGAGGGAAATATTTTTCAAAGAATATTTCCTTAAAATCCCTCCATTCCATATCTTCTATTTCTTCTTCCTTTATTGTATTCTGAATCAAGGACCACCATTGATCAATGTCACCCTTTAGAAAATATACTATCAGTACTATGTTTTTATTTTCATTACATCTTAATGCCCGGAATATTTTTTCAAGGGACTTGATCCATTTCTCAGAAAACACTGGATTAGTAGTCCTGCTGAAATATGGGAGATTCTGCCACATGAAACGATCCAACACAGGTATGGAATGGTTATTCGTTACAACCTGAGTAAGTTGTCCCAATATGGTTATGATTAGATCTGCTCCAACATTGACTGTGTCGACTTGCTCAGTGGGGATATCCCTACATTTCCCATGAGTATTGATTTTTATTCTTCCATTAGACACCATTTATAAATAATGGAACACAATATATTAGGGTATGAATCATAATGTATAATATTAACTTAACAGAATACTTAGCATAAATTTATATCCTACGCATGGCTAATCGCATAATTAGAAAAATGGTTTCTTTGAGGAATAATTTATATTTCAATCCTTCATATAGGATTTTAAAGAAAATATGAATTATCCTAAGAATATCCCCAGGAGTTTAGTAACCAATAGTTCAGTAAAGACCATTTTCACGTATGAGGATACCCTAGGTCAAGCCCGAAACTCCTTGTTGGAGCTTTCACTCCTAGGTACATCTGTGCCAAAGCCACCTCTCCTTCTCGTATCCAGACATGGATGTATTTTCTAGAAGGATTCACATAATCTATTCCTTACCAAAATACTAGGATATTCTTGTATGTTTATCCTCAAATACTACATTATGTGTTTGTTCCCTACTATAAATTTCCTACTCTAGTTTCCATGTTTTCTACTAACCTTACTCTGAAACCAACTGTAACACCCTGACCCCTCTAGACCAGAGTTAGTGCATTACTTGTTATATTGGTATGGTTATAAGGAATGAAAATACAAAATGATCAATCAATTTAGTAGTCTTGAAAAAACTAGATATATAAATTTAACTCAAATTACATTGGAAAAGGTTACAAAATACAAAACATAACAAAAACTAAAAAATGCATCCATAGAAACTCAATAAATAGTCTCATCTTTATCACCTATTGAAGGTAAACAATTGAAAGGGGTGAGCTCAAATGCTCAGTAAGGGTTAAAAATATCATAATCATGAATCAATAATAACTAAATCATAAACAATTAGATATATCAATATGGCATGGTGAATAAATGAAAACTCACGCCATTAATAAGCTGAGAATGAAACTGCATCCATAGATTTCATCATAGTGAATATCTTAGGGATAATAATAACTGATAATGAATAAAGAGTATACTTATCAACTGGAAGTCATTTATATTGCACATGATACCATAGTACTGTTAAAACGATTTAGTTCTGTGGGTAGAAACCCGTATTATTTTTGGAAACAGACTCGAAGGGTTTGTCTCCCACTGATTTGTCTCATTAGAGCTACCGATGCATCAAGGGGCTATAGCGGGCCCCAACCGCCACTAAATTTACATACAATTCTTTATAAATTTATTCAATACAAGAGTATTATTAATTTTCAATATTTATATAGAGTAGAGTATATAGATTCATCAATATTTCCATAGTTAAAATAAATTTCCAAATAAACACCATATATAAAATGGTATACGGTTTAGACAACAAACATAAAGATGATATGATATTATGGATATTTAATATAAATATAATTTCAAATGAAAAGTGATCTCAAATGGGTAGAAGGTACACCACATAAGGATTATTAGTTGCACAATACAAAGTTAGCCGCAATAAAATAGTAGTTGATACAAAGTCTCTTACCACACTGTAATCGGTCGAATCATACGACCAGAACTTAATAACTCTAAATGAGTCATTGAATACCATGATTATAAAGAGAATAATGTTATTATATATCATATTTAAGTACAAATATAACTCATATATGAAATAATTTTTGAACAATGTAAATCTCATGGAAATGAATGTGAGATAAGAAACCCCTTACCTTATGCTCGTGTGTGTTCTTCGTTTTTTAAATGAACTGAATAATAAAATTTATCTTCATTAATAAATAAATGCAGAACCTCATATACATGTAATTTTTTTATTATAACCTTATTAGGTTTATTCATATCCCTTTTTATGGGTTTAAGTGGTTCAATTTTATTGTTTTGGAAGCATTTTCTTCCTTGGTTTTCATGATTCGTTTACTTGTATTCATGAATTGAAGTTCATTTGAAATGTGGTTAAACATCCAGAATTGTTAATATATATTATTAGTGAAATTAAAGATATATAAATTATCTTATAATGATTATTGGTTATATACTTTAGGATTAATCATTATTTAAAAGTTATTGATAAATGCTTGGATTTAACTTGGCGGTTTTGTGTACAATGAACTTGTTTTTTTATTCCATATTATGTGTGTGTAGGGATTATAGAACATTAATGAGATTAAATACATATATTATGATATTTTTTAACCATACAAATGGTTTCATGTCCATAATTTAATATGGTAATGAAAATTAAGAACCCATCGTCCTTGAATGTGATAAATTAACACATATCGGATGGTGTTTTCATTTTTAGTAAAGAGAAGGGGGAAAGAGAGATGATGATGACATACTCCATTAGAATAATATATTTATAGTTCATGTAAGGTACTAGAATTATCATATCATTTGGATGAAGTGAGTTGAGGAAATAAGTATAAAAGTAAGGAACTTAAAATAATAGAAAAATTGAGAAATCTCTTACGAAAATTCGGCAGCCTAACGATGTCACTTAAAATTTCATAAAATAGTTTGATGGGAGAAAGGGAGTATCTAATCACTAATAAATAATATGAGAAGTAAGGGGAATATGTAATGACATATCCCAACATAATTCAATTGAAAATAAAAGAGAAAACATAAATGAAATCTTTAAGAAAAGAGAAGGGTGGTTGATTCTTTTACCTTGTAGAGTAACTCCCAAAACATGAAAGTTGGGACCTTGGGGGTTTGAGTAAACCTTGGGAGGACTCCTAGGGAGGTAATAACACCAAATATTTGTGGATAATGAGTTTTTAATGAAATAAAACGAAGGGTGTGAGTGGGTATTTATATTAATTAAGATGGTGTTTTTCATTAATTAAAAGGGACACCTCATTAGTGGTTTTTGAAAAACCATGGGATTTCCCATGGTATTTTCCCATGGTATTTTTCACTTGGGACACCCCATGTCATTTGTTACAGTAAAAAAGTCTACAAGTCTTTTATATTTAATTATTAAATCATTAGGATGTCATTAAACTACCAAAAACTCAAAACTGTATTTTTACTATTCATGAAAATTTCAAGTATTTTAGAAAAATACCAAAAAATAAACATAACCATTTTTTGACGTAAAGAATTAAAAAATGAACTCCATTTTTTGAAAATAATTTCATATGTATTTTTAATTTAATTTTTAAATAAAATAATAGTTAATTCGAAAAATAACCATTTTAAAGATATAATTAGTTCTATATCACATTGAAAAATTAATTAAGATCTCATTATCTTATTACCTTAATAAAATAAAATATTATCATTATTTACTATTTATAAGGGGCATATTACTATTCATATAACTATTTATAGGGGTATGTTACTATTCATCCCAAAATCAAGTTGGTTCTATCAAACTCCAAATGACTTACTGGTCACAACTCTAGATGACCATTTTTCGAAATTCAAAACGTAGTAGTGGAAAATTTATGTTTAATGGCTAGGTTTTGACTATCTCTTAAATAACCAAGTGTTGTTTCAAAGGAAAACAATAATTTATGAAATATAGGCTATTAATAGAATATATTTAAGAGAATCATACCATAAAATGTTTGGGGTGTTATACATATCCTATAAAAAATATGACATTCATGTATGTATAAAGTATTTTTACACATGAAATGATTGGATTTATTTAGATTTAGTACATAAAATGATAATATTTAACATTTTTATACTAAATATTCACATAAAATGATTCCTAATTCATATAAATTTTATTTAAAACGAAATAATTTAAATTATTCTACTTAAATTTAACATTTTAAATTAAACAATTCAAAATAAACATAGGATGATAAATTAAAAATGGAATGAAACCTTCACATAAAATGATAGGTTTAGAAGAAATATTAAATACTTCAGATAAATGAAAATAATTAGATTTACATGCATACATATATAATTTATATTAAGGAAATTGATATTTTGAAATCAAAATCAACCCCTTAAAAAACATGAACATAATTTAATAAAGAAAAATAGACAAATTTCCTTACATTATAGGTAATGAAAATAATTAAGTATGGTTAGATAGATATATATATATATATATATATATATAAGTTCATATATATATATATGTCTGTATATTTAAAAAATTAAGCATAGTTTGATAAAAATAAATCAAACCCTTACCTGATATTATAATATTTAAAACAAAATATACTTATCTAAACTGTAAAAAAAATAGCCCTTACATTATAATTTCTGAAAATAATTATGAATAGTTATATAAATATATATTATATATAAACACATATATATTTATATTTCATTAAACAATTAAGCATAGATTGATAAATAAAACCCTTAGATGATTTTTATAAAATTGAAAAGAATGAAATACACATATACAATTATAATTTTATAAATTATAAAACACAAATGACCCTTATATTCATAATTTTTTTAAAAAAATAGAGTGATATATTATTATATATATATATATATCATTGTAACATAAACTAATGAAAATAAAATAAACCCTTACTTGTATGTGAGGAAAAATTGATGGTATGACTTATGAACACCAAGCCAAAGGGGTTGAGTGAAATAAAAAGAAGCAAAGGAGGGTTAGGGTGTTCTTGTTATGACATGTCCCCAGGGCTCATGTCATGACTACTTGAATCCCACCTCCCAAAGGCCAGGGGCTAGCGACTAGTATCGAAGGCATTATCCTGTAAGTGGGAGGAATTTTTCTGAGTACATGTACACGCACACAAACACTTCCCCAGCCCACAATACTGAAAATTAAACATACGTGGCACTATGATAACCAGTGAGAGTAATAGTATAAAACTTAAAGTAATGGGGCTAGAATAAAAACCAAAAAAACACAAGTACAAGCTTCAAAATTTCATCTACGGTAAACCCTACCTGAAGGATAGGTGAAGGGGGTACCACCTGAAGTCATGGAAGTATGCCCTGTCTACTAGATCTCACTAAGAACCACCTTGTCTCGGACCACTAAGGTCTCTATAGAAGTGTCTGTCATTTGCACAGGACACGACATGTGTGGGTGAATCCTGTGCAGGGGTGAGTGACACAATAATCTACAAGGGCCCCAAAACACAAATGTAATACCACAAAAGAAAGTATGCACAATGTAGACTAATAAAGAGGTACATGAAGTGTAGAATCTAATAAGTACAATAGAGAGAGAGATAGAGTCACTAGAGTCAGCTCACATGGGTACAAATCAATAGTATGTAAAGAAAGACTATCAGTCGTAAATGTTGTACACCTTGTACTGTCGAGAAAATCAACCCCGATGAGTCACATAGGCCTACTGGGGCTCCTAGACCCACTCGCCACTTAGGTCTACTAGGGAATATAGACCAGATCCTCACATAGGCCTACTGGGGAACCTAGACCCACTTGTCACTTAGGCCTGCTGGGGAACCTAGATCCGCTCTTCACAGTCTTCTCATCATAGCCAGCCGTATGATTCCTTCTCATAGTGAGGTTGATTCTGTGAGAAAATATTCATCAATCAATCAGTCTTATCTCAACTTCCATGAAAAACCAATTATAGTATAATAAAAGGATCGACACAACGCGAGGGTACCAAATCTGCAAATAGATCATTAATCGGACACACAATTTATATGTTATGAGACTTTTATTAAAAAGATTTCGGTGTGTTCTAGGTTCGGCCTGACCCAGTCGAATCAACCGAATCTGGCATGGGGTCCGCGGAACTGACCTGAGTCCACTAATCTGACCATGGTTTGACCCGGCAGGTCGATCTAGCCCACGAGGCCCAGATTGGATGGGTTGGGTCTGGCCAGACCTGTTGTGGTGGCCTGACCCACTATGCTGGCCCCACCCGAGGTGCTGGGCCTAGCCTGGGACCGGCTTGCCTGACCAACCCCACCCACTGGAACAGTCCAGTCTTCTCCACCTGGGATGGGAAGAGCGTTGTGTCCGAACCACGATCGTTGTCGCGGGTCACCACCGTGATTCAGCTGGACCGCGTCCGCTAAACCGCCATCGATGGCCTCTAATCACCAGCTATGGAAAATTTCATGGGCCTCCTTCCCCACCGTGGTAGATTCTGTGGGTTGCCTTCTCCACCACTGCGGGTCATCAGGTGCTTCGGTGGGGCACATGGCTCACTCCGGTTGTCCGTTTTCTGATCTGCCACCCCTACTGAAATGTGCTCCAAACCATATTTCCATCAATCTGGGGGGCTTACCATGTTCGGAACCTACCAAAAATAATCCAACATAACCACAAGGGTCTGTCGGCGAAGAAATCAAGGAGGGAGAGAGATCATCGTTAACACCCAAGTCAATGAATGTTGACCTTGTTCATTTGGCATTTGTTAATTGTGTTATAAAAATAAAAGAGATATGTTCAAATATTATCTTTCATATAATTCCCTCTTAAATACCCACATGTTGAGATCCCATTTCTGTAAGGACAATCGATCTGCTGGTAAATTTTTATGTGAATTGACCCGCATTCTTCGTTTAGAAAGGAAGAATAGGGGAAGGATAACCACCCAAAAACCAAATTCCCTTACTTGGAATCGGATCATTCATCGATGAAGAATGGATCTACACACCATCGTTCATCGATCCTTGATCCATAGTCCGCAACTATCATTGGCGATCCTTTGATCTGTCATTATGGATGGTGATCCTTTGAAGAGGAAGGGAGTAAAGAAGTTTGTTCATTGTTGTCATCATCGTTCACCAATGATAACTTCCTAG
Source organism: Viscum album (assembly GCA_963277665.1). Classification (NCBI taxonomy): domain Eukaryota; kingdom Viridiplantae; phylum Streptophyta; class Magnoliopsida; order Santalales; family Viscaceae; genus Viscum; species Viscum album. The sequence continues at coordinate 1,175,620,114 of OY728135.1, forward strand.
ATCCCCCAAGATCATCCTATAATTTCTACTTCCACGTTAATCAATTTAATGGAGATAATGTTTTTAAGTATTTCAGTTATACTGTGTCACAATGTTGTTATGCTGTTTTTTATGAAATGTAATAGTTGCCTCATCACTGCATCACAACGAGACATTTTTGAATAAAATAAACTCTTTTAAGTTTACTTTATTTTTTCCTTAAAACACCCAAAAAGTAACCTTTTCTATCAACCTACACCGGTCGAGGTTAGATCCATCCTTGGGTAAAGTCACCGTTCTAGATGCAACTGTGCCCCTGATTTATAATTTGGGCACCCTTTTAGAAGTTTCCAAAATTGCACACTTGCACTATTTTAAACAAACTAAAAAAAGATTGAACATTTATTCCAGGATCATTAGTACTTGGAATCACATTCTGTTTGAGCTTGTAGTCTTTTAATAATCCCATAAATTTTAAAAAAGATTACATGGAATTTTTGGGACATGAATTTCTCCCCACCTTATGGATTTTCATCTTCGAAAGCCAAAATATGGGAGAAACAAACAAATGGGGATACTGAGTAAAAATCTGAGCCTCTTGCTCCCAAGTTCTATCCTGGAGATTCCCATGATGCCACAAAATGTTCACTAGATGATTCAACAACCCATGAAGGACCCACTTCTATTAATCATAAATGTCCACTGAGATCTCCGCAAATGTCGCCCTATCATCAACATCTAACTTTCCCCAGTTGATGACATTTGATGGGCCATGCACATACCTTCTCAGCTGCGACACATGAAAAACATCATGCACCTAATGCATCTATGGGTAAAGATATTGGAAGTGCACCACCTCGCTAAATCTTCTCAAAATCTATAAATGGACGATGAATCTTAGAGAAAACTTGCCACCCCGACCAAATCTCCACAGTCCCCGTCGAGGTGAGACCTGAAGAAACACATGGCCTCCTTCCCCAAACTCTAAGGGCCTTCATCTCTTGTCATCATAATATTAATTCCTAATCTATATGGTCCTCATTGGTTCCTTTATTATCTACACCTTCTCGATGGTGTCAAATACCAACTATGGACCCATGAGTGCTGACTCCCCTAGGTCTGTCTAGAATAATGGTGATCTAACCCTTCTCAGTGGTGGACCATACTAAATTTGGACCCATGAGTACTAACTCCCATAGGTCTCTCTATCATAATGGTGATCTACATTGCCCCCCCATGAAGTGCCTCGAATGGTGCCATACCAATGGTGGAGTGGTAGCTATTGTTGTACGTGAACTCCACCAGTGGTAGATGGTCCTCCCAACTGCAACCAAAGTCTAGGATGCAAGCACAAACCATGTCATCCAAAACCTGTAAAGTCCTCTCTATCTATCCATCCATATGAGGGTGAAATTCCATGCTCAAATGTAGCTAGGAACCAAATGCCTCCTGTAGTCCCTTCCAAAGCCTGGATGTGAAGTGATCATCACTGTCTGAAATGATCATCGTAAGGGCCCCATGAAGCCGAAATATCTCTATAATGTAGAGGTGTCCCATTCCCTCTACAGAACCCTAATCTTGGATTGGTTGGAAGTGGGCCGACATGGTGAGATGATCAAAAATCACCCAGATGGTATCATGCCCCTTAGACGTGCGTGGTAAACCTGTCACAAATTCTATCGATATACCATCCGATTTACATTCTAGTACCTCGAGTGGCTGAGTCAAGACTACTGGAACATGATGCACTACCTTCACTTACAGACAAGGGAGGTATCAAGAAATGAACTCTGCCACTGCCTTCTTCGTCTTCAGCCACTAGTACTGATGTCAAAGATACTGGTACCTCATTTCCACTCATGGATGCAGCACCAAGGGGGAGGTGTGGATCTCAATTAGAACCTCCTATCATAATTTCACTAGTATAATGGTGCACCCTCTGAAATGGATGATGTGATCCCCACCCATCGAATAACCCTCAGGGGCCTGCTCTATGAATAACTGAGCATGTCGGGCCTCTTAGTCGATATCCCCATGTTGTGCCTCTCTAACTCGCTGCAAGAGTGGGGAAGTGACAACCATCAACTGAAGGTAAGCTACTCCATCACCATCTGTGAAGGATATCAACACTGCAGAATACTGCTATGATGCCTCACATAGAAACTAAAACCCGGTTCTCCGGCTGAGCACCTCTGCCAGTGTGTTCCATTTCCCAAGAGTATAGACTATCTCTATGTCATAGTCCTGGAGGAAATCTAGCCACCTTTATTGTCTCATGTTCAGGTACTTCTAGGAGAATATATACTTGAGACAGTTTGGTCAGAGTATATGGTAAACCACTCACCCATCAAGTAGTGCTGCCACATCTTCAAAGTGAAGACCAATACTGCCATCTTAGGATCATCAGTCATGTAGTTATTCTTATGATGGATCAACTGTCACAAATCATAGGCAATCACTACCTACTCTTGCATCAGGACATAAACCAATTCAATAAATGATGCATCGCATAAAACTATATAACCCACACCCTCCTATGGTAGTCTCAAGATATTGGCATTGGTCAGTCTCGACCTCAACTCCTAGAAACTCTATTAGAATTTCACTGTCCACAAAAAGGGATGTCCCTTCCGTGTCCAAGATGATAAGGGTGCTTCTACCCTAGAAAGGTCGGGTGTGAACCTCCAGTAGTATCCCAAAAAACCCAAGAAACTCTGTACTTTAACCATGCTCCTGGGTATCTCCCAAGAAAGAACCTCCTTTATCTTCATTGGGTCCACTTTAACTCTAACAATCGAAATAATGTGTCCTAGAAAGTGGACCCCCTGAATCTATAATTGAAACTTAAAGAGATTCCCATAAATATGGTGCTCTCAAAGTGTATCTAGGACCATTATCAGGTGTTTCACATGCTCCTCCTCAGATGCTGAGTACACCAAGATGTCATCAATGAAGACTACCATGAATTGGCCAAGAAAAGATGAAAGATCTGGTTCATGAGTCCCATGAACACTGTTGTGGAATTAATCATACTGAATGAAACCAACAAGAACTCATAGTCTCTATACTGACAATAAAAGGTTTTCTTTGGTACATCCACATCATGTACATGAAGCAGATGATAGCTGGACCTAAGGTCTATCTTTGAGAACCACCTGGATACCTTCAGTTGGTCGAAGAGGTAATTGATTCTCGGAAGTGGGTATTTATTCTTCAAGGTCACCTGATTCAGGCACTGATAGTCCACACAAATTCTCAATCTCTTGTTTTCCTTCTTGGAAAACAGAAGAGGGTCCGCCCAAGGTGAAACACTGGACCTTATGAAGCCCTTTATCTGCATTTCCTCAAGTTGTACCCTCAACTCATGAAGCTCCTTGGGAGACATATGATATGTTGGTGTTGATATAGGTGTCGTCCTGGGGTACATGTCAATGAAATAGTCAACCTCCTTATGATGAGGTAATCCTAGAACATCCTCTGGAAAGATGTCCTCATACTCGTCCACCACTACAAGAAATTGAGGACTCCTCTCATCCACCACACCAGGGGTAATGCTAGGAAACTGGTGTCTGATCAACTTCACCCTTCTCTGAAAAAGTCTTTCCTACAATGCAAGCGTTCCTTTTTCACTGGTAAAGGAGAACCTGGTTCCATATCTGCGGACACACTGTACTATTCTCCTATAATAGTCAGTCTTAGCATAGACCATGGATAACCATTCCATAACCAGAATTATATTGTAAGGCCTCAACACCTCCACTACAAGATCCCAACCGAAGATATCGCCTCCATGATTAAGCTCGCACTTCTGTCACCAATGGATTATCATCGAATCCCCTTATGTTGGAGTCTCTAATCATAAGAATCAAGGTAACGACTCTACCAGAATCTGCGAGCTTCGAATAAGGTCTATGTCAAGGAAAGAATGACAGGAACATGTGTCTATAAGAACTAAAACTAAGGTTTATAAGACAGAGATCGTACCTATAATCATCTCTAGAGCATCTAGATCATAGGCCTATATCGCCTGAAGCTTGGTCTGCCCATGTCCACCTACTCCCGGAGCCCATGGGGGACCACCTAGGGGTAGTAGTGGTAGTAACAAAAAACTCCACCCACCTTATTTCACTATGCTTGCTCCCATACCACGTTCTCCTCCATACGGAACACATTGATCGACCCTCTACCTCTACCTCAGTGGTCCCTTGATCATCTGTTGATCGTCTGCAAGGCGAGTCAGGTAGTCATGAGCCATGTGTCCCTACCCTCTGCATTCAAAGCACACCCTCCTCCTCTACTAACTCCATCTACCCTTGGAGCATCATACTGCCAACCCTGTGTCCTAGGGTCATCCCCTTAAAGTCTTGACCTACTTGGGTCCCCGTGTCTCCTATCTGCTACCCACCGCTAAAGACTTCTCTACCCGATATTTCCTGGTAGCTCCTACTACTGGCACCCACTTCTCCATGAAGCTCTCCTAGAGAAGAGCTCACTCTTTCACCCCATACTAGGTAGGGATGATAATTGATACCATGGATTCCATTATCTCCCAGAACAATACCTATTCAAAATCTCAATCCCTAATGAACAGGTCTCACACCATGTCTATAGATTAGCGAGACAGATTGGTGAATCTCTCAGAGTACTCTTCTATTATCTTGCTACCCTATTGTTGGTACAGGAGCTCTTGGATATGTACTAGGAACAGAGTCACAAGATGGAATATGTTGGTGACCACCTACTGCCAATCCTTAGCTATCTGGGGGTCAGTCTCACCCATGAACTTAAGAGGTCTCTACTTCTAGAACTCGTGTAAGGAATTGTGCCTTCGTGCATCCTGTATCGGTAATGCTAGTAGGAACTTCTGATTGATGGGTGGTGGTAGCACTGGTGCACCACCCGGTGGGAACATCTCTAGTAATGGTACCTACAATGATGGCTCATCGCTAGGTGTGTTGTCCTATCAGTCACGCACAGAAATCCTGGCTATCTGTCTGCGTAGAGGCTTCCTAAAACAGGTCAAGATGAACCACAGTTAATAGATTATACCTGGTGAGATGACTATGACTCAAGAAGAACATTAGGACACTCTTAATTCCTATATGATTCATGCAACAAGTTTTTTTTTTCTTGTGAAGAGTTATAAAACAGAATTTAGGGTCCTGGTGTATAGATACGTCAGCCGCCACACCAACAGTGAACTCCCTAAGTCTAAAAGTAAAACTCGAAACATTAAACATATTTCCCCCAAAACAAAGACAATGTCCCTCAGTCCTTAAGGTAGAATTGAACGACTTCGATACCACTATGTCACGACCCGTCCCTAGGGGCCCATGTCGTGACTACCCCAAGTCCACCTCTGAAAGGCCAGGGGATGGTGACCAGTGCCAAGGGAATTATACTGCTAGTTGGGAGGCATTTTTCTGAGTACCTATATGCATGAACACACACATTCCCGACCCAAAATGATGAAAAGTAAACATGCATTCCACTAAGACAATCACTGAGAGTATCAATACAAAACTAAAAATAAAGAGGCCAGAATACGAGCACAACAAAAGATAAGTACATGCTTTTGAAGTCCATCAGCAGTAAAACCAACCTGAAGGGTAGGTTAAGGGGGTTCCAACTGAATCCATAAAAGTATGCCTCATATTTCAGATCTCACTAGGAACCTCCTGGTCTTGGACCAACAAGATCACTATCAATGCATCTGTCTTCTTCACAAGACATGAAACATATGGGCAGAGCCAGTGCAGAGGTGAGTAACACAATACTCAGAAAGGAACCCATAACACAAAGGTAATACCACAAAGGAATGTATGAATAAAGTAGACTACCAAAGTGGTACACAAAGTGTAGCCTATAAGAAGTACATTAGAGAGGGAGAGAGTCACTAGAGTCAACTCACATAGGTATAAATATAATGTTTGAAAATAAATACTATCAGTTGTAAATGATGAACACCTTTTACTATTGAGACACTCATCCCCAATGAGTCAATTAGGCATAATAACTCACCTAGACCCGCTCGTCACTTTCCTAGACCTGCATGTCCCTTAGGCCTACTAGGGCACCTAGAACCGCTCGTCATAGTCTTCTCATCACAGCTAGCCATATAATTCCCCCTCTTAGTGTGCTTGATTCTGGGAGAATATATTTCTCAATCCATTGGTCATACCTCAACTTCTATGAAAACCCACTTAGAGTATATTAAAATGACCGCCTCATTTTGAGGGTCCCAACACCACAAATGGAAATTCAATTGGACATTTGGTTTGGATGTTATGAACCATTTAGTAAAAAGGGGCCAATTTTATCTTGGTTTGGTCCTACCCGATCAGACTGACCCGACCCAGCTCAGCCTGGGGTCCGGCGACCCGACTCAGGTCCACTGCCCCGACCCGGCTTGTAAACCTAGCCTGTTGGGTCTGATGCAAACCAGCTGGGTTTGACCCGGCCCGGGGGCGACCCGACTGACCTACCCGACCCAATAGAGTGGGATGGAATTCAATGTTCAGGATGCGGTAGGCGCCACATCCTACTCATGACCATTACTGTGGGTAGCCACCATGGTCCAATTAGACCGCAGCCTCCAACTACATGATGCAACTTTCCATCCCCATCCACTGAACAGCCAACGACCTCTGATCACCGCCCGCGACGGATTCCACATGCCACTTTCGCCATCTCGGTGTGCCGAAGGGTGCTTCTGCAGGCTACCATACTTGCTCCAATGGTACATTTTTGCATATTCGTGTCCCACTATGATCCTTGGGTCTCCAACTCCACTACCGTGTGATCTAAACTATCTTTCCTTCGATCTAGGGCTCCAACTATGTTCAGAATCCCCCCAAAAAGAATATAATGCGACCACGGGGGTCCGTCGGTGAAAACACGAGGAGGGATAGAGTTCACCATGAATAATCAAGGCAACGAAAGTCATCCTTATTTTTTTCCATTGTTCATTGTGTTTGAAAAATAAATAAGATATGTTCAAATATTTACTACGATTTAATCCCCTCTTAAATCCTCGCATGCCAAAATCTCATTCTCGTAGGGACAATCGATCCGCTGGTCAATTTGTTAGTGAATTGACCCGTGTTTGTTATTTAGAAAGTAAGAATGGGGGAAGGGTAACCCAATAGAAAAAAATCCCCTTACTTGGAATATGTTCATTCATCGATGGAGAACGAAGCCACACACCACCATTCATCGATCCTTGATCCGCAGTCCGCCGCTATCATTGTCGATCCCTGGATCCGTCATTATCGATGGTAATCCTTTGAAGAGGAAGGGATGAAAGAAGTTTATTCCTAGTTGGAATCATAATCGGACAATGCTAAATTCCTAGATCCCCAAATATCGTCCTCTGATTTTCACATCCACATTAATCCATTAAATGGAGATAACACGTTTTAGCGTTTCAGTTATGTTGTGTCGCAGCGTCGTTACACTATTTTATTTATTAAACGAAACAGTTGCCTCATTACTGGATCATAGTGAAACATTTTTGAATAAAATAAAATATTTTAAGTTTGTTTTATTTTTTCCTTAAAATTCCAAAAAATTAACTTTTTCCCTTTACCCACGTCGGTTGAGGTTAGTTCCATCATTGGTTAAAGTCGTTGTTTCAGACAGAACGGTGCCCCTAGATTTTTAATCTGGGCACCCATTCATATATTTCCAAAATAGCACACAAACAAAATTTTAAATAAACTAAAAAAAGTTTGAACATTTATTTCGGGCTTGCTGGGCCTCAGAATCATGTGCCTCCTGGGTGCCTAATCTCAAAATAATCCACTAAATTTTTTAAAAAAATTACATGTAATTTTTGAGGCATTACAGTTCTTGGGTGTTAAACAATGTTTTTATAAAAATAAAAATTAACATATCTTATTTAATAAATTCACAGACATTTTACAATATAAATTCATAAATTATATATTTTAATGGTTTTTTTATTTTGGGTTTCGGTTTCTTGATATTGTTATGTAATATAAATATATATTTCATTAAAATCGAAAATTTTAGTGGAAGTTGATGATGATTGGATTAAATTAATACCATCCATGTCATTATTGCGGAAATGGAATATGAGATGGGTATGGATGAATGGGACTTCAATGGAGAAGATAAACCGCATGTCATCAACGAACTGGTTTGAGGGGCATGATAGGGGTCAATGTGGGAGAAGATTATAAAGAGCAATGAATGGATTAGATGAGAAAAAGTGGATTGTATTGCTGGGATTAAATACTGGTATTTTATTGAATATGAGGAGAATAATTGGGACCTTAGATATACGACATGGATCACATTTAGTCAATGGATGTCGACCGGTGGTGAGGTAGTGGTATACGGGGATATCGTGGTCACCTGATAGATAGGGCCATGGTTGAAGACAACTATAGGGGGCCTAGTTTCAGATAAATTTCAGGGGAGCTAGAGAGGAAGATGACTCCCACCCCTTCAACGAGATCCAATATTTTTTTATGATTTTAGTTTTTATCTATTTTCCATTTTATTTAAAACCAAAACTATTATTAATATTATATTCTAATTTTTTTTAAAAATTATAATATTATCATTGTTATTTTTAATATTTATGTATATTTATAAAGGATTTTAAAAAACATGATTTAATAAAAGATTGTGAAAACTTAGTATTTTAATATATTTATAAATTTTATAAAAACATAACATATTTCACAGATTTATAAAATATATTTTCTTAGAGATAATAACAATAATTTAAAAAAAAATTATTTTACACTTAATTATTTTTACTTTTATAATTATTATTATCACTGAAATATTAAAACAAACTATAATTGTTAGATTTTTTTATTTTAAAATAATGCTAAAATTTAATTTTAAATAGTATCATGAATATTAAATTAGATATATATATATATATATATATATATATATATACATTTCATTATATATGTGTAAAATGTAATCATTTTAATTTTCAATCAATTTTTTTATTTAAATATTTTATTTTTTTTAAATTAATCAACTAAATAAATTATTACCATATTTAAAAAAGTGTATTTGTTTAAATAAAATAATATTTCTTAAACCATAATATTTTATAATTTTTAATCAAAATATATTAGTTTTATAAAATATTTTTTAAAAAACATTCTTGATTAGTTTTAAATTATAAAAAATTATTAAATAAATATTTAAATAAATTTCAATTTAAATTTATTAGAGTGTTACATTCTTCCCCCTTAAGAAAATTGTTCCCTTGCAATTCGCTAGACTAATTTAAATAAATAAATTCTGAATTTTCATCTTTAGAATTAAAAATAAAAACTTGAATCACTAAAATTCTATACTCTAATGACAACATCTAATATCCAATGTTTTCTAGACCATTACTTTGATTCCAACTATAAATACCTGAACATTCACTTTTGGATTTTTATCATAAAAATGTTGTGCATCATTTTTTTATAAAAGAAACTGAACAAATACACAAAATTTATTACATATTAAGAACATTTATCGATCTTGGTTTTGAAGAATTTGATACATGTATTACAACATAACAAAATAATATAAAATGAAATAAATAAATTTCTTTGAGTGTGATGCTTCCTTAATGAAATACACATCACAAGTTAATCCCCTAATTCTGTTAAAAAATAAATTAAAAACATTGGATGAGCAATTATTTTTCCCAATTAGGGATTTTATAAACTTTGATAAATAATTTTGAAATATTCTTTTGAAAAATACTTTTGAAAATACCTTTATAAATAATTTTTTAATCATTACTGAAATTACTTAGGTGTTAAAAATACTAAAACACTTTTTAAAAAACTTATATTCAAAATTATATTCATTGGGTGATATGAGGGGAAAACTACATCAAACACACACACACACACCACACACACCTGTCAAAAAGGCTGGCCATAGCCCCCCCCCCCAAGGGGACAACCAACCCATCAAGCCTTATTTATTTATTATATGCATGGACCAAAGGCCCATGAGCACAGATCCCAATACATGACCCGCAAGAAGACCCAACCCACACCCGCATGCGTCCGAACCCCTTCTTTTGCGCAACCCATGTCTATTTCCTTTTTTCCGATATACGTGAATCCATGGTCATCACCAAGTGATCCCTTCCCTCATTCATCACATCCAATATAGTTGGAGCCCTTTGCTCCTGCCTTTTTGCCATCGCACACCACGGGTTGTTGCTCCCGCCCTTCCATCGTCTCACACAACAGGTGAAGCTCGCTACTGTCTATGAAATTTCTCTTCCACTGTCACACATCGTAGGTAACCACTCTATAAATTTTCTAAAAACAATATGGTAGCTTCTAAAAACAAAACATTGGGGCCACTTTAAACGTTTAAGGATTTCTTGGGCCTACCCACTTTCTAAGGAATGGGTTCACTCCCCAATTCCCTAACATATTAAAAATATATTTACGTACTAGATTTAATGAAAACATTTTAAATATGATTTATATATATACATTATTCCTTGGGTTTTCTACTTTAAAAAAATTGAAAAAATATTCTAATAACTAAATTTACACTTATAAATTATTTTAACAAATAATCTGATAAATTGGAGTAACTATATTTCACCACTTGTCATATATACATAGAATGTTATTAACATTCTCACATGAAACCAATTCAAAAGTAATTAGCTCAATAAATATGATTCAGTGCATATATATATATACTATACAATTACTAAAACTGATACATGCATTCTATGTCATGTATTATATATTATAGACATATCTTATACAAATTATGACATTCATGTTTGTACAAAGACTTTGTGCACATGAAATGATGGATTTTATTTAGAGTTAGTACATAAAATGATAATTTTTGACATTTGTATACTAATTATTCACTTAAAAAGATTTATACTTCCTTGGAAATTTTATTTAAAATGAAACAATTTAAATTAAGAAATTTAAATTTAGCATTTCAAATTAAACAATTAATGAAAAAAGGATGATAAATTAAAAATAGAATAAAACCTTCACAAAAAATTAATGGTTTATAAGTAATTTTAAATACTTGAGATAAATAAAAATAGGTAGATTTACTGGCATATATGTATAATTTTTTTTAATAAAATTGATAGTTTGAAATCAAAATCAACCCCTTATAAAAACATGAAAATAATTTAATAAATAAAACTACATAATTTACTTACATTACAAGTAATAAAAATAATTAAATATAGTTAGATATATATACATATATATGTTCATATATATATATATATATGTGTGTGTGTGTGTGTGTTTCTATAAAAAAGTAAGAATTTTTTATAGAAATAAATCAAACCCTTACCTGAGATTATATAGTTTAGAAGAAAACAAACTTATCAAAATTGTAAACAAAAATAACCCTTAAATTATAAATTTTGAAAATTATTAAGGATAGTTAGATAAATAAATAAATAAATATATATATATATATATACTTCTTTAAAAAAATTAAGCATAGATTGATAAATCAAACCCTTACATGATTTTTTAAAAATGAAAAAGAATGAAATACACATATAAAATTATACTTTTATAAATTATAAAACATAATTAACCCTTACATTCTTAATTTATTAAAACAAAAAAGACAGTTAGATCGTTATATATATACATATATATATATATGTATAAATGTATATATATTTTCACAACATAAAATGATGAAAATTAAATTTTCCCTTACTTGTAGGTGAGGAAAAATCAAAGGTCTAGCTTCTGGCCACCAAGCAAGAGGGAATGAGTGAAAAATGGAAGTAGAGGAGGATTCTAGTGTTATTGGGTGTAAAAAAGAGGTTTTATAAATATAAAAATTAACTTATCTTATTTAATCAATTCACAAACGATTTACTATATAAGTTGGGAAAGCATGTATTTTAGTGGTATATTTTGATGTTCGGTAGTCTTACATTGTTATATAATATAAATATAAATTTTATTATAATCGAAACTTGTAGTGGAATCTGATGATGATTGTCTTAAATTAATACCTTCCATGTCATTTTTGTGGAAATGGAATCTAAGATGGGCATTGCTGAATGTGACTTCAACGGAGGAGATGAACCCAATGGTTTCAAGATACTGGTTCAAGGTCCATGATAGGGTTCAACGAGGGAGAAGATAGGAAAGTTCTGTGAATGGTTTCAATGAGCCAAAGTGGATTGGACGGTTGGGATTAAATCATGATATTTTAGTGGAGAGAAGGAGAATGACCAGGACTTTGGACAGATGGTATAGATCACGTCTATATGACACAACCCAAAGGGTTTGTGACTCCAAATAATGCCAATGAGATATGAAATTCATAAAAATCCATTTATGGATTAAATAAATCATCTAGGTCAATGAACAATTGTTTTGACGAATCCATAATGGAATTTGGTTTCATAAATAATGAGTATGATCATTGTGTCTACAAATGGTTTAGGGAGAGTTCATTCATTTTCATAAGAGTATATGTTGATGACATATTACTTATTGGAAACAAAATACTATCCTTACAGTCAGTTAAGGCATGGTTGGATAAATTCTTCTATATGAATGACTTGGGAGAGAGAGAATATATTCTTGGGATCATGATCCATTGTGATAGATCCAAGAGGTTTCTCAAAATAATTCAAAGTACAAACATTGACAAGGATACTGAATAGATTTAGTATGGAAAAATAAAAGAAGGTATTGATTCTAGAATCACATGGAATTTCAACCTTCCAAGAAAATATGTCCTCAAACACATGAATAATAAAATAGAATGATAATTCTTCCACACGCATCAACGATTGGTTCAGTTATGTATTCTATGCTATGTATGAGTCTAGATGTCACATATGCATTAAGTGTGGTATGAAGATATCAAGATAACCCAAGTGACTACCATTGTATGGTATTCAAGACTACCCTCAAGTATTTAACATATACTAAGAATATGTTCCTGGTTTATGGAGTACATGAGGAACTAGTCATCATAGGATATGCATATTCTAGTTTCCAAACTAATCAAGATCACATGAAGTAACAAATGGGATACATATTCACTTTTAATAGAGGTGTTGTGATCTAGAAGAGCTCAAACTAAGCTATCATCACATATTCTACAGTATATTTCAATTATATTATAGATTATAAGTTAGATAAAGAATCAATATGGATGCGCAACTTTATCCAAGAGCATGATATGGTTCTTTGTAGTAAATATCTTATCACAATCTACTATGATAATACTGTATAAGTGAATCTCATTAAAGAGACAAATTCACATCATGAAATAAATTGCATGAGTCAGAAGTATTGTCTTGTGAGGGATTTTTTTAGATAAGTGATGTTACAATGAGCTACATTTCCATGGAAGACAACATAGTGGACCCCTTGACTAAATCCACGACTCAGTAGAAACATGATTATAATGTGACATATAGAGGACTAAAATTCATATGTATATGGATATAGTACAAGTGGGAGTCTATTGAAGTTTTTTTCCTAGGACCAATTTTTTTTACTTTTGATTACATATATATTCCATGTATTGAATATTAATAAAACTTATAATCTCATATTGTTTATTATTCTTCATGACTCTAATAAAATAATGTCTTAGAGTATACACCACAATTATAAGGTCATAAAAGATCTCCTCTAATATTATAACCTTGATGTACTATGATTATATTCTTAAATAATGTTATGTGATTGGATAATTTTCTATGATGGGACACATAGTACATAGATTGTCAGATGAGAGTACTCATAAGAAGACAAGGCTTGTTCTTATGGGGTTTTAACTTGCTATTCTCTAAGATGGGTGATTATGATAACATAACCACTAGCAGGAATTCTGTATGTTTTTGTGTCATCATATATTTCTATCTTCAAGGGTGTGTAATGCTCATTAGATTTTTAGATTATCATTAATGCATGTCATGACTCATGAAATTACATTTGATGATGAAAACTGTGATGACATTTGTTCACAGAGAGGTAGGTTATATTGGGTGCCTTAAATTTGACATGAAATTCATGGATAAGTGGAGGAATGATCTTTCTCTTCCATATTTATGGAAGTATATATATCATCCATTTGATTGGAATTGAACCGTTGCATTAAATTTCATGGACATTGTATAATGATATCTTTATTCAGATAGTCAAAGAAAGTCTTATCGAGAAAATAGGTTGGTGGCATAGATGCACAACATGATTTATGATTTATTACAACAAAGAGATTATATTACATAATGAAAGTTCTTATGTGGTTGTCATTATCACGACATTATTTTCTTTCTTTTGGGTTTCTTGAAAAATTGCAGGATAGTAATCTTGTACTTTAGGAAATCACACCTAATTTTAATGAGAAATAATCCTATATGATCCCACACTATCTATTTCCGATGATCATGATTAAATTCTATTTAAATTTAATTAATTGAATAAATATTATTTTCAAGAATGATGGATAATTTTAATTATGTTTTATTGATCACAAATATTTATTGATGAATAAAATATTTAAATAAAATATTTATTTGGTTGTTCAATAAATGAAAGAGGAGTTCAAATGGACCAAGACCATGTCCAGTGAAAAATATTAATTAAAAAACTTGTTAAATATAATTTGTTATTACGAAAGTTGGTACATGCCAAAAATAATAATTATATTATTATTATGTAGAATGAGGTGTATTAAATTTTATTATATTATTTGAGTTTCTACATATAATTAAAAAATTATTTTAACCAAAACCATAACTCTATAAATAAATGGTTATGTCTATTGTGTATGGAATCAAAAAATTGATCAGTTCATTCACAATAGATAATTATTGCACACAATGAATTATCTCTTGACTCCTCCTTCTCTCTCACTCTTAATAATGTGAAACACAATAGATATTCCTTAAATACCAAAGGACTATTGATAAACAAAAACAATTCAAGATAATAAATTCACCATTCTTTCACCCGTAGATCGATTGATATTTCTAGGAGATCAAATGATAACATGTGGATCACCACTAGAGGGATTCTATCA
This sequence comes from Viscum album, assembly GCA_963277665.1. NCBI lineage: Eukaryota > Viridiplantae > Streptophyta > Magnoliopsida > Santalales > Viscaceae > Viscum > Viscum album. The sequence goes on from OY728135.1 coordinate 1,175,635,162, forward strand.
TTGGATACTCATATCGCAATAAAGACAATATGAAATGGTATTTTCAAACAATCAAAATCATCAATGAATAAAGGTTCCTAAGTCAAGGTAATTATTTCTTCTAATATTAAATAAACTAACAATAAATTTTATGTGCAAGATCCTAACTGATGGTTTCAGAGAACTAAAATATTAAAATAAACTTTAATATATTTCTCTCCACCACATGATTCCGCTATTCCTAGAACAAAACAAACTAAATAATAAAGGAAATGAAATGGAAACATGGACTTCTCTATTCAAAATCAAAATCAATAGATTAATTTTAAAAAAAAATCCTAAAAAAATATGAAATCTTTCTCTTTTGGATAAATTTTATTCAATTAGTTACTAGTTTTCAAAAAGTAATTAATCTTCATTCGTTAAATGTTAATTAATACTAGTATAATTATTTCAATACCATATGACCAATGTAACATAATTAAACAAAAGTGTATCAAGTACTAATATCAATTTTAAAATTAAAATAAAGACTGTTCTCATAGACCCATTCTTCCCATCCTCATTGGTGTTCCTCCATTTAAAATCACTTTTATCAAAGAATTAATATGGTATAATATGATAATTGAATCACAATATGATAATAAAAATTAAAAAATCAATCTAAAAAAATAATTAAATAAATATAAGAAAATTATTATCCTTCTACTATTAATCCATCAACAATTATGTGACTACTCACTCATGTTGGAGTTAGAATATATCATGAAGGATATTTTCACCTTAAGAGACATTACAAACATGAACTATGGGAAGATAATATAACTAATCATAAAAAATAAATAAAAAACTCAAATGGAATTCAAAATCTCCTTATCCAAAATCCATAGTAGTGTTCTCCTCATATTTATTATCCTAAAGTAATAAATATTGTCAAAATTTTCTGTGTCTATAATAATACATGAAACCTGAAATATTTATAAAACTAAACATTATTATAATGAAAGGGTATACATTATGGTTTGATGGGTGTTATAGAAATATCTACCCCTATATTTTCAATTTTTTTGGAATTATCATGTTGTAAGGGTTTTTGTTTAATGGAAAATATCTTACCACCCTCATTTATATTTGAACTTCTGAGGATCATGACACAACCTCTTTTATTTTTTATTATATTCTTATATTCTCACATATTTTATGGACATGTTGTAGTATTTAGGCGTGTTTCTCATGGCATGAGATTTCAGTTCTATTATGCTTAAATATGCCTTCATTCATTGTGATGGAATGGATTCCATCGTGTAAAAAATATTCACGTTATCAAATTTCATAGAATTTAATCGTACATAAATTCATAACAGGTTAGTCAACATCACAGTGTAATGACTTCTCAGATTTTTAGAATTACTCATATGCAGGATTGTTGGGGCATAGTGATATAGATCGAGATATAATGAATTTTCACGCTTCTTATAAATTATTCACACACAGATCCATTTTGGCATGATGGAATAGTGTTTTATCATGGTTTATTCTTAGTATCTGATTTTATTAACTCTTAAAGAAAATTAAACCATGATTTTAGTGCTTGTAGCCTGATTTCTCTTTCACTATGTAGTTTCTTCTCAAAAATTATCCAAAGTCATTGACATCTATTTTCTTCTAGGTATCATTAAAATAATGGAGGATTAAGTATTATTTTATCTATATATACATTCAAAATATATTAAAATAGTATACACTATTTTTGGTTATCTAACCCCCTATACTTGAATAATAACTTACCCCTAACCAATATTTCAACATTAATGAACAAAGCATCCATATTTCATCAAGTTAAGAATCTAATTTATCATACTTATAAACATACAGTCATGGTGTAGAAGTCCAAAAGAAATCATCTCATCAAATTCAAAGTGTCCTAAACATGCCTATTTTATAATTCAAATTCAAGACTCTTTTTCATTTCAACTCAAATTATTCAAACTTTCATCAATATCATTGAAAATTATGATCTATAATATTTTAAAAACATTTCAATCATCACTCAAGATAATTTAGTTGAATTTATTCTCAATTAATAGAATATAAAGTCAACTCCTAAGCTTTTAAAATTTTTCAATCTCAACTTAGTAATCAAACCATAAAAATCAAGGAGATTTTTTCAAGGTCAATTATAAATTTTAATGTTGGTGGTTTATAATGTAAACATTTAATAATAATTAAAAAAAATGTTCATAATTTTTTGAAACACCACACATGATTTTCAATAAATCTGAAGGAATAAAACTTATTATTTTTCTCCCTAAAATATCAACATATATTATTTTAATTTCTAATAGGATAAAAACTTGATCTTTAAAACCACTGAGGAATTTTTCACTTTTTCCAATGTTTATCTATATTTTCAATGGAATTCCTAAAATATCAAGATTCATTCCCATATAAGTCAAAAACACTGGCACCTCAACCTCGACCTTCAAACTCAACCTGGAACTATTTATGATACTTAGAATAAGAATATGAATAGTGTCTAGACAAAAGATAATCCAAGGGATTATATTACTCATTCTTTTCAAAATAAAAATAAATGAAGTAATCATGATCACAAATAGATTTTAAACATTATTCTTGATAATGAAGAGATAATTTTTACATATTTCCCTTCTTAAATGGAAAAAATCCCATTAAATCCATGAATCAACAAAAAATTCATCTTTAAACTCAATTTCATTTATACAATAACACAAAATAATGAAGTATGAGAATTAAAAGTTGGATTTTAGTATGTATTCCCATAAGGTAATTCATGGTTTCTATGGTATTTTAAAATGTTTATATGTAGGGTCGGTCTCACTATCAAATGGGATAAAAATATCTAATCGATTTCTTTGATAATTTTAATGTTTTTAAAAATCATCATTCTATGAAATTGATTAATATTAAACATGTATTTGTGATATATATCCTAATAGTATCTCAAGAAAGTGGGTACACAAATGAAAATTTCAATTGGGTTTAGAGTACCCCTTGAGAATGGGAATTTAATCTAGTGGTCAATTAATTGAATACCAAGATACTTATAATCATTTAAGGTAATGTGAATTATTAAAATTTATAAAGATGAAGGGTAATCATATTAGTAATATATTTGAAGAAAAATTAAAATTGGAAAGATAATATAAATTTTAAAAAAATTAACTTGTGTCATTATATTATTTACAATAATAATCAATAATTTTTTTCCAACATGATAATATATTTCTACTCAATGCTGATGTCCTTGAGATCAATAAGGGGAAAAATACAAATTGGGGTCCAAATATACCTACAAATAAATATCTTTAAAAGGTTTGAAAAAATTAATACCATTCTTGATTAATGTATCTTATTTTCTTTGATCTTTGCAATGGATTAATAGAAATTAAATCTCTTCACTTATTTATAGAGTTTATTTTTGTTAATTACTATAAAAAAATCATAAACATGGAAATAGTGTGTTCAAAGTGATGTTCTAGTGATATTCAATACAGTAGTGCTAATATAAATGGTGATATTCGATGTATTTTAGCAAGAAAGTATAGAATGATAAATAATATGTTTAAGGATGAAATAAAAAATAGCCAAGATTTGATCAAAACCTATAAAAAGAGATTAAATAAAAAATAGGGGAGGGGAAAGTGTTGGAACCAGGTTCTTCAAAGCATGATTTGGTGTATGGTTTGTGTTTGTTGTCAATCCTCAGTGGAAGTTCAGGGTGTGTACCAGCAAAGCGATCATACCATTCAAGCAGAAAACAGTAGTGAAGGTGGCGCTGTTTCCCAGTGTTTGCCAAATTTTTGGGCCTAAAAATCGGCCAATAAAGTAAAGTGTTTTTGGCAAAGGTACTTGCGCGCCGTGCTCTTGGAGGATAAAAGACTTGCGCGCCATATGTTTTTGAGGATCACAACATCAAAATTTGGCTAAGGAAAGAAGGTCGCGTAAGTGTTGGTTGGGTCGCGCATGTGAGTTGCGCGACAGAGTTTATTATAGACAAGACTTGCGCGCCGTCGAGGGACTTGCGCGCCGCCGCGCAGGGGGTCCAGTTTGCCTATAAATACTGGACCACCCCTCCTCATTTCTAACGAAGTTCAAGGCCGAGAGATTGTTCGAGCTCTCGTCGCGCAGGTGGTTGAGTCGCGCAGGTGGTTGTTTTGTCGTGCAAGTAGAGCTTGCGCGCCGGTTTTTGGCTGTGCGCCCAAGGTGGTTTGGAAGAGAAAGGAAGTAGACCGCGCAAGATTGTAGTTGGGGAAGGAAGAGTCGCGCATGTGTGTTGATGACACTTGCGCGCCAGTTTGGACTTGCGCGCCGTAGTGGGACTTGCGCGACTGTCTTGGAGAAGCGCACCTGGTTTTGCTGAAGCCCATCGGCGTGTTTGGAGCTGCACGAAAGCCGAGAGACTACTCGGTATATTCGAGGAAAAGTGATATTCTTTTTCTGGTGAGAATCTGACTTCAATAGAGCATCTACATACAACAAAGTATGAACTCTTATGCAAATTAAGAAGAGACCCTCACGTCTATAAACTGAGTGGGACTTCACCAATGGCAGTGAGCTAGGGGGAGTCAACGGGAGTGACCCGAGGGACGCAGTGAGCTATCCCTGAACAATTGTAAAGGCAGTGAGCCTGGGACAGAGTGTCTGTACCCGAACTTTTGTATCCGCAGCTAGTGAAGCATAGTGGATTTAGGTACGACCGGCAACCTGTCGGCATATGCTCCTTGGACGTAGCCCTTAGTGGTGAACCAAGTAAAAATGGTTGTGTCTTCTCCGTGCATGTGAATGTTTTCATTCTGATCATAATCATCATACAGGTTCAACAAGTTCCTACCAATGTGGTAACAAGATCCAACACATTAAAAGAAAAATTGGTCACCCTGATTCACCCCTCCCCTCTCAGGGTGTCCCGGGGTCCTTCAAGTGGTATCAGAGGGAGGTTGCTGTTGTTGAATCTGACCTTCTTCGTCATGGAAAACGCCGTCAATGTCAGGGGAGTCCCTCACTTCGATGGAAGCAATTTCCAGATCTGGAAGAAAAGAATGATATCTCATCTAAGATCTCTTGGAATGGAAGTTCTTTTTTCTACTGTGCAAGGAATACATGTCACTGATCCAACAGGTCTGGCTATGACTGAAACAGACAGGAAACTTCTTGATGCAGATGCTAAAGCACAGAATGCTCTCACTGCAGCCCTTTCTGATCAGATTTACCTGAAGGTGATGAATTTCACCTCAACAAAATATATGTGGGATAAACTTGAGAATATTTATGAAGGTGATAGCAAAGTGAAGGAGGCAAAACTACAAGTGCTACACAATCGGTTTGATGATCTGAAGATGCATCCAGATGAGAATGCAGACTCTTTCTTCAATCGAATTACTGAAGTGGTTGGAGCAATTCGGGGTCTAGGCGAAGAAATCAAAGACATTGATATTGTAAAGAAAATATTAAGAAGGCTTCCACCTCTGTATAATGCGAAGGTGTCAGCTCTTGAGGAAAGAGATCTTTCCAAACTTTCTCTAGATGACTTACTGAGCAGTTTGGTAGCATATGAAATGAGAGTCAAACCAGAAGATGCTACGACTCGGGTGAGCAAGGAAATGACATTCAAGGCCATGGATAAATTGAAAATCTCAAAGGATAGTAGCGGTGATGATGATGAAGAGAAAGAAATTCTTTCTCTCATTGCAAAGAAGTTCCAGAAGGGGAAAGGGAAATTCAAAGGGAAGTTACCTCTCGCATGTTTCCGTTGTGGAAAAGTTGGGCACATTGCCTCTCAGTGCTTGAAGAATATCAATGATGATGACAGTGAATATGAAAACTTCAAGAAGCCTCAAAGAAGGTTTTTCAAAAAGGGAGACTTCAAATCTGGTAAGAAAATGCAAAGGAAGAGTTTTGTCTGTGAAGAGGAAGAAGATGACAATGAATTCTGTGATGAAGAAGAACCAGAATTCAAAACTGGGAACCATGCTTCTATGATGGCCACTGTTGAAAAGTCAGAAGATACTGATGGTGAAAAACAACTAAGAACTTGTGTAGATCCTAAGGTGCAACTTAAGGATGCAGTTAGTAAGATTAAGATTAAATGTAAGAGCTGCAATAAGTGGAAATCAATTGTAGAAGAATCAACTGAATATGTTGATCAACTTGAAGCTGAAATTGAACGACTGGAAGAATTTGTGAAGGTACAGTCTAAAATAATTGAAAGCAATGATGATGCAGTTGATCTGAAGCTGAGAATTGAAGAGCAGGAAAAGGTCATCAATGACCTCACATCCAGACTGGATGAAAAATCCAAGACTGTTGAGGGTCTTGAGGAGGAAGTAGTTACTCTAAGGAGTAAAATGGAGACAGAATCAGTTCCAAAAGAATCGAGGAAGAAAATACAGTTCGGAAGATTCTCAGATGCAGAATTACTTGCAAGAGCCAAGTGTGGTTCAGATGGGGTTGGAAAAGTCTTGAGTGATCAAAGACCTTCTTGCATGGGAAAGAGTGGAATTGGCTGTGAGGCTGAGTCATCAACTGCTGGAAGTGAAAAGATCCAAAAGAAAGACAAGATGAAAGTTGAACATGATGAAATGTTACCTAGAGTGCTGAAAAAGGAACCCTCAATCCAAACTAAAAGGAGACCTGAAAATTATCCTCAAACATTCAAAAATGACAGACAGTCTTACTATTCTCCCAAGGAAGAAGGTATAAGGAGAAATTCAAGTGAGAAGACATTTCCTCTCATGAAGTGTCAGTTCTGTGGCTATCTGGGCCATACCATGTCTTATTTTGAAGAGGCAAGAAGCTATCTGAATGGAGAAGATATAGATGCTCAACAAAGGAGAATAATCTCATATCCTAATTCTCATAGAAGAAATAATTTCTATGGATATTGTTTTTGTTGTTCTAACTTTGGTCATAAGACCATTAATTGCAGGCAGAGAAGAGACATAGACACCTCATACCGAAGTTCAAGACAAGTCAAGTCTCGTCAGCAAGACAGTGTTTCTCTTTTAAACAGGTTCTCACCTCTCACAGAAGACTTTGACTATGAAGAACCTGGGTATGCGGAAGAGATATTTGAAAGTCCATCAGTCCTATATACTCAATCTAATGTCTCATGGAAGGAAAGGAAGAATATTGAGAAATCGAACCTTGCAGAGGTAGCCCTCAAAGCTACAAAGAACAACAGTACCTGGATTCTGGATAGCGGTTGTTCATCTCATATGACGGGTAATGCCGGCCTACTAACGAATATCATAAAGAATGTTGATGGTACAGTAAGATTTGGTAATGATGGGGCTCTGAAAATCAAAGGGAGTGGAAGTACCCAATTAGCTAATGGAGAACTAAAGAAGACTGAAGTCCTTTACGTAGATGGCCTACGCCATAATCTCCTTAGTGTGAGTCAACTCTGTGACTCAGGACTTATAGTTACTTTTAATCAGAAAGGCTTCACCATCAAGGGAAAAACCGGCAATTCACTTATGAAAGGATGCAGAACAGAAGGCAACTTGTATCAGGTTGATAGTGAAGAAAATGTATGTTACATGACTGTTGAAGAAGAAAACAATTTGTGGCATCGGAGATTGGGACACATCAATCAACAAGACATGGAGAAAATATCAAAATTGATAATTGTCATGGACATCCCCAACCTGAAGCGTGAGCGTGAAAAATCCTGTGATGCTTGTATTCGTGGGAAGCTGGTCTGCAGTTCATATCGGCCAAAGAAGAAAAAGGCATATCACCTTCTTGATCTGATTCATACAGATGTTTGTGGTCCAATAAATGTTGCCGGAACTCATGGAGAAAGGTACTTTGTCCTTTTCATAGATGATTACAGTCAAATGGCATGTGTGATGGTCATTCACCGGAAACGACAGGTCCTTGACTGCATGAAAACATATCGGCGAATCGCCGAGAATGATACTGGACGAACAATCAAAGTGTTGTGATCTGACAATGGAGGAGAATACACGTCCATTGAATTTGAAAATTATCTGGAGAAGCATGGGATACAACATGAGGTAGCTGCTGTGAGAACTCCACAACAAAATGGAGTTGTTGAACGAAGGAATCGACAGGTGAACAACATGGCACGAACTATGCTGATTGAGAGTCGTATTCCACGACATTACTGGAAAGAGGCTGTTCAAGCTGCAGTGTACATTCAGAATCGAACAGGACTTTATATGGGTGAGACGAAGACACCATATAAATTGTGGCATAGACGGAAGCCTTCTCTAAAATACTTTCGTGTCTTTGGAAGTAAGTGCTTCATCAGGAACAAAGAAGGAAATCAGGGGAAATATGGTGACAACGCAGATGAAGGAATCTTCCTCGGTTACTCAATGAACAGAAAAGCCTACAAATGTTTCCACAATCATTTGGGAAGGATTGTGGAAAGCAATGATGTTAAGACAATTGAAGAGAAAACCACAAATGCTTCACGGACGTCATATGCTGATGTGATAGAAATTCATGAAGAATGTGGACATGAAGAAACTACAAATGTAGAAATAGAGGAAGCTGTTCAAAACACTCATCAATCACATAATGATGTTGACTCAGAAGAAGAATCCGAAGAAGAAACTATGGCTGAAGAGAATACTACTGAACCTCGCAGGAGAAATCGAAGAGCTGAGATTGATCCATCCAACATAATTGGGGATAAGAGTGCACCCACTCAAACCAGAAGGATGAGGAATACCACGCAATCTGCATTTCTATCAGTTGTAGAGCCATCCTCATTCGAAGAAGCTGCAAAAGATGAATCTTGGGTGAAAGCCATGAATGATGAATTAGATCAGATTGATAAGAATCAGACATGGGATCTTATCCAGAGACCCAAAGGTCACAATGTGATTGGTACCAAATGGATCTTAAAAAATAAGTTTGATGAGCATGGAAGTGTTATCAGAAACAAGGCACGAATGGTATGTAAAGGATACTCCTAGATTGAAGGTATTGATGTTGAATAAACCTTTGCTCCAGTTGCTAGACTGGAATCAATCAGGCTTTTCCTTTCCATGGCACTCCAAAGAGGATATAAAGTATATCAAATGGATGTTAAGACAACATTCTTGAATGGTGTACTCGAAGAAGAAGTCTACATTGAACAACCGGTGGGGTTTGTCTTGGGTACCGATGAAACAAAGGTCTGCAAACTAAAGAAAGCTCTATATGGTTTGAAGCAGGCACCACGGGCATGGTACTCACGGCTAGATTCATATCTCAAGAAGTTGGAATTCGAAAGAGGAGGAGTTGATCACAATCTCTATGTGAAGAATTCTCCAAAAGATCAGTTCATGGTTCTTGTCTACGTTGATGATATCATTTTTGGTGGCAGCAGGCAGAAATCAGTGGATGAATTTGCCAACCACATGAAATCAGAATTTGAAATGTCTATGATTGGGGAGCTCACATATTTCTTGGGGTTGAAAGTGATTCAAAAGAAGGAATACACTTTCATTTCTCAGGAAAAATATGCAAGAGAGTTGCTGAAGAAGTTCAATATGCAAGACTCCAAACCAATGTGAACTCCGATTGCTGTTGGAACTAAACTTGGAAAGCATGAGGATGGGAACTCTGTTGATCTCACCATGTACAGGAGGATCATTGGAAGCCTACTGTATCTGACAGCGACAAGGCCAGATATTGTCTTTGCAACATGCCTTGCGGCCCGCTTTCAGAGTAATCCAAAGGAGGAACATATGTCAGCAGTAAAAAGAATCATGAGGTATATTCAAGGCACACATAACTTCGGGTTATTTTTTGCTGCAGGCAGGGACAGTGAATTATCAGCGTTTTCTGATACTGACTGGGCTGGGGATGTAGTAGACAGAAAGTCCACTAGTGGTGGAGCTTTCTATATTGGGCATAAATGTGTTGGATGGTTGAGCAAGAAGCAAGAAAGTACTTCTCTTAGTACTGATGAAGCTGAATATATCTCCGCCACAAAAGCATTCACTCAACTTCTTTGGATGAAGCAGCAGCTAACAGATATTGGTGATAAGGTGCAGCAACCAATGGTGATTTATTGCGATAACATAAGTGCAATTGATCTTACGAAGAATCCGGTTCAACATTCTCGTACAAAACATATTGAAATACGGTATCATTTTATCAAAGAAAAGGTTGAATAAGGAGTGATTTAAATGGATCATGTTGGAACTAATGAGCAAGTGGCTGATATCCTAACCAAGCCATTGTCCGCGGCTGTGTTCGAGAAGCATCGGTTGAACCTCGGTGTTCGACCACCTCCTACTGCATAAGGAGGCACCGGAAGTCCCCTCTCCCCGTTTGTTTTAACTGTTTTTATCTGCTTATGGCTGTGATGCAGGTTTATGGGGGAGATACTATCCAGGGGGAGTATGGCTTGAGTTGAACGTTGAACAAACTTTTCGGTCTTTTGTTTTATTGTCAATGGGGGAGAAAGGAATAAATTCAAGGCAAGAAATTCTTCTGTGATGAGAAGTGTAAGATTGTGATGAGAAGTTTAATAAGGATAACATCGGGCGTTATGGAGAATTTCAAAACACTAAGACCCAATTCAAGATTTCTCTCTTGTTTTCTACACCGAGAATTGCTCACGTAGACTTAGAGTGTTGTCTGAGTTGATTCTTGCGTTTTGGATTTGCTCATGGTTGGAGATCTATTGAATTTATTCTAATTGCCAACAAACCCAAAGGGGGAGATTGTTGGAACCAGGTTCTTCAAAGCATGATTTGGTGTATGGTTTGTGTTTGTTTTCAATCCTCAGTGGAAGTTCAGGGTGTGTACCAGCAAAGCGATCATACCATTCAAGCAGAAAACAGTAGTGAAGGTGGCGCTATTTCCCAGTGTTTGCCAAATTTTTGGGCCTAAAAACTGGCCAATAAAGTAAAGTGTTTTTGGCAAAGGTACTTGCACGCCGTGCTCTTGGAGGATAAAAGACTTGCGCGCCATATGTTTTTGAGGATCACAACATCAAAATTTGGCTAAGGAAAGAAGGTCGCGTAAGTGTTGGTTGGGTCGCGCAAGTGAGTTGCGCGACAGAGTTTATTATAGACAAGACTTGCGCGCCGTCGAGGGACTTGCGCGCCGCCGCGCAGGGGGTCCAGTTTGCCTATAAATACTGGACCACCCCTCCTCATTTATAACGAAGTTCAAGGCCGAGAGATTGTTGTAGCTCTCATCGCGCAGGTGGTTGTTTTGTCGCGCAAGTAGAGCTTGCGCGCCGGTTTTTGGCTGTGCGCCCAAGGTGGTTTGGAAGAGAAAGGAAGTGGACCGCGTAAGTTTGTAGTTGGGGAAGGAAGAGTCACGCATGTGTGTTGATGACACTTGCGCGCCAGTTTGGACTTGTGCGCCGTAGTGGGACTTGCGCGACTGTCTTGGAGAAGTGCGCCTGGTTATGCTGAAGCCCACCGGTGTGTTTGGAGCTGCACGAAAGCCGAGAGACTACTCGGTACATTCGAGGAAAAGTGATATTCTTCTTCTGGTGAGAATCAGACTTCAATAGAGCATCTACATACAACAAAGGATGCACTCTTATGCAAATGAAGAAGAGACCCTCACGTCTATAAACTGAGTGGGACTTCACCAACGGCAGTGAGCCAGGGGGAGTCAACGGGAGTGACCCGAGGGACGCAGTGAGCTATCCCTGAACAATTGTAAAGGTAGTGAGCCTGGGACAGAGTGTTTGTACCCGAACTTTTGTATCCGCAGCTAGTGAAGCATAGTGGATTTAGGTACGGCCGGCAACCTGTCGGCGTATGCTCCTTGGACATAGCCCTTAGTGGTGAACCAAGTAAAAATGGTTGTGTCTTCTCTGTGCATGTGAATGTTTTCATTCTGATCATAATCATCATACAGGTTCAACAAGTTCCTACCAACGTGGGAACAAGATCCAACACATTAAAAGAAAAATTGGTCACCCTGATTCACCCCTCCCCTCTCAGGGTGTCCCGGGGTCCTTCAGAAAGACCAAATACTCCTTAGTGTTCGACTCCTCCTCCTCACTAGACTCCTATATACCCTATGCATTATCCTCAATGTGAGAGTAAGTGCTCATTGGTCCCTCTTCTAGTAAAATATGATAAATTATCCTCTTAATATGCTAATTATAAGAAGTATACTCAATTAGGGATAGACTAAAGGTTGAATCTATTTAGAAAGTGGTTGTAAACATAGTCTAAGAGGTAGTATTCTCCTTGATGGTAAGAGAATGAATATTATCTATTCCCCCAATAGCCTCTATCTGTAATGGGGGAGAAACAATAGTAGTAGTCACTATAATGGACATCGTCTCAATGATCCTCTTAGTTATTATCTCAGTATTAGAAACGGTGGTTGGTGTCTCATTTAACTAGGGGAGCATGCTACTATATAACCTTATATATTGGAATCTCTCAATTAAGAAGGGTTTCAGATGCCTATAAGCTAGGCCAATAAAAGTTATCTCAGTGGGTGGATATGTCATCTTCCCCTTACCATTTCTCTAAGACTCTAACTCTAACTGGTGTCATGCTTGAGCCTCTACCTATGTATTTAGTGTGTCATGAACAATGGTTGTTATTGGTAGAGTTTTCCTAAATAATCTACACTCATAAGAAAATGGAGGTGTTGTATTGTGGGTGGTGGATATGGATGGGTGAGTGGTGTCATAATTGGGGTGAGAATAAACCTAGGGGTAGTTCCTTGGGGCAAGTGGTGGGATGAGGAGGTAGTGGTGTAGCTATTGGGGTAGAATATGGAATAGGTGGTGGGTCATATGGTAGTTTAAACTACAAGAAAAAATTGGTTTTAACTCAATGATATACTAAAGGTATTTCAAAAAAAAAAATAGGTTCTCATCCTCTAGATATATAAAGGTAGATGAGACCTAGGCTGGTGATAGACTTTCTTGGGGAGTGGTAGTTGGTCATGGATGGGAAACATCCTAAAAATGACCCATGTTGAACTCATAATCACCCTCAATTTATTCATACTCCTTACACCAATTATATAATTTTCCTTATGTTAGAATGGTGTAGCCCAATCTGTTTGGAAGAAGTTGGGTTGAATGCTAGTGGCCCAGACTATATTAGTGTGAACATACTATTGTAGTATCATATAATACATTATATCAATGTGGATTTCGACAGGGCACTATAACAACAAGTGACTAGATACACTGATAGGTCACTGTATCTCTGGGAACTTCCAGCCACTAGTCATTTTATCATCGTAGACTTGGGTGGCTGTCACACTATACCATAATGGATTTAATATGTGTTTAGTGGTACATTAGCATCACCTTCCTTTATAAGCACATTTGAGGTAAAGTTTATGTATTCAAGAAACTCTAAATATCTCATAGTAACTCTTCTCATAAAATATGTGAAGTTTAGGAATTCTCTATGGACATAGGTATTTTTCCCAAACCACGTAAATTGTTGGGTCTATATTCATCATCACCTTCTTCTTCTTTTTTATCTTTTGTTCATTTGAAAAAAATATGTTATTGAAAATATCCGAGTTTCCATAACGCCTTCTTTATTTAACTATGCCATCTTAAGAAATAATGGTAAACTAATATAAAAGTCTTTAAAATAGATGAAAGTGGAATAGATGTCTTTAACACCCCCCAAATGATTTAGTATATGAGTGATAAAATTCCCCCCAAGATAGTTCCCTTGTCCTTATCTAAATGTACCTCAATGTATAAAGAAAATTGGCATTCCTCGTTGATCTTCCATGGAATAAAAATGGTACACAATAAAAGAACATCAACTTAAATCACACTTAGTTTTGAGTCACCCTCAATGATTCAAGAGTTTGTGATCCCTTGATGGATAATATGAATGATAGAAATCATTATTTTTGTACTTTTATTCTTGGTTTCATTATGATTTCTCATTGAATTTATCGAAAGATTCAACTAAAGTTGTTGTATTGTATTCCTATTTGGCTCCAAAATCAAATCAATATGGTCCATGTTATAATAAACTCATGAATATAAATTTAAAGACTAAACCAAAAAATGAACCAAATATAGATTCAATTGAAAACATCCTAACCTAAACTGGACATCTGTATGATCATACTATAGGGTTGTCAAAGTCTCTAGTGCACACACTCTTTGTGCTTTCTCACACACTTTCAAAATATGTTCATGATATGAAATGTAGTTCCTTCATGACCACCTTATTATGTGGGTGTCTAAATTATTATTCATATATATCCTATTAATTTGGTGTTTATTTATCCTTTCTTGGCGTATGGGATTTTTTAAGTGGAGGTGTTTTTGGGAAGGATCCTCACTAAAGGATGAGAAAGGTATTTTGGGATTAAGAAGTATTTAGGTTTAGGATGATGATGAGGATGGGAGAGGAGAAAGACCTATCAGTGGAGTGGGTGGTTTTCATTTTTTTACATTTTAACAAACCAGATGATAAGCTTCTCGGTTCACTCAAGAGAAGTATGGCCTCTCTTTTCAGATGGAGGATTGGTGTTCTACTTTCATTCCATGATATGTGAGAAGGGTGAATGAGTTTTTAGGTTTTTAATGGGTGGGGAGAGGTATTAAAATTATGTAGTGGATGTTTGTATGGGTGATGGGTTTTTGGGTAGAAAAAATGTTGTTGATGGTTCCAGTTAGGAAAAAGGGTTGACAATTGAGTGTAAAATGTTGTGGGAAGGGAGAAAAAAAGTACAAGAAAAGTTGGAGTGAAATAATTAGTCAATCCAATTGATATGGAATATATTAAAATGGGGTTTTTCTTAGGTTGATAATGAATGAAGATATGGGGAGTCAAATAGCCATTGTGCACCCTAGGGTTTTTACTGGGTATTTAAATAGTTTTCTAGCATTATAGTGTGATGACTATGGATATTCCATGGTGTTTCTTTAGTAATCCAAATGAATTTTAAAGGGGTTTGGACCTTGGTACTATTGAACCATGAGGATACACCTTTAAGAAACAACCTATCATGTTATAATTTTAAATTTTTGAGACTTCATCATTTTGTATTAGACTTTTTCTATTTCTTAAGACTTACCAAGTTTCATAATATTTTTTCCCGTATAATAATTTTGAGGGGTAGGGTGAGCCAAATATTAGAAGAAAAATAACACCCTAATAGGACAAAATTTGGATTTTTCTATTGGTAGTCAGAAATTACATAACCATTCAAGAAGATGCATGAAGTATAATAATGAAACAAGAACATAAGATTTATATGCTTATGTCTTGTGGGGACCTACGTGCACAGAAAGAACACCACTCCCACACACATTTAATTAATTATAATAATGGAAATAGTATTAATGCATATATCATCAAAAAACAACAACATAAGTGAACAAAAATGCTACTGTGAAATGAGGATTAGAAAAGCATAACAAACTTACAACACATGATGCATAAAGGCTCGGGATTCCTGATATATTCAAGTCTTAGAGGAGTGCCATACCGATTTGTTGTTTTCACTGAGAATATAAGTGATTGCAAAGGTATTTCTAGATATGTATTGTATTAATACTCAGGTTCTCTGCCCCACATTGTCAAAATAGAAAGTTGCTGTCATTGATGCTCCACTAGAAGCAGCACACAAGCGTTGTATGATAAAGATCCACTAGAATAGATACTTACCACCAAGAATCACCCCTGTTAGGGTTCGAGAACCAAATTTAGGAGAAATTGGAAACCAATGTAGTGACAGAGAACCAAAGTTAATCACTTTAATTGACTGAGAATATGGGTGATCAATTACCCTTGACAACATTTGCAATTCGTAACTACACACTCAACTTGAGAGCACCCCAAGGAACAACAAAAAAGAACTCCAATGAAAAAATAAGTAAGTCAAAAATATTTAGATGGCTCAAATGTAATGGTTGGAGAAATGAATCAACATCTACGAAAAAACATCTTTCAAATCACAAAATCAGTAAAGGTGTATATAATAGGGTTGACCGAATACTAGGGCCCAAATAAAATATTCCCAAACGGAATGGACATGGATCAGTGAAAATAAGTGGCCATACATATAGATAAATGAGAATAAAAAAAAATCAAAATTGAACATTATTTTAAAGCGTGTATATTTATCAATATATATCATATATTTTACAACATGTAACTTTAATATGAAAAAAAAGAAATGAATACCATAATTCACAAATCTCTACCATTTTCAATTGAAATTGGTAATGTTCTTACATCTATGGTAATAGAATTAGAAAAAAAAAATCAAAAATTTTAAGTAAAATTTAAAATCAGATAAGACCAAGACATTATTCAAACTATCATCTGGGTTATAGTCAGTGTGTATCTTATTAACACACATAGTTCCAGATTCTACAACATCTCAAATAAACTGTAGTAAATTATCTATTTATCTTAATTTATCATTACTGTTGGCACCAGAATGCGCATCCATGTGATTCATAGTATGCTTCCGAACATGATCATGGAGCGTAGCTCGTTTTGAAAGCATCGATTTGACTAGTCTTGGAGCCCGAACGGAGTTACGGATCAAAAGTTATGGCTGTTTGAATTCATGCTTCTAGAAATGGCCATCCAGGATGATTTTGGGGAAAGTATGGATTTGCGCGCAAGAAGTGAAATCTTGCACACAAGAATAAATGTTTTGTGCACAAGAAGGGAATCTTGCGTGCAATAGTAAAATCTTGTGCACAACATGTCGTGAAAACTTTTTACATGCCCAATGAGATGTCATCTTCCACCTAGGCCATCTAAAAAATGTCTAAAGAAGGTGCGCGCAAGTTTTTAAATGTGCGCACAAGATTAGAATCCATAGACAATATTATTACACACCCAATGTGACGTCAAATTCCCCTTTTTGCATGAACAGGCCACGGGGTGCATGTAAGATCACTTCTGCGTTGGGAAACTTATGCACAACTGCTCATGGGTTCGGCTATAAAATCAAGTTCCCCCTCCCCTCGAAGGAGGTCTCCGGAGGTCAACTGCTGCTCTAATGTGCTTAAGACCACCTCTTCCTCACCTGAGTGAAGAACGGAACCCTCCATGTGAGATCTATCATGAAAGGTCCCATATGGGTCCACTTTCGTGTGGGCCCACAATGGTTTGATCCCTTTCGAACCTCTTTTCTGCCTAAGTAATATGCACGCAAGATTCCATTCTTGCTCACAAAACTTCCAATCTTGCATTCCAGACTAAAATCTTGCACACAAGACTTCAATCTTGCGTGAAAGACCTCAATCTTGTGTGAAAAAGTACTAACTTTCCGAATCTTGTACACACCTATGCCGCACAGTCCAATCTTGCGTGCAACCCATCCTACATGTAGCGCATCTTACGCGCAACAGTATCCAGGCCTGCACCCACTGGTCCATACCCACGGGGGATGCTACCCCACACCCCTGCTCGGAATCACTATCGAGCTGTGGTCTCTACCCTTTGGGTTAGTCCCTTCACTTCTGTTAGTGACCCCCATGACAAACGAAGAGTCGCACCGCAAACCTTTCAGGCCGGGATGTAGAAAGTTTCCATTGCACCCTTATGCACACCCACCTTCCTCAAATGGAATACCATGATTTGAGATACTCCTCCGCACTCTATGAAACACCTTCAGTCAACATATTCCTATTGGTTCATTTCCCATGACAATAGTTGAGATTCTCATCATCAAATCCCTGAGTACCTTAGGTCGAACCATTCCTCAAGAAACTCATCCAAACCCTATCTCCTGACTCCTATGTCAGGATCCACTAGAAAGGGCCACTCTTGCGTAAGTCCCAACACCATCCATTTATAGGTGCCTTATGCCTAATAGTCCTATCTACATGACTATAAACTGTAGTATACCCTATACGACAAATATAGGATGCCTCTTTCTCTAATCAAGAGATGCCTTATGCACCTAGAATAAGATGCCAACAGTCCTCTCTACATGACTATAAACTATAGTACACCCTATGTGAGAAACATAGGATGCCTCTTTCTGTAAACAAGAGATTTTTTTCTCACCTAGAATAAGATGCCAATATTCCTCTCTACATGCCTAAAAACTATAGTACACCCTATGTGACAAACATAGGATGCCTCTTGCTCTAAATAAGATATGCCTTATGCACCTAGCATAAGATGCCAATAGTCCTCTCTATATAACTATAAACTGTAGTACACCCTATATGAAAAACATATGATGCCTCTTACTCTAAACAAGGGATGCCTTATGCGCCAAGCATAAGATGCCAACAATCCTCTCTACAATACTATAAGCGGTAGCATGCCCTATCATTCAATAATAGGACGCCTCTTGTTCCAAATAAGAGATTATTTATGTGCTAAGCATAAGATACCTCATGCCATGATTATAATGGAATAATTTCATGAGCGTTGGAATCCGTTAAAGCATTCCACCACTCCACCTCATGCTTCTTGTGTCCTTAAAATGGATCTTCATCCTCTTTCATGTCTGAAGGGACCCCCTAAAAACCTGGTCCCATGACACATCGGCTCATATACCGTTCTGGGCCAATGCCCTAAAAGAATTTGGTCAACATTTCGAGTCAGGTCCTGTGTTTCGGACATGGTAAGAAGTTGAACATCATTTGTTTTCCCCATTTCAGGATAACACGATATGGATACTATGTTTCAAACATGTTCAATAGTTATCCTCCATCGTCACACCACCCTCACCATGTTCCGAATGTCGAGAATATGATTCACACTTTTCATATACCTTTGTTCGGACTGATTCTAATGCCCTTGGCATTATCCTTCTTATGCACTAGTGCATAGGTGTAGGCCTCCATTATATGCCTAAACCCACCAACGATTTGGGATTCCCTTATGGACATACATGAGGAATACATTGACACTTCTTATCAGCACTCGCGCATCTTCTGTGCATAATCCTCATCCACAATTTTCACTCCTTAGCGGTATTCGAGCAGCTTCCGTGCATAAGCCCCATACACTATTTCCGCTCCTTAGCGGCACTCGGGAAGCTTCTATGCATAATCTCTATCCACCATTTCCACTCCTAAGAAGAACTCGGTTAACTTCTGTGAGTAATCCCAATCCACCATAGTCGCTCCTTAGCGGCACTCGGGCAGCTTCTGTGCATAATCCCCATTCACCATTGCCGATCCATAGCGGTACTCGAGAAGCTTTCTTGTGTAAGCCCCAACCACTATTGCTGCACCTTAGTGGCACCTGGGTAGATCCCATGCATAATCACCATTCATCATTGCTGCTCCTTAGTAGCACCCGAGCAGCTTAAATGCGTAAGCCCCATCCACCATCACCCCTATTTGTGTGCTCCACGTTCCATCCTTACCCTAAGGCACCATGTCCGAGCCCCTATTATACACGACACCTCTGTCATACACACACTTCTCCCTTATGGACCTCTAGGTTTGTATGAAGTGATTTCAAGGTCCCTTGGGTGGTGCTTTACGTTGCGCTTCTTATACTCATGCATCTTCAAATATGAACTATAACGGATATTGCTTCTTCACATAGCCACACTAATGTGGGCCCCTTAATGGGTCGATCCATGATGCCCCATAACCATGACATTTGTGATACCTTCCCTTCCTCAAAGGAGGGAGGGTATAAGTTATGTAAGTCTTAGAGGTGCGGACTGAACCCCCTTGTCCGAGATATAGGACATCAAACTACCAAGAACCATCATCCTCATCACATGACATTAAGATGTGGCCTCACCCCATGCCTTCTACATGGGGATCCCCAAATAGGAAATTCTCTACACCCTCTAGTCTCCATGGGAGTGAGATCTTCCTCAAATGGAATGAGATCCTCTTTGCCAGAGTGACATCTGTCTGCAGGGAAGGGAAACCATCTTGTAGTATGCCTCTAGCTTTCTTGCAAAAGGAAACACCCTTACTACTCCTTTATTATTTCATGATAGGGACTAGAGGGGGATATGGGCACTGAAACCCTCCTCTTTTCCATACCAAATCCCTTTGGAATTTGCCTCCACCCAGCCATCCTTCCTAGAGTAAGTCCCAATCTCCATATCCCTGGGCAGTGAACCCCGCGTAAGCCCCTATTTCCTTTTTGGGACACTAACCATGTGTATGTCCCACTTCAATTCCCATAGACTCACCTTTCGTGATGTGATCATCAAGTCTTTGATGCCTCTTGTTTCTCACACTGAGCATGACTCACGTGGGCTTAGAATAATCAATGAACATGGAATCCTCTTCTGGATGCCCTAGAGTGTAAGCCCAAACACCTCTTCCGAACTACGATGACTTTGATCCTTGCCAAGGCAAGGTACGTAGGAAGCCTCCAAGAGGTTCAATCCAAACAACTATTGATCCCGACTCCTTCACTTAGGTTCACCAACACTTCTTCCAATCTATGGGGACTTTGATCCTTGCCAAGGCAATGTACGTAGGAAGCCTCCCAAATGTTCAAGCCCAAAACCTACCAGTCCTAACTTCTTTACATCAGTTCACCAAAACCTCTTCCAAAATACAGAGACATTGATACTTGCCATGGATAGGTACGTAGGAAGCCTCCTTGAGGTTCAAACCCAACACCCATTGGTCCCAACCACTCTGAATCGGTCCACCTTCATCCTGCAAGACGTTAAACTATATGCCACTTTGTTTCCCTCAAGATGTTAAACTGTACCCATTCGATCTACACGGTATTTGATCCTTATATCCTAGGCAAGGTATATAGAAAGCCTCCCTGAGGTCTAACCTTGAAGAGTGGTAATCCATTGTGTTCCTCGACCAGTGATAATCCATCGTTAATCCTAACCAACGGTAAGCCTTTGGAACCCCAATCGACGGAAGCTGTTGGAACCTCAATCAATAGTAATCCATTGGAACCCCAATCAAGGGTAAGCCGTTGAAACCCCAAATGATGGTAATTCGTTGTGTTAATCCAATCGATGGTAAGTTGTTGTCAACCCCAATTAGAGGTAAGCCATAATAATCCCCATCCAGCGATAAGTCGTTGTACTCTCCAATCGATGGTAAGCTGCTGTCATCCTTTTTTTGGGACCCATATCCTTGGTCTGTACCAGTGGAGTTAGACCATCCATGGGCTTCTAACCACATGTATGCCTCATCATGTTATCGGGTCACTATCCTCTATGAAAACCATGATTTTATACCCCCCATCCAGAACTACATGGACTTTGATTCCCTACCACAGGGATACATAGGAAGTCTCCATGAGGTTCAATCCCAACATCACCGTCGCCCTCACGTCGGCTTCATCTCATTCCCCATCCACTATCAGAAATCCATATCCATCCAGATTCTTTCCCAGGTCACCACATCCCAATGATATCATGCCATTCACCTCTTCACTACTCCCAATGACAACCGGGTAACTAACCACGCATTAGTCCTAGCATCAGTGTTCCCCTTAGGGGTTTCACCCATACAATACACTCCCATCAGTCTTCTGATCAGTCTGATCTATCTATGCTAGATGTTAAACTTGCAGCATACCCTGTGTTAGACAAGGGAAGCTGAGTAGAACCTCATAGACATGCTTATGACATGTAATTCCCCTCATTCGATGTGGGATGAATCAGGCTTCCATGACCTCAATAAGACCTACCATAATGGGAAGAAACCCAGACGCACTAGTGTTCTAGCGTCCAAACATGCTAGTGATGTCCAACATGACTAATCCCCAGATCAAAGGTTACTGCTCAGACCAGACCCCTTGGAATGTCCCAATAGAAGCAGTGTAATTAACCGGAGTCCATGGAGACATGGCACCTGGAAGAGTTTCATGAACAACATCTTAATCTACAAGGGAGACCCAGAGTAGGTAACGAGTTCTGAGGAGGAATCCATGGAAGGAGGAACCGACATCCCATCATCCCATTTCGATCAAGGAGAAAATGTCCCTAAATAGGGGATGGATGCTGCCTACCATTGGAAAGTGAGAATGTGGGGCAACAGTCAGTGCATCCTTGTCCTCCGAAAAAGACGGATGCGTGCGCCCCAACGAAAGAGTCAGAAACAATTACATACTAAATTTCTGAATAAATGTTGGGAAGATTGACTATTAGAATAGAAATTGATAACATAGTTGAAAAGGTTATGTTCAAAGGAAAACCCTTTAATCCATAATGATTCTTTAACTTCTTCACACAAAGAAATTTATTTTAATTCCATGGTTAAAAAAGAAACCAGAGACTGTATATTACATTTCTAGGAAATGGGACCACTACAAGAAGTAAATACACAACAATTTAATGATTTTCTAGTGTCACTATTCTATACATAGTCATAATCCATATATCTATCTATAATTTCATACATATTCACATTTTTTTGATAATATAATGATAGATTAGAACTACATGAAAGGTATTTAATAATTAACTTAAGGGAATTCCAATGTGGCTTCCTAGGTGTGGCCATAAATATATTAAGGGTTCATATGGAAAAGTAAATATTAGGCCTAGTGAAGATCATGCTATACATGATATTCCCTCTATGTTAGCATAGGTTATTTGAGACATCAACTGAATTTTTTAAGCAAATATGGGTGCACATGTTAAAGAAAGTTTAAAGTGTTTTCCAAGAGGTATATCTACAAGTTTTAGTGATTTTAACATATTTATATTTAGAATAATTAAAATGTAAGCATGATGAGATATGTAAAGTTTTTTCTTTGGTCTATCCCTAATTATTTCAACCCCTAGAATTTTCTTAGCTATACCAAAGTATTTTATTTAAAACTGGCCTTTTAATTGAGATTTTATAGCAGTTATCAAACTCATGTTTTTAGAAATGATAAGCATATCTACAACATAAAGAAAAAAATAAAGCATATTGTTTTGGTTGATTTGAAATAGACATATGCATCATGTTGATCCTAGAAAATTGGTTATCAAACATAAAGGAATCAAATTTATTATACCATTTCCTAAAGTCTTGTTTTAAACCACATTATAGTTTGTTCAAAATGAATACATGATTTAATTTTAATACCTTAGAGTGACCATCATGAGGTTTAATATAGAGTTTCTCATTTAAATATCCATGCAGAAAAGACATTTTTGACATCACGTTGTTCAATGTGAAGGTCCCTGTAGGTAGCAAAAGAAAGTAAAATCTTAATGGGAGAATTCTTAACAAGATGGGAATGATTTCAGAATAATAAATGCCTTATCTTTCATTTAATACCTTAGCATGTAATATTTATTTATATTTTATTTTATTTACTATAGTTTTATATTCTTTTCTTTTTTAAATCCACTTATAACCAATACCTTTTTCATTTGTTGGTTTATTAATGGTAAAATAAGTGTTATTTTTTTCTTAAAGAGTGAATTTATTCATTGATGGAAAAGACCCACTACTTTGAGTCATTTTAATTTAGGGTTTTCTTATAGGTTTGAGGATCATCACCAACTAGATCCTGGGTCATATGAAAATCAGAAAAAGCCATGTCATACTGGTTAAAACAAGCATGTTGTCAATCCACTCTCCTTTCTATGTTTTGGGTGAAATGATAGTCCCTATTGGTGGTTGAAGGTTCAGATTCAGAATATAAAATATAACAAGAGGTGGAGTCATCCTATACAATATTTTTTTCATTTGATGGAGTAGACTGGATAGGAGCCTCAAACTAGGATAGCGGCTCAGTTTCATCCTCCTATTCAATGGCTTGATTATTACTACCAGATATTGCATCCTTGGCCTTGGAATAAGAGGAATCAAGGAACACCACATCCCAAATTATGGTTAATTTATGGTAATTGGGCTTTCCTACCCAAATTTAGTAACCCTTAGCACCCTCGAGATACTCTAAAAAGATGAATGTAAGATCTCTTGGTTCCAGTTTATTAGTTTTAATGTGATCATAAGTTGTACAACTAAATACCCTTAAGTAGCTATAAGAGTGAGGCTTACCAACCCAAAATTCTCTAGTAGTTTTATATTGATTTGAAAAAGTAAACCTATTACTTAGGTAGGCATCAGTGTTTTAAGAATCTTCCCAAAAGGATATATGGAGATCCGAACATGCAAGCATACTTTATACTATCTAAGATAGTCCTATTAATTCAGTCTACAAGTCCATTATGTTGGAGGGGTAGGGGTTGCCTAATAGTACTATGTAATTTAAAATTTTATTATTATCAAATTAAAGAGGATAATATTATATGATTATATTAGAAACATTCATGCACTTCATTATTCATAAACACAATTTTTAGTGCATTTTACAATTTGAACATCATTTCACATATTGGTTGTAATTATTGTTTGAAGTGCACTATTAAATGGTATATTTTGTGACACACATTAAATAACCATTTAGTATTGATTTGAATTTTATATTTCATTATCATGTTAATAATTAAATTTGGAATAATTCACCCTTTTTAAGTACTTGAATATTCACATTGGAAGACCAAAATTTTGGACATTCAACCTAGAAAATTATGGCCAAAGTTAATTGGACCGCAACATAATAAAATTACTATAGAGGCCATTATCCAGCCCAATGAAGCTGAAATTTGATATGGAGTTATAGTACATCTTGGGTAAAATTTTCATAAAATGTTTTCAATTCCAATTAGGTCATTTGGAGGGATATCTAAGAGGCCCAACTTGATTATTAAATTCTAATCCATATTTTGAGGCCCAATAAGTCTTCTCACCATTTCTTCCATATCTCCTAAATAGATGATCTTATTGGGATGAAATTTTAATAGGATTTATAAGACCTATATATATTATTTTTCTTCTTCTTCTATAAACAATAATAATTCTCTAAAAATCAAGGTATTTATAGCGCGTCAATGAGGAGAGGAAAAATGAATCCATGGTGTCTTTGAAATGATGAAAGATTAATTTTACACACACATTCCTCCACCCTTTTTCCTAACCTTTTTAATGTATTGAATTTGAGGGATGTGGATTGACCAAAGGGACTCCAAGGATCTTTTTAAGGTGGACATGGGTATAATAAATGGGGATTTGTGTTTTATTTTCATTGTAATGTTATGATACCTCTTTGTCTTTTCAATGTTTGTGTTTTTCATGTATGTTGGTATAATTCACATTGATTTTTTATAAAACATGTTTTTATAATAAATTATGTTATTTATTTTTACACTTTGATTCTGTTTCATTAAGGTTTTAATTTATTCACAAAGAATATTGGGAAATTCCTAACACAATTGCTGAGTGTTCCTTATTTATTTATTTTCTTTTCTTCAACCCCACTTCTTTAAGTCAACTCTCATCTTACTTTAAAAGCTTCACATCAATGGAAATGTAACCATTTTATGGGTTTATCCTAGGATGATTCGTGGGGTTGGATTGAATGTTATATCATGTTTATTAATATTTCAATCAGTTCATTATTTTAATGTTTCCTTTCAACAAGTTATTTTCTTCTTCATCTTCTCCAACTTTAACAACAACACATTTTTAGTGCTTGTATGATCCAATTGTTTAGAGTGATCATTAAAGTGATCCTCTATGGGAATTATTTATTACCCTTGGAATTGCATAAGTATTAAATTTGTGAATGATTTTGGGGAATTACCTCATTGTAATCATGCATCTTGAATTAGTGATTTGAAATTTTCTAATAAAACAAATAAATCAAATATAGCCCAAGAAACAACCTAGGATTGACACATATTAATTAATAGTTTCCATCCAAATAATTATGTCTTCATTATAAAATTCAACCATTCTATAAGGATATTTATAATTCTTATATCTCAATTGAAATGAATAGAAATGGTGGCTACTTCATAGCCAATCCACCTAACAAATATGAGTATCTCAAGGCTACTTCTTCGATCCCTATGGATTCAACCCCTACATGTACCACAATGACCATTTCTACCTGTAGAGTAAATTTGGTAGATACCATAATTAGATTCAAAAAACTGAATGAATTTAGTGCATATGTATTGTATCCTATTATAATTTATCATGGTTTTAATTTTTCCCTTTATTTTGTTTTCTGAAAAAGATTTCCTAGTTTTAAAAGTTTAGAAAACTTATGATTTATTTTTCAC
The DNA here is from genome assembly GCA_963277665.1 of Viscum album. Classification (NCBI taxonomy): domain Eukaryota; kingdom Viridiplantae; phylum Streptophyta; class Magnoliopsida; order Santalales; family Viscaceae; genus Viscum; species Viscum album. The sequence goes on from OY728135.1 coordinate 1,175,661,181, forward strand.
AATGTAAATCTAGACTTTTCTATAGAAGTAATCTGTAAAAGTGACATAATAGGAACCTCCACCATGGAAGGTAGTCCTTTATGGTCCCCATAGATCATAATGTATGTATTCTAAGGGGATGGATACTTTAAAGGAGGAAATATTAAAGGTAACTATCATAGCCTTTCCCATTACACAATCTTCACAAAATGGAGGATTTCTTGGTGTGATATCACTCAACAACCCTTTCTTGTTGAGTTCTTCTAGACCCTTGGAGCTAACATTCCCCATTTTCCTATGCCGAAGCCTATTATTATCAGTTTTGGTGGCATAGAAACTACCCCACTATCCTGAATGAGTTTTACAATTCAAGACATACAACCCATTATTGAGGTACACCTTTATTATGGTTCTAAAGCCTTTGGTGATTTTTAGACAGCCTATTTCAGACCTAAAATTAAACCCCTTTTAGTCTGGGATCCCTATGAAAATTAGGTTTCTATGAAGGTTGGGAATCCATCTGACATCAATAAGAGTGATGATGGAATGTTCATCTAGTTCTATTAAAATAGAACCTCTTCCCTCTACCTTACACCTCTTATTATTACATAAGAGGAAATATCCTTATACTATTTTAACCAATTATAGGATTGAATCTCTAAAAGGATACATGTGAAAATAATAACATGAGTCAAGGGACCACTCTTGATTAAGTGAATGGATGGTCACATTTAACACTTCAGCTATGACATAACCAGAGTCAACTATAAGGGACTTGTCAGTGGGATGTTTTGATTCTAAATATTTCTTAAGTTTCCATGATTTTTACTTAGTATGCCCAGGTTTTCCACAATGGAAACAAATAATTTTTCTTTCCCTTGAAATATTCCTAGGTTTGGGTTCTTTACTTTCACTTATTTTATCTTTACAATTTTTTTTACACTTAGATTAAGGTATTACCCTATTGAACTGGCTCTGAACCTCACTATTAATTCTAGGTTTGGAATGCAATTCTTGGGAGAGAAGGGGATATTTTTCTTGTTCAAGGGTTAATGAGTAAAAAACAGACATCAGGGTTTCATTTTAGGTGGAATGTTTATTATCTATGGAAATTAAAAGGATAATTTCTTGTTCTTAATTATCAATAATTACATTAATTTTGGGTAACTATAACATCACTTTGTTAAATTCATCTGAATGATCCTTAATAGAACCATTGAGTTTCAAATTAAATGTGAAAATTTAGTGTTTTTTATAAATCCTAGAAAATAATAAATTTTTCATGTATAATTTAACTAATTTATGACATATAAAAATAGTATTAGACTCATAAGAAACCTCCCCATGAAATTTATTTCATAAATAATGTATAATGGAGCAATATTATTTAACTAAGACATCAGGGGATACGTCTTGAAATTCAGTGATAATCTATCCAGTTTTATTTATAGTGAAAATATGTTTCTTAGGCCTATAGATGGCATCAATTAAGCCATGATGAACTAGTAGGGATCTCGTCTTAATTATAAAAAGTTTAAAGTCATTCTAACCATCAAATTTATCTATTGTGAATCTAGTTTTTGACATGTTTAATCAATGAGTTGATGTAGATTTATTGCAAAAAATGTTAAGTGTACCGCCCCTAAAACCAACCAATCAATAGGGTAAACTATGTTTATCCAAACGGACTCAAAATACCAAGAGATTATAGATGAGACAAAACTTTAAAACAATTGTAGTAGAAAGAAAATGGAGATTTAAGAAGAGATCACTATGAATAATTAAATAGAAATTGTTATTGAAACAAAGAAACATGTTCAGCTACAATGAAGATCGAATAAGGATTTGATACCACTGTTTGAGGGGTAAGGGTGAACAGAAAAGTAGAAGAACACCAAAAACCTTATAGGATAAAATTTATATTTTTCTATTGGACATTGAAAATTATCAAACCATTCAAACAGGATGTAAGAAATAAAATAATGTCGCAAGAACATAATATTTACATTCTTCAGTCCCATGGGGACCAATGTACACATAAAAACACACCCACACACACATTTTATAGATCTAGATCATGTTCCACTCAGGTTCTCATCCTTAAATCATAAAAATAGGACATTATTGTCAATGTTCAACTAGAAGTAGCACACTAGTGGTGTACTGTGAAGATCAACAGACACAGTAATAACACATAGAATCACTCTGTTATGTTTCAAGAACTAGAGTTGGGAGTAAGAGAGAACCAAAATAGAGAGATAGAAGAAAAGTGAATCACTTGAATTGACTGAGCATAGAGGGTTATCTATTCCCCTAAAATTTCCTGCAAGTTGTAACTACACACCCAAATAGAGAGCACCATGAGGCACAAAAAATAGAACTCTAGTGAAACAATTAAGTCTAAATAGATAGAAATATTAGATGTAATGTGTGGTGAAATGAATCAATGACCAAGGAAAGAACACCAGACATAATGTTAAATCATGACATGCACAGAAAACTGGGCCATCCCAAGGCTAGGGAAAAAATAATAAAGGCACAAATAGAAAATAAATCACCCAGTGAAAATAAAAGAACTTATAGATATATAAAAGAGAATAATAATAAAAATTAAAATTCAACATAATTTTGAATAATGCATCTATATAAATATAAATATAAGTTTTTATAACAGCACATTTCAATATGAAAAAAAAATAAATATCATGATTTAAAAATCTCCACCATTTCAATTGAAATCGGCAATTTTCTTTCATATATGGTTATATAATTGGAAACAAATTCAAACTACCTAAAAAAAATTTGAATTTAGATAAGATCACGAATTTAGTCAAACTATAGATCATGTTATTATCAGTGTGTATCTTATCGAGACACACACTTCTAGATTCTACAATATCTTTAATAAAGTTTATTCTAATACCTATGTGTTTTTATTTACTAGGACAATTAAATTTATGGAAAAATATAAGGTAGATTTACTATCATAATAGACATTGATAACTAAATTGAAAAGGTTATGTTTTGAGGACAACCATTTAAGACATAATACTTATTTAACTACTTCCAGAAAAGAAATATCTTCTGATTTCATGGTTGAAAGAGAAAACATGGAATTTATACTAGATTTATAGGAAATGGGATCACTAAAAGATATAAATACACAACCAATTAAGTATTTTCTAGTGTAAATATTCCATGCGTATCAATATCCACATACCCATCTATAAATTCATATTTATTCACATTTTTTCCTTAACACAATCGAATATTAGAACAACATGAAAGCTATCTAAGAATACACATAAGGTTATGCCAATGTGGATTCCCTTGAGTGGCCATAAATCTATTAAGGGTGCATATGGAAAAAGAAATATCACCCCTAGTGTAGATCATGCTATATATGATGTTTCCCACTATGTTCGCAAAGGGAATTAGAGACATAGACTGAATATATTCAACAGTTGTGGGTGCCTGTCTTAAAGATAGTTTAAATTGTTATCCAAGTAGTATATTTACAGGTTTGATATATTCAAACATATGTATCTTGAGAATATTTAAAATGTAAGAATTTTGAGGTATGTAAATGTAATGACCCATTCATTTATGAATAAAATTCTGTTTCTTTTAATGTCTTATAGAAAACACATGGACTATTATTATTCTTTAATTATTGAGTTTAAATGATTGTTAATTATCATTAATGTTTCTAATATTGTAATTGAACAAAAATCACACGACTGATATAAATATAAGGTTTAAAAAAATCCTTTCGACACAGATAAAGGAGAGGATGACCTTATCCAGGTGATTCGGGTCATATGATGCTAATTTGTAGAAGCTCAGAAAGGAGTTAGTATCAATGGTATTTGCTCTTTACCAAGACCAATGTGAGCTTCAACACATTAAACTTGAACAGAATCACCTACCGGAGAAGTTCAAGTTAATAGAGATTACCACCCGGGCGATCTTATCTGAGATTCCCCAAGAGTCTTTCACCATCTCACACCTTACCCTTAGGTCTTACACAGATGTTATAAGGGGTTTTGTAATAAAGTATTAGTTAATTATTGTGTAATCACTTTTTATATAAAAAAATTCTTATTCCATCAATTCCTTTATGATAATAGTCTTTCTTAAAAAAATGACGACTTGGATAAATTGACTCTTCAGCTAAAATGGTACTTTTTGATAAATATATACAATATTATATTAAATGGAGGTTTTTATTAATAATATTATAAAAAAACTTCTTATAAATGATGATTATATCAGTTCCTTATCTGTAAATTATTAGGCAATCAGTTTGATAAGAGTTGTATTTTTTATACAATAAGAGAAAAAGTGTATTTTTAAAGAATTTATTTAAAGGAATTGATGAATTTTTGAAATAATTAGTATTTTTATAATATATTATTATCAAATTACTTTTATAAATAATAAATGAGTATATAGATTTTATTAAGTCTAATTCAATTTTTATTAAGGTTTGCAAACACTTTTTGTCAATACCGGTGAATTTTCGATAAATGTCTATTTTCATTTTAAAAGTGAAAATTCACATATTTAGAAAATTATTTATATAAAATTAGTATTATATTTGTAATTAGGAATTAAAAATTATTCAAAGGTGATTTTTTCATCATTTTCTAAGACTATCAAATTTTTGGGTAAAAATTAAATACCATATTAATAAAATATGTGTTTTATGACATCATAATGAATCCAAAATGTTTCAATAATAACTATAATGTATATTAAAGGCATAATATATGTTTTACCATTATAATAATGTGATTTTAGAATTTTTTACTTTATTTTATAATGCCTTAGTTTATCCTCTAAAATGTATAATATAATTTATGATTTTTAATTGATTTATTTATTAATGTGACTCACCTCCACATAAGAAATAATAATATTTTAATATGTTAGGAAATTGTACTTATAAAATAACTTTTTAAACTCTATTTTGTCAAAAACCATGGGGAAAACCATTGGAAGTTCTGTGGTTTTGAATATTTAATTATATAGATTTCAAAACCTACATTTGTAAAATATTACAGAATTACCTTCTCCTGTCCTATATAAACCAATATAATCTCCCACTTATCATCACTAAAAATAATTGGATAACGTCCCTACCCTACCCTAATCTTTATATAATTCTCCCAATGTGCCCCAAGATTTTAATAATCTCCCCTTCAAGATCTTGAAGTCACACACTCAAGTAAGGGATTCCTTTCATTCTCGTTTTTATTAAAGGTTGTTTATTTTTAGTACCCTTTAATTTTAATTAAAAAAGTTTGGTTATGATTTCAAACCTCATCCATAATCAACACTTTATGTTTAATTGATTATATACCAATTTTCCTCTCATTAATTCCTTCCATGTATACTCATTACCATGCCGAAATTCCATAAGGTATTTCTCTCTTCTTATTTCCATTCAAGTATTTCTTCCATATTATGCGTCTAAATTCCATTTCATATGTTGGGATATAATGTTCCATGATCCATTTAATATATATTTAATGTATAAATTATGAGAGTCCCATTTATCTCTCATCAACCCAACTTATTAATTTCCATATGACGATGTTATGCTACTGAAATTGCATCACAATTTTCTAAGCCAAAATCATCATGTAGTGAATACCATACCCATTACTATATCAAGGGTATTCAACTTTTTGCACATATTGAGTGGTACTTAAATTTATTTATTCCACATTCCTTAATCATGGAATAACTTATGGTGTTGAATGATTCCATGTGTCACACTTATGCATGAAATGAAATGTTTATAAAGGGTGCACCCTGATAGCCCTTCTATGAATTGGGTAATGTTTAGTATCATGATATGCCATGTGAAATGAGGGTTTACTCATTCTAATACATGTGAAATTAGGGTTTAATCAAGATAATTCATGTTCAGTGAGGGTTTACTCATGTTAATCCATGTGCAATGAGCCTTGGATAATGCTAATATCTTGTTGTATGTCGTTTCCATATTTCCATGTTATGATAATCATGTCATATCACGACTTTATGTTCATGTTTCTCTTATGATACATTGATATTCCTATTTCCTAACATTTATTGTATTCTTCATTTTAGGACTTTTTACTCCCATACTGGTCTTTATAGCTCACCCTTTCTTATGTATGTTCTTAGGTTATCCATTACAATGTTAAGTACGAAGGAATGAGTTGGTCATGACAAAGAAGTTTGAAATAAAGATGTTGTATTTCATGTTTTAAGTTGTTATGTAATTTTCCTAATTTCACCAGACACTATACCTTAAGATCCTCAAAGTTTTCTTAAGTATAATTTTATGTAATAAATCATGTTCATGTGTGTAGTAAAGAGCAGGGTTGTTATAGTTGGTATCAAAGGATATGTTTAGTTATTTTTGGGATTAAGGTTATAAAACTCTTGTGAAATCCTTAGGGATAAGACTGACTATAAGAAAATAAAATCAAAATTTTGGTGATTATATAGTTAGTGGTTTATCAGGAAAATACATCCCTATCTGGATATAAACAAGTAGATGTGGCTCTAGTACATATGTATCTAGGGGTAAAACCTGAAAACACAGCTTTGAGCTTGACTCGAATGGGAACTAGTGCACAAAAATGGGCCTTGATGCAATCTTGGTTCGACACTCCTGGGGGATATTCTCTGGTAAATTCATAAGCTTAGTATGAACCATTTTTATGGGAATAAAAAAATTCCCTTAAGAATATATATTGGGTAGTATATCATGGATAACATAAATTGAGGCCTATAAATTCATAAGTTAAGGAAATCAATTTAATTGTTAAGTTATCCATTTTTTTATTTGATTCCCCTTTATGTGTTTAATAAACTTACCCCAAAAATTCATATTATTCTAGAAAATGGCCGGTAATAGGAGGACTTGGGCTAACAACTGATGCAAAGATCATTGTGATGACTGATCAAATGAGTTTCCCAATTAAATGGGAGAAGGAATCAAAAACTTTTTCATGATACTATATTAATTAACTCATATTTTTTATAGAAACATGGGTTATGAAGAATTTATGACCCCCTAAGAAAGAACAAGTTGCAATCGAAATATTCACGAGACAAAGGCCTCCTACTTTCAATGGATCATCTGATCCCTCAATCACCGAACAATAGATCAACTCCATTGAGAATATATTCTCCATCCTTCAATGTTCCAAACAAGAGAAGGTTCGTCTGGCTTCTTATCATATGGAGAGTGAAGCTGATCAATGTTGGAAATTGATAAAAAAATATAAAGCCTAAGGAAGATATCAAGGCATTGGAATGGAAGGATTTCCATAAAATGTTTTTTGATAAATATTTTCCTCATACCCTCCGAATTATGATTTAAAGAGACTTCCTTGCCCTCAAGAAAAAAAAACCGAAGAATCCATCATAGCGTACAAGGAAAACATAACAAATCTTTCACAATATGCCTTTTTCTTTGTCGCTACCCTTGAATGAAAGGTTGACCGCTTTATTTGTGGGCTAACACCTAGCCTACATAAATCCCTTGTGCTATGTTACTTTGATAGCTATGTAGAAATTGTCTTATGTGTCCTTAAAGTCTAAATGGAGACCAGAGAATCTTAGGGGTATCATGGGATAAGAAGTGGAAAGTGGACTTTATTTCTGACTGTCTGATGGATAAATACAATGGTGATAAGAAATTATAGGACCCCACTTTCCAAAGGTGCAGAAAGAAGTACCCAGAAAATTTCCTCAAGGGGATGAGGAAATGCTTTAGGTATGGAAGAAAAGGGAACCTGGCCATTAACTATCGACAAGAAAACCCCGCTACTACGACAGAGGAATGGAATTATCTATTCAAACCTCAACACATTGTTTATCTCTACAATTTCAAAGAACCAGGGAACATTGGGAAATAGTTCTCTAAGCTAAGGTTTTTCGAAGGAAACTAATAACCTCCTAGGGAGTAAGGGTGTGATTTTTACATCACTACCACTAAAGTAAATCCCTACAACCAAGTGGTGAATGGTAGGATAGTTATTCATTCAAGGATAGAAAAATTACTTTTTGATTCTGGTTCTACACATTATTTTATATCCCAAATATTTATTAGATCAATCCAAACAACTCCAAAAATCATGGAAGTGGATATTTTAGTGATAATAGAAAATGGGGAAATTATTAAATCCCATGAATATAAATATTACCCTATCAAAATTTTTGGATTTAACTTCCCAGCGATCCTCCTCATACTCCTTATGATATAATTTTATGCAATTCTTGGCATGGATTGTCTTTCCTTATATAGATCCATCATAAATTTCCATTAGATGGAAATCACTATTCATATAGAGAATCAACCCATGATTATGTGAAAGTGTAAAGAGGATGATGAATCTTCTTTAGAACCATCATCTCAAGCATGGATATTACTGCCCTATGAGAATGTGTATCTTTCTCAGATGATTGAGTCTAAGGAAGAAACCATCCTCGAAGACATGCCTATTGTGATGGAATTCACTAATGTGTTTCCCAAGGAATTTCATGATTTTCCTCCTAGAAGAGATGTTGAATTCTCAATTGATCTCATACCTGGGGAATTTACAATACCCAAGAATCTGCATAGAATGGATATTGTGGAGCTTGAGGAGATAAATAAATAAAAATATAAGAATATAGATAAAGGGTTTATACGCCCAAGTGCTTCACCATGGGGTGCACCAGTCCTCTTCATCAAGAATAAGTATGGGTCAATGCACCTTTTCATTGATTATCGTGATCTTAACAAAATTAAAATAATGGAAAAGTATCCTTTTCTATGAATTGATGATTTTTTGATTAGATACATGGAGCACAATACATCTCTAAGGTGGATCTATGGTTAGGATATTACTAAGTAAGGGTGAAGAAGGAGGATATCCCCAAGACTACTTTTTATACAAGGTAAGGGAACTATGAATTCATAGTAATTTATTTCAGACTCACTAATTATCCATTAATCATTATTAAATTGATGAATAGAGTATTTAGATATTACCTTGACAAATTTGTGGTAGTATTTATAGATGATATTTTAATTTACTCCAAAACCAAGGAGGGGCATGAGGAGAATCTAAACACTATACTAGAGAACTTGTGAAAGGATAATCTCTATGAAAAATATATAAAGTGTGAGTTCTGGTTAAAGGAAGCATCATTCTTGGGAAATATCATCACATGAAAGGGGATATCTTTGGATCCCCCTAAGAAAAATACAATTGATGGATGTTTGGGGCCAACATTAGGGACATATAGCCATAGTTTCCTTTGGTTAACAAGATATTATCACTGATTTGCGAGAAATTTCTCATGATTCTCAAACCCTCTTAATAATATAACTAAAAATGTATTCAAGTTTTCATGAAATGATGAATGAAAAGATAGATTCAAGTTGTTGAAAAGGAGGCTTATCATTGCGCCCGTGCTCACACTACCCACAAGTGGAGAACTTTTCATGGTATTCAGTGATGATTCAAAGAAGGGTCTGGGATGTGTGTTGATGCAAAATGACAATCTCACTGCCTATGCTTCAAGGAAATTAAAAGTTAATGAGAAGAACTGTCCAACACGTGATCTAGAGTTGGATACAGTAATCTTCACTTTGAAAATTTGGCCACTTTGGGGAGAAGTGTGAAATATATATGGATCACAAAAACCTCATGTATATATTCACATTGAAAGAGTTGAATATGAACCAATGAAGATGGTTAGATCTTATCAAAGAATATAACTACTCAATCCATTACAACCCTAGGAAAGCGAACATGGTGTCAGATGATCTAAGTAGAAAGGACCTAGCGATTCTATCATTAATGAGAATTGAAAAGGATCCAATATTTATATATTTTATGAAGATGGATATGAGAATCTTGAAGAAGAGAACATCATCAATCCTTTCACAAATTATTTCTGAACCATCTCTTTTGGAAAGGTTAAAGGATCCTCAAAAGGATGATATAGGAACTCTAAAGAAAGTGGAAACTATCAGAAAATGGAAATCCTTGGAGTTCAATGTTAATGAAGAAGGAATTGTTAGATTTTGGTCAAGACTATGTGTTCCATAAAATTTGGAGTTAAAGAAAGAACTTTTGGATGATGCACATAGTTCAAATTTATCCACTCACCCAGGAAACAAAAATATGTATCGAGATCTCTGAGAGATTTATTGGTGGGATAACATGAAGAGAGAGATCGCTGAGTATACATCAAAGTGTCTAGTTTTTTATCAAGTGAAGGTTGAGAGGTAGAGCTATAAGGGGATGATTCAACCATTACCCATACCAACATGGAAATGGGAAACATCGCCATGGAATTTGTTACTAGACTTATGAAGGAATACAAAGGAAACAATTCTATCTGGATTGTTGGGGATCATATTAAAAATACTACACATTTCAATAAAATTCTATAGGATTTTTCAGTGGATCAACTGGCACAAATATACATCAGAGAAGTGGTAAGACTTCATGTAGTACCACTGTCGATTGTATCCAATCAAGATCCAAGATTCACCTCTATGTTTTGGAAGAGTCTCTAACACACTCTGAATACAGAGATGAACATCAATATGGATTATCATCCTTGAACTGATGTCCAATATGATCATACAATCCAAACACTTGATGAAATTTTGAGAGCATGCTCAATGGACTTCTAAGGAGGATGCGATCAATATCTTCATCTGGTTGAGTTCTATTACAACAACCATTTCCACTCAAGCATCTAAATGGCTCCTTATGAATCCCTTTATGGGAAGAAGTATAGAACAATGCCAGGTTGGTATAAGTTTGGGGAGAGAAAACTACTAGGTCCAAAAATTGTCAATGAAATGGTGGAGAAGGATAAGACCATCCATCAGAACATTAATGTTTCTCAGAGTTGACAAAAGAGCTATGCTGACAATCATTTCTGAGACCTAGAGTTTGATGTTGGAGACATGGTATTCTTTTGCATATCACCATGGAAGAGAGTTATGAGGTTTTGGAAGAATAAAAAGCTTAGTCTAAGGTATATCGAACTATTTGAGATCCTTGATCGCATTAGAGCAATGACCTATCGACAAGAACTCTCACCGAACCTATCTCAAGTACATGATGTATGCCATTTATCATTCTTGAGGAAGTATATACCTAGCCCATTGCATGTACTCAATACATAGGTGGTACTATTGTAGAATGACCTCTCCTATGAAGAGAATCTGATGAAGATATTAGAATGTAGAGAAAAAGTTCTATGAAATAAGATAATCTCCCTCATCAAGGCACTATGGAAAAACCAAAATTTTGAAAAAGAAACATGGGAACTGAAGGAAGTGATGAGGCAAAGTTACCCTCATATGTTTTAGTGTGGTAAAATGAAATTTTGAGGGTGAAATTTCTTAAGGGGGAATGCTGTAACGACACAATATTTTATAAATAAAATTCCATTTCTTTTAATGTCTTATGGAAAACACATGCACATGTTTTATTCATTTATTATTGGCTATAAATGAACGTTAAGTATCATTACCATTGATAATATATTTCTTGAATAGTGATCACATGAATGATATAAATATAAGGTTTTAAAAAAATAATCCTTCCAATATAGAAAAATGAGAGGATGGACTCATTTAATAGACTCAGGCCATAAAAAATTTATTTTTTGGAGCTCAAAAAGGAGTTATTGTCACTGGGATTCTCTCTTGACCAAGCCAAAGTTTATCTTCAACACATTAAACTTGAACGGAATCACCTATAGGATATGTTCAAGTTAATAGAGATTACCACCCAGACGATGTTTTCTGAGCCCCCCCAAGAGTCTGTCAACATCGCACACCTTACCCTTAGATATAACATGGGAGTTTTCAGGGGTTATGTAATAAGGTATTAGTTAATTATTGTGTAATACCTTTTTATAAATAAAAGTCTCATCCATCAATTCCTTTAGGAGAATAACCCTTATTAAAAAAACGATGACTTGGATAAATTGACTCTTCGGCTAAAAATGGTACTTTTTAGAAATATATAAAATATTACATTAAACTGAGGTTTTTATTAATAATATTATAAAAAAATTCTTATAAATGATGATTATATTAGTTCATTCTCTGTAAATTATTAGGTAATAAGTTTGATAAGATTTATTTTTTTATACGATAAAACATAAAGGGTATTTTTGAAGAATTTATTTTAAGAAATTAATGAATTTTTTGAATAATTAAAACTTTAATAATATATTACTATAAAATTACTTTTATTAATAATAAATGATTATATAATTTTTTTATGAATTAAAATGCAATTTTTATTAATGTTTTAAAACTATTTTTTTCAAAACCCGTGAAATTTCAATAAATGTCAGTTCTCATTTTAAAAGTGAAAATTTACATATTAATAAAATTGTTTTGATAAAATGAATGTTATTTTTGTAATTAATACATCAAAATCATGCAACGGTGAATTTTTCAAAATTTTCTGAGAGTCAAATTTTGGGGAAAAAATTAAATACCATATAAATAAAATATGTGTTTTATGACATCATAATGACCCTGAAATGATGTAATAAATACTTTAATGAGTATTCTCGACCCAATATATGTTTTATTATTAAAATAATGTGATTTTTTATTTGTTTTAATTATTTTTTAAAGCCTTAGTGAATTCTCCAAAATTTATTATATACTTTCTAATTTAAAATTCATTTTTTTAATAATGTGACTCACCTCCGCATAAGAAAGGCCAGTATTTTAATATGCTCAGACATTTGCCTTGTAAAATAATTTTTTCAACTCCACTTTGGATAAACCATGGGAAAAAACCATGGTATGGTTTGTGGTTTTAAATATTTAATTATATAGATTCCAAAACCTAAGTTTGTGAAATATTAAAGAATTCCCTTCTCATTTCCAATATTAAACCTCCCAAGATCCTAATTATCTTTACTCGAAATCCTTGTATGACATCCCTAATCTTCCCTCCTATCTCTGTAATCCTCTCAAGGTTCCTCAATCTCTCAATAATCCCCTCTTTATGCTCTTGAATTCACACACTCAAGTAAGGGATTCCTTCCTTTCTCATTTTTATCCAAGTTTATTTATTTGTTATACCCTTTTACATTCAATTAAAAATGTTGGGGTAATATTTCTCAACTCTCCCATACTTCCATCCTTATGTTTGAATGATGATATACAACTTTCCCTCTCATTAATTCCCTCCATGTATACCCGTTACCATACGGAAATTCTATAAGGGATTTCTCTCTTCTTATTTCCATTCAAGTATTTCTCCCATATTATGCATCTAAATTCCATTTCATATGTTGGGATATTATGTTACACGATCCCCTTAATTTCAATTTCATGTATAAATTATGATATTACCCTTTATATCTCATCAACCCAACTTATGAATTTTCATATGACGATGTTATTCTGCCAAAATTGCACCATGATTATCCAAGCCAAAATCATCGTGTAGTGAATATCATACCCATTTCACTATCAAGGTTATTCAACTTTATGAACATATTTAATGGTACTTACATGTATTTTTTTTACATTCCTTAATCGTGGAATAACTTACGATGTTGCATGATATCAGGTGTCACACTTATGCATGAAATTAAATGTTTACAAAGGGTATGCCCTAATAGCACTTCGATGCATTGGGTAATGTTTAGTATCATGATACGCCATGTGAAATGAGGGTTTACTCATGATAATATATGTGAAATTAGGGTTTACTCATGCTAATTCATGATAAATGAGGGTTAATCATTCTAATCTATGTGCAATGATCCTTTTCTCATGCTAATATCATGATGTATGTCATTGCCACATTTCCATGTTATGATAATCATGCTATATCAAGCCTTTATGTTAATATTTCTCTTATACTCCATTGATATGCCTATTTCCTAACATGTATTGTATTCTTCATGTTATACCTTTTTTACTCCCTTATTGGGCTTTATAGATCACCCCTTTCTTATGTATGTCCTAAGGTTATCCCATGTAATGTTAAGTATGAAGGAATGAGTTGGTCACGTCAAATAATTTTGAAATAAAGATATTTTATTTCATGTATAAAGTTGTTATGTAATGTTACTAATTTTCCAAGACACTATACCTCTCAATCCTTGGAGTTGTCTTATGTACAATTTTATGTAATAAATCAGGTTTAAGTGTGTAATAAAGAGCAGGGTTGTTATAGTAAAGCAATTTTTTGGTCTATCACTAATTATTTCAACACCTATAATTTTATCAGCCACACCTAAGTCTTTCATTTAAAACACTACTTTTAATTGAGATTTTACAGAAATGATGAGACTCATGTTTTTTCAAATTATAATAATTTCATAAAAATTATGTAGAAAATAAATCATATACTTTTTTTATTTGAAATAGGAACATACATCATATTCACTCATTTTAAATTGGTTATCTAAAATAAATAAATCAAATTTATTATACAATTTACTAGAGGAATTTTTAAACCATATAATGATTACTTTAGCAGGAATATGTGATTTAATTTTAATTCATTAGAGTAACCATATAGAGGGTTATATAGAGTTTCTCATATAAATCTACATGTATGACGGTAGTTTTAACATATTGTTTTTCACTGTACAAGTCACTGTAGGAAATAAATAAATTAAAATTCTAATGGAATAATTCTTAAAAAATTGTGAAAATATTTTAGACTAATCAATTCCTTATATTTAATGGAATCCCTTAGCAAATAATATTTATTTTTATTTTATTTTACTAAGTTTTATATTCTTTTATTTTGTAAATCTAGTTATAACCAATAAATATTTCATTGGGTGTTTTATTAACAATAGTCCAAGTGTGATTGTTCTTAAATAGTTAATTTATTTATCCATGAAAAATACCCATCGATTTGAGTCTATTTAATTTAGTATTTGCCTATAGGTTTGATGATCATAATCTATTAGATCATGGGCCACATGAAAAGCATTGGAAACCATGTCATATTGGATGAATTGAGATTCAGGTATAGGCACTCTCTTTTCGATATATTGGGTTAACTGATAGACCTTATTGCTAGAATAAGGTTTGAATTCAGAATATGAACTAGAACTGGAGGTGGAAGTAGCCTGTTTTATAGGTTGTTCATCTAATGGAGTGGGATAGACAGGAGCCTCATACATGGTTGGAGGATTAGTTTCATCACCCTCTCCAAGGGTTGGATCATTTCTTCTATATGATGCTTCCTTGGATTCGGGAGAAGAGCAATCATGGAACATGAAATCCATAGTTATGATGCATTTTATGTAATAGGTTTTGTGTACCCAATGTTCACAACCCTTAACACCCTCAGGATACCCTATAAATATAAATCTCTTAGTTCCAGTTTATTAGCTTTAATGTGAGAATACGTTGTACAACCCGATATCCTTAAGTAGTTATAAGAGAGAGGCTTACCATCCTACAATTCTTCAGTTTTTTCTACTAATTTGCAGAAGGATGTCTATTAATTAGGTAGACAACAATGCTAGAATCCTTTTCCAAAATGGATTTAGGGATACCCAAGCATGAAAGCATGCTTCAAACTCTCTATATTATAGTCATATTCATTCTCTCTTCAAGGTCATTATATTGGGGGGTTTCCCTAATCATACTATCTATTTTAATACCTTCATATTTAAAAACCTAAATGAATTTAGTGGATAGGAATTCCAGCCCATTATCATATACCATGTTTTATATTTTCTCCAATATTTTTTTCAACCAAAGATTTGTATGATTTAAAAGTTTGGAAAACATCATATTTATATTTCAGAGTGTAAATCCAGACTTTTCTGGAGAATTCATCTCTAAATGTGACAAAATATGAACTTCCACCATGGGAGGTAGTCCTTGTTGACCCCCATAGATCATAATGGTTGTATTCAATAAAGATAGAGGCTTTAAAGGGGGGTCAATTTATGGTAACTCTCTTAGCCTTTCCCATCACACAATCTTTACAAAATTGAAGATTTCTTGGTATAGTGTCACTCAACAGGACTTTCTTATTGAGTTCTTCTAGTACCTTGGAGCTAACATTCCTCAATCACTTATGCCAAAACATAATAATATAAATTTTAGTGGAATAGAAACTACCCAACTATCATGAATGGGTCTTTCCATTCAATACATACAACCCATTAATGAGGGACCCCATTATTACAGTTCTAGGGCCCTTAAAGTTTTTTAAATAGCCTATTTCATACCTAAAAGTAAACTACTTTTGTTCTAGAATCCCTAAAGAAATCATGTTTGTATGAAGGTTGGGAACCCACCTAACATCAAGAAAAGTGATGATAGAATGGTTATCTAGTTCTTGTAAAACAGAACCACTTCCATCTACCTTACACCTGTTATTATTACTTAAGAGGGAATCTCATTCTACTCTTTTAACAAATTCTAGGAATGACTCTATAAAGGGACGTATGTGAATAGAACATCCTGAGTGAAAGACTCACTAATGACTGAGTGCATGGATGGACACATTTAACGCTTCAGCTATGTCATAAATATATTCTATTATAAGGTAGTGGTTAGTGAGCAGTTTGGATTCTATCTTTTTCATAAGTTTCCTACATTTAGGCTTTGTTTGCTCATGTTTTCTACAATGGAAACAAACAAAGTTTCTTTACAAAGAATTATAATTTGGTTTGGGTTTTTTAATTTTCATTCTTTTATCTTTACTAAATTCTATATTTTTACCTTTAGATTCAAATCTTCCCATAGTGGACAAGCTCTCAAACTCACCCTTAATTCTAGGTTTGGAATGAAATTACATGGAGAGAAGGGCATGTTTAACATCTTTAAGGATTAATGAGTCACAATAATACATCATGGTTTCAACTTAGGTGTTTAGGGTTTTATCCTGAGAAATTATAGGGATCATTTATTGATCATTATTATCATAATTTTCATTAATGTTGGCTAAATATAACATTAATTTGTTAAATTCATCTAAATGGGACTTAATAGAACCACTGGTTTTCATCTTAAAGGAGAAAATTTGATATTTTTCTATAAATAATTACCACTAAATAAGTTTTCATGTATAATTTATTTCATTTAATCCATATACAAAAAGATGTAGACTCAAAAGATACCCCATTAATAACTTTATCTCCTAAATAAATCATTAAGGAGCCATGTGCTTTAACTAAAACAAAATGGGACACATCATGATATTTAGAGGTGGTCAAACTAGTTTCATTTACAGTGAAAATAGGTTTATTAGGAAAACAAAGAGCATCAATTAAGTCCTGATGAACTAGTAGGGATCTCATCTCAATTCTCCAAAGGTTAAAGTAATCATCACCATCTAATTTATCAATTTTGAATCTAGTTGTTGACATGTTTATCCAAAGAGTACATGTTGGTTTCTTATAAATAATGTTAACCGTACACCACATATATCTGTCCAATACCTAGGGTAAACTATGTTTATCAAAAGGGATTCGAAATATAGTGAGATTATAGTTGGGAAAGTGCCTTTAAACAATTGCATTATAAAAATAGTGGTGATTTATGAAGAGATCACTATGAAGAATTAATAAAAAACTATTATTGAAACAACGAATAATGTTTGACAACAAAGAAGAACCAACATGGATCTAATACCACTTTTTGAGGGGTAAGGGTGAACCAAAAAGTAGCAGGATACCAAAACAATAATAATACATAATATATATTTTTCTATTAGAAGTAAAAAATTACGGAACCATTCAAAAAAGATGAAATAAACAAAATAAATTACCAATAACACATGATTTATGTGCTTTAATCCCATGGGGACCTACATGCACAGAGAAACCACCACCCACAAACACATTTTATTAATGATCAGTATATAAAAAAATACAACATAAATGAGTGAAGAAAATAGAATAAAAAGAAAACAGAACTGCTACTATGAAATGAGAATAAAAAAATATTAACAATCTTATAGCAGCAGATGCCTAAAGGCCCAACAAGCATGATCTATTTAGGCCTTCATGGAGTGTCGTACTGATTGGTCACGATCACTGAGAATCTAGGTGATTGTAATGGTATTTACATATATGGATTGTATTCTACTTGGGTTCTCAGCCTCGCGATGTCAAAATGGAATGATGTTATCATCAATGCTCCATTAGAGACAACACACTAGTAGTGTACCACTAAGATCAATGGGAACAAGGATTTACCACTGAGAATCACTCTGTTAGGGTTCAATAACAAGATTCGGTAATAAGATATCACTATAATGGTGATAGATAACCAAATCAAGTCACTTTAATTGATTTTTCGTAGGGGTGATAAATTCCTCCAAATAATGCATGTAATCTATAACTGCACAACAAACCATAGAGCTCCATGGGGCACAACTGAATATAATAATAGCATAAAAATAGATAATCTAAAACATGTGGTCAACTCAAATGAAATGAGTGGTGAAATGAATCAATTTATATGAAAAAACCATGAGGATCACTGAATCAACACAGGCATTGGAAATAGGGTCAGTCTAAGGCCCAAGCCTAAATAACAGAGGCTCTAAAAAGGACAAGGACCTACACAAATAAGTGAACCATAAAAATTCAAAAGGGAATAATAATAAGATTTAAAATTGAACATAATTTTCATGAATTAATCTATATCAATATAAATGAAAGATTTTATAACATGAAAATTTAATATAAAAACAAAGAAATGAATTCCAAAATTCACAAAAATTTTCCAATTTTATATGATATTGCATATTTTGTAAGAATTTTTCCATGTATGAATTTCTACCCATTCCAAAATACATTAAAAATTTCAAAAAATTCAGGATCTACAAAGAAAAACATCATTGTCTATTTCAACTATTTTTTTGTGATGTTATAAGATGATATGCTAGTTTTTTATAGAGGTTTAAAATGGTAGAGTTTCATGTCCTTGCAAAGGAAGTCATGTTTATTATTACTCGATTCTGATCAAAGTTGTTGTAGGATCCTTGAATATCGACCGACTTAGATCAGTGCTTGATTAAACAATAGTCAATGAGGATACTAGATCATGAATGAGGTAGCTCCACCCAAATCTGTGGTGGATACACCTTAAGACTATAAGTTGATTTACATAGATAGGTCACCAGATCAATGGATTTTTATTCATTAGATATGTATGTGGTTGAGCTCGAGTGAAGTAGAACTGAGATGGGAGTCATTTTCACTGATATTTGGAGTTACTACATGAGTTTTATAATAAAGCACGATGAATTGATGATAGTTGAGTGGGAATAAAAATTCTATGTTTACTGGTTTCTTTGATAGCAGATTCATAAAAAAGAATCTGGCAGTGAAAATTTTCTCATGAATGAAGTTGCATTGTTATGATTTCCATGTTTTTGATGTCATGTTTCAAAAAATTTATTTTTTTCAAACCATTCAATGTTGATACTATGTCTAAAAATCATGATTGAGTAAGGGTGATCATCAATTAATGAAGATGATTTAAGAACAAATCTATTTTGATTCTCATAGAGATGATGATGCTTCACGGTACTAGTTTTTTTGATGAATCAACTAAAAATATTAAAAATTAGTGATACCTAAGGTACTGAGATAATGATGGATAGTTTAATCGATGATGAAGATGATTCTAGGCTTGAATTAGGATCTGATGTTCACTTAGGTTGGGTCTAACTCAGAGGTGATGAATAGGGAATTGAACATTTTTGCTAAAGAATTAATGGTTGAATATGATATTTCATTTGAATAATGGAATGTTTTAATGAGATTAATGTTAGGAATTCAGTTGAAGTATCTAAATTGGCATTAAAGAACAAGCCTAAACCACATTGAATATCACTATAAACTCAAATAAGCTTGATTTTAGAAAACAAAAATTAGGTTCCCCTGCTGTGTTCTCCAATGGGAGTGTGCTACATGGAGTAAGTTGTTCGACCAAGAATTTAGACGGAATAACTAGAAATTATTGAGGGAAAGTGGGCTTACCAGAGATGGTTCACACAAATCAGAAAAGACCAGATTAGGTGTTTTGTTCACAAAATTAGAATCTTGTGAAAATATAAAATTCTAAGATTCCAAAAGGTAAGAAATTAGTAAATAATAGATACAAAATATTAATGTGTTTTAGTCTCTTTGGTTCATATGTGCATGAAAAAAATACCCCCACATATTTTATTAAGATAATTTTGTTTTTACAAAGTACATTATAATAGAGAAATAATCAATAAAATAAGTTTGAAACAAATAATACTAAGAATAACAAAATAGAGGTAAAATACTTTTAATAACATTACTATGGTCTAGTAGTATATTTCTCTTGAAGTTATCATCATGAAGCTAGTGTAAATCTTTGATCTAACTGAAGAGGAATGTATTATGTATTCAATGTCAATTGTTCTTAGATCAAGAACCTCACCACATGTCTTTTCATTGAAAGATGTCATAAAAAACCCCTATAATAAACGGCACACCAGAGGTGTACTCGAAGGTCAATTGACACTAAGGTCAATCACTAGAGGAGATAAACATGCCGAATATAGGGTTTTCATAATAAGAGGGATTGAAAAACTTGACTGGTGAGGGGGTGTGGGTGATCCAAATTCAAAAGGAAGGGGTGAAAGGGTTATCAATCCCATTGGAACTTCCTCCACCTTAAAATGACCCAATCACCTAGAAAACACCACACACACATACTACCAAATAGAAAAATAAGCAACACCATCATGTGGGATAAAAAAAGTGGGTAATATAGATCAAACAATTAGTGAGATTAATCAATGGCCAGAAATGAAGTTGTGTTGAATCACTAACTCGGTAGTTGTAGGAAATGGTAAAAAAGACAGTCCAGACACAATAACCATGTACATCAGGCCATATAGGTATTGAGAAGCCAAATATAAAAAATACCCAGCATGTATTTGAGGATAATAAGAAACAATGAAAATTAAATCATATTTTAATGAATGAATTATAAAAGGTAGAATAATATACATTAAAATTCAATAAGAAAACACCAAATTCACAAAAATAAAATAAGGACAGTTTTAGAGAGGGAAGAATAAAATATTACCAAGAGAACTAAAATTTGAATTGAACTAGATAGTGGAAAACTTGGAATTACATGGTAGACTTACAGTAATTATTTAGTAACCAATTTAGAAAGTGGAAACTAAGATAGTGTTCTGGGTACAATAAAAAGAAATGAATAACCTAAATATTAGGGAGTTCTTGACTAGATTTCTAGGAGCAGACTAATATAAGGGAACAAACAACACTAAGAGTAGATGATTCAAGGAAATAATGAGCCAAAGATTCTTGGGGAGAAAAATCTGATGGTAAAATAGGAATAAAGAGATAATCTAACTCAATAGAGAAGAATCTCTACATTTCTCTTTTTTTATTCTTTTAAATAACTAATATGTTGTTCTCATCAGAGCTTTTTTTAAAAAAAAATCATTTCGGGTAATTAATTGAGAGGAAATGGTTGTTTTAGTTTGTTTATTAATTTATGTTCTTGATTTATTCTTTTGAAATGGAAATTCAATCTTCTTGGGTATTTCTATTCAACTCAATTATTTATTTTCCATGATATATGAATTTCTGAAAATAATAATTGATACTATTTTGATATCATTTACCAGCTAAAATATATCAGCATATTTAGCATATAGAATTGTAATGATTGAACATTTATTGGTAAATAATAGTTTATTTTGTGAATTACCACACATCACTCTTTTTTCTCACTGTTTTATGAATACCCTTCTCAAAAGACATTCAGTTTAAGTTCAGTAATAGTTATAATTATAAAAAAACACTATGCATTTTTTGTGATGAAGTATACTAATTAAGTTGAACCCATTTTCAAGAATATAATATTTTTAATAATTCAATTCAAACAAACTTCCCCTTGTTATCTTTTTGTTGTGTCTGTAAAATTAAAGATTCTTTTTATAACACTATACACTCATTTCCTTGATCATATCTAATTATTTTCCCCTTTAATCTACTCACACTCTTCTTTTACACCACATTTTTCTTCTTTTTAAAGATATCCAGTGAAAAATAAATCCTTTATAACACCCACCCTCTTTCCCTTGGGTTGAACACTTCAATTCTATGGTAAAGTAGGTTTATAAGACGATATTATAATGGACATGATTACCT
Source organism: Viscum album (assembly GCA_963277665.1). NCBI lineage: Eukaryota > Viridiplantae > Streptophyta > Magnoliopsida > Santalales > Viscaceae > Viscum > Viscum album. The sequence continues at coordinate 1,175,683,369 of OY728135.1, forward strand.
CTAACCCAATTATAATTTTTCATCATAAAAAGGAAGTCTTGGTATTTAATGTATTTTAATTAAAAAATCTAAAATAAAAAATTATTTTGATATCTGATTTACCTGACGGGTTTTGTTTTAGAAACTGTAAATCTGATTCTCTTTTGCCTATTTGTGTTGAATGACTTCTTACAATTTATTTTATGGATAATATAAAATCACTTGAAACTAATTTTATATTTTTTTGAAGTTGAAATCATTTTTATGTGCTACAACTAGGGTAGTTTTAGGATTTTGTTGGATTTATTTTATATTGAAACCTTATGGTTCTTTCTACTGAATAAATACATAAATAAGAGGTTTGGTGAGAAAGAAAAATAATAAAAGATAATTCTATAATTTTTGAGGTTGTTATGGACACACCAAAAGTTAGTGTGTACATAATCATCCCTGATAGACCTTCTAATATGAGGAAAATTGAAGTATTTGTATTAAAATTGAAAATAAATCATATTTAGATAGTTATTGATGAATATAAATGCTAACCTTTATCAAAATATTTATACTCAATGAGAAAAAAATTAAAAAATAACAAACTTAAATATGAGAGATAGGTGAACTGTTAAAAGAATAAGAACACAAAGAATATAAAGAATTTGAAAATGAGGAAGAATAATTTGTCACAATGATCAAATATATAAATGAGTAAAACAACTCTCATAAATGTGAGGAGATGGAAAAGGATGGTGAATTGGAGGATTGTGAGAGTGAATAAAATATATATGAGGATAAATCGTAAAATTAATTCATATATACATTTTGGATTCAATTAACTGTGCTTTACACATGTCTTAAACTATGATTTTGTGATGTTTGATTGGTTTTTATAGGAAATTGGAGTGGAATATATAAAGGGTGCTACTATAAATTGCATCATGATTTGATATTTACATCATAAATACGTTTCATGATGTTCATTATTCAAATATAGGACCCCTATAATCCGAATTCCATGTTGTGAATCCAGTCCAAGATATAAATCCTTTGAATAAAGAAACCTCAAGATGTGAATCCATTTCATGATTTAAAATCCTCATTATCGATCTCCAATAAACCTTCCCAAAGGTCTCATGAATTAAATTTGATCTATGAATTGAGGAAGATACAAAAACTCTGGAGTCTTGAAATTACCATTCACAAAGTGAAATTACCGGACCCACAATGTGAATGTTTCAAAGAATGAATAATTATATTTTGACTTATGATATGAAAGATATTAATATTGGGAGTTGGTTTGATCTATATATATTCTAAGAGTCTATGACTTCAAAGAAAATAAATTTTATTCTTTACTTTCTTTCTGAATCATTTTATTTCATTCTTGATTTTTTTGTTCATTTTTTTGTTGTTTTTTCATTTGAAGAAAATTTTAATTGTCTTTAATTGTTTTGAACTATTTTCCATATTCAATCCAATTTCCATGTGCCTTCTTATTCTTCATTCATGTTAGTGGTTTGATATAAATTGTTTTTTAATCATTTATTTTCTTAAATGAACATACCAATTATGCTACATTTATTTCACATGTTAAATTCTTTCATTTCCATGTGTGGCTAATCCACCTACGGCTAGATATCGAGAGTAGGGGTAGAAAAAATTCAATGAATTCTTAAGTCAAAGATTGGGTAATTTATTATATAGGAATTAGGTTAATAAATCACATCCATCAATTTCCTTTGCAAAGTACTGATGAAAGGAATCATAAAGGAAGGACTCTAACCTAATTGGAATAAAATAAAATGGGATTAGTTTTTTTTCTTTCCACAATTGAAGCTTCACCTAATACCTATGGGTGGAAAATCACCTCTAGATCAAAGAGTGGTTTACAATCTGAGTAGATCCAACTTACTAGACCAAATCCAAATTAGTAATTCTATAATTTATTTATTACCGAATCCAACACACCTACCCTTGTTAGATTTAGATGTATCCTTTTCCAAGGATCCCTGAAATTGATCCATAACCCCTCTTTAATCATCTTCTAATTAATGCAATTACATAGCTTAAAATCCAATTACAATGAATCTGTGTGAGGAATCTACCCGTGGTTCCAATCTCTAGGTCACAATACATTTTCATCTCCTTTTAATGGGTTCGAACATAGACTTCCATTATTCTGTATACATGTACAATAGTTCTATTTGGGTTATATATAAATTTCTAATCTGATTGTCCCGTGTGTAATTAATGATGTAGTGCATGTACCATCAAATTTTGGTATCGTTTCCCAGGAAGTTCGGTAACAGAGATCGCTGGAATGAAGCTAAGATTACCTCACATTCCTCCCCTTTCCCATTTCATTTTATTTTTGGAGTTAAAATTTTCACATATGGATTTATTGAATCATCCATGCTAAGATTATAGGCATGATTCAGGCTCATTGAAATTGTTCATGTATCCTGGAACGTCAAGAACCTCTTATTTTCAAACAAGATTTTGAGAGAAACTTATTCACACAATTTCTCTCAACCCTAACCGAGTGAAATGATATCACTAATCCCAATCCATAAATTTTACAATCTATGCCACCCAAACAATAGGGAGTGTTACCACTACTATATGGTAGCACCATTATGGACTATGGGTTTCTATCAATCAGTGGTGTTGTGCCTAGCATTTTCCACCCTCCCATCTTGTAACATACCTTTCAAACAAAACCTGACCTAATTCATATGATCCAGAATATGAGTCAATTCATTATACTTTAGAGCATAGATCCACATGATAATTTATTAGATTTTCAAAAGTCTGGGATGAATTTAGAAATCAAGGCTTATCCTCAAATGCAATTAGGATTAGGATCTTCCCATTATCCTTATAATATATAGAACTGGATAGGATACAAATTCAATCTACTAAATCTATTACAACTTGGGATGACCTGACAAAGAAATTCATTGAAAAATACTTTCTACCCATACGAACCTTGAAGTTGAAGAATAATATTCAAAATATTACTCAGGTTGATGGGGAATTATCCTAGGAGGTATGACACTAATTCAAGGAATTTTTTCAAAAGTTCCCACACCATGAGATCGATGTATGGTTGCAATTATCAATATTCTACCATGGCCTATAACCCACTACTCAAACCATGGTGGTTGCAACCACTGATGGAAGACTCATGATGAAAACACTAGATTCGGTAGATCCCTTAATGAAATATCCCACAACACTAGTATTTGGAAAATCTACCAAGGACCTCCTAGCAGTGGGTTTCACCATGTATAAGAGGCCACCCTCCTTGTATCCAGGGTTGGATCCCTTATAAAAAATCTAGAAAGAATTTAGTTCGATCAAAACCAAACACCACCACCTACTACAATTGTTGAAGTCCAAGAATGTTAAATGTTAAAAGGTCCACATCCATATCATGAATATCTAGAGTGAATGGAGGAAAAAAAATATAGTATTACAATTATGTAAATTATAATCAATAACCCCATCAGTATCATCAACCTTACAAACAATAACAACCTCTTCAGAAACAATAACAGACTAATCAGGGGTTTTATAAGCATAGAAGTGGTCAAGATCCACCAAGAAATCAAGGCCACCTTAGTACCCGCCACAAAATTCAATATCCCTTGTCATAAAAACCTTTTCCCCAACAACCACACTCTATAGGGCTCAGTAGTTTCCATCTCAATAACAAATCAAACCACTTGCTCCACATAGATAGCCACATATATCATAACCTCTACAACAAAACATTGAAAATATTCTTAAAATTTTTTTTAAGAAGAATGAACAATGAAATAATATGAAGGAAATTGAAATGAAATATCATTGAGATTCTCTCCATAACTTTGAACATTTTCTCGGAAAAATTTCCACGACTCTCTCAAATTGACTATTAGGCACACTTCCCGATAATAACAAGGATCATCCAATAGAGTAAGCCAATTACATGGTATTTCGAAGCTAAAAAGTGTGTAATTTTCATTATCCCTATAAATACAATGAGTGGAAGAAATAGGAATCAAAGATAAATTTGAAAATAATTGAATAAAGAAAATAAAAACAAGAATGAGATCCTAAATTCAAAGTGAGTAAAGGAGAAAAGGATCAAACACAAGAGTAAAAAATCAAAAAAGAAGATACCTATGTGGAACCACCACCATACATTCCACCTCTCCCATTACCATAAAGTATATTATTAGTGAAGAGATAGGTCCAATATAAAAAATATATAAATATTTAAACAACTCCATATTAATATTTCTTTTTCTAAAATTATTTTACTAATGCCAAATTATTAAAAAATATAAAAGGAGTTTCCCTCCAAAAAGAGGAAAATATAATACTTGAGATCTATATCCTTAAATGAGGAATTCTATAGAGTTGTTCAATATAATCATCCACAAAATATGAGGGACCCTTTCAGTTTCTTGATCCCCCGAACCATAAGGATATGCAATTTTTGAAAAGATCTATGTGATCTCGATGTAAGAATAAATCTCTTGATAATGATCATATTCCCAAGAATAGAAATAGAAGACATAAATCTAACAAGAGTGGTGCTATATCTTACTGGTATATCTATCAAGTATCCTAATGTTCTTCTCGTGTATATTTTAGTTAATTTTGGTAAGTTTATTTTACCTTTTGACTTTCTCATCTTAGACATAGAGGAAGAAGTTGATATCCCCATAAATCTATGGAAACCTATTATCATGATTGTTAATGAACTCATCAATATTAACAAGGTAGAAATATCTTGCGCATCAGTCAAGAATAAGTAGATTTTTATATGGAAAAAGTATCTAAGAGAAGTTGTTATTCACTATTCTATCAAGTTATTTTTCTCGGTGACAAAGACAATAAGTTTTTTTTTCAAATGAATCACACTACTACTAGGATAAGTGAATGTTATTTAGAAACTTTCTTGATGGTTTAATGTGATTATACATCCCAAAAGATTAAATTTTGATTTTCTTAGAGTTTTTGTGTTTTTTATTGAAGTACATGATGAGTGTGATCATACCGTTGCTAAAATTCTTCAAAGTGGACTCTTCTTTCCCACACTACATCAGCACGTAAGGAGTTTCGTTCAAAGCCATGATAAGTGAAAAAAATGACACTATTGAAAAAATTCATTAAATAAAAAATTACCCCATCCTTAAATTTCAAATATTTTATGTTTTTTGAATATATTTGTAACAACCCAAATTTCTAAAGTTCAAATTTATATTCGATAGAGTGTGTGACATGCATCACCAAGTGCATATAAGAATATAATATCCTGATACTATACTATATATTTACTACATTAAATAAAATTAAATATATGACATATCTTGTAATGAATGCAAAACTTATTTATCATACATTACACGTAATAGTGACTTTCCTCGATAACTTGCATTACACGCAAAACCGAGTTTTATCGAACAATAATATATTATTAAAATATTATTATTTAATATAATGAGATATAAACTAGAAATTATGAATATTATTAACCAAATTATAAAAATATATGTTTTATATAAATATAAAATGGATTCAAGGGTTACCAATTAATGAGATGAAAATAATAACCAATTGGATATAAAAATAAATTTTATTATTTTTATGCTTCCAAGGTGATTTGTCTTAATAATAATAATTAGTTAATATTAGTTAATGATTTTAATGATATATATATATATATTAAATCAAATATATTTTATATTCATATATTATGTTTGATATACATAAGATAAAAACAAACTCTATTTTACATATAAAAACCTATATATTTATAAAGGCAATTTTACTACCTTTTAATGGAGAACCCTTTTTAATTCAAAATTTTGAAAAATTAATTAATTTAATATGTCAAAATAAAATTTATATATGAAATTTAAATATAAAAATCAGGTTAGGGAAAAGTTTTTGTATTTTTCATAAACCTATCATTTTTTAATGAATAGTTAAAAATATTGAATTTTAGTTGAAAAATTATTTTTCATATAATTTATTTATAAGGTTAAATTATATTATTTGTTGGTTTTAAAGTTTTATTAGAAAATAATTTTATCAATTAATACAATTTATTTAATTTTTATTAATTTCACTTTGAAATTGATTATAAAAACGTCGCAAATATTTGGACTTTTTTACTTTAAAAACCTGCATTGTCATCCAGCTTGCGGGATGAAGTTTAAATTAATTTACAAAACTTCTATAATTGAAATATGGAAAAACAGAATCCACATTTGGAATCATAATTATTTCTATATTAGAATAAGACCAATTTTTTTGAACAAAAATAATTGTGAAAGTGATTAAAATTAATTACGATGATTAATGTTAAATTGAGACAAATAAGGGACAAAACATTAACCATAAGGCCCAAAACGACCTATAAAAATTTACAATAGATATTCAATGGCCATATATATACTATATATTCTACTTTATAGAATTGGTTCAATTTTTGGATCCACTTTCAACATGAAAAATTTTAATGGAATTCCCATTTCAAAATATTACATGAGTGACACTCCTCCTCCACTACAAAAGGACCTTATCTCTGCCAACATCCTCACACATATCAAGAAACTTTGTCTCAAAACATATTTATCTATATATATCCCCAAAATTACAACCCTCATCCTTGAATACTCTCCTTGGGAATAAATCAATACAATGAAGCTTTTAGTTGAATCCAAAAGGAGTTATCAGATTAAGAGGTAACATATTTCCTTAAGATTTTTAGTCTCATTTCCATTATCCAAACCCTCAAAAATTCTTATTATATTCATGAATAACGACATATTTATCTCAAATAAACTAGGATGTTTTTATGATATGTTTTATACCAACACTTATACACACATCCACATAAGGGTTAATAAATATATTATATCTATGTACGGTGTACTCCTGCCTCCTAAAACGATGATTGTTCATTTTCCTTTACCACCTATCATGGTGGTAATTATGATGGAATATATATATATATATATATATGTTTTATATGATATTTATTATTCCTTTATACTTAATTAATCTTTTTATAACACATAAATTTAATACTTTCTATTTTTCGTTAATACGGTAACATTATTTGAGGAAGTGTGGACTATTGTCCCCTCAAAATGATGTGATTCATTCACACGATACATAGATTGTATAGATTATGGTTATAATAAAACATATGATAAAAAAAAATATATTATATTCATTAAATAATTACCTTTATCAATATATATATATACATAAATATTATTTTCTTTATAACCCTTTCACACACTTAAAAACTGATAACGCTAATCCTGGACGTGTGGACTACCGGCTCCCCAAAATCATGTGATTATTTTTTCATAAAAATAATTATATATTTAAGTATATATGATTAAATAATATTTTATTTATGGTATAAGTATCATTATGAAAAAAATATGGTGTTTCTTATCTTCTTTCCATAATGATCATTGAGAAATGAAAATGTTACTCTTGCATACGTATGACCTACCATCTCCAACTTTGTAACATTGATTACTTATTCATAACCATTTTTAATGATTGAGGTTAAAAGTATAATTAATGTTTAAATATTATAATTATTTCATGGTTTTTATTTTTTATAGGTTATATAATGACCCCTTTGACCATAGTTGACCTACCAAAGTTATTTTGACACGTAAACTGAATTTGGTCAAAACACCAAAAGTAAGAATAATTGTTTTAGTACATAAACAAAAAATACTAATAATTAGAATAAAATTGATTATAAACATAAAAAAGGTCAGTAATAAAGTATAAAATTAACATAAAATTATTATAAAGGAGGTTAATGTACGTTCACCCAAAAGGAAACTCAAGGTAAGGGATTCTCATCTTACGTTTTACATTCCTGAGATAAATGTCATGTTATCCACTTACATATTTTTTGTGGTGTATATAATGCACATTTTTATATATTATATCATTAATTACATTATCTTAATGGTATTTAAGGCTTTAATTTAATTTTATTCCATCACGGGGTTTATGATTTAAATGATTCAAAGTGGTATAAGACACTTTCGAATGTTTAAAGATTATTTTCCTCAATAATATCTTTAAATTGTATTTATATTTGAGAAAATTATATGACCATTATTCAATAAAAACTTTAATTTTACTCTAATCTGGTAATTAATGACATTTTTTAATTACTGGTACCATTTTTCTACTCTTTGGTACTCAAATTGTTTTAAAAATGTTTTTAAGAAAACTCGACTTCATTTCTCTCTTTAGTCGGAGAACTTGTTTTCTTCTAAAACCCATAAATTAATAAAATCTTTTGCAAAATGTTCTTAAATGATTTTATAAATATATTTTTACCCTTTTTTCTTTTACCAATGATTTCATAAGAATCTTCTTGTCTCTTTCTGAAAAAGGCATTTTTCTAACCCTTTTTACATTGAAAAAGTTACGTTTCTTGTTTCCTCGTACGACATGTACGAATTTATCCACCATCAATTTTCTAATGAATTATTTGAATGTTTAAAAGATTTAATTTTAATGCTTTTTTTACAAAGTGGTTTTAAAAACCATTTTTTTTTTCAAATAGTTTTTCAAAAAAATTATTTTCCTCGAGAATATGTTTGAGGTTCTTCTTTTATTTCATCAACCACAACAACCCTATATTTTTTACTCCACTTAGGATATAATGTATTGATACCATCCTTGTCCTTTATATGGATGGTTTTTTATTTATTTCATCCAGGATAGTACTTATATTCACATGCTTGATTCATTTTTGAAATCCTCTTGAAATATTCAATCTCATACGATCATTGAATATATCTTAATTATCCATATTATCTATCATGGATATTACTGTAGACTAAACCATATAAAATTTTACATAAGATGTCTACTATGATTTTTATTTGATTATTTGGGGAAATACTGATAAATATGTATTCTTTATTCAATACGGTTATTTTATAAGGTATATTTTTTATTTCAATTATTCAATATAAGGAATGTTTTGGACTGGTATGACATGGGTGGGGCTCGGTTATAGATAGCCCCTCGATGCATCAGTAGTCCGATGGGATGATTCATTTGGATATCCTCATTAGATGGTTTTTACATGATATTTTGTAAATCGTCTTGTAAAATGTCTTGACGGTACATGTACCATGTTCCTAAGAAATCTAGAGTCCAATAATCCAACATTACCCTCATATTAGTTTCAGTTATTATTCATACATGATAATTTTCTTCAAAATATCTATGGATAAATTTAATTTTAAGTTACTTATATGGAATTTTTCTTAGTTTCCTAGCTTTCCATATTTATTTTTCCTTATCCAGATATTTGGATGGGATTTTTTCTAGTTACTACCTTTCCATATTTTTGATACACTTCCATTCAATTTAGTGACTACATGGAAGGTGTGTTTAGTTATTTACCTTTTGATATTGACTATTTTCATTAATCCTTTGTGGAATACACTATATTTTTCCCTTATTGATCTGTTGAGATCACCCTTATTATGTTTCTTTCCCTAGGAATCCAATAAGGGTATTATGAAAGATATGCATGGATATACTAGATGGATTAGAGTTATCCTTAATGTTATTTATTGGTTTAGAAGAAGATTTTTTTTTAATTAGTGTATTATTTTGTAATACAAGACTAATGTATGAATTTAGTTTACCAAGATAACAAAATTTATCAGTTCTTCAGGATTTTATTACTTGTAATCATGCAAATATAATTTGTATATGACATTGGCTCTTAGATATATGGGTTTGGGTCGCTACAGTTGGTATCAAAGAACATTTAGTAGCATCCTTGGGAATTAGATTTAAGAAAACATAGTTTAGAGAACATAACTTTAAGAGAAAAATTAAGGATATGTATTGAATAAAATCCACAAATTTTGGTATGGTAGAGATTATGTGGGTATTTATAGCTATACATCCATGTATGGAGACTATTAGTGGATGTGGTTCTGGAACAGATGTAACTAGGAGTAATAACTCCAATAAAGTGTTATGATCCTAACTTGGGGTAATCTGGTACATGGAAATGGGCCTTACTAAACACCTAGTGTGACAATCCCTGAGGAAATGCTTATAAATAATCACATTTTCATTAAAAATCATTTTGAATAATTTTAATTGATAATGACAATGAATAACCTAGGTTAAACCTAAGGTGTTTTAGAATGAATATAAGGTTTCCTGGTTTAAAATTCATAGAAATGATTTTGTTGATAATACCTAGACTGAGAAAGTACCTATGTGGAAATAAATGGATGAAGTATTTATGTGTTGAGGCTATGTTTAAAACCTTGGTAAAAAGTCTATTTAGTGATTAACATTATTTAAAGGATGTCTATTATATTTATTTTAGAAATTATATTACTATGGATTTTGAAATGGAAAACCAATAATCTAGGTGAAAACCAATCAAATATATCAAGGCTAAGGGTCTTGAACCCATAAACAAAGGAAGATAAGGATTTCATGCCAACAATAGACTTATATAATGTTTTGGTTAATTTTTCATGGTTTTTAGTTAAATAATTTGGAGAATAAATGTTAATGATGAAATAGTAATATCAATTTTAAGGATTAGAGATTAATCTATTTACCAAATTGGTTTTTGAATATAGTTAAAAATAAATAGTTACACATGTCACTCTTTTATAGGCCTTACGATCCTTTAAAAGATTAATTTAAGCATAATAAAAAATTCATTATTGGTAATTAATTTCTCGTAGTAAAGAGATGAATTAGAATTTTATCAATCCCAACCAAAAGTTAGGATTGTTCATATGAAATCTATAACATCAATTAATAATATTTCCTTATATTATTGGTCAGTAATAGAATTATCCAAAATTAGGAAAATTACCTAGAAATAAAATTTTGTACTAACACTACTGGAAAACTAACCTTTACCAACGGTTTGGAACCGTTGGTATAGGCCTCCAAACCGTTGGTATAGCCTATACCAACGGTTTGGAGAACCGTAGCCAAGTAAGCCGTTGGGATAGGTCTATACCAATGGTTTTGGAAACCGTTGGTATAGGTAATATGAAATCTATACCAACGGTAATGGAACCGTTGGTATATAAATTCCAAAAATAAAACATCCGCTGGGATTTGATCCCAGGACCCCTCGTTTATAATCGAACGACTTAACCACTAAGCTAACATCACTTTTGTAAACATAATTTCATAAATATATATATTTATTATCATAATTATTTAAAATTTTGATTTATATAATGTTCTCGGTTAGTGGATCTGAAAAAAATTAAAGAACCTATCCCAACGGTTTTCAAAACCGTTGAGATAGGTTCTGGTTGGGTGTATTTTAGTTGGCCGAACTTTTCCCAACGGTTCTTGAGAACCGTTGGGAAAGAGTGACCTTTCCCAACGGTTCTCCAAAACCCTTGGGAAAGGGCCTCAAAAACACACCCTTTCCCAACGGTTTTGGTGAACCGTTGGGAAAGAGTGACCTTTCCCAACGGTTCACCAAAACCGTTGGGAAAGGGTGTGTTTTTGAGGCCCTTTCCCAACGGTTTTGGAGAACCGTTGGGAAATGGTAGCTATACCAACGGTTTTTACAAACCGTTGGTATAGAAGTGTTGGGAAAGATCATGTTTCCAGTAGTGTAATACCTTAATTTCTATTGAACCGATGGTCTCTTAAATTGTAAAATATTTATGGATTTGAAGCCCTAAACATTCAATTGATCATTAACTTGTTTGTGATTTATTTCCTAATTCTCTCCATAAAAATATTTACCTTTTTTTATCCAATGAAGTATCTCTACTTGACACTAATGATCTCACACTTAGAGACATAGTTATATGTTAGTCCATGTGACCTTTGTAATTTCTATTCTCTCTTTTCTAGAGGATGTTTTACAAAAACATCTAACAATATAGGATTTAAATTTAGGAAATATAAAAATATATATTACCAGGATCATGTTTAAATTGTGACAAAAAAATTAAATTAAGGTGGGGGATAATATAACACCCAGAAATTATAAAGTAGAAATTTGCATTCGATAGCTTGTATGACACACATCACCGACTGCGTAAAGGAATATAATATCCTGAGAATCTAATTTTTTTAATATTTTAAATAAAATTAAATACATTATATATCTTTTAATACATGAAACATTGATTTATCTTGCGCTACACGTCAGAGCGACCTTCCCCAATAACTCACGTTACACGCAATACTGATTTTTACTGAAAAATATAATATTATTAAAATATAATTATTTAATATAATGATATATAAACTAGGTTTTAAGAATGGTATTAACTAAATTAAGAAAATATATTGTTTATATAAATATAAAATTGATTAATGGGTTACCAATTAATAATAAATCAAAATAAAAACCAATTAGATATAAAAAAGAAATATTTTTATTTTTATTCTTCCAAGGAGTTTTGTCATAATTAACATAATTACTTAAAATTAGTTAATTATTTTAATTATATATATATATATATATTATTAAATATAATATTTTTTATATTAATCCATTAGGTTTGATAGATACAAGATAAGAAAAAACTATATTTTTCACTTAAAACGTATATTTTTATAAAGGCAACTTTACCGGCTTTTAATGGGGAACCCATTTTAAATATGAATTTTTAAACTATAATTGATTTAATATGTAAAAATAAACTTTATATATGATATTTAAACATAATAATTAGGTTAGGTTAAAGTACTAATATTTTTCAAAAACATATCATTTTCAATGAATAGTAAAAAATACTGATTTTTAGTTCAAAACTTCTTTTTCATCTAATTTATTTATAATTTTAAATTATAAATTTAATTGTTTTTTAAGTTTAATTATATTATATTTTTATCAATTAATAAAATTTATTTCATTTTAATCAATTTCACTATGAAATTGATTATTAAAACATAGCAAACTTTCATAATTTTTTACTTTAAAAATTTGCATTGTCGTCCTCCCTACATGATGCATTTTAAATTAATTTATATCACTTATGTGATAGGAATTTGTAAAAATTGAATCCCTATTTGGAATAATAATTATTTATAATTCATAATAAGGCAAAATTTTTATTTCACCAAAAATATTAGCGAATGTGATTAAAATTAACTACAACGATTAAGGTTAAATTAAGACTAATAAGGGACTTAACCATAATCTTAAGGCCAAAAACGACATATAAAATTGTCCAAGATCTATTGTATGTCTATATATAGACCCTATACTATCTTTTATTTTACTTATTCCATTATAGGATCCACTTTAATCATGAAAAACGTGCATGAAATTCCCTTGTCAAAATATTACAAGAGTGCCACTTCTCCTCACTATAAAAGGACCTCCTATCATACCACTCGCTCACACATGTAATGCCACTATGTATCAAAAAATATCTACACAAATATATCCTAAAAATCCCTCCCCTCATCATTTATGCCTCCAATTGGGCAGAATTCAGTCCAAGTACACTTTCTGTTCAAACAAAAAGGAGTTACCTGATAAAGAGGTAACATCTTTCCTTAAGCTTTTTAGTTTTATTTACATTATCCAAAACTTCAACCCATATTATTATATGATTTTATAAAAAAAATAGTATCCTAAATATAATATTATTATTTTATTCAATGTTTTCGACCAACAGTTACACAGACTTCCATTTAATGGGTAACAGACATAGTGTTTCTTTGTACGATGAACTACTCCATCACGAAATGATGATTATTCATTTCCCATTACCACATCTCATGGTGGACATTTGTTTAAAACTCTCTTTATATATGTTATATATTATATTTATTATTCATTTATAATTATGTAATTATTTAATAATATATATATTTAATACATTCCATTTTACATTAATACAGTAACATTGTATAAGGAAGTGTGGACTACTACCCCTCAAAGCAATGTGATTCATTCACACGATACATGGAATGTATAGATGATAGTTATAATTAGACATATGTGAAATAAAAAACATATATATTATATTCATTACATAATTATCTTTTTCTCCATATATATATATATCATTTTATTTATTACCCTTTAATGCCCTAAAAAAGTGATAATGTTATTCACAGATGGACTACCACCTCCTCGACATGATGTGATTTATTTTTCATCACAATAATTATATATGTAATTATATATGATTAAATAATATGCAATTTATGATATATTTATAATTATGGAATTATATAATGTTACTTACCTTTATTCCATAATGATCATTGAAAAAATGATAATGTTACTCATACGCACGTACGAACTACAATCTCCTTGATTGTAACATTGATTCATTTTTCATAACCATATTTAATGATTGATTTTAAAAGTATAATTAATTTATTAATATGATAATTATTTCATGTTTATTATTCTGGAGTTATTATATAATGATCCCTTTGACTATATTTGACCTACCATATTTATTTTGAAATGTAAACTGAGTTTGGTCAAAACACCTAACATAATCTTAATTATTTATGTAAATGTACACAATATAGTAATAAGTGAAATAAAATTATTGATAAAAATGAAAAAATTTATGAATAAAGTATAAAATTAACATAATTTTATTATATAGGTGGTTAAAGGACGTTCACCTGAATGAAAAATCAATATAAGGGATTCTCATCTCACATTTTACATCTCTGAGATAAATGTCATGTTAAATACTTACCTCTTTTCTATGGTGTATCTACTTACCATATTTATATATTATATAATGAATTCATTTATCTTCATGGTACTTAAGAATTTCATTTACTATTATTCCTTAATGAGGTTTATTATTTAAAATGTTTGAAAGTGGTGTGGGGCACTTTGGAATGTTTGAATATTATTTTCCACAATAATAAATTTAAGGATCCTTAAATAGTATTTCTATTTTAGGTAATTATATTACCATTGTTCAATAAACCCTTTAATTTTCCTCTACTATATTAATTAGTGACCATTTCAAGTATTAGTACCATTTTACCACTCTTTGGAACTCAAAGTGTTTTAAAAATGTTTTAAAAAAACCCGACTTCATTTCTCTCTTTAGTCAGTGAAACTTTTTTCTCCTGAAAACCATGTTTCATTAAAAGGTTTTCAAAAATGATTTTAAATTGTTTTTTGGAATAAATTTTTACCTTTTTTTGTCTTTTATCAAATTTTTAAAAGGAATCTTTTCATCTCTTTCCAAATAAGGTATTTTTCTAACCCTTTTTACATTTCAAAATAAATGATTCTTTTTACCTCATACGACAAGTATAGATTTATATACTATCATTTCATTGAAGCTTCCCTAGAAAGTTAAAAAGAATTATTTTTGATGAATGTTTTTTAAAAGGTATTTAAAAAAAATATTTTTAAAAGGGTTTTCAAAACAAAAGGTTATTTTACTCAAGAATATTTTTGAAGTTCATCTTTTATTTCATCAATGATAACAACCCTATATTTTTACTCCACTTGGGATATGTTGTATTGATATCATAATTATCCTTCATTTGGATAATTTTTTTACTTATTTTGTCAGGGATAGTATTTAAATTCACATTCATGATTTATTTTTGAAATCCCATTGAAATATTATATCTCCTATTATAATTTAATTTCCCCCAATTGTCTATATCATCTATCGTGGATATAACTATTACCTAAACCATATACCATTTTACATATGGTGTCTACTTTGACTATTATTTGATTATTTGTGGAAATGTTAATAATTCTATATTCTTTATTCAATATCATTATTTGATAAGGAATATTTTTTATATATTCAATATGAGGAATGTTTTGGACTAGTACGACACCAGTGGGGCCCAGTTATAGATAGCCCCTTGATGGATTGGTAGTCTCTTGGGAAAATTAATTTGGATAAATGCCTTAGATGCGGTTTTCTATGATATTTTTAAACCATCTTGATGGTAAAGTTACCATGTACCTAGGAACCATGGAATCCAATAATCAAGAATCACTCTCATATTAGTTTCAATTATTATTCATCCATGAGATTTTGCATTGAAATATCCATGGATACATTTAATTTTTAGTTATTTAGATGGAATATGTTTCAGTTTCATATATTCACATATTTATTTTTCCTTGTCTAGTTATTTTTATGGAATGAATTTTCTAGTTATTAGCTTGCCATATTTTTTATTCACTTCCATTTAGTTTATTGATTACATGGAAGGTGTGTTCCGTTATTTACCTTACCACATTGGCTATTCTCATTTATTCTTTATTGCTTCCACTATATTTTTCCATACTGATCATTTTATCTTAACCTTATTTTTTTTCTTTTCCCATGAATCTAATAAGCATAATATAAAAGATATTCATGGATTTATTAAATGTATTAGAGTTATCCTTAATGTTTTTTTGTTTAAGAGATGAAAAAATTATGTTGTAATTAGTGCATTATTTAGTAATTAAAGACTGATGTATATGTATAGATTACCAAGAGTACTAAAGTAATTAGTCCTTCAAGATTCGATTCCTTGTAATCATGACAATATACTTAGTACCAGGCATTGAATATGGGCTATTTGGGACCAAGTCGCTACAATATTTCATGGACCTATTTTTTAAGTCTTGTGGAAATATTTATATCTTGTTCAGTGAAGAATATTTCTTAAAGTGGATAGAAACAGAAGCTACCACTCTTAACATGGCCAAAGTGGTCATGAATTTTTAAATGAAAACATTTTTTCCCAGTGTGGATTTTACTGATTACTCATTAGAAATTAGGGAATTAACTTCAACAATTATTATATAAAAGGGATACTTGATGGGTATAGAGTTCAATATAATACTGGAAAACCTTACCACCCATAGACTAGTGAGGATTTTGAACTATCTAAGAGGTATATTAAACAAATTATTGGGAAAACAATGGGTACAAGTTTGATGTTTTGGTGTATAAAACTGGATTATTGGATTTGGTCATATCATAATAATTACCAAACACTCATTGGTATACCACCCTTCCAACTCGTATATGGTAAAACATGTCACCTTCTAGTTGAACTAGAAAATTTCTTGTTCTGGGTGATCAAAAAAAATAAACTTGTATGCTTATAGTGCTTGGAAAAAAAGGTTGCAACAATTGGATGAGAAAAAGGAAACAAAGACTGATGCTTATAAAAATGCAGAAATTTATAATAAAAAAAACAATGGCATGACCAACACATCACTTGAAGGGTATTTACATTTGGAGGCAAGGTAATATTATTTAGTTCATGATTAAAATTATTCCCTAGAAAATTTAATTACCAATGGATAGAACCATTAAATGTAGTCAAATGATTCCCCTATAGCATAATATAATTTCAAGTAGGTGAGGGACCACCCTTATAAGTAAATGGTCAAAATTTATAAATTTACCGAGATCTATTTCAGGAAGAGTGTGTCCAATATTTAAATTTCACTTGATTCGGGGCATTTCAAGCTCTTAAATTTAAATTAATCACTAACTGGGAGGTAAGCCATGTTAGGTAACATAGGTTATAGTAGGTTTTAATAGATTAGGATGGTTCTGTGTAATTGTAGGTTAACTAGAAAATCATAGTCAAAAGAGTTATGTTAAGCCTAATTCACATTGTGAATTAACTATTCATGTTGTGGGTCTTGCGAGAGTGAAAAAATAAAGTCATAAATAATTCAAATTGTGAATCTCCAATTCAAATTGGGAATATTAAGGCTTTCCTAATATAGTCATGATCTTATGGTTCATATGTGATGATCCCTCTTCTCCTCCATCATTTTATCCTCCCTCATAGACTCCTCCACCTCATCCTTTAACAGCACCCCTTCCCCTTTCTGCGTGCCCCTCCCTCATCTACACCCCTCACATTCACTCTAGAATCCTATTTAACTTTCCACCCCAGAACTTCTATCCAAAACCATTGGATTAACCAAAAAGATGTGGAATTTCACCTGATAAATGTGTGATATTGTGCGAAGAACCCCCCACACCCCAGTGCTTGATATATGATGTTTTTTCACCATTTAAGGATGACTCATATCAGCCCTCCCCATTGGGTTCAACTTCTCATTCAACCTCCCAATATTCCCAGGATGGTGGCTAACCTACATATATTCATGCTAACCTATATTTCTCAAACTTGTATCACCATATCCACATAACTCATTTACATTCCAAGCCTATGAAGACTAAAAATACCATGGACCTTGTTGTTCTTTAGAATATAATCATGGTAGAAGAAGTTATTAAGGCCCTATGATGGAATCACCCTTCCAATATCATTATGGTACTTGAGGAGATGTATTGAGATACCTTTTGTGATTTCTTGGATACCTTCAAGATGGATATCATTCTTGAAACCTTCATATTGGGAGGAAATTTGTGGGAGATCACATTGAGAGAGTTTAGAGTTGTCCTAGTAATTTATTTCTCATACTTTGTTTCCTATCTGGATTACACGACACTGAGGGTTGAACCCAACAATACCAATACATTATATAATTGGGTAGTGATATACCATGAAATCTCCAGCTTCCATGATCCGTATATAGTTAATAGTACCCAGTAGAAGTGTGTCTCTCTATGGATCATCCACCGTTATTTGTCCCATGCTTGTCTAACCAAGGATGAATCTCATGGGGATGTTAGTCAGATTTATGTACTCATTTACACTACTATGTGAGACCCTAAGTAAACATAGACCACCATTTCTCATTATAATTTCTGGTTTGGGTGTGGAGGACACAAGAAACACTTATGGGATGGATCTTCATTACACATATGGCCAAGAATATTGGTGTTTTGACTCTTCAAATCCCCTATCATCCTTAGGACCGATGTAGTGGATCGATATTGTCATGCTCCACAATATGCGGCTTATTTAGAAGTTGGGGAAGCATTATGAGTGGGAACCTAAGTATGCCAAATCCCCATATGAGGTTATATCTCTAGATGCATCATAAACCCTTACACCTCATCATTCCACAGCTCGGACCAGGACACCACCTACCTAGTCTGATCCACCCCTTTTATGGGCTGAAGTATCCCCCTATCACCTTTTAGAGCCATATTTCCCTACCCACATGGAGTGGGGAGATTTTTTAGGGATATACACTTTATAATTTGGATAACTAGTGTACAAAATATTTTTTATTGGAGATCCCATTCATCAAGCATCCAATGTTTCCATATACTACTCTAAACCATCTTGTAGCTACCACACCTACCATCCACCCACCTTACACTACAATTAGTAGAGATTTAAAATCCTTTCCCACTATATCCACCTTAACACCTAAAATACACCTCTTTGATCTCCCTTTAGAGATCATTAACCTTGATTCTCTGTGGGACTTATTAGCGGAGTGTGTTGGATGGGGTAAGGGTCATTCTATAGAAACTCCTTCCAAGGTGCCTTTATTTGATCCAACTTTTCAATACACTACCTCTGTATAAATCATCATCTCACCTACCCCAATGCTGATCGATCTGGCTACCAAGATCGTGAATCCTCTTATGGAGATCGATCCACTCACTCCTTCAACTATTTTCAATATGAACATGGCATGGTAGATCCAAAAATAGAACATTAGGTAGGGACCATCTATGTTGTGCATAAAGATTCTTCCTCCTCTTATTAGTTGTTCCCTAGTCTACCCCCTATTTTTATCTTTTTGGGTATATTTTTTTTCAGTGTACTCCATCTCCCCAAACCGCATCGTTTCCTTTACATAATGGAAGGGATACACTTTTTTTTCTTCTGAAAATGATCTTACAGTTTCATCATTCCTTGTGCATCTAGTTGTGCTATATATTAGTCATATTATTCTTTTATAAATTGGGATGAAACTACTCGGATTCCATTTGTTCTCCCTTATGAGGTTTTTTCTTGTACATCTATGATTCAGGGAACACCATGGGTGATCTATCTGTGAGATACACAAATGCACTATTTTCCAAACGATTGGTTCAATCCAACCATTTTGAGGTGGTGAATCCTTCTAAGAGACCCTTAAAGTTGGAGGATAATTACAATAGTAGAAAAAAGAGTTCTAGGACCACTGTACTGATGGACTATTATGAATGATCATTATCCATTTTTCTGGATAATGGTGTTATTATTAGTATATGATGGGAGGTAACCCACATTTCTATATTTTTAGTATTGGTTGTTCCTTTTTCAGAATTTTCATTTCTGTTTCGAGATCTTTCCTAATATGTAGTTTATTTAGGTCCTTTGTTTGTAATTTAGGCCATGCATATTTATTAGATGAAATTTATTTTTAATTTTATGTTCTCCTTCAATTTACTACTTTCAAATTTGATATATCATCTGAACTAATCATTTATCCAATACTAGTATGTTTTTATTTAAAATTATTATAATACTATTCAATATTCAAATCATCTTCTAACCTTTTCCACCATGGAATGAAATTCATTTCAAGTAGCTCTTGATCCCATACAATTATTTAATTCTTTCTATAAAATGTCTTCCCCAACTATCATTTATATCTCTCATACATTATTTTCCAAAACAGTGCAAACATATTTTCCGTTTTAGTGTTGGGGGGGATATTCTTGAGATATATTGCATTTTCACTTGTATTTTTATCTATTCTAATTACTCTAGGAGACATTTTTTATTTTAGAAATTATTTAAATTGAAATATCATTTCACCAATATAAATTAAAGAAAAATTTGGATAAAAAAGTTTTAAATCCATTATTTATTGCTCTTCTAATTTTTGGCATGATTGTTGAGTTGAGTATATTAATTTTGATTCTGAATACCCAAAATTATTTATTGATTGGATTATTACTTTTTAATATGCTCTAAGTGATTTCCCTTTTATTTTCATTATCTTTATTGAGAGGATTCTAGAACTAATTTTCCTAATTCTTTTCCGAGAATATTTTTCAAGAGACACTTGGGATATGTCAACCTATTAGAATTTTCATTGGTATCTCATTGAGGTTATAGCTAAAAAAATAATTTTTTTAAAATGATTTATACATTATTAATGCACTTTTCCTAGATACCATCATATACATTATCCATAATTATCCCATAGTTTCTATGAATGACCTTATTAGGATTTAGCCAAGATTCAATCCATTTTATCTCTTAATACCCTTATCTTTGTTATGTTATATTATTTTCACTTGAATATGTATGGGGTACGATCATTTCTTCTAGACATGAGATGTTAAATATTATGGTGATATGAGGTGGTAATTTTACTAGCTCTGTGGGATATGGTTCATGGTTACTTTGAATGTAATCTTTTGATTACCCAGTATTCTTTTTTAAAAAATACATGGGTTGTGTATCAGGAGGGTTAAAAACAACTATTATCGGACCAATGATTCTCATGACAGGTCCTATGTGGTTTGGTAGTGGATGTGAGATTTATCCAAAGTATGAATTCTGAAAAATAGAAAACAAAGAAATAAGATACCTTTATTATGATTTAATGGAATATACATGGACCTACTTTGAGATTGGGAGTGTTAAGATAGTACTTTCTAGAGGAGGTTCTTCATCAGAATGTTCAAGATTATCATGCATATTACTTTAGAGTTCACCCTTCTTATTAGTTTTATTTTTTTATTATCTAAACACCCACCCAAATCCTTATAGTCATTCAAACCATAATGTTTAAGTCATCATGATTGATTGTATTATTTTTATTTAAAAATTGGAGATTTTTATTTCCCATGCAAGCCAATGGTTAGGAACATGTATTTAGGGCATGAGCATAACTCCAATTCCACTTTACCTTGAGTGGTAGGGGAAAAATCATAGTGGGGTAAATTACAACTTGGGCATTGCTATCTAATGAATAGTAGATATAATTAAATTAAAGTAAGGAGGGATTAAAATTATATAATTGACCATGAGGCATGACTAATTTTGTCTCCAGGGATGATTTTGGAGGACTCACACCTTTCTGTAAACACTTGGTTTTATTTTAATGGTTGTATAGATTGTTTCTTATTAAAAATAATTTATATAGTGATTCTTAAATAGATTATTTTTTCTTAAGGATAATAAATCATTCAAAGGTATACTAATTTGATAAGCTTGATTCATATATACATTTTAGATTCAATTTATTGCACTTTATACATGTTTTATACTACGATGTTATGATATTTTATGGATTTATTTTATAAAATTTTATGTAATTATGAAAATGAGGTTCTAAACAAAATTGTAGAAATTCAAAGATATCCACATCATGAATATGATTCAAGATGTGTATTCCTTGGAGATAGGACCCCCACAAGATGAATGTTGGGCCATGAATCTAGTCTAAATTGTGAATCCTATGGACGAAGAAAACTAAGGATTTGAATCCAATTATTAACATGAAATACTTAGTATTAGTCATTGATCAACCTTCCTAAAGATCCCAAAAATTAAATTTTAGTAGTGAATCATTGAAGATACAAATAATCCATATTATTGAAATCCCCATTCATAATGTGAATAATAGACTCACGGGTTCAAAGCTTTGAGAAGGAAGAATTACATGCTGTCCCATGACCTGAAATCTATTTACATCATGAGTTGATATGGTCTATATATATTCCAGGTGCCTCTAACATCAAATATGTTCAGTTTCAAACTTTTCATTACATTCTTTTTGTCTCATTTTCTTTTATTATTTCTTGTTTTTATTCATTTTCTGTTGTGATTTCATCAAATGTAATTCTCAATTTTCATTTATTTTTATGAACCCTTTTCTATGTTAAATAAAATTTCCATTTCCATTATTATTATTCAATCAAAGAAGTGGTTTAATTTAAATTGTATCTTAACCATTACATTTCTTAAATGAACATGTTGGTTATGTTGAGTTTATTTATCATGTTAAATTCTATCATTTACATGAGCGGATAATCCTCCTAGAGTTAGGGACTGAGAGTAGTGTTAGAAAAAATCCAATGAATTATTAAATCAATTCAGGGGTAATCTATTTTCTATAAATTAGGTAAATAAATAAAATATAATGAATTGCCTTATATGTTCATGACCTAGGAAATTGTAAAGTAAGAAGACTAACCAAATTGTAATTAATCATTCTATGACCAATATTTTGTTTTTTTTCCACCATTGAAGTTTCAAAAAATTAATCTAGGATAATAACCACATTTAGAATGAATATTGGTACCCAATATGGGAAAATCTAACTTTTTGATCAAATACAAATTGGTGATTCTTTAATATCTTCACATTGAAAAACAATAGACCTACACATGTAAGATTTAGGGATATCCTCTACATAGGTTCCATAATATTTATCCAAAACATGTCATTAATCAACTTCCAATTAGTCCAATATATTAGATTAAAATCCAATTTCACTAAATCTACCTAAGGAATCCACCCTAGGTTCTAATCTCTAGGTTCTAGTCTATATTCATCTCCCCATATGGTTTTGGCATTGGAATTTCACTATTTTTTATAACTTCTCAGTAATTCTAGTTGGGTTACATATAAATTTCTAATATGATTTCCCGATGAGAAATTAATGATGCTAGGTGGGTTTTATCAATACCGGTATGTTATATTCTTTCAAATGAGAGGAATTAAATTAAATGGAGATTTTTTTTATTCTATGAAAAAAAGACCTTAATGGAGTTAAAGAAGATAATTTTCTAATTAATTTTCTATAAAAAAGACACAAGGCCTTTGCTTTTAGTTTCTTTTATAAAGAGGCTATTGAGGTGCATGGAAACTTGTTGAAGAAGGTTCACTATTACAAAAATCCTCAATATGTGTTTTTAAATCATTAATTGAAGAAAACTAGGTTGAAGTTCGGGAATTTTTTGAAGAAAAAAAATTAAATTAGAAGATGGAAATTCTGAAAAAAATGGAAATTTATTTAAAAATTAACATTCCATATTTTGATAGTTAAGACCAAAAAAATTTATATTGGATATTAATAAATAGGTTGATGTTTGATGAAAGGTTTGTCTTTAAAAAGTTTCCTCTTAACCCTATTACCTATGATTTATCAAAACCACTGCATAAACACATTGAAATATGTGACGATCATTCTGGGTGTAATAGTCGTAGTTTATAATTTATTGATAATAATTATATTAAAATAGAAATATGATTTTAATATAATAAAATTGAATCAGAACACTCAAATTATCATACTCTTTATTTGGAGGGTGTAGTTTTCTTAATTTTAACTTGAATCATTGGGTGATCACACACTTTTTGTCTTATACCCAAGTATTTTTTCAGAGGAATTGAGTACTGAGAATGATTTAACACCTGATATTGTTTAGGAATAAATTTTTAATCTATCTAAATTTAGTTTAAATGTGTTTAAAGTTGGATTGATATAAAAGTTTCCATTTTTTGAATTGAAATTATTTAAAAATTAAATATTTATTTATGAGTTTGACTTGAATTTCCATGGAACATTTTCTAAGGTCAACCCTACTTTACCTACTAAATTGAAAACAAGGTTTGATAAAAAATTTTTAGAAACTGAGAAAAATGTGGAAGGGGAATTAGAATTGGTTTCAAATGAACTAAGACATTTTCAAATTGAAATTAAGAAACCACTTCCTAAATCATATTTTCAAAACCTAGAAAATTTTAACTTTTTTCTGTTGGAAATGGGGGAATTTTAGGTGGTAAAATCTTTTAAAATAGTGTCATGTATATGATATTTTCATATAAATTTGTCCTTATACAAAAAAACATTAAATAATTTAATTATTTATTGGCATTAAAAGTATATAACATGTATATTTGCATTAAAAAAATTGATATCCTGTTCTTATTTTTTATGGTTGAATTCTTGGGGGGGGGGGTTTGGCTATTTCAAAAGAACACAGTCGCTTCCTTAGAAATTTTTGAGACCTTGTTACTAATTTTTCACAAAAAAATTAATGGAAAATACACCTTTGATGGATCAAAAATTTGAAAATCAGCCTCTATCAAACTTCAGATAGATTCTTAGGATAGTTCTACTAGAGACATTAAAACTAGAACTGCATTGAAGTAAACCCATTATTTTATTATTTTCAATAAATAAATTTATATGTTTTATGTTGAAATGTATTTGTTTTTATTTTTTAAAAATAAAAATAAATATGTCTCCCCCTAAACTTCTTTTATTGATTCACAGTGGAAAATCCTCTCATCCAATAAAAATTAGAAATAAAATCCAATAGGTCAACAGTTCATAACAGCATCCACCATTATATTGGAGCATAACTACCATGTCAATGTCACCTTAAACCGAGTCTTATTTTTCATGGAACATGAATGCTTGAATCTGTTGTTGATTTTGGGATATCTTATTAGTACTTCAATGAGAGGAATTTGGTTTATTGAATATTTTAAATAGAAGGATAGATGGATGAGGAATTAGAATAATATGAAGGGGTAATGAAAAGTGAGACACCAATATTAAATGATATACTATTCTTAAAGATTAATGGATCAAGTGCTGCTCTAAAAATCAACTTTCTTACCTTATGATCTTTTATCTTCATTAAATTTTTATGTTGTCTAACACTAGTTAGAAATATATAAAATTTAAATTAATGGAATTTAATATTGAATTATATTTTATTTTTTAGGAAAATTAATTGGAGAAGCTAGGTTTTATTTTTTTCACGAAGAAATGACTACTTTTGGAATCTGAAATCTGAGGATAAAGCTATATCCGTTGGGGATTACCTATTCTTATTACTCCTTAAATTATGAATTTATTCTTTAAAAGTAAATTACTAAAATCATATCTCTATAAATTTTTAATTTTTGTGCATTTTGAAAATAATTATTATCTTTAAAGGCTAAAGTAGTAATTGTTATGCTTTTTGAATTAGAATTTTCTTTCTAGTCAAAAAATAATTAATGAAAACAATTCTTAAAAATATATTTTTTAGGTTTCCTATAAAATCAATATATTATTTATATAAATAAATTTCATTTATACTATAAATTCTACTTTAAATGTTTTAAGAACTTGTGGTAAATATGTCTTTTGAGCTTAATTGTGACTCTGGTACATGATTTTCACTGCTAAATTGAAAATTTGTTTCGAACATAATTATTATTTTTATTTATTCCTCCATGAAGTTCGACATTATGGATAATGGTGAGTTTTAAGTGTAGATAGTGGGTATTATTATTTTTTCAGACTATATTTTATAATTTTATCATCAGAAATATAAAGTTATTTAACTAATTATTAATATATTAGAGTAATTATTTAACAAATTATTTAACTGACTCCCAACAATCGTTAAAATTGGGTAAATTTTAAATTTTACAATTTCATACTACTACTTTATATGTGGTATGCAAGGTCGAACCAACAGGGAAGGATGGTGGCCAAATTTTTTTCTATAAATCCCACTATTGTCAATATTGGGAGTGTTTTTTATAATTTTTTTTTTACTTTTTTACATTTTATATTTTTTATGTTTTTATAAGGTAGTAAAATAATACCACATTTTATTGTATTTTTCTTCTAAACTACGACGAAAAATTGATTCATTTTAAAACAGTAAGAAACAGAAATATAGAATACTGATTGATGAGAAAATATAATGAAATACGTAGGGAAAAACTCTATTCTACTGGTTTTAAATATTTCAATTTCACAAGTTTGTTTTCAAACATTACAACTAAAAAGATTGACTTATTTCCCTTACAATGAGATAATTCACTCAGATTGATCAATCTCAGAGTTTCCACACCAATAAAGGATCAAATGTAGGATTAATATTTGAAAAATACAATAGAACAGACTCACCTTTAGTTCTGATGTTTTCATTTTGAATTAAAATATTTTACAAAATGTATCCACAGTCATTATCTCCAAATGATGATCGAATTAAAAATTTAATCCTAGTGTTATGATGCCTTTGGACAAATTCTGAATTAAACTTGTCGATCAATTATAAATTCATTAAAATGATAAAGTGAAAAGGTAGATAAAAGATAACAAAAAAACTAGAATTTACCCCGAACTAGACGATTTAACTAACTAAAATTTTCAACATTGAAGAAGAATTCATTCAATTATAATAAAAAATCTTGAGAAGAAATAGAGGAGATAGAGAAATCCCCTATTAATTACAATCTTGCTACACTTCCAATAGTACGATCTTCAAGAAGGTGTTCTCGAAGGTTCTCTAGGATCTACTCCTCATTTACTCCAAGAGTTGAATTGTGAGTTTTGATTCAATCCATGTCTCCCACCTATTTTTGCTCTATTCTAATCAAACAATCATTTGCTGCATGTCACTGACCATCTTCCACTGATTCAAAGAGGTTTTTCTCTTTAATTCAAAACACTTGTGCTTTTCCAGTTTGTCACACGTCACATTAGAAAATCCCACATAACTAACTCTATTTAGACGGTTGAATGTAACTAGATTCCTTTTGGGTTCCTTTGTTAGTCCGTAAATAATAACAAATCATGATTAAAAGAATTAGTTAATGTAATTAGAAAGTATTAATAAATATAAATTTATTTAACTAAGGATTAATTAATTAGAGAAATTATTTTTTTACAATTATTTAGTGATAATTAAAATATATGTTTTTATTATTTATTAACTTTTTTATTTAATTTATGATTTCTATTTATTATTATTAATTATTATTTTATTTAATATTTTAATAGGTTATAAAAAGATTATAAATTTAAGATTAAAAAGTCATTATTTAATTTGGTTAAATATTTGTTATGTTAAAAATTATTTTTAATGATAATTTAAATTAATAGATTACATAAGTTTATTAGTATTAAAATATTTAACAATTGAAATTTATTTGTTTTAATAAAACAATTTTATATTTTCTTATTATGTATTTGAGTTTTTATATATTTTATTTGAATAATATTTTATATTATTATTATTAATTAATTAGTTACATTATATTATAATTATTATATATATATTTTTAATTATATTTAAATCTCCTATCTCATCTTCCTGTGCAAGGGGGTTAGGGATTCGTCTTCCTGAAGAAGCCGATGTGACTCTTCCCCCATTGCAGTGGTTACCCTTTATGGCGAAAACAATGTCTCAACCTCCTTCTTCAGTACCAGCGACGACATCAACCATCAAGTTCTCGGCAGCCTGAGGCGTGTGAACTCTTCCAGCACTGACGGAGAATAGTGAGTCTGCTCTACACAATGGTGTAGATTGAGTTAAATACTCCAGATGCGTCTCATTGTCTTGCATGATTTCATCGAGTGCGGACAACGGATACTAATAGTTCCTTCTGGTGGTGGCTTCGATTCATCTTCCCTACTCATGGAGGTGACCTCAGTTTCAATAGGGTTCTCCGGTGTCATGGTTTCATCTAGATATAAAATGGGTTGGCAAAGATTTAGTGCCACAATATGGTTTGGGTTTAGGGAACAATGACTAAATGGTAATTTATTTTTTTGGGGTTTTTCAGATCTAGGATTGAAGAGTTTGATTTGAAGAACATCAGCTTTGGTGATGGATTTTGGCAGCATGTTTCTCCACAAATGGTGTTTCCCCCACTTTGTTAATGCGGGTGGGTTGGGTTGGTGGTTGGTAGCCAAACCCCCACCAAATCATTTAGTGGGATAGGGCAGTGTGAAGTGGTGAGAAGGCCTATAAAAGGAGGCTCTCCCCTATTCCAACGATCATCCCATCATCACCTTCGTCTGGTTTCTCATCACCGGTTTATTTGAGTGTTATTAGTTAGTCAGTTTTCCCACCTTATTCAAGAGAGGTTTTTTTGAGTGTTTTCTTCTTATAATAAGTGAAGGAGTGTGTACCCACTTTTAACCATAGCTATCCTTCTATTTTCCTGTGTTTTTTTACCCCTTCCATTGGGGGGTTTTCCACATTACATATGGTGACCCTTTTATCTCGACATTTTTTACTTTATTTTATCTCATGATTATCACTGCACCGGTGAAAAAATAATTTATAGTCCCAAAAAGAGGTATTAGTGGCAAGGTTTTGGCCTGGTGCTGTTCAAGTTTTTAGGTATTAATAATTCTCATAAATTTGAGAATGTTCTGTGATTGAAACTCTAGTTGATATTTTAAATCAAAAAAATATATTAAGATTATTAAATACACCATTGTGAAATGGAGGAGGTTCTATACTAACAGCGTGTCCAGATGGCGGTGAAATTCGAGATCGAAAAATTCAACGGGAATAATTTTTCATTATGGAAAATGAAGATGCAGGTAGTGCTGTAGAAGGATAATTGCCTACTGACAATTGGTGAAAATTCGGCGGGTGTGAATGAGGAGAAGTAAAATTATATGGACAAGAATTCTATTTCCAACATCCATTTGACATTGGTAAATAGGTTTCTATCAAGCATTGCAGATAAAAATACGGAAAAGGAAATATGGGATACTCTGAAAAGGTTATACGAGGTGAAATCGCTGCACAAAAAAAATATTTCTGAAGAGAAAATTATACACTCTTTAGATAGTGGAGTCATCATTGATGAACAACTACATCAATGACCTCAAAACCATATTTGCTCAACTCATGACAATGGGATATAAAGTAGTGGATACTGAACGTGTAGAGATTCTACTTAAGAGTTTGTTAGATTCATATGACCAAGTCATTATCAACCTCACCAAAAATATCCTGACAGATATGCTACTATTTAATGATGTTGCTGCCACGGTTCTTGAATAAGAAAGTCAGTGCAAGAACAAGGAGGACAGATAAACAACCTCACACCAAGTAGAGGCTCTATCAATGGAGAGAGAAAGGATTATGGAGCGTGGTTTCAGTGGGATCCAAAATCATGGTAGGTCCAAATCAAGGAGTAAGAAGAATAATGTCACATGTTTCAATTGTGGCAAGAAGGGGCACACCAAGAAGGATTGTTGGAATAATAATAGTAGTGAAAAAACTCTCAGGGGAATGTGTTGATTACTTATGGAGGGGGAGATATACTAGTCCGTGAAATGGAAATGATTGATGGGAGCAGACAACATCTCAACAATGCATGGATTATCGACTCAGAAGAAACATAGAACAGGAAATCTTTATAGTAATGGTTTGAACATTTTGAAACCATCCCATAAGGACTTGTGTACATGGGGAACGTTCAGACCCTAAAGATCATTGGAGTTCGTACCATCAAACTGAAGATGCATGATGGCGTAGTATGGACCATCCATGGAGTACATCATGTGAAGGTCTTGAAGAAAAACATATTGTCTTTGGGAAAATTTGATGACATTGGATACAAGACTATCACTCATAATGGAGTGATGAGAATTTTGAAGGGATCACTTTTGGTAATGAAGGCGGAGAAGATCTCGAAAAACCTGTACGTGCTAATGTGTGAAACGTACAAGGGACAGAGACAATTATTTCCTCAACTACCTCAATAGAATCTTTGATGAAGTTATGGAATCATAAGCTTGTATTTATGTCAGAACGAGGCCTGAAGATTTTGGAAGATCATAAGTTACTGTCTAGGATGACAAAGGTATCCTTACCCTTTTGTGAGAATTGTGTTTTGAGCAAGAAACACAGGTTAAAGTTCAGGACATCAACAACAAGAAGTCAAAAGATATTTGAGTTCATCCATTATGATGTTTAGAAAGCACTGGTTATATCCCTGGGAGGATCAAGTTACTTTGTATCATTTATTGATGATTATTCCAGGAGATGTTGGGTGTACCCAATCAAGAGGAAGGTAGATGTTTTTGAAGTATTCAAAACATTAAAATTATTGAAGGAGCTTGAATCTAGAAAGAAGATGAAGTTTATAAGTAATGAAAATTTTGGAGAATATACAAGCGATGAATTTGATACTTTTTTTCAAAAAGAAGGAATAAAGACACAGTTCACATGGGTGTACACTCCTCAGCAGAATGAAGTGGCATATCAGATGAATAAAACTCTGTTGGATAGAACAAAGGCGATGTTGAAGACTGTAGGAATTGCCAAAACATTTTTGGTAGAAGCAGTTAATACTACATGTTATGTGATCAACTGATCTCCTTCAGTGGTGATTGAGTTGAAGACACTGATGGAGATGTGGACTAGTAAACCCAACGACTATTCCCAGTTACATAATTTTGGAAGTCCTCTATATGCACTGTTTAATGACCATGAAAGATTGAAGTTGGATTTGAGATCCAAAAAATGTATCTTCTTGGAGTACACTGATGGTGTGGAGGGGTATCGTTTGTGGGACCCCACAACCCAAAAATTTATCATTAGTAGAGATATCATTTTTGAATAAAATAAGGTGAAAATGAAAAATGATCGAGACATGAAGAATAAGAATACGGAAAGTACAACAGTCCATGTAGAGGAAAATCCAAAGGAATAATTAGTTTCCTCTGAGGTATTACCAGAGCACGATGATGATGTTCTTATTGAGTCCGGACCACAATGATCAACTCAGGAGAAAAGAGAACTTGTATGACACTCAGACTATGTCACTGAGAGAAATATTGCATACTACTTATTGATGGATGATGGAGAGCCATCTTCTTTTGTGGAGGCAACCCAGAGTCCAGATGTATCCTCATGGATAGCGGCGATGTAGTAGGAACTTAAAGCCCTCCACTGGAATAATACTTGGTATCTTGTTCCATTACCTCATGGAATAAAGGCTATTAGAAACAAATGGGTCTTTAAGATCAAGCGGGATAAAAATGACCAGGTGGAATGATATCATTCAATATTGGGGGTCAAAGGATTTTCTCTGAAGGAAGGTATTGATTTCAATGAAATATTTTCTTCTGTTGTTAGATGGATGAATGTTCGGTTAGTTCTGGTGATATGTGCTATAAATAACTTACATCTAGAGAAGCTGGATGTGAAGACTTCTATCCTCCATAGTAATCTTGATGAAGAGATATATATGCACCAACCAGAAGGATTTGAAGAAGAAAGCAAAGAAAACATGGTTTTCAGGTTGAAAAAAGCTTTGTATGGACTCAAAATGGCGTCAAGGTGATGATACAAGATGTTTGATTTCTATATCATGAGTGTTGGATACAACATACTTCATTTAGATACTTGTACATATTTAAAGGTTTCAGATGGTTATGATTTCATCATTCTTCTATTGTATGTGGATGATATGTTGGTTGTAGGCCCCAACAATGACCAGATCCAAGAGACAAGGGCACAATAGGCTAGGGAGTTTGATATGAAGAACTTGGGACCAACAAAAAGATTCTTGGGTTGCAGATTTACAGAGACATAAATAATGGGATGATTTGTCTATCATATAAGAGTTACTTACAGAGAGTCTTTAAATCATTCAACATGTAAGAATGTAATCCAATATCTACCCTCTTCTTGTTAATTTATAGTTTTCCTCCACGATGAGTCCTAGCGGTGAAGCAGAGAGGATGGAAATGTCTTGAGTACTGTATGCATCTGTAGTGGGTAGTCTGATGTTCTCTATGGTTTGTACTAGACCAGACATAACACATAGAGTGGGAGAAGTTAGTCGGTACATGGATAATCTAGGACGAGAGCATTGGAGCACAGTGAAGTGGATCCTGAGATACATCAAAGAGACCTCAAATGATGCAATATTTTATAGAGGATCAGATTAAACTATTAGAGGCTATATTGATTCAGATTTTGTAGGTGATTCTGATTGGAGGAAATCCACTACTAGTTATGTGTTTACTCTTGTAGGAGGAGATATGAGTTGGATTTCAAAGTTGCAGTCAGTTGTGGATTTATCCACGATGGAGGCAAAGTACATGGCAGCTACATAGGCTCGCAAAGAGGCAATTTGGATGAGAAGGTTGTTGGAGGAGCTCAGGAATAGACCGGACCAAAATTTATTGTTTTGTTATAGTCAAAGTTCCTTGAACATTGAAAGGAATCTATCTTTTCATTCCAGGATGAAGCACATTGGGGTACAATATCACTTTTTCTAAGATATGGTGGAGGAAGGATCTTTGTACATGCAAAAGATTCACACTAAAGTAAATCTGGAAGATTTCCTAATGAATGTAGTTAACTTTTATAAGTTTCGATTGTGCAGATCCTTGAGCGGCCTTGAAAATAATTGAGCAGCATGTTTAGTAGATAGAAAGGATGTAGATATTTGTTTGGTTCTCAATAAAATCTCCAAGTAGAAGATGTGTTGGAAGTGTTTTTCTACATGGATGGTGGCACCCCCAATTTTTCAAAGGGGTAGGGCTGTGTTGGTGGTTGGTGTCCAAAACCCCCACCAAATAATTTTTTGGGAGAAGGCAGTGGGAAGGGGTGAGGGGGCCTATAAAAGGAGGTTCTCTCCTATTCTAATGATCATACCATCATCACCTTCATCCTGTTTCTCATCACTAGTTTATTTAAGTGGTATTAGTGAGAAGGTTTCTCCCACCATATTAAATAGATATTTTTCAAGTGTTTTCTCATTGTAGTAAGTGAGGGAGGGTCTAACCACTTTTACCCATAGTTATCCTTCTATTTTCTCATGGTTTTTACCCCTTCAATTTGGGGGTTTTTCAATGTTACATCTGGTGTCCCATTTATTTACACCTTTTAAACTTTATTTTCACCTGTGATTATCGATGCACTGGTGGGAAAATCATTTATAGTCCCAATAATGGAAATGTGAGAACATGGATTTTAATTTCTTCAAATCTGATTTGATTGTGTTCTGTGGTTGATGGCGTGTCATGGGTTTACGGTGGAGAGGATGGATGCACCGATGAGATATTGAAGTGTGTGAACACCTGTGGCAGAGCAATAGTAGTGTAAAAAAGGAAATGGTGATGGTTTGACCAGTGCATTTTATGATGAACCGATGTCACAAAAATGGTAGTACCATGAAAGAGTTGATGTGGCACTGCTTCAGCATGAAATAGCAAAGGGACGAGACTGTGAGAGGGAGAAAATGGTGCCAAGGATAGGGAATCAGTGCTACAACCGAAGGAATGGTACCAAGGGATTGTTGTGGCACAACAATATGGTGGAAATGGTCGCAAGGAAAGGGTGGTTTTTTGTAGCAGTATAAGAGAGATGGTGTGATGGTAATGATTCCACCATAAATGCTAAAATGGTGGCAAAACTAAATGAAACAATTTTAAGTTGAAACAAAAAACAGTGCACTGCAAAACAGATTATTTTTTGGGAATAAATTAAATAAAAAAGATAATTAAATGTTGTAAAACTAAATAAATAAATATTAAATTAATGTTTAGACTTAAAAAAATTGTAAAATTATATTAAAAGGATAAAAATAGATACCATCCATCTAAAAATTAAATTAAAATAATTTATAAAATTATGTTATTTTAATTGATAAAGATATAAAGGATGAAAATTTAAATTAAAAACTAAGTTATTTAATTATAAATAACAAGACTAATTGATTAATTAATAAAGAAGTGAAATTATTAAATGAAAAATAATAAAACCATTAAACTAATAAATAAATTATATGACTATAAAAACAAGTTAAGACTTAAATTAATTATTTTAGGGACTAAAAATATATATTTAACTATAAAAATTGATTAATTAATAAATTTTATTATAAAAATACAAAATTGTTAATATTTATCCAAAAAATGCAAAAAACAATTATTAAAAAGATTAAAAATTAATTAAAAAGATACGGAAAATTATGTGAAAAAAGGCTACATCAGTGGGTTTTCATTTTTTTCATATTATATTTAATAATTTTCTCATAAAAAATATTGTGATTTTTTTCTCTGAAAATTTACTATTTTTAATCATCTGTCTGTATTTTTCAGTGATTAAATTTTTTTCTACAATTTATAGATTATTTTGTAACTTTTAAAGGATTAATAATTTTTATTTCCCCAAGGATTAAAATTGGTAACATATTTTCTTCTTATCTCTTGAAAAAATGTCTTTAGGGAAATTTAGGGAGTATGTTTTACATTTTTAATCAAATTGGAATTTATTAGTTGGATTTAAACTGATAATATTTGTATTAAAATGACCATAGAAATGATATCCTAATCCTGTTTTAATAAAATGTGTTAAACTATTTGATGTTTCAAATTATAATATACTATTAATTATTGAACTCACCCTTCTATCACTTATGTGTAATTATGCCGAGCTACTAAATTATGCTTGTGTATTTACCATAGATAAAAAGATAAGTTTGGTTGAACATGTGAATACAAAATGAGGTTGGTTAAAACCATTTTAAAATTTGATCATCTCATTCAAAACTAGGTTAGGTTTTTTCTAAAACCTTTTATTTTTGAGTGATAAATAATAATTATTTACTTGAGAGAGTATATGGTGGAAAATTATTTTAGAAATAGCCTCTTTGTTATCATTACAAATCTTCATTTTTGAGATGAATTAGAGTTCATTGAATATTTTTAATTGATATACTTGAGGAAAATTAATGAATTATGTCTGTTGTAATTTGATGTGGATTTATTTTGATACATGTTTAACACATATTTTTCATTAAATTTTAGTGATTTTGGTTTCAAATTTGAATTTAAATGGACTATTTATGGAATCATGATCATTCTAAATTTAAACTACTTTTCTTTGTTTATTTGTTTAAAAATGTGAATTTTTAATCTTAATTGCTTAAGGTTATATCCATTAATTTTCATATTCTTTTAGAATAATGCTTTTTATTTTTATTTATCCAATTTTTAATTGTAAAATTTCATTATTCTATTATTAAACAGATTTAAATTTTGATTTTAATATTTTAAATATTTCATGTTTATATTTTAAATATGATTTTTAGAATAATTTTTAATCTCATCTATTGATGTTTTGAAATCCATTATTTATTCTATTTCAAAATTTTCCATTTTCAATTCAATAGAAAAATTATCACAAAGTTTTAATATTTTTTTGTTGGAAGAGATACGTAACATATGATAGTCTTAAGAAGAGAAATGAAAGAGGCAGAAGATAGAAAAAGGGGATAATTTCATAAGTTTTTTTCAATAATATAATAATTTTTCCCAACCTGTAAGCCTTTTTATTGCTATATAAAAAATTATTCTATCGTATAAGATTTTTAATATTTCATTATACTTTCCATGTATTGTTGGCATTTTACCCTTATGTAATAATCTTCCTACTTTGTAAGATATTTATTATTTCCTAATAATTTTATACATATGAATTTATCTCTATTTTTTAAGACTTTAGACTTTTCAAAAAATTAAAGATTGGCTGAGTAAAATTTTCTTGTCTATTTTAATTGATTCTCTTGTGATGTAAGAATATGAAGTGATGGTTTTCCATGGGATGTTAAATTGGTAGAGAATTTGGTCTGTACAATGAAATTTGATTCAATTTTACTAGGTGGGTGGCAAGAGTTGTTGAAGGAGACAAGTAGATAAATTGAAAAAGTTCTATGTTAGATGAACCATATTCAATGAGGAATCTCAATAATGGCTGAGGATTTAATTTTATGGAATATTGAACACCTATTATTGAGTTATATTAATTAACCAATCTAAATGAGGAAGATCTACCAAAATCATTGGTGGACCCTGAATAATTGGAGCTGGTCTACTTAGGTTTGTTACAAGATTGATGGATATTGATTTTTTGGATAGGTGTTAGGTCAAATTCGAGTGAAGTAAGACCAAATTATAAGTAAATTTTACCAAGATTAAGGGTGATGATATTAGTTTGTATTGGGTCAGAATCAGATCATCACTAGGATAACAAATCAATTAGGAAAAATAATTTTTTAGAATCTTCCATAGAAAAGGAGCAGAAAAATAAGAGTAGAAAATAAAAGGAAAAACAAAAAATAAT
Organism: Viscum album; assembly: GCA_963277665.1. Taxonomy (NCBI): domain Eukaryota; kingdom Viridiplantae; phylum Streptophyta; class Magnoliopsida; order Santalales; family Viscaceae; genus Viscum; species Viscum album. The sequence continues at coordinate 1,175,720,175 of OY728135.1, forward strand.
GTGAAAAACCCTCCAATGAGGAGGATTAAAAAACCATGATGAAACACTAATTTTTTACTAATAATTAGAGATTATAAAGAATCCAAGTAAAAACATGAAACAAGAATTGAAAATATAGCAGAGAAAACTAGTGTTAAAATCCACACCCTAATATACCTATGTTGCCTCTCTAATAATAATCTTATGATAATACATAACCATTTATAGGTAAAAAAACATGCAACATTGTTTTAGCACCTTGTTACACAACCCTATTTACTTCTTCTCACTAAGGCCCATTCCAAAAACAATTATCGTCATATTTTTCATTGTAATGCCATTCACTATGTATTTTCTCCATTTTCACTCTATGTAAAAATCACACCTTCTTATCCCTTTTATAATCCACTAAAATACCTTTTAAACAGATATAAAAATTATATCAAAAATTAAAAAATATAACACATTATGGAAATATGGGAGTTTGAAAAAATCATACTTCTTATATCTCATTTTTTATCTCTGAGTAATATATTGTCTGATCTTCAACAATATCCCCTTTAGCCCCTCAAAGAAGTATATCTCATCCAAAAAATTAAGTTCGGTCTAAAATAGGTTGGTATCACACCAACTGCCATCCTTTTTATAAAATATTACATCCCACGTTTGTATTTCTAATATAAACCTAAAAGTACCCCTACAAAAGAAATTGAAATACTTAAATATTTATCATACCTGTGTCTACGCTTCAAATACAAGAATAAATAATATTTTCCTCCCCTATAATTGTGATCTCCACATTGTTTGGATCTCCTATAAGAATTAATTTCTCTCTCTTCTCAACATCCTCTGATCAGCCTAAAAATCTTAGTGCATCACCTAGGTCTTTCAAAGTAATTATTTCTTCACTAGTGGAAATCTTTTAAGAAAAATAATTAGGTGTAAGACATGAAACACCTGAACTTACCTCATTAAACTTCAAAACAATCTATATCCAAGTCTATAGTCTTCAACTTGTGCACGACAATTGCCTATTCAACAAATCTAATGAATTCTTCTTCGCAACTGCATTCATCACATTAACGCACACCTTTACATTCATCCTGTAAAGTGTGTCATGCATTCCTCCTCAAACATATACCATTGACCCCTGGATAATTTCCATCTTCCATTTCTAAATGTACTCTTAAAACAATTATTATAAAGTGTATAAGTATTTAAAATATTATGGTGTATACTTGAAACATGTTCCACATCCCTCAACGTCATTATTCAACTTGAATTCATAGTGATACAAATATAACCAGCACCAATGACATCATAATAATCACTGTTTCCCATATTCAATCTACCAAAGTATCTTTCTTCTTATGAAGAGAATATTTCCCTCTTTGGTGAAATATGTTACGATGCTACTGAATCAGCCACCCATTCAGTGTATGTATTTGACCTATGATAATCAACACAAAATGAAAGTAAATTATTTTCAACTTGTATATGAATTACACCAGTATCCTCATAATTCGAGTTATGTTCCTTCTTTTCCTCCTTAAACTTTTTAAAATCATATTAGTCTAACTACACAAGACCCTCCTTATCATGAAATAAAAACTCAAGATTTATTATTGTCATAGACCGACCTCTCGGATTACGATGTCCATATATCACTACTAGAAAACCAATATTACTTGAAGATTCACCATCATTAGTCTTTCACCAAGTATTTTTTATCAACAATGATGAAAGAACATCGTCCAACTATAGTGTGTCTTTCATGAATAATAATTTGTTGATGAGATTATAATATGAATCAGGTAAAAACCCAAGAGAAGAAAATATTTGTCTTCATATAACATTTCAGTAGGTACCAAATTATCTTTATCATCGATCCTGACCATCACTAAAATCCATTGGTCAGAAGATTGGTCAACCCATCCATATGTTTACCCAAATCCCCCTTATATTGCATTTAAAAACGATAAATCATTTTTCAGATATTAACGATTTTTTATGGATTTTAATTTATATATTATTTCAATAATTACCTTGATATCATCTAGATCTATTGTATTTATCATCTCTAGTAGATTATTATCTTCCAAATACAATATAATCATTCTTGTTGCTAACCCTCTCAAATACTACCAATATCCCTTACTCATTATCTCTAGCTTCATTGATTTTCTCTTCAGTTCCTTCACTATCTTCTCCTAAAAAAATATTTTTACTTGTTGTTGTCATAGAGTAAAATAAATTTTTCCATTTTACAATGTGATGTCAGAAGAAATCTCATAGTGTGAATCAACTATGTCCAATCATCAAGAAACATAGATGACCTCCCTTTGATACCAATTATTGGGTCAGAAGTGGATCAGTCTTAAGATAATAAATTAGTTGTGACAAATAAATTTTTATAGTTTCCAATGAAAAAAATATATTTAAAATAAGATTAGAAAATAAATGGGCGCATAAAAATTAATTTTAAAAACCCTCTAAATGAGGAGGATTAAATTCCATAAGGAAACTATAAAAAACAAAAATAATTAGAGAGTACATAAAATCCATGTTAAAGCCTAAAACATGAATAAAAATACAGTATAGAAAAACTTGTGTCAAAATCCACACCCTGATACACCTCCATCTCCTCTTTGATAATCATCTCATTATAAGAAGTCACCCTTTAGAGGTCAAAACCGAACAAGAGGTGTCATTTAAGTACTTCATTACAAAACCCAATTTACTAATGCACACTGCTTCCCAAACCAAAAATCCCCACCCATGTATCTTCTCATTGTAACATTTCTCACCATGTATTTTATCCCTTTTTCTCTATTTAAAAAGTGCCCCTTATACACCCTTATATAATCCATCAAAATACCATCCAAATAGATATAAATTTTTTATCTTAAACATAAAAAGATAATCATTATAGAAAGATGGGAGTTTGAGAAAATACAACTCATTTTATCTCCAATTTTATCTCTTAGTGAGATACAATATGATCTTCAATAGTTTGATGATAGATAATGATGAACTGATGAAATTTGAGTGGGGATATTTTTACTTTTTTATTTAATTACAGGTTTGAAAATTGATAAACTCATTGTGAAATTATTCTTGGGACTAAATTTTCATCATTGTGATTTCCATGAGTTCAATTTTTTCTTTGTAAAACTAAGTTGTTTTAGAGAATTTTAATTTCCAAAATGGGTCTCAGAATAATGATTTAATTGGAGAGATCATAAATCAAGGGTGTCTATTTAATTAAGGAGATATGTTGACTATCACATTGGTGATACATCTTTACAGTACTATATTTTTGGATACACCTGTTGAAACTATGATGAATCAGTGAGACCTAAGGTGACAAGCTAATGATGACTAGTTTAATCGATGATGAAGAATATTCCATTCTTAGGTGTGTAGACAAAGTCGACTGAGGTTGGGTGTGTGCAAAAGGTGATGAACTTGGAGTTTGTTCATGTCTGATAAAGAATCAAAGTTTGAATCCAAGATGTTGTTCGAAGAATAGAAGGGTCCAATCAACTAAAGTTTGTGAATTAAGTTTAAGAATTTGAATTGGTGTTCATTACATGGATGAATAATGAAATAATACTTGGTTTATATTGAATCCATGTTTCATATTGGTATGAATTTAAAAAAATTTAAATTTAGAAAAATTTTCAAGCTCGTGAGCTGTGTTCACCAATGGGATCCGACCATATGAACCAAATTAGACAACCAAGATCTTAAAGGAGGAATAATTATAAATAATAGAAATTGGGTTGAATAAAATATTAAATAGAGAATAAAAAGTATAAAAGAGCTTGATAGTGAAAAATTGGAATATATTTGTGATCTTATGGGAATTTTTTTGGTAACAAATTGAGGAGGTAGAAACTAAGTAAGTGGTTTGGGAAGAATAAAAATAAGTGTGTGAAATAAATCTGAGGTAATTATTGAATAGTTATCTGGGAGAACACTAACAGGATTCACTACTACAAAACAGACCTATAACAATGCTAAAAATAGGTTTCTGCAGTGTAAAAAAATGTTGAAAATTGGAGAGATGTTAAAAGCGCTATATATTTCTCAGCATTTTTTAGCACCGATAATGGGTTCCTTCATCAGCATGAAAACTAAAGCATTGATAAAAGTGGCATTTATTAGAAGTTTAGTTTTAGGGATGATAAAGGCCATACTGTTGTTGCAGAACTACAATATCCCTTATAGAATCTCTATGAGATCAAACCAAATCAACAAACATATAGGAATACAAATATACATAAAACCAAATTGAAATACAAATATAACATTACACAATTATTTAATTCAATATTTAAATGAAAAATATTCACTCTAATGTGATATTTACTATTATGAAAAAATTACAACCAATATACCAAATTGTAACTCTTATAGCAAGTTTTCTCTAAAGATAAACCTCTGTACAAAATATTTATGCTGAAATAAAACCAATGTCAATTTTAATAATAGTAAATAAAAAAATAAAAAAAAATTAATTTTAATGTTATAAACTTCGTATTTGATAAATTATATTTTTAATTATTATATATATCAATGATATTATCAGTTATATTATTATTTATATTATAAATGATTATATTATAAATTTTATACTAATTACTAATAGATAATTATGATATTAATTAATAATTATATTATGAATTATTAATTAAAATTTTAATTAACAATATATATAAATTATATTGTTAATAACATAACATATTAATGATATTATCAGTTATTAATTATCTTAATTACTTAAATAGGTTTTAATATTTATATCACTAAACTAAGATGGCATTTTTATATTGAAAACATGGAGTTGGAGTCATAACAATCACATAATGGGTGGGATTGATGTATGATTGATTACTACACAACAAAAATTAATTATGGTTATTTTTTCTAATGTTTTAAAATAATCCAAACTTGTTTTCTCATTTTTGGCTATGAAACACGTGTTTTAAACTAAAGTGACACTTTTTTACTAAAAACACATACTTTTAATCTTACCGAATACATCATGTGTTGAAATGATGTGTGGTTGATTCCTACATGAGAAAAATGAATTGTGTATCATTTTCCTAATGTTTGAAAACAACATGAGCTAGTTTTTATAGTTTTGGCTATGTGAAACACAATTTAAACAAAAATGAAAGTTTGGTATTAAAAACATTCAATTTGATTCATATTGACCTCATGATGTGTTGGATTGACATGAGATTGATTCCCACATGAATAAAATTAATTACAGATCATTATCTTGAATTTTTAAAACAAAAAAAGATTGTTTTCTTGGTTTTGGAAATATGACACAGATTTTAAACTAAAATGGCACTTCTATATTGAAAAAATGTACTTAATGTCATATCAACGACATCATTTTCCAAAATGATGTACAATCAATTAATACATGTCAAAAATAAATTATGGAAATATTTTTCTAATGTTTGAAAATAATATGAACTTGTTTGATCAGTTTTGGCAATGTGATGCACGTTTTAAACTAAAATGGAACTTCTATATTGAAAATACACACTTCAAGTCATACGTACTACATCATGTGTAAGATTGACGTGTTGTCAATTACTATACATAAATAATGAATTATATATCATTATCCTAATATTTTAAAACAATAAAATCTATTTTTCTCATTTTTGGTTATGTGACACACATTTTAAACTTAAATGATACTTCTATATTGAAAACACACACTTCCTTTCATACCGACCACATCACATGTAAAATTTACATGTGGTAAATTATTATTCATAACAAATTAATTATGAATATTTTTCCTAAAGTTCAAAAAATCTGATCTCATTCCCTTAGTTTGGAAAATGCGACACATGTTTCAATCTTTAACAACACTTCTATATTGAGAAAATACACTTCGAGTCACACCAACCACATCGTGTATCTGATTTGAGGCCAATTATTATACATCACAAATTAATTATGGATGATTTTCATAAATTTTAAAAATAATCCAAGCTATTTTGCTCGATTTTGTTCATGTGACATGTACTTTAAACTAAATGAATCTTATAAATTAAAAACTCGCACTCTATGTCATACCATCTAGATCATGTGTCAGATTGATGTGTGGTTGATTCCTTCACATCAAAAATAAATTATGGATCTTTTTTCAAATGTTTTAAAACAATCCATGTTCAATGTCTTGGTTTTGTCTATGTGATGCGCATTTTAAACATGAATGAAACTTCTATATAGAAAACACACACATCCAGTTGTGAAAACATCATGTTTCATATTGATATTTTGTCAATTCTTACACATTGAAAATGAGTTATGGATTATTTTCGTAATTCTTTATAAAAATATATGTTCGTTTGATATGTTTTGGCAAGTAAATTGAGTTTTAAACTAAAATTACACTTTTATATTAAAAACAAGTTCTTCATGTCATACTAGTCACATTGTGTGTCATATTGATTTTCAGTTGATTCCTACACATGTAAAATTAATTATGAATAATTTTCCAATTTTTTGAAAAAGATACGAGGTTATTTAATGAGTTTTTGATATCTAATGCATGTTTAAACTATAATAGAACTTTTATAATGAAAAATTCACATTGAGCCATACCTACCACACAATTTTCTGGATTAAGGTGTAGTCAATTCCTTCACATAAAAATGAATTATTGTTCATTTTAACAAATTTATAAAACCAGCCAATCTTCCTTTATCAATTTGGGTGATGTTACGTTGGTTTAAAACTTAAATGTCAATTTTATATCGAAAGGATCTACTTCTATTCGTATCAGTAGAACAGTGTGTTATATTGATGTTCAGTAAGTCCCTAGACATAACAAATAAACTATAAAGAATTTTACTAATGTTTAAAAACAATTTAATCTAATTTACTTAATTTTTTCTAGTGACACATATTTAAAACATAATTGACATTTTTATATTGAAAACATGCACTTTGAGTCATACTAGACACATCTTGTGTAGGGCTAACATGCCAGAAATTCCTACACTTCAAAAATTAACGATGGTTCATTTTTATAAAGTTTTAAAACAATATGAGTTTGATTGATAAGTTTTGGCTTTGCAACCCATGTTTTTATCTAAACTGACACTATTATATTGAAAGCAAGCACACAGAGTCATACCGACCACATCACATGTCATATTTAAATGAAATTAATTCTTACACATCACAAATGAATAATGGATTGTTTTCCTGATGTTTAAAAAAATCCAAGTATGTTTTATTAGTTTTGGATATATGATGCATGTTTTAAACTAAAATGGAACTTTTATATTGAAAACATGAACTTTGAGTCATACTTATCACATCATGTATCAGATTGATGTGTGGTTGTTTTATACATTTCTCAAATTAATTATGAATCATTGTTTTTAAATTTTGAAAGCAATATAATCTTGTTTTATTAGTGTTAGATATTTGATGTGTGTTATAATATAAAATGAATCTTTTTATTGAATACAAAAAATAAAAATTATGAGGCTTTGAGAATGGAACTACCTTTCTCAAATTAGTAATATGTTTTAAATTTGTGGGTTGAAGGATTATTGTCCCATTTTCCTATCACCATTATCTAGGTTGCATCCTTGAAGTCTAATCTCTCATGAGCATGAGCATCATTAGACATGTTACTAGCTTTGCTAAAATCCATTGATTGTAACCCTCCATTATAATTCTCCTTCTGAAATAGGTAAAAAATAATATATGAGCATTAAGATATAATTTCTTCACATCCAAAATGAATCTATAAGTCCATATCATATATTATATCTTCTACATAATTGGTAATCACCTAAACTATATGTGAACAAACAATTTGACATCATGTACTCTGCCCACTCATATCTAAAAAAACATTTCTTCCTTTGAGTATATAGATTGTAGGAAATCTTGGTAGTTTTGAGATAATATAAAAAATTATTAATAAATATAATAAATGAAATTGTAATTAAATTTGGAAAATACATGTTCAGGGATTCTAGTCTAACAATGGTATATGAAATCTTTCATAAATTTTCAAATATAATATCTTCAATCATTATCATTATTTTTCTTCATACACTACAAAAACATTGACTAAAATAAATATTTTTTTTTTGAAATATGTTTTGATAGTTAAATATTACTTTGTATATGTTATTAGTTTTACATTTTATGAAATCCATAGGATTATTATTTTTAGTCACTGACCTCATACTGTGATTTAGCCTATATATATAGATTGACCTAACATAAAAAATTCTAATTAAAAAAAACTGAAACATAGAATTAAAAGTTTATCAATAAATTTTTTATCTAAGTGGATTAAAAATTCATAATAGAAATCATGTGTGGTTGGTTTTATGGAAATCCGTGCATTGGATCCAAAAAAATAAACATTTAGGATATCTAAATTACTTAGGATGAGAATCCAGTGATTCCTAAAAAAATTAACGAGAAAAAGGAAAATATATTTTATATGATTAGATTGTAGACTTTTTCTAATTCATTTGTAAGAATTAAGAGGAGTTTTTCATATGTTATTTTTTTCAAATTCCACACTTAGTTCATCATTTTTCTTTTCAATTGCATCCAATTCTAGAGAATTATTTTCCACCAAAATGGTAGAGGGATTAATGACTCCAAATCATGATTCTTAGTATTTTACATTTATAATATAGTAATATATTCACTATTAGAAAATATGAATAGTTATTAACTATAATGAACATAGTAGATCATTTTTTCGACAGACAGATTATGAATATGTACGTCATGTATGTATTCACAATTGAGACTCCCATCTATTCAAATTTCATAATATCATTTATACACTCCAAGACAATGGTGTGTATAATAAAATCTCCAAATATTTCATCTTCATATATAATGTAGGACATATTTCACTCTTTGAATGTTGTATCTGTATGAACTTGTAATGTTAAAATATGTGGTAGTGGAACTGGCATGGTGAAGTTACTCTTAGAAGGCCCTTTTGATTTCTTGGTTGATTCACAAATTTCCTTGATCTGACATTTTATTTCCTCTTCATTTTATCCACCTTTAATAACACACCTCATTTGAAATTTTTTTCTCCAATAGTTAAAGGTTTTTCATTTGAAAAATATTTGAAAATAAATACCTCTTGTGTCTTTATAAGATTAGACAACTCTGATATGAACGTTCCCATAGCATTATCGACCATAGTAACATCCATATCACGAAGTGGATTGGGTAACTCAGCCCTTGGATATTGTGTTACTTCAACCCTCATCTCATGTGATATTTTGGGAGTTGTTTATTGTATAGCATGTCTTAGAATTTTCTACATTGTACCACTCATAACAAGGTTACGTGTGGGTGTAGATAGATATAAATCAAAAAAAATCACCCTATATAATTTTATCAATATAATGTTATCAGAAGATGTTTTATTCACATTTACGAGAAGGAGTAATGAAAAAACTGATTACAGCTGGTAAGGTAGGAGGTTTAGGGGAATGAATAGCCTCGAAGCTAGACGGGTTATTTGGCTCATCAATTGCCGATCGTTGTTCCATTATCGGTTCACTTTGACCCTTTTTCATATATTGGTCCGCCAAACCACATCATACAATAATATCTTCCAAAGCATCTATCTGCGCCAGCATGCCTTTAATTATATCATATGTATCTCCTCTCGGTTTTGTCTTCTTGAAATATGATTGAGGTGGAACTCTAAATCCTGCACCTCTAACACGACCACTATGAAAAAAATGACCATTTGAAACGGGTTATTTGCAACGGGCCCCTGACCCATCACAAATAACTCATCAGAAGGGGTTATTTGCGAAAGACCCATTATCTTGTCACAAATAATAAGCATTTGCGACTGAGGGTAAAGCCCCATCTTAAAATGTTTGGCGCCACATGCGCACCAAACCGCATGGAATTCATTTGCGATGAGATCATTATTCCCGTCGCAAATGACTGGCGGCATTTTTTTACTATTTGTGACGGGAAAAGTATCGCTTCAAAAATAGTGTGTCGACAGAGAGACATTTGCGATGGGTCCGACGCAATTTTTTTTTGACCAACAATTAATGCGGGTGATGGGCATTTGCAGCGGACTTACCATCACAAATAAGTCCATCGCAAATAATCTCACCAATATATACCCTAATCTGTTTTCCACTAATTCTACTCCTCTCAACTTCGATCTATACCTCTTCTGGAAAATTTTCTTCTAATATTTTTAATAGTTTAAACATTTAAATGGGAGCATAATCAGTGGCTTTTATACTGCGAAAGTTTCAGTTTCAAGGTATTTATCTATTTTTTTATTGTTTGGTTAATGTATTTTATTTTTAATTATTTATAATTTTTATTAGTTATAGGCAACTAAATTCAATTATAATTAGATTGTTGTTTTTTCAGTATTTATTTTTTTGAATAATTGTATCTAAGTGTTAATTATAAATAATTAGTAATAAATTATAATAATTAGTAATAATTTGTTATAATTAGAAATAATTAGAAATAATTAGAAATATTTAGAAACAATTATCAACAATTAGGATTAATTAGTAATGATTAGGATTAATTAGAAATAATTAGGAAAAATTAGTATCAATTCCCAATAATAAGTCATAAATTGTAATAATTAGTAATAAATTGTAATATTTAGTAATAAATTTTAATAATTATTAATAAATTGTAATAAGTAGTAATAAATTTTAATAATTAGTTATAAATTGTATTAATTAGAAATAATTAGTTACAATTAGTAATAATTAGTAATAAATGGTAATAAATGGTAATAAACGGTAATAATTAGTAATAAATGGTAATAATAAGCAGTAAATGGTAATAATTAGTAATAAATTGAAATATTTAGTAATAATTAGTAATAATTTGTAATAAATTGGAATAATTAATAATAATTTTTAATAATTTTTAATAATTTTCAATAATTAGTAATAAAATTTACTAATTATTAATAATTAGTAATAAATAGTAATAATTATTAATAAATGGTAGAAATTAGTAATAAATTGTAACAATTAGTAATAAATTATAATAATTAATAAAAAATGGTAATAAATTGTAATAAATAGTAATAAATTGTAATAATTACTAATTAAATGTAATAATTAGTAATAATTTGTAATAAAATTTAATAATTAATAATATTTTGTCATAATCTGTAATAATCTTTAATGATTATTAATAGATGGTAGTAAATGGTAACAAATTGTATTTAGTGGTAATAAATTGTAATAATTCGTAATAAAATGTAATAACTAGTAATAATCTGTAATAATTAGTTATAATTAGAAATAAAAGGTAATAAATGGTAAAAAATTGTAATAAATGGTAATAAATGGTAATAATTGGTAATAAATGGTAATAATTCATAATAAATGGTAATAATTAATAATAAATGGTAATAATTTGTAATAAATTGAAATATTTAGTAATAATTAGTAATAATTGGTAAAAAATGATAATAAATGGAAATAATTGGTTAAAATTTGTAATAATTAGAAATAATTAGTAATAATTAGTAATAAATGGTAATAATTAGTAATAATGGTAATAAATGGTAATAATTGGTAATAAATGGTAATAATTAGTAATAATGGTAATAATTAGTAATAAATGGTTATAATTAGTAATATATGGTAATAATTAATAATGATTTGTAATAAGTAGTAATAAATGGTAACAATTTGTTATAATTAGTAATAATTTGTTATAATTAGTAATAATTTCTTATAAATAGTAATAATTAGAATTAATTTGCTATAATTAGAAGTAATTTGTAATAATTAGGATTAATTTGTAATAATTAGGATTAATTATAAACATTTAGGAATAATTTGTAATAATTATTAATAATTAGTAATAATGAGTAAAAAATTGTAATAATTAGTAATGATTAAGATTAATTTTGATTAAATAGTAATATTTAGGATTAATTAAAAATAATTAGAATTAATTAGGATTAATTAGAAATAATTAAAAATAATTATTAATAATTTGGATTAATTAGTAATAGTTAGTAATAATTATTAGGAATTAGTAATAATTAGGATTAATTAGTAATATGTAGGATAAAATAGTAATTATCAGGAATAATTAGTAAAAATAGGATTAATTAGTAATAATTTGTAATAATTAGTAATAATTACGATTAATTAGTAATAATTAGTAATAGTTAGTAATAATTAGTAATAATTAGTAATAATTAGTAATAATTAGTAATAATTAGTAATAATTAGTAATAATTAGTAATAATTAGGTTTAATTTGGTTTAAGTACTAATAATTAGGATTAATTAGTAAAAATTAGGATTATTTTGTAATAATTAGGATTAATTACTAATAATTAGTAATAATTAGGATTAATTACTAATAATTAGTAATAATTAGGATTAATTAGTAATAATTAGGAATACTTAGTAATAATTTGGTATAAATAGCAAAAAAAATAGTCATAATTAGCAATAATTATTACCAATTAGCAATAATTAGGAAGCATTAGTAATAATTTGGATTAATTTGTAATAATTAGGTATAATTGGTAATAATTAAGATTAATTTGTAATAATTAGGATTAATTAGAATTAATTACTAACAATTAGTAACAAATAGTAAAAATTAGTAAAAATTAGTAACAATTAGTAAAAATTAGTTACAATTAGGGTAATTAGAAAGAATTAGTAATAATTAGTAACAATTAGGATTAGTTTTTAATAATAAGGTTTAATTTTTAATAATTAGGATTAATTAGTAATAAATTGGAATAAATTTGAGTACATTGATAAAATGGCACAATTTCCAACGGATTGGCGATATTCCATTTGATAAGCACCTCAACTCCTTGAAACATGCTCCCACTAACATTAGTATGACCAATATTCACGAACTTAAATCAATTTTTTTAAAGTGATTTGTGTCAGAGAATGTTGTAAGCAGTTGAGATGCCAGACAAAAGAGGCACTTTTTCTTGACGACTCATCTCCTTGCAACTTTCTCAGACATAAATCATGATGAAATATCTAGTCTGACGTACGAATATCAATTTTCATATGAACGAGCATGGACAATAGTGCGGCGAGGGATCCCTACTCTCCATTCTTGTGCATATGAAAATGTTTATTCGTACATCGAAGTATAATTTTCATAGTGATTTGAGTCGCATAAAGTTTCAAGGGGATGATTCGTCGGAAAAAAGATCTTTTTCCAATCTGTTGGAAATTGTGTCACTAGTAATTAACAATAATTAGTAAAAAAACACCTATAATTTATAATACTTAGTGGTAATTAGTATAAATTTTTATAAATGAGTTTATATTAGTGTAAAATATTAAAAAATAGTATAAATAACTATAAAATAATTAAAATTATTATAAATTTCTAGAAAAGATAATTTAATTGTCTTCGGTTTTTTAGATAGTGTTTATTTTATATTTAGTTATACAAAATAACTAATTATTTCATTTTTTAAGAAAAATATTGAATAAGAAATTCAACCACATTAAATATTACATGATCGTACTAGGATAAATTAGTGCAAGAATCCAGACGGTTCTGGTTTAAATCTTGTTTATATTGAGGATGTTCAAGTTTTTTTTATCATTTTCATTATCACAACCTAAATTTTTTTCAGAAGGGGAAATTATGTTTCCTTGTAAAAAATGTTTTCTGAGGACATATGAAACATTTGAAAATGTTGGTGGTCATTTAATACATTTTTTTCAACCATATTATGGGTTTTTGTACCAACATGGTGAACATAGTTCTATAGAAGATACTGTTGATTTGGTTCTGAAACCAACACAGTTTCAAAATTTTGTACATGATATGGAAGGACTTTCTTTTCAATACACTGAAACTCAAGATGATATTGATTTAACTCTTTAGTTGGAACTATCTCATTTATATGAGTTGTTGAGGCCTACTAAGGATTCCTTATATCCTGGTTGCAAGATAAGTGAGTTTTGAAGCAGTTTTTAAATTTATGGCTATTAAATCAGATGATGGAATATCAAATAGTTATTTTAATCAGATATTATATTTGTTAAAAACACTACTACCTAAAGGAAATGTGTTGTATTCAAATTTCTATGAGAGAAAGAGGCAGGTTTTTAATCACCGTATTGGTTATCAGAAGATTCATACATGTTCAAATGACATCAACTTATATTATAGTGAAAATGAGTCATTGGATAGCTTTCCTACATGTATAAAATCAAGGTATAAAGAATCTTAACTAGGGAAGTATGCATTTGTTATTGTAAAATAATAGAGATATTTCTTGCTCACACCCATATTATAGTGTTTATTTAGGTCTCAAAACATAGCATCATTGATGTCATGGCACAAAACCCACATTTCAACCAACAAAAGCTTAAATCATCCCTCTGATGGTGATTCATGGAATCATTTTGACCAAGTTCATTTTTATTTTGTGTTAGAATCCAGAAACATCTGATTGGGTCTTTCTACTAATGGTTTCTTTCCATTTGGTTCCTAGGGTAGTCATTATTCATGTTGGATGGTCTTTATAACTCTGTATAATTTACCTATACTGATTTTAATGAAGGATTCATATATCTTTTTGACCTTATTAAGTCTAGGTCATCCGAAAAAATAATATTGATATTTATTTGAAACCATTGATTGATGAGTTAAATTCACTGTGGAGTAATGATGTTAGTATATATGATGTTGCTGTGAAAAAAACGTCCTACTAAAAGTTGCTTTGATGTGAAAAATTAGTGACTTCCCAACTTATGGCATGTTATCTAACTAGATTACACATGGTCTAGAATATTCTTCATACAATATGAGAGATAGAAAAGTGTTAATGCTTGTTAGTAGAGAAAACCTTGTTTTTTCAACTGTCATCACAGATTTCATCCAACCGATCATCATTTTCAAAGAAATAAATATCTTTTCAGAAAAGGAAAAGTTGATAAAGATGGGCCTCCGAAAATGATCTCAGATACATAGTTAAAATCAATCATCTCTTCATTACCACCCATAAAATTTGGACCAACAATAAACCAACAAAAAATTTATGGGTTTGGAAAAGAACACAATTGGATAAAATGAAGCAATTTTTGGGATTTTCCATATTGGTCTGATTTGTTGATCTGTCACATGTTGGATGTGATGCATATTGAGAATAACTATTCTGATAATTTATTTCATACTATTATTTATACACCAGATATGACTAAATATAATTTAAAGGCATGATTAGTTCTTTCCCAAATTTACGAGTGACCAGAACTTTAACTATTTGAAAATGTCAGATCAAAGAAGTTGATGAATCCAAAAGAATCTGACAAACTGTCCAAAGAGAGTAACATATTATTTTTTAAGTGGATTGTAGATTTGAGAATTAAAAATGGTTATGCTTCCAATTTGGGCAGATGTGTCATAAATAGTCATATTACCAAATTAAAAAGTCATGTTTGTCTTGTTTTAATGGAAATACTTCTGCTAATTGGATTAAGATGATTGTTAAATCCTTTTATTTGAGATGCGCTAACAAAAATATCTTATTTTTAGAGACATTTGTGCGTTGAAAACAGACTATGATTACATAAGAAAAATTCAAGAAGTGTTTGCTTTAATTTTATGTAAACTTGAAAAAATATTCGCTTTAGGTTTGTTTGATTGAATGGAACATTTGATATTACATTTTCCATATGAAACAAAATGTTTTTGTTTGGTACAATTCTGATGGATGTACTTATTTGAGAGATGCATGCCTAAATTAAAAAAAATTATGTAACAAAGCATTGGTTAAAGGCTCATTTTCATAAGATTATTTGTTAGAGGAAATTTAGTTTTTCTGCTCTCATTACTTTCAATATGAATATCCCTCAAAACAAAACTCCATTATCCATAACGAGTGAAATGTTGACAATGACATGAGTGATCAATTATCAATTTTCAATGAGCCCAAATTTGGCTTCGGTGGAGTTCATGAATGATGGATTTCAGATTATGAACATCACAGAGCTCATATATAAATTCTTCTCAACTGTGAAGAAATTACAACATCTGTACTGTGAGTGGTCCTATCATTTATTCAATAATTTTTATAATAGTACATTAATCTTATTTTATTTTTAGGTTATAGGATAATCATATCAGGAAAAAGTTTCGACAAATTACAGTAGCTTCCCTTGAAGAACGTTTTCAAAAAAAATTCCTACTGGTTTCAAAAATTGGTGACATAAATTATTTTTCCTTTCACATAGAAAATGAATATAATACTTGTTATATTGATGATTTTTTTATAAATTTTCAGGTATCTCAACATGATAATAAAATTGATTATCTATTGTCTATATTAAGTAACCAACCATCAAAAATGGTTAAATCTTATAATGAATATGTGGTGAATGGTTTTCAATTTCATACTCGTACATGTGGGGAATAAAAAAAAATGAATAATGGTGTTTTCTTGAAAAGATATCATTATAAAGAAACTAAATTTGACTTTTATGGCATGCTGGAAGAAATAATTAAACCATGTTATATAGGAAAACATTCCATATTGATGTTTAAATGTCAGTGCTGGGATATTGAGAGAGGTTCTCATGTTCATCTGATTCATGGAATCATTAATATTAAATATAATAGACTTCTTATAGTGAATGAAACATTTTATTTTGTCATTAGGCACACAAAATTTATTATGAAAATTATTGTGCTACTTAAAAAAAGTTGGGTGATTGGTGGAGCATAATAAAAATTAAATCTTGAGATAATCAGTTTATAGAAAGTGAATGTGGTCCCACTGAAGTTCAAGGAATTTAAAATTTTCAAGAGACTACTCTGAATCCATATTTTACATGAGGAGACACAAAAATCGTTGATGATACCCCATAGTTAAGGGATGATTATGACGATGATGTTAATGTTGTTAGAACTGAATTTGACATGAGAAGAGCTGATGAAACTAAAACTAATATGGAAATTGATGATGATGAGGATAAATATGAAGACATTGACATCGACAGCTATGAAGATGAGGGTGTAGATGGAAATTGACATAGTTAAATGTTGGTTATAATTATATATAATATATATCTATATATAGTTGTGGGTTTAAACTATTTTCTAACAACACTCATTTTATGTTTTAGATGAATGAGGATCTGTATGGTTTTTTACAGGAGACTGGTCTACCTTTAGATGAGCAGGAGGTTGGATCATCCGACCTTGTGACTGTTGACGGTTCAGGGGGCACTCAGAGGGGGCGTGGTCTTTCTCGAATGATGATTCATGATGCTATCCCTGGGCAACGTACACATCTTAGTTTTGATCCATGCACACAGAGGTATGTTTATATATGTATTTTATTTAGTTTTCATTAATTTATTTATATTCTAATTATTTTATTAATTGTAATTTTTTTCTATAGATTTATGCATATAGCTATTGGGAAAGGGAGCGCTATATTGCACAATTATGTTTCTGATGTTTGGGTGTCATGGGATCAGATTACCATTGATGTTTACCAGTGTATGTTCGAGCATTGGCTAGTACGTAAATAAATAATATTTATTTTGAAACTAATTTAATTAATAACTTGAAATAATAAATTATTTGAAAGGTTTATGGTATCCCATTGATGAGAGCATGTGTGAGGATATCTAGAAGGCATGGCAGGGAGCTATGAATCCCTGTTGCACTCAATTTTTTCCCAAATTAAAAATCAAAGCATTGGAGAATGTAGAAGTGACAGAGTTTCCTAAGACATTTCGTATACATAGAACTGATTATATTTAATCTAAGGTTTGGGATGGATTATGTACACACTAGTTCAATAGGAGGCTTCAGAGTAGATCATCAGTAGGTTAGAAAAATTGGGGGAGACAGGAGGTGACACATCGAGCTGGTAGTCGTAAATTCATTATTATTAGGGAGAATTTGGTAAGTGATTTTTTTTTAAAATATTTTATATAACTTTAAAGGTAAATAGTTTATTTTATATTCACATAGGCAGTAAAAAAACCCGATATTATAGAGTACGATGTTTATAGGTGGATGTATAATGATCCTACCACTGAAGTTATTAGAGGTTCTCACCAGTGTCAGATTATGGTTAATATAAATTTTTTGACGTTTAAATTTAACTACAAATAATATTTTAACTATTTTAATTTTAAATTGAAATTGAAGGAGTCATATGAGGCCGCGACATCTCAGACACATGTTGAGAGTCAGGTCGAGACCGATGGTAAGAACAGTTCCCCCCGATTTGATGATGCAGTATGGATGTAGGCGACCCAGTATGCCTTCAAGAAAGGCTGATTTGTTGGTATCAGCTCTCGATTGACCCCTGAGGGTTTTTATGGAACCTCTGCAATGTCAGTGTCCAGCTTGATAGGAGCTCGTGAAGAGTCATCATCATCTCAGGGACTGTATCAGGATAAGTTGTGAGCTCAGAATGATCTCATAGAGACTATGTGTTGGGAGTAGGGGGAGATGCATCAGTGGCAGAAACAAGAGAAGGAAGAGTTCCTATAATAGCAGTAGCTGTAGCAGGAGATACAGGATGAGATGCACCAATGGCAGAAATAGTAAGAGTTGGAGCACATGGAGTACATGCGATGTCTGACTCACTGTTTAGGGACAAAGTTCCCTCCACCGTCTCTTCCAGCTCCTCTAGATGACCCTCCCCTCTGTGATGCATTTTTATTTTTTAATGAAACATTTTGATGATTTTTTGTAATATTAACTATTTAATGTTTTAAATAGTGCGTTTCTATATTGTTTCGAATAATATAGTTTTTATTATTTATTTAACTTCTTATTATATTTATTATTTTATAAATTAATATATTTTTATATTTTTATGAATACTGAGGTTTTATTATACTATTATTATTAATATTAAATTTCATTAATACTAACAATAATATTATTGTTTAATTTAATTATTTTATAATTAATTTTATTGTATGAATATTAATATTATTATTTTATATATAATTTTATTGTATTAATATTAATATTATGGTTTTATTTATATTAATATTTTATTATTATTAATATTATATTATTTACTTTTTTTTAAAAAAAATCAACTATTTGCGACGAGCCCATCGTAAAAGGGTTTATATTATTTTTATATTTTCAGCAGTATTTGGTCGAACCATTGCAAATACTAATTGCGATGGTTCGTCACAAAAAACGCCGCAAATAAGGTAAAAACAGAAAGTATTTGTGATGAATGGCTAGCCCATCGCAATAAAGTCTTAAAAAAATGCCGAATATTTTTTTGCGACGGTTCTACTGCCCATCTCAAATAAATTTTTTTTTCAACGGTCTGTCGAAAAAGGTAATATTTGGAATGGGACACCATCGCAAATGACCTATCACAATAATCCATTTTTTCAGTAGTGGACCATATTGTTCTAGCCAAATTAAATTTACTAAATGCAGTTTTTTCTTTAGGTATATGTGATTGTGATTCTTAATTATAAATAATATAGAAAATATTAACATAAATATATATTTTAACGTAATACTACTATAAAGCCTAAATAATTATTATAATGTCATATTTACACATGATTTTTATATTAATTTTTTGTTTTCATTCAATATTTTACACTCTTCATTTACATGGGCCTCCTTCAATTGCACATGACATGGTATCGAAGTGGCTTTGTATTTTCATTCATGAATCTGCATATAAACAGAAGAATATATGTTGATTTATATCATATAAACCTTATAATATAGATTTAAAATACATAGCTTGCGATTTTCAAGTGAAGTACACCCTATCCTTGCTTTATGGTAAGGGTACATGGGGTTTTATGCTTATTTCTTATTTTCAGGTCTCCTTTATTTTTTCCTAAATTATTATTATTTCATTAAAGTGGATAAAATAAATATTTTCAAATAACATATTATTGATTGTAATACAACTAAAATTATTAATTATCCTGGTTCCTAATGAAATATTTCCATGTTTTTTAGTTTATAATGTTTGCATACATAACTGGTGGGTGGGGAATTATTTTCCCCTTAGCATCTATGAGGTGATACTTTGTAAAAAGTTTCCAGAAGCCTATACAATATTTTACAGAGACCATTAAGACATGTTTTTTTCAAAAGTAATCTAAAATAAATGAAATCAATAAGAAATAATGTAAACTAAATCAGTGTTTCATTATATAATATTTTGGTATAATAGAGAAAGTATATTGTAATATTACCTTAATATATTCCCATATTTTTGTTTTTATTACTGGAAAGATATTATGCCATGTATCTATATCAATTGGAACAAGAATTCTATTTGTGATCCTAATGTAACTAAGGAAAATTGCCTTGATGGGATCAATAGATTAGCCTCATTAATTAGAGTGAACCTCAAATTATATAATTTTTCTTCTTTCCTTGAAAATTTTAGTAAATACAGAGAACCTACACTTTTATTATTTTTATCATAAACATGTTGTTAAACCCAAAGTAATTCTATAGTTTTAGCATCAACAGTCAGTTATTCCTTAAGATTGGTAAAATCATCATGTGGAGAATTAATTATTTTCATTAGTATTTAAACATTTAATTTATATTACATAAATGTTGAAGAGAACACATAATATTAAGAGGAAATTCAAAGTATATTAAAAAACACTTTAACCTTCTCATTGAACTCTCTCTTTTTTCTTTAATGGTTGAAAGGGTTTTGGATTATCTATTGAGTATGCAAATCCCATATTTATGTATCCATATAATATATAAGACCTTGTCTCTATTGGAACGGCTATGAAATGATTGTGATTTCGTAATGAAAAGGTCATTCTAAATTGAATTTTAATATGATCCTACATCTGTTTTAGTCACCAATACACCAATTGACCAATTCATGTTTGCTGGATCTAAGACATAAAATACCTGTATTAATTGTGATGATATTATGAATGGATCATCCTTATACCCTTCCACACTAAAAATCACCTTCATGAATCCCAATTCATTGAATTTCACTACGCACCTGTTTTCAACCTGTTTACAATGGAAAACCCACACATGAAATGTTATATAATACAAATTTTATATCTATTAAATGATTCCAAAATATGACATATTTTCATAAATTAGATTGATATACTTGGAACTAGATACATGCATCACTTCTATCACAAGTGTAACTCCATAGTTTTTCATCATACTACGTTTATCTTTTCCCTTTATATAGAATATATTACCATTAATTACAAAACTAGTATAAAATATACAACATTTTCATTTGGTCCCTCTCTTACCCATCAAAGTTGTTCAATGGTTGAATTCGAATTGTTAGATAACTCCTTATAAATATGATCTCAAAACAATCCTATAAAAAACTAATTATGTGTATTTGATATCCATCATTTAGCCCTTGATTGATTCAAATGTCTATGAATTACTTTGTGGGCTTGAACAAATGGACAAACATTTTCACTAATATTTAAAATATAATGGTGAGATTGATCCTACTATGTGATGATAATGGGGATAATATATATATATATATATATTTATCACAAAAATAAAAAAAATAAGAAAGGAAACACGCAGTATATTAGAATTAATAAAATAAAAAACTATAACATATCAAACATTGACTAATCAATAATAGAGAATACCAAATATTCAAATTTAAAATATATTCTATCCTAACTGTAAATAAAAAATATAAATGAAAAGAAAAGGATGCATATAGATAGATAAAAAATAAATAAATAATAGAGGAAAATGAGCTATATTTATAATTCATTATAGTAAGTTCAAGACAACAACATTTTCAATTGAGAAAAGTAAAAAAAAATTCCTTATTAATACTAATTCACCACAATAAAATAATAAAATTATTATTAATTATTGGTAAAAATTAATAAAAATTAAATTTTTTATGATGTAAACTAAAATGATTTTTAATATTGAATGTGAGACTTTCCCCTCATGATGATCGTGTGTGCATGCCACGTGTAATAGGGAAAACTAATTCCAAGATGTTTTTGTTCTCAGTTTCATGGTATTTGTAAGCTTTTATGATGATAAAAAATTTAATATAATAACAGATTATTATTATCTACAAGTACTGAAGTTTTAATGAAAATTTAGGAAAATAAGAAATAAAATTTGTAATTCCCCGACCCCAGAAGCCTAGAGTCGGTGCATTATTATATATCATTGGAATGATCATAAAAGATCAACTCTCGAAAGACCGATTAGTTTAGTATCCTTGAAAGTACTAGATACATTCATAAGGTTTACATTACATTATAAAATGTAAAACTACAACAACATTGTCTCCATAGAAAACACTGATATCCCATAGACTATCCTTGGAGTTCATTCATAATATACTTCTTTGCATCCTGGGAAAATAAAAAATAGAAAGGGGTGAGCTCAGATGATTAGTAAGGATTACATTATAGTGGAAAAGTTATTAAATAAGCATAAAAAATTAAGGCAGTGTATAAGACTAGAACAAAAGCCTTTTAAACTTGAACTTCAGCATAATATGGAAAATATAAAATCAAATAATGCCATTTACTTATTCACATGGATATTCTACTAGTTTAATGATCACATGAAATATCAATAACCACTCTCATAATGATGGAATGCATAATGCAAGACTATCATAACCACATAGTCAATGCCTTGTGCTAAGACTATAAATAAGATTTTGTCAAGGCCTTATGCCAAGACAATAGTTTGTCTCATGAGACCTACTGATGCATCGAGGAGCTATAGTGGGCTCCACCCATCAATTACTAAGTCCAATTCATTCCTCATATGAATAGATTTAAACATAACATAAACATTCATATTAAAACTAGCATACGTAATGTCAATACTTTATCCACAAACCATGAATGGAATAAAAATAGCACATCCACAGTAAAAAATAACTCATTCAATACAATATGGAAGATTGTATTATGACAGATTAAACTCAATCGAGAATAATGAATGATATTGACATAGATGAAAATAATCATCAAAACTATTAGAGAGAAATATCCACCTTTTTCTTGAAATCATTTAAAAGTAACACTATTTGTCAAGAAGCCATTTAAAAATAGATTTTTGAATCAAAGTGTCCCATACCACTTTGAAACTTTTAAAAGTAATTTTAATTTTAAAACATTAATATCCATATAAATAAATCATTAAAACCATTTTTAAAACATGGATATGAATGAGAAAGATTTAGAATAATAAATCTTTAAAACATTTTAAAATGATATTTTAGTAAGAGTTCATAACCAAAAGAGAGACACTTGAATACAAATAATCGAGGTAATCAAAACTTTTTAATATCATGAGAATAAAGGGATTCATGATATAATATGTCAAAGTACATTATATCCACCATATAAAAGTGATTTGGTGTATAACAACAAGGAAGTCTCAATGGAATGTCAATTGAGGTGAAATCTCTTATAAAGACCGTATCTTTAGGTTGAAGATAAATCAACGACATAATTATGTGTGATAAATATAAACACACTCAATATGATTGGATATTTAGTGTAAATCAATCAGATTACATTCACACATATTCTTGTAAAAACAACACCAATGAATTGGATGTTTAACTCAACAAATAGAGATTGAGTTAAAATTACTCTTATCAAGTTCATACCGATGACTTGAGAATTTATCAATGGAGGGATTATGTTTATAAAAAGTATATACATAGAAAGGGGAGTGAAAATTATGACATAAGAAAATGAATAGTGATTCCATACATAATCTTGGAGTAAAATAATCAATGAAGTATGCATAAAGCCGAATGAGTGGAAATTGAAATTTCAAATTACCTTATCGATTTGGTAACTTACGAAACATAGAACCATGAAAGAGGGATCATAAAATGATGCTGTAAATATCCATGAATTAATGTATATTATACAATGAATACAAACATGATCAGTATACACACCACATACAATAAATAAGTGGTGAACAATGGAAATATCATGAAATTAAAAGTGAGATAAGAAACCCCTTACTTCGTAATTTTTCCTTGGTCGAGGGTAGGTTTACCTCCTGTATAATGGTGAAATAATTGTTATTGAATTATATAAGAATCATATACATTAATATGATATCATATATGATCTTTTAACATTGATTTGTTAATAATATCTTAGTATTATCATTATTTCGGGTGTTAAAAGATTTGTTTTCCTTTATATTATTTGTTATGTGAGCCATATTTGTTATGGATGAGATGTATCTTATTCATATACAGAATGATATTAAGTCTTTAAAAATTATTTTTAACCATCAAATGAAAATTATTCTTGAATGGATAAGTTGGGGAATGAATCTCGTCGCGTTCGTGGAGACTGTAGTCCGTACATACGCACGAGCGACAATATAATTATTTTGATTTTAAGATAATATATAATTGGATGGTAAATCATATATACAGAATCATTATCATGTTATATTTATTATTTAAATGAATTAAACATCATTATTATACCCATCCAAATAATAAATCCTTGAATAAAAATTACACCACGACGTGGAGACGGTAATCTGTACATACACACGTATAGTGACATGTCATTCAAAGGATGGATAGAATAATGGATATGGATGTACCATATTTATAATAACATCAATGTATATAGAATATAATGGATTTATTATTTTAGAATAGAAATAACAAAGAGATAATAAGTGGAAGAAGAAAAAAACTTGAAAGAGGGTGGTGAAATTATTACCTCTTATTCGGGTTCTTCCTTTTGATTTGATAAAAAGGTCTCTTTAGGTTGGATTTATGATCAACATTAGGCCTCTAGGTTTAATTGATGGAAGTTTGGAGGATATTTGGGTAGGTGTTGGCTGAGACAAAAGGCTTTGAAGGTGTGAATTAGTGAGTAGGGAGAGTGCCCTTTTATAAGAGGGGTGAGGAGAACCTTAGGAAAAGCTAGAAATATTATTTTTTAATAGATTCATATTCAGTTTCTAATGGCTCCAAAGTGGATTTTTTAAATTTTAAGGTGTGTATAGGTCGAAAACCACTCAACCAATAGGTTTTAGATAGGTTTGGGTCACTATATTAACTTTATCTTTTTTATTTAACTCTTAGTTAAATAGTTTGATATTTACCATGTCTCTTTCTATTTTTATATTATATAGTTAATGAACTTACTATATACTTCCAAGAAACCCCCAAGTGGTCCATTAATGATACACCTATAATTATATAAGTCCTTTGGATGAAACTTATATTTTTTGGAATAGAATATCAATTAATAGTATAATATTTGTTTTAAAAACTCATTTATGTCAATGTTGACACTATTTAATAATTGATTTTTGTTAAAGTCTTAAAAACATTATTAATTCAAAAAAAATTCATTTAAGAAATCATAACATGTCATATTAACCAATAAAATTCATGTATGTCATCAAAACTTTCAAATAATATTTATTTTAACATTTATAATACAAATTATTTGATTCTTTCATTAATAAAGAAAATACTGCATCATTATTGTGTCATAAATAAATTTAATTATTCAATATCTAAAAATTATAAATAAAATACCATTATGCAGGAAATTGTTTTATCTTTCTAATGAATATTAATAGTATAAAATATAACATACCTATGTAAAAATTGTTTTTCTAAAAGATATATGCTTATGTCATTTTTGTATTTACTTTAACTTAATTTATATAAAGTGTCATTATCACTTACAAGTGGCTCCATGGGGTCCCAAAATCGACCCAAAGATTCTCATGGTCGGACATGTATCAACCAATAGGTTTAGGACACGTTTTAGGGTAATTTAATATTATTATAATATTATTTTTTTACCCTTATTTACCAGATTTACCCTTTAACCATGGTAAATCAAATATTTACCAAAGTAATTATTCAAAATGTCAAAAAATAAAAGTTACCTATTTACACAATTTGGACCTCCTTATTCTAAATATGGAATACATTTTTATATATTCAAAACACATAAGTGGAAGAAATTAATTTAAAATTAATTCCCGTTGTCAAAACAAAGAGCGTGGTTTTTAATAAATAATAACTATCAAAAGATTGACACTTGTTTAAGTCTAGTTTAAATGTGAAATTACATTTGATTAACAATATTATATTAAATTTTAAAAATATATTATAATTATACTTTAAAACCTCTCCATTGTATAATTTATCACTATAAATTATTTGGATTAAAAAAGTTTTTTTTAATTAATGTTTATTATTTTTAACTATTCATCAAATTTTGAATGTTTTCTAAAAAAATACCAAAAATTCACCCTAGGATAATTTCGATATTCTGAATCCAAAAATGATGTCCATTTTGAATGATAAAATTTATAAAATTTTAAAAAGTGGGTAATACTATTCATAACGACTAGTTTGATTGGTTGTGGTGTGTGTTAGAACTCGATGTTGCGTACAACACACACTACTGTATTATTTAAAGGGAAGTGTACCGTGAAATATTAGGGTATTAAAAAATTAAAACATCATCTTTCTATATGAAATAATTAAATTCCATGATCCACACATGAAATATATCTAGAAATGAAAAGAATTTAAATTCAGGTGTTACTTCTAAGGACCGGACACACTAAATGAAGATAAACTTTGGCTTGCTGGTCCCTAGTTTATGGAACTTTTATTAGTATTCTACTTCAAATACTAATCATTATAGTTAAAATAAAACCAAAATGATTCCATTATAATAACACTATATAGGAGATTGTATGCTTAGTGGGGGGTTGGGGATAATGAGGCGTTCTGTAACAGTAGGGCTCAGACCTCTTAAAGTTTCAAGGATCACACAACAAACCCAAACCCTTTAGAAAAATTAAAAGCACACAAAACATTGCAAGATTGACCAAAAAATAGAGGAAAGAATCACATAAATTGGGTTTTAAGAGTGTCGATTTATTCGAGAAGTTCGAGGGGGAGAAGAAGTTGAGGTTTAGTTCCAGGAGAGCATGAATGATGTGAGTGATGGGGTTCTCTGTTAGGGTTCTATTTTGAAGTACAAAAGGGTTTTATGAGTTCTTTTCCAAAAATCACTTATAAAGATAATTTTTATTGGATCTAAAAAAGAAAGCTATGATAAAACTTATATCTATTAATACTAACTATTAGCGTTGATAAAACATATCTTTATTATCGTTTAGAGAGAGTGTTGATAAAAAGAAGTTTTTTCAGCACTTTCTATTTTAGCAATGATAAAACCTCTCTTTTTCAGTGCTTTTTGAAAAGCGTGGAAAAAAGATATATAAAATAAATTGGAAATATTAAACCAATATATATTAAAAATGAATTAATTATAAAAAATTATAAAATAATTACATCATTAAAGAATAAATATTATAAAATATATTAATGATATAAATGAGTAGAATTTAATATCTAAAAATGAATTGACTTCAAAAATATTAAAAGAAAAATTGAATAATTTTTATTATTTATATGAATTATTATAAAATTTTAAATGAAGATTAATTCATTTTAAAAATGAAAATTATAACCATATTTAAAATATAAAATGTTAACGAATAAATAAGTACAAAAAATATATAAAAATGAATTAATTACTGAATGAATTAAGAAAATAAATTTTAAAATTGAATAAATGAAAAAGAAAAGTAAAAAATAATTAACATTATTAAGATTAAAGAAGAATAAAAAATATTAAAAGTACGAATCATAAAAAAGATTAAAATTTAATAATTTAAAAATAAATTTATTTCCAAAATATAAAAAAATAATAAGTGTTAATAATTATATAGATAATTAGAAAAATTAAAAATAAATATATACTAAAATAGAAATGATTACATATTAATTAAAAAATTACAACCATATTAAAAACATTAAATGTTAACGAATAAATATTTATAAATAAATATTAAAATGCATAAAATTACAAAAATTTGAAAATAATTAAAATTGAAAATTAATAAATAACAAACATATTTAAAATAATTAATATTATCAATGGTTAAATAATATCAAAAAATAAGAATAATTTTACAAGTAAAAAATAATATATATTAACAAAATATAAAAAGTTAATAAAATCTATCGATTAAAAATATAATATTTATTAAATATATTATGTTAATAAATAAAATTCTACAATAAATATTAAAAATTTGCAAAAATTACATAAATATTTTATTTGTGTGTGTGTTTCTAAATAAAATTATATTAATTACGTATATGTGTGTGTAAAATTAATGTAACACAAGTTTGATATATGTTAAATAGAAGAAACAAAAGGCATTTTCTTAAATGTCCATTAATTGACACTAATTATTTAATATTTATAATTAATATTAATTTTTGATTATAAACCTTTTTTACCAAATACATAAATTATTTAATGTAAATACATATTTTTTATTATATGAATCATATTTTAAAAAAATATTATATATATTAATAAATATATGTATATATATATGAATATATTTCTATATTTAAAATATTAAATATATTAATGAAAGATTGTGTATAAAGAACATTAAAAATGTAAAATTTATAAAAATAATAAATGAATAAATATTTAAAATGAATATTTTATTAAACAAAATTAAAAAAACACTTAACTTTATTAATGAAGAAATAATATTCAATGATTGAATGTTAAAGAAGAGTGAATTTTAACAAAAAGATGAATATATTAGAAAATAAAAAATGATTTAAAGTTAATAATTATATAAATTTTATAAAAATAAAAATGAATACACATATTAATTATTTTAATGACTATTGTATTAAAAACAAATTAAAAATCAATAAATGAATATAAATAAATATTAAAAATGAATAAAATTATAAAAAATACTAGAAATATAAATATTTAAAATAAATATATATATTTATATATATTAAAAAATATTAAATTGTATATATTAAAAATATATATAAAAAATGTTAAAAATTTAATAATTAAAAACATAGTATATTAAATATAAAATATTAATAAATAAAAATCTAAAACAAAAATATGTAATATGTATTATTTTTTTATATGTTTGTCACTATAAAATTGAATTAATTTCATATATGTACATGTGAAAATGTTGTATGATGTATTATGTGCAATATTTTTAGTCAAATTTTTAATTAATAATTAAATATTTGTTATTTAACATATATGTCAAATTGAGAAAACAAAGTAAATTTATAAAAAAATGTTATTAAATTTATATTAATATTAATAGTTAATATTTATAACTAATATTAATTTTTAATTAAATTATAAACCATTTTTTGCTAAATATAAGATATATAAATATGACTCATAATACTTTAATTATTGTTTTTTAACTTATATTTAATAAAATTATATATATTTCAAAATATATTTCTATATGAAATAAGATTTTTAATAATATATAATTTTTAATATAAATTCCGTTGTTAATTAAATATTTTTATATCAAGTGTAAATGTATATTTAGTCATATATAATTGAAATTTAATAAAATATATTATATTTTTATTAGTATATATATGTATATATTGACATATGATTTTTAATGATATTATTACTATAAATATAACTTTTGTCAGTGTTTTTAGTACTAATAAAGGCCACCCTTTATCAGTGTTAAAAAAGAAATGATAAAAGACTCTATTTATCAGTTTTAATAAATGTGCTGATAAAGGATACCATTATCAGTCCTTTTTAGCGCTAATAAAGGATACCTTTATCAACACTTTTAATTTTTCCTAATAAAGGATAATACTATTTATCATGGTTTATGTAGTAGTGTGGGCATGAAGAAAAATAATAACAATAGATTTCAGGCAAGCATGAGCTAGAGATTATTGGAGAGAGAAAGTAAAATGAAAAAATAGAGCGTGAGAGACTCTCAATCGACATAGACGAATCAATACCTCTCATATACTTTTCGTCCAATGCATCTCAAATATGTTGTGTTCATGTGAGATTTTTGCATCTATACATATGATTTGTGGGTCATTCAATGAGGGGAGTAATTTTTTTCGTTTATTAATTCATTCATGTTATTGATTTATTCCTTCCAAACTATTATCCATTATTCTTGTAAATTTTTATCCATCTCATTTCTTGATTTTTTTCATATAAACTTTTGAAAATCATGATCAAGACTATTTTTTAAATCATATACCCAATCTAATATATCAAAATATTGAGTAGTTGAAATTGGAAAGAATGGAAATTCATGGGTAAAAAATTAGTGTATTTTATGAATGACCACACATCTCTATATTTTTACACTACTATTGAAATCACTTCTTAACATAGATTTATTTTATGTTTAGTGGTAGTTATAATTCTCAACTGAGATTATAATCATTTCAGTGATGAAATTTTCTCATTATGTTGAACCCATTTTCAAGAGAATCATGTACTCAATAATCCACTTTAATCATACTTCCCCTTGTTATATTTTTAGTCAGTCTAATAATCTATAAATTCTTTTTCTAATTCCACACATTCTTTTTTTACTCATATCTATTTATTCCCCCTTTTTTACTCACACTCTTCTACCATACCACCATTTCTCACTGTTATCAATATTTTAGTAAAAAATAAAGCTCGTTAAATAATGACCCTCCTTCCCATGGGTTAGACAATTCAGTGATATGCCAATGTAGGCTTATAAATTGAAATTTTGATAGTTCTGATGACCTCTAACCGGATAAGAATTAGTGTTCTTCATTTGTGATAATAGTTATTAAATGAAGTGTAAATTATGAATGATTCTAATTTTTTAAAAAGTAACCCTTTTAAGCATAACTTTTCATTTTTTGTAGTCAATAATGTTTATGTTTTTTGGATATTGTTTAGTTATTTTTAGGTAATTAATCATTTTTATTTCTACAAGGATTCAATTTCGTATCATTTTTTCTTGTGATCCTTAAAAATCAATTTTTATGTGAACTTTTAGTAGTATCTAATACATTTTCAATCAAATTGGAATTTCTTGACCAGATTTAAATTGATAATATATTCATTCAAATATCCTTATAAATGAAATCATAATATTGGTTGAATTATGTGTGTCAAAATAAAAGAAAAGTACAATTATTTTGTGTTGTAAATTATTTAAATCACTTATATATAAGTTTTTGTAATTATACTAAGCTGCTAAATTATATTTGTGTGTTCCCCCTGGATAATAATAGATTCTTTTAAGAATAATTTAATTAAAAATCAGGTTGGTTGGAATCCTTTATAATTTTTCTAAATTTTCCACCTTTTAAAAAACTGGAAAATAAAATTTTCAACAATATTTTCATTTTGAGAGATTGGTCATTAATTTTAACTTGATATAATCCATTGGGAAAAAAACTTTTGGAAATATATTCTTTGTCGGAATTACAATTATTTATTTTTGTAATGAATTAACAGTCACTAGATATATTTAATTGACTGGTTAAGGATAATCAATAGATTAAGTGGGGTGAAATTTTATTTGGATTTATTTTGATCTATGTTATCCACATATTTTTCATTAAATTTTGGTTTTTTTAGTATTAAATTTTTCTTTAAATATAAATTTAATTTAATTATAATCATTTTTTGAAGAAAATATTATTATTTATATATTCATTTGAAAATGTTATTTTTTGTCTTAGTTACTAAAATTTATAACCTTTAATATTTATGTTCATTTAGATTGTTTTTATGAAATTTTTAGTATAAAAATTTCATTTTGATATAGTTTTTAATGGTTCTGGATTTTTTGTTGAATATTTCAAATGGCCCAGGTTTATATTTTAAATATGATTTGTTAAAAAACCATTAAATCACATATGTTAAATTTTGGAAATTATTTATTAATTATATTTTGGAATTTTATATTATGTATTGAGTAAAAAAATTCTCACACATTTTTTGTAGATATTTTAGGTATTGATATGGAATATATTCTTGTTTCTTAGAAGAGGAATACAAGTAGTGGAAAATAATAAAATGGGGGAATTTTGTAAGGAATTTTCAATCACAAAAGTCTTTTGACCCAACACGTAAGACTTTTCCCCACAACATAAGACTTATCCCAACCATGTAAGGCTTTTTCCATTTTTTATGAATTCCCTTGTTTCATATGAATTTTTCTAATGCGTAAGACATTTCCTATTATCAATGAAATTTCACATTTCATAAGACATTTTCCATTTCATAAGATATTTTTCATGTTAGAGTTTCTCACCATTTCTTAATATTTAGACATTCTAAAAAGTGAAAATCAGCTAAGTGAAACATTATTGTCTAATAAAGATGATTCACTAAAGATGTAAGAATATGAAGTGTTAGTTCTCAATGGATATTTAAATTGATAGACTATTGAGTATGTAAAAATTAAGTCAATTCAACTGTTTCTGAAGGCTGAATAAAGTTTCATAAGATTCCAATCACATTAAATGTAGTTGGTTAATTCCTAATGAAATAATAGTCCATAAAGATACTTGAGTGGAAGAGGATTTAAAGATAGATTAGATAAAACACTGATGAATGTATTGAGGAATGAATTGAGCTAAATGATTCAACTCTACATGAATCAGAAGTAGCCAAACCTAATTCCATTAAGTCAATTTTAGTAGTATGTGTTAAATATTGATGGATATTAATTCTTCAAATAGTAATTAGGATGAGTTCAAAAAAATTAGTACTGAGAAAAGAGTCATTATTGCTAAGCTATGGGGTGTCGATGTGATTTTGATGATGATGAGAGATGAACTGGTGAAAGGAGAGTGGGGAAAAAAAGTTTGTTCAATGGTTTATTTGATTTTGAGGTTCTAAAATTGGGAAACTAGTTGTGAATTTTTTTTGATACCAAAGTTATATTGTTGTACCCACCATGTCTTATAATTATTTCTTTATCAAACTATGTTTTTTCAAAACTATCATGTTAGAGGAATTGGATCATATGAGTACTTTAAGAGAGTCGGTGAGGGTCAATTGGTGTAGACTATTCCTTTTATTATTTCTTCTTCTTATTGAAATAAAATCTTTATATGGTTAGATCACATCTCTCTCACTAGAATATTACGCTATCATCCTAGAATGATATTGCAAAAAATAAATGGGAAAAGGCACACAATAATTTTTACAAGGTTCCACCACATTATGTGAGCCTACTCCTTACCACTTTAAATTTTAGTCAGGTTATATATTTTCCACTATAAGTTAATCACCAACTTATAATGGTATGTAGGAATCCACCTTCACCTATAGTATCAAAAATTCCAACTGCTCTATCTCGCAACATCCCAATAGTCATACTCAACATCCTATTGGTTATAATGAGTCATAAAAAATGTGAAATATCACTTGAATCACCCAATTACTTTAGCAATTGAAGAATATTTTCTGCACAAGACTTTAGAATATTCAAGAAATCTCAATCACTTATTGCAGTATCTGATGTAGATATGCTTCTCTATTCTAAACTTTAAATCTCATTAAATGGATGCTTGATATCAAGTACATATACATGATAATTTCTAAACATTAGGAAACTAACTCTTTTATTCTACATATTATTTTCTGTAGTGACCCGAAGCTTGGCGTACATGTACATTACATTACTTTTGTGTAATACTTAATACATAACAAAAAAATACACACAAGGACCGTAATAGTTTAGTGTCTTTGGAAACTTGGAATGTAATGTTCTAATCGTGGTGGAAGATCCTCAACATATCCCATAAATATCTTCCCCTTTTTGTTTTCATACCTAAAAACCTTCTTTATATCCTGGGGAAAATAAAACATAAAAAGGGTGAGCTCAAATGCACAGTAAGGGTAAGCATATAGAACAGAAAACAATCCATAAACATTTGAATGCAAAAACTTGAACAAAAAATCTAAACATCAAAATCTTGAGAAAAGACATAAATCTTGGAAGTATGTAAGGCCTATATCATAAGGGAACATCAATCATGATAAACTATCATGGGAGTAAAACATGTAATTGTGGTAACCATTAAGCACATGTTATGATTTCCATAGTTTCCAAGACATTGCTGCCAAGACCATCATAGTGGACAAAGTCCCTTTCTAAATCGATTTCACTCCTCGTTTCAGTCCTGTAACACTGAACTGGATTAAATTACCATTCCATCCCTATCTATCTCATGAGATATAAATCTTTACCCAATGCATTTTAGGGAGATATAGGTCCCACCCATCTCATAATGAAATCATTCTTACTTGTGCCACAAAATAAACATACATCATTCATAATAACCCAACAAATAAAATGGGTTTCATAAACATAATCCCATCATCACATAATCCATATAAAAGAAATGGATATCATTTCATAATAAGAAAAGTGAAACCATGTAAATCATAGATACATTATACTTGAAACATACAAATATGAAATAATGTCATCTTAGATAAAAATGGTTTTGATAAAACACTTGAAATAAATTCTTGAGGAAAATATCCTTTCTTCTTCAAAATCAATTTCTTTTCACAAAACTTCATGCAATTTTAAAATAAGGAGATTTTGTTGAAAATAGTCATGAAATATTTTGGAGGAAGCTTCATGAAAATAAGGCTTTATAAAACCGTAAAAAAATCCTTTCATGCCGTATAAGTTAAAAAAACATTCTTCTCGTACTTTTGCTGGAAAATTAAAAAAAGTACCTCATAACATAAACAAAAGAAATATTCCTTACATACCATGTAGTAAAATTCAAAAATGGGTAAAAAGGACTTTAAACATACATTAAAACACTTTTATAAAACATGGACATGGATGATATAAATAACCCTAGTAAATACTTACGAATAAACAATCTCGGATAAAAATGAGATTTGCAAAATTATCCCTTACCTTAGGTCCGATATGCTTCATACGTATCCAAAACACCTGTATAATGATTTAAATAATGTCATTGACTTATTAAAGAATCATATTAATTGTTATTATATCATATATGGTTCACTTATGACTTTATATTACCCGTTCTTTTGTAAAATCATGTCAAAGTAGCGTTTTGGGAAAAATCATTTCATTTGTCATTTGTGTTTTAACTTGTAATTATTCATATGATTACTTATATAATGATTAATTACATCCAGAATGTAAAACATGATTTATATATAATATATATTCAGAATATACATATATATAATAGATTGATAAATGGAAGGAAATACACCGTTCATGGAGACGGTAGGCCGTACGTACGCATGAACGCTATTTTCGTTTCCTTATTGAATTTAATGTAATTAAGTAGATGACATAAATATATATATAAATAAATCCCATAGAATTACTATGTCATATATTTCCTGATTACTTATTATATATACTTTATAATCATTCTTGAATGGTTAACATGGAGAGTGAATCTCATCGCGTCGTGGAGATGGTAGTCCGTACGTACGCACGAGCGATGATATCATTACCATGATCGTGGAATTGTATTAAAGTGTATGTATAATATTAAAGAATAAATATCACTTTAAAATAATCATATATATTCATTACTTTCTCCATTATACACATCCAAGTAAGGTGGTGGTGGAAAATAGATTACACCACGGCGTGGAGACGGTATTCCGTACGTACGCACGCGCGGTGATTTAGTTTTCCATAGGATGTATAGAAGGTGAAATATGGTTGTTTCATACTTATAATAATATGTAAGTATATGAGTGATACTGATGTTATTACTTCATAATTAAACAAAAAAAGAAGAAGAAGTGGAAGAAGAAATAAAGTTGAAAGAATTGGTAATGGACATTACCTCTTCTTTGAAGAGCCTCTTTGAGACCACCTCTTAGGGAACTAAAATTGGTCTTTGAAGAAGACCAGGACCTATATAATTTTTCTAGGTAAGTGGAGAAGATAATTTTTCAGGGGTTGGCCGAGCTTTAAGGCACAAAGTGGTGTGAGGAAGAGAGGGAGGATATTCCCTTTTATAAGGGAGGAGAGGGGCACCTTTGGAATGACTAAAAATATTATTTTATTATAAAGTCATATTCAGTTTTTAATAGCTAAAAATTGAGTTATTTAGAAGATAAGGTGGGGATGGGTCGAAATAATATCATCCAATATAATTTAGACAAGTTTAGGTTTTTATTTTAACCTTATCATTTAGATTTAACTTTAAGTTAAATAATTCTTCTTTTACCATGTCTTCTTGTTTTCTTACACTATAAGGTTAATAAACTTACTATAACAAGCCAAAAGAACCCCAAGTTGTTTATTATTAATATATATAACCTTATATAAGTCATTTGTCCGAACCTTATATTTTTAGGAATAAAATAACAATTAATAATATAATATTTTTTTAAAAAACAATTTTATGTCAATTTTGACACTATTTGGTAATTGATTTTTTTGAAACTCATAACAGAATTATTTGTTCTAAAAAAGTTAACTTAATCAATAATAACATGTCATATTAACCTATAAAATTAGTTCAATTCATAAAAAGTCTAAAATTACATTTATTTGGGTATTTATAACATCAATTATGTCAATATTTCATTAATAAGATAATTACTGCATCATCATTGTGTCATAAATAAATTAAATAATTTAATGTATAAAAATTATAAATAAAACACCATTATGTAGGAAATAGTTTTAGATTTCTAATGAATATTTATAGTAAAATTTATCTTATTTATAACCCTATATTAAAAATGATTTAGTTATTAAACTTTGATTTTAACTATTTTAACCATTCTTTAAATAAATTAATAATAAATGTCCTAATCTAATAAAAGTGGGCCTAAATGGTCATATTTTATTCTTAAGGTTGCTTTTGGTCGAATTAAACTTATCCAATAGAATTAGGACACGTGTTAGGGTAATAATAATATCATTTTTACTCTTAATTACCCTATTTACTTTTTACCGTGGTAAATAAAAGTAAAAAGTTACTATTCACCAAAAATTATTTTTATCTCATTGAACCACATTTTACTTACTAACATCAACCGTGTCTCTCTGATTTTTGAAATTCCATTCAAAAAAGTGGTAAAATTATGTTTTATGTAAATTTGCAAATTCTCATAGGAGGGTAAAAGACGGTGAAAAGTTCAATAAAATTTTTATATATCTAAAATTATTATAAAATGACTCCAATGAATTACATTGAACTTATATTGGTATTATGTATCAATTTTTACCTAAAATAAAGTTAAATAAAACAAAAAATTATTTAAATAAAAAGTCGGTTTTTAAATAGTAACCTAGTGTTTTCACTATTCATCAAAAATTGAAAGTTTTCAGAAAAATACCAAAATTTCACCCTAAGCTAATTTCGATATTCTGAACCCAAAAATGAATTCCATTTTCAAAAATAAAATTTATTAAATTTCAAAAAGTGGGTATTACTATTCATAACTGCTAGTTTTAATAATATTTTAATAGCATATCGTTGTTTAGCGAAACTCGGTATTGCATACAACAAACGCTATCGTGGAAAGTCGTGCTTGCGTGTAATGAAAGCTAAGTCAGGGATGCATGTTGTGAAAGCTCCTTTTGGTGTAGCGTACAACACAATACATTAATGAAATTAAAAAGAATATTTTTCATAAAATCTTGGGGTGTTACATTCTACCCCCCTTAAAATGAATTTCGCCCTCGAAATTCGTTGGGGTTATAAATGGTTTACTACTAGAAAGTTTCTTTAATAGAAACCCACACCGTAAAAAGGAATACTAAAACTTAATTTTAAAATATAAAGTATGAAACATAACGATTACCCAAAGTAACTCATCACTGGGTTTCTATATAGGAGAACATAGGTTAAAATATGGATATGGAAGAAAAATCTAACCATCAAGTTCTGATGGAGAGTGGTAGAGAACATGACTATGAAAAATCCAACAATCACAAATCCATATATTTGTGATGATCTAAGGTACCATCTGATTCATCGTATATAAGGACACTAGGACAACATTTTTGGTTTTCAAGATCATTTCCCTAAAGTTAATGAATTAAAATAAATACTTACAT
The DNA here is from genome assembly GCA_963277665.1 of Viscum album. NCBI lineage: Eukaryota > Viridiplantae > Streptophyta > Magnoliopsida > Santalales > Viscaceae > Viscum > Viscum album. The sequence continues at coordinate 1,175,758,211 of OY728135.1, forward strand.
GATTTTGGTACAATCTCACTGTTGTTCGTGAATTGAACAATTTCCACTTCATCTCCTAAAGAAATGAAGTTAAATTTTTTATTCGTGAAGCGTTAGCAGATCATGTGATAGAATGACGAGTCATTCCATCTGTTTCAAACAAAAGGTTAGAAAAATTTATAAGTCCATATTATGGTGAGATTAATCGTATATGGTTCCAAAAATGGACTTATACTTTATTTATCATACCGCTTAATAAAATAAAACTACTTTCCACTAACCAGGGACTTCTTGTAGGCCAGTGGTAGGAGATAAAGGCCAGTTGCACTTCGGTTGTGGGTTTGATTCCCACAGCCTTGTCCGACGCGATGGGCTGTCGCCCGTCCTGTAGATTATCCTTTTTCTATAACTACATTACTATAACATCCCATCAATAATATCGAAAAACTTTTATCCTTAAACAATACTAACATATGTCCATCATAATCCATTCTAATCTTTAGGCTTATCCATAATACTACAGTCCACTCTCATATTATAGTGAAAACGATTACCAGAGATTTCATATAACAAGCATGTTAATACCATCATTGATCCCCATATATCATAAGATATGTCTTGTTGGTCACATTCAAAACATTTGAAGGCCTTAATCATGTATTCTCTTGAAAAATGAATACCCATTTAATATTAGTGAAAACATGAGTGCTTTCAAAAGTTAATTCGTTCCACATACCAAAACCCCAAAATTCTATATACTCAAACCATGATATAACTATTTCCTTATATCAGTCATGAGCTCATGAATACAATCAAACATCTCTTTGTCTCCTTATCCCTTCATTATGCGCATATCATCTACTTTCCAAAAATATTTCAATCACTTTTTCATGGTTACCAGTACCATATAATAATTGAAAACCAATACATAGATATTCCAAAATTCCACAATACCATAAATGAGATCCCATGATACTATTTTGAAATCCCATTACATAAACACTTAATCATTACAAAACATCATTTTCATACTCAACATCACAAATAGTGATCACATGAGACTTACCTTTATCCTTTTCTTTAAGAGGTTGCTCACGTTGATCATCATTAACCTGTGGATTAGGGCATTTATAAGCATAATGCCACATTTCCTTGCACTTGAAGCATTGAAGTGTTGGTGGAGAGTTCTCTGTAGTCTTTTCTCTATTCACATCATTAATAACCTTTTTCCCATTACTTCGATAATCAACTGCTCGATGACCTTCTTTTCCACACTTAAAGAATTTTCTAGTACCTTTTAGGAAATCTCCACCATGCTTCTTTCCACACTTTGAGCATAAAGAATCATTCATCTTCTTTTCACCATTGTTCTGAGATTTCTCCTTGAACTCCATCTTCCATTTATTATCAAAACCATGAGATGGATATGTTACACCAACTTCTAGTTCTACCTTGATAGCACAATGCACAATTTCTTTATAGCTACTGAAGTCTCTTATAGCTAATGCCCTTCGAAGACTTGGTTTTAATCTACTAAAAAATCAATCAACTTTACTTTCAGGTTGGATGATAAAGCCAGATGCATACCTTGCACGTCTTGTAAAAATCGCTTCGTATATACCAACAGATTCATCATCCTTCTGCTTAAGCTCAAGAAAATCCTTTTCCATCTTTGTTCGAAGAATATGAGGGAAGTACTTATTGAAAAACAAGTTCTTGAACTCGTCCCATTCCATGGACTCAATTTCATCTCTTTTCCTCGTATTCTTGATAGGATTCCACAATTTATCATCATCACCTTCCAAACGATATACTGCTAAGATGACATTATCATGCTCAGAACATTGTAGAACTGAAAATATATTTTCTATAGTACTGATCCATTTTCAGCCACTAAGGGATCAGAAGACTCGCTAAATGAAGGTGAACGCTGCCTCATGAAGGATTCAACAGAATGTCGCTCCTTTATCGGCTCATTTTGAAGTCCAGAATGATTCGTAGCTTGTGTAAGTATAGAAATAAGATAGTGCACTCCATCTCCCATGACATTGGTTTGGTCAGGAGGACAATCATTTCATTGTCCATTACATTGACCAACACGGTTCCTTCGGGCTCCATCCATCGTCTAAAACCCAAAAAGAATAGTGTGAGAGGCAAAAATCATGATAGGGAAAACAACATAGTAAAGGGGGAGTACCCTCAATATCTAACATCTTAGTTTAAATTCTAAGATGGTTACCATAGTTCTAAGACTATATCCTATACGTATACTTATCCTTAGGGACATCCCTAGACATTCCTTTGAAATATCTCTCGGGATCTCACTAACATTTTCGCATCCTAGTTTCCAAAGGTTGACTAAACATTTCCTCTGATACCAACTGTAGTGACCCGAAGCTTGGCGTACGTGTACATTATATTACTTTTTTAGAATACTTAATACATAACAAAAATAGACACAGAAGAACCATAATAGTTTAGTGTCTTTGGAAACTCGGAACGTAATCTTCTAATCGTGGTGGAAGATCTTCAACATCTCCCATAAAGATCTTCCCCTTTTTTGTTTTCTTACCTAAAACCTTTCTTTATATCCTGGGTAAAATAAAACATAAAAAGGGTGAGCTCAAATGCTCAGTAAGGGTAAGCATAGAGAACATAAAATAATCCATAAACATTTGAATGCAAAAACTTGAACATAAAATCTAAACAACAAAATCTTGAGCAAAGAAATAAATCTTGGAAGTACGTAAGGCCTATATCATAAGGGAACATCAATCATGATAAAATAGAATGGTAATAAAACATGTAATTGTGTCAACTCTTTAAGCACATGTTATGATTTCCATAGTAGCCAAGACATTGCTTCCAAGACCATCTTAGTGGACAAAGTCCCTTTCTGAATCGAGTTCACTCCTCGTTTCAGTCCTGTAACACTGAACCAGATTAACTTACCGTTCCATCCCTGTCTATCTCATGAGATATGAATCTTTACCCAATTCATTGGAGGGAGATATAGGTCCCACCAATCGCATAATGAAATCATTCTTACTTGTTCCACAAAATAAACATACATCATTCACAATAACCCAACGAATAAAATGGGTTTCATAAACATAATCCCATCATCACATAATCCATATAAAATAAATGGATATCATTTCATAATAAGAAAAGTGAAACCAAGTAAATCATAGAAACATTATACTTGAAACAAACAAATATGAAATAATGTCATCTTAGATGAAAAATGGTTTTGATAAAACAATTGAAATGAATTCTTGAGGAAAATATCCTTTCTTCTTCAAAATCAATTTCTTTTCACAAAAAGTCATGCAATTTTTAAAGGATATTTTTTTGAAAATATTCATGAAAAATTTTGGAGGAAGCTTCATGAAAATAATGATTTATAAAACCGTAAAAAAATCCTTTCATGCCGTATAAGTTAAAAAAAACATTCTTCTCGTACTTTTGCCGTAAAAGTCAAAAAAATACCTCGTAACGTAATCAAAAGAAAGATTCCTTACATACCATTTAGTAAAAGTCAAAAATGGGTAAAGAGGACTTTAAACATACATGAAAAAACTTTTATAAAACATGGACATGGATGATATAAATAACCCTAGTAAATACTTACGAATAAGCAATCTCGGATAAAAATGAGATTTGCAAAATTATCCCTTACCTTAGGTCCGATATGATTCATACGTATCCAAAACTCATGTATAATGATTTAAATAATTTCATTGACTTATTACAGAATCATATTAATTGTTATTATATCATATATGGTTCACTTATGACTTTATATTACCCGTTCTTTTGTAAATTCATGTTAAAGTAGCATTTTGGGTAAAATCGTTTCATTTGTCGTTCGTGTTTTAACTTGTAATTATTCATATGATTAATTAGATCATGATTACTTACATCCATATTTTAAAACATTATTTATATATAATATATATTCAGAATATACATATATATAATAGACCGATAAATGGAAATAAATACATCGTTCATGGAGACGGTAGACCGTACGTACGCATGAACGCTGTTTTCGTTTCCTTATTGAATTGAATGGAATTAAGTAGATTGCATAAATATATATATAAATAAATCCATTGGCATTATTATGTCATATATTTCATGATTACTTATTATATATACTTTATAATCATTCTTGAATGGTTAACATGGAGAGTGAATCTCATCACGTCGTGGAGACGGTAGTCCGTATGTACACACGAGCGATGATATCATTCCCATGATCGTGGAATTATATTAAAGTGTATGTATAATATTAAAGAATCAATATAACTTTACAATAATCATATATATTCATTACTTTCACCATTATACCCATCCAAGTAAGGTGGTGGTGGAAAATAGATTACACCACGGCGTGGAGACGGTATTCCGTACGTACGCACGCGCGGTGATTTCATTTTTCGTAGGATGGATAGATGGTGAAATATGGTTGTTTAATACTTATAATAAAATATCAGTATATGATTGATACTTATGTTATTACTTCATCATGAAACAACAAAATAAGAAGAAGTTGAAGAATAAATAAAGTTGACATAATCGGTAATGGACATTACCTCTTCTTTGAAGCGGCTCTTTGAGACCTCCTCTTAGGGAACTAAAATTGGTCTTTGAAGAAGACCAGTACCTCTAGAATGTTTCTAGGGAAGTGGAGAAGATAATTTGGCAGGGTGTGGCCGAGCTTGAAGGCTCAAAGTGGTGTGAGGAAGAGAGGGACGAGGTGCCCTTTTATAAGGGAGGAGAGGGGAACCTTTGGAATAACTAAAAATATTATTTTATTATAAAGTCATATTCGGTTTTTAATAGCTCCAAATTGAGTTATTTCGAAGCTAATGTGGGGATGGGTCGAAAGCCTCTCATCCAATAGAATTTAGACAAGTTTAGTAGGTTTCTATTGTAACCTTATCATTTAGATTTAACTTTAAGTTAAATAATTCTTCTTTTACCGTGTCTTCTTGTTTTCTTACACTATAAGGTTAATAAACTTACTATAACAAGACAAACGAACCCCAAGTTGTTTATTATTAATATATATAGCCTTATCTAAGTCATTTTTCCGAACCGTATATTTTTAAGAATAAAATAACAATTAATAATATAATATTTTTTTAAAAACTATTTTATGTCAATTTTGACACTATTTGGTAATTGATTTTTTGTGAAAATAATAACAGAATGATTAGTTTGAAAAAAGTTCACTTAATCAATAATAACATGTCATATTAACCTAGAAAATTAGTTCAATTCATAAAAAGTCTAAAATTACATTTATTTGGGTATTTATAACATCAATTATGTCAATATTTCATTAATAATATAAATACTGCATCATCATTGTGTCATAAATAAATTAAATTATTTAATGTCTAAAAATTATAAATAAAACACCATTATGTAGGAAATATTTTTATATTTATAATGAATATTTATAGTCTAATTTATCTTATGTATAACCCTATATTAAAAATGATTTAGTTATTAAACTTTGATTTTAACTATTTTAACACTTATTTAAATAAATTAATAATAAATGTCCTAATCTAATACAAGTGGGCCTAAATGGTCATATTTTATTCCTAAGGTTGATTTTGGTCAAATTAAACTTACCCAATAGAATTAGGACATGTGTTAGGGTAATAATAATATCATTTTTACCCTTAATTACCCTATTTACTTTTTATCGTGGTAAATAAAAGTAAAAAGTTACTATTCACCAAAAATTATTTTTATCTCATTGAACCAAATTTTACTTACTAACATCAACCGTGTCTCTCATATTTTTTAAATTCCATTCACATAAGCGGTAAAATTAAGTTTTATGTAAATTTGCAAATTCTCCTAAGATGTGGGTAAAAGACAGTGAAAAGTTCAATAAAATTTTTATATATCTAAAATTATTATAAAATGACTCCAATGAATTACATTGAACTTATATTGGTATTATGTATCAATTTTTACCTAAAATAAATTTTAATAAAATAAATAATTATTTAAATAAAAAGTCGGTTTTTAAATAGTAACCTAGTGTTTTCACTATTCATCAAAAATTGAATGTTTTCAGAAAAATACCAAAATTTCACCCTAAGCTAATTTCGATATTCCGAACCCAAAAATTAAGTCCATTTTCAAAAATAAAATTTATAAAATTTAGAAATGTGGGTATTACTATTCATAATGGCTAGTTTTAATAATATTTTAATAGAATATCGTTGTTTAGTGAAACTCAGTATTGCGTACAACACACGCTATCATTGAAGGTCACGCTTGTGTGTAATGCAAGACAAGTCAGGGATGCATGTTGTGCATGCTTGTTTTGGTGTAGCGTACAAGACAAGACATTAATGAAATTAAAAAGAATATTTTTCATAAAATCTTGGGGTGTTACATTTTTCTCATATACATACTATAATTTTTATCTTGATGTCTTCTATTTTGTATCTTCTTAGCAACATATTATATTTATTTGAGAAATCAATTTTATTGTTAGAAGAAATATTAAATCCATACATCCTATTTATATACCCAAATTGTTATATGATTAGGTATATTAAGTCTAACAAAAGAAAGTTTCATAAGTATTTGAAAATTTTGATCTTCCTTGATCTTCCTTTTCAAGGATTATTAAAGAAAATCCAATGGGTCTGATTCCACAAAATCTCATGAAAATACAAAACCATATATCATAATATTTAACAGACTCATTATAGTATTTAAATTCACAAAATATTAGGAATATGTATATGGGAACTTCAAAATTACTCATCCATCGTTAACACATCAGTTATCTAGATCAACATAATTTAAAATATCTTAATCCTTCGTCAATGTGAAGTGGATAGTTGAGGAATAACCATTCTAAGAATATATATTTGAAATTAAAAAAACTTATATTGAATCATTGTAACATTTAAAATAGATTTTAGCAACTAAATAGTTGAAAAAAAAATAATCACGCTGATATTTTAAATTTAATATATAGAGATTCTCCCCTGAGAGATTCATATTCATTATGGTTCATTTCCATTCAATTGGACTCATCACATATTAGGTTCTTTATCATGTGGGTATCATTTATTATTAATATTACATGAATCAAATTCCAAATGTGATGTTTTAAACACCAAAGAATGGATTGATCACTGTATAATTTAATTTCATCATAATGTTTGGTTTCTCAAAACTCAATTTTACCCCAATAGAGAATTAAAAAATTTCTATGTTTGAATGTTTAACACTAGGAATTAAAAGGCTTACACTGAGTGAATACTTTCATTAAAGGCTTACTCTAACTCAAAGACATACATTTGAAACATAAAACAATTATTCTAAAAGACATATATTCAATAGTAATTGATGATGCTTAGATATGAAGTATTATTATTTTTAAAGTCTTATACTTGAAAACGTATTACAATAGAATCTAATGCCGGAGAAGTCATATGTACAATTATAATTTCATGTGTCCAATTCCTTTTATATTTTTCTTTCCTTGACCCAAGGTCATATGATGAGTGAATTCATAAGATAAAAACATACATTGGGATATAATGGTTAACATTGGGGACACTTTCAAATTTCTTAGGTTGTTCAGTATCTATATATTTTTAGATATACTTCATAACTTCTCCAAATAATATCTATAAATCTAAAAAACATTCCAATCACATAAAACATCACCTCATACATGTCTAGTGAAACTCATACTCCATGAATTTTTTTAAACTCTTACAAATTCATCAATAAATCCAAGTGCACTTCGATATCCCCATTTTGAATTTGTTGGAAACCATTCAAATCTTCATAATACAATCAAATATGTTTCTGAACCCATCAACTCAAAAGAGAATCATTAAATCCCAAATTTTCTTGATTGAAAACTATCTCACATCACACTATAGGATAAAGTAAATTTTTTTAGATAATTCCATCTCTCGGTGAATAGAAAGTATAACCAAGTGACTTAAATGAACTCCCCATCAATTTATAACCCCTATCCCCATAATTCATGCTTCTATTACTCACATAAGAAAAATGAAACCCATATAACAATATTCACAACTTTGAATGATCAATTATTTAATACCCTCTATTCTAGATTTATGTCAATATTTCTCCCCCCTTTTCAACATAATCCAAATTATAGTGGGGGTGTTATATGTAATACCTTTAGTTGAGAGGGGAAGGCTAAACATGAATATTCGACCTCAAGTCATGAAATTTATCCTTTGACGATGCTTTTGTAAAAATTTATGCAACATGGTCCTTAGAACTACTAAAGTCAAGTTTTAAATCACCATTTCCTCATTTTATTTGATGAAATTGTACTTAAGAATGATGTTATTAGATATCAAGTGATAATATAGACTCTTAGAAATATCTATAACATTTTTTGTTAGCATGGAAATTTTTTAGTGGTCAATAAAATTCATATATCAAATTAACTATATGAACCTACATTTAAACCATATTTGTACAAGCCTATGTGGAAATAGTGTACTAAAATTTATCTTTTATTAATTCCACTATACACTGCCTCTTGTTATTCAATTCCATAAAACTATAAACATAAGAAATGCACCACAAAAGATGGATTTCCTATCAAAACCATAATCAATACAATCGGTATTAGTAAAACATTGTATGATCAAATATGAACTGGATCTTAATAGCCAGATGAAACTCGATGTGTCACTGATTATTCGGAGGATTTTCTTGACTAATAGAAAGTGGAACTATTTGGGATCAATTTTAAATCTATAATATAATGTCAAGGAAAACATAATTTCAGGTTCCAAATTGTTAAGGTAGATAAGGATACCAATTAATTTTGTTTAATCACTTTGATTTATAATTGTGAAAGCCTTATCCTTTGTTAGACTGGTCCAAACCCCCATAGGAGTAAATATCAATTTACATTCTTCCTTTCCATAATTATTTAATAATTATATGGAGAAATTTTATTAAGATAAAAAATATTCTCAACTACTTGTTTGACTTGTAACCACAAAATGTAAGACATATCACCCAACATTGAAATTTAAAAATGCCTCCACATATTCTCAAAAAATTCCTCACATAGAGATTATTTTTTCCCCAAATAATAACATAATATATATATATATATATATATTATGAAAATAAGAGTACCTATAAAAAAAACCTTAATATAAATATTATTATTAATGTTTCCCTTTATAAATTTCATGCTTCTCTAGAAGTCATCATGCTTGTCATACAAGCTCAAGGGGCCCAATTTAACCTGTATAAATCCATATTTAGATTTGGAGACATGATCCTATATTTATCAAGGGAAAATACTTTAGGTTTTTTAATGAACACCTCCTCTTCTAACAAACCATTAATATATTTATGTTTTAAATACATTTGATATATCTTGAATATTTTGTGTGATTCCACTAAAAAAACATCTTGAAGATTTCAATAATTTTTATGGAAGGAAAATTTTCTTTGAAGTTAATTGCCTATATATTAGATTAACATGTACACTCCATTTTTTCTTTATTTGTAGTGACTTCACCCCTCTCATTGAGCTTATTTCATAAAACCCACATGATTCTAATGAAATTATCATCATTAGGTCTTGGTGCCACCTCCCAAGTATAGTTTTTCTCTATTTGATCAATCTCTTCACTCAATTTTTCAATCCACACTAGTGAAAAAAACGTTTATTACATCAGCTATTTTTCATTTTTTACATCGTTTTTTGGCCGATGTTATTGTAGGGGACATTATAAATATTGTTTTTTACATCAGTTAATTTAAAACTAGTGTAAAAAATAGAAATCTAAAGCCATTTTCACATCAGTTACTAATAAAACCGATGTGGAAAATGGTTCGTAGTTATTATTTATTACATTAGTTTTAAAATAAACGACGTAATATGTTGTTTATTTCATTCTTTATTACATAACCAACATAATAAAAAACCCCTCCGAATTGTTTTTTTACGTCAGTAATTAGAAAACCGACGTGAAAAACAAGGTTATCACGTCGGTTATTTTCATAACCGATGTTATAAACCAGTTTGCGAATTGGTTTTTCACATCGGTTAAGAAATAACCGATGTGAAAACATATATACTACATCGGTTAATTAATAACCAATATAAAAAACCTTTCCCATGCATTTATTACGCCAGTTATAAAATAACTGACCTAAAACCCAATTTTTTTAATAATATTGTTAAACCATTACAATGCGTTGTAAAAGAAGATCTGAAACAAGAAGAAAACAGACCAAAACCACTGGACAACACCCCCCCTGTGGAAACCCCCTACCCCTTAAACAGCCCCCACCCCCTGGACACCCCTACCCCCTGGACACCATCCCACCCCGTAGAACCCACCCCCAGGACACCTTCTAACCCCTTGGACACCCCCACCCCCTGGACACCCCCACCCCCTAGACACCCACCCACCCCCTAGACACCCACACCCCCCTGAACAACCCCTCCCACCCACCTGGACACCCCCACCCCTGGAAACCCCCAACCCCTAGACTCCCTCCTACCCACTAGACAACCCCCATGGACACCCCTAACCCCTTGGACAACCCCCACCACCCCGGACACCCTCCCACCCATTGGACACCACCGTACCCCACTGGACAGCCCCACCCCCTAGACACCTGCCCACCCCATAGACACCCCCACCATCTTGGATGGCCCCCACCACCCTGGAAACTCCCTCCCCCTAGACACCCACCCAACCCATAGGCACCCTCCCACCCCCTAGGAAGCCCCCACCCCTTGGACACCCCTCCCACCCCTGGAAACCTCCACCCCTAGAACCCCCACCCCTAGACACCCTCCCACCCACTAGACAACCCCCACCCCTGAACTCCCCCAATCCCCTTAGACAACCCCCACCCACTGGACACCCCCACCCCTAGACATCCCCTCCACCCCCTAAACACCCCACCCCTAGAAACCCCCCACCCCCTAGGCACCCACCCACCCACTAGACAACCCCCCATCCCTGGGACACCCCCTACCCCCTTGGAAAGTCTCCACCCCCATGGATAGCCCCCTACCCCCTTGGATACCACCACCCCTGGACACCCCATACCCCTTGGACAACCCCCCTAGACACCCCCACAACACATGAAACCATTACTATGCTCTGCCAAAGTACGAAACAAGTAGAAACAAACCAAAAGAAGACCAAAACCAGACCAGAATCCAGAGCAAGAAAACATTAGAACAAGACCAAAACAAGAAGAACCAGAGAAAAATTTAAAATTCCCATATATAAAATTCAAAACATGAAATTTCAACTAAAAAGAATCCTAAATCCAACCAAAACAACTAACAAATACACAATTATAATTAAAATATTCAAAATTAAATTTTACACTACAAAAAAACTAAAATCCAATCAAACCTGTAAAATAATTTTACCATTCCACTTGTAAGTGTTCGGCCTCTTGAGAACTATAGGGTTGAGGGTCATAAAATAGATTCAAATTAAAAGGATAGTAGTTAACATGTATAATGAATAAATCAAATGAAATGTTATGACAAATTTTATAAGGAAATCTTACCAGGTAAAACTTCACAAGTGTTCCAGTTGTAATTATCTCATACATAAATCTTAACATATAATATCTGCATTCAATGACACCTTGTTGTTCATGAAAATTCTATTTAAATGAGTGTCAATTAAAAATATCATTTTGGTGTAATAAATTAAAAAGTAAAAATTATTAATGGATATTTACCTTTACATTTACATATTTGATCTTGGCACTCTTTTTCTTTATTTTTTAAAAAATTAATCCCATCCCCTATTAGAAAATAATATGAATTGGATGAATTTGAAATTCATTATAATAAAAACAACTATTAAGAAATTGAAACATACTTTTTTAACATATTCTAAAAACTTCCCCGCACATCGCCATGGACAGATCATATCCAATAAAGTATTTTATCCCTTAAAAAAAACACCTAACATCCAATAATCAATGATATAAAAGAAACTTTAATGTTAGTGGTTTTTTATGTTAAAAGATAATGAATAGTTTCCAAATATAAGTTTCATACCCCTCACAAAAATGAATCATCCAACACTCCATGATTATATTCTATTCAAATATTTTAGAAATATAAAGTGTTTTTTGTTCCTCATCCAATGCATGTCCTTTAGCGGAAATCAATTGCGGATCCATGAATCCATATACATCTGTCCGATCATTCTTATCACACATTTTATAAAGATACATATTATCAAACATATAATAGTATACATTTTTAATAAATATAACATAGGGAAAGGTGCTAAGACTTACATGGAAAAAATCGGCACCACGTTGATGCTCAAATTATCTCTATTAACAAGCTCCATAATATCATTTTTCAAAATCCCCAAATTGATTGCACGTCCACAAACATGAGCTTCCATTGGAAACTCATAATGATCTGCCAAAAAATTTGAATATCTTGACAATCTGTTAAGACTACTAGAATATGTATCTGATGTAATTTCCATTTTTCATTGTTGTTGTCTATATAGTATTTCTTTACCTTTGAAGTATTCTTGTAAAAATAAATATAAAAATATATTTGTTTTCAAAGGTTAAAACTTTAATAAAAAATAAAATAAAAGATATAACATAAACACCTCTATGGTAATGTGTTGCAAAAGTCTGGATGGCCAAACTAAAATGTGGATGATACTATGTCAAACTATCGTAACCTCATCTATATGTAACGGTAGTCGAAATGATATATCTATAATATCTTGTACAATGACCCTACGATGCCCTGCCTCTAACTGTTGATGATGAATTGTATCTCCTATACAACATACTAACCCATATGCAACTATATGATGGTGAGGATCATCAACATACAACTCAAAATAAGTAGGAAGATTTGGTAGAGAAGTGGATAAAAAATGGGGTCTGTAGGCTGAGGTGGTAGAGTGGGAGCTACTGGAGGAGGTGGAGGATAAATAATGGGATCTGTAGGGGGAGGTGGAGGAGTGGGAGATGCAATATGAAATTGTCTTTGCATGTATACAAACATAGATTGTTCCGATGCTCTATTATTTTCCTTTATCATCACATTAATATTATAAAATTCAGCCTCCAAGGATTCTATTTTTTTATAAACACCCTCAATGGAAGAAGTTGAAGAACGTGGAAACACTTTTCTTACTGATACACCCATTAGATATCCTTGTACATGACCAGGGTGTTCAGACATTCCCAATGCTGCAGATAAAATATCTTACCTCCCAGCCGCTGTAAATACCCCTCTAAGCTATGATCCTCAAGATAATCCTGTATTAATTAATTGAACATTTTTGTAATGATTCAAATTACATAAAGAATATAACTAACTTAAATAAATAAAATAAATATCTTACAATCCACTCAGCTATGATTCTTGATTCTTCCAAAAGATATTTTCCCTTTTTTCTCATCCGAACACTCCTCCATTTTTCATGTCTAGATAGAGGGGATGTAGGGGAAACATCTCCATAATATGAAGACTTAGCTCTTAGTTTTTGTAATTTTTCCTCCATTATTTGTTCTTCCAATAATGTATACCCTCCCCGAGATAAACTATGAGGGTATACATTTTCAGATTGGATATCCTGATGATATGTCCTTGTTTTATGTAAATTAAGAATAAGAAATCATTAACAAAAAATTAATAAGACACTTAATATAAGAAATATTATAAATGTTTACATTACCCTTACCAAAAATGAATATTTTCTTCTACTTTCAAAAAATTACCTCAATGCATCTTCATATATGAAATTATATATATGACATGGATTTTCATGATTCCTATGACCAAAATTGAAATCAGATGTGAGGGTTGATTTGAAATCCCTCCATCTCCTGGCAGCCATTGACAAACATTTCTTCCTAACTTCTCCAGAGTTAGGAATATCAAATTTCATCTGAAAATAATAGGTAAAACATATTATACTAGAAACATTAAAAATTAGTCAAACAATAGAAAAAGATATTTCCAACATCGTCTCCCACAGTTGAGATATTATTGCTTTTTCCACACTTCTCCAATCATCATACAAAATTCTTACTTTTCTTTGACCCTGATTTGATACAAAAATCTAAAAATCTTTTACATTTGGACCCCAGGGAATATCATTCTCATCAAAATCAACCAGTATCCTCTCGTCCTAACTATGGGAAAGTGATAATTTTGGTAAATTTGGGCATCCATGTTTACCAACTCTTGAACTCTTCTTTGTTGTTATGGGATAACATGAGGAATATTGGGGAAAATCAAGAAGAACATGTGAATGTTCCTCCCCAAAGGTATGATTAGGATGCTCATATCCAGAATCATGTGGCTGATCAACTGATTGATCTGTCATTATCCTTAAAAAAAAGAAAACATTAGTTCAATAATATAAAAATTAAAATAATTCAATACTAATGTAAACAAAAAATGGAAAACTGAACCAAGTTACGTAATAGTAATCATGGAAAATTCTGTAAGTATGTTAAAAAATGGAAAAGATTTTAAACATGGTAAACATGGTAGTGTAATTTCCATTCAAAAAAAATAAATAAATATATAAGTTATGTAATGGTAAACTATGTTAAACTGTGGTAAACGTGGTAAACTAATTTCCATTAAAAAGAATCAATAGATATAAAAGTTATGTAATGGTAAACATGATAAACTAAAGTAAACCAAACTAAAATAAACAAAAATTTCTACTTATTTGTTATAATATGCGTTTTAATAAAGAAAAATATTACAATATTTAACATTTTATGAAAATAATAAGTGTAAACAAGAAATAAACATATTTTACCTGTAATATTAGGAATACACAAATAGATTGTTTTCCCAAATTCCTTTGTCATGATCATTCCTTATGGCACAAACCATGTCTTCAACATGCTCATCATTATTTTCTGCTAATCTTTCCATGGTAGTAGAGATCTTGCATAAATTATCATCTTTATCAAGTTGATCCTCACCAACATATTGGTTTTTTATCTTATAAAACAATAGACCATTGCATATCCGATTAATCAACTACATAGATAATATGTTTTGCATGTGAAACCATTATAAAAGAATTTGTTGTGTCTTCCAATCTATTTAGATTAAAAACTTTTATTCCAAATTCATCATGTCAGACACTGTTGTTACCGATAAACCATTTTTATTTAAAAATATGAACTTTAATTTTAAAGTAATCAACCTCCCATATTTATTCAATGACTCAATAATATGATCTTCTTATAGAAATTGGGTTTTGGTCTTTAGAAATCGAAAAAATCATCGCTTCTGCAAACACCAATACACCACTATTCTGAATTGTACTTCTGTTGTCCTGAGCTTTCATATGAATAGTATAGCCCATAATTGCATACCTAGACCATTTTATCACATTTAAATTTAGACCACCCACTAACCATCTTAATGTCTATGATACATCTGATCTACCGAGCATAGTTTTTTTAAACAATGGAAAAAATGTCTTGTTGTGCTCATTCAAAGTCCACATTTCTTTTTTTTTCTGATGAAATTGTTTTAACTTATTAGTATGAAATGTGATATATAGTTTTGTATCAGCTATTTTATTCAAGATGTATAATTCTACCTTCTTCATCTTTTCAGTTTACAACGATTTGACTTTTAAACCCCAAATCCCCTACCCTCAGTATTAACTCGTTCATGGAGAGATGGAGGCAAACCTATGTGCTTCCCCACAGCCAAGTAGCTCGTAAAAAACTTCGAAACCTCCTCAGAAATATACTTTTAAAAAATGGTGGCTTTAGGTCGATATGGATTCTTAACATACCCTTTAATATTTTCATATACCTTTCAAAAGGATACATCTGATGAAGATAAACTGGTCCACAAAGATTTATTTCTCGAACCTGATGAACCTTTAAATGCACCATTATATCAAAAAAATATGGAGTAAAATACACTTCCAATTGAAAAAGTATAGAAATTTTATCCCTTTCAAAAATTTTCAAAGAATTCACATCAATAACCTTATTAAAAATTGAATTGAAAAAATAAAAAAACTTCATTATAGTCTTTCTAACACGGATGGGAAATATTCTACGCAATGCAACTGGTAGAAGTTGTTGCATCATGATGTGAAAATCATGAGATTTCATACCTATCAACTTCAAATACTTCAAATATACAGAAGTTTTTAAAGAATAACCTTGAGGCACATTGATATCATGAAGACACTGAAAAAAGCTAATTTTCTTCCTTAGGGACAATGTATGACAAGCCGGGGGAAGAAATGTTCATCTTCCATTAGGTGTTGTAGCTAACTCAAAACGTATTACCATTCATAGTAAGTCTAATATTGAATTCAAACCATCCTTAGTATTTCCTTTAATATATAACAATGTTACAATCAAACTTTCGTAGATACACTTCTACACATTCATGGAATCAATATTATGTTACACTTCATGATATCTCCAATATGGTAGCTCAAAAAATATTGACCTTTTCTTCCAAATATGTCTATAATTACCAGATTTATGAGTATTTCCCAATGACACATCAATGTTTTTCACCCTCTAAAAATACACATCAGGGGATAAAGGTTTTGGAGAAGTTTTAAATTCTTGTGAGCCATTAAATGCATTTTTTAGTCTTTTATAAGAGTGATCCATATGAAAAAACTTTCAATTACCTGTGCATAATGTTTTTCTCCAATGATGAAATTGACAATATGAAGTCTGTTTTTCGCAAATTGGACATGCTTTATTCCAATTAACACTATATCCAAAAAAAATTCATACATTGGGATGTCATTTATAGTGAACATAAGCACTGCATGTTGTTTTAAATATTCCATTTTATAAGAATCATACACCCTAATAGCATCCTCCACTAAAAGTATCAAATCATCAATCAATGGTGACAATAAAATATCAATATCATTTTTGGGTTGCTTCAGACCAGAGATCATTATACTCAACATGAAATATTTGCGCATCAGAAAAACTTCAGGAGAGGGGTTGTAAATTACCTATAAAATAGGCCATGAACTATGTGTGGTATTAAGGGTTTGATAAGGATTCATTCCATCTGTGAACAATCCAAGTATGAGATTTCGAATTCCATTTCCAAATGTAGGATACTACTCATCAATTTTCCTCAATTGTGTACAATCACCTGGATATCATATTTTTCCGTCACATATCCACTCATCAACATGCTATATAAACCTTTTTGCATTATGTGAATTAACAAATAAACATTTCAAATGATGAATTAAAGGATGATACCAAAATAACTTGGTAGGGTTCTTTGTAATATTCACATTGGCCTGTGATTTCTCATTCAACTTATACTATAATGTCCCACATTTATAACACTCTATCAGAATTTCTTATTCCATCCTATATATCATACAGTCATTTGGATAGGAATTTATTTTCTTGTATACCAATCCAAATGGGGATAATATTTTCTTGGCCTTATAATGTGAATCTGGAAGATCGTTGTCTTTTGAAAGAATGTCTTTTAAAAATTGAAGGAGCTCTGTAAAACTACTTTCATTCCATCCATGTTTTGCCTTCATCTTAATCAATCTTAAAATCATTGACAAAACCATAAAATCCGTACAACTAGGATATAATGGGGTTTCAGCATCACCATATAGACGTGCAACTGTTTGTTCTATATCAAATTGTTCTGCTATACTATCACGAATCATTTCTTCAATTCCTTTAGAGTTACCATCTTGCAAATCATCATCATCAATAGATCTGAGATTATGTCTAGTTTCACCATGCCATATACAAGGGATGTAACTCGTATTAAAACCATGAAAAATCAGATGATATTTGTTGTCTCTAATTTTCAATTTCTTCATATTCAAACATTTCAGGCATGGACAGAAAAACATGTCACTACTTGGATAATTTCATTTAGAAAATGCCAAAAAGGAATCAACACCCCCCTCAGATTCATTACTCATTTAATGTTCTATAATCCAACTTCGACTCATTATTACCTATAACAAATATCAAAATTATACATCTTGTTAATATAAGCCAATTTTATATTTATATGAAAAATATCATAATTTGAAAGTAAAAAATTTTAAAATATAAAACAAATATATGCGTATTTGAAAAATATATGCATGAAAATGATTTTAAAAATAAAATATAGTTAGATATAACAGTTTTAAATTTATCTTGGATCCTTTCTTCTTAAGGTACACAAAGAATACATCCTGGTGAAACTAGATACCAAATTCACCCTTCTGTAAATAAGAAATATGAAGTGTTAATATTAAAATATGTATACATTCACTACTGAAAAATTACAGCTATACCAATGATTTGAAACCAATAGAATATCCCCTAGAACTGTTGGCATATAATATCCCAACGGTCTGACACACCATTGGCATGATGGTCATTGCAATAGCACTATACCAATAGTTCTACATGAACTGTTGGTATAGACTACCTGAAGTTAATATATGACAACAGTTTCAATGAAACCGTTGAGATATATATTTACGAAGGGGGTGTCCAAGGGAGTAGGGTCCTATCCATGGGGGGTGGTGGGGGATTTATAAGGGGTAGGGGCTGTCCAAGGGTGTAGGGAGATGTCTAGGGTGTCCAAGGTGGTAAGGGTGTCCAGGGGTGGGGGGCTGTCTAGGGGCGGGGGTGTCCATAGGGGTGGGGGTGTCCAAGGGGGTGGGGGGTGGTGTCCAGGGGGTGAGGGGGTTGTCCAACCCCTACCCCATTAGAAACCACCCACCCCCTCAACACCCCAGGACACCACCACCCCCTTGGACAACCCCCACCCCGTCGACAGCCCCCAAACCCCTCTAGACAACCCCACCCCCTGGACATCACCCCCACCCCCTAGACAACCCCCTCACCCCCTGGACACCCCCTGGACGCCCCTACCCCCTTAGAAAGCCCCCTCACCCCATGTACACCACCCCCACCCCTTGGACACCCCATAGACACCACCACCCCCTTGGAAACCCCCCACCCCATGTACAGCCTCCAACCCCTCTTGATATCCCCCACCCCCTGGACACCCTCACCACCTGGACATCCCACCCCCTTGGATAGCCCAATCACCCCCTGGACACCACCCCAACCCCCTGGACACCCCCACTCCCTGGACATCCCCACCCCCTAGACATCACCCTCACCCCCCTAGACACCACCCCACCCCCTAGACACCCCTACCCCCTTGGAAAGCTCCCTCACCCCTTAGACACCACCCCACCCCCTTGGACACCCCTGGTCACCACCACCCCCTTGGACAGCCCCACCCCTAGACAACCCCCAACCCTCTGGATAGCCCCCCCCCCCCGAACACCCCACCCCCCAGACACCCCCTACCCACTTGGACAACCCACTCACCCCTTATACACCACCCCCACCCCATGGACACCACCTCCTACCACCTGGACACCCCCACCCCATGGACACCACCCCCACCCCTATCCCCTTGGACACCCCTTGGACACCCCCACCCCACCCCCTGGACACCCCCACCCCCTGGAAAGCCCCCCACCCCCTGGAAACCACACCCCAACCCTAGACACCGCTACCCCTGGGAATGCCCCCTCACACCTTGAAAAACACCCCCACCCCCTTGGACACCCCTGGACACCACCAACCCCTTGGACAGCCCCCACCCCTGGACAACCCCCCTCCCTCCCCCCACCAACCCCTCTGGACAGCACCCACCCCCTAGACACCCCTACCCCCTTGGAAAACCCACTCACCCCCCTAAACACCACCCCACCCTTGGACACTCCTACCTCCTTGGACACCCCCCCGCCCACCCCCTAAATATCCCCTCACCCCTCTGGACAGCCCCCACCCCCTGGACACCCCCACCCCATTGGACATCCCACTCACCCCCTGGACACCACCCCCACGCCCTGGACACCCCTAACCCCTTGGACACCCTCACCCCCTGGACACCACCCCCACCCCCTTGGACACCCCCACCCCCTTGGACAGTCCCCACGCCCCCCTGGACACCACCGCCACCCCTCAGACACCCCCTGGACACCCCCACCCCCTTGAGAAACCCCCACCCCCTAGATACCCCACCCCCTGGATAGCCCCCCTGGACACCCCACCCCCTTGGACAACCCCCCACCCCTTGGACACCACTGTACACGCACACACACATGATAGAACACAAAAAAATCAAAAAAATTCATGATGTCACTTCTATGGTATATTTTACCAGAAAAGGATTTAGCAAGGTATAAAAGACCACTATGACACTTACCATGATATAAATAACAAATATAGAAAAATAACATGTCAAAAAATTAGTTTAGGGCATCACAAAAAATAAAAAATGAAACCGAGCCGTGTGAAGATTACTTGAGTGGTGCGAGTCGACCTGATATATTTGGTGATAATAAATATGATGAATGATGTTGGAGAAATGAGGTTTGAGGGCATGATTTTGAATAATCCTTTCTAGGTTTTCGGCGTGATAGAGGCAAGTCAAAGGTCGCCCGATCGAAGAAAAAAAATGACTGAATACAGGGCATGATAAATCATTTAAAAGATTTATCACATTGGTTATTAAATAACTGACATGATAAACTATTTTTTTATGTTTATAACATCGGTTATTTAATAACCGATGTTGAAATCTATTTATCATGATAGTGATTATATAACCAACATTATTAATGGTACTTTATCACATCAGTTATTTTATAACCGACGAGATAAATTTCTGATATTTTCTTTATCACGTCAGTTATTTTATAACCTACGTGATAAAGTGACCATATTTTATTTTTTACATCGGTAATAAAATAACTAATGTCAAAAATCTAATCTCAATATTTTTTAGTTTGGTTATTTTATAACCAATGTAAAAAAGTTGATTCTCACCGATTTATCACATCGATTATAAACTAACTGATGTGATAATTTGATTTTTACAGCTTTTCACGTTGGTTATATAGAATCGATATGAAAAATGATGATTTGTTACATTTTTTTCCACTAGTTCTAGTCATCAAGATAAATTGATTCAGTAAAAGTATGAGGCTCAACATATGAAATAAGTGAAGTTTAATTTTCTAACTTTAGCCTTTTTTAGGTATGGACAGGTGAATCTTACTAAATAATATTATTCTTTGAGTCAACATATTTCCTCAGCCTATGATTCTTCTCCCCCAAATTATTAGCTTCATATTTTCCCTCATAACATTTGAATCAATACTAATCTCAATGTTCTTATTTATAGCTTTATCTTCTCAGAATTATGAAAGATTCCAACACCAATATATTCTTCATCATGATAAAAAATATATATATATTGTACTAATTTTCAATTATTTTAACACATAATCATTCAACAACCTTATTTTGGGGTTTTTTAGAATTTGTAATCACATACAACTGTAAGATACCACAAAAGGTTCCTTTTTTATAATTTTCTTCAAATTTCCAAAGATTTTTTTCATAATCATCATTTAATGGGTGATTACAAATATTTTGAATTATTTTATAGTTTTTTGGTTATCAAACATATGATAGGGAGTATTAAGAGATTCATGTCTTAATAATCACCTGTTTTGGATAATCATAGTTGTTCTAACACTTCTCTCCAAAAAAAATTGGAAGAATGTGCTGGGAAAGTATGGTTTAGAACATTTCTACAACAATATTATTATTTATTTCATTCACACAATTATATTAGGGAGTGTATGAAGTTCTATATTTATTTCATTACCATGATTTTCTAAGTAGATCTCAAAATAACAACTTGGTTATTCTTTTCAATTGTATGACCTTATTATTTTTATGTAAACACCGTTCTCTTTTTCCAGTTGTATTATGAAAAAATTGAATGTTTTAACACCCTATAGACTATATTTAATAAAGATTAAAATTTTAATATGGGTGTATTAATCTATTAATGTAATTATGTACATATCACTATTTTTTGAATTTTTCCTCATGGGACTACACACGTCTAAATATATCACTTCCAATGCTTTAGTATATTGTATGTCCATCTTATTGTGTATCTTTTGAGTCATATTCACGCTTCTAAAAGTCTTAATAATAACCACTATTTCTATACTGAGTTTTTGAACATATCTCACTACATCATTATTAGATATATTCCTTATATTTCCTTGCCCAAGGTGTTTAAGTCTCATATTCCATAGATTATTTTCTTATTTGGAACTCATGTACTATGAGTTGGATAGGTCACCAATCTAAAACAAATTTCCACATTTTCTTTAATATCTCATAAAAATTATTCCATCCTTGAAATTTCTTACAATACATCATTTATTTTGAAATATCAATTCATTTCCCTCATCCCATAAAAGGTGAAAACATAGAAAGTTGTGTTTTAACCCTTAGTGAATAAATATTTGAACTTATATCCTTTAGACTCAATATCAAAATTTTCAACAAATTTAATCATTAGTGGAAAATATATTTTAAAGGTAACTAATCCACCTTCACTTTTCTCAATGTCATTAAAAATTTTACTATCTTCTATCATATGAAAAGTGCATCCACTATCAAGTATTCAAGTTCTTTATTTCTTTCTTTCCTTCATGAAAAACACTACAAATAATACTTTTTTATCTTCATTTTTATTCTCACCTCCTTTTCATTTTTCTTAGTGGTAAATTTGACTAGAATTTTTTTTCAAACTAACATTAGCATAATTCCCTATAATATCTCTTCTATCATATATTTATTTCAAGATTTTAATCTTTTTTGAGTAGACATATTTGATTGAATTTTTTAATGGTTTCTTATGCGGGGAATCACTTATTTTTTCCCAGATTTCATCCAATTTATTTATGACTTATCCCAAGAAAATAAATGTTTTTCCAGAATGTGTAGGTATAGGGACTATAAATATTAAAAAATAAACAATATCAATTGAATCTGAACCTCATATTAAAACTCTATGCATGTTCTTAAATTGTATTTCATAATTCTATCTTTGTTGTTTTGATATAGCTCATTATTTATTATTCTTCAATAGAAATGATTTTATGTGTATTATAAATTATTCCATATATATATGGGAGTATTTTTCATTATCTATTATAGAACAATCCTGTATATATTTTGAATATGAGCATACATGGATAGAAAAAACTAATTCAAATTTTAGGGAAGTTTCATGTACTGATTTAACTCGAGATGATACACTGGCCATTTCAGCTATAAAAAGTGTCTCAATCATAAATTAAACTTATTTATTTAATTATTTTTGGACTATTTTTAAATTATCTTCATTTTCAAGATATTTTTATTCCTTATTTATCAGTTTCACTTCCCTGAAGGAAAGTTTTACTTTACAATATTTTAGAATCTTTACATTTTAAAATAGTTTTAACATTGAATTGTTGAGTCCCTAAATATGTTTAGTTTATTTATTTTGAAACATTTTTTAAACTTTCTTCCTATATTCATTTTTAAGATATTTGACTTCCCTCTTGAGATTTGTGTTATTCTGAAGGAAATATTACAACTTAAATCTGATCATGTGCCGCATTTAGGTTTATTAAGACCTTCCTCTTTACTACATGATGATATTTATTCCTTCTCTACATGATCCATAATGTTTTTGAACTTTCCATTATATTCATATTTAGACTGACTTCATGATTAAATGGCTTCATCTTCTTACTTTCATATTAATCCTTTTCCATTTTTTTGAAGACCTCTTCTTGAACTCACTAGATTCTTTATACTTAGTGTTATTTCCCCAATTAATCTCTTTGGGATTTGAATCATTGTCATTATCCTCATATCCAAAATTCTTTTTCTTTTGATAATTTATAGAAAATATCCAATTCCACCACAGTTGAAACACTGTAAGGATTATTTAACCTTTACATTCCTTTCCCATTTCAGAATTTCTTAGAGATAAGAGACATGATTATCTTTCCATATTCATCTAGATCATCATCACCATATAATTAATTAGATTTTTTAGTCTCTTATTCTTTTTTATTTAACTTACTCATGGCTTCAATGGTCATATCATCATTAACTTTATTCTTAAAAGACAACATATTTCTCATTTCATAGGCAATGTGGATATTATGAAACTCATCAATGTAGTGGTATTCCCTATATTATAAAGTAGGAATTTAAGGATAAAACCTTTCTAATAAATTTTCTATATGTTTTATCACAATGAAATCATCATGATATTTGAAGAATCATATAATGTTACTTACAATTTAATTGACTATAATGAATTAATAATATTTGGATTACTCCTAATCAATATTTTTCTCTTAAAACATTCTTGTATATATATATATATAATTTCCTCTCTAATAATGAAATTACCTTCACAGATACTTTATTATATGTCCCATACTTCCTTTATAGTTTATAGACACAACACCTTGATAAACATTTTCTAAGAAGGAAATATATAAATAATATTACTTAATTATAAATTAAATTAATAATTTATCTTATCATTGGTATCCATATTAACACATACTTAAATAGGTGGGAAACTGATTGTAGATGTACCATGAAATTTAAGACTAAGTGACAAAAAAGGCAGCATCCTATTTTTCCTACAATAGAAATTTTTCCCATCAATGTTTAGAAGTCCTTGTATGTTTACAATGTTTATAGTGTCCATAATTAAAATAACTAATAGATTTCTAAAAGTGGGAACCTTTTATTCTGACACCAATTATTAGAGACAATGGATTGTATAACTATACTAGTGTTGAATAAGTGTATTCTTTTATTTTTTACTTTTTCTTCTTTTTCTGGAAATAAAACTATTTATCTTTTAAGATCATGACACCATCACAAGAGTATTATGGTCTTAAGATTTCATGATAATGAATAAAATATATGGAATGAGGAACATGGTAATTTTTATAATGATTGACCACATTGGGAGAGCCTACTTCTTATTATAGCCAGTTCTATTAGATTTTCCACTATAATTTAGCCACAAACTTACAATGGGTTGAGAGTAATCATCATTCACCTACAGTTTCAGATAATATTTTTTATACCATTACAAAATATAATTATTTTTCATAATCAACATCATAGTAGTTAAAATAAATTAGAACAAATAAAAAATATCACTTAATGCTCTGGGTAGCTTTAGAAACCGATGATGATCTTCTCCACGAGCCTTTTTAATATTGAAGACAACACTCTCACTTGTTGTAGTATCTGATAGAGATCTACATATCTCTTATCAACCTAAAATATCACTCACTGGATACTTTATCTCAAGTAGATATAGATTATAATTTCTAAAATCCATACACTATACTCTCTTCTTCTTTTCAAAAGTGTTCTCACATGCATACTACACTTTTTTTTTCACAATATCTTTTAGTTTGTATCTTCTCAACCAAATATTATCTTTCTTCATGAAATATTATTTATGGCCATGAGGGTGTATTAAATAGACACAACCTTTTAATATATGTAAATTGGTATATGGTAAGGTGTCTCGAACCTACCCAATGAAAATTCCACGATTCTTTAACTATTTTGAGTTTCCTTGTTCTCACTTCCCATGACACATTAAAGACTACCACATGGTTCCGAATCCCCAAATTCCCATTTAAATACTAAAATCACCCTCATATTCTTCCTCATATTTGTAGTTTCATTGTGATCTATAAAATCATATAAAA
The DNA here is from genome assembly GCA_963277665.1 of Viscum album. Taxonomy (NCBI): domain Eukaryota; kingdom Viridiplantae; phylum Streptophyta; class Magnoliopsida; order Santalales; family Viscaceae; genus Viscum; species Viscum album. Next base: position 1,175,783,929 of record OY728135.1, read on the forward strand.
ATATATCTATGTTCATTAAAAATACCCAGCCATTATAAACAATTTAGTTAACCGGATCAATATAATTGAAAATATCTCCATCATTCTTCAAAATTAAGTTGAAATTTGTGATATATTAATTATCAGAACATATACACAACCTTTAAATTACATAGTTTGAATCACTACACTATTTTCAAACGATTCAAATAACAAAAGAGAAACAAAACATCATCACACTGACATTATATATTTAATATAATGATTTTCTTCCCCAATAAATTCATATTTATCATGGTTTATTGAAATTCGGTTAATCAAATTACATTGTGGGTTATATATTATGTGGATATCATATATTATACATATTTATTGAATCACATTCCAAATGTGATGTTTTGAACACTGATGAGTGACTTGAGGATCATCTAATTTAATTTTATTAGAATATTTAATTTATGAAAACCTGATTTTTCACCCATTAAAAACAAAAACATTTCTTAATTATTAAAGTCTTATGCTACGAATTCAATGTTTTATTCCCAAGAAAACTTAATATTAAATAATTACACTTTCTCAAAAAATTATTTTCAGTGCATCAAAATCTTATGATAACAGACTTATATTTATTGGAAAAGGATTAAGTTCAAACATCAAGTATAATAATCTATAATGGATTACATTCGATGGAGCCTTATGTTAGAATATGATGTTTGAAAAGTGATATTCCCAATTCCAAAGTCATAAATCTAGTATATTTTCTATTTTTCTTTTCTTAGACCAATGTTATCCAATGAATAAAGTCTTTTGGTAAAGACTTATATTGGGATTCAATGGCTTACACTAGGGACTTTTTCAAATTTATTAGGTTTTCCAGAATATCCATATTTTTTAAACAACTTAAGATATTCTCAAAACTATATCCAACCATCTAAAAAACATTATAATCACCTCAAACATCCTATTATCTACCTATATTGATACTTAACCTCGGTTGAAAAAAAAATTAAAACCTACAACAACTTCATCAAATAATACACGACCACATTAGTTTCAATCCCAAGACTTAGTCTGGGTATCAAACATAAATAAGGGTGGTCATTGATTGATGAAGAAAATTTAATCAAGGGGTTATGATGAGTCTCATCGAGTCAAACTTTATTGATGATAATTGATTTTTGGATGCACTTATTGAAAAAATGAAAAATTAGTGAGACTAATGGTGCTGAGTTGATGATTACTAGTTTAATCAACAATGAAGATGATTATGGAATCAAGTTAGGAGGTGATGTCAATTGATGTTAGTTCTACACCAGAGGTGATGAACAAGGAATTAGTTTATGTGTGGTGAATAATTAAAGGATGAATTCAAGCTACAGTTTGATGAATAGAAGTGGTCAATTAACTAATGGTTTTTAAACTCCATTTAAGAAGTTGAATTAGTGTTTAAGTCCAAGATATGTGATGAAAACTAGACTAATTTTAATATTAAACTGCATTGAAAATTGGTATAAATTAAGAGAATATTTAGCTAATACAAATTTATAGGTTGATCAAGTTGTGTTCACCCATAGGATTTGATCATGTGGTAGAAGTTGGATATCCAAACATTTAAATGGTATAATAATTATAAATAAAAGTAAAATAATTTTAGAAATTCTAGAATAAAATATTAAATATAGAATTTAATTTTTAAATGATACCAATAGTGGAAATATTATATTTTACTCGTTGACTTATGGGAATTTAGTTGGTAACTAATTAAGGTGGTTGGAACTAATTCAATTTATTGGGGAGAATAAAAAGAAAGGAATCACCTGAATTAGAATTAAATTTTAATCATTTTTCTAGGATAATATGTATTGAAGAAAAAAACATAGAGTATGAGATTTGGGGAAAGCACAAGCCAGATCTTCTTGAGGAGATAAATTCAAATGTGAAGAGGGGATATAGAGACTCTACATAAATAAGGAATAATATTCACCGTTCATTTATTTTTCTTATTTTTTAAATATAATATGTTGTGATTGTAAGAGCTTAATATATCTATAAAATTTATTTGTGGTTAATTCATTGAGGTTAAATGATTATTTTAATTTTGTAATAAATTTTTATTCTTGTCTTTATGCTTTGAAATTACAACACATTCTACTTGGACAATTTTCTATAACTAATATATTAATTTTGATTTATGTATTGAATGATGAAAATAAAGGTCAATAGAGTTTTGAAATCATTTACCCACAATAATATATAAAATTTTTGAGAACATGTAATTCAAAATAATGATCATTTTTAGGTAAACGATAGTGTATTCCATGAAATCCCCCACATCACTCTATTTAATCATTGTGGTATGAAAACCCTTCTCAAAAGCGATTGAGTTTATGTTCAGTAAAATTTATAATTATTGGAAGTTATTATAATAATTCCAGTGATGAAAATTTCTAATTAAGTTAAATAAATTTTCAAGAGAATAATATTTTAAACAAACTATTTCAATAAGACTTCCCTTTATGATAACCTATTAACTTATATTCTAGAATAGATTTATAAATATATATTCTGGAAGTCATGATCACATCTAGAATAATAAATATTTAATTCCTTCATTTGTGATGAACTAAATTTAATTAAGAACACATCAATTGTACCATTAAAATTATTCAAACAAAATTTAAGCATATATTTTCATTTTCAGTGGTTGATTTTTTTTTAAATTTATTGATTATGTTATTACTATGGGGGTATTAATAATTTTTATTTAACCATGGTTTCAATTTTAGAACATATTTTTTTATCTCTTGAAAACACATGTTTTTGGTGAATTTTTGGGATAAAATTTTAAATTTTTGATCAAATTTGAGTTTCTTGATTGGATTTAAATTGATACGCTTTTCATTCAAATGGTTAAATAAATAAACTACTAATACTACTTAAATTGTGTGTGTTAAACTATTGTATGCGTCTAATTATCCTGGGATGTTAATTATTGAACTTAATCATCTATAAGTTCTGTATAATTTTATTGATCTATAAAATTATGTTTTTGTGTTCACTATAGATAAAAAGGGAGGTTTGTAAAAACAATTGAATGAAAATGTGGCTGGTTTAAACCCTTTAAAATTTTTCAAATTTGATCATCCTATCCAAAACTAGAAACCAATATTTTCCAAACCATTTTATTTTTGAGAGACCATTTAAATATTTTCAATTAAAATATTCCATGGGGGGAAACAATTCTATAAATAGGATCTTTACTGACATTAGATTTCTCATTTTCTGAGATAAATTAGCATTCAATTTTTTTAATTTGTTAATTTATTATAAGTAATGGATCATGTGTGGGATAATTTTATATATATTTATTTAGATACATGTTTGACACAAGTTTTTCATTATTTTGTGGAAATTTTTAAAGTAAATTGCAGACTAAATGTAAATTTTATTTAATTCTGATCATTTTGAGTCAAAATTATTATTATTCTAATATTTTGAAAAAATGAGAATTTTTTTCTTTATTAATGAAGGCCCCATACATTAAATTTTATATTATTTTAGATCAATATTTTTGTATGTTTTTAATAAATAAATAATTCTAATATTTATATTGAGATGTTTTTAATGGTTTTGAATTTTTGTTTTACTTTTTCCACTATTCTATATTTATATTTTATGTATGATTTTCTATAAAAATTTTGAATCCCATATATTGATATTTAGAAATCCATTGTTTATTATTTATTGTAGTTTTTTGTTATTAATTGAATAGATAAATTATCATAATGTTTTTATTTCAGCTTCAAGAAGAGATAAATAAGATATTATTTTTTGGTAGTGGGATAAAAGTGGTGTAAACTTAGAAAATAGAAGAATTTCATAAGGCATTTTTTTAATCATATAAGACTATTGTCCTAGTGAAAAATGATTTTTCCTACTAAATACAGAATTTTCCTGCCATGTATTAATTTATTCATTTTTCAGACCTCAAAAGTTTTTATGAATTTTTTATTACCAGAGACAGACTATACAAAGACTACATGGGAGGGGGGGTGAATTGAGTTCATGAAATTTTCTTCACTTGGAAAGAAACTATCTTTTAGATATGACTAATTTATGATCATATATTTAACACATGTATAAACAAAAATAAAATTACATATAAAACAATTTGAAATAGATATTTGTAGTTTTCTAGGGAATGTAAATTTCCTAGTCCACTCTACTAGTGCTCAACTCCATGATTTTGGTGATTTAACCTAAACCAATCATTTTTCTAAGGGACTACTAGTCCTTTTTACATGGACTTCACAATAGAGTGTAATAAATCGAAACTTGTTACAATAGAACATGAGATTTAAATTAGGATCAATCAAGTATTTAATGAAACATCCACTAATGTTCATTTTTTATTAACCTTTTATAATGAGAGATATGATAAACCAAAGTGTTTAAAGATTTAATACACAATTGTAAAATAAAACTCTCCAAAGAAATAAATCCAAAAGATAGATGGTTATAATAGATAAAATCATGAGGAGATTATTATAGACATGTAGATGATAATGAATAATTCAAAATTGTATATTATAAATCTTCTTCTTATTCTTGGGTAAAATAGGGCAGTGTGAAAGTGATCTTAGAGAGATAAAGAGTTCTTAAAATATTAAGCAAGAGATTATATTCTTCTCAAATGTTATTCACTACTTCTTTGTTACTCAAAAAATAATCTAGAAATTTTTTAAACTTCTCACAACACTGATCCATAAAATCCATACCTCTTAGTTTAAAAACATATCTTATTTTTTCAGATATACATTATAGAAAGTAAAGACAAATAATTATCCTTGTACTTATTTACTTTCTTGGTAATTAAATAATATTATAATAATTTTTACTATAAAGTGGTAATCTAACATTTAAATATTACATGGATGCATAAAAATCTTACACATGTGATTCAATGATAATATATAAAAGTTCGAGATTGACATAGAGGATTCTAGTTCACCAGATAGCCTATTTCTACATTTTAATTCATGTAGCCGATTTGATCCATGTATCTGAATTCACATTGGCCTTCCTTACATAACTAATTTTATCCATACACCCAATTTGTCTATGAATCAGATTTTTCTTCATGAAATTATATTTATTCACATAGGATTTTATACTCATTTAGTTAAACACATAGCTGATTTAACTATGTATCTGATTCACTTAGCCAATTAATACCCTTAATAGATTCATTGAATCCTTTGATCAATGTAGTTGATTTCTCTCATTGCTGATTTCATGATGCAGACAATTTCCACATACTTGTTTCCACAACATAGTCAATTCACATAGGTGAATCCTTCATATAAGATATTTAAATAAGAAAATGATCATATAGTTGATTTACATAGGTGGAATCTCATGTAATTGATTATTCCCAAATCCAAATTCCTTCACATTGGTGTTTTTTTCAGACATTGGAAAAAATCATCCAATGTGTCCAGAAGTGCATATTGGATGGATTTAATATTCAAAACAAATAAAAATAAGATAAAACATTGTGAACTAACATAGAAATAAATGAATCTGTAATATATGAAAGGGTATTCAAAAGCATCAAAAACTAAAGTACATGGGATATGTTGGAACATCATTAGTAGTCCAATAATATCCTCCTTTTTGATGATCAAGAAACCCCTAAGAAACTAATATTTTTTTAAAATATTTAACATGATTTTATAAAAAACTATATAATATATATATATTTTTAAAATATAGTGTTTATACCCCTTAGTTAGTCTCTTCACCCCATTGTATTAATTTATGAATTCAACTAATTTGATTAACCTTAGGGTATACATTTCTAACTTCTCCCCCTTTTTGTGTCATTAAAAAGGAAGTGTAAATAGAATAGAGACACTATTAATATAGAACATAGAGTAATGACCTATTTAATTATTATGCTGAAACTGACTGCATAATAACGGAATGAATATAATTAAATCAATATAATAAAGATATTTAAATAAATTAAATGAAAAAGAATCGCTTTGAAAAAATAAGAAATGAATGAAGAAGAATCATATTGATTGTCAAGAATGTACACAAAATTACAATCTCTCAAAATACAGAAAAATATAAATACAAAACATTAATTAGAAGACTCTGGCTTGTGAATAATATCTATTTGAGATGGTGGTTTGGGTGGAGGTACTTCAACTGTTGGATCAGTTCTCGAGTTAGTAGGGGGTTCTATTAGAGGTGAAAGTATAACCCTTATAATTTCCACAATAGATCATTCTCCAATAACAATAGTTGATTTGATTTGTGGCCTTTGTACATGGGTGCTACGAAATATTGTAATATTTCATTCAGCTACAATAAAATAATATGTTCCAAATTCCATAAAAGATAATTTATTTAAGGGTTTGTATGGGGTTACTTCCTTACAAGACTCAACAGCGAGTCTAGCATCAGCTTTTGTTTTCTCATTCTAATAGATTCTAGAGGCATTATAATTTACATCTATTTTTTACATAGAACCTCTATAAGTATCTGAAGAAGTAGGGCCAAGAGTCCTATATAATATATTTTATAATTCTTCAATACACATATCTATCCTTATCATGGTATCAAACGTACATAATTCACAAATACTCATAAATTCCTACCTATCAATTTTACCAACACTTTTTATGCCAATATTCAAAATTCTTTTAAACAGTGCAAGATGACTAGAGTGAAAAATATAAGGGGAACCAAAGACTATATCAGCCTAAAAACATCCCAATGTAGTGTAATATTCGGAAAATAAATTCTCCAAGGTTTAGTAAATAGTTCCTTGTACGGTGATCACCCTTCGATTCAAGTATTGAAACATTCTATCCATACTACTCACTTACTCTATTAAACTTTTAGTTACACCTAAAAAACATCGATTCATGGTTGAGGAAATAAAGCACTAATAGCCAGAATAATATCATGTTTAGGTGAAACAAATGGAATAGGTATAATAGGATCCACTAAAAAAATTGATGGTTAATAGCAAAATATTCACTACGGTTCTAGTAACTGCCACGAAAAAAATCTGGTTAAAAAAATATAATATGGAACTGGTTTTCAAAAATTGATTCTATATTTTTTTATGTTTTTAAGAAGTGATAGTTTCAATTAAAACACCGCTACACATTTAAAAACCCCCAATCCCTCCCCCCCCCTCCACTACTCTCTCTTTGTGACTCTAACCCCTTTGACCCCTACCTCCCCTGACCCCCTCCTCTCCTCTTTCTGGCGGTGACCCCGATCCCATGACCCCCTTTCCCCCAACACCACATACTATCCTCTCCTCGATGGTCCCTTTCCCCCAACCCCTCCTCCTCTCATCTCCTTAGCAGTGACCCCAAACCCGCGACCCTGAGCCCATGACCCCCTCCTCACCCCGACCCCAACCCCCATGACCCTCCCCTTCTAACCTCCACTCTAAAAGTCTCACCATTGACATGGATGTTGAGTCAATAAGGTTTTATTATGAATTTTCCATTACTCTATGTTCTTAAAATCATAAACACTTTATCATAAGGCAAATAGGTTTTTCCCTAAGTATTATTTTCATATGTAAAATTTTCCTTCTCTGAGGAAATTTTTATCCTTACCTATGTTTTCATTGTTAATTTTATATTATCTCAAAATATAACACATTTTATTAATAATTCTAAAAATTGGTTTCATATATAAAACCACATAATCCTATAAATACTTATATATTGAGTATTTTGTTTTCAGGTTCTGAATTTAGGTTCTGAATTCTATGAAACTCAGACTCCAGATTCTTAGAAATTTGGGTTCTGAATTCTCTAAAATTGAGACTCCAAATTCCTTGAAATTCAGGTTCTTAATTACTCAAAATAATCACTCTGAATTCCTCAGAATTCAGACTCTGAATTCCTCAGAATTCAGACTCTTAATTCCTCAGAATTCAGACTCCAAATTCCACAAAATTCAGACTCAGAACTCCTCAGAATTCTGAATCTGAATTTCTATGAATTCCGACTCCAAATTCCTTAAAATTCAGACTCTGAATTCCTTAGAATTAAGTATCCCAATTACTTAGAATTCATACTTAGAATTACTTAAAATTCAAACTCTGGATTTATCAGAATTCAGACTCCCAATTCCTTATAATTTTTACTCTGAATTCCTTAGAATTAAGATTCCAAATTCATTGGAATTCAGACTCTGAAATATATAGAATTCAGATTACGAATTCTTTGTAAAAATGAATCTGAATATCCATGATTTATATACTCCAAATGTTTATTTGGTTAGAATATTATATTTATTTTTTTCTTAGAATCGAAAAAAATTGATTTGGTTAAGCTTATTCATTTTTACTTATACTTGTTATAAAACTATGTCTTACAATCTGTTTCTAACTAACCATTGGTTGAGTGACACATGTACAAGTCCCTCCGAGATTCAAGAAAAAATATGACCATTAGAGGAGGGAGCCAACAATTGGAGAAGTTCCTATAAATAGGAGCTCATTTGAACAAGTCTAATAACTTAATTTATCACTCTTGATTTCATGATGTTGAAGTGATTTATAGAAAGAAACTCTCATGCCTTGTGCGTACTGAACATATTTTTTAGCTTGTTTCATGTGATTCTGATTATTACTGATTACAATTGAGGGCTTATGGGGATAGGAAGATAGAGTTTTCAACTACCTTAAAGATCGAGGGCTTGCGCGGATAGCACGACATATTCCAATATTCCAATTGAGGGCTTACCCTGGTGTTGGTAAGACATACTTTCTTGAAACTGTAAATCAAGGGACCTTTATCCAAGGTTTTTGGATACCCTACTCTTTGGATTAAAATATTTCATACTTGTTACCTGTTTTATTTCATTATTATTTTCGTTGTATTCTGATAAAGGAAGAAAGAATATCCTTATTATACATTCTTGTACTTTGTGTATTCTGATAAGTAATATTCTATATTCTTTAAGGTATAATCTTTTCCATGTAAACTTTTCTAAATTTTCAATTCTAGAACTATATTTATAAAACCTATAATGTTTTTAGAACTAAAAGAGGACTTGTGAATTTACCTTTCTTAACATTATTAAACATAGTTTTCCCTAAGGTTAAAAATGAATGTTTTTAAACTTACAATTCACCCCCCTCTTGTAATTGAGCATCTATATCATTATTTCGATCCTACACTGAACCCTCCACCCCTACAAAATTTCTCATCATAGCTCAGTTCCCCTATTCGGTAGTATCATGAACCCCACCCTCTCAGATCTCCCTCTCCCTCACTCGGATCTCCTCCTCAGTGGAAACACAGACCCTCTAAATGATGCATCATCCTCACCCTAATATTATTATTGAGTAGCATTATATGGATAATCATTGTTGATAAAAAAAATTATATAATTTTTTTTATTAATTGAAATATAATTATGTATGTATTTTTGGTTTATAATTTGTTATTTGGATTTTACAGTTAGTTATTTGTAGTTATAATAATCCTTAAATTTTATTATGTTGTATTAAATTAAAAAAAATAAATATTTATGATATATGTCAGTTATGGAATCTATTTAATTCATAATTTCATGTTTTTTATTTGATATTATTGAATTCCACTTGGTTCGATATATGTTAATGCCTCCAATTGTTAACAGATACATAATTGAGTATATTTTCAAACTCATGACCAATTGGTTGTAGGGTTTGGGGTCACACATGGTTTCATCACCAATACTGGAAAAGAATCTAAGGATAAAGGCCTTGAAAATGAGATATTAGACACTTTCTAAATTTATTATAATGCATCGTGTTTTAGGCATATGTGAGGAATCATGTATTTTAATAAAATCTACAAAATAATGATATAGAAGTTAGGGTTAAGGTTTAAATGCATGAAAATCAACTATTGATTATTATAACTGGAACAACCAACATAGTTTCTTTGATTTTATTTTAATTAAAATGTTCTTAATAAAGCCAATTATAGTGGGTAGTTTGTTTTTTGTTGAGTAAAATGTCTAATTTTTTTCATTTTATTTGAAAATAATGATAGAAATTATTCAAATTCATGTTAACATCATGTTTTTTGTTTATCTCAAATTAAATGAACATTTAAATTGATGTTATGTGAATGGAGTTGATTAATATAATTCCTTGAACAACCTTAATTCACACTAAACCAGTTCAATATAATATAGGAATATATAGTTAAATGTTTTGGGTATTTGTGAAATATCATGATATCCAAATATAGTATAATTTGCATTCATATTATTAAAGGGGTGATCCTAGTCTTAGTTAGATAATGGGAAATGGTTCAGACATTGATCAATGTATCTAATTTTTTAGTGGAATGGAACCTCCTTAGTTACAACATTGGGGATGAATACACCATTAAAGTTTATTTAATTTAACTCGTTCATTTTTTTTGAGAAATAATAATTTATTTGATTCATGTTTTTATATTAGAAGTTTAGTGATAAAAATTTTATTATTTGATTCATCCTATTTTCCATTATAGTTACTATAAAAGAGTCAATAGAAACTTTTGGTGATATTTAATTTTGATTTCAATTGTTTGATTAAACATTTATATATTTATATTTTAATGTAAATAGAGAATATAATCCAATAACTATTGGTAAAATTTAGAATAAGTTACCTTGAAACACACCTCGGTATGACAAGGGTTTGGTATAATTTTTAGATTACACAATTGAAAATTGGTCAGTGGTTAGTAGAATAAAATTTATGGGTCCTGATTATAAATTCAGGAGAATATTGAATAGAAAAAAAGTATATGGGTATTTGATATTGAAACAGTTTCATGGCCAGTATGTATATTGGATTTGGCATGGTAAATCAAGTGTTATGGAAATTTAAAACAATCAAATCACTATAAATGAAATACAAAGTGACCCAGTAGAGGATAATTTAATTGAATTTGTTAAATTGTGGAATTGGTTTTGTAGAATATAATGTCCATGTTTTCAAAAGATAAAAAAAACTTTCAGTTGATCTTCATAAGGTTAATCTTGATAAAAAAATTAGTGACCAAAAAAACTGATTTTTATAAATTTGTTGAAGATGAATAACAAGTATTGAATGAAAGGTGTGCAATGTATTCAAAGTTTTCTTTTCTATTACCATATCAATTATCTCTCTGGAATTACTAAAAAATAAATATCCATGATTTTAGAGTTTCTTTAAGATTCATTTAGTTGATCTATGATCCATACAAAATTCTTTGGGGTGAAAAAATTCATCAAAAAAACTTGGGCTTGATTATATAAAGCTACTTGCATGCCCTAATGATTTCATTCTTTACTGGGGAGGAGAGTTTAATAAAAAATAATGTGAAATATGTCATACAAGTAGATGGAAGTCAAAGAACAATAGTGAGAGTATAAATCAATTCCACCCAATGAAAAAAGAGAAGAAAAATATTATAAAGGTATTGAATTAATTTTCTATGAACCCAAACATGGAAGGATTATTCATGTCATATAAGATTGCATACGACATGAAGTGGAATGCTCTAGATAGTAATGTTGGCTGGAAGAGACATCCAAAAGATTCAACATCGTGAAAAATGTTTGATTCCCTATATCCAAATTTTTATTCAGGTCATTGGAATGTACGTTTGGGATTGCCTTATGATGGTTTTAACCCTTTTTGTAATTTAATTACAAATTATAACATTTGGACAATTATTTTTATCCCCTATAATCTACCTCCATGGATGTGTAAGAAGATGAATTATGTCATTATTTCAATGGTTATTCCTAGGAAGAAAATTCTTGGAATTGACAGTGATGTATTCCTTTAGCCTCTAATCATATAATTATGAGAATTATGGGATGATGGCGTGGAAACATATGATGCATCAATGAGACAACTATTCATAATGCAAGCTGCTTTAATGTGGACAATTGGTTATTTTACTAAACTAAAAAATTTATCTGGTTAGAACACTCATACTAGTTTGGATTTTCCAGTTTGTAATTTTTATTTTAAACCTAAAAAATTACCTTATATAAGAAAATGGTGTTTTATTTTTCATTATCAATTTATTTATGCTTCACATAAATTCATGTCTATGAATAAATTATTCAAAAGAGATATTGAAATGAAAAATTCACCAAACTTGTTATTTGGTTCATAAATCTTGGAAAAATTAATGAATGTCACTAAAGAATTTGGAAAATGTCATCAATTTAAAGAAGTGAGAAAAGGGTATGAGGTATGGTATTTAAAAATTTAGAACAAAAAATTTAAGAAAAAGAGTATATTTTTCAAACTTCCTTATTTAAAGTTTAATACGATACATCATAATCTTGATGTAATGCATATTGAGAAGAACGTTTATGATAATTTAATTTTCACAGTGCTTAATGAGAAGGGTAAATTGATGTATCACCTTAATGCTAGTAAGGATTTAGAGTCAATTATTATAAAGCATGGTTTGTGGGAAAATGAGAATGTAAAGTATCCTTTGACTATTTTTACAATGAAAAATCATGAGGAAGATGTACTCCATCGAACATTAAATAATATAAAAGTTCCAGATGGATATTAAAGTAATATATCAAGCTGTGTTGACTTAAAACGTTGAAATTTACATGGATTTAAAAGTCATGACTCACAGATTTTGAGGGTGGAGTTTTTTCCATTAGATTTTCATAATACTTTACCTGAAAAAGTAACTATGGTTCTAGTTGAGTTTTTACCTTTTTCGGAGAGTTTTTTAGAAAAGCCCTAAATCCAACCGAGCTTGATAAAATTCAAGAAATAATTTTCCTAACACTATATAATTTGGAGATGTTATTTCCCCCTTTATTCTTCACATAAATGATTCAATAGACTATTCATTTGGTTGAAGAAGCTAAAATTTGTGGATCAGTACAATATTAATGAATGTATCCAATTGAGTGGTATGTTGAATTTTTTTTATTTCTATTGGTGATTTCGTTTTTATCAAGTCATCATGTAATTTTTTTAATATGTTTATTATTTTTTTCATTAGGTACTTACATCATTTGAAATCATAGGTACAAAAAAAGATCAACCATAAAAATCTATTGCTGAATGTTACATAGCTGAAAAGTGCTAGACCTTCGGTTCTATGTATTTAGATAGGATAGAGACTAGATTCCATCATGTGGGAAGTATTGAAGAATTATCCACTAATTATACTTTTGAAAATATATCATCAATATTTCTAACTATTAGATGAAAAATTGGAAAGGGGTGAAATTTTATACTAATTAATTAGAGCTGTTAAAATCACATAGATATGTGTTACTCCATAGTTTCATTAGAGATCCATTTATTAAATAACTATGACTGCAAATAAATTGGCGAATAGGGGTCGAGTTCAAAATGAACTGAAATTAAAAAAATATGATAATAAGGAGCATGTCAAATGGTTTTCCCATCGTGTAAGTATATACTCGTATTCATATTATTGACATGTAGTTATTTTTTATGTTAAAACTAACAGCTTATGACTTTTTTATAGATAATGAATATTGACAATCAAGTTGAAATATCATATTATTTGAAGTGTTTGGATCGAGGTCCTATAATGAAGGATAAGATATTCAATTCCTATAACATTAATGGCTTCAAGTTTCATACAATTTATCATGAAGAATTTTTGAAAACTCAAAATAGGGGTGTATTTACATTTTTAGAGATGAGATACTATAGGAATCTGATTGATATAATTGAAGTAAACTATATTGGATAGTTTCTAGTTGTCTTATTAAAATGTAATTGGGTCAACATTGATAGGGGTATAATTAAAAATTATTTACTTTTTTACTTCTACCAACTTCTCTCACTTGATGGATACTAGTGAGCATGTAGAGCACGATCCATTTATCATAACATCACAAGAAAATATGGTTTATCATGTGGATAATGAAATAAATTATGGTTGGAGTGTTCTTGTACAATTAATTCAAAGAGACTTATTTGATATTGGTGATGAAGATAAATTGGTTCTTTGTGATAGTTAATCTCATCAACCAAAAAATATTAAATAGTTTTTTCCAAACAATATCGAAATTGTAGAACTTGCAAGAGAGGATGAAAATGAAGGACATCTCACGGCGGAGGTTGATAACAATGAATATAATAAATATTTATATAATTGAATATATAAATTGGTAATGAAACTATATTACAATTTCTCATTGATAAGTGGTTCATACATATATAAATTGTTCTATTTTTTTATTTTTTTGTAAAAAGACTGTAGTTTTTCATTTTTTATATATTTAATATACTTAATTGTTTGAAATGAAGGAATGACAGGAGAAAAAAAATCCAATATTCTAGCCAATCAATATCTCAAAGCACACCACGACTACCTTCATCTTATGTGGATCCTAGTGATTCCATTGTACTTGATATTTCTAGTGAGATTTTATTTTCCCAAGATTTTGTTGGTCGCCCACCGCATGATTCACCACTATTGATCGAGTAGTTGGTTACCCCCTCCATCTAGGGGATATTGGCTAGTTATTGTTACTGTTATGTTTTTCATTTTAAAAGAACATTATATTTTATTAGTTGTTTAATTCATTTTTCAAACAGATAAATACATGCATATAATTAATACCAATTCAAACACAACAGATGTATTCGACCATAAGGTATCCAAGATTATCATTCCATTTGATGAGTTTAGGGTGACTAATGGTGACACTACAAGAATATATGGGAATATTCTTGGGTAGCTTTCTTGCGAGATAATGATCATTCCCATTAATTATAAATATTGGAGGCAAATTCCTACATCTTGCAAAAATGAGGACTTTGATACTCAAGAAAAGATAATATTAATTTAATATTCCCTAATAAGTAATTTAAACTACATGAGTACATTTTTTATTATACTTACAACATTCTATGTTTTATTATTTCTAGATGTTTCTTTATTTTGATGTCCTTGACTCCGTTTCACACCCATAGACTTTGTAAAAACACATACAACATCCACAAAAAACTAAAATGAAATTTTTCTATAAAAAAACATGCATTTAGAGTTACACTAACCACATCCTATTGTGGATTAACATGTGGTTGATTCCTATTCATAAAAAATAAATTATAGATTTCTATTCATAAGTTTGAAAAAAATACGAGCTTGTTTTCTCTATTTTGAAATGGTAAACGCTTATAAAACATACAAAAACCTTTAAAAAAAGTTATGGGGGGTAAAAACTAAGAAAATGATATTGGATTTACCTAAAATCAAAGGATAAAAACTGTATATTTAATTTCCAAATGTAGGAACTGAAGAAATGTCATTCTAAATGGTAGTTTTCCCATTATGGTCATAAATGTATTTTTAGTGTTTTAAAACACTAAAACGTGGGTGGAATGGTCAAAACCAAACAAACGATGTCCTATTTTCTTGAAATTAGGGGAAAATAACATAGATATAATTATGAAATTTAGGAAGTGATGACATCTCATTTCAAATAACGGTTTTCCTGTTATGGTTGTTAACACCTTTTTAGTGTTTTAAAACACTAAAACAGTGTGAAATGGTCAAAAGTAAGAAAATGATGTCAGATTTTACTGAAATCAAGGAAAACCCACAAATTTGTTTTTTGAATGTGGATTCATAGACAACATGTCAATCCTAAGTGTTGTGTGATCGAAATTACTTAGTAAACAAATATCAATGGTACAAAATCCATTAGAAACAAGTGTTAGGGGGGGGGGTAAAAATTAGGAAAACAACGTCAGATTTCTCTAAAATCCGGGAAAATGATAGTAGATTTAATTTTTAAATGTAGGAAACTAAGACATGTCATTCCGAATAATGGTATTCCTATTATAGTGGTAAACATGTTTTTAGTGGTTAAAAACCATAAAACATGTGTAGAAGGGTAAAAACTAGGAAAATAATGTCATGTTGTCTTGAAATTTTGGGAAAAGGACAATATATTTAATTTTGAATTGTATGAACTGAAGACATGTCATTCTGAATGATTGTTTTCCCATTATGGTTGTAAATACATTTTTAGTGTTTTAAAACACTAAAACATGTTTGAGATGGTCAAAAATAGGAAAATGACACCAGATTGTCATAAAATCAAGGAAAAACATCTTAGATATAAATTTTAAATGTAGGAACTAATGTAATGTCATTACGAGTGAAACTTTTCCCGTTATGGCTATAAGCACGTTTTAGTGTTTTAAAACACCAAAATGTGCGTGGAATGGTAAAAACTAGGAAAATGGAATTGTATTGTCCTAAAATTAGGAAAAATAACTGTATATTTATGTTTGAAATGTAGGAAACAAAAACACATTATTCTGAATGAAATTTTTCTCGGTATACCCATAAATGAGTTTTTATTGTTTTAAAACACTACAATGTACGATGAATGGTCAAACCCAAGAAAAAGTTGTTAGATTATCCTAAAATATGGCATAAACCTCTATAGATTTAATTGTGAAATATAGGAATTGACAGAACATCAGTTCTAATGAAAGTTTTCCTATTATGGGAACAAAGGATTTTTAGTGTTTTAAAACACTAAAACGTGCATGGAATAGTCTAAACTAGAAAAATAATATCATGTTGTCCTAAAATCAGGGTAGAACCACTATAAATTTAATTATAAAATGTATGAACTGATGACACATCATTCTAAATGATGGTTTTCCTGTTATGGTTGTAAATGTGTTTTTAATATTTTAAAACACTAAAATGTGCGTGGAATATTCAAAAAAGTAAAACAAGATCCTATTGTCCTAAAATTAGGGGAAAATGACTTTAGATTTAATTTTAAAATGTAAGAACTGACGTTAAATAATTCCAAATGAGGGTTTACATATTATTTATTTAAATTATTTTTTAGTATTTTAAAACACAAAAACATTTGTAGAATGGTCATAAATAGACAAACAACCACATATTGATGTGAAATCATGGGACAAACACCTCCAATTTAATTAAAAAATATAGTAACTGACAACACATCATTCCAAATGATGGTTTTCCAATTATGATCATAAACATGTCTTTAGTGTTTTAAAACACTAAAATGTGTGTCAAATGGTAAAAAAATAGCCAAAAAATGGTAGATAGTCCTGAAATCATAGTAATACCACCGTAGATTTAATTTATAAATGTAGGAACCAATTGAATGAGAAAATTTCCATTTTGGATGTAAACAAATTTTTAGAGTTTTAAAAAATTAAAATGTGTGTGGAACGACCAAAACTAAGAAAACAATGTCGAATTTTCAAGAAATTGGTGGAAAATTTATATATTTAATTAAGAAATTTAGGAACTGATGTCACATAATTCTAAATGATGTTGTTCTCATTATCATCATAAATGTGTTTTTAGTGTTTTAAAACACTAAAACATTTGTGGAATAGTCAAAACCATATAAAATGACCTCAGAATGATGTTCCATCATTGGAAAATGATGAATTAGTTGATTTTTAATTATAGTACACACTCTGATATCAAAATATTTTTAAAAATGTATTAAATAAATTTGAAGCACACCACATATCTCTTTAAAAATAAATTAGAATATTTACTAATCCCATTTCAGTTTCAATTTTTGAATCTTATCTTAAATAAGTATGTTTCTATTTTCAAAGTGTTTTTCATTATATATTTTTTTTCAAATTTATTCTATTTGATTAATAACATAACAAATTATTTGTGCAAAATTTTGAAGATATATTGTGTCTTTCCACTTTTGTATTTATTTTCCAAAATGTTTTCATTTTCATTATAGTTGGAAGATGTCGATGGTAGGAAAGACGTTGACCGTTCTGATCCCAATCATTTTTCTTAAGGTAGTAATAAAGGTTCTTAGTTTTTATGGTATGTTAAAGTTTTATCAATTATTCTATTGTAATTATGATTTATTATATTTAGTTTTAATTTTTGTTTCATTTTTCGTTACAGCTGATGAGATGACATGGTCAGTATCAGTTGATGAGATGATGTAGAGACAGACATATGTAATAGAGGTCATGACATGGATACATATTGGGCATGGGTTGTTGTTAGACATATTTTATATGTATATATTTATGACCGAGGTTTGAGATGATTTATGGGGTAATTAAGACCCAGGTTAGGATGAATGTTGTTATTTGTATGAGTGTGGATGTGTGATATATGAATGATGGGTTTATTATATATTTTTGTTATTGTTTATAACATTTCATTTTTTTATATTTCTAGTTTTTTATTAATTTTTTTAAATAAAAATAGATTTAGTGGCGGTTTGTTGTAACTACCATTAAACATATATTATTGATTGTATTTAGAGGCGGTTCAGAGTAACTACTGCTAAAAATACTGCCACTAAATGCTCTATGGAAGTGGATTTCATTTTCTTTATATTCTTAGTGGAATTTTATTATTAAATAACCACCTCTAATTAAACCATAAACCACCGATAAATTGACCAAAAAATGAAACATTAAAAACCAACATAAAATAAAATAAACAACCACTAATTGAATAGCGACCATGAAATATATTGTAGTTTTATGAGCCTCTACTAAACAATTATGTAATGGTTTAAACCACTGCTAGACCACTAAATAACCACTGTTAACCATCAATTTTTTTATAGTGAGTGGGTACAATAGGTGCCATACCATGAAAATACTTTTTATGTCTCTAGACAACTAACTCATTTCCTATAATTGAAACTAGTATAGCTAATACTTACTTGGGCTCATCACTGGATTCCTCTTCATAATAGTTTGAGTACAACACTTGAGATTCTTCATAGACCTTATAAAAATATTTTAACAACCATTGATGGTTTGTAGATTTTGGATTGAGATATCTGAAAACCATACCCTGAGTGTCCTTATAAATACCTAGGATCTCCATCAACTTCTCACCAATAAAATGCTCAAAATATCTCATTTTTCATTTAGGATGCATATGGTCCAACACTAAACTTCCTAAACACTTCTATAGTGTCTTGGAAATCACCCATAATATATTTATTTAAATATTTTACCATAAATTGAGTGAAGATGTCCCTCTAAAGTGGTTAGATCTATGAAGATACAAAATTCAATTTCGAGATAAACTGAAAAACTATACATTGAAAATATGGAACAAGATAAGGCTCTAAATTAAAAGTTACAAATGGATGAAACATCTTGATGAATTTAAATTATATTATTAAAATAATTCATAAAGAATGAAATATTTCCTTAATTTTGGTCCAGAAATACATAAATTAATCAAGGAAATGTTGATTTAATATAGGTTACTCAATTAAAATATTTTAAAACATATCCCTTTGAGAGGAAACCATTTCACGAAGATCATTGAATTCAAACCTGATAGGACATACCTTCTTTAAGTCACTATGTAGATCATTCATCTCCTCATGCTCTTTAGAACTTAGTTCAATCCTAGCTTACTGCACTGGATGGACAAATTAGATATTCTTAATGAGCTCTATTCGGGTATCCACTAACCCAACCAAATTATTAAAACCATCCTTGGAAAAAGAGGGTTACTTGAATTATCTTAACTCATCCTTAGATTATTTCACTCATATTTTAGATCATTATAATCTCCTGATATTCTATCAAAATCAGTTAGAAGATTAGAGGCAAATGATTTATTTTTTGAACTCTATAAAATATTTCTAACCAAGGGTGCATCACCTTGAAAAATAGGTGTTGGTGATGGTGAAGATGGTGTATAAAAGTGGTAAAAAGTCTTTATAACTACATTTAAAACCATATATTCATCAGAAAATAATCTAGGAAGAAGTGGATCAACCATCTAAGCTTCAACCTCACCCTCAGATCTCTCTTGACCATCATAAACCACAAGCATAGTGTCAACTTACCACTCTTCTAGAATAAGAAAATTTGACTCATCAACTAGATCAACAAGCCAATATACTTAAGTATATTCAAAAACACTAGAATCTTGGATCAGAATATCATCTACATCTTGAATATGAACTAGTCTAACCATAGAAAGACTGATAATTAATACTGAAGACTCAGACCTAACAACCATTATCTCCTACATCACCATAGAACACATTATCTCAATAGATGATTCCTGCCTAGGTGACGAGGTTTGGTATGCCCCCTGAACCGTACTATCGTACACAACATGTTTCATGTAACTTGAAATAGAATCCAGAAAGTAACTAATATCCATAAACAAAACAAAAAACACAGAATCACTTTTTTCGTATTGTACTACCTCTCTCTCATTCACATCAACCACTTTTCTCTTCAAAAATAGGTAAACCAGTTCACCATAAGGGTAATAATTCAATTTAAATTTTCTTTTTCAGCAGTGACATAAAAATTGCATTACATACCTCTATATATTGAGCTTTAAATTGTTGATTAGAAAATACAGTAACTATATGTCTTGAAATTGACCCTTCTACATCTTTCCAGCTCTTTGAGTTATCCCATTTTTCAGAAATGTTCAAATAACCAGCCAATTGGGTTTTCATTCTTTTAAATGATTCTTCTCAAAGTCATTAGTTCCAAATAAAAATTTTAACACCTCATTTGGTCCTATATAACCCACAATAACAAGTCTTTGAATGAAATTAAACTGCCCCTCAAAGGGATAATGACAGATCTCCTCCATGTCAACTTAAGAAATCAACAAAACCTTACCATTTATATTCAATGAAAATACAACCTATATTTGGTTGAAATGGAACTTGATGTTACTCATAAATTCCCTAATAACATACTCAAAAATAAATCTATACCTGTTGTTATCAAACACAAACTCCCAAACATGAATGTGAAGAACTTTCTTCAGCAACATCTTGATAGAATTCAACTTTCACAAGTTGGATGCATTCCCAGCTAGAACAATACATGGTCCACTACCTTTGGATTTCATATAAGAACTAAAACTTTTTCTCATTACCATGCATCATATTTACTATGGAAGACATGTCACTTGGAGGTTGAGAGATGATCGATCAGTTAGGGGTAACCATTTGACTTCTAGGAGTACATATATATGAAAATTGAAAAATGGTTGAGTGTAGAATAAGAATTAGGTCACATACCCAAATAATAAAAATCTTATGTAATAGATTGGTTTGGGTATATTTTGAAAAATAATTACTGAAGTGAAAAATGAAAAGAAAGGAATTTTTATATTCTAAAAACCATAACATTTAAAATAGAGAAATAGGTTAAAATTAACTAATTTCCACAAAGTATTAAATTTAAAACATAAATAAATATATTAAACATTCAAATTTATCAAAATAAGATAAATTAAATTTATTTAAATTCGAATAAAACCAATTAAATTTTAATAAAATAAAAATGTTCACATGTTAGGGGAATAGAGAATAAAAATTCTTATTTATTCTCAGTTGAGATAAGCTGAAGATAAATATCACCTTTTTAAGTGTGATCTCTTAAGAAATGATTCCTTATGTATATATGTTTCATTATATAAGGATTTATCAGAATACTTAATATTTTTATAGAACTAGTGTTATCCAATTTGATTGATACTTGATAATAATTAAATCCAAAATCCATTAAGGTGGGTTTCATCCACAATACATGTACACAAAATTGAAAAAAAAAAAATTCTACTTTAGTTGTAGAGAATCCAATAATATGTTGTTTATTACTAGACCATGGTACCAAATATTTACAAAGAAAAAGGTAGTTTCCTAAGGAAAACATCCTATATATTCTATAACCACCAAATTCGACATCATAACGTGAAGTTAGATTAAAATCAGATGTTTTTTTAAAAACTAAGGAAAGCTAAATTATTCCCCTTAAATAACTTAAAATTATTATGGCATCTTTTTAATGATATTACTTAAATTTTTCTAGAAATATACCACAAAGAAATACTATGAATGTATTTTATAGTCCACTAGTTGTCAAATATAGTAGAATTCTGTTTATTCCTATGTATATCTTTTTATGAACTGGTTTCCTAGCTTCATCTAAGTAAATATTTTCATTAGAGCTCATAGTATTTGTATAAACATTACAAAATTCAAGTCAAAATCTTTTAATTAAGTCAATTATATATTTGATTTTATTTATCACATTCCTATTTTTTTTGGATAAATCTAAAATACCTGAAAATTATTTAATTGACCCATAATGCTCATTTCAAATTCCATTTTATAAGTTTTAAAAATTCACTGCAAAAGTTTCTATTTATAGAACCAAAAATCACATCATAATCACATATCTAAACTAATAAAATATCTAAAGATGATTTTTTCTTAAAAATAGCAGGATATTATACTCGCATTGAAAAACTATTTGATAAAATAAAAGAACATAATAATTCATAACAAGCTATAGGTGCTTGTTTATGGCCATAAAGTTCTATGGTATGTTTAAAAAATGAATTTTTAAAAAGTGGATTTTCAAAACTTGGAGTCTATTAGGCATAAACTACCCCCATAAAAATCCATTAAAATAATCAGATTTTTTCCATATAATATAATTTAAAATAAAAATATAATTAATAGGCTAGAAGAATCCAAATGGCCTCTAATCTACATACAACTGAAGCAACATCTTTATAATCAATACCATATTCTTGATTATAACCTTTAAATGGTAATCTAGTGTTATTCCTAGTGATTACACTATGATCATCCTGTTTATTCCTATAAACCAATTTTTCCCTATAATGGGGCAGTAAAAGGTTCTATGAACTAATTTTTAAACCTTATTCCTTTTATACTGGTTTAATTTTACTTTCATTACTACAACCCAACTCTCATCTACTAAATATTTTTCTATAGTCTTAGGTTCTAGTTTATATAGAAAGGAAGAAAACCAAAACATATTTTCTATAATCCATCTAGTCCTAATAACTTTATCTAAGCTTCTTATAACTTTTTATGTGGGATGATTATTAAGAGTTATAGGTTTTCTATTTTCAAACCTTATGGTTTATTGGTATCAAACCTTTTAGGATTTGGTTCTTGATAAAAATCCACCTCATCATCCTTTTTTACATTCAAAGTGAGGTCTAGATATCCTATTTTAAAAAAAATCACTTAGCTCACCAATTTGAGCCATTTGGTGATGAAAAGGATCACTTTCATCAAATTTCACATGACTTTATTCATTCATAATCTTTAACCTTTTATTAAAAACTCTATATGTGTCGGAAATAGTATAATAAACAATTAAGATTCATTCACCACCGTTTGGATCAAATTTACCAAGATTATCCTTGGTGTTCATAATATAAACCATGAATCTAACAGTTTAATGTAACCAAATTTTGGATTTGTATTTTTCTATATCTAATTGGGTGTTTTATTCAAAACTGGTCTTATTAGAACTCATTTTATGAGTTAACATGTTGTATTGACAACTTTATCACCACAATGAGTGTTAAATTTATATTTTCACAACATTGTTATACAAATTTTA
The DNA here is from genome assembly GCA_963277665.1 of Viscum album. Taxonomy (NCBI): domain Eukaryota; kingdom Viridiplantae; phylum Streptophyta; class Magnoliopsida; order Santalales; family Viscaceae; genus Viscum; species Viscum album. Next base: position 1,175,807,396 of record OY728135.1, read on the forward strand.
GGCAAAGTCCAATTCCTCCTTTCAAAAACACTATTATATGAGGTGTCATCAAGGAATAATTTTTTTTGACACCACATTTTGAATAATATGAATTTAACTCGTGGTTATAAAATTCTACTCTATGGTAAATTAATAAAGAAATAATTTTGTAATATTTCACTTTTTGAATGTAATTTAAATAATAATAATAATAGAACAAGATTCACTTTTAACTCATTTAAATACAACCCAAGTAAATCTAGAAAAATAATCAATTATTACCTGAAAAAAGATTTACCTCTTAGGATTGAAATTATAGATGTCCCAGAAAAATGCATATGAATATGTTTGGAGGTACTATATGTTGCAAAGTATTTAATTGTTTTATTTCATGAATTTTTTTTCATGTCCATTTGGCATGCATTACATAGTTTATTTTTATTTGACTTAAGTTGAGGTAGATATGAAACCAAAATATTTTTGGATAATTTTCTTAAATTATAGAAATTATAATGTCCCAATATTCATTCCAAATTTCAATATTCATTTTATTCATTATTTAAATACATTGACTTTTGTCTACTTAATAAATTATGACCTATAGTATAGACAATCTCTATTCTATATTCCTTAAATTTAATAATTTTATCTTATAAAAGTGAACATTAATATTTTTAAATATCAAAAATATACCCTTCATAAAAATGTTAATAAATACCTATGATATTATTATTTATTACTTCCACTCAAAGAACTTTCTTGACAAGGATTAAGACTGGATGACTAATTTATCCAACTACCATAATTTTCCCTTTACCATTGTCACCAAAAGTAACATAGCCCCTATCAATTCCTTATAGGGAGTGAAAGTTGGAGAAATACCTAATTAAATTCCTTGATCATCCACTTTTCATATACCATCATTAATTAATGATATTATATAATTTTATATAAAAATTTAAATCAAACAATAATTTTTTTGGTTCCCATATTTTTTAGGTCAAACAATGTTAGCAACTAATGATTTTGGAAACAGAATCTATTTGCATTGTCCAAAAAATACAGTAATAAATTTTGAAAAATATTTTCAAATAAAATCTTGTTTAACTCAAAAAAAATGATGGGTTTTAAAACTAAAATAGTGTCCATAATTTCTTAACTCTCCACAATGAAAACAATTAATTTTACAGCGGATCTTATACTTAAAACAAGACAATAAAAACAAAAATTCACCATCCACAATCATTACATACTTATTTTAATGATATTTTTATTTCCAAGGATTTGTTTTAAATAGTTTTAACATTTTTTTAAAACACTTTATTAATATTTTAAATTATGGACTAAGTGTTTCAATTTTTTAATTTTTTTCATGTTCAACGCAAAATGCAACACAGTTTTATAGATCGGGTTTTAAATAAACAAATTGGTTTATTTAAGTCTTATTTTTCAATTAAAATATCATTTTTGGATATTTTAAGATATTTTTTTTTATTTTTAAAAGATTAAAACTTGGATTCCAACATATTACAATATTTATTTAATTACTAATATAAGAAATATTCATTTTTCATATTTAAAATCATACTCATAATAATAATATGAATGCACCTCATTAAAATAATCCATAAAGAACATCTTGGCCTTATGATTTGAATTAAGCCTTTGATTCTAAATATGTGACCTCACTAGAGTCTGTAGGATCACTCCATGTGGTTCTCATGGCCTTATTGTCTTTATTTTTGTAGTAAACTTTCTAGAAGTACTTTTTCTATGGATTTTTGTTGTGTTGTAGCTGTGGAAACTTAGGTTTTATGTGTGACATATTTTTCTCATTAATAGTATCTCACTTCCTTGGAGTTAACATAAAACTTCATATATTTTTTGAATGGTTTATTAAAATCACCTATATTGTTATAATTTTTTGAACTTCTTAGAAAATTGAGGAAGCTCATTGTCTAAAATAGAAAAACTTGATGTATCTTCATCTGATGGCTTAGCCATATGAAATTATTTTCACTTATTTTCATATTTTGAAGTTGATACTTTCTGAGCCGCATTTTCCTTATTAGATAAGCCATTATCTCTAATTTTATATTACATATATTCCTCATACATCATTAATGTTTCAATAAGATCTTTTATCTTAGAATTCTTAAATTTAGTAGATTTTCTAACAGTACCGAAAATCCCACCCCATATTGGTGGTGCAATTATTTTGATTTTTAGAGCTTGATTTGGATAATAAATAGTTTCTCTTAAATAAGAAATAATATTTACAACTTATTTAATTCTCAAATTAAAATTTTGGATTCTCTCTCCTTCTATAATTCTGACAGTTTCCAACTTCTATTTTATTATATTATACCTGGGTGCTTGCACATTATTTTTACCTTTATAAGTAACTACTATGATATTCCACATTTCACATGCTATTTGGAATTGAGATACTTTGTTAAAATCATCTAGAACTAGTTCACATATTATCTCATTCTTTTATTTGGTGTTTATATAATAACTAGATTTGGTGTTACCATCCATAGTTTCTAGTTGTGTATTTATAATTTTATAACACTTTACAACTATGAGATAAAACTTTAAACTAACCTTATTTAGATAAATGATCAATAGTTATTTCAATCATTTATAATTCTTTCCACTAAAATAGTGTTCTCTTACCATTTAAATACCTTAAATTTTTTCAATCATAATATCCATTTTCAATAATATCATTAGAATCTAACCATTGAAAACAAAGAACTCAAGATTTATAACCTTTGATGTTAATTATTATCAAAGATAGATTACCAAAAGAATCAAGAGGTGGGGGTGAATGGTGTTCTTGAAATTTTCATTACATGAAAAACCACCCTCGTTTAGATATGACTAACTTCTAAAATTTTCTTTAACATAAGAAGATATGGAAATAAAAACACAAAGAAAAGAATCATTCATAGAGACTTATAGTGTTTTGGGAAACCAAAATCCCATTATCCACCCCACCAATTCTCAAATACATGAGCATGATAATTTTCATTAGAAAATTCCATTTATTAAGGAATTCCAGTAATTTTTCTAGGGAGTACACAACTAAGTGAAATAACTTGATACCTATTACAACAATACAATATATTTCAATCCAACACCAAAAAGTCTTTACAATCCAATGTCTTCAAGGTTCTTTTTACAGGAACATTTTATACTAGTAGATATAATAAATAAAAGTGTTTATATATTTAATATATTGTTTTTATGTAAAATAATAGAAGGAATAAATCTGTATGATTGATGATAAGAAAAGATAAAATTTCAAGGATAGTCTTTCGAGCACGTCAAATATGTTAAAAAATGTGCATCTGTAGATTAAAAAGCTTATTCTTCTTCTCAAGTAAAATAAAGTAGTGTATAAGAGAATTGAAAGAACGTGTTATTAGAATCATGAAAGGATTTTTTTTCTTAATAAATTTAATTCATGATTTTTTTATTAATTGAGAAAACATGCATAACTTCTATTTAAACTTTTCACATTACCGATCCATAAAATCCGAAAATCTAAGTTTAAAAACTCACATCCTTTTCTAAAAAATTCCTCAAAAATTGTAAATACATATAAATTATCATTGTATATATTTACTCTCTTAGTACTTGATTATTTTAATGTCCTTGTTTATCATAAATAGTTAATACAACATTTAAAGATTTCATAGAATCATTAAAATATCACTCAAGTACTTCAATGATAATAATTAAAGGTTGAAGATCAATATATCTGATCACAGATCACCACATATCTTATTTCTAAATTTAAATTCACATATCTGGTATGATCTATGTTGGTGAATTATCTATATATCTGAATTCACATAGGCCTTATTCACATAGATAATTTTCTTTAAGTATCCTATTTGTCACCATAGATGGATTTTCTTCACTTATCAAATTGATTGGTGTAGTAATTTTACTCACATAGCCAAAACTGACGTAGCTGATTGGAACCATGTAGCTAATTTCCCCACATTACTAATTAGCATAGCCAATTACTCTATGTAACTAATTGATCTACATATCCAATTGATCACATAAATGATTGATCAACATAGGTGATTTCCACGAAGTCATTTTCATGGCGTATCTAATTTATGTAGGTGAATACTTTACAAAGGTAGTATATTTAAGTGAATGATGACATAGATTATTTACCTAGATGATTTCACACATAGACAACTCTTTAAATAGCCAAATTCCTTCATGTAGGTGATTTCTCAAAACTTAGGTAAATTTCTTTCAAAGTTTCCCAAATTATATATTTGAGTAATTTATGTACTGAAACACTTAAAAACAAGATAAAACATGATGAAAACAATCAAAAAGATTATCAGTAATATATTAAATGGTATTTGAGATCATAAAAACATAAAATATATCAAATATGTTTTATAAACATTAGTATTACAACATTTTTCCCCTGTGCAAGACATTTCCCATTTCATAAGATATTTCTAATTTTTTAAGATTCCGTTTACTTAATAATTTCTCCCCATTTTATAAGTCTTTAGAATTTTCAAAAAATTAATGATCACCAAAGATGAAATTTATTATCTATTACAACTGATTTTTTAGTGATACAAGAAGATGAAGTAATAATTTTCTATAGATATTTAAATGGGTAGAGCTTCAGGTTTTTACAAAGGATGTTGAGTCAGTTATTATTAGAGGATGACCAAATCCTTATAAGGATCTGAGTAGATCTACTAAAGCTGGCCAATACCTAATGAAACCATAGTTGATAAGGGTAATTAAAAATAGTTGAGGATTTTATGGAGATAATTGATGGTTAATAAACATGTTTTGGGAATGAATTGAGTTGAATGAGGAAGCTTCCGAGTCAGTAGTAGCCAAAACTAAACACTTCGGGCCAATTTACACATCCATGTCATAAGATCGATGGATATTGATTCATCATACATGTATAAAGATGAGTTTGAGAGAAGCACGTTTTGTAACACCCCAACTCCAAAAATGTAGAGCCAGTGTTTACTTTATCAGATTGGTATAAGATACATGGTATCTCATCACATACGATCGTTCAGTTTAAAAATCTTGGAAAACATGATACAAACATGGTTTCTATATTTCATTGGAAATATAAAAACCTAGAATAATAAAAAATCATTAATCATTTAAATCAATTATTCTATCATTCTTTATATCTTGGGAAATGGAAAAAATAATGTGAGATGTTAGATTCTCTGTAAAGGTTATATATAGTGGAAGTTATAATGAGTAAATAATGAATAATTAATAGGATTGAGTTGATACTAAAAAAACATGATATTCAATCAACAACTTGAGTTCAATGAATATCCATGAATAATACCAATGTTAAAATAACATGGATAATAAAAAGTAAATTATTAATAAAGGAAATACACAATTCTGGATATTCCTAATCAAGGCCTTTGAACAATTATATCATGAATCTTAACATCAAGGCCTCTTAACCAGGACATTATTCGTAATAAATGGGTTGATGTAAACTAAATACCCATCTAATATGGCATGTATTTTGTTTTTCTCATGATATTTGTTAATGAATGAGAGGATATCTATAACCATGTCCCACCCATCACTTTCTCATCCTATTAAGTCCTTATAAATTGAATGATCAATACAATTAATTCATAAAATTTGTTATAACTCAAGAATTATATGAATTGAATTAATAATAAAGAATATCAATATTTCATTGTGAAATGAAATAACATTCTTAATAATCTTCCTTTAACTAATACCATATATAGAATGAGTATATAGTTGAAACATCATCAAATTAATATAAATGATTCTGAATTCATCCATGACACTAAATATATGGACATGAAGGATAAAAATAATGACCAATGTATAATGGAGAGTGATAGAAAATATCTTCACAAGATTTTTAATGATCTCAAAATAAAGTGTATTAAATTATCCCTGAAGGATGATAAAAGGCCATCGATTCATTATAAGAAAATGTTTTATAGAAAAACCAATCATTTATAAAATAAAATATAAGTAATACATTAAAAATATATTCCTTGTAACTTTGTGTAATAATGAAGTTATAAATCACTTTTCAAAATTATTACCATTTATTTAATAAAATAAATCATTTTTCTTCTAATATAATATTAAATAAATATTAAAAAAATATTGATAAAAAACTATTCTTTGAAAATAACAATAAAAATTTATAAATAAATATTTAGAGAAAATAGTATTAATGAATTTAGGAAAATCTTTTCATGCGGTTTATATTTAATCAAATATCCCATTCACAGCTTTGATAAAAAGTACTGTATTTATAAAATGACAAGAATATTCCTTTTAAACCTTTTTATTAAAAGGTTATAATGTGTAAAAATTAAATAAATAATTCTTTTGAGAATAATGAAAGCATTCTTGAAAATATTTTAGAGAAAATTTGTACATGGAAGAAAAATATTTGGTAAGAAAACATCAAAATAATTTTTTTAAAAGAAATACCTTTACATGATATTTAATTTTTGATTATTGATCAAAAAAGATAATAATTTGTAAAATGAATATTCAATCCCCACACATAACCACAGTATAGTAAAATATTTGGGGTTTCAGATCATATAATTTCCCCAAATAAAATATAAACATAATCAGCCCTGAAATAAAATGAGATGGTAACCAAAATCCATTACCTCGGTCAACCTCTTAGTTTTACATGTTTGATCCCACTATATAATTAATTTATATTTATTAATTACTTTATTTGTAGCCTTTTTCATATTTATTATATTTTTAAGGTCCTTTTATATTAATTGGAAATCACCTCATTGAATAGTTATCCCGCTATATAATGAATTTAAATTTATTAAATACATTATAAGTAATCATTTCATATTTATTAAAATTTTAAATTCTATTTATAATATTTTGAAATTCATTCATGGAATAGTTCTTGCTTACAATTACCACTTTAAGTTTGTTCAATCAATTTATCCAAAATTATATCGGTATACTATCCATGGTTAAGGGTTTTATGAAATGGTTCCATAATATCAATAATTTTAATAATGTCATGAATATAATTTTTATTTTTTATATACAATTTTATGATCATCCATCTGGGGTGGTAATAGAAGAATAGATCACATTGCTTTGTGGAGGGTGTAGTCCACATAGATGCATGAGTGACGTTATCATTTTTCAATGGATGTAATGATAAAGGGAATATGATATATTATATTTATATAATCATAATTATTTCATAAATGTCATATTTATTTCATTAATCCCATATTTATAACCATAAAGGTGAAATGGTGATGAAAAATGAATTACATTGCTACATGGAGATAGTTGGACATACGTAAGCATGAGTGATGCTTTCACTTTCCATGGGATTCAAAGAAGATGTAATTTTTTCCCCTTAATCCTAATAACTTATCAATATATTTGTTATACTAGAGTCATTATTTTATTATAGATATAATATATTTAGAGGAAATTTAAGGAAAAATAAACTTTTAAAGAGTCTAGTAAGATTAATACCTCTTCACTAAGGGACCTCATTTGGATTACTTATTAATAGTTATGAGACAGTGTTAGGGGTATGAAAAAGATCTCACAAATGAAATATATTATGGTAGGATGGTTTTTGGGTATATCTAGTTTGAGTTATGGGGATAAATTTTTGTGAATAAGGGAGGAGAATAATCACCCTTTTATAAGTTAGGGGAGGGACACACATGGAATTATTTAATATATTTTGTTAATATAAATCCATTTTATTTTGAAATTTGATGAATACTTTCATGGAATAAAATATTATAAGGGTTACTTTGAAATTAAACTATCCAATGAGTTTTAACCAAGTTTTTTTAATTATCTTCAAGATTTATCACTTTATTTTTTACCCATTAAATCCATTTTACCCTTGACCAAGGTGATACTTATTTACCACGGTTACTATTCATTATGACAAAAAATTAAGTTGTTATTATTACTTAAAATTAATTTCTATTATTCAAAATATTTAATACATTTTACATGATTCAAATCCTTTGACTGGAATAAATCTATTTTAATATATTTTTGGAAAACTCAATGAAAACCGTTTTTTGAAAAATATTTATTTCAACATAATAATAATTCTATAGTAAAATCATGTTTAAATTTGATTTAAATGGAAATAAATGGTTTATGTTAGTTCAAAAGAGACTTAGTTTTATATCAAACTAAACCAAAACTGAATGTAACCTTTTAAATACCTGATTAATATAAAAGAACTAAAAATGGGTTTTTAATAAAAAACAATACTTCGATTTCCAAAATGCTAAGAATATATTTATATTTTAATTGTATTACTCATTTAATAAATACTCTTATTTAGGATTCCTTCATATAACTCTGAATAATTATCACTTTCACCATTTTCTACTCAATAATTTCTGGTCCTAAAAGCTTGCTTTTACCTACTTCATCCCAAAAAGTTGGTGCATGACATCTTTTCTTAATAATGTTTTATACAGTTCTATTTGAATTTTCTAATATATGCTATTATTATATAAAAATTCAACTATAGGTAAACACTGGTCCAATTATCCTTTAATATCAAGAGATTATGACCTAAACATGTCTGATAATGTATAAATAGTCATTTTAGACTACTCATATGTTTGAGGATGATAAAATGTTCTAAAATATAGCTCGGTATAGAGAGACTTCTAAATAATTTTCTATAATTACAATGTAAATAATTGTTCATGATTAGATACAATTGAAACTGGTTCAACAAGAAGTCTCAAAACATAATTCATATAGAACTGTCCAAGGCACTCAAGAGGTATATCTTCCCTTATATTGAGAAAATGTGTGGACTTGGTAAGGTGATAAATAATAACTCTTATGACCCGAGTCTTTAGTAGTCTACTGAAAAATTCTATAGTGATGTTATCAAATTTCCACATAGAAATAGTTATATGTTACATGAATCCTTTAGGATGTTATCTCTTAGAAATTTTCTATTAAAAAAACAAGAATCTTGATGTATAGTATTCAATTTTCATTTTCATATTATTATACAAAATAATTCCTTCAATTACTGATACATTTGGGTACTACTAGGGTGTATAATGAAATTGGACAAATATGTTTCATCTAATAATTATCTTTTTAACTCTTGAATAGATTAAAAACATATTTTCTTTCCAAATTTCAATATACCATCTTCATGGATGATGTTTATAAACTACCCTTGTTTCATGATTTTTTTTTAAATTTTTACCATCAAGAGATATCTTTTTATTTTCTCAAACAAGGATGGTTTGGAAATCATTTTAAATAGATGTGTTATGTTTTCTTCCTCAATGAATTCCATGTATAAATTTATGAAATATATTAATATGGGATCATTTCAATCCTAATTTTAGTCAAAACTCAATGATATTTCCTAATCAATACATTACGCAAATTATTTCACTTCTAAGGTGGAAGTTTATTGAGAAATCAAAATCATAGAGTATTTATAGAGATCTACATTTCCTCATGTTGAGTTTTTTTGTGACAAGATGTATTTCAATCATTTTTTATCAATATATATTTCACTTTTTTCACCATAAAGGTAATTATTCCATATCTTCAATGAAAATATTATGAATTTCAAATATAGATCATGGATTGGATATTTCTATGAATGTATTTTTAATAGCCTTGATACATAGATAAAAACTCTATCATTCAGTGTATGAACACATCCAAGTCCCTTATCAAATGCATCACTATATATTACAAATCCATCCCTTCCTGATGATAAAGTTAATACCGGTTCATTGATAGATATAATCTTTAATTCATCAAAATTTCCTTTAAATTATTAAAAAAATATAAACTTAATCCTTTTACATATCAACTTGGTCAAGGGCTAAGATAATCGATATTTTTTTGAAGAAATCTTCCATAGAATATTTCTAATCCAAGAAAACTATATATCTCAGTTGTATTTATTAGAATTGGTCATTTTATCACTGAATTTTTATTTAAAGGATTAATTAATATTCTATCCTTAGAGACAATATGTCCAAGAAACCAAAATCATTGAAGAAAAAATTCACATTTTATAAATATTACATATAACTCATTTTCTCAAATTGTCTTAAGAATGATTCATATATGACTTTACACTCATAATAGATTTTATGGTATATCAATATATCCTAAATTTATAAAACAATGAAGTTATTGATATAATACTTGAATACCCTCTTCATTATTTCCATAAGAAAAGTGGGTGAATCAGTAAATCCAATGTGTAAATCTAGAAATTTGTATTGTACATACCTCATTCAAAATGTATTATTTGGGATATTTTCCTTATTTACTTCTTGTTTAGGATATATAAAATGAAGACAAATATTTGACAAATATTTATCTCCTTGTAGTTGATAAGATAAGTCATCAATTCATGGAAAATGATACATTTTCCTTATAGTAGTTGGATTGATTTCACTGTAATTGATACAAAACCTCATAGAATTTTTTTCTTCTTATAAAAAAGAACAAACGGATCCCCATGATGAGACAATTGGGAATTTCAATCTCTTATCACCCATATCCTATAGTTGTTTATTAGATTCTACTAATTCCACTATGGCCATACTATAGGGAGTATTAGATATAAGTTTTTTTTATCAGTGATGAGATCAATAAAAAACCCAACATCACACTCAGGTTGATGTGTAAGTAGTTATTTAGAAAACACCTCAATATATTCGTTCACAATAGGTAAAACCAATATTCTATGGATTAATTTATCATTCATACATTTCATAAGATCTTATTCTCTAAGAATTTAATTAAGGAAAGGTATAATAGGTGGATCTAGACATGATTTAGATGTTGTAGTCACACCTCTAAAGATGAGGGATTCCACATCTCCATCATGAATCTTAATATCATTATCTTAGCAGTATATTTTTTTATTATAATTTTAAATCTATTCCATAAAAATAATTATATAAAATTCAATAATAGGTATAATAATTAAGTTTGGAAATAAGATATTTCTATGTTTCATAATGGGAACTAACCAACCCATCCCTGTTGCAATAATATTTCCATTATTAGTCTTTAGTGAAAACAACCTTATTAATGTTCTATGGAAATATCCAATTTTCATAAAAATATATAAGATATAAAAGAGTGAAAAAATATATAATGAAATAATTAATTATCTAAATTTGAGTTTATGATAAAATTATACACCACCACATCTTAAGGAACTTCACCCTCAGAAGTTGTAGTCTTATAATCTTGGAATTTTCCCATTTAGCTATTTTGTGGGAGGTTCCCTTAATGATTGGGAAATTATCTTGAATAATTATCTATATATTTACACATGAATCATTTAATAATAATGTTTTTCATCCTATACATGCATTTTAAGAGATTTGTGACCCCTTTATCCCCACTTGAAACAAACTCATTTTCCCATTAATAAAGTAACTAGGTTTTTCATTATACAATTATCACATGTTGGAAATCCCATCCAACCTTTCTTCTTATTTGTCTCATTTTTTTATTACTGCCCATCTGAGCTATTAATTTATAGATTTAACTTGAAGCTATATGAATTAGAAAATTATTTCTATGAATTTATGAAACTTTATGACATATCATCATTAAATGAAAAAACATTTAGAAACCAGTTCCCTTCGGAGACTCAACTTATTTCTATAAAAAAATATCAATATTTCTTTCTAGATTATACAAATATTTTTTAATTTACCCATATGATCTTGTAAATTTATCATCATAGTATATAACACTTTATTTTTCCTTTCTAATTTAAAGTGAACAAACTTTTCTCCACCAAAGCTCAATGTTCTGGAGGAAAGTGTTTCTAAAATAAAATTACTTTAAAATTTCTCTATTCCATAATTTTTATTTAATATATCACTTTAGTGATCTATATAAATGTATGTTATTCATTAGCATCTCCATTCTGGAAAAAGAATTCCAAAATTACCTTCTCCCATTCATTACTTCAAAAAATTAGGAATATATTTATGGGGAACTTTATAAATTTTCTATAAACCAATGAATTAGTAGTTTTATTAAAATATGGAGGCTTCTATCACATTAATCAATACAACATAGGTTAATCACACTATGGAAAAACATGTTTCTCTATATGGGAAATGTAATTTATTATAACCTGAGTCAGCTTCTTTAATTAGTCCATGACCTTCCTAGTTACAACACCAACTATATTGGATTACTTAGTAGGGAAATATCTAAATTGACTATGGGTGTTTGTACCCTTTATTTTTCCAGGATCCACCTCTAAAAAATGGGATATAATGTGTTATCTCATAGTCATCATGAATATTGTGCCATAAAATAAAAATCCCTATAATGGGGAAATTTATACAATGACCTAAGGGATTATCAAAATTCTTATAGTAAATAAGTTTATTTAAAATATAGTTCCCAAGGTTCCTATCAAAATTTCTCTGAAACCAATTATAAAAACCCAAATAGATAAACCTATAGGTAGTATTTACGTTGTTACATTTGAACATGATACAAGGGATCTCATCCGTCTAGATTTATCAGTTTAATAGTCTTAAAAAACTAGATACAAACATAATTCCCATATTAACTTGGATATATAAAAACAAAGAATAAGAAAAATTATTGCATACTTGAATCCTTTATAATATCATTCTTCATATCATGGGGACAGTAAAAAAATATAGGGTGAGCTTATATACTTTGAAAGCTTCATGTAAAATGGAATCTAACATGATAAAATAAGGCTTAATCAAAATGGTAGACTGGATAATAAAAAAAATCCATTCAATTAGTATCTTGAATTTAATAAACATCCATGGTTCAAATAGACATAAAAATCATATGCATATTGGAGACTAAATTCTTAATATAAGTAAATTCATAATTCTATAGATTCATGATCAAATCCTCTCAACCATGATATAATTAATCTTACAATCAATTAATCTCAACCAAGATATTTTTCTTAATAAATGGATATGTGTAAACCATGTACCCATATAATATGGAATTCATGTTGCTCTGTATCATGATATATGTCAATTCATCAAGGGGATGACTATAATCAATCCCCAACCATCATTTTCACATCCAATTAATTACCCATATATTTAACTATCAATATAATTAATTTTAAAAATTCCTTATAAATAATCAAATATAAATATTGAATCAATAATATAGAACATAAATATTTCCCCAGTAAATGAAATAACTTACTTAATATGATTAATTCAACTAATACCATATATAAAAATGGTATATAGTTGAAAAGGCATTAATGAAAAATATAAATTTTAATTTCATCCAAGATATTTGAAATATTGACATGAAAAAGAAAATTAATATCCAAAGAATATAAGATAGTGATAGAGATCATGATCACAAGAAATAGAATGATCCAAAAATAAGGTATAATCAATTATTATAAAATTATTATAAAAATCTATAGATTTATCAAAAATAAAAATTTATATTAGATCTAATACTTTAGAAAAGAAATTATATGTAATACATTAACAATATTTTCCTTCCAACTTTGTATTAGAAAAGAGTTATAAATCACTTTTTAAAATGATTTTGAATCCTTTAAGAAAATAAAAAAAATTATTCTGATATCATGTTAAATAAAAAATCCAAAAAAATAGATAATTTTTTTAAATAAAAATAGAAATTTATAATGTAATCTTCAATTAAAAGTGTATTTATGATGGCGGTAAAATCTATTTGTGCGGTGCACATTAAAACGAATATTTTGTTCACACCTCTGTTAAAAAGTTCCCCATTAAAAAATGATAAGAAGATTCCATTTTAACCTTTTTACAGAAATTCAATCATGGGTAAAAATTAATTTAATATTTTTTTATAATAGTAAAAATATTATTGATTTTTTTAAAGAAAACATGTACATGTAAGAAATTGAGTTTCAAAGAAATATTTAATGTAATATTTTTTTATTGAAACTTCGTTACATGTAAATTACTTTTTGATTATTAATAAAACTAGAAAATAAATGGAAAATAAAAAATTTAAGCCCTATACATAACCAGAGGATATGAAAATGGATGGGTTTATGAGAACCTAATTTACGCAATAGATATATGAAGATAATAAATCAAAAATAACATGAGACAGTAACTGGAATCCCTTACCTTGGGTCTCTTCTAACTCATACGTGATTGATACCCTTGTATATTGAATTTAAATTTATTAAAAACAATAATAAGAACTTTTTTCATATTTATTCAATTTCTTAATTTTTATTATATTGATTTTAAATCCTTTCATTGAATAGTTCTTTCTCACATCGACCACTTTAAGGTTGTTCAGTTAATTTCTCCAAAACTCCTTTAGTATATTGTTCATGGTAAGATGAGTCATGATATGGATCTATAATCTCTTTAATTTTTATAATATAATGAATATATTTTTATTCATCGTATAAAATTTTATAATCATCCATACTGGGAGGTAAAAGAATAAAGGATCACACCATTTCATGGATGTGGTAGCCAACATGGATGCATGAACGACATTATCATTTTCAAATGGATAGAAGGGTAAAAATTTAGATCATATATTATATATTCATAATAAAAATTATTCCATAAATACCATATATATTTTATTAATTTCATCTTTATAACCATCTAATTAAAATAGCGATGAAAAATGAATTACACTACTACATAAAGATGGTAAGTTATATGCACGCACATGCGACGTCTTTGTTTTCTATGGGATGAAAAAGAGGTGGAAAATTGTTTTACTATAATAATAATAAAATTTTAGTATATTTGTAATAATTTTTTCATTATTTTAGGATGGATATAATATATTATGAGGTAGAAGATGACAAAATAGACATTAAAATTGTCAGGTAAGACAACTTCCTCTTCTTTGAGTCACCTCCTTTGGCTTACAACTTATGCCTTTTTAGGATGGTTTTAGGTAAATAAACAGAGCAAAATAATTAAGGGAAGAAAGATATATAGGTTTTTGGGTGGGGTTAAATCAAGCTAGAGATATAAATGTTTGGGAAAAAGGTTGTATTAGAGGTACCCTTTTATAAGTGAGAGGAGGGACACACATGGAATTACTTACAATATTTTAATAATATAATGTCTTTTTCTTCTGTAAGTGGCTAAAAATTATAATATATTATAATATAGTAAACAAGAGTTCAAAATTAAATGAAAAAATGTAATTTAATAAAGTATTTTGTGTTATGATGAATCTTTATCCCTTTATCTTTAACCATTTTAACTCATTTTACCCTTAACCAAGGTGATAAATATTTTCTGTGGTCACTATTCATTTAAAAAAAAATTAATTTGAACTTGATACCAAATAATAATTATGATGATTCCAAATATGTAATCAATTTTACTTGAATGAACTCATAGAAGTGGAAGAAATTACTTTTAATATATGTTCATAACACGTAATAAAAACCATTTTAAAATATATTTTTAAATTAAATATTATATTTTTATTTGAATTATATTACTTATTTAATATCTATTTGTTCTATAAAAAATATTTCAAGAATCTTGGTAGTCTCTTCATAGTAAGTCAATTCAAGTTCTAATTATATTTCCTTATAGGTGAGAATATGCACTAGGTCTATCAGTACTTCCTCAATAAATAGATATGAAAAACATAATGAAATTTAGAGAGAATATGTGGATTTTCCAAATGGTAAGACATAACATAAAATATTTAAAAAATTTCAAAATTTTAGATGTAGATATGTCTTAGTTTCCCTTCATTTCCAAAAAATATAACACCCTTACAAAAAAATACCTTCATGAAAATAATATCTCCCCCTTGGAATTCTAAATCCATCCTTCGGTTATCCAGAAATACATTTTTCCTTCTTTTAGATTCCTTCATATAACTCTGAATAATTCTCAATTTATCCATTGTATCCTCAATATGTTCTAGGACTAAAAGATAGATTTTGTCAACTTCATCCCCCAAAGTTTGTGTATGATATCTTTTCTTGTATAATGTTTTATACAGTTCTATTTGAATGCTCGAATATATGTTATTATAATATTTCAATTCAACCAATGGTAAATAATGATCTGATTTTCCTTTAAAGTAATGTTATCATGGCCTAAAATTTCTTATAATATATAAATAGTCCTTTTAGACTATTCATATGTTTGAGGATGATAAACAGTTCTCAAATATAGCTCGGTGTTGACAGACTTCTAAATACTTTTCTAGAATTACAATGAAAATAATGGTTCAAGATTAGCTACTATCATAAGTGGTTGAATATGAAGTCTCTAAAAATTATTAATATAGAATAGTTCAAGTCACTCAAGTGGTAGATCTTCCCTTATAGTGAGGAAATGTGTGGAATTGGTAAGGAAATAAATAATAACTCTTATAACATGATTGTTTGGAAGTCTAATGAAAAATTATCAAGTAATATCATCCAATTTCTACATAGGATTAGTTAGATGTCACATAAATCCTTTAGGATATTGTCTCATAGACCTTTCCTATTAAAAAAATAAGAATCTTGATACATAGTCTTCAATTTTCCATTTTATAGTATCACATAGCAATGTTTCCTTCAATTATTGATACATTTTGGAGCTTCTAGGGTGTATAATGAAATTTGAGCAAAGTGTTTCATCTAATAATTCATTTTTTAACTCAAGAATAAATGAAATACCTATTCTCTTCCAAAATATCAATATAAAATCTTCATAGATAATGTCCATCAACATTACATATTTCTTGACTTTATTTTTGTTTTTAATATTCTTATCATCAACATTTGATCTTTTTATTTTCTCTAATAAGGATTGTTAGGAAATCATTTAGAATAGATGTGTTATTTTTCTTTCATTAATGATTACTATATCAAAATTTATAAAATCCATTAATATAAAATCATATTTAATCCTCATTTTAGTCAAAAAATTAGGATCTTTTC
Source organism: Viscum album (assembly GCA_963277665.1). Classification (NCBI taxonomy): domain Eukaryota; kingdom Viridiplantae; phylum Streptophyta; class Magnoliopsida; order Santalales; family Viscaceae; genus Viscum; species Viscum album. The sequence continues at coordinate 1,175,824,422 of OY728135.1, forward strand.
TACTCTATACATCATCCACCTTATTTCTCTTCCAGGGTGGTTATTTATTGGGAAATCATAACACTTGATTAATTCTATAGTTCTACTTTGTCTCGTGTGGAGTTTTTTTCATGATAAGATGTATTATATATATATATACATACATATAAAATTACTGTACTTGCAATAACCTACTAACACATACATATAAAGAACAAATTCATACACATTTAACATATAATGCATCTTGGAACTATACACATCCAGAATTAAATTAGAATTAATAACATAATTATAAACATACATAATTCATTTAGAATTCAATTTAAAATTTAGATGACAATTATATGTGGAATCTGGAATTCAATTCATAATTTGATTGGTTTTTCATATACGAGATGTTTTTACTAGAAATGATGTCCATTTTAAATAAAATACATACACCTAGAGTGATACTGGCCACACCGTGCCTCTGATTGAGGAGAGGTTAACTCGTACATGTCAAAAATGACCCATGGATCGTTGTCCAAATTTATCAATATATTATGAAAGCATTTGGTCGGTTTTCTATATGTCATTTCTTGTTTTCACTTAAAATGAAGTGATTTTTAAATAAAAGAGAGACACTTTGAGTGGTGTTGGCCACACCGCGCCTCAGATTGAGGCAGGGTTGACTCGTACACATCACAAATGACCCATGGATCGTTGTGCTAAAGTATCAACACAATAAGAATCCATTTGGTCAGTTTTCCATATGTACTTAAAATGTTGCCCATTTTAAACATAAGAGAGACACTTTGGGTGGTGTTGGCCATACCGTGACTCAGATTGAGGTGAGTTTGACTCGTACACATCAAATATGACCCATGGATCGTTTTCCTAATGTTTCAATAGATTCTGAATGTGTTTCGTCGGTTTTCTGTATGCCAGTTGTTCTTTTCACTTATAATCTAGACCATTTTAAACAAAAGAGACACAGTTAGAGTAGTACCGGCCACATCGTGCTTCAGATTTAGACGGGGTTAACCCATACACGTCTCAAATGACCCATGGATCATTTTCCTAAAGTATCAACACTGTCCAAATGCATTTTTTTGGTTTTATGTATGCCATTTGATGTTTTCACTTAAAATGATGTCCTTTTGAAACAAAAGAGAGACACTTTGAGTGGTGTCGGCCACACCGTGCCTCAGATTGAGGCGGGGTTGACTCGTATACATCAAAAATGACCCATGGATAATTTTACTAAAATATCAACACAATCTGAATGCTTTGAGTCTGTTTTAAGTATTCCAATTGTTGTTTTCACTTAAAATCTTGTCCATTTAAAATAAAAGAGAAACACTTTGAGTGGCGTCGGCCACACTGGCCTTTGTATTGAGGCGGGGTTGACTCGTACACATCACATATGACCCATGGATCATTTTTCTAATGTTTTAACAAAATCCAAATGCATTTGGTCGGTTTTCCGCCTGTCAGTTGTCATATTCACTTAAAATGATGTACTTTTGAAACAAAAGAGAGGCACTTTTAGGGGTGCCAGCCACACAGTGCCTCGGATTGAGGCAGGGTTGACTCGTACACGTCAAAAATGACCCATATATCATTTTCCTAAAGTATAAACACAATCCGAATGCGTTCGGCCAGTTTCGACCACCCCACGCATGCTTTTCAAGCGCGTTAAACACCTAAAAACACATATTCCACAATGCCACGCAAACCGCACGTCCGAAGGACATGCCGTCTTCTCATACACTTCAAGAATAATAATTAGGGTGTTTTCGGGTGATTTCAAGTCATTCTGATGTTGTTCGGCATGCATTTGATCGTTAAACTCATGTTTTTGCCATTTACGACACACAGAGTGCGTTTTTGGCTAGCGTGGTCACACAAAACCTCCGATTGATGTGTCGTCTAGCCGACCATCTCAATATGCACCCAAAATTTCTTGTCGTCCGATTTCATGGCATTATGAGGTTGTTCGGCCTATTTCGACCACCCCACGCGCGCTTTTCAAGCACGCCAAACACCTAAACAAGACATATTCAGTCGTGCTGCGCAAACCATGCATCTGAATGATGTGATTTCTCCTCCTACACCTCACGAATAATAATTAGGGTGTTTTCGTGTGATTTCAAGTCATTCCGATGTCGTTCGACATGCATTTGACCATTAAACGCATGTTTTGGCCATTTATGACAGGCGGAGTGCGTTTTCGTCCAGCACGGTCACACAGAACCTCTGATTGCCGTTCCTTCTGGCTGACCATTTCAAAATTCACCCACCCTTTTTTTCATCCTATTTCATGGCATTCTGAGGTCGTTCGGCTGGTTTCGACCACCCCACGCGCGCCAAACACCTAAAAAACACATATTCAGTTGTACCATGCAAACCGCATGTCCGAATGACTTGTTGTCACCTCGTACACCTCACGAATAATAATTAGGATGTCTTCATGTGATTTCAGGTCATTCCAATGTCGTTCGGCATGCATTTGACCGTTAAATGCATGTTTTGGCCATTTACGACACGTGGAGTGCGTTTTCGGCCAGCGCGGTCACATGACACCTCCGATTAACATGTCGTATGACCGACCATTTCACAATTCACCCACCCTTTGTTGTCGACCGATTTCATGGCATTCTGATGTTGTTCGGCCAGTTTTGACCACCCCACGTGCGCTTTTCAAACGCGCCAAACACCTAAAAAACGCATATTCATCCATACCGCGCAAACCGAACATCTGAATGACGTTCTGTCTCCTCATACACCTCACGAATAATAATTAGGGTGTTTTCGTGTGATTTCAAGTCATTATGATGTCTTTCAGCATACATTTGACCGTTAAACGCTTGTTTTGGCCATTTACGACAGGCGTATGGCGTTTTCGGCTAGCGCAGTCACACGAAACCTCCGATTGACGTGTCGTCTAGCCGAACATTTCAAAAATCACCCACCCTTTGTTTTCGTCCGATTTTATGGCATTTCGAGGTCGTTCGACCAGTTTCGACCACCCCACACACGCTTTTCAAGCATGCCAAACACCTAAAAAACACATATTCAACCGTACGGTGCAAACCACGCATCTGAATGATGTGTCGTCTCCTCATACACCTCACAGATAATAATTAGCGTGTTTTTGTGTGATTTCAAGTCAGTCCGATGTTGTTCGGAATGCATTTGGCCGTTAAACGCATGTTTTGGCCATTTACAACACGCAGAGTGCATTTTCAACCAGTGCGGTCACACGACACATCCGATTGATGTGCCATCTGGCCGACCATTTCAAAAATCACCCACCCTTTTTTTTATCGCCCAATTTCATGGCATTCCGAGGTCGTTCGGCCAGTTTCGACCACCCCAGGCACACTTTTCAAGGGCGCCAAATACCTAAAAAACACATATTAATCCATGCCGCTCAAAACACACATCTGAATGACATTTCGTCTCCTCATACACCTCACGAATAATAATTATGTTGTTTTCGTGTGATTTCAAGTCATTATGATGTCGTTCGGCATGCATTTGACCGTTAAACGCATGTATTGGCCATTTACGACACGCAGAGTGCATTTTCGACCAGCGCGGTCACACGACACCTCGGATTGACGTGCTGTCTGGACAAACATTTCAAAATTCACCGAAAATTTGTTGTCATCCGATTACTTGGCATTCCGAGGTCATTTGGCCGATTTTGACCACCCCATGCACGCTTTTCAAGCGCGCCAATCACCTAAAAAACACATATTCAGTCGTTCCGTGAAAACTGCACATCCGAATGATGTTCTATCTCCTAGTACACCTCAAGAATAATAATTAGGGTGTTTTCATGTGATTTTAAGTTATTCTGATGTCGTTCGGAATGCATTTGACCGTTAAACGCATGTTTTGGCCATTTACGACATGCAGAGTGCGTTTTCGGCCAGCGCGGTCACACGACGCCTCCAATTGACGTGCTGTCTGGCTGACAATTTCAAAATTCACCCACCCTTTGTTTTCGTCCAATTTCATGGAATTCTGAGGTCGTTCGGCCAGTTTCGACCACCCCACGTGTGCTTTTCAAGTGCGTCAAACACCTAAAAAACACATATTCAGCCGTGCTGCGCAAACCGCACGTCAGAATGACGTGATGTCTCCTCTTACACCTCAAGCATAATAATTAGGGTGTTTTTGTGTGATTTCAAGTCATTCCTATGTCGTTCGACATGAATTTGACCGTTAAACTCTTGTTTTGGCCATTTACGACACACGGAGTGCATTTTCGGCCCACACGGTCACACGACACCTCCGATTGACGTTCTGTCTGGCCGACCATTTCACAATTCACCCCCCAATTTTTTTTGTCCAATTTCATGGCATTCCAAGGTCGTTCGTCCGATTTCGACCACCCGACGCGCGCTTTTCAAGCGCGCCAAACACCTAAAAAAACATATTCAGCCGTACTGCACAAAACGTGCATCCGAATGACGTGAAGTCTCTTCTTACACCTCAAAAATAATAATTAGGGTGTTTTCGTGTGATTTCAAGTCATTCCGATGTTGTTTTTCATGCATTTTACAGTTGAATGCATGTTTTGGCCATTTACGACATGCAGAGTGCATTTTCGGCCAGCGCGGTAACACGACACCTCCGATTGACGTTCTGTCTAGCTTACCATTTCAAAATTCACCAACCCTTTGTTTTTGTTCGATTTCATGGCATTCTGAGGTCGTTCGTCCGGTTTCGACCATCCCATGCGCGCTTTTCAAGCGCGTCAAACACCTAACAAACACATATTCAGCCATGACAAGCAAACCACGCATCTGAATGACGTGTCGTCTCCTCGTACACCTCCTGAATAATAATTAGGGTGTTTTAGTGTGATTTAAAGTCATTTTGATGTCGTTCGGCATGCATTTGACTATTAAACACATTTTTTGGCCATTTACGGCACGCGAAGTGTGTTTTCGGCTAGCGCGGTCACACAACACCTCCGATCGATGGGACGCCTGGCCTAAAATTTCACAATCCACCAACCATTTGTTTTCGTCCGATTTCATGGCATTCTGAGGTCGTTCGTCCGGTTTCGACCACCCTACGCGCACTTTTCAAGCGCGCCAAGCACCTAAAAAACAAATATTCATCCATGCCGTGAAAACCACATGTCCGAATGATGTGATGTCTCCTCGTACACCTCACGAATAATAATTATGGTGTTTTCCTGTGATTTCAAGTAATTCTGATGTCGTTAGGCATGCATTTGACCGTTAAACACATGTTTTGGCGATTTACGATAGACGAAGTTCGTTTTCGGCCAACACGATCACAGGACACCCCCAATTGACATTTCGTCTGGCCGACCATTTCACAATTCACCCAACCTTTGTTGTAATCTGATTTCATGGCATTCCAAGGTCGTTCGTCCGGTTTCGACCACTACGTGCGCTTTTTAAGCGCGCCAAACACCTAAAAAAAATATTCAGCCGTGTCGCGCAAACCGCACATCTGAATGACCTTTCGTCTCCTCGTACACCTCACGAATAATAATTAGGATGTTTTCATGTGATTTAAAGTCATTCCGATGTCTTTCGGCATGAATTTGACCGTAAAACCCATGTTTTGGCCATTTACGACATGCAGAGTGCGTTTTCGGTCAGCACGTTCACACAACACCTCCGATTGATGTGACGTCTAGCCCACCATTTCACAATTAACCCATAGATCATTGTGTTGAAGTGTCGACACAATATGAATGCGTTTGGTTGGTTTTCCGTGTGCCAGTTATTGTTTTCACTTAAAATGTTGTTCACTTCAAATAATAGTGACAAACATTGAGTGGTGCCGGAAACACCGCACCTCGGATTGAGGCGGGGTTGACTCATACACATCACAAATGACCCATGGTTCGTTTTACTAAAGTATAAACACAATCTGAATGCATTTGGTTGGTTTTGTGTATGCCAGTTGTTTTTACTTAAAAGAGTATCCATTTTAAACTATAGAAAGACACTTTGAGTGGTACTTACCACACCATGCCTTGGATAGAGGCGGGTGGGGGGGGGGGGCTGTCCGGGAAGGAGGGTGGGTAATATATCTAAAACTCTATCTAGATATCATATATCAAATTCCGATAGGATTGCAAACCACTGCGGGGTGTCGTCTTGGAGCAGGGCCAAATCACGGCATTACGATGGCGTGGCCGCAGTGTGGTCGCGGCATGGCCGTGGCGTGACCGCAGTGTGACTGCGGCGTGATCGCGGCGTGTTGGCCCGGTCCAGCGACATCCACGGGGCAGCATCTTCCAGCCAGGATTCGAAATAAATCTTATGTAGTTGTCCTTCAGATTATATAAACTGATCTTATGTTATAAAAAACAGACTTTTGATTTGGAAATCCGAGACCAACATTTTACTTTACCAATTCAAATTACATAATATATGTAGCACCAACATATGTTTTATGAACCAATCAATTAATGGGAAAGAAACTCCTCAAAATAACCCATAAAATCTCATATAGCATCACAAACCTCAAAACCATTATAAAATCATCAGGCTTCCATATTTGGTCAAAAATAAAGTTTTATACTGAATTCAAAAACATACATACCAGACAGCCCCCCGCACCACCCAGACAGCCCCCGCACCACCCAGACAGCCCCTCGCACCACCTGAACAGGACAACCACCCACCTGATAGCCCTCCCTCAACCCAGACAGCCCCCACCCCCGGATACCACCACCCCCTGACAACCCGGGCAACCCCCCCCCCCCCCCCCACCTCGAACAACCCCCCTCACCCCGAAAATCCCCCCAACCCCCAGACAGCCCCCACCCCCAGACAACCCCCCAACCCCCCCCCCCCCGAACATCCCCCCTCACCCTGGACAACCCCCACCCCCTGACCCCACCCCGGATAGCCCCTCCCGGACAGCCCCCCCCCCCCCACCTTGGACAACCCCCACCCCCATAAATCCCCCCACCCCCGGACAGTCCCCCGCACCACCCGGACAACCCAACCACCCCGGACAACCCCCCCTCACTAACCCAGACAGCCCCCAACCCCTGGATAGTCCCCCCGACCCCCGGACAACCCCCTCACCCCAGAAAGCCCCCCCTCACCCCGAATATCCCTCAACCCCCAGACAACCGCCACCCACCGGACAACACCTTCGACCCCCCGGACATCCCCCCTCACCCAGGACAACCCCCCTCACCCTGGAAAGCCCCCCAACACCCCAGAAAACCCACCACCCCACCGGAAAACCCCCCGAACACCTAGACATCTTACTCGACCCCCCGGACAGCCCCCAACCTCCCCAGAAACTTTGTTAAAAATTAATTAACACATATAAATGAATTTTAAAGTAACAATTAATTACAATATGAAGAAAAATCATAAAAACACATACTTAGAAAATATGGAATTCAAACACAACTAATCTAAGATGTTTCACCTCCATCGGAGGGATAAAGATTTAATTAATTAATTGGATCCGATGGGATGGAGAAACTCTAGGTTAAATCAAAACAGAAAAAAAGATACACATAAAAATCAGAACACAAAACTAAAATATTAGATGAATAACAATAATAATAAGGTAACACTTAAATATTTTAAGTGTAGAAAGAAGAAAATACCTGATTTGAGATGGATCTGATAGATATTTAGCAGTTCAGATGGGGGAAGTCGAGCGAGGAGGGTGTCTGCTGCTATACATTCACTTCTGTTCACGAATGAGGAGGGTCTGCTTAATTGGGGAAACCTTTTCCCAATGGTTTTTAAAAATCGTTGGGAAATAGTTCCTATGCCAAAGGTTCATATAGAACCATTGTTAAAATCCTCTAAAAAATAGGTTTTACCCAATGGTTCTGTAGAACCGTTGGTAAATCCTCCTACAAGGAAGCCTTTCGAAACGATTCTAGAGAACCGTTGGTAAAGGGTCTCCCAAATCGGTCTATACAAATGGTTTTGTTAAACCGTTGGTATAGTCTCCCTTTCCCAATAGTTTTTGTAAACTATTGGGATAAAAGTGTTGGGAAAACACCAATTTCCAGTAGTGTAATCCAAGGAAACTATATACGTAAGTTATATTTTTTGGCTTTGGCCATTCTATCACTACCATTTTCATTAATGTACTAATAAATATTATCTCCTTAGAGATATTATGTTCATGAAAACAAAATTTTTTATTACAAAATCCACATTTAGTAAATATTCCATAGAACTCATTTTATCTAAGAGTCATAGAAATAATTCACAAATGACTCTAATGATCATCATAGAATTTATAGTATATAAACATATCATATATAAATACCATAATGAAATTATTGATATAATACTTGAATACCTTATTCATTAGATCTATAAAACAGTGAGTGCATTAGTCAACCCAAATTTTATTACTTGAAATTTTTAATGCACATAAATCATTCAAAATGTATTCTTTGGAATATTTTACTTATTTAAATTTTTTTACATCACCTATAATGGATATAAATCTTTGATAAATATTGATATCCTTGATCCGAGAAGTATTCAATTCAGGGAAAATGACACATGTTCTTTATAGTAATGGAATTGATTTGCCTATAATCAATACAAAACCTCATAGACCAATTTTTCTTCTTATAAAAAAAACAAGGGATCCTTATGGTGAGACACTAGGGAATATAAATTCCTTATCAAACAACTAATATATTTGTTTCTTATATTACACTAATTCCACTATGCCCATCCTATAAGGAGTGTAAAATATAAGTTTTTCATCAGGGATAAGTTCATTAGAAAACTCCACATCACACTCAGGTGCATATTTATGTAATTATTCTAAAAACACATCGATATATTGTTTCAAAATAGGTAAATCCTATATTCTAAGGATACATTTCCCATTCATAGGTTTCGTCAGCTCTTATTCTATATGAATTTCATTAAAAAGAGATGATATAGGTAGATCAATACATGATTTAAATGTTGTAGTCTCCCATATAAAGATAAGGATTTCCAAAACTCTATCGTGAATATCAATATCCTTATCTAAGTAGTATAAATTTTTATTATAATTTTTAATATAATATAAAAAAATATTTATATCAAATTCAACCATAGTATAATAATCAATATTTCAAAAAGGATAGGTTTATGTGTCATAAAGGGGACTAACTAACACATCCTTATTTCAATAATATTTATATTATGAGTCTTTATTGACAAATCCCTAATTAATTTTATAGGTAAATATTAAAATTTAATAGAAAAAATGTAAGATATAGAATATTAAAATGATCAGTAATCAAATGGAGAAATAACTAAATTTGATCTTATGATAAAAGTTCCTAGAAACACATCTTTGGGAAATTCATCCTTAGCAGTAGTATTCTTATAAGCTTGGACTTATCCACATGGATTATTATATGGGAGGTTCCCTTAATTATTGGTAAATTAGTTTGAATAATTCCCCATCCATTTCATTGGAATCACTGAATAATAGTCATTATATTATTTTCCTTGAATTTAAGTTCCTTATGAACCCTTTCTGAACACTTGAAACAAACTCTTTTTCCCATTAAGAAAGTAACAAGGTTATTATTTATACAATTTACCCATGTTGGAAATCTTATCCCCCCCTTTATTTTTATTTTTCAAATTTATTTTTTCTTAGTTCCCAGCCAACCTACTATTTTCTTGATTTACCTTGAAGATATAATACCTTGAAAATTATTTCTCTGTCTTGATGAAACATAATGTTATATCATCATGTAATAATAAAAATTTAGAAATATGTTCCCTTCAGAGACTTAGCATAAGTCCCTAAAATAAACTATCAATATTTGTTTCCATATTACATATGTATTCCATAACATACCCATATAATATTGTAATGTTATTATCAAACTCTATAACACCTTATTCTCCCTTTTTATTTAAATTGAGGTCAATTTTCTCCATTTAATATCAGTATTCTGGAGAAAATTATTTCTCAAATAATATCACATTAAATGTTTTATATTCCATAATTTTTATTTCATTGAACATTTTAGTGTTCTAGATCAATGTAAACAATTCATCAGTATATCCATTCTGTAACACCCCAAGATTCTACGGTACGCTTCTCTTTGAATAATGCGATAGCGTGTGTTGTACGCAACATCGAGTTCTAACACACCACAACCAATCAAACTAGCCGTTATGAATAGTAATACCTAATTTTTGAAATTATATATATTTTATATTTCAAAATGGACTTCATTTTTGGATTCGGAATATCGAAATTATCCTAAGTTGAATTTTTGGTATTTTTCTGAGAACTTCCAATTTTTATGAATAGTGAAAAATAATTAAAAACAACTTTTTTAATCAAAATAATTTATAGTGATAAATTATATTATTGAGTGGTTTTAAAGTATAATAAGAATATATTTTTACCATTTTATCCAATGGTGTTCATTATAATTAATTTCACTTTGAAATTGGACATAAACAATTATCAATCTTTTGATATATATTGTTTCTTAAAAACACGCTATTTGTTGTGACATCGGGAATTAATTATAAAATTAATTAATGAAACTTATATGTTTGGAATTTTGTAAAATATACATCATTTTGGAATTCAGAATATGAATTATAGCTTAGGGTGAAATTTTGGCATTGTTCTGAAAAACTTCAATTTTTGATGAATAGTGAAACTACTAAGTGGTAGTTAAAAAACTGAATTTTTCATAAAACTTAATTTTACCGCTTCTGTGAATGGAATTTCAAAAATCCGAGACACACGGTTAATATCAAGAATTAAAATGTGGTTTAATGAGATGAAAATAATTTTTGGTGAATAGTAACTTTTTACTTTTTTTTACCACGGTTAAAAGTAAATAGGGTAATTAAGGGTAAAAATGATATTAATATTACCTAACACATGTCCTAAATCTATTGGAAAAGTGTATCTCGACCAAAACAGCCTTAGAAATAAAATATTATCATTTAGGTCCACTTGGATTAGATTAGGACATTTATTACTATTTAATTCAAAGAAGAGTTAAAAGAGTTAAAATCAAAGTTTATTTATTAAAACATTTTTAATATAGGGTTATACATAAGATAAATTAGATTGTAAATATTAATTAGAAATCTAAAACGATTTCCTACATAATTATATTTTATCTATAATTTTTAGACTTTAAATAATTTAATATATTTATGACACAATGATGATGGAGTAATTGCCATAATTGTGAAAAATTAAAATAATTGATATTTTAAATTTCCAAATAAATATAATTTGAGACTTTTAATGAATTAAAATAAGTTTATAGGCTAATATGACATGTTAGGATTGATGTAATTAACTTTTGTAGAAGTAATCATTCTGTTATGAGTTTCAAAAAAATCTATTATTGAATAGTGTCAAAATTGACATAAAAGAGTTTTTAAAACAAATATTATATTATTAATTGATACTAAATTCCTAAAAATCTAAGGTTCGGCCAAGAGACTTATATCATGATAGGATCATCATTAATGGACCACTTGGGGGTCTCTTGGATGTATATGGTAATTTTATTAACCATATAATATAAAAATACAAAGAGACATTGTAAAAGTGAAACTAATTAACTTAGAGTTAATACTTAATGATAAGGTTAATATAATGATCCAAACCTGTCTAAATTATATTGGTTTAGTGGTTTTAGACCTATACCCACCTTAAAATTTAAACACCTTAAAATTTAAATAATCAACTTTGGATCCATTAGAAACTGAATATGAATTTATTATAAATTAATATTTCAAGCTTTTCCAAAGGTGCCCCTCACCCCTCTTATAAAAGGGCACTCCTCCTTCTCATTTCTTCACACCTTCAAAGCCTTTTGGTTCGGCCAAAATCTGCCCAAATACTCTCCCAACTTCCCTCACTACAACCTAGAGGCCTTAGTTTGATCAGAAAGCCAACCTAAGGAGCTCTTTTGATCAAATCAAAAGGAAGAACCCGAAGAAGAGGTAATGTTTTCACCACCCCTTTTCAAGTTCATTTCTTCTTCCACTTCTTCTTTCTTTGTTATTACCATTATAAAATAATAACACCAGTATCTTATATATACTGTGATGTTATTATAAATATGGTACAACCATATTCAGTATTCTATCCACCCTTTTAATAACATGTCACCATATGTGCGTACGTACGGCTTACCGTCTCCACGTCGTGGTGTAATTGTTATTCAATATATTATTATTTGGATGGGTATAATAATGATGTGTAACTCATGTAAATAATAAATATAAAATGTTAATGATTCTGTATATATGATATACCATCCATTTATATATTATTTTAATATCAAAAGAATGATATTGTCGCTCGTGCGTACGTACGGACTACCGTCGCCATGAACGCGATGAGATTCATTCTCCATCGTATCCATTCAAGTATAATTATCATTTGATGATTTAAAAATGATGTTTAAGGACTTTATATCATTATGGATATGAATAATATACAACCTATCCATAACAAACATAGCTTATGTAACAAAACATATAAAAGAAAACGAGTAAGTTAACACCCGAAACGACGATAATTCTAAGATATTATTAACAAATCAATGTTAAAAGATCATATATGATATCATATTAATATATATGATTCTTGTATAATTTAATAAAAATTATCTCACCAGTATACAGGAGGTTAACCTACCCCAACCAAGGAAAAGTACAAGGTAAGGGTTATTTCGCAATCTCTTCATTATCCGAGGTTGTTTATACGTAATAATCTACTGGGATCTCTTTATAATCCACATCCATGTTTCTTAGAAATGAATTTCAAAACATTTTTACTATTTACTAAAATATGGGTTAAAGTCATTTATACCCTTTTTTGACTTTTTATAAGGGGTTTATAAAGGAATCTTTCCGTCGTTTTCCAAACAAGGTGTTTTTTAACCTTTTCGACAGAATTAAGGTAAGAATGTTTTTTTTAACTTACACGGCGGGTGCGGTTATTTTCCGCCATTATAAAATCGTCAAGCTTATAAGAATATTTTCAAAGAAAATGTTTTATTTCATAAATATAAGACTCTTAAATGATTTCAAAATAGAAAGATATATTTCTCTAAAAAGAGTTTTGATTTCATCTATGTCGACATCCTTTGATGGATTTTACGCTTATTTGAAGTTGATTTATTATGATACAAAACTTATATATTTTATTAAAGGTTTTGTGATATGTTTGGCTGTGGATGTGCTATTTTTATACCATTCATGGTTTATGGTGAAAGTATTGACATTTTGTATGCTAGTTTTAATACGAATGTTTTTGTTATGTTTAAACCATTTCATATGGGAATGCATTGGACTTAATATGTGACGGGTGGAGCCCGCTATAGATCCTCGATGCATCGGTAGGTCTCATGAGACAAACTAGTGTCTTGGAACAAGGCCTTGACAAAATCTTATTTGTAGTCTTGGCACGAGGCCTTGGCTATGTGGTTATGATAGTCTGGCATTATGCATTCCATCATTATGAAAGTAGTTATTGATATTGCATGTGATTATGCGATTAGTAGAATATCAATGCGAATAAGTAAATGGCATTATTTCATTTTTCTTTTGCCATACTATGTTGAAGTTCAAGTTTAAAAGGCTTTTGTTTTAGTTATACATTGCCTTAAATGTTTATGCTTATTTTTGAAAGTTTCCGCTATATTGTTATCCTTACTGGGCATTTAATCTCACCCCTTTTCTATGTTTTATTTTTCCCAGGATGTGAAGAAGTAAGTTATGAATGACCTGCAGGGATAGTATGTGGGGATATGAGTGTGGAATATGGAGACTATGTTGTTGTAGTAGTTTTTCACTTTGTGATTTAATGTAAAACTTTATGAATATATCTAGTGTTTCCAAGGCTACTAAACCAATCGGTCTTTCGAGATTTGATCTTTTTTGTGATCATTCCAATGTAATGTAATAATGCACCGACTCTGGGTAACGAGGGTCGGGGCGTTACAGTTAGTATCAGAGGAAGTTTAGTACAAACCTTGGAAGCAAGATTTAGATAAACTCTGATTAGAGCACGTAGACCTAAGATTAACTTTGAGGATTAGTATAGAAGAACTTCCTAGAATTTTTTTATTGTTGAGATTTTGTGAGTTTTCCAAGAAATACATCCCTGTCTAGATACGAGCAGGTAGAGGTGGCTCTGGCACAGATGTACCTAGGGGTAAAACCCGAAAACACCGCTTTGATCTAGACTCGAACGGGAACTGGTGCACGACAACGGGCCTTACTGCACTCTTGGTTACGACACTCCCAGGGTATATGCTTAGGATAACTCTCATTTTCTTTACAAATCATTATGAAGGGTTTATGAGTATATACTTCCTCAAAGAAAATATTTTTATGATTATGGATTATATCCATAAATAGTTCAATTTATGTTAAGTGTTTTATAAGTATGGGATTATGTATTTTGATTCATAAACTTATCTAGTTTATGCCATTGTTTAGAAATGGCACCTAGTGGAAGAAATGGAAACCGTATCAATGCACACACTCCATGTAGGGACTACCCTCCTGCTCAAGATAATTATAGTGGAGTTGGTGATGCAACTGGTGCTGATCAGCTAATCACCATACTGGGACAACTCACTCAGGTTATGAATAATAAACTTACCCGTATGGAGCACCCTGATCCGCAGCGTGGAGGATCAATGTTATATCGATTCATGAGGCAACAACCACCAACGTTCAATGGGAGTACAAATCCCTTAGTAGCTGAGCGATGGATATTTTCCCTAGAGAAAATATTTCAGGCTTTGGGGAGTAATGAAATGGAAAAAGTTATCATGACATTTTACCGCCTCACTGGAGATGCAGATCAATGGTGGTCATTGATTCAAAATACGAAGGAAGATGATGAAGTATCAAATATGGAATGGAGGGAGTTCAAAGATCTATTTTTAGAAAAATACTTTCCTCGCGACCATCGAGCAGATATGGAAAGGCAATTTCTGAGTCTGAGACAGAAGGAGGATGAGAATGTCACAAAGTATGAGGCTAACTTTACAAGGTTAGCAAAGTATGCTGGTGATTATATACGTAACCCAAGAAGTAAGATTGATCGTTTCTTTTATGGGTTAAAACCATTTATTCGTTAAGCATTAGTCTCACAATCCTTCTCGTCATAAGAAGACATTGTCTCATGTGCTATCAAGACCGAAAACGAATTCTCTAAGTCTTATGACTTTAAAGCAAAGAAAGAGAAGAAGAGACCTGCTGATCAATTTGCTAATGGAAATAAGGGGAAGAAGGGAAAGGTTGAATATCCATCCTGTGGTAAATGTGGGAAGAAACACCCTGGTACTTGGTTGAAGGGAATCGGCGTCTGTTACAAATGTAGTGAAAAAGGCCACCAAGCTCATGATTGCAAAGGGAAGAAGGAAGCTAACAATGTTCAGTGCTACAATTGCTGGGATATGGGGCATTATTCAAATGAATGTCCTAAGCGTCAGGAGAACTTACCTCAGAAAAGGCCAAGGGATCAAGGCCAGGCTTATGCTATTACTACTGCTGAGGTAGAAGCTCCGAAAGACGTGGTGGCAGGTAATTTAATGGTTTCCTCAAGTTTAGCAAATGCATTATTTGATTCTGGATCATCGCATTATTTCATATCTTCCCAGTTTTCTAAGAAAATTAGATATTTCCAATTTGATTTAACAGGGGAGTTGTCAGTTAAAACTCCTAAGGGAAGTATCATTGCAACAAAGTTTTGTGAATCAGTCCCCATTAGAGCACATAAATGTTCTTTATCTGCTGATCTCATCGTCATACCTATGATTGAGTTTGATATAATCCTCAGTATGGAATGGATTTCGGACTATGATGCGATGATTTATTGTAAGAAGAAAGAGGTTACGATTCTTGATGATAATGATAAGGAACACCTTATCTTTAGAGAAGAATCGTCACCACCTAATTCTTATTTAGATCCACCCCCAGTAGCTCAACTAAATTCAATTATTGGGGAGGAAGAGAATGAAATGACTGTGGGTGAGGAAAGGAATGTTCAAATAGAGGATGTACCTGTTGTGAAAGAATTTTTAGATGTATTTCCGAAAGATTTACCTAGACATCCTCCAGAACGGGAAGTTGAGTTTTCCATTGATTTAATTCCTGGATCAAGGCCTATATCAAAGACCCCTTATAGAATGGCCACTGTAGAATTAGTCGAACTAAATAAACAACTAGAGGAATTGAGTAATAAGGGATTTATTCGCCCTAGTGTTTCTCCATGGGGAGCCCCTGTTCTTTTTGTTAAAAAGAAAGACGGATCTATGAGGTTATGTATCGACTGCAGGGAGATCAATGCTATAACAATAAAGAACAAGTATCCCCTACCACGCATTGATGATTTATTTGACCAACTGCATGGAGATCATTACTTTTCAAATATTGACCTTCGATCTGGATACCATCAGTTGTGTGTGAAGAAGGAAGACATTCCGAAGACAGCAATTCGAACCAGGTACGGGCATTACGAGTTTACTGTAATGCCTTTTGGATTGACTAATGCACCCTCTGTATTCATGGATCTGATGAATAGAGTTTTCAAGGAGTATCTTGATTAATTTGTGGTGGTATTTATTGATGATTTCTTAGTATACTCTAAAAGCTACGAAGATCATCAAAATCACTTTTGCATTATCTTGAAGACTCTGAGAAGACATGAATTATATGGGATGTTTAGCAAGTGTGAATTCTGGCTTCATGAGATTTCTTTTCTTGGCCATATTGTCTCTAAATATGGAATCTATGTTGATCCTTCTAAGACCAAGGTGATCCAAGAATGGCCAGCACCTATGAGTATAACTGAGGTACGTAGTTTTATTGGTTTGGAAGGTTATTATCGACGATTCGTCTAGAATTTTGCCCGATTGGCTAACCCATTAACGAAGCTCACACGTAAAGGGGTTAAATTTGATTGGACAAAAGAGTGTGAAGAATGTTTCGAATAACTGAAGAGAATATTAGTCAATTCTCCTATATTGACTCTACCATCGGGGAATGATGGGTTCGTTATTTATAGTGATGCATCGAAGAAAGGATTGGTTGTGTCCTTATGCAGAATGATAGGGTTATTGCCTATGCATCACGACAGTTGAAAATTCATGAACAAAACTATCCTACTCATGATCTCGAGTTAGCAGCTGTGATATTTGCTTTGTAGATATGGAGGCACTGCCTCTATGGTGAAAAATGTGAGATTTATACTGATCACAAGAGTTTGAAGTATATTTTCCCAAAAAAAGAACTCAACATGAGCCAAAGGAGATTGCTTGAATTACTCAAGGATTATGATTGCACGATACACTACCACATGGGGAAGGAAAACAGGGTGGCAGATGCTTTGAGTAGAAAAGACCATGGAGTTTTGAACAATATGAGAATTGAAAGGGATCCAATTTTCATGGATCTAGTGAAGATGGACATGGGAATAACCAGGGAAGGCGAAACATCAATTCTTTTTCAAATGGTTGCCAACCCATCTTTACTAGAAAGGACTAAGAGTTCTCAGACCAATGATGAAGAATTTAAAAAGAAGATTAAAGCTGTGAATGATGGGAGATTGAGAGACTTTGTGTATGAAGATGGAATTTTGAAATTCGGGAAGAGACTTTGTGTTCCCGATTTACCTGATCTAAAAAGGGAATTGTTGGATGATGCTCATAGTTCCAATTTCTCTATACACCATGGGAGCACCAAAATGTATAGATATTTGAAGGAACATTTTTGGTGGGACAACATGAAGAGGGAGATTGCTGATTTTGTGTCAAGATGTATGGTTTGTCAACAAGTGAATGCTAGAAGGCAACAACCTGGAGGAGTCATGCAACCTCTTCCCATACCGGAGTGGAAATGGGACAATATTACGATGGACTTTGTCATGGGGATACCAAAGTCTCCTAGAAGGAACGATGCAATATGGGTTATTGTTGATCGTCTTACCAAATAAGCACATTTTCTTGCTATAAGAGAAGATCTACCCCTGGAACGTCTAGCAATACTATATATTAATGAAGTTGTGAGACTTCATGGAGTACCCCTATCGATTGTTTCTGATCGTGATCCCCATTTTACTTCAAGATTCTGGAAAAGTCTTCAGAAATCCCTGGATACTGAACTTCATTTGAGCTCTGCTTACCACCCTCAGACAGACGGACAATCAGAACAGACTATTCAAACCTTAGAAGACATGTTGAGATCTTTCTCACTTGACTTTCAGGTTATGTGGGATCAATATTTACCTCTGGTAGAATTTTCCTATAACAATATCTTTCATTCGAGTATTCAGATGGCACCATATGAAGCGTTATACGGAAAGAGATGTCGCACACCAACCTGTTGGGATGACGTTGGTGAAAGAAAACTTTTAGGTCTAGAACTGGTGGAGGAAACGATGGAAAAGGTGAAGGTAATCCAAAATCACATCAAAGCAGCTCAAAGTAGGCAGAAGAGCTATGCCGATAATCGAAGGAAGGATTTGGAATTTCAAGTTGGTGATCATGTGTTCCTGAAGGTATCTCCATGGAAGGGAGTCATACGTTTTGGTAAGAAAGGTAAATTGAGTCCCAGGTACATCGGACCTTTCAAAATTCTAGAACGAATTGGGGTTGTAGCTTACCGATTGGCAATGCCGCCAAGTCTCTCCAAATTTCACGATGTGTTCCACGTATCTCTATTGAGGAAATACATGCCTGACCCAACGCATGTACTCACCTATGAAGAATTAGAACTCGAACCCGATCTGTCCTATTGTGAAGAACCCGTCAGGATTCTTGATACGAGAGAACAAGTACTGAGAAACCGGACGACGCGTATGGTAAAAGTTTTGTGGAGAAACCATAAGATGGAAGAGGCAACGTGGGAACCCGAAGAACTTTTAATGAAGAACCACCCGAGTCTTTTCATACGGTTGTATTCTAGAAATTTCGAGGATGAAATTATTTGAAGGAGGGGAGAATGTAACACCCCAAGCTTCTACGGTACGCTTCTCTTTGAATAATGCGATAGCGTGTGTTGTACGCAACATCGAGTTCTAACACACCACAACCAATCAAAATAGCCGTTATGAATAGTAATACCTACTTTTTGAAATTATATATATTTTATATTTCAAAATGGACTTCATTTTTGGATTCGGAATATCGAAATTATCCTAAGTTGAATTTTTGGTATTTTTCTGAGAACTTCCAATTTTTATGAATAGTGAAAAATACTTAAAAACAACTTTTTTAATCAAAATAATTTATAGTGATAAATTATATTATTGAGTGGTTTTAAAGTATAATTAGAATATATTTTTACCATTTTATCTAATGGTGTTCATTAGAATTAATTTCACTTTGAAATTGGACATAAACAATTATCAATCTTTTGATATATATTTTTTCTTAAAAACACGCTATTTGTTGTGACATAGGGAATTAATTATAAAATTAATTAATGCAACTTATATGTTTGGAATTTTTTGAAATAGACATCATTTTTGAATTCAGAATATGAATTATAGCTTAGGGTGAAATTTTGGCATTGTTCTGAAAAACTTCAATTTTTGATGAATAGTGAAACTACTAAGTGGTAGTTAAAAAACTGAATTTTTCATAAAACTTAATTTTACCGCTTCTGTGAATGGAATTTAAAAAATCCGAGACACACGGTTAATATAAAGAATTAAAATTTGGTTCAATGAGATGAAAATAATTTTTGGTGAATAGTAACTTTTAACTTTTATTTACCACGGTTAAAAGTAAATAGGGTAATTAAGGGTAAAAATGATATTAATATTACCCTAACACATGTCCTAATTCTATTGGACAAGTGTATCTCGACCAAAACAGCCTTAGGAATAAAATATTATCATTTAGGTCCACTTGGATTAGATTAGGACATTTATTATTATTTAATTCAAAGAAGAGTTAAAAGAGTTAAAATCAAAGTTTATTTACTAAAACATTTTTAATATAGGGTTATACATAAGATAAATTAGACTGTAAATATTCATTAGAAATCTAAAACTATTTCCTACATAATGATATTTTATTTATAATTTTTAGACTTTAAATAAGTTAATTTATTTATGACACAATGATGATGCAATAATTACCATAATTGTGAAAAATTAAAATAATTGATATTATAAATTCCCAAATAAATATAATTTGAGACTTTTAATGAATTAAAATAATTTTATAGGCTAATATGACATGTTAGGATTGACGTAATTAACTTTGGTCGAAGTAATCATTCTGTTATGAGTTTCACAAAAATCAATTATGGAATAGTGTCAAAATTGACATAAAAGAGTTTTTAAAACAAATATTATATTATTAATTGATATTAAATTCTTAAAAATCTAAGGTTCGGCCAAGATACTTATATCATGATAGGATCATCATTAATGGACCACTTGGGGGTCTCTTGGATGTATATGGTAATTTTATTAACCATATAATATAAAAATACAAAGAGACATTGTAAAAGTGGAACTAATTAACTTAGAGTTAATACTTAATGATAAGGTTAATATAATGACCCAAAACTGTCTAAATTCTATTGGTTTAGTGGTTTGCCACCTATCCCCACCTTAAAATTTAAATAATCAACTTTGGAGCCATTAGAAACCGAATATGAATTTATTATAAATTAATATTTCTAGCTTTTCCAAAGGTGCCCCTCACCCCTCTTATAAAAGGGCACTCCTCCTTCTCATTTCTTCACACCTTAAAAGCCTTTTGGTTCGGCCAAACTCTGCCCAAATACTCTCCCAACTTCCATCACTACAACCTAGAGGCCTTATTTTTTATCAGAAAGCCAACCTAAGGATCCCTTTTGATCAAATCAAAGCGAAGAAC
Source organism: Viscum album (assembly GCA_963277665.1). Taxonomy (NCBI): domain Eukaryota; kingdom Viridiplantae; phylum Streptophyta; class Magnoliopsida; order Santalales; family Viscaceae; genus Viscum; species Viscum album. Next base: position 1,175,845,294 of record OY728135.1, read on the forward strand.
CCGAAGAAGAGGTAATGTTTTCACCACCCCTTTTCAAGTTCCTTTCTTCTTCCACTTCTTCTTTCTTTGTTATTAACATTCTAAAATAATAAATCCAGTATCTTATATATACTGTGATGTTATTATAAATATGGTACAACCATATTCAGTATTCTATCCACCCTTTTAATAACATGTCACCATACGTGCGTGCGTACGGGTTACCGTCTCCACGTCGTGGTGTAATTGTTATTCAATATATTATTATTTGGATGGGTATAATAATGATGTGTAACTCATGTAAATAATAAATATAAAATGTTAATTATTATGTATATATGATATAACATCCATTTATATATTATTTTAATATCAAAAGAATGATATTTTCGCTCGTGCGTACGTACGGACTACCGTCTCCATGAACGCGATGAGATTCATTCTCCATCGTATCCATTCAAGTATAATTATCATTTGATGATTTAAAAATGATTTTTAAGGAATTGATATCATTCTGGATATGAATAAGAAACAACCTATCCATAACAAACACGGCTTATGTAACAAAACATATAAAAGAAAATGAGTAAGTTAACACCCGAAACGACGATAATTCTAAGATATTATTAACAAATCAATGTTAAAAGATAATATATGATATCATATTAATATATATGATTCTTGTATAATTTAATAACAATTATTTCACCATTATACAGGAGGTTAACCTACCCCAACCAAGGAAAAGTACAAGGTAAGGATTATTTCACAATCTCTTCATTATCCGAGGTTGTTTATACGTAATAATCTACTGAGATCTCTTTATAATCCACATCGATGTTTCTTAAAAATGAATTTCAAAACATTTTTACTATTTACTATAATATGGGTTAAAGTTATTTATACCCTTGTTTCACTTTTTATAAGAGGTTTATAAAGGAATCTTTCCATCGTTTTCCAAACAAGGTGCTTTTTAACCTTTTCGACAGAATTAAGGTAAGAATGTTTTTTTTAACTTATACGGCAGGTGCTATTATTTTCCGTAGTTATAAAATCGTCAAGCTTATAAGAATATTTTCAAAGAAAATGTTTTATTTCATAAATATAAGACTCTTAAATTATTTCAAAATAGAAAGAGATATTTCTCTAAAAAGAGTTTTGATTTCATCTATGTCGACATCCTTTGATGGATTTTACGCTTATTTGAAGTTGATTTATTATGATACAAAACTTATATATTGTATTAAAGGTTTTGTGATATGTTTGACTGTGGATGTGCTATTTTTATACCATTCATGGTTTATGGTGAAAGTATTGACATTTCGTTTGCTAGTTTTAATACGAAGGTTTTTGTTATGTTTAAACCATTTCATATGGGAATGCATTGGACTTAATATGTGACGGGTGGAGCCCGCTATAGCTCCTCGATGCATCGGTAGGTCTCATGAGACAAACTATTGTCTTGGCACAAGGCCTTGACAAAATCTTATTTGTAGTCTTGGCACGAGGCCTTGGCTATGTGGTTATGATAGTCTGGCATTATTCATTCCATCATTATGAAAGTAGTTATTGATATTGCATGTGATTATGCGATTAGTAGAATATCCATGTGAATAAGTAAATGGAATTATTTCATTTTTATTTTGCCATACTATGTTGAAGTTCAAGTTTAAAAGGCTTTTGTTTTAGTTATACATTGCCTTAAATGTTTATGCTTATTTTTGAAAGTTTCCGCTATATTGTTATCCTTACTGGGAATTTGAGCTCACCCCTTTTCTATGTTTTATTTTTCCTAGGATGTGAAGAAGTAAGTTATGAATGACCTGCAGGGATAGTATGTGGGGATATGATTGTGGAATATGAAGACTATGTTGTTGTAGTAGTTTTTCACTTTGTGATGTAATGTAAAACTTTATGAATATATCTAGTGTTTCCAAGGCTACTAAACCAATCAGTCTTTCGAGATTTGATCTTTCTTGTGATCATGCCAATGTAATGTAATAATGCACCGACTCTGGGTAACTAGGGTCGGGGCATTACACATTCATAAAATACACTGCTAGAATAACCTTTTCACATTCATTACTTTCCCAATCTTGGAATACATTTATATAGGGATTAATCAGTTTTTTATCAACCAATGAATTGGTATTTATATTAAAATATGGAGGCTTATATTATATGAATCAATCCAACATAGGTTAATCACACCGTGGACCAACAAGTTTTGTCCAAATGGGAAAGGTTATTCATCATAACCTGAGTCAAATTCACTAACAAGGCTATGCTCTTCTCATTTCCAACACCAACTGTATTAGATTAATAAGTTTGGAAATCTCAACATTGACTATGGGTGTTTGTTATATTTCATAAGCTATCATCCATCTTAGAAAATGGAACACAATGAGTTAGCTCATAATCATCATGTATATTAGGTTATAAAATAAAAATCCCTATAATGGTAAAATTTATCAAAGAACCTAAGGGATTATCAATGATCACATATTAAATTTATTGATTTATAATCTAGTTCCCAAGTTTCCTATTAAAATTTCTCTGAAACCAATTGTAAAAATCAGAATCAATAAAACTATAGTTTTGTTTACTTAATTACATTGTAACAAGATACAAGATATCTAATCACTCGGTATTTATGAGTTTAACAGTCCTGGAAAACTAGAAACGTATATGATTACCATATTACCTTGGAAATATAAAAACAAATAATAAGAAACATTATTTCATCCTCAAATCATTCAAAATATCTTTCTTTATATATTGGGTATAGTAAAACAAATAAAGGGTGAGCTTAATACTCAGTAAGTTTAATGTACTTTGGAATCTAACATGAATAAATTAGTAATAATCAATATGGAAGAGTAGATAATCAAAACACATTCCATTCAATCAACAAATTTTTTTTAATGAACATCTACGGTTTTAATAAACATAGAAATCACATGCGTAATGGAAACTAAATTCCTAATAAAGGAAATTATTAATTCTAGAAATTTATGGTTAATTACTCTCAACCAAGATATCATGAATCTTATCATCAATCCTCTTAACCAATATATCATTCTTATTAAATGCGTGTGTGTAAACCACATACCCATCTAATATTGAATTCTTACTATTATGTATTATGATACATGTCAATGCATCATGGGGTTGTCTATAATAAATCCCCACCCATTATTTTCACATCCTATTAATTTATCATATATTTAATTATCAATTAAATTAATTCTCAAAATTCCATATAAATTATCAACTATCTGTATTGAATCAATAATACAGAACACAAATATTTCCCTAGTAAATGAAATAAATTACATAAATGTATTACATCAACTGATAGCATATATGGAAATGGTATATAGTTGAAACATCATTAATGTAAAAATAATTATTTTTAATTCATCCATGATATTAAAAATAAAGTTATGAAAAAGAAAAGTAATATCCAATGAATAATATAGAGTGATAGATAACATGAACATGATAAGGATAATGATAAAAAATAAGGTAAAATAAATTATTATAAATGGTGATAAAATGACTCAAATTTATCAAAAATATATATTTTTTAGTTTATTTAATACTTTATAAAATAATGTAGAGGCAATACATGAAAAAATATCTTCCTTGTAACTTTGTGTAAGAATTGAGTTATAAATTACATTTAAAATTTATTTTCATTCATTTGGGAAAAGAAAACCCTTTTCTTCTATTATAATTTTAAATAAAAATTTTCAAAATATTGAGAATTTTTTTATTTGAATATAAAAATCTGAAATTTTAATGGAATATTTAAATAAATTTATATTCATGATTATGGTAAAATCCATTTATGAGGTACACATTGAAGAAAATATTACGTTCACACCTTTGATAAAAAGCACCTCACTTGGAAAATGATAAGAAAATTACATTTAAACATTTTCATAAAAATCAATCATGGGTGAAAATTAATTTAATAAATATTTTTATAATATTAAATATATTATACAATTTTTTTAAAGAAAATATGGACATGGTAGAAAAGTTGTTGGAAAGAAAACATTTGGAATGTTTTTTATTAGAAAGTCTCTTACATGTAACTTAATTTTTGATTCTTAATCAATCTATATAAGAAATAGAAAAAAATGTAATCCCCATACATAACCAAAAGGGAAGAAAATGGACGGGATTTAGGATAATATAATTTACCTATTGTAAATATGAACATAGTAAATCAAGAAAGAAAATGAGATAGTAACTAAAATCCCTTACTTTGGGTCTCTTCATACTCATACATGTTTAATCCACATATATATTGAATTTCAATTTATTTAATATTTTAATAAGAACATTATTTATATTCATTCTATTCTTTACATTCCTTTAATAATCATTCATAAAATGGTTCCATAATATCATGAATTTTTATGATTTCATGAATATATTTTTTCATTATATAAAATTTTATAATCTTATGTCCATGGTGGTAAGAGAATAATGAATCACATCGCTTCATGGATGTGGTGGTCCATACTCACGCACGAGTTATGTTATTGTTTTCAAACGGATAGAAGGGTAAAAATTTAGATGGCATATTATATTTAAAGAATAATAATTATTTCATTAATAGAATATATATTTCATTAATTCCATATTTATAACCATCCAAGTAAAATGGCTAGGAAAAATAAATTACACTACTACATAGAGATGGTATGTCATACGCATACACAAATGATGTCTTTTTTCAATGGGATGGAAAAGAGGTGTAAAATGGTTTTTCCATAACAATAATTAAATATTAGTATATTTAGGATACTTTATTAATTATTTTAGGGGGGATAAAATATATTTAGAGGAATAAGAAGAAGAAAAAAACATTGAATGTTTCAGGTAAGATGATTTCTTATTGTTTGAGTGACCTCCTTTAGATCAGAACATAAGACTTTATAGGATCGTTTTAGGGTAATAAAAGGAGACCAAGAATAAATAGAAGGAATATAGGTATGTTTTTGGGAAAGTTTAAATAAATCTTGAGATATCAATGTTTGGGAATAAGATTGGAGAAGAGGTACCCTTTTATAAGTGAGGGGAGCGAGACACATGAAATTACTTATAATATTTTAATAAAATAAGGACATTTTCTTATTTAAGTGGCTCAAAAATATCATATATTCTAATGTAGTTAATGAATTTTCAAAATATAATAAAAAGTGTCGTTTAATAAAGTTTTTGGTGTTATGTTGAATCCTTATCCCTCTATTTTTAACTAATTTAACTCATTTTACCCTTAATTGAGGTGATAAATATCGACCATGGTTACTATTTATCATAAAAAAAATTAATTTGAATTTTTAGCTTATAATAATTATGATGATACCAAATATATAATCCATTTTATATTACTGAACTCTTCGAAGGGGGATACATTACATTAAATATAAGTTCATAAAATGGAAAAACCATTTTTTATAATATATTTTTACATTAGAAATAATATTTTAAATTGAGTTATATTACTTATTTAATAAATATTTGTTCTATAAAAAAATTAATAAAATGTTGAGTAATTCTTATATAATTATAATTCCATAAAATTGGATGTTTTGTAAAATCCAAAAAATTTCACTATTCAACCAAAAATAAACTATTTCTAAAAAATATCAAAAATTCATAAAAAAATAATTTTAATTTGATGAATTAAAAAATAGAACTTGTTTCTTAAAATTAAATTTATAAAATTATGGAATTTTTAATTTAATCTAATTATTGAATAAAGTAATGTGTAACATGTTATGTAACGCCCCGACCCCAGAATCCAGGAGCCGGTGTATTATTTTAATACATTAGTATGATTACAAGGAATCAAGTCCTGAAGGACCTATTAGTTTAGTAGTCTTGGAAACAATATGAATACTTATGTTCAACATTAGAACTTGAAAAGAAAAACAACACTAATTTATTCCATTAGAAATATCCAAGCTTCCAAGATTATTCCTGCAAGTCACTCATAACTAACTTCTTCATATCCTGGGATAATGAAACATGAGAAAGGGGTGATCTCATATCCTTAGTAAGAGTAATAAATGTAGCAGAAGTTAACATAAACCTTAGGCATGATGAATAATTTAAAACACATGCCTTAACGAATAATAAACATTAGCACTTTATGGAAGAAATATGAGCTGAGTAAATAACGCTATAATAAAACATAGTCGTGGGTGTTCTACTAGTCGAATAACCACCTGACATATCAATAGTTAATCTTATAATGATGGAATTCATAATTACAGACATTCAGTAACATTTTTCAAGGCCTCGGCCACGACATCTAAAAATGATTATGGCCTCGGCCAAAACCATATAACAAAAATTGGGAAAGGCCTCAACCAATTCCATGGCTAATTGTCTCATTAGACCTACCGATGCATCGAGGAGCTATAGCAGGATCCACCTGTCACTTACTAAGTCCAATGCATTCCTCACATGAAATGGGTTAAATATAATCTGAACTTTAGTATTAAAACTAGCATACAAAATTCCAATACTTTAACCTCAAACCATGAATGGAATAAAAATAGCACATCCACAGTTAAACATAACTCATTCAACACAATATGAAAAATTGTACTATAATAGATTAACCTCTATCTAGAATAATGAAGGATATTGACATAGATTAAAATAATCATCAAAACTATATGGGAGAAATACCCCCCTTTTTCTTAAAAACATTTAAAAATATCACTATTTATCCAGAAGTCGTTTAAAATAGATTTTTTGAATAAAAGTGTCCCATAAAACTTTGAAACTTTTAAAAGGGATTTTAATTTGAAAACATTAATGTCCATATAAATAAATACTTAAAACCATTTTTAAAACATGGACATTGATGAGAAAGATTTAAAGAATAAATCCTTACAACATTTAAAAAAGATATTTTAGTTAGAGTTTCTAAACAAATGAGAGGTGCTTGAATACAAATAATTGAGGTAATAAAAACATTATAATCTCATTAGAATAAAGGATTTCATGATATACTATTTCAAAGGATAGTATATACACCATATAAAAGTGAATTGGTTCATTACAACAAAGAAGTATCAATGGAATGTGAATTGAGATAAAGTCCCTTATAAAAACTGTATCCTTAGCTTAAGGATAAATAAATGACATAATTATGTGTGAAAAATATAAATACACTAAATATGATTGGATATTCAGTGTAAATCAATCAGAGGAAATTCACACATATTCTTGTAAAAATAACACCAATGACTTAGATGTTTAACTCAATGAATGTAAATTGAGTTAAGATTACTCTTATAAAGTTCATATCAATGACTTGAGAAATTATCAATGGAGTGATTATGTGTATCAAGAGTATATCCACACAAAGTGGAGTAAAAATTACTAAATAAATAAAAAAGGGTTATTCCCCACATAATGTAGGAGTAAAAGTTTCAATTAAGTATGCGTAAATCCGAATGAGTGGAAATTGAAATTTGAAATTCCCTTACCGATTTGGTAACTTACGAAACATACATCCCTTGAATTAAGGATCATACAATGATGATGTAAATACCGATAAATTAAATTATATTACATAATTAATACAATCATGGATAGTATATATGCCACACAAAAGGAAATAGTGGCCAATATAACATGAATCTCACATGAATAAAAAGTGAGATGAAAAACCCTTACTTCGTTGTAATCAATCGAGTCGTATGACCAAAAGTTAATAACCACCAAATAAATCAAAGAATACCATGAGTATAAATAGAATCATGATAATATATATATATCCAATGGAAGTACACAATACACCACATGCAATTAATAAGTGGTGAACAATGGAAATCCTATTGAATTAAAAGTGAGATAAGAAACCCCTTACCCCAAGTCTGACTTGTTTTTTATGTTCCTTGTTCTTATTGAATAATAAATTGAAGTTAATTTATACTTGATTAAGAACATTTTTAATGTTTATTATTACTTTTATATTACTTATTACCCGGTTATAACAATTAGTTAATTATTTGAGTTTATATTGGATATTTTAGCGATGTTCGAAACTTGAGTCAAAAATGAACTTGTTATAATTACAATTTTTCCATGTGGTCAAAAGTCCATTATATCCAGAATGATATACATGATTTATATATCATATATATATATATATCTAGTATATATATATATATATATATATATATATATTTATAACAATACATAACATTTGGATATAAGCAATGAAATGCACCGTTCATGGAGACGGTAAGCCGTATGTACGCATGAACGCTACATTCATTTATATTTTGTATTTCAATGGAATTAAAACATAATTAGACATAGGTATGTTATAATTCCAGTATAATATCATGTATAATATCATTAACTCCATACTTTATACGTCCCACACAAGTCATTAACGAGTCATATTATTTTGAGGGGGTAGTAGTCCACACTTCCTCAAATGAAATTATCGTGTTTTACACATAATGGAAACCATAAAGGTATGATATAAATGGAAAATATAGAAGAAAATATAAAAAATAAACATAATATTTATCATATATCAATATAGTTCCATATTAATGGCCACCATGAGGGGTGGTAGGAGATAATTGAACAATCATTGTTTCGTGAGCTGTTAGTTTTCCAACCATAGAAATGATATGTTCTTCACCCATTAGATGGAGGTGTGTGTAAGTGTAATTAGAATCCTTCCAATAACAACATCCTAGTATATTTATGATACTTATTTTTTCATAAAATAAAGGAATAAAAAGATATCAGGGGGGTTGGAGAAGTAAAATAAAACAAAATAAAACAAAATAATTTAAGAGAAACTGTTGCCTTTAATTTTGGTAACTTCCTTTGGATTGAACAAAAAGGACTTGTTGAAGTGACTTATACCTTAGGTAAGGCTTCTAGGTTTAATAGAGGGATCTTTAGATCTTATTTTGGCAGGGTTTGGATAAGAAAAGGGGCTTGAGAGGTGTGTGGAATGGGTTAGAAGTGGTGTCCTTTTATAAGGGGGAGGAGGGGCTCTTTAGGAAAGTGTGAAAATATTATTTTATTATATAGTGATATTTGGTTTATAATGGTCCAAAACAAATTAAAGTAGAATTTAAGATTAATAATTGTGTAAATAAAATCATATAATAATAATTGGTTAGGTTTTTGATATTGTTTTAATATTAATAATCTTTTTTATTTCAATGGTTTATTAATGAGGTAAATACTACATCATTATTGTGTCATAAATAATTTAATTTATTTGATGTATAAAAATTATAAAATAAATACCATAATGTAGGAAATCGTTTTATCTTCCAAATGAATATTTATTGTCGAAAATATAATTTATATAACCCCACATAAAAATTGATTTACTGAAAGATATTTGTTTATGTCATTTTTTCCATTACATTAAGTTAATTAAAAAAAGTGTCATTATCATTCATAAGTGGCTCAATGGGGTCCGAAAATAGACACAAGGATTCCCATGGTCTTCCATGACTAATATAATAAGGTTACGACACGTTTTAAGGTAATTTTTTATTATTATAATACTATTTTTACCTTGAATTACCCTATTTACCTTTAACCGTGGTAAATAAAAGTCCAAAGTTACCATTCACCAAAAATTATTTTCATATTATTGAACCTCATTTTACTTACTAATAAAAAACATGTATCTTGGATTTTCAAAATTCAATTCACAGAAGAGGTAAAATTTCATTTAAATGAAAAAGTCGGATTTTTAACTACTACTTAGTGTTTTCACTATTCATCAAAAATTGAAGTTTTTCTAGAAAAATACCAATAATTCATCCTAAGATATATTTGATATTCCGAAATAAAAAATGATGTATATTTTAACAAATTAAAAACATAGAATTCAGATTAATTAATTTAAAATTAATTCCCGTTGTCAAAATAAATAGCGTGTTTCTAAGAAACAATAACTATCAAAAGACCGACACCTGTTTATGTATAATCTAAATGTGAAATTAATTCCAATGAACAAAATTGGATTAAAGGGTAAAAATATAATCTAATTACACTTCAAAACCAATTAAAAATATAATCTAACCTTATAAATAAATTAGATTAAAAGGCAGTATTGAATTTAAATACAGTATTTCTCACTATTCATAAAAAAATGAATATTATTAGAAAATACCAAAATTTCATCCAAAGTAAATTTTGAAGTCCTGATTCAAAAGAAGAATTTTATTTTTTCAAATTGAATATGTAAAAGGGATAAATATTGGATTTAAAAAGGGTTCTCCATTAAAATGTGGTACAATTAATTTTTTTTAAAAAACATTTTGTATCATAAAAATTGAATTTGTTCCTATAAAATGTCTAAGAAACACATAATACATAAGTTATAATTATACATAGTATATAAAATTCAAAATCAAGTTAATTCTATTCATAACCGCTTTTTAACGGCTAGTTTGGTAAGTCTTTGTGCGATCTAACTCAGTGTTGCGTGTAGTGAAAGCTATTGAATTTAAAGAAAATAACTTACTATGATATCTTTGGGTGTTACATTCTCCCTCCCTTCAATAAATTGTGTCTTCGCAATTTGAAAATTTTCTTCAAAAATGAAAGGTTAAAAATAGAAAAATACCTTTGTGGAAAACCCACATCAGAAATTGGGTTAATAAAATTTAGTCTTAATAAGAGGGAAAGAGAGATGAAAAACTCACCACCAAATTATGATCTCTGTTAGGATAACATTGGTGGAAATTAGAGACACATAATTGGATAAAAAACATAAATATTTATAGGGAGTGATTAAGTTCATCAATCACAAACAAGTGTAAAATTGAGGGCCTCAAAGCCATCAATCTAGGACAATTTAAAATATCATCGGTTCAAAAAAACATAAAGCATTAGGATAACAAATTTTTGGTTTTAAGATCCCTTCCCTAAAGTTTAATAATTAATTTATTCATAGAATAAGAAAACAAAAATATAATTGACAAGTAGAGTATCATCCTTCATATAATTCTTACCACAAACTCATCTTTCACTCCAAATGATGAGTATTAAAGATGACTTGGTCACACCTGAAGTGCTAGAATCAAGTTATAGAGAATCACATAAACCACAATGGCTGAACTATATATTTCGCTTTTATTTAGAGATTAACCAAAATCAAAATGGTTAGTAAAAGATAAGATGATCCCAAAAGGATAATACTTTAGAGAAAGAAATACTAATATTAATTTCTAAAATTAAACCAACAATACCCAAAGTTCAATAAATACCATTAAATAAAAAATTGTCCATAAAATCTTTCAATATAATCCAAACTATTATTGAAACCCAAAACATAGAAGAATTTTCTTACATAGTCTTCCATGTTAAATTGTATCTCCAAATAGTATCTACTACTCTCAAAGTCACATACTGAAAAGTAATTAACCTAATCACATATACTCGATGATAGGTTAATCATTTCCATAAATAACCCAAATCATTAAAAATCCACAATAAAAACATTGGTAAAAAATACTCCATTACTCTTCAAATGAAATCACATAGTATTCTATTTTCCTTAGGCATATAGTATTCTCAATAGAGTGAACATCTTCCAAAATAACATTTTTCACTTAATAACCATATTATTTTCCTATAATAAAGATATCAATTTGATAAGACATAAGATCCCAAATCAAATTATTATTGATCATTAAAATATTTTAACTAAAAAGAATTAGTCCCACTAACCAGGGACTTCACGTAGTCCGGTGGTAGGCGATAAATCCAAATTTCACTATGGTTGTGGGTTCGATTCCCACATCTTTGTCTGACGTGATGGGTTGTCAAACGGTCTGTGTGTTGTCCTTTTTCAAATCTATATAATTTTATAATATTCCCAAAAATGAGATAGATTCCTCAAAGTAACTATAACATAATTTCATCACAAATGTTATCTCATACCTTTCATTTTTAGGACAAAGTTTAATAACTTGTAATTGCCTCAAACTCAATGATCATATAAAAGCAAATGGTTATTTATAACTATATCCACAAGAGAAAAGATAATTCTCCCTCAAATATCATTTTCACATGGAAAACTACAGGGTTACAAATATATGAGAAAATTATTCTAAAGTAATCCCATCAAAAATGGTCACTAATACTTTTTAAACATTTCTCCATCCATTTATTTCCACATAGCTTCTTCCTTGACCAAGAGGATATCTTATAGAATATGGAATTCACTCATGAAATGGCCAGGTCCCCAACATTTACGGAAAATTACTGTAAATGGATTCTTGGGACCATTTTTATTTTCTTCCATAGTACTCTTCATTTTTCCTCGGCAATTCTTTACATTATGTCCTTATTTCCACCCATAAATCATTTATTAGTTCCATTAAGACACCTTCCTAGGTGTCTCCTTCCACATTTCCTACATGATGGAAAATGAGCTTTCTTTTCTCCATGGTCTTCACTATTGGATCTCTTATAATTCACCACTTTTCTCTTCTTTTTTGAGTCTGGGAGTTGGTAAATATATATTTTGTTGATCATATTTTTTGAAAACTGATTCGGCATGAAAACTATATTTTTTACACCTATCAACATTCCATTTTTTTGCTCATTTCCTCTACTGTTCTCACCTTGTGCACCGTTTTCAATGTTACTATGAATTCCTTGGAATCCAGCCATTGACTAACACAAGAAAGTATAATGTGAGTCATAAAATCATTTAGAGAATATCATAACACCATATTTTTAATCTAAAACACCTTAGGATTAACCAAGGATATTTATTAAATTCTTATATTAAAATCCTTCAAATCAGTTTGTAAATAAAATTTGAATTATCCTAAGCATATCCCTTGGGAGTGTCGTAACCAAGAGTCCATAAAAGCCCGTTGTAGTGTACCAGGATACCCCAGGTCAAGCCCGAAACTCCTTGTCGGAGTTTTCACTCCCAGGTACATCTATTCTAGAGCTGCCTCTACCTGCTCGTATCCAGATAGGGATTTATTGCTTGGAAGATATAAAAAATATCTACATTACCAAAATTCTAGGAAGTTCTTCTACACTAATCCCCAAAGTCAATCTTAGGATAATGTGCTCTAATAATAGTTTATCTAAATCTATCTTCCATGGTTTGTACTAAAATTCCTCTGATACCAACTGTAACGCCCCGACCCCAGAATCCAAGAGCCGGTGCATTATTTTATTAAATTGGAATGATTAGAAGGAATCAAGTCTTGAAGGACTGATTAGTTTAGTGGTACTAGAAACAATATGAATACTTAATTTCAAAATTATAACATGAAAATAAAAACAAAACTAATTTATTCTATTAGAAACATCTAAGTTTCCAAGATTATTGCTGCAAGTCACTCATAACTAACTTCTTCATTTCCTTGGAAAATGAAACATGAGAAAGGGGTGATCTCAGATGTTCAGTATGAGTAAGAAATATAGAAGAATATAACACAAACATTAAGCATGATGAATAATTGAAAACACATGCCTTAATTAATAATAAATATGAGCAGTTTATGGAAAGAAAATGAGCTGAGTAAATAATGCCATAATAAAACACAGTCATGGGTGTTTTACTAGTTGAATGACCACATGAAATATCAATAGCTAATCTCATAATAATGGAATGCATAATTCCAAACATTCTGAAACATTTTTTTAAGGCCTCGGTCAAGACGTCTAAAAATGATTAAGTCCACAACCAAAACCATATATCAAAAATTGGGAAAGGCCTCGGACAATTCCACATCTAATTCTCTCATGAGACCTACTGATGCATCAATGATCTATAGCGGGATCCACCCATAACTTACTATGTCCAATTAATTCCACATATGAAATGGGTGAAACATAATATAATCATTCGTATTAAAACTAGCATACGAAATGTTTATACTTTAACCTTAAACCATGAATGGCATAAAAATAGCACATCCATAGTCAGACATAACTAATTTAATACAATATAGAAGATTGTACTATAATATATTAACCTTAATCAAGAATAATATAGAATATTAAAATAGATGAAAATAATCATCAAAACTATATGAGAGAAATATCCCCCTTTTTCTTGAAAACATTTAAAAGTCTCACTATTTTTCAAGAAGTCGTTTAAAATAGACTTTTGAATAAAAGTGTCACATACCAATTTGAATGTTTTAAAAGGGGTTTTAATTTAAAACATTAATTTACATATAAATAAATCCTTAAAACCATTTTTAAAACATGAACATTGATGAGAAAGATTTAGAAGAATAAATCTTTAAAACATTTAAAAATGAAATTTTAGTTAGAGTTTCTAACCAAATGAGAGACACTTGAATACAAATAATTGAGGTAATAAAATAATATAATATCATGAGAATAAAGGATTTCATGATATACTATGTCAAATGACAGTATATACACCATATAAAGGTGAATTGGTGCATAACAACAAAGAAGTCACAATGGAATATAAATCAAGATAAAACCCATTATAAAAAATATATCCTTAGTTTAAGGATAAATCAATGACATAATTATGAGTGAAAAATATAAATACACTCAATATGATTTTATATTCAGTGTAAATCAATCAGAGTACATTCACACATATTCTTGTAAAAACAACACCAATGACTTGGATGTTTAACTCAATGAATGGAAATTGAGTTAAGATTACTCTTATCAAGTTCATATCAATGACTTGAGAAATTATAAATGGACTGATTATGTATATCAAGAGTATATCCACAAAAATGGGAGTGTAAATTACTACATAAATAGTAAAGAGTTATTCTCCACATAATCTTGGATTAAAATAGTCAATGAAGTATGTGTAAATCTGAATGAGTGGAAATTGAAATTTGAAATTCCCTTACCAATATGGTAACTTACGAAACATACACCTCATGAAATAAGTATCATACAATGATGATTTAAATACACATAAATTAATTTATATTACACAATTAATAAAATCATGGACAATACATATACCACACAAATGGAAATAGTGGCCAATATAGCATGAGTCTCACATGAATAAAAAGTGAGATGAAAAACCCTTACTTCGTTGTAATCAATCAAGTCATATGACCGAAAGTTAATAACCACAAAATTAATCATATAATACCATGAATATTAATATAATAATGATAATATATATATCAATTTGCAGTACACAATACAACACATGCAATAAAAAAGTGGCAAACAATGGAAATCTCACAGAATTAAGTGTGATAAAAACCCCTTTCCTCAAGTCGGACTTGTCTTATATGTTCATTATTCTTCCTGAATAATTAACTGAAGTTAATTTATAATTTATTAAGAACATTTTTAATGTTTATTATTCCTTTTATATCACTTAGTACCTTGCTATAACAATAAGTTAATTATTTGAGTTCATATTGGATATTTTATCGATGTTTGGAACTTGAGTAAAAAATGAACTTGTTATAATTATAATTTTTCCATGTTGCCAAAATTCCATTGTCTATATAATGATATAAATGATTTAGATATCATATATAAATATTATATAACCAGTTTATATATGTATTTATAACAGTACATAACATTTGGAGATAAGAATTGAAATGCACCGTTCATGGAGACGGTAAGCCGTACGTACGAATGAACGCTACATTCATTTCTATTTTGTTTTTTAATGGAATTAAAACATAATGATACATAGGTATATTATACATCCAGTATAATATCTTATATAATACCATTAAATCCATACTTTATTCTTTCACACAAGTCATTAATGAGTAATATCACTTTGAGGGGGCGGTAGTCCGCACTTCCTCAAATGAAATTATTGGGTTTTACCCATAATGGAAACCCTAAAGGTATGATATAAATGGAAAATACAGAATCAAAAAGAAAACCTAAACACAATATATATCATATATAAATATAGTTCCATCTTAATGGTCACCATGAGAGGTGGTGGGAGATAATCGAACAATCATCGTTTCGTGAGGTGTTAGTTTTCCAACCACAGAAACAATATGTTCTTCACCCATTAGATGGAGGTGTGTGTAAGTGTAGTTGGAATCCTTCTCATAGAAACATCGTAATATATTGAGGATACTTGTTTTGTTATAAAATTATGGAATAAAAAGATTTTAGGGGGTTGGAGAAGTAAAATAAAACAAAATAATTTAAGAGAAACTTTTACCTTTAATTTGGGTAACTTCATTTGGTTTGAACCAAAAGAACTTCTTGAAGTGACTTATGCCTAAGGTAAAGATTCTACGTGTAAGAGAGGGATATTTAGAGATTATTTGGTTAGGGGTTGGATGATCCAAGGGGCTTGAGTGGTGTGTGGAATGGGATAGAAGTGGTGTCTTTTTATAAGGGGGAGGAGGGGCGCTTTAGGAATGAAAATATTATTTTATTATATAGTGATATTCAGTTTCTAAAGATCAAAAACTAATTACAGTCTAAGATAATATGACTCATTATCGAAATAATTGGAGAGGTTTTGGATATCGTTTTAATATTGATAATATTATTTATTTAAATCATTTATTAATGTGGTAAATACTTCATCATTATTGTGTCATAAATAATTTAATTTATTTGATGTCTAAAAATTATAAAAAAATACCATAATTTAGTAAATATTTATATCTTCCCAATGAATATTTATAGTTAAAAATATGACTTATATAACCCCATGTAAAAATTTATTTACTAAAATATATATTTTTTATGTCATATTTGCCTTTACATTAAGTTAATTTAAATAAAGCATCATTATCATTAATAGGTGGCTCTATGGGGTCCTAAAATAGACCCATGGATGCCCATGGTTGTCCATGACTCATCCAATAAGGTTAGGACAAGTGTTAAGGAAATTTTGTATTATTATATTATTTTTTTACCTTGAATTACCATATTTACCTTTAACCGCAGTAAATAAAAGTTCAAAGTTATGATTCACCAAAAATTAATTTCATCTTATTGAACCAAATTTTACTTACGAATAACTACCATGTATCTTGTATTTTTAAAATTCAATTCATAGAAGTGGTAAAATTTCATTTAAATGAAAAGTTCATATTTTTAACTACTACTTAGTGGTTTCACTATTCATCAACAATTTATGATTTTCAGAAAAATACCAAAAATTCAGCCTAAGCTATATCTGATATTCCATATTCAAAAATTATGTCTATTTTACCAAATTAAAAACATAGAAGTTTGATTAACTGATTTAAAATTACTTTCCGTTGTTAAAACAAATAGCGTGTTTTTAAGATACAATAACTATCAAAAGATTGACATTTGTTTATGTATAATTTCAAAGTGTAATTAATTCCAATTACCAAAATTGGATAAAGGGTAAAAATATAATCTATTTACACTTCAAAACCAATTTAAAATATAATTTAACCTTATAAATAAATTATATTAAAAGACAGTTTTGAATTTAAATATAGTATTTCTCACTATTTATAATGAAATGAATATTATTAGGAAAATACCAAAATTTCATCCAAAATAAATTTTGATGTCCCGATTCTAAAGAAGAATTTTATTTTGTCAAATTTTATATGTAAAAGGGTCAAATATTAGATTTAAAAAAGGTTCTCTATTAAAATGGGGTAAAATTGATTTTTTTTGAAAAATACATTTTTTATCAGAAAAACTTAATTAGTTCTTATAATATGTCTACGAAACACATAATACATAAGTTAAAATTATATAGATTATATAAAATTTAAAATCCAGTTAATACTATTCCTAACCGCTTTTGAACGGTTAGTTTGGTAAGTCGTGGTGCGCAAGAACTCAGTGTTGCGTGTAGCGCAAGCTATTGAATTTAAAGAAAATAACTCACTATGAAATATTGGGGTGTTACATGTTAGTTTTTATTTATAAAAAAATATCATTTAATAGAGTTGAATCTAAGGTGTTCTAGGTTTGAGATGAGTCATTTTCAACATGATTAGGGTTTATAATGTGAGTTTTATTTTTAATATATATTAATTGATTAAAATAAATTTTGGGGGTCTAAATTATGTCTTCATAGTTTTATTTTATTATAGGTTTAAAAATTTGGAAACATATTATGAAACTGATATTGAAACAAAAGTTATATCACTGTGCCTAACATGTGTTAGATGTTTTGTATCACAAAATGAGTTTTTTAGAACTATTAAACTCTAATATTGGGTCTGGGAATCAATCTTGAAGAAGTACAAAGATCGATCGATGAATTTGAATTAACCAATGTTTTATTCTAAGTTTCACAAAGATGATGATTATTTGTGGTATTGGATTTTTGGATGCAATGACTAAAATATCAATGATCAGTGAGAAAAAAATTACCATGAGGAAACCCAAGAATTATATATAAAATTTCTAAATCATTTTAAATGAATATTTAATAAATATCCCAATAATACACACCTAAGATCCATAATTTTTTAATTTATTTGGAGACTAGATACATAATAAAAATATTTTATGAAAGATATTCATCATGTCCCACAATTTTATTGTAATATAGTAACCTTCTTAGAAGTACCATATTTAAAAAATATATTTATGCCATGGGAAACAGAAACATAGGAAAGGGTGAGCTCAGATTCTCAATAAGGATATACATAGTAGACATCATATAATGATCATAAGTGATCATAAGATTCAATAATAGTTTGATAACATGATCATACCTTATTAATGTCGTACACAATCATTAAAAGATCATTAATAGTGATTCATGGTACAAATCATTATTATAGAAAATTACATAATTCATAAGAGTATGTAATCATCTAAAATCAGTCATGATCTATAAGAATATATCATTAGAATAAGACATTAATTGATGGAAAACACTTAATAATAGACAATTATTTCTTTACTTAAGGATCACTTCTAAGACAATCATAGTGAGATATTCCCATAATATATTGGATTCACTCCCCATTCAAAAAAATTCTTTAGTTGAGGCTCACTATGGAGACTATCATAGTGGAAAGAGTCCCTTACTAAATTTGGTTTACGCCCCATTCCAGTTCATATTCTCTCATGAGATATCATTCTTTAAATAATTAATTTGAGGGATATATAATTCCAAGATTATCCATCACATAATGAAAAACATACATTATTATTCCATAAAAGTATAAAAACTTTCAACGTAGCATAATATGTTGAATATAAATGGGCATCATAATGATTACATCACAACTTAATTAACCCATAGGAAAATAATGGGTTTCAAAGAACTGTTATTAAAAAATCATCATCACAAGCCATATTGAGAAAAACATTGGTTGGTATAATCACATCATATCACCTAGAAATACTAAAAATCCTTAAGTTATGTTGAAATAGAAAAAAATATTTATAAAAGAATTAAAAATATGCATTGAAAACATAAAAAATACCCTTTTATTATAGTGACAATTAAAATTGAAAATTTCTAGAATAATGAAAATATATTTTTCATAGAAAAAAATATAAAATTTATATGCAAGATTCATGATTAATAAAATACACAATGACGGTAGAATCAGTTCATTCCATATTAGTTAAAAGAAAACAATCCTTCCATACTTTTTAATAAAGTACAATGTGAGTCATACAATTTTTTTGATTTTTTTTTAATAATTTTTAATGAAATTATAATATTGTAAAAGTAAACTTTATGAGACATTTATTTATAAATAAACACTTCTATAAAACATTTTTATGAACATGAATAGTGAATAGAAAGATATATGACCCTAAAAAGAATAAATATAGATAAATTTTATTAAAAAAATATAGATCATTTAATCAAAAAAATAGAGATAAATTTAAGGAAAACATAAAACCCATAGAAAAAATACACGGTGTTTAAAAGATAAGGATCATATAATTTTCCTTGATGGATATTTAACATGGATAATCTTGAAAAATAATATGATTGTAACATAAACCCTTACTAATTTTCTAACTTTAGAATAAAAACCCCTTGAAATAAATAAAATCAAATAGAACTCTAAATACCATTAATATGAATATATTAATGATATAATAAATCAAAGTGGTAGTAAATACACTATACAAAAGAAATAAGTGGTGAATATGTCATTATCTCATAGAAATAAAAGTGAGATGAGAAACCCTTACCCGAGGTCCCGAATTTCATCATATGTTCTCTTAACCATCAATATGATAAATTTATATTTACTATAAATTTATAAAAGAACCCTATTAATACATTTTTAAATATAAATTAATCATAATTACCGATTACTCATTTATTAATAGTTCTTCCTTAAAATTATAATTTAGTGTGTTTACTATTCTATATTTCATATAAGTTCGGTTTGATAGTTCTGACGCATGACCCTTGTTCATGGTTTCATCATATAAAAAATATGAGACATTTCATATATATAATAATTTTCTATTATATTAACCTTTATAACCATCCATGAATGGTGGTGAAATAAAAATTCAATACACTGTTCATGGAGACAGTTTTTAGTATATACGCATGAATAATGCTTTCATTTTCTAATGGAAAAAAATAAAATAATTAAAAATATTATTTTATCTTTAAATAATAATAATAATAATATCATAAATATAATATATATTCATTAAATATCTCCTTATTTCAATCCATATGAAGAAAAAATTCAAAATGAAGAACTTCGCTTCGTAGAGGCGGTATACCAAATATACATACGTGCAACGTTATTACCTTACAACAGATGCGAGAGTTTTAAGGTAGATAATATTTTATCATTAAATTTTTTAATAATATCATAATAATTATATATAATCCTTAAATCCATTTATATTATCATCCATGAGAGGTGGTGATGATACATGAATTGCATCATTTCATAGATGCAGTAGTCTACAAGTATGAATGATGATGATTTCATTCTCCATTAGGATAGATGATAAATAGATAATGATTATTATATTAACAGAATAATGTTTTTGTAACTTAATGTTACTTATTTCACTATGTTAATAAGATTAGATAATATTTGGAGTAGTTAGAATAATAAATAAACAAAAAAGCAATTGATGAAAACAATTGCCTCTTCTTTGAGAAACCTCCTTTGGATATCTTCATAAGGATCATTGGGTTGTCCTTTTAAGAGTAAATGTTACTATATAATGTTCTTATGGAATTTTGAAATATTTTTGTTATTATTTTGGTCATTCTATGTGTCTCAATAAGGTGTTAATAAAAAAGGAGATGAGGTTCCCTTTTATAAGTGAGGTGAGTGGAAAACTTGTAAATATTCTAAAATTTAAAATAATATAATATCCCATTCAAGTGAAAGTGGTTCTAAAATTGATAAATTTAGACTTTGGAATTAATATGATCTAAATAAATTAAACTTATTTTTTTGGATTTGTTTTTAGGTTATTTTTACCCTTATCACTTTAGTTTAACCCCACGTTAACCATTTTAACCTATATAATATTAAGGAATTTTTACCTTGATTACAATATATTATGAACAAAAATAAAAAATAAATTTTTATTTTCTTTATTATTATTCATAATATAAAAACAATTTTATAAAATTCTATTTTTATAATTGGTAGAAAATACATTTAAAATAATTTTTAGAAAAATGTATTTTTCTTATATAAAATGAACATATTCTATTTATTTAACATTTAATAGTCATTATAAAAAGGTAAATTTATTTAATTGAATATAATATACAAATTTACTTAAAATAATTCATAAATATAGATTAATTTAGTTTATTATAATTAAAACACATTGAGCACATACAAATAATTTTATGAAAAATATCTTATTTCAACTTTAAATAATTTTCTCTTCATTTCTAACAATTTAGTAATCAATTTATGATTTATAATTATTTATTATTCAGGTATGAAAAATAATATTCCATAGTTTTAATAGAGAAAATAATGTAAATTATTATTTAAGTAAATGAATTTACAAATAAAATAATTTTTTTAAACAAAATATTTCCATTTCACCAAGAATTGTTAGGCTGGTATTCTTTTTCATTACTTAACGATTTCATGGATTTAATTAAATGATTTTATTAATTATTACTTTAATATAACAGAAACTATAATTTATATCATTCTTGAAGATTATTAAATTTAACAAATAGGCATAATTTTAAAAATTATTCCAATGTTTCATGCACCAGAAGCTATCAAAAATAACTTTATTATTAAATATAAAATATTCTAAAATCTCAGGGTGATATATTCCAAGATGATAATGGTTAGCTTAATTGATGATGAATATAATCCTGATCTCTGGTGGGGATATAAAGTTGACCATGTCTAAGTATTCCATCCAAGTGATGAACTGGGAATTGGTTCTAGTGTGATGAAGAATTAGTCATTGAATTCGACGTACTGTTTGAAGAATGGAACTAGTCAATCAACATGAGATTATAAATTTTGTTGAACAACTTAAATTATTATTGATGATTAAATTGAGTGATGAAAACAAGATCATATTTAGGTTGAAACTTCATTGAATATCAATATGAATCAAAATAATCTTAAGTGATGTCGAATTTATAGGTTATTTGAGTTGTGTTTACCAATGGGAGCTAACCACATAGAGCCTGTGGGCCACACAAGCATTTAAAGAAGGGAATAATTAGAAATAAAATAAATGAATTTTAGAAAAATTAGATTAAATATTAAATAGATAACTAAAATTGGGAATGATTTGGATATTATAAAATTTGGAATCAACTTGTAAACTTATGGGAACTTGGTTGGAAACCAATTGAGGCCGCATAAACATAATAGGTGGATTAGGGATATTAAAAATGAAGGCATAAACTGAATCTAATGGAATTATTGAAAATTTTTAGGATTTGACCCATAGGAGGGACAAATAAACACTAAGATTATGATATTTGGGTCAATTATGAGTCATTTCTTCTTGGGTATAAAAAGAAAAAGGTAATGTGATTTTATAGAGATACTTTTATTCGATAGAGAAGAAAAAAATACCTTTATATTAGTTTTTATATTTTTATATCTCTAATATGCAGTGATCAAGTAAGCTCCTTGAACCTATACAAATTATTTATGGGCAATTAATTAAGGTGAAATTATTGTTTTAGTTTGTTAATTCATTAATTTTGTTGATTTATTCTTTCAAAATAACAATTCAAATTTGTTGAACATTTTTGTTTGACTCGGCGTTGAGTTTGTTTAATGTATATAAAGGTTAATTTAAATATTGGTACTTTTTGGAAATAATTTAACCACTATCATATAATTAGATATTGTGCATAGATAATTGGAATGAATGAATATTTATGGGAAAATAAGATTATATTTTGTAAATAACCCAAAATCACACTCTTTTCTCACTACTGTATGAAAACCCTTCTTTACTAGGATAGATATCATGTTTAATAATAGATGAAATTCATGATATAGATTATAATAATTTTAGTGATGAAGTTTTCTATTTAAGATAAACTAATTTTCAAGAGTATCACATTTCCAATAAGATACATGAACCAGACTTCCCCTTGTTATCTTTTTGGCTTGTATCATACTTTATAAATTCTTTTTTTAACACCACATATTCATTTTTTCACTCATCTATAATTCTTTTCTCCTTTAATCTACTCACACTCTTATCTCAATCCACTATTTTAAAAAAATTCTGCAGTTTACTGAAAAATATAGCCAATAAAACATTGAAATTCATTCTTATTGGTCTATCCATTCAATGTGATGATAGTTTTGGTTTATAAATTTATATTTTGATGATCATGATGAACTAGGACCTGGTTAGTGAGAATTTTGGTGTGTCTTACTCCCCATCATATTTTTTGAATTATATGATTAGTCAACCCCTTTGGTATTTTAGTGTGATAATAAATATCATAATGTGAAGATAAATTAAGTAATTATTTAGGAAACTTAATTATGGAATGATATAGTGTGATACAAAATGGCCATGAATTCCTTTTAACAATTTACTTTTTCTATCATAAAATGTATTCCAACTCTTACTACAGAATTACAATCCTTTATATATCTACTTAGGTGGGAGTTTAAGGGCTAAAAAAGGTTTTCAAGAGGTTATGTCAAAGTATTTAACTAATATATTGGTCCTAAAAAACCCAAATATTTTATAATATATTTCTATTTTAATAAATTCAACTTCTTTGGTATAATTCATCGTATGAAACATCGAGTTTAAACTAACCACGATAAACTATTGAAATATTATAAAATGAAAGTTATCACATATATATTGGATTAGAGTGCATGGATTAGATTAACCAAATTATGATAAATATGTATAAATATTTTATTGAATTTAAATTTATTTGTTAACTCTAATAATATAAGTACTAAATTTTTAGTATATCAATTTTATGCTTCAATAACATGTTTTATTTAAAAATGTATTTTATTTCCTGTTTTACGCATATATTATAATTAATTTCTACACTTTTATAAATTTAATTTTATTAAAATAATTTCATTTTTGAAATAATCATCTCAATATTATCTTATTTTTATTTTTTTGTATATTTTTAAAATATTTTCTTTTCAATGAATAGTGAAAAATACTGTTTTCTAAGAGTCATTATATTTCAATATATAAAGTGATTCAAAAGTCCAATTATATTTTTCATTTGGTATTGAAGTGATATAAGACCCATTAAATTTAAAATAATATAACAAATTCAATTAGGATCATCATTTTACATGATTTTGATATAAGTTAATTTTTATGCTTAAAAAACATTTTTCTATAAAATTGTTTGGTTTCATTTTGAGGGTTAATTTTTAAATTAATTTTCGAAAATTATAGTAATTTATTTTGATAAAATGGATTGAATTTTTGGAATTAAGTTTTTTAAATTTGGAAAATATCCCACTTTTTTTAGTCATTCTGAATAGTAATCATGGTAAAATTTATCACCCTGGTAAAAGGTAAATTATATAATTATGGGTAAACATAATGTTATAAGGCGTTAAAAATATATCCAAAAGTGGAACATATTTCATTTTATTATATTATATATAACATATCAATTATAAATTTTAATATATGGAAACTTTGTTCCGTTTTCCTTTGATATTGACATTTATAATATTTTAAGTAAAGATAAATAAAAAATACCACTCCCTTGCCTTTAAATTTACCATATATGTTCACATAGGGATAAATATTACTTGTGAATAAATATTAAATGTTATTTTGAGTATAATGGAACAATTTTTATTATTGTAATTTATTTATAATTTTTATATATTTTATAATTACCCTTAACTCTTATACAATGCTGACATAGTGCTTGTGCAAGCTGTGGAAAAATCAATGTAAATAATTATAATATCATTTAAAATAATGTTTTTTTCATTAATTATGGTTAAAAAATAGTATATTTAATTATAATTTATTATTAATATTTAAATTTATTATATTCCAATTACATCTTCATCTTGATGTCTTTAAATTCAAATTAAATTTATAGTGTTGAAAATAAAATTAATGATATTTTAGGAAAATTAATATTTTGTTAAATTATTTAAATATATATATATATATATAAGTAAATAAAGATCATAAATGGTCAAACATTCTATCTATTTTTCATTTATGATCAATTTTTTGTGTTATAAGAAAAGATACAACCCTTTAAGATTGAAAAATTAGTTAATGCAGTTATGTTAAAAATTGATTGATGATGGGGTTAAACCAAAGGAAAAGGTTTAAAATTAGAATCAAACCTATCAAAAATTTATTAGTTGAATGTATTTCAACTATATAATATAAAATATTTGAAATTATTATCACATGGTTCCACTTTCACTTGAAATTTAATATATTATATTTAAATCGTTTTATTAATTCCATGTGTGTCTTTTCATTCACTATAAAAATGCATTATATAAACACTATTCTATACCCCCCATAGAACCTTTTAACACAAAAAAACCTAAATAATTTTTTTCTACATCCTTATATATGTTTTGGAGGTGATTTTATTCCTTGAAGACCAATCCTAGGTCCCATTAGAGGAGAAGAAAAGGGTCTATTTCAATGAAGAGGTGATCATCTTCCCCAAGAACTTTCATTTTCTAATTCATTTACAACATTAAATTATTTCCAAACCATTAAAATATAATAAAAATATTATATAACATATCATGATATGTTCTTATATTTATGGAATAATATTTATCCTTCTCGTTATCCATCTAATGGGAAACAAAATGATCGCTCGTGTGTACGATGGACTACTGCCTCGCAAACTGATGTAATTTTTTCCATTACTGCCTCACATTGATTGTAATAATAATAGAAAAAATTAATATATATGATAATTATTCCATAATAATAAATTATTATATATAATATATCATCTACTTCCTTACCCTTCCAGTTGTTAAAAAACAACAACATCGCTCGTGCGTACGTATGACCTACCCTCTCCATGAAGCGATGTGATCAATTTTTTAAGATTCATTCACACAAAATATTTTGAATTTTTATCTAATTGATATGTATTATTTTTATTACATGATTAAAATTATGAATATGATATAACCATGATTGAGATACAAGGAACATAACATCAAAATCAAAGCATACATGAAAATCAATGCACTTAAGACCCAAAACAATGATAATAATAATGATTGTTAACAAATTGGTGATATGATATTATAAATATAACATATATGATATTATAGATATGAAAATGGTTTTGGTATGTAATTATAGAAAATATAAATTTATTATATAGGAGGTTAAAATCACTTCTGGGGAAATTCAATCTTAAGGTAAGGGATTTCTCCTCAATTTCCACTTCATGAATACATATTTGGTATTATGCATCAATTAATTTTTATATAGTCTATATATTACCCCATTGATTTTTTAAACATTAATATATATTCATGATGATTAATTTTTCAATTCAAGTTTACTATTTAAAGGGGTTATAATTTAAAATTTACCAAAGTGGCAAGAATTTATTTCACAATCTCATTTTTTAGGATTGCTATTGTTTTCATTGAAGGAATATGATAATACATCATTCATAAAATCCATATATATTTTATTATGCTCAATATATTTAAAGATTTTATATGTTCTATACCAAATTTCAAACTCTTTGGTAGTTGAATCAAGTAAATACATGTTTAATATAAAATCCAATATTATTTCTCTTTTTGATGGGGTAAATTTTTCTTCCATGTCCATATTTTTCAAAATTGTTTCACATAAGAAATTTTTATTTTCCAAAATGATTTTTTAAGGAAATTTTATATACTCCATGAAATTTAATTTTTTTTGAAAGGATAATTTACAATGTTTTTTAAAAGGTTCATTTTTGGATTTCTTTATAAGAAGTCAAAAGGAATGTTTCTTTTTAACATATATTATGTTAATACAATTTCCCCAAACTATAATCATTTATGATATTTAGATTCTTCTATAATTTTTTAATAGTTTAAAAATAAAAAACACGGATGAAAACTTATTTTAATTCTTCGTTTTCAATTTCTTTTATTCTATAAAGGACATTATTTTATTAGAAAATATATATTGGTGATGAATTGATAGTCATATTTTATCTCTTATTGATTTTGTGGTAATTAATATTCTTTTAAAACATTCACATTATTGTGAACATATTTCAATGGAAATTAAATTTATATTCAGTATACATATTAATTGAATCATGTATATGATTATTTATTAAACCCTTTACAATTTCTACATTTAGGGTTTCACTATGAATTTCATTGGATTGACTAAGAAAATCATAATATTCCATATTATTAGCTCAATACCGATATTTATTGATATGAAATATTGTTTATGAATTAAATTGATCATTTAATACATGAGTAATTAATTGTACCTTCACTGATGGGTGGGAATGGTTATAGATAGCCCCTTAGTACATTGATAGGTTTCATGAGACAAACCAATTGGCCAAACTTATGAAATGGATTTTTGGTATATACCTACCCGTCTATTAAACAATCTTGGAATAAGGCCTTATTGGTAATGATTTTAGGATGTTTGAGATCATTACATTAAACATTTGTTATTTTATTTCATTGAGAATTAATTTATAGTTATCCATGATATTAATACATTGATATTATCCATGGATGCATTTAGTGCTCATGTTTTGATTAAATTTCATGAACTTTTAGTTTTTTACATTTCTTTATTGATAATACCTTATTTAATATTGATAGATTCTACTATACATAACCCTTACTGGGTATCTGGTATTACCCTTTATTCTTTTTCTCCTCACAAGGATATAAAGAAGGATATTATGAATAGTTTCAAGTAACTGATAATTATTCTTATTTTAAGTTTCTATTATATTTATAATATAAAATGGAAATAATATATGTGTCTCTTTCTCCAAGACTCCAAAATTAAATAAACCTTCTGGATGAGATCCCTTATTACTTATACCAATGTAATAAATATGACAATAAATTTGGGTTACTAGATTTTGGGTTGTTATTATTGGTATCTGATAAAGTTTAGTAGAAACCATGTGAACTAGATTTTAAATAAACCAAACTATCTTTATAATTTTGATAATACATTATAGTATTTGATAAATTTTACCATTGGATGTATTTTTATTTTATTTATTAATACTTATGATGATTATGAGATAAATTAGTGTTTTAAATTATTTAGTGAAGGTGCCTAATTGAATAAAGGGAATCATCCACCTTGGTTAATGTAGGTATTTCTCTACTAAGCAAGTCAATACTGGTGGTGTTTGAGTTGAGTAGATTATGGATATATTTGGGAAGCTAACTCTGGTTATGATGAATAAAACTTATTTTATAGTGTTTATTCTTGTTTCAAAATGTGATTCACCTATATTTGATATCTTTATGCGATATAAGCCTCTATCTTTTAATGGAACTGCTAATACATTGGTAGCTGAGTAACGGATTTAGTCCCTCTAAAATATAATTTGGGATTTTTGATGTAATGAAAGTGAAATGGTTATACTATAAGTGTATTATTTGTGAGGCTATAATGATTAATGGTAGACATTGATCCAGAATACCAAAGAGGTTGAAGAAATAGAAATCACGGAATAGATAACATTTAAAGTGATATTCTTTAAGAAATACTTCCCTTGAGATCTTCAAGATGAAATGGTAAGGAAGTTACTCCCATTAAATATGAAGGAATAATAAAGTGTGTTAGTTTATGAGGAAAAACTAAAAATATTATCCAGTGATGCTTTAGACTATATAAGTAATCTTGAAAGAAAGATTTATTGTTTCTTTTATGGGATTAAGTTAAAACTTCAAAGAGTATTAGTTTGTAAAATGTTTTTATCATATGATGATATTGTATGAACTTCCATTAAGAGAAATAAATAATTTCATAGATCCTATATATTTAAGAAAATTAGTGACAATAAGGTGTTGGTTGAGCATGAAGAAAAATATAACATATCAAAGAAGAAGATTAAGGTAACAAAACAATTTCCATCATGTAAAAATTATGGAGAGAAGCATCCTATAAAATTATTGATGGGGAAGATGTATCCTCAGTTTTTTGTATTAGAGTGATGAAATTTTGATGGTGAAATTATAATATTTGGGCTATAATGTTATACCCTAATAATTTATATTAAATTTGTTTTTAAAGAAATCTAATTTCCTTGATATCGTTCTTTATACACAACAATGAGTTTAAAGAACCCACGATAAACTATTAAAATAATATTATATGATTATTATTTTATAATAGTTAGATTGGTGTGTATAGATAATATTACCAATATTATGAAAAATATATATATAAAATTTATTTAGTTCGAATTTATTGTTTATCTATCATGAAATTAGTACTCAATTTTGAGTAAATCCATTTTATGATTAAATAATACGATTTCTTTAAAAATGGTTTTATTTCATTTTGTATATATATATTATAATTTATAACTTTAAATTTCATAAATTTAATTATATAAAAAGGATACCATTTTTAAATTATCATTTCAATATTATATTTGGATTAATTTTTATATTTTTTTACTAGATTTATTTCTTTTGTTAATAGTGAAAAATAAGGACTTTTGTAAAAGAGTCATTTGATTTCTTTAAAAAATGTAATTTAAATATCCCATTATATTTTATATATTTTGAATTAATTTATATAATATACATTTGAATTAAAATAATATAATTAAATCTATTTGGATAATAATTTTTCATCATTTAGATATAAATTAATTTTTAGGATTAAAAACACATTTTTCTAGAAAACCATTTTTCTTCGCATGTTGTGGGCTTATTTTTAAATTCGTATATAAATATTATGTGAATTAAATTTTATCAAACATATTCCATATTTGGAATCATGTGGTATAATTTTAGCAAATATTTCCCCATTATTTATAGGCATTATAAAAATTAATTTTGATAAAATTTATCACCTCGGTAATGGGTAAATCGAGTACTTAAAGGTCAAAATAATGTGATTGGTCATTAAAAATATATCCAACACTTTCCTTTGTTTAATTATATGATATTAATTCGAAAATATCTATCATAAATTTAAATATATTACATTTTGTTATAAATTTCCATTGATAATCACATTTATAATATTTTTTGTAAAGAAAAATACAAAATGTCACTCTTTTACCTTAAAATTTCTGTTATATATTAAAATTGGGATGAAAATAAGTCATGAATGAAAATTAAAGATTATTTTGTGTATAATAAAACTATTTTTAAGATGGAAATTTATTTAAATTTTTTATTGATGATATAATAACCTTAAATTATTATACAACATTAACACAATGCTTATCAAAGTAGTGAAAAAATCAAAGGATATAAATTTAAAAACATTTAATCTAATGGGTTTGGAATGAATTATTTTAAAATTATTTTTTAAAGTAAAAAAATAATGTATTATTTATATTTAAAATTACTATATTTTAATTTAATCTTTGTCTTGATGTCTTTAAAGTCAAATTAAATGAATAGTGTGAAAAATGATATTAATGATATTTTATGGAAAATAATATTTTATTAAATTATATAAAAATAAAAGAAAACATTAAAAAGGAATATTATGATATAAAATTGTATAAAATTTCATAAATTTTCTATTTATGAGAAATTTTACTATATAAGTAATGTTATATCAGTTTAATATTGAAAATGTTGTTGCTGCAGTTAAGGTTAAAATTATTTAATGAAGGTGTTAAACTGAAATATGTGGTTTATGATATCACATAAACTAATAAAAATTTTATTGGTTGAATGGATTTAAACTATATCTCACTTAACTTCTAAATTATAGTCACATGGTTCCACTTTTTCTGGTAAATAATTTTTTTTATAATTTATTCTTTTTATTAATTCCATGTGTGTCCTTTTGTTTAATATAAAACTGAACCCCCTATCCTCCATTTTATACAGCACCTAGAGCCCCATATATAGAAAAAAACTTACACAAACTCTTATAAAAATATGTATGCATGTTTTATGGGTTTATTTCCCAAAATACAAACCCTATGTCCCTTAATAGGGGATCTAAAAGAGATCTTTCAAAGAAGAGGTAATTATTTTCACCCAGTACGTTCATTTTCTATTCTATTTTACCAAATATAATTATCTGATAATAATTACAATATAATAAAACTGGAATATAAAATATACTTATATTTTATTAAGTTTATTTTATAATATTTCCGGATCTCCTTGATCATCAAATGGGTATCAAAATTATCGCTCATGTGTCTAACTGACTAATACATCAGGAACCGATATAATATTTATAAATTACCACATCACATGGATTGTTGTGATGACAGAACTGTGTAATATATTTGAGAAATATTATGTAATTATATTTCTTTAATTATAATATATTATATGTGTCCTTACACTTCCACACATTAAAAAATGAGAACATCAGTCGTGAAGAAGAACGACCTACCGTCTCCCAAAAGAAATGTGATTCATTTTTCAATTCTATTTACCATTGATGATTTTAAATATGTATATATTAAATATTTATGGTTTTATATCATTTTTTACATTATGTATATTATATAACCATGATTTATATACAAGGACCATATATGAAAAATCAAAATATACATGAAAAATGAAGCAGTTAACACCCAAAAAAATTGATAATAATATAAGATAGTAAATCAACGGGAGATTAGATTTTATAAATGGATCATATATGATATTTTATATATTCATATTATTATGGTATATGTATATTAAATATATATTCAGTATACAAGTGGTTAAAATCACTTATAGGTAATGTAAAACTTCAGGTAAGGGAATCCATCTTAATTTACACTCCATTAACACATATTTGGTATTATGAATACATTCATGTTTATATGGTTTATATATGTCACAACCCATCCTTGGGGCCCATGCCGTGACTACCCCAAGCCCAACTTCCATAGGCCAGGGGCTGGCGACTAGCACCAAAGGTGAAACCCTAATAAAAAGGGAAGGCATTGCCTTTAAACCTGTAACACACACTTTCTGAACACAAGCAGTAGAAGAAACAAGTACTAATATAGAAAAGAAAAGTGTGCTGAGAGTAAGTGGGTCAGTATACAAACCCAACTGAAGTACAAGTACAAGAAAAAGGGAAAAAAGCTCCTAGATCGTCCATCGGGGAAACCTACCTAAAGGCTAGGTATAGATCTCAAACAACTCGTCCCTGAGGTACATCCCGTCTAGTCCAGCTCTGAGTAGCCTCTCGTCCGTCTCCCTCAGCCTTGATCACTACTGACCTTCATCTGCATAGAACACAACAAGGTGCGGGCATAGCCCGTGCATGGGTGAGTATAACGATACTCAGTAGAGGACCCTGAAACCCCTGAAGGTCTCCTAGAATCCACTACGGATAAACCACAATAGTAAGATACAAACACGAAGTAACAACCATCCCTACTTATGTATATGCCCATACATATATCTAAGTTACCAATCACAGTCCGGCTCTAACACACAAACTGAACCACAACCCATTCCACAAAAAAGTAAATTCAATCATCTCAATGATAACAAATTAAAGTCAAGACTCTGCCCAGACATGTATAAAACTCATGTAGAGGGGTAGAGATGATTAGATGTAGCCACAAATCGCCTTAGTGGAGAATAAACACCTAGGTTTATTTCCTTGATTTGAGCCACCCCTATGGGAGTTCATTTCCTTAAACGCCGAAGTTCCCTTTTACCTTAGATTGTCTAAATAAATTTTTAGGGTGTGTTTTCTCTTGTAATAAATATATATAAATCTGAAAGAAATTAATAAATATGGTTGGTTCTGTGTTAGGACCCTATGTATTATTCCATAACTTCCCTTAATTTAATAAAACAAATTAGACTACTTGAATAATGTATTACAATAAGAATTACTTGATGATATGGTATGATATTGTGATAGATAAGCCTTACCCTTAGGTCATTATAAGAGAGATACTCAAGATTCCATTTGCGGATCACCATAGACCAGCTCCTCATGCTTAATAATTAGAGTTATAAATGAATTGTATACATGCTTGGAGAAATACTTAGTATGACATGTATGGGATCACTTTATGGATTTCTTGTCCAATTATGAGTGATACCAATTACCTAGGGGAGTCACCGTGGATTAAATCGGTAGAATGATGGTTGTACCATGCTACGATAAATTCTCAGCCCCCTATGTGAGATACCAGAGACATAGTCTGAGGTATATTGTTGTCTTCACACCATGTCGATAGTGATACTTGTGATTCCATTTTTGTATCTCCCAATAAAGACTCTCTGGGTGTAGAGTATTTATTTCCCCCAAGTGTGATACTTTATTTTCTTGTTATGGCTCACCTTGGAAGAACCTAGGATGAAAATCATTTTAACTCAATGTATAATATTTTTATAAAATCAAGAATTTTAATTTATTCAATTATAGGATGCCTCCTCCAAGAAAAATGACATGATTGGTCTTGGTTCAATATTTACAATTTATTTATGATGACCCATTTGTATAGTATATCATTCTTGTACTGGTTACCTTTGTTCAGAGAAATCTGGCATAGGCTAAAGTAAGTAGATTCAGTTACATTTCTCCTGAGGAACCTGACACAATGTATACATTTATTTAATACATTTAATTTATTATTATTATTAGATTTCTCATTTTATATGCATAGAAATGGTTGATCTATACACCATTGGTGGTGGCCTATCGACTATATATCACACACTCCTTGGTCCGCCCTTGGTTCCCAAGAATACTTCATGATTGAAAGTGTATATAAAAGGAAGAATTATCTTTTGATGCTTGATTTCCAGTACTAGGTTGGACTTTTGGAGTAGAGGACCATGAATATTCTAGTGATGCTAGTAGTGGAAACTTTTTAGCTTTTTGTATTTTGTTTGCATGTGGTATATTATGGTTTCCGCTGTATCCCATGTACTCGTTTTTATAGCTACATGACATGATCATCATCATCACATTTGTATCTGTAAAATTTTCATAATACTACTATTTATTTATATTGGATGTTTTATTATTCATTATTCTACTACTTCTTGTTATACTATTTTCACTATTTTCAATATATATATATTACTGATCTGATAAACTCTAACTCAATTGGAAATAATCTCCCCATGGACACACAATATACCCTCACTTCTACTCGATAGTCACTAGAATATAGGGAGGCACCCATGAGGTTACGTGGCCAACCATCTTAGAGAACCATTTAGCAGATTCTAGGATGGGACACTACAAAGTGGCGTTAAAGGGATCATTTTACTTTTGTATTACTATTTGGGTATTAGATAGTAGAGTAGGATTCATTATAACTTGATAATGAGAATATTCTTGATATTATCATACTCACATATAGAGTAATAGAAAATTACCTACGATGGGTTATTTCTATATTGGATTTTTCCTGTTACAGTTTCATTGATTTCACCTTGGGGTGACCCAAATGTTTTGTGATGTTATTATTATGGATATTATTATTTTTGGTTTTTCCTTAGCATGGTATGATAAGGAGGTATCATCCCATGCATTATATTAGTAAATTGAGGATTATCATGTCATTAATTATTCCATTCCATATTCATTTTACAATGTTCTTTACATGTATTGAATGTGAATGGTGTGAGTTCATTGATTATGATTTATTGAAATATGCTATTGTTTCATATATATAGAACTTATTGGGATTAATTAAATTATCTTTATTAATAAAAATGGTGCTTTCCTTCATAGATTGATAATGATACATTAATTAAATAATTATGCTATGATCGAGCCAGGAACCATTGGTTCTGTGGAAAAAAACATAAGTTAATTTTATCGGTAAACATCAATTTTAATTTTTGAAGTGATTATTCTATAAAATTTAAAATGGTATTTCATTCAATAAAATCAAAATACATGACCTGTTACATCATGACATTAGACTTGAAAGTCATGTAATAATTACATCGTGTACCGATTTCAATTTATAAAGAGTATGGGATTTTATAAATTGGGAATGGAGAGACAAATAACTGGTTTAAGAAATGTATAACCATATAAATAAGAATATTCATTAATAAATTAATGTTTTAAAATTAAATTTCACCAGTAAATGGAAATTACAATAGAAATGTAAAGGTTGATTTCCTCTATAACAAGGAATTTAAACTCAATTTACCTAAACCTATACTAAATTATATGAGACCTTGACCATGACCTAACCTTAGTAGTGGGAAGTAGTCAATGTCTCCTAAGAATCTTATGATTTTCCATATTACCAAGTCTTTTATTAAGAAGTAGGATGAGGAGCATGATCTTTTATAGTAATCCTATATACCTATAATTTCCTAATTTTACTATTTTCTATCTACTGTTAAATATTATTTGAGGCGTGAATTTTGAAATTGTAGCGCTATTCTACCATGTTTTCCTTGAGACGTACACTAGGAGGGTAAAGACGATTATTCTTTGGAGATGATAGGCCTTGAGCCACCCATTTTACCTTCTATAGTTCCACATGAGACACCTCTTGTTGATTTTATATGAGTCTATGTTGATCAATTTCGTGATAGCTTCCTTTTCACCATGAAATTCGTAAAGTGAGCTCTATGACATGCCCCTACAATGCCAAAATTTATGTAGGAATTCCAGAGAAGCATCCTCCCACCTTCTTTTGGGATGGTGGTCTAAAGGCTATTAATTCATGGAGCAAGGACATGTCATCTATCTTTATGAATTTAGAGATTCTTCTGGATTAGTGGGTAAATATCACTTCTTATATGATTCATGATTATACTAAATATTGGTGGTATGTCATTACCCAGGTCGAATATTATCATGGTATGGTCTTGGAAGGCTTTTCAAGAACCTTTTCAGATTAATTTTCCCCATTTTTTGAGGGTAGAACACACTTGAAAATTTATGGACCTGCAATAGGGTTCAATTTTAGTGATGTAGTACTCATCTCATTTCACCAAACTTCAGCATTTCATGCCCAATCTTACCGGTGATGAGATGTGTTGGAACCATGGCCACTCTATGCATGAATTAGAGTATGGTTTGTGTTTGTTGTCAATTCTCAGTGGAAGTTCGGAATGTGTGCTAGAAAAGTGATCATATAGAACAAGAAAATAACAGTATTGAAGGTGGCACTGTTTTCCAGTGTTTGCAAACTTTTTGGTCCTAAAAATCGACAAAAGAAGAAAAGTCGTTTTTGGCAAAGAGAATTGTGTGCCTTTGACTTGGAGGAGAGGATACTTGCATGCCTTTTGTTTTTCAAGATCAGAACATGAAAATATGTCAAAGGAAGAAGGGCGCCCAAGTTTTTTGTTTGGTCGTGCAAATAATTGCACACCGAAACTTGCACACTGAGGGAAGGATTTCACGCCATTGTGAAGGTTATTCAAATGCCTATAAATAGTGGTCGACCCCTCCCCATTCAGCATGAAGTTCAAACATACAAAAAATCAGAGCTCCCGTCGTGCAGGTGTAGTGGCCGCGCAAGTGGTGGTGGATTGTTCAAGTTGAAGTTGCGCGATAGTTGATTTTTATGCCTCCAAGGTGGTTTGGGTGAGATAAGGTGTTGGTCGCCCATGTTTGGAGTTGGGAAACGAAGTGTCACACATGTGGTTTGGTGACAGTTGCGTTCTAGAATTTGAAGAAGTGCGACAATTGACCTTTGCGTGCCAAAACCGGTTTGGGTGGAAAAGAATGTGAGTCATGCATGTTTGAATTTAAAGAAGTGAGTGTCGCACAAGTGGGAGAGTTGGACTTGCGTGCCGTCTTGAAACTTGTGTGTTGGGCTTGGAGAAGCGCGCCAGGTGTGGTTTAAGTACGCTGGTCTTTTTGGAGTAGTACAAAAGCTGGAAGATTTCCTGATACCTTCGGTACAAAGTGAGATTAAACTACATGTGATAATTGGACTTCAATAGATCATCTACATACAATATAGGATGTATTCATTAGCAAAGATGAAGAGAACTTCACGTCTAGAAGCTGAGTGGGACTTCACCAAAGGCAGTGAGCCAGGGAGAGTCAACGGGAGTGACCTGAAGGAAGCATTGAGTTATCCCTAAACATTTATAAAGGTAGTGATTCTGGTATAGAGTGACTGTGCCCGAACCTTTGTAATCCTCAGCTAGTGAAGTTTAGTAGAATTTGGTACGACTGAAAACCTGTCGGCGTATACTCCTTGGACGTAGCCCTTAGTGGTGAACCAAGTAAAAAGTGACGTGTCATCTCTATACATGTGAATGTTTTCTTTCTGATAAAATTCATCATACAGGTTTAAGAAGTTTCTACCAACATGGGAATAAGATCCATCTCATTAAAAGAAAAAGTTGTCACCTTGATTCACCCCTCCCCTCTCAGGGTGTCCCGGGGTCCTACAAGATGAAGGAAATGTGGCATTTTGAGGATGGGATTTCATATGATATCTGATTTCATGTGAATGATTTTAATATGACTACCAATTCATAGATTGTGAAGCATACCCTCCTTATTGATAGGAAATTTATAGAAGTCGAAAATCTGAGGCAGACGATTTATCTTCTTGGAAGAGAGGTGGTTTATCTAGCAGTAGGAAATGCTATCTTGAGGGTGAAAATGAGGGAAGTACCATCCAGATAGAATACACCAATGAACATTTAGTGTGCCACTAGTGTGGTAGGGAAGGGAATAAGAATCCCCAGTTCATGAGTAACCTAATCAAGTTCTCAGATTGTGGTAGGATGGGTCACCTATAATAAATCTACTAAACTTTCCCTCTTGTATCTAGTGAGAAAGGATCCATTCTAAAATTTCTTTTAGGTACAATATTAGTAGACCCATATCAAGGAGGGATCTGGTCTAATGCTATCTGATCTAGATGAGGAAGTGATCATAGCTAAGGTATTCAAACCTCATCGGTTCAGCACCAGAAGAGAAGACCTACCCAAGTTAGTCAGGGTTCATATCAGGGCCATGGTTTGGGCCATGAAAACTCAAGTTATCTTAATCAGGAAGATATGATTATGAAATGTTCTATAGTTATAGGTACAATTTTATTCCTTTAATTCTGATTCATAACTATTTGATACATGTGCTTCATTCTCTTTTATATACATAACAATTATGGAAAGTTTAGGCCTAATGATGGAGCACTTCTGTGGTGTGATGACTCTCGACACAACACAAGGGTTTCAATTATAGTGTATACTCTAGTGAAAGTAGTTCCTCCTTGATATTAGTGGGTAATAATTCTTTTGGAATTTCTTTATCCTAGAGATTTTCGGGTTATATGTGATTATCAAAATGGATAGGATAGTTCCATATCATTCCCATGTTGATTTTAATCATCAAAGAGTGTCTTTCACATTACCTAAGGGTAGTACTTATATTCAGAAGGATGAATGGGTTATCTATGTGTGTCAAACCGGACTTGATCATCATAAGATGGGTAAAGTGACAACATAGATGACCAGTATCTTTATGAGTGATTAGTGAATTCATCATGTGAAATTTCATCTTCTATTGGATCTCTTTAAAAGTTTATTCCCTAATGATTTCTCCAGATTAGATCACATGAGATAGGAGAAGGTCAAAATTTATCTAGTATCAAGTTTGCACCAATTTCCATTTCTCCCTCTAATATGGAACCTACTAAGCTCCATGAACTCAAGAAATAGTTTTATGAATTAAATGTAAATTTTTTTATATGACTTAGAACATCACTATGGGGTTGAATTATCCTTTCTTCCAAGAAGTAGGATGATACACTCTGGTTACGTGTGGATTACCGAAAATTGAAGCACCTTATAGAGAATAAATAGTATCCACTACCTCATATAGATAACCTCTTCGACCAGATTTGAGGAGTGATAATTTTCTCAAAGATGGATTTGAGGATGGGATACCATCAGGTGTATGTGAGACTATCCAAAATACCACATACAATGTATCATAGTAGACACATCTTGCACGAGTACCTAGTTATGTTTTCATGCCTTACGAAAATGCTCACCATTTTTAAATCCTTGATTAATCGGGTTTTACACCAATACCTAGACTCATTTTTAGTAGTATTCATGGATGAAATATTAATGTATTGTTTTACAAGACATAGACATCAAAATCCCTCTTAATATTATTCTAAATACACTGAGAGAGCATCAGTTTTATGATAAGCTTATAAAATTACACCTTTGGATCAATAAGGTTCAATTCATGGGTCATATAATTTTATAGGAAAGAATATATGATGATCTAGAGAAAGTGATCACCATGGTTTCTTGGTATATTCCTAAGAATGTCTCTTATATACCTAATTTCTTAAGTCTGGATATCTATTACATGTGATTCATCCAATATTTCTCATGCCTAGCATCACCTCTTATGGGTTTGACAAATAAGGGTGTGAAATTCATATGGTCAAAAGTTTATGACATATCCTTTCAACAATTGAAAGTATCATTGAATTTAGCACTAATCTTGACACTTCTGGATCCAATATGAAGCTATACCATTTACTATAATTCTTAGGGAATTAGTATAGGTGTGGTTATGATATAGAGAGATCGAGTTTCATTGTATGGGTCCTACTAGCTGAGATCTCATGGGCATAATTAACCTATGACCAACGTTGAGCAAGAAGTTATGGTTCATGATTTAAACTACAAGAATAATTATCTTTTAGTTAAGGGGTTCATCATTTTAAACTATCATAAATGTCTAAAATATATCTCCATACAACATTACTTGAATCTTTGAATGCATAGGTAGGTAGCATACCTACAGTAATTTGACCTTGAGCTTTCTTATACACCCAAAATTGGTAATAAATTAGTAGATTCACTGAGCTATAAGACTCATAAACAATGTATAATGGAGGCATGTAGTGAGTTGAAATTGATGTATTTGTTTTCTAAAATGCACCCGGAGGTTCATGAGTGTCATGGACAACCTATTTCAGCGTCTTTAACAGTGAAAACATCCGTTCGGGAACAAGTTCAGATGAGATAACTTTTATAGCCTGATGGCCTAATTCTGAGGGACAATTCCTCTAGTGAAGACCCACCAATTTACTGGTTTATCGATGATAATGAGATCCTACACTTTTGCATATGTATCTAGGTTCCTTCCAATATACAGGAAGAGTTGATGTGGGAATATCATGCCTCTGTTTGCGAATTTCACCCTAGTATTACCTAGATGTACCAACGTATACATCATCACTATTGGTGGTTGGGTTTGAAGAAGTATTTTTTAGGTTTCATCATGAGTTGTTCAACCTAACAGTAGGTGAAGGTTGAGGACCAGTGAGCTATTGGACTTTTATAACCTCAATCCATTTCCGAGTACAAAATGAATGATGTTATTATAAATTTCATGATGTTTTTTCTGAGATCCCCTTTAGGAAAAGATGTAGTATGGGTGATCATTGATAGCTTAACCAAGGTCATGCACTTCCTACCTATCTGGGGGACCATCTTAGTTTATGAGATTGGGAGACTTTATATCTAAGAGATTTTGTGCCTTTATGGTGTTCCATGTTCCAACATATTGAAACAAGACACCTAGTTTTCATCAGGGTTCAAGAATGGGTTGTAGAAGGCACTCAATTCATAGGTGAAATTGAGTACAACATATCACCCTCATACTAATGGGTAGTCCAAGTGGACAATACGAGTGTTATAAGACATTCTTCGGGTATGCATCATTGATTTTGGTGGTTTATTATAGGAGTATATACCCCCTTGGGTTTTCTTACAATAATATATTTTTAAAAATGATTGAAATGTCTTTGAATAAGGCCCTTTATGATAGGGTGTATTATTCAACCCTATGTGATTAAAGGCTGGTGAGGAAGCACTACTAGGTTAGTCGATGAATAAATCTTATACCGATTGTCTCCATCAACCTTTGGAGTTCAAGGTTGGATATTGTGTCTTTCTTCAAGTATCACCTAGATTAGTTCATAGAATTATTTGGTTATATAGAAAGATATCACTTTGTTATATTGATCATTTTGAGATTATGGAGAGAGTCGAGCCAGTAGTCTATCAGTTGTAGTTACCTCAGAGATATTGTCCCATGCACAACGTCTTCCATGTATCAAAATTTCAATAGTATCATTCTAAACCATCTCATTCATTCTATCTTGAGGATATTTATATTGAGGAGGATGCTTCTTTTTGGGATAATCTGATATATATAATTGATCAGAGCATGAAGTCTATATGAGGCAGGTTAGTTCCTTTGGCCCGAGTTCTAGGGAAGCATGGTCTTATAAAAGATGAAACATGGGAGAGAGGGGATAATGTACCTTCTCAGTGGTCAGAACGTTTATTAGATAATGATTTATCAACGTCAGAATGGAAAATCAGGGATGATTTGTTTTAAGTAAGGTAGGTTGTAACATCCTATATTTTCATATAGGTACATGATCTTTTAGTTTTTGTTAAACCTGGAAACTATGACTAAGGTCTAGTTGGT
This sequence comes from Viscum album, assembly GCA_963277665.1. NCBI lineage: Eukaryota > Viridiplantae > Streptophyta > Magnoliopsida > Santalales > Viscaceae > Viscum > Viscum album. The sequence continues at coordinate 1,175,887,333 of OY728135.1, forward strand.
ATGTTTTAGAAAAGGAGGTAGTGGGAAGCGATGGAACATGGCTATAGACCAAATGGATGATGTTTATTAAATACACAACATGCATATGCCTAGCCAGACCCCATTCACTTCATGTAGTGACTTTTACCTTAGAGGTAAATCTTGAGAATTACATGATTTGTAATGCATTTACACGCCATGTAAATGTTGGGGCTCGTTTTTCAAAAATTAATAGAACCCCTTATTTTTCTTATAGGGGATTCTTTTTTTTCACACACAAGAGAAGTGTGAGAGATATACTCCTTATACCCCAACTAGGTTCCATTAGATATCCTCTATCTGAGAACCATTATCTTCATCATCAGGTGTATTGGATTCGTCTCAATAATCTCTTCATTCACCCTTCTTCATATTATTTTTTATCTTTCCATATTTTGTTCTATTTTGGTGTGACTTCATTTTCCCTATTTTAAGGCATTTTCCATTATTCTAATTTCTCTTATTCTATCTTGACTCAAGAGACAAAAATGAATAATGATAATGCTATGAAGATAAGGTAGGTGGTTTAGTTTCTTTCCCTCTATTTTAGTTTCATTTATATTATGTTCCACAGTTCTATGTGCAGGACTCCCCTAACCTTTCCGCCTTAAAGTCTAATAAAATAATTTGAATGATTCTCCATGCGTAACACAGTATTATCTAGTAGAAAATAAAAACCTAGGTTCATCACCTTGACATGTGACATCCCAATGGGTGTTCCATTCCTTAAATTCCCAATTTCCCTTTTACCTTATATTGTGTAAAAACCTTATTGGGGTATGGTTTCTCTTTTATTAAATATATTATAATGTGAAATTAATTGAGAAAGATGATTTTCCATGTTTTAGGCCCATATAATCTATTCTATATCATGCCTTAATTAAATAAAAATAATTACCCAACATGAATAAATTATTATAACTAGAATTCCTTGATGAACTGGTGTGAGTTGTGATAGCTAAGACTTACCATTATGTCATGTTAACAGCAGTAATTGAGATTCTATTTATAGATCTCCATGGATGGGCTCATTGTGATTAATAATTTGAGTTATAAATTAATTATATACTTGATTAGAGTGATACTTGGTATGCTAGGGATGGGTTCACCATGACGATTCATTACCTCCTTATGAGTGATACTGATTCCCTAGGGGAGTCATAGTGAGAAAGCTCAGTAGATGGATAATTGTACCATGCTATGAGAGATACTCAATACCCTATGTGAGAGACCAAGGATGGAATTGGTGGTCTATTTTTGTCTTAACATCATGTTGGGAGTGGTACTTGGGATTCCATTTATGGATCACCTTATATATACACTTGTGAAGTTGAGTATTTATTGTGCTTATGAGGTGATAATTGGTTACCTTATTATGGTTCTCATTTCATGGGCCCATGATGATGATTATTTGAATTCAATAGATTCCGTTTTATAAAATCTTTAATGTTAATTTATTCAAGAAAAAGATGAATAAACTTTGAAAAATAAAATTATTGGGTATGGTCTAATATTGAAACTCTATTTATAATGACCCATTTCTACACTATATCATTCTTGTACAATTTACTTTGGTTTACATACATCTTGCTTATGCAGAAGTAGGTAGAGTCATCCGGGTATCCCTCTCAGAACCCAGTCTCACACACACACACACACACACACATAAACACACACACACACACACACATATATTTCTTTAATTCCTTGAATTTATTATTATTAGAACACTACCCATTTTTTATGAGCAGACGAGATTTATCTATACACCATTGGTGGTGCACTAATGAGTATATCTCACCCCCTACTAGGGACACCCTTGGCACCCAAGAAGACTTTATAATAGCAGGTGTAGATAAAGGGAATATTCTAGATTTTCATGCATTATTTCTAGTATAGGTTAGAGTATGGGAGTAGAGGACCATACCTATTCTCATGATTCAAGTAGAGGTAGATTTTGACCTTTCTGTATTTTGTTAGCATGTGGTATATGAATGTTTCCCTAGTATCTGGTGAACACATTTTTATAAAGCCACGTGACATGATCATCATCATCACTTTTGTATCTATTTTTTATTTATATTCTTCCATTTTATTTATATTTTATGGTTTATTATATATTAATCTACTTCTTATTGTTATTATATTTATATTATTTTCCATTTATATATATGTTACCGATGTGCTAAACTCTAACTCATGAGAGAATAGTCTCCCAATGGACACACCATAAGCCCTTACTACTAGTCGGTAGCCTCTTTCATATGAGGAGGAATGCTTGAGGTCGTGTGGCCAACCATCTTGGGTAACAATTCAGTGGAATCTAGGGTGGGGCACTACATTATCATTTTTTTATATATTCCCTTGATCAATTTTTTTCCAGAATGTTGACATATAGAAAATTAAATCTTATTTCCTTCACCTTCACCATGACTCGTGCTCTTAGAAAACTCTATCATTTTTTTAATCTATTTGATAGTTTTAAGGTGCAATTTTTAAATCATATATCCTAATAACTAATTAGGCATTATCAAATTATATTTCACTCCAGTCATCATCCCATTTGGTTTCTCATCACCACATTGTTTAGAAAATTCAACACTTTCCCAATTCTTTCTGGTTCCTTCCATTGACTAAAATCAAAAATCACACTGTGAGATACAATATTCATAGTGTAAAACCCCAAAATAATGAAAAATCAATTATACGATGTCTAAATCATTACAAATTTTTTTCAATCTATGACACCTTAGGTTTAACCTAGGTCATTATTCAAATACATAATGATTGTTCTTACAGAGTTTTGGACTTTCCAATGAACATCCCTTAAGAGTATCAAATCGGGTATGCAGTTAGGACATTATGATGCATAAGGTGATGATCAAGTTTATCTAAATACACCCTTTTCAGAGTTATTACCCCTATGTAACTCTTTTCTAGAGCCCCATCAACTTATATTATCCAAACATGGATGTAATTTCTATGAAACCACTAATTATATCCCCTAAAAATATTCAAGGATATTTTCCTCTACTTAAAATTTCCCTTAAAATTATCCTTAGAAATATCCATTAGGATCTAACTAAATTTTTATCATACCACTTTATAAAGGTTAAATAAATCTTTATATGAAACCAACTGTAGAGACCGAAATTTAGCATACATAAATTTTACACCATAATATATGAATATTAAATACATAACGTAAATATCTGTTCTAAAATAATTTAGATCTAGTGATTTTGTAAACTCACACACATAACTAATAGTTCCATAAGTGATTTATATCATCTCCCACTATGTTCTTCCTAACTAGAACCCTTCTTATAAATATCATACATAATACCTTTCATCATAACTTAGGGAAAGAAAACATAAGAAAGGGTGAGATTAGATGCTCAGTAAGGGTAAACTACAGTGATATCAACATATCATGATCATAAGGGTATGGGACCATGATAATTTCATTTGAAAATCATTCCTTACCACAAATCACAAATTTAAGTCATAGAATAAATATTGCAAGTCCATAAGAAATGGATCATAAAGGAATCAAAGAACATGAGTCATAAAAACAAAATATTGATATAATACATAGAATTTTGGCATTCAAATAAGTATATAAAAGCATTTATATTGTAGTCAAGGATCATTGTAAATATTTTATAGTATAATGGGTTTTGTTCTCAAAAAATTATAGCCCGAATGGCCCGAAGGCCTTCTTTTTTATTTATTTTTTAATAACCCCCCTTTTAAGGGATGAGAGGGAACCCTTACAAGGCCCGTAGGCTTAGAGATTATAAGGCCCATAGGCTTAAGAGATTACATGACTCAAAGGTCTTAGGGAATTCAACCAGACTATCTACAAGAAACTGCCCCTCTCCAGCATCTGCATCGTGATAGTAGCTCTCTACCTTCTCTTGGTCATCTAGCTAGACTTCCCGTGTAAGCACAGGCTGGTCCTGATGGAATATCTATACCCTCTCATTATGACAATCCATTTGGCACTACCCCGGTGAGTTCACCTACTCTGAATCCTCTTTTAGGGATGCTCCTTTTTTGTAGACTCTGTATGGGGCAACTGCATGTGGCCTGAAGGCCTTGAGGTGGCCCGAAGGCCTTAAAGGTAGCCCAGAAGCCTTATTGACCCGAAAGCCTGGGTGGCCCGAAAGCAGTAAGGACTCCAAGCCCAAACCGATGGCCCTAGGTGAATAGTTCTAGCTACTATAGTACCGACCAATACCTGTTACAGTACCACAAAGTGTATAATACTTCTACAGTACCGCACAGTGTACAGTACTACTACAGTACTAGAAATATGAATCTACCTGGTTTTGAACTTGGGTCTCGTGGATGCACTTAAGGATCCCCTTATTGAACTGGTTCCACTCCCTACTTCAATCATAATTATCTCATGAGATATCAATATTTACCTAATTAATTTGAGGGAGATATTGATACCATCCATATTTAGTTATAACATAACCACTATCCTTGGTTATAACAAAACAACTGTCCTTGGTTATAAAGTAACAACTGTTATATAATTAAAATCATACATATGTACACTAAAATATCATACAACATTCATCATATCAGATACCATAAAAAGAAAATTGTTTTAAAAAAATTTCCTCATTACAGAAATTGTAGAAAGGAAACAAGTATCATAATCATTTCAACATTTCATAAAATAATAACCCATGGAAATAGAATATAGTTTCATAAAACCTTTATCATCGTATAACCCATGGAATAGAGATAATCTACATAAATATATTTTCATCATAAATATAAACCATCCATAGAAATAATAAGAATGTTATCCTTGGATAATATCCGCAGTAGAGCATAAGTAACACCAAAGGATGTCATGATAGATGAAAAATTATTTTTAAATATCACATAGAACATTTCTTAAGGAAAATAAAATTTCACTGAAAATAAATTTGTAAAACTTAAAATTCCTTAAATATTATAGAAAACTGTCTATTTGAAATTAAACTTGAAAACTTATAAATAAAGGTTTAAAAAATAATTTAAAACATTTATTGAGTAAAATATCATTTACACTTTGAAAAACACATTTTAAAACACAAACCTTTTCTAAAATCCTTTTAAATTGAAAATAAACATTTTAACTTATGAATTTATCTATAAAAAAATTTGTGGTAATAATAGTGGGAAATAATATACATGTTAAAATAATGTTTCCTTTAACATTTTTGATAAATAAAAAAATAGGCCTTATTGGGAAAATGAAAAAAAGAATACATTAAATTTTTTTAAAAAATTATAAAATGGGTTAGAATTTAATTAATTCATTTTGATAATTTTAAAACAAAATTTTGAAATCATTTTTATTAAAAAAATGTTTTGGAACAAAAATGGGCTTTTGGCCAAAGAGAGAAATAATGATGATTATTATTAGAAACATTCCTTTTAACTATTTAGTATATAAAGAGTGGAATATTAAAGGAAAACATGTATTCTCATTACATAACCAATATATAATAATATACATCTATTTATTTATATTTCTATTATAGTATTTCATCATTAGAAATGTAATCATAAACGATCCTGATGAACAATGAGATTGTAACATCAAACACTTAAAACATTGGTAACATTTGAATTGTAAGACCATTTAACAATCACATCAAAGGAATAATTAAATATAATTTATATTTGGAGATTAATGTTTTCACATATCAATGGTTTTGTATATATACCTCATAAAAGAATATAGGTGCATAATATAACATACATCCTAGAGAAGACAAATTGACACAAAAATCCCTTACCAATTTAGTAACTTTTAAATTGTAAACCCCATCAAAGAGAGATCATAGAATGGATATATAAATAAAAATATATTTAAGGATAAAAAATCTTAAAATAAATTCACAATAATTATATAAAACACATTAAAGAAATAGGTTGTGAACATTTCAGGTGTCTTAAGGAAGTAAAAAAGAGTGATAGAATTCACTTATATTAAGTCTTGAATTACTTCATACATATTCAAGACCCATGTATAATATATTTCAGTTTATTATAAATATTTTAAAGAACCATAATCATATATATCATTCCATATATTATTTAATTATAACCTTTATTATCCATTTATCAATTATTCTTTGCTAAAATCACATTTCGGGTAATGACCACATTGTGTTTCGAGTATGTTTAGATTTTTTTTATTTTCAGTTGTATTTCATTTATCATGTTATTTTTTATATCTAGAATTATAAAATTTGTATAAATATCATATATATTCAATATATATTCATTTATAGTAATCCATAAAATCTAGATATAGAAAATAAAATACACCATTTATAGAGATGTCATATCGTACATAAACATGAATGTTGTTTACTTTTTATTGATGGAAGAAATGAAAGGTAAATAATATATTATCATTAAAAATATTTTTTACATTTATATATCACATATTTTTATTTAAACTATTCCTTGTTACCTTCCATGTAAAGTGTACATAAAGAATGAATTACATCACTTCGTGAGGGGGCAGTCCACCATAGACATGAACGACATTATTGTATCCCCCCACAGAATAAAAAGTAGGAAGCTATATGTAAAATAATATTTATATAATTATATTTATTTTAAAAATAAAATATATATTCATTTAATATATCATTATTTCCATCCAAGTAAATAAAAAAAATAAAAAACACATCATATCGATTTGTGAGGTGGTAGTCTGCCGTACACACGAGTGACATTATTGTTTTCATAAATGGTTTGGTGGTAATGAGTTCAATATGGTATTATAATTATAGAGGTAAAATAATATCGTAATATATATATATATATATATATATATTAAATCAACCAATAAATCTATCAGTGATAGGTGGTGATGGAAAATGAATAACATCAGTTTGCGAGGCGGTGGTCTACCATACACACGAACGATGCTTTTGTATCCGGTTTTATAGAAGTGAAGATGGTTGAAGGTAATGAAATTAACATAATAATATATAATTATATATAATATACTTTGGTTATTATATCAGTATGTTTTAATAATAATTGAATGAGGTGTAGGAAGAATTAAAATAAAACACTCGGTTACTGACATTACCTCTTCTTCGGAAAACTTCATTTATTTTTCACCAAACTCCATCCTAGGTATGATTTATGAAAAATATAAGGATTATAGGATGATATTAGAGAATTAATAAAGGTATTTTGGATGGTATTTTATGAAAAAAATGGTTTCGTAACTGCGAAGAGGAGATGAGAGGGCCCGACTTTTCATAAGTGAGGTGAGTGGCACACTTTAATTTTTGAAAAGAAAACGTTGTACCAGTGTTTTTAAAATTAATAAAAAGGAGAAGGGGCATTATTAAAAATGAGTGGTTTTTGAGTTTAATATATGGAAATAAAATGGGTTTTTTCTTAGTTTATAAGTCATTTTATACTTTATATTTTTAGATTTACCCCTGGTAAACCCATTTTTACCCTAAACACAGTAAATAATTTTTCCCTTTTTCCTATTTATTATATTCAAAAATTAATTTTAACTTTTTATATAATGTAAATTATTTTATTTCTAAATATGGAATCCATTTTTTAAAATTTAAAACATAAAAGTGATGGAATATAATTTAAAATTAAATACGTAGATGTGTTATTAAAGTGTTTTTTCAAAGAGAAAAATTTAATACGTAGAGAAAGCTTTAATGTAAAAATTAAATATGAAATTTATTAAAATAACATAAATTGGATAAAAAGATATATAATTCAATAATTTTTTCATTTAAATTAAACTTTAAAAATTTGATGTTTTTATATTCATTAATAGAAAAAAAATAATTAATAAAAATGTGTACTTTTCACAACTCATTGAATAATTTATCTCATTAGAAAATTATAATAAATTATCCCTATCGTAAATTTTACATGTAGATTTATAGAATTAATTTATTTTTTAAAATACATTTTATAAAATTTTCAAATATTACTTTTTTTATTTGTTCACAAAAAGTAGTAAAGAATTTTTTTTAGAAAATAGTACTTTTGAAACATTTTGTGCCTTTTTAAAAAATTAAGTAATTTTTTATCAATATGTTTTCATTATATAAAACAATTATACTTAATATTTTAAACAAATTTATAACTATTCAAATCTATATGTTTAATAACTACAATATAAAATGTTAATTTAAATAATAATATCTATAATATATCAAGGTTTGTTAAAACTCAGTGTCATGTGTAACGCAAGCTAAAATTAATGTTTCATGTAAAAAAACTATAATAAGGGTTGTGTGTAATACTAGATAAACTCAGTGTTGCATGTAATGCAAGACAAACTTGGTGTTTCGTGTAATACAAGCTATCGTGTCAATTTAATTTATTTTAAAAATAATAAGTCCTAAAAACGTAGGCTGTGACACATTGGGTGGATTTGATGTTTCATTTATAATCCCTTTTGCTTTAAATTATAATTATCTACTAAATTAATCAATAGGGATATTGTATTTTTTCCTTATCATTTTCCTTTAATTTTAATTTTTATCCTCATCATTGTGAGTATACATCTTCTTCAACTCCCTCTCACTAATATTTTTCCCTATTTTAGAATCCACCCTTAGGACATATTTATTACTCAGTATAGTACTCAGCTTTCACTCTAAAATATTTTGGTAATGTTTTACCAAGTGATGTAAAATGTTATATAGTGAATATTTGTATTTATTCAAGTTGGTTTCATATTTGTTGATTAATATTTAAGGTTTTTTATTTTTATTATACATTTTAATTATAAATAAATCATATAATATATAAAATATAATAAATAACTAAGTTTTATTTTTATAGTGTGTTTTTTGATCTTGAAATAAAACAACCTAAAAATAGTTATAAGTGATAAAATCTCATTATATATTTTCATAGATTAATTTCTATCTAAAAATTATTTTTTCTTGATGGGTAAAGGTGGCCATCTATTTCTTTTTAAATATAAGGAGGGAATTTTATATCGAAAAAATGGGCTTAACCCCTAGAAAATAATCCTAGGATATGGACCAACCATGGAGTGAAATCAATATAGACTATAGAAAAGATCATGGAGAACATTCCATAGGTAATGGGGTGGATCCTGACAAGAGGGAGTATTATTATTGATAGAGTTAACCCATATTGTGGAGACATGGGGTGGAAGATCTATAAAAAACACATACACACATCCAAATCTACACACTACACATCAAAGGGATTAACAACATTAATGGAATGATAAATAATTCACAACTCCTAGTGAAAAATTGATGTGGGATTTGATCCAATTAACTATAGAGTGCAACACACCAAAAACCACTATTAATTTTCTTTCTCTATTTAATGATGTAAATTGTTCCCATAAAACATAGTTCAAGACTCAAACAGAGAAAACAAACTCCAAATATTTCATCCTTAGCATCCAATAAAAGATCAAGACTTTTTGATGTAGTTATGACACTACAACACATAATTAGCCCACCCAGACACACTATAATTTAAAAACACAACATTTAAACCATGACCGATATAAAATATTTCTATAATTAATGATATTTTTTCTATGAAATGTAATATCATCTTATAATAGAGGATCCATCAGTCCAAATGAAATTTCAAGCTCTCGACTAGCTACATAACAACACAAAACACACTATGAAGGATCAATATTCTTATAGAACCACTAAGAACATTTTTTAATATCATCTCAGGCTATTGGATCCATATCCCAAAAAATTCCACCATTCATGATGGGAGGATCTCATATATATTGTGGTTTTTCAAATGGGAAAACTCTTGATCAACTATTAAATATGCATCCATCTAATAAAAAGGTAAAATAAGGAATAATGAGGTAATAATGATCTAAAGAAGAATCTCAAAGATATCTACATGGGGGAAATACCATCTCAACCATTTACAAATGGTATCATCCCATACATAATAAAATATTTATACAACCTATAAAATCACCCTACCCAATTTTTTTAAGATTTTATAAGTTGGACTTTCTACCACGGTAGCCAATATTTGTATGGTTTCATTTGTTTTTATATAATTTTCATTTATTGATTTTTAATATTGTTTAATATAAAATAATATTAAATTAGTTCTTATATTTTTCTTCTATTTTTTCATATTTTCTCCCATAATTTCATCTTTCTATTTATGATGTTTGGAAACTAATAGAGGGAGTCGATCCTGGGGTAGGAAGTGGATGATCTGGAGTTTTTAAAAAACATTTCTTTTATACTTTTTTCTTTCCTTGGATTTATGAGAGTTTTATTTGTTTATGGTAGGATATTTCCACCCTTTAATGCATATCATTAAACCATATATTTCATAGTTAACTTATTTTACTTCCTTTATATTGGCATACACTTCATAAAATGGAGCTTAGTTGGTTGAGGGATGAACAACATATGATGAAGCCATGAGAGTGAGTCACATTTACTTTAAATTAATGATGTGGATAACCAATAATAAGAGGATTTAGGGTTTAATGGATATAGAGGATATTTTATGGGAATTGAATTTCATAATTTAAATAATGTTACATATCCAATGAATGATATCAATTCATTTAATAGACTATATTAGACAATAAATACAAAAAACTAAGGGGAATCTACGTCCAAACCAATAGTGATTTCCCTTATTGCTAACACTTGTTTTCTCTTTCTCCTATTTTATTTTATGTTTTAACTGCATGCCTCAAACACCTCTCATTTCCATTGTTTTTATTGAATAATAAATAATATAAAAGAATTTATAAGCGAGTTAGAATAGTATTTTATTTGATAAATTCACATGAAGAAAACATGTACATTCATCATGATTATTTCTAGTATTATAAATTTTATTAATTTGGTCTAACAAGAGGGCTTTAATCACTATTTCTCTTACTGGGGAGATAATTCATTCACTAATTTTTTATTTTTTACTATATAAACAATTTATTCTTTCTTAATTAACATGTAAATATAAACAAGGGGTTCTATGTTTTATTTACCCTTTGATCTAAGTGATACAGTTACAATACTAACAATGTAGATCTGCGGGTCTAAAATCGGTTCTGTATAGAGATGTCATCTGGGGTTTCAAAGAAGTAATCTAGAAATAATGTTGAGAAGCTTTGAACAAAGGATTGATTGAGTTCGATTACTAATTTCATAATTTCCATCAAAAATGGATGAGGAACTAAAATAGGTGCTTATGTGCCTATAAATTTCTGATAAGTATATTTAATAAGTTAAAGAAAAATTTCAAAAACATTCTCTTCCTCATCTTTCAAAATTCCACCAAATGGTCCTTCATAAAGATTTTTTTTCCAACTTATCAATTAAAGAGAGGTGATGTAAACTTTGAATAATTTGTTTTTGATTCTACACCATTGAATATGTCTACTTACTACCCTTTATTGTCTTTAGTAGAACCACCATCAGTACTATCCCTAAAAAGGGATGAAAATTTGAATAATGGATACCCAAAAAGGGAAAGATTGTGTGAATGTTTGAAGAAGAGACAACTAAAGGGGTAGTAATTAAAGATGAAGAGTTGAAGGGGAATGTGGGCACATGACTACCTCCTCCGATATAACTTGCATATCAAAATGATGAGGACACTACAAAGGATAACATAAACCACATATTTATCATCTTCCTTCCAACAAAATCTCTTTTTGACTACATATTTAAATGTTTATGATTATTTTCTCTTCCATTGTGTTTTAACACTATCAATGTCTACTCAAGGACACCAAAAAATAACATGTGGTGGTTTACGTCATAAAAAACTCATCCACCTTTGGATTGGAGTTGATAAAAAAACTACCTAGTTGTATGTAGTAGAAACATATTTCCTATATAAGGGAATATCTTAATACTATTTAATCTTCAACTTTCTCACTTTAAATTACTTTGAATAAATATTCTAACATTTATTTTCTTCACAATAAAAAAGTGATAATGGTATAATTTAAGATCATATCTCATGCAGCTAATAATAATAAAAAGGTTTAATTTATCTAACCCTGTTTCTTCTTATTAACCATGTTTTTTTGTTTTGGACATTAAAGGGGGTAGTGATATTCAATTGTGGGGAATTTTCAACATATTATAGTTTTTGAGTTTGTATAACTTATCTATTTTATTTTTACATTAAATAGAAATTGGTTCGAATGTTTGATCCAATTTTGTGAATCATATTTTTTATTTCTCTAGGAGACATGATTCACTATATAAAATATGGATACACATGTTTCAAAATTGGATAATAACTCTTAATTGAAAAATTATTTAAGTCGACTATAATTTAATATCCATTAAATATATTAGCGGAACTTGAATTTGGGTGAATTAATTTCTTAGAAAGTATTAATTCAAGGAATAAACTTTAGAAAATCAATTAGATAAAATCATTTGAATTGGTGTAGTTTTATAAATTGGGATCGAAATGGAAATATATCAAGATATCCAAGACATAGTGTGTGTGTGAAAAATAAAAAATCCGTAATAAAATGTAAAAGAAATACTAGAGGCTATATAACAAATATTTATTCTATACCTCACTTATCAAAAATAACTTCAAGGTTGAATTCTATTTGAGATGATTTAATTTTGGAATTATTATACTCAGAACATGATTATGTGTTATCCATATAAATGGAATTAAGAAAATTTAATAATTGATTGGTTATTGAGATATTTGGAAAGGAATGCAAATATAGAAATTGAATGAACAAGAGGAAAATTTATTTATTTATCTAATTGAAAAGATGAATTAATGTTTATGAAACTGGATATTGGTATGAGAAGCTTGAATAATATGTAATTATAATGGTTATTTCATGTTAACATTAAGACTTACATTAATATTTAATAATTAATCATTAATTATAATATAGCATAAACATGGGAATAAATCAATTTTAAGTGTATAATTTTATTGAGAGACATTATATGAGGATAATGAATCATTCATGTATGGGGAAGTGATTCATCCATAATTATATATATATTTGGTACAAATATTAATTCTAAATAAATAACATATTATATTAAATATATGAAATAAATACATATTATTTTTATAGTTTTTATGGGACTTCAAATGAAAATGACCCTAAATTTTGTTTTTATTAAACAATATTATATTTTGTGTTTAAATTTATTAATTGAAAACTAAAAAATGTATATGTCTGTAGAAGGAAAGTGGACATGGATTTTCATTAAAATAAATGGATGTCCTTGTAAATAAAAAAAAAAGATCAATCCTTAGTCGGTCATTACATGAAAAAACAACCCATGATGGGATATCAAAATAACCCATGGATATTCCTAGAGTGAGTTGGACATGATAATTGGGGAGTCCTATTGTAACACCCTAAGTTTTTATGATCTTTGTTTTTAATAAATTATATTTAATTGGTGGATTACATTACATGATAAACTAATTCAAAATTTCATTACACGTAACCTTGGGTTATCTTGCACAACACTCAACACCTGATTAGCATGTGTGACACACTGTAATACCCTTGGATTTTATGAGATATATTATTTTTAAATTCTATGATGTCTTGTGTTTTACACTAAAAATGATTATCTTTCGCTATATGCCACACCAGATTAGCTTGCAGTATATGCAACAATATTCTAGGTTCGTGTCACAAAAAATTTCAAGTTATTTTGATATAATTCATTTCACACAAGACCGAGTATAAGTGAAAACTAAATATTATAACCATTTCATCATAATGGCGGGTTTTAATAGTATTAACTTCTTTCTAAAAAACAATTGAAATGAAAATAATTGAGTCTATAAAATTAAAAAATCGCTCGTTATGGATTTTATTAGTGAAATATATATCTAATATATTAAATTTAATTTTTAAAATTCATATCATATTTTTTTTATAGAAATGGTATAATAATAAATTCAATTTTACATATAAAATGGGCATTTTTCTAAAAATGTAGTTTTACCGCCTTTTGCTGGTGAACCCATTTTAAATCTAGATTTTTACACTTTTATAAGTTATTTTTTGACAATTTTTTTTATTATTTAGAATTGGGACATAAAAATTTTCTTTTTTTGAATTTCTGGTATTTTTCTAATAATATTCATTTTTAAATGAATAGTGAAAAATACTGCATTTTAACTTAAAACTGCTTTTTCATCTAATTTATTTATACCGAAAAGTGGTTATTTAATTTTTTTAAAATTTATAATTAGATTATGTTTTTATCATTTAATCCAATGTTGGTTATTGGAATTAATTTCACATTGAATTTATATATAAACACACATCAATATTTTGATGGTTTTTACTTTTTTTTAACCCTTTTTTTCACTTTGCCAACGAGAATTAATTTCAAATTAATTACTACAACTTATGTGCTTTTAATTTTGAAAAATGAATTCCATATTTGGAATTAGTGGGTAAAAATTATGTTAATAGGTTACTTTTATTTATTTTTTGGACGTTTAAAGCATGACCGATTCTCACCTATAGACCGTTCATGGTTCCGATGCTTTGCTAAGGTGTCTAGCAGCACTGATGTTGAATCCTCGACGATGATGCTTTTTAATTGTCAATTGTTTTTGTTTGATTTTATTTTGATTGGGGGGTTTATGTGCAGAGCTTAATTGAAATTATTGATTAATTTAACAATTTATAAAATATTGGGGTGAGTTCATTATTAGGGAGTTAAGCTTGTGATATCCTTGAACTTTTCTTTATATTGCATTAAATTAACACCCACTTCACAAGATGACATTGATCAGAATTCCCAAGTGTTAAATATTTAATCTAAGCCTTAACATAACTAGTATTCCAATATCAATTAGTACTTGATTGTTGTAGTGTATTTGTGATTCAAATAATCCATGGGATCCATATGTTAAACAAAATTTGTCATTAATCCATGAAAACTTAAGTCCAACATACATAATATTAAAGTAAAGAATACTCATCAAGAAAAATCTATCAATTAATTAACATATATAAATCTTGACTCACCCCAATAAAAAATTTACTCAACCATTTAAATGATTATAAATATAGTTTATTAAGTTTATGATGATGAATTAAGAAGTGAAGAAAAAGAATGGTATGAGAAAAGAGTGGTGCGTCGAACACACACACAAGAAACAAAGAGAATTAAACACAGACTTTTGATTGAATGAGAAAGAAAAAAAGAGATTGATTTTTAACAAGATTTAAGAAATTTAAAGAACAATAATATTTCAAAATAGAGGGTTGATGATAATAAGATTTATTGAGAAATATACTTGCATTAAAACAGAATTACAAAGCCAAAACTTACAAGATTGCAATAATGAAGAACACCAAAGTAAATGAAAACATAGAGAGAAGTAAGGGTATCTCAAGTAAAAACTTGGGCACGTAAGGTCCTTTTAATCCTTTGGAAAATATTTGGTCGTGAAAATGTATTCTCCTATATTCTAAAATGCCAACCCCATGAATGGAGAAGAGGGGGATGTGTATATAGCCCAAGTAGGTGGACTGTTTGCATTCCAAAACTACCCCTCCACTTGGATTGATTATTTGGACATCCAGACAGCTGAATCAAAAAATATTTTCTTCCTAAAAGTTGTAGATATTAATGTTTCATGTCTAATATGAAAATTTCACGGCCATTGAACATATGTAGCCAAAATTTTGGTGGTTTGAATAAACAATTGTAATCTGCCTATTTCAATCTACACCTTTTCAAAGGCTAATATGTGAATGGTTTTTTTAACAGGAAGATGCCTTAAAAATAATTTCATCTAACAAGTTGGCTTCCCAAATCATAGTTTTCACACTAAAAAAATCCCGAATTGATTTGATGAGTAGATCAGGAGAAAATTTAGGAATAGTTTCATAATTTGAATTCCCAGCCAAAATGGTGGGCTGGACTTCGAAGCATCAGTTGGGCCCCTGGTTGTTGTACTTGGACATTCAAACTTTTATACAAAACCAGTAACTCAATCATCATGGCTGGTCTAGTTTCTTGAAATATTCCTTGGGTCTTTTTGTGTGGAATATATGACCCTCCAAATGGACGATTTGGCCAAAGGTCCCTTCGAATGAAATGTTTTCAATTGATTAAGGAACCCTACAATGCAAGAATCATGCAATTTGGATAAGTAGGGTGAGAGGTATAAGTAAAATAGTAAACTCGCTCGATTTGATTAATTAAAATAATTCTCAAAATTACATTTAATATTAAAATATGATTATTTTGCACCAATTAAACACTTTTCATTGAAAATCAGTAAAGAGAGTAAATAAAAATTTCTGAATAAGAGAATAACATAAACATCTCACACCTAAGCATGTGCATGTCCTCATGTGCAACAAATATAAAAAACATTACAAAATAAATTTCACTCACAAAAAAATATTTATTTTTTCCCCACTCAGGGGAGGTTTAGACTATTTCACTCATCCATATTGAATTCCACATCAAATTGTTACAGAAACATTGTTCCAAAAAACAAATCTTTTTTCATGATCAAATTTAGAAATGGAAAGTGTGGGCACTTGAAACTTACTCCTCCAAAGGTGATAAAAATTTATTTATAGAGGTTCACTCATTCACCAAATAAAAGTGAAAATCAAAGAGTTTGAAAGTGCTATCAACTTCCATTGCCTATCCTAATGTACATAAGAATCAAGAGGTATTTTTAAGGGGTTTTCTATGGCTATGGGATGGTAGTAATTTAGTATTCAAAAGAGTAGAAAGAGGATTAAAACACCAACATGGAAAAAGAAATGAACATTATTTATGAAATAAAACATGGAAATAAAAGGAAAAACATATTTAAAAGGGTATAATTGTGTGAATAAAAACTCAAAAAATGGAAGAAAATTTTAAGGGAATGTGAATATGGGATATTTACAAAACAGAAAAATAATCCCAATGACGTAAGTGTTATTTTTTATTGCATTTTTCAAAATTTGAACTTGAAACAGATCTCAAAATCATCTCCCAACCCATGTTTGATCTCCTCAAGACACTAATTGTAATAGTTATAACAAGATCAAAGGTTTAGGAAGAGCAATTTTTGACCCACCCATGGCACAACCCATTCTTTTTTTCATTTGTTTTTTGATTTTTTTGGAACAATTTTCAACAAAATTTGAACAATATGTCATAAACATATATAAATTTCCAAAACTCACTAAATGACAACCTCTCCCCAAAAAATGGATTATTTATCTTAAGAAAATAATAAAATATCAATAAAACGGAACCCAAAATGAAATCTAGTCCCTCTACACTTCAATTTAAATAAATAATGAAATGTAAATCCATTTAGATGTTGTGTGGGATAAGGTATTGGGATTTTAATGTGGCTATCAAATAAAAGGTTTTTATTGGCTTATATGGGCTTTTAAAAGTATGATTAATGTAAGGGTAATGAAAGTCTTTTTGGATATTGTGATTCTCACGAGGTTCAAATAAGGCCTCTATCATATTAATACACACAAAAGTGGGAAATTCAACTCGAAGGTCCAAAAACACAAGAATAAATATCGTGGGTGAAAAACACAAATTTTGAAAATATGTACATAGGCGGCCTTGGCATGAAATCTAATTTTGTTCCTCACAGTTGGGGAAGAATCACTTTCCAAATCTAAAACTGAGCAGTCAAAATTTTTTGGTTTTGGAATAAAATTATTTATCCAAATTCATGATGAAAATACAAAGTTTTTGAGATGAAACATGTCTTTTGAATCCTCAAAATGGTTATAAAAAAATTCAAAACTAGATGGTGAGTAAGTATTACTCCTTTATTATTATTTTTTTTGAATTTTTTTAGTGTTTTTAAAATACACACCCACACCAAAGATAGTGAGAAAAAGAAAGGTTTTTATGAAGAAATTGGTAAAAAATGAAAGAGAGAGGATGAATAAGAAAGAGGTAGAGAGAGGAAGAGATGGAGAGTTAAAGGGAAAGAGGTGCCACTGGTTTGGATTTGGTGGGTCATCATCTCCCTCCAGCGGTCTGTTTACTATAGAAGTTGTGGATCTGGTGGAAGTTGATGTTGTTCTAAATTGTGCATCTTCTCATGGTGATTCATTAACCAATTTCCATTAACTGTGAATGTCCTTTTTGAAGAGGGGGTATTCAACATTCACTAAACCAAATGAATAAACATTAGTAATAACAAAATGAACTTCCCAACGAGAATTAAGCTTTCCTGGGTGAAGCAGAAATCAATAATTGAAGAGAATTACATTTTCACCTTCATGAAATACCATTTTTATGATGTTTTTATCATGGAGTTACTTGTATTTTTCATTTTAGAGATTAGAATTTTTATAAGAATCAAGTCGAAGCTCCTCCAGTTCATCCAATTGCAAAAATATTTATTCACCAGATTATTAAAAATCAAAATTATAAGTTTTCATAACCCAATATGACTTATGTTGGATTTAAACTATAAAATGACATGCTTTACCAAAAACTGTCCTAAAAGGAGACATCCCAAGGGGTGTTTTATATCCAGTTCTATAAGCCCAAATTTTTTCACCAAGTCTTTTGGGCGAGTCTATTCTGGTGGATTTGACAATTCCCTCAAGCACTATTTTGACTTCTCTTTTATAAATTTCATCCATACCATTTTTTGTGGGTGATATACAATTAAAGTTTTATGTATAACACCATTATTTTCAAAAATATATTCTATGGTTTATTACAAAAATTGGTTCCTAAGTGACTTATCACGGCACGTGGTGTGCCAAATTGGTGGAAGATGTGTGTCTTTAGGAAATCACTAACAGTCTGTGTATCATCCTTTCTCGTGGGTTTATCCTTGACCCACCTAGAAACATAATCAACCACACGAAGAATGTATGAGAATCCATTGGAAGGGGGAATGGTCCCATGAAATCTATGCCCCAAACATCCAAGATCTCATTGAAAATTAATGGATTTTGGGGAATTTCATTTCTCTTTCAAATTGTGCCAAACTTTTGGCAAGTGGGACATGATTGACAGAACTCATGTGAGTACTTGAAGACTAATGGATATAATAATCCAGAGTCTAGGAACTTTCAGGAGGTCTTTTGTGGTCAAAATTGGCCACCTCCAGGAACTGAGTGATATAATTATAAGATGGAGGAATGTTCATCTTCATCAATACATCTCCTAATTACCTTGTCAACCCCAATTTTCCAATGTTTATTATCTTCCAAAAAAGTATTTTGAATCACTTTTCAACTTCATTTTTTGTTTTTTTGAAAATGTTTTAGGAAAAACACCAGAAACCATGTAATTTACAATTAGGGAATACCATGGTATTTTTGGAGTGAGAGATGAAAGTTGACCAGTTGGAAATTCTGGATAAATTATTTCAGAATGAGAATAATTATAAATTCCACTCAAGTGATCAGCCATAGGGTTTTCTTCTCCTATTTTTTCTTTGATTTCAATGTCAAACTCTTGAAGCATTAGGATCCATATTATTATCCTCGGTTTGGAATCACTTTTCTTGAGCATGACCTTTATAGTAGAATGGTCTATAAAGATGATGATTTTGGCACCTAAGATATTGGGATGGAATTTATATAAAAAAAACACTGTTAAAAGTTTCTTTTAAGTAATAGTGTAGTAAGATTGAGTTTCATCCAAAGTTTTTGAGGCATAATAGCTTACATGAGGAATTGTTTCTCTTCTTTGACAAATAAAAGCCCGAATGACTCTACCAGAAGTGTTACACATCAACTCAATGGATAAGGACCAATCTAGGGTTTGGATTATTGGGTAAGATGTAAGAGAAGCTTTGAGTTCAATGAAAGTAGTTTTTCAAGCCTCGTTGAAATGGAAAGTGGCATCATTTTGGAGAAACTAAGTGAGTGGGAGGGAAGTACTACCGAAGTTATGGATGAATCGTTGATAGAAACTAGCATGATCAAGTAATGAATGAATGTCTTAAACAGAGGTGACTTCAGGAAGTGATTGGATCACTTCAATTTTGGAAGGATCAGCTTTAATACCATATTTTGAAACTATGGGCCCTTGAACAATCCCATTTTCAACAATGAAGTTACATTTTTAAAAATTTAACACATGGTTACACTTGACACACTTTTGAAGGACTCTAGAGAGTGAATTCAAGCAAGATTCAAATGAATAACCCTAAATAGTAAAGTCATCCATGAATAATTTCATGCATTGTACAATGAATTTAGGAAAGATACTCATCATACACCTCTAGAATGTTGGGGACAATTACAAAGGCCAAAAGGCATTCTCCTATACAAATACGTTCCAAAGGGCCAAGATAAAGTAGTATTTTCTTTGTAATGAGGTGATATTGGGATTTGGATGTAGTCAGTGTATCCATCAAGAAAGAAATAGTGTGAATTTCCTACTAATAATTCTAGCATCTGATCAAGGAATGGAAGAGGGTAGTGATCTTTTTATATTTAAATATTCAATTTCTTATAGTTGATGCACAAAAACTATTTGTTCTTCACTCGAGTGGTGACTACCTCCCCATGTTCATTTGTGACAAAAGTTATCCCATCCTTCTTAAGTACAACTTGAATTGGACTAACCCATTCACTATCATAAATTAGGTAGATAATACCAGCTTGAAGAAGCTTGGTGATATCTTCCCTAACCACCTCAAGAATGAGTAGATTGAGTCTTCTTTGTGGTTGTATAATTGTTTTGGATGATTCCTCAATATGGAAGTGATGCATGAAAATAACAGGTTTTATTCTTGGTATGTCATATAGGGTCCAACCTAAGACCTTTTTGTCTTCCTCTAACACCTGAATAAGTTTAGACTCCTCAGTTTCGGTAAGTGATATCGAAATAATGACATAATAAGAGTGATCATGGAAAAAGAATTCATATTTCAAGTGTTTAAGAAGATGTTTCAAATCAGTCTGATCTTAAATATGTGGGTTAGACAAATCAGGAATTGAGGAAGGGAATTTAGTTGCTTTAAATTCATTTTCCTTCATATTGTGTAAGGTGGATCATCATAGATTATAGTTGACGTGGGATTCAAGAGAGTATTCAAGTTCCTCTAGATTTATGGAGTATTTGAATGAAAGTTCCATATCAACTTTACCATTTATAAATTGGTTAATCATGATGTATATTTCACAAGATCCTCTATCATTAGAACATGACGAACATGATGGAATGGGGCTCAACTGACTCTTAGAAGTGTCCTCAGAAGCATGGATTGATAATGCAAAGTGATCCTCAGATTTGTATCGCATGCCTTGGAAAATATTGAACTTGACCAGTTGGTTACGAAATTCCATGGATAAGATGACTAAATGGACATAAATCTTGGTTCTCAATATCATTAAGAAATGAAATCCTAGAATTAAGGGATATGAAGAAGAGTTTGTATCACCTTCCATGTCAAGGACATAGAAATTAATAGGGAAGATAAGATCATTAACCCGAAAAAGGTCATCCTCAATTATTCCCGCAGTACGTTTTGTGCATCAATTGGATAATAGAATTACCACACCCATTGGGTGAAAGGGACATAGACCAAGGTTTGAGATGATGGAATTTGGCATGGAATTAATTGAGGCTCCTAGGTCTAAGAGTGAATCATCGATGTAGGAACTTTCAATTTGGTGTGGAACTATAAAAGTCCCTGGATCATTGAAATTTATGGGAATAGACTATGGGGTGAAAACATTTGCGAATTTCCTAAGTTGCCTCTTATGGGTGTAAAATTCCTTAAGAAACTTGGCTTACTTAGGGATTTGTTTTATGCCTTCTACAAGGGGAATGTAGAATTCAACACATCTAAATATGTCGAGTATTTCAGGATCAGGTTCAAAGGACTTCATTGGATTAGAAATGGCTTGAGGAAAAGGAATTGGGTTCCTAAGTGAAATTTGAGGAGGTGAGGGAATGGATTCAGATTCCTTTTCATGTTTTTATTCTTTTAATTTTATAGTACAACATTTAAAGGGGATTTGGAGGACTCAAAAAGGGCAATAACAATTTTATTCACCGATATAAGTGCAATTGAACTTATATTACCCTTGGGGTTGGGTAATGGTTGAGCTGGGAGTTGGGAAGAATTTTATTTTTGTTGCTAGCTCAGGTAGGATGCAAGTTGACCAATTTGGGTTTCAATGTTTTTAAGGCTGGAACGGGTAAAATATGAAATATCTTCCACTGCACTTGCGCATGGTTTGGTGGAAGAAGAGGCTTATCCCGAATTAGGATTACCTATGACAACCCTGATCTTTTATTATACAATTAAACATAATTTATTACATAAACTTAACTTGATACAACATAGAAGATCGACCAGTCTAGTGTATTTGGGGCTTAAGATCATTACATAATAACTTAAAACATGAAATACAACATCTTTATTGAAAAATTCCTTTACATGAACACTACATTCCCTCGTACTTAGCATTGCATTGGATAACCTGAGGACATGCATAAGAAAATGGTGAGCTATATAGCCAAGTAAGGGAATAATCATGGAATAACACGAGGAATATAATAAATAATAGACAATAGGAATATCAATAGATTACAAGAGAAGTATAAACATAAAGGCATGATAATGTATGATAATCATAACATGGAAATGTGGAAACAACACTTAACATGGAATTAGCATGAGCCAAGGCTCATTACACATAGAGCATGAGTAAATCATCATTGCAGATGAAGCACGAGTAAAACCTCATTTCACTTTCATTATCATGATTAAACACCCATTTCACATTATGTATCATGATACTATACATTACCCAATGCATTGGAGCTCTATAAGGGTGCACCCTTCTTAAACATTTCATTTCATGCATAAGAGTGCCACATGGATCATATAACATGGAGTCATAAAACATAATCATTTCATCCATGATAAAGTAATGTGGAATTTATACATGAAAATTTATAATCAATATGTAAATGTGCATAAAGTTTAATACCCTTGATAGAGAAATGGGCATGGTATTCAATACACAATGACATTGTCTTGGAAAATCGGTGTAATTTCGGCAGTGTAACGATGCGACGTAAAAATTAATAAAAATGTTTGATGAGAGATAAAGGGGTGTCTCATCATATTTACATGAAATGGACAGTAATGGGGTCATATAGATACATGTCCCAACAATTTTAATGGAATTTAGATTCATGGTAAAAAATAATTTCTTGAATGTGAATGATGAGAGGGAAATTCCTTTCTGAATTTCGGCATAGTAACGGGTGTACATTGGAGGAATTTAATGAGAGAGAAATGGGTATCCCATCATTCAAACATAAATAGGGTAGTATGGGGGAGGTTCTAAACTATACCCCAACATTTATAATTGAAATTAAAAGGTCATAAAAACTTAAAGAAAATTAGACAAAAATGAGAAAGGAAGAAAAAAACCCTTACTTGGAAGTGTGCTTCCTATGGCTTGAGAGAGGCTTGAGAGAGGCTTCTTGGTAGCTTGGTGAACCATGGAAGGATTATAGAGAGATTAGGGCAGAGTTTTGAAGAATTCCAAAGGCTTTTAGTGAGGAGTAAGTGGGATCTTGGGTGGGTTTA
Source organism: Viscum album (assembly GCA_963277665.1). Lineage (NCBI taxonomy): Eukaryota > Viridiplantae > Streptophyta > Magnoliopsida > Santalales > Viscaceae > Viscum > Viscum album. Next base: position 1,175,910,958 of record OY728135.1, read on the forward strand.
TATAGGAAAGGTGAGGGAATTATTTATTATTTAGGTTTGGGACACCTCACATTAAACTAATCAAAATCACAAACCAGCCCTTGGTTTTTGCCAATGGTTTTTGGAAAAGGTAATTGGAAAACAATATTTTATATGGAAAAAGTCCAAACTTCTTAAAATAATGGGGTTGCTTATGTGGAGGAGAGTCACACTTCCAAGGAAAACAATTTAAAAAGGCAAGATGTTTAATAAGTCTTGAAGGGTCCATTAATGCTTTGTAAAATATGTCAAACAAACCTAAAATAATATTATTTTAATGGTAAAACATATATTGGCCGAAAATAAAGCTTATAGTATTTTATTAAATCACTATTGGGTCATTATGATGTCATAAAATACATTATATATTTAAACGGTATTTAATTTTTACCCAAACATTTGACTGTCTCAGAAAATTATGAAAAATTCACCATTGGATAATTTTGACGTCCTGATTCTAGAAATAATATTTATTTTATCTAAATAATTTTCTAAATATGTTAATTTTTACTTTTAAAATAAAAACTGACATTTATAAAAAATTCATGGGTTTTGAGAAAAATGGCTTTCAAATTTTAATAAAAATTACAATTACCTTCATAAAATTAAACGATCATTTATATTTTATAAAACATAATTTAATAATAATAATATTTTATTAAAATATTATTTAATTCAAAAATCCATTAATTCATCAAAAAATATTTCTTAGTTGAACATTAACTAAAAATACTATTTGTGTTTTAAAATCTATTTACATGGTAACAAAAATAACATGAAAATATATTCATTATTATATACAAAAATAATGTTCATAACCATAGTGATAAGGTCTTGTTAAATAACCCCTTATAACACCCTCATAAGACCTAAGATTAAGGTGTGTGATGGTGACAGACTCTTGGGGTGGCTTAGATAACATTGCTCGGGTGGTAATCTCTATCAACTTCCACTTCTATCGTAGGCGGTGCTGTTCGAGCTTAACATATTCAAGCTCAGATTGGGCTAGTTGAAGGGAGAATCACAAAGACACAACCTCTTTTTTTATCTCTGACAAATGTGCTTCGTATGGGGCACGTCTACTGGATGAGGCCATCGCTTCCTTTGTATGAGTAATTTGGATTTGTTAAAGCCCTATATTTATACTAATCATGTGATCACTGTTCAACGACTATATTAGAAATGTTCACAATTCTTAACAAAAAACCAAAGAAGTTGAAATTTTATATAAAAATTTTCTATAAAGAGACATTTAATTAGATCAAAATGGATTTCCATTAATGAAATTTGGGGTTGTTACAATCTCCCCCCTTAAAAAATTCTGACCTCGAACTTTTCTTTTCTCATACTAAAAAAGATGTGGGAAACTCTACTTCATCATTCCCTCTGATTCCCACGTCGCTTCTTGAAACTTTTGGTTTCGCCACAACACCTTGACGAGGGGCATTGTCTTATTTCATAGAAATTTTTCTCTATGATATAAGATCTTCACTGGGTGCTCCTCATAAGAAATATCATACTCTAACTGTACCGCATATGAAGAGAGTACATGTGAAGGGTCTGGTGTGTACTTCCTTAAGAGGGAAACATGAAATACATCATGTAATTTGGCCATGGTAGGTGGAAGTGATAGTCGATAGGCCATAGCCCCGACACGATAAAGAATCTCAAAGGGGCCGATGTACCTTGGAAATAACTTCCCTTTCTTTCCAAACCTCATTAACTTCTTTCATAGAGATAGGGATAGAAATACCATGTCTCCAACATTAAACTCAAGGTCTCGTCGACGGTTATCTACATAACTCTTCTGTCGACTCTGGGCTACCTTGATATGCCGTTGAATGGTTTTCACTTTCTCCACCATTTTTTTGACCATTTATGGTCCAAGCATCTTGCACTCACCGACCTCATTCCAACATGTCGGTGTTTTTCACCTTTTCCCATAAATCTCTTCAAATGGTGCCATTTGGATGCTTGAGTGGAAACTGTTGTTATAAGTGATCTCAACTAGAGGAAGATGTTGATCCCATCCTCCTTTAAAGTCCATTGAGCACACTCTCAACATGTCCTCAAGTGTTTGGATAGTATTCTTGGATTGGCCATCAGTCTGAGGATGATAGGTCGTACTGAATTTTAGTTCAGTATTCAGAGCACGTTGAAGACTCTTCCAAAACATAGAGGTGAATCTTGGATCTCGATTGGAAAAAATAGATAGTCGTAATCCATGAAACCTTACCACTTCCCTAATATATATCTCTGCCAGTTGATCCAATGATAAATCATCCTGAATAGAAATAAAGTGTGTAGCCTTTGTAAGACGATCCACAACAACCTAAATTTCATTGTTGCCTTTGGATGTATTTGGAAGTCCGGTGACAAAGTCCATGGTGATGTTTTCCCATTTCCATTCTGGTATGGGTAATGGTTGCATCATCCCCTTAGACTCCTGCTTCTATGCCTTCACTTGCTATCACACCAGGCACTTTGATGTATATTCAACGATCTCTTTCTTCATATTATCCCACCAATAATGCTCTCAAAAATCTTAGTACATATTTGTGTTTCTTGGGTGAATAGAGAAATTTGAACTATGTGCATAATCCAAAATTCCCTTCTTCAGCTCCAGACTTGATGGAACACATAGTCTTTTCCCAAATCTCACAATTCCTTCTTCATTAACATTAAACTCCGAGGATTTCCCTTTTCCGATAGCTTCCACTTTTTCCTGAATTCCCACATCATCCTTTTGAGAATCCTTTAACCTTTCCAAAAGTGATGGTTGAGAAAACATTTATGAAATGCTTGATTATGTTCCCTTCTTTATGATTCCCATGTCCATCTTCATAAAATCTAATAATATTGGCTCCTTTTCAATTCTCATGAATGATAAAATTGCTGGTTCCTTTCTACTTAGGGAATCCTCCACCTTGTTCGGTTTCCAAATGTGGTAATGGATTGAAAAGTCATAGTCTTTGATCATCTCTAACCATATTCATTGGCACATGTTCAACTATTTTTGTGTGCATATATACTTGAGGATTTTGTGGTCCGTATATATTTCACACTTCTCCCCAAAGAGATAATGCCGCAAAATTTTCAAAGTGAAGATCACTACAGCCAACTTGAGGTCATGTGTTGGATAGTTCTATTGATGAGCTTTCAATTTTCTTGAAGCATAGGCAATGAATTTGGCATTATGCATCAACACACATCTCAGGCCCTTCTTCGAAGCATCACACAATACCACAAAAAGTACTCCATTTGTCGGTAAAGTGAGCACAAGCGCAGTGATAAGCTTCCTTTTTAACTCCTTAAAGATTTATTCACATTAACCACTCTATGAAAACTTTACTCCCTTTAGAGTTATCTTGGTAAGAGGGTTGGAAAATCTTGAGAAATATTCTCACAAATCGTTTATAATATCCAGATGACCCCAAGAAGCTACGGATATCTGTTACCGATGTTGGCCTCAACCATCCCTCAATTGTATCTGTTTTGGAGGGATCTATAGATATCATGTTGGTTGTGATGATATGGCCCAATAATTATACCTTCTTCAACCAGAAATTACACTTGTTTTACTTTTCATAGAGCTTCTCCTTCCACAAGGTCTTTAGTATAGTTCTTAGATGCTCCTCATGATCCTCCTTGGTTTTGAAGTATATCAGAATATCATCTAAAAAGACTACCAAAAATTTTTCTAGGTAATCTCTAAAGACTCTATTAATCAAGTACATGAAGATTTCTAGAGCATTAGTGAGTCCAAAATCCATTACTATGAATTCATAGTGCCTGTATCTTTTTCGAAAAGCAGTCTTGGGGATATCTTCATTATTCACCCTTACTTGATAATATCCCAACCGCAAATACACCTTGGAGAAGTATTGTGCACCATGTAGCTAATCAAACAAGTCATTAATTCATGGGAGAGGATACTTGTTATTTATCGTGATTTTGTTGAGCTCACTATAATCGATGCAAAGGTGCATTGACCCATCATTCTTATTGACGAAGGGGACTAGTGCACCCCATGGTGAAGCACTTGGGAATATAAACCCTTTATCCAGATTCTCCTATAGTTATTTCTTCAAAACATTAAGCTCCACAATATCCATTCTATTTGGAGTTTTAGATATTGGTAACGCCCCAGGTATAAGTTCAATTGAGTATTCAACATCTCTTCTAAGAGGAATACCAGGCAGTTCCTCGGGAAACACTTCAACGAATTCCCTCACAATAGGCATGTATTCAAGGATGGTTTCCTCCTTAGACTCAATCATATGAGCCAGATACACGTGCTCACAGGGTAGTAATATCCATTCTTGAGATGATGGATTTAAAGAAGATTCATCTTCCTCCTTGACCTTGTAAATAATCAGGTGTTGATTCTCCCCATGGAGAGTGATTTCCCTCTCATGACAATTTTTGTTGGCTCTATAAAAGGAAAGCCAATCCATGTCAATAATTTCATAAAATTCCACCATAGGGAGTATGAAAAGGTTCGCTGGGAAGTTTAATCCACATATTATGACAGGGGAGGAGTTATATTCATGGGATGCAATGATTGACCCATTTTTTGTACTCACCAACATCTTCACTTCCATGATTTTTGGTGGTGCTGGGATTGTTCTACTAAACTTTCGAGATATAAAAGAAAGTTTAGAACCTGAATCAAATAGTACATTCACTATTCTTGAATGAATAACTAGCGTACCTGTCAACACTTCATTATCGGGGTTCACTTCGGCACTAGTGATGGAAAAAGCTCACCCTTGCTGCCATGGAGGTTGTTGGTTGCCTCTGAAAACCCTTGGCTTAGGGAACTGATTTACAAGATTCCCTGGTTATTTGCAGTTGTAGAAATGAACAATGCGTTGAGGTTCGAATGGAGCATTCCTCTCCTCTGTTGCAGCCACATGTTTTTCTTGTTGGCAGTTAATAGCTAGGTGCCCTTCTCTTCCACACCTAAAGCATTTCCTCATCCCCTTCAGGAAATTTCCTGGGTTCTTCTTTCAGCACCTTTAGCAAGTGTGGTGCTAGATCTTTTTAGCACCGTTCGATTTATCCATCAGAACTCCAGCATTGAATTCAACATAACACTTCGTATCCCCATGATACCCCTATGATTCTACGATCTCCATTTCAACCTTGAGGTAACATCAGGCAATTTCTTCAAATCTGTCAAAGTCACTGATCACCAGCGCTTCCCACAGGCTAGGTTTCATCCTACCAAAGAAGCGGTAAACCTTGCATTCGGGGGGTAATGAAAAAGCCAGAATCATATCATGAAATCCGTGTGGAGTTTTCCTCGTACGCTCCAATAGATTCATCATCTTTTTTCTTGAGGGAAAGAAAGTCCCTTTCCATCTTAAGCTGGAGGGTGCGCAAAAAATATTTATCAAAAAACATCTTTGGGAAATCCTTCTATTCCAATGCCTCGATATCCTTCTCAGGCTTCTAATTTTTTATCAATGTCCAGCATTGATCAGCCTCACCCTCCATAGGATAAGCATCTAGGAGCACCTTCTATTGTACAGAACATTGAAGGATGGAGAAGATCTTTTCAATGGAGTTGATCCATTTTTCAACGATTGAGGGATCAGATGATCCATTAAAAGTAGGAGGCCTTTGTCTCATGAAGATCTCGATAGCAACTTGTTATTTCTTGGGGGGGGGGGGGGGTTGAACGTTCCTATTGACCCTTGTTTCTATTCAAATCTTGATTTAGCTGATATAGAAGCGTAAAAATGTTCACGATTCCCGCTCCCATTGGATTCGACATCTCATTAGTACAGTCATCACATTGATATTCACATTGGTTATTAGCCCGAGTCATCCTATTACCATCCATTGGCTGGAATAAAAGGAATGTTTGGGTTAACACATAAAGGGTAATCCTTGGACAAAACTAATGACATATAAATAAATTTTATTTCCTTAACATATGATGGCTTCAGTCTATGTTATCCATGATCTACTTTCTAACATATATTATTAGGGAATTTTTTTGACCCTTAATAATGGTTCATAATAAGATTGTGAATTTACCAAAGCATATCCCCCGGGAGTGTTATAACTAAGAGTGAAGCGAGTCCCGTTGTCATGCACCAATTCTCGTTTGAGTCTAGCTCAAAGCGGTGTTTTCGGGATTTACCCCTATGATACATCTGTACTAGAGACGCCGCTACCAGCTCGTATCCAGACTAGGATGTATTTGATTGATAAACCACTTAGTAAGTATTCTCCAAAATATAGGGATGTTTTTATTATACATAGTCTTGTCTCTAAGTCTTTAATTGGGTTTTATAATCCTAATCCCAAAAATAACTAAACCTATCCTCTAATACCAACTATGAAAACCCTGATCTTTTGTTACACAATTAAACATAATTTATTACATAAACATCACTTGATACAACAAATAAGATCGATAATTCTAGTGTATTTGGGGCTTAGGATCATTACATAACAACTTAAAACATGAAATACAACATCTTTATTGAGAACTTCCTTTACATGACCACTACGTTCTATCGTACTTAGAAATGCATGGAATAACCTGAGGACATGCATAAGAAAAGGCTGAGCCATAAATCCCAGTAAGGGAATAATCATGGAATGACATGAGGAATACAATACAAGTTATAAAATAGGAATATCAATAGAGAACAAGACAATCATAAAAATAAAGGCATGATAAAGCATGATAATCATAACATGGAAATATGGCAACAACACTTAACATGGAATTAGCATGAGCCAAGACTCATTGCACATGGAGCATGAGTAAATCCTCATTGCACATGAAGAATGAGTGAAACCTCGTTCCACTTGAATTAGCATGAGTAAACACCCATTTCACATGATGTATCATGATACTATACATTACCCAATTCATTGGAGCGCTATAAGGGCGCACCCTTCTTAAACATTTCATTTCATGCATAATTGTGCCACATGGATCATATAACATGGATTCATAAAACATAATAATTTCTTCCAAGATAAAGGAATGTGGAATTCATACATGAAACATTATAATAAATATGTAAATGTGAATAAAGGTGAATACTCTTGATAGATAAATGGGATGACATTCACTACACAATGACATTGGCTTAGAAAATTGGTGCAATTTCGGCAGCGTAACAACACGACGTAAAAATTCATAAAAATGGTTGATGAGAGAGAAAGGGGTGTCTCATCACATGTACATGAAATGGATATTAAGGGGTTAATATAGATACATTTCCCAACAAATTTAATGGAATTTAGATTCATGATACAAAATAATTGCTTGAATGTAAATGACGAGAGGGAAATTCCTTTCCGACTTTCGGTATAGTAATGGGTGTACATGGGAGGCATTTAATGAGAGATAAAGGGATATAACATCATTAAAACATAAATAGGGAAGAATTGTGGAGGTGTGAAACCTTACCCCAACATTTATAATTGAAATTAAAAGGGAATAACAACTTAAGGAAAATTGGACAAAAATGAGAAAGGAAGAAAAAACCCTTACTTGGAAGTGTGCTTTCGAAGGCTTGAGGGAGGCTTGATAGAGGCTTCTTGGGAGCTTGGGGCACCTTGGGAGGATTATATATAGAGTAGGTCAGAGTCTGGATGAACTCAAAAGGATTTTAGTGAGGAGTAAGTGGGAGTTTGGGTGGGTTTATATTTGAAAGGTGAGGGAATTCCTTATTATTTATGTTTGAGACACCTCACATTAAAATAAACCAAACCACAAACCAGAACATGGTTTTTAACCATGTTTTTTAGAAAAGGGAATTTAAAAACAATATTTTATAAGGCTAAAGTCCGAACTTCTTAAAATAATGGGTTGCTTATGTGGAGGTGAGTCACACTCCCAAGGAAAACAATTTAAAAAGATAGGATGTTTAACAAGTCTTGAGGGGTCCATTAATGCTTTGTAAAATAAGTCAAAAAAACCCAAAATCAAATTATTTTAATTGTAAAACATATATTGGTAGAAAATAAAGCTTATAGTATTTTATTACTTCACTATAAGGTCATTATGATGTCATAAAACACATTATATATTTAAACAATATTTAATTTTTATCCAAAAATTTGACTGTCTCAGAAAATTATGAAATATTCACCGTTAGATAATTTAGACATCCTGATTCTAGAAATAATATTTATTTTATCAAAATAATTTTTTAAATATGTTAATTTTTAATTTTAATATAAAAACCCACATTTATCGAAAATTCACTAGTTTTGACAAAAATGGCTTTTGAACCATGATAAAAATTACGATTGCATTTATAAAATTATAAGATCATTTATATATAATAAAAATTAATTTAATAATACTAATAATATTTTATTAAAATATTATTTAATTCGAAAATCCATGAATTCATCAAAATATATTTCTTAGTTGAACATTAACTAAAAATACTATTTGTGCTTAAAAAACAATTTACAAGGTAACAAAAATAACATGAAAATATATTCTTTATTATATAAAAAAATAGTGTACATAAACATAGTGCTAAGGTCTTGTTACATAACCCCTTATAACACCCTCATAAGACCGAAGAGTAAGGTGTGCGATGGTGACAGACTCTTGGGGTGGCTCGGATAACATTGCTCGGGTGGTAATCTCTATCAACTTCAACATATCTCATAGGCAGTCCCGCTTGAGCTTAACATATTAAATCTTGGCTTGGGCTTGGTCAAGGGTGAAGACTAAAGATGCAACCTCCTTTCTGAGCTCTAAAAAAATGGGCTTTGTACGGGGCACGTCTACTGGATAAGGCCATCGCTTCCTTTGTCTAAGTAAATTGGATTTGTTAAAGCCCTATATTTATACTAATAATGTGATCATTATTCAACAGCTATATTAGCAACGACCAAAATTATTAACATAAAACCAAAGAAGTTGAAAATTTCTATAAAAATCTTCCATAAAGAGACATTTAATTAGATCAAAAGGGATTTCCATTAATGAATGTTTGGGTCATTACATTACCTTTATTTTGGTTCATGGGAAAGTGATTGTAATGGTTTGATAATTGGTAAAGCTCATTAACATTGTGGAATCCAGGAGGATAAAGAGTAGGATTTATCCTTTCAGGTTGATAAACAAGAGAGTAAGGTTGTTAGATGTCACCAACACCTTGACCATATTGGAATTGGTTTGGTTTTTGAGGAGGGAATTGAGGGGAATGAGAAATTGGATTACCATACCTCAAGCCCTGTTGAAGGTATAAGAGAGGGCTTAGAGTGGGGTTGGTTGAAGTTTCTAACAAATTGACATGACTAATGAGTATTGGTATTTCACTGAGCATATGTTTCATTGAGCTCCATTGGTCAAGATTAATTAGAGGCATACTCTTGATGTTGTATACATGTGCTAGTTGGATGAGTTGAGGAGAAACAGATTCCATAATTCTGTATTGGTCTAGGGAACAGAGATTGTTGAGAAGATGGGGTTGGAGCTTTATACGCCGCAACTAGTTGTCGCACAATTCCTGCAAGTTTACTCATCCACTATATCATCTTGTTTGGCTCTATCGATTGACTATCATGGGCTTGTTTGATTTGAGAATGTGCTTGAGTATAAATTTTTTGAGTGTTTTCACCCATGTTACTTATGATATCTCTTGAAAATGTAGGAGTTTTATCAACAAGAGCACCTCCACTTGTGGTATCAATGAGAGTTCTCTCCATACCCAATAACCACTCATTAAAGTATTGGATCAAGAGTTGTTCAAGGATTTGGTGGTGTTGGCAGGTTTCCATAATATTTTGGAACCTCTCCCAATACGCATGGAGTGATTCATTGGGGAATTGATAGATACCACTAATTTCCTTTAGTATTCATGTAGTACGAGAAACAGGAAATAATTTTTCAAAGAAAAGTCTCTTCAGGTAATACCATTTGGTAATGAAACTAGGAGAGAGGTAGAAAATCCATGACTTAGCAATGTATGCTAGGGATAAAGGTAATTCTCAATGTTTTATTTGTTTCTCAGAAACCACTTGAAGATTCATCGTAGAGCACACCACTTGGAACTCTTTAAAAAGATGATTTGAATCCTCACCAGCTAGCCCATTAAAATGAGGTTGAAGATGAATCAAACCCGATTTAAGTATGAAGTCAGCCTCTATGTTTGGATATTGAATACCAAGGGGTTGGTAATTCATATCAGGGGCAGTATGTTCTTTAAGAGTTTTTTCCCTAGGATTATCCATATCTAATTCAATTAGTTGGACAAGGTTTTGATTATCTCTTATGATTCTCCTAATATGGCGAAGTGTTCAATCAATTTTTGGGTCAAACAAATCCAAGGTATTGTTTGGGAGGATATAGGGAATTTAGAGTGATTTTGGAAGAAATAATAAAGATGTGTTTTCCTTTGTTTTTTTTCATTGATGATTTTTTTGAAAAGGTGGGGTTTTCTTTGTGTTTATTTTTCATTTTTTAAAAATGTTGTTATTTTCTTGTTTTTTTCATTTTTTACAATAACAAGAAACAAAGCACTACTTAATGAAACATCCTTGGAAAAGATTCTATTTAAAGATAGTATTACTGTCTCTTATCAACTGTTCAAGGTTCTGATGCTCTTCTAATGTGTATAACAGCACTCGGGTCGAATCCTTTGTGATGATACTTTTTAATAGTCGATTGTTTTTAGTAGATTGTATTTTGATTGGGGGGGGGGGGTTTGTTAGATTAATTGAAATGATTGATTGATTAAAAAATTTAATAAATATTGGGGTGAATTCATTATTAGGGAGTTAATCTTGTGATACCCTAGAACTTTTCTTTATATTGCATTAACTTAACACCCACATCACATGATGATGTTGACCGGAATTCCAATGTTTTAAGGCTTTAATACATGCCTTAATTTAACTATGAATATAATATCAATCAATAATTTATTTTGGTAGTGTATTTATTGTTCCAATAATCCATGGAATCCATATGTTAAACAAAATATATCTTTAATCCATGACATGTTAAGTCCAAAATACACAATGTTAAATTAAGGAATACTCATCGAGCAAAAGCTCTCAATCGCTTAACATCTCTAAATTTTGTCTCACCCCAATGAAAGATTTACTTAGACATTGAAATGACTAGTAATTTAGTTTATTATTTTTATGATGATGAATTAAAAAGAGAAAAAAAATAAAGAGATAAGAAAAGAGTGGTGCACCGAACACACACACATGAGCGGCGAAGAGAATTAAACATAGACTTTTGATTGAATGAGAACGCAAAAGAAAAGATTGATTTTTAACATGATTTAACGAGTTTAAAGAAAATTAATATTTAAAAATATAGGGTAAAAGATAATAAGATTTTATGATAAAGGAACTTGCATTAAAACAGAATTACAAAACAAAGACTTACAAGATTAAAACAAAGAAGAACACAAAAGTAGATGAAAACAAATAGAGGAGGAAGGGTATCTGAAGTGAAAAATTGAGTACGGAAGGTCCTCATAAGACTTTTTAAAATCCTTGGTGGTGCCAATTTTTTCTCATCTCTTCTGAAATTACAACCCCTTAAATGGAGTAGAGGGGGATGTATATATATCACATGGAGGTGGATTGCTTGCATTCCAAAACTACCCCTCCAATTGGCTCAGCAATTTGAACATAAGATAGATGAATACTGAAATATTGAATTATTGAAAGTTTTAGATATTAAATTCTTATATCTACTTTGAAAATTTGGGGGCCATTGGACATAAGGATCCAAAGTTATGGTGGTTTGAATAAACAATTATAATCTATCCATTTCAATCTATACATTTTTGAAGGCTAAAATGTGAATGGTTTTTTGAACAGGAAGATACCCTAAAATAAAAATAATTTATTCTAAATTTTTTTATTCCCATATAATCTCTTGAACACTGAAAATACCAGATTTATTTGATAAGTAGATCTGGAGAAAATTCAGGAATAATTTCTTGATTTTAATTCCTGGCCAGAATGGTGGGCTAGAATTCAAAGCATCAGTTGGACCCTTGTTGCTGTATTTGGACCTTATGTTTTTATCCATGATTCGTTTGGATAATCATGAACATATTGTGTAGTTTCATAAAATTTGGGCTTTGGGATTTAGACCATTAACTCAATCTTCATGGTTGATCCAGTTTCTTCACAGATTCATTGGGTTTTCTTGTGTGGACCATATGACCCTTCAAATGGATGATTTGGCCAAAGGTCCTTTCTAATGAAATGTTTTAATTTGAACAAGGAACAATAAAAAGAATGAATCATGAAATTTGGATAATTAGGGTGATATTTATAAGTAAAATAGTAAACTCACTCGATTTGATTAATTCAAATAATGCTCAAATATTACATTTAATATTAAAACATGAGTATTTCACACCAATTCTGCACTTTTCATTAAAAATAAATAAAATGAGTAAATAAAAAGTTCTGAATAAGTGAATAACAATTTATGTTATGAGTAATAACTATTGTATTTTTTATTTACCTTACTTAATGGTAAATCTAGTAAATTAGGGTAACAAACAATATGATAAAGATAATAAAATTACCCTAACACCTTTGAAAATACTATTGGATAAATAAAAGTATACCAATATAACTTAAGGGTCTAAATTTATTCTATTAATTTACTTTTTTATATGAAATCTATGTAATTATAATTAAAACAAAAGAATGTGACAACATGTCACTATCTTATCTCTAATAATTATAATATTTTTAATGTTGTGATAAACATGACAAAACATTGAAAATAAATAGTCTCTAGAAATATAATGAAATTATGTACCTCATGTGAATTTATTAATATTTTTTAGATACTAAATAATTACCATAAATATCGACACAACAGTGATATAATAATTAATTTATTAAGATAAATATCAAATTAATGATATTTTAAATAGTAACATAAATATTATTTGAAATAATTTATGTCATCAACGATTTTAATAGGTTAATATGAATTGTTAAAACTCTATTAAATTATTTGGTTCAAATTTATATCTCTTTACGGATTTATTTAAATTCAGTGAAATGAAGAGTGTAAAAATTGACACTATTGATATTTTTATAAAAATAATATTTTATTAAATTATTTAATAATCATAAAAATATTTCAAAATTACAAAGTATCTATGTTAAGGTATAAAAGTTAATTAATTTTCCAATTGTGGAAAATTTACCCCACATAAATAAATTTAATAGCCTCTTGATATTAAATTGTTATTACCTCAATTAAAATTAAAAGAGTGTAATTAAGGGTAAACTGGAAAGATAAGGTTTAAAATAAAATAAATACAAGTCAAAAAATTATTGCATGAGATTATTTAGAAATATACTCATATTATCCATTAAATATATCACTTTGGAGCTATTATAATTCTAAAATAAATTTAAAATAATATAACATTTCATGACTTTCCTAAAGTTCCCATCTTCCATCTTATAAAAGGTCACCACATCTACCCACTTAATCACACCACTCAAGACCCTTGGTTCATCGAAATTATACTCAAATAAGCTCCTAAAATCTATCATATTCTCTTATATACCACACATTGGTCAGAAATCCATCCTATTGAGACCTTTTATGCAATCAAAAGGAGATACCCGAAAAGGAGGTAATCATTTTATCTCCTCTTTCAAAATTATTTTATTCTTCTACATCATATTATTATATTGTTTCCATAATAAAGTAATAAATACACTATCATATACATGATTATATATTATTATAATTATGGGAAAACCTTATACCTCCTTTTATACATCCTATGAATAACAATATTACCAGGCGTGCGTACGTACAACTTACAGTCTCCACACCATTAGGTAATTTTTTATTCAACAATAATTAATTAGGATGGGTATGATGATGAGTATAATGGATGTAAATAATTAATATAAAATTATAATTATTCTATATGATTAATATATCATCAAATTCCTTACCATTTAACCATTAACTGAATGATATTGTCACTCGTGCCTACATACGACCTACTAGGTCCATTGTGTGATGTGATTCATTATACATGATCTTCATTAAACCACAAGTAATATACATGAATGGAATGAATAAATAGGAAATATATTATACTAAAATAATTATTTAAATTATATAACTATAACCTAAGAAGTGGAACATGATCTTATATGACAATACTTTCATAAGAACATAAAGGATTTAATATCGGAATAACTAGTGACAATGAAATGTTACTAAAAACGGATAATAATATAATCTTATATGATATCATAAAAATTATTATGATTCTAGAATAAGTCAATAACATTATTTAAATCATTATACAGGAGGTTCAGATACATACGATGGATATCAGACCTAATGTAAAGGATAATTTTTCAATCTCAATTTTATCAAAGATTGTTTATACATATGTATTCACTGGGGTTATATTTATCATCCAAGTCCATGTTTTCAAAAAATGTTTTCATAAAACTTTTACGGGTCTTATATGTATATTTAATGTCATTTTTACTCATTTTTTACTTTTATTACATGGTTATGAAGGAATATTTATTTCTCTTATCATATAAGGTACTTTTTCACTTTTCTGGAAAAAGTATGATGAGAATGATTTTATAACTTATATGGTATGAATGGATTCTTACACTTTCATAATTCCTCATTTACATGGAACTTATTGTACAATATTTCAATTTAATATTCAGTTAAATTATTTTCTTATAAAATTGCTTTTCAATTTGAGAAAAGAATTTTTTTTGAAGATGAAAGGATGTTTTCTTCAAGAATTAATTTCAAGTATTTTATCAAAATTTCTTTCCATCTAAGATGACATAGGGTTATGTTTATATCCCGATTATTACTTCAATTTTATGGTGTTTATGATGGAATAATTCTTATGAAATCCATTTACTCTATATGGATTATGATGGATTGATGTTTAAGAATCCCATTTTTTCCTTTGGTTATGCTATGATGAATGGTTTATGTTTTTGTGGAACATGTAAGAAAGATTTCATTATGAGATGGGTGGGAATTATATCTCCCTACAATGAATTGGGTAAAGATTTCCATCTCATGATATAGACATTACTTGTAGAGACCCGAAGCTTAACGTACATGGACATTACATTACTTTTGCGGAATACTTAGTACATAACAAAAACACACACACAAGGACCATAATAGTTTAGTGTCTTTGGAAACTCGGAATATAATCTTCTAATTGTGGTGAAAGATCTTCAAAATCACCCATAAAGATCTTCCTTTTTTACCTAAAACCTTTCTTCATATCCTGGGGAAAAGGAAAAATAAAAGGGTGAGCTCAAATGCTCAGTAAGGGTAAACAAAATAAATATCAATCACATCATATTCATAAGAACATAACATTTTGGAAATCTTAACCTGCAAAAGAGATCATAATATCATAACATGGGATAAATCATAATAGTGAAATGTAATCCCAATAATCATAACATAAAACATGAAACCTTGTGGAATACACACATAATCATAGAGGATCATTTCTTATTAATCAAGACTCATTTCCAAGACTATCTTAGTGGACAAAGTCCGTTTCTGAACTGAGTTCACTCCTCGTTTCAGTCCTGTTTCACTATACCGATATAACCTGCCGTTCCAGCCATGTCTATCTCATGAGATATAAAATCTTTACCCAATGAATTGGAGGGAGATATAGGTCCCACCCATCTCATAATGAAACCATTCTTATGTGTGCCACAAAATCATAAACCATACATCATAACATAACCCATGTAATAAAAATGGGATTCTTAAACATCATGAAATCATAAAACAATTCATATAAGATAATGGAATTAATAAAAATAATTCCATCACAACATTATCAAATAAATTTAATAATAGGGATAGAAATATAACCCTTTATTATCTTAGATGGAAAATAATTTTGATAAAACACTTGAACTCCATTCTTGAGGAAAATATCCTTCCTACTTCAAAAACATTTTCCTTTCTTAACATGTCATACAATTTTAAACTAAAAAAAGTTGATTAAAAATAAAATTGAATACTTGGAAATTAAGCTTCTTGGAAATAATGTTTTAAAAATCCATTCATGTCGTATAAGTTAAAAACAACATTCTTCTCATACTTTTGTCAGAAAAGTCAAAAAGTACCTCGTACGAAAAACGACAAAAGATTCCTTTCATATATTTTAACAAAAACTCCATGAAGGGTAAAATTATATTTAAAAAAATGTAGGTGGATGGAAACAATATTACATATTGAGTAATCACGGATGTGGATGATAAAATACACCCTAGAAAATTTCAAAGTATAAACAATCTCGGATAAAAATGAGATTGTGATATTTCCCTTACCTTAGGTCTGATTTTCTTCGTAAGTGTCCGAACCTCCTGTATAATGATTTAAATAATGTTATTGACTAATTCCAGAATCATACTTATTTTTATGATATCATATATGGTCATATTCTTAGCTTCTTATTAGTAATATTTCATTACTACTTGTTATTCGGGTGTTTATTACTTTTTGTTCTTATGCGTGTTTTGTCGAATAAATTTTTATTCTTCTTTTTAGGTTATAGATACATCATTTCCAGAATGTTATTAGTGTAATATATATCATATTAATTCATTAAATTCATTTATATAATCATTATGCAATGAAGATCATGTAGAACAAGTCACATCACATCGTGGAGACGTCATGGAGACGATATTCCGTATGTACGCACGAGCGATGATATCGTTCCCATGATCGTGAAATTGTAATGGAGTGTATGTATACTATTTCAGAATAAATATAACTTTACAATAATCATATATAGTCATTATTTACACCATTATACCCATCCAAGTAATGTGGTGGTGGAAAATAGATTACACCACGACGTGGAGATGGTATTCTGTACGTACGCACGCGCGGTGATTTCGTTTTCCGTAGGATGGATAGACGGTGAAACAGGGTTGTTTCATACTTATAATGACATATCAGTATATGGGTGATACTGATTTTATTACTTCATAATGAAACAACTAAAGAAGAAGAAGTAGAAGAAGAAATAAATTTGAAAGAATCGGTAACGGATATTACCTCTTCTTTCGACACGCCTTTTGAAACCTCCTCTTAGGGCACTAAGATTGGTCTTTGAAGAAGACCATAACTTATAGGATGTTTCTAGGGAAGTGGAGAGGAGATATTGGCAGGTGTTGGATGAGCATGAAGGGTCAAAGTGGTGTGAGGAAGAGGGGGATGAGGTGCCCTTTTATAAGGGAGGAGAGGGGCTCCTTTGGAAAACTAAAAATATTATTTTATTATAAAACCCAATTCGGTTTTAGATAGCTCCAAATTGATTTATTTCTAAGATAAGGTGGGTATGGGTAGAAATACTCTCATCCAATAGAATTTGGACAATTTTAGGTTCCTATTTTAACCTCATCATTTATATTTAACATTAAGTTAAATAATTTTACATTTACCGTGTCTTCTTGTGTTCTTACACTATAAGGTTAATAAACTTACTATAACAAGACAAACGAACCCCAAGTTGTTTATTATTAATATATATAACCTTATCTAAGTCATTTGGCCGAACCTTAGATTTTTAGGAATAAAATAAAAATTAATAATATAATATTTGTTTTAAAAACTATTTTATGTCAATTTTGACACTATTTAGTAATTGATTTTTGTGAAAATCATAACAGAATTATTAGTTCGAAAAAAGTTAATTAAATAATTACTAAAATGTCATATTAACCTATAAAATTATTGTAATTCATAAAAAGTCTCAAATTACATTTATTTTGGTATTTACAACATCAATTATTTCAATATTGCATTAATAAGATAATTACTGCATCAGCGTTGTGTCATAAATAAATTAAATTATTTAATGTCTAAAAATTACAAATAAAATACCCTTAAGTACGAAATGTTTTTATCTTTCTAAGGAATATTTATAGTCTAATTTATCTTATGTATAACCCCATATTAAAAATGATTTAGTTATTAAACTTTGATTTTAACTATTTTAACCCTTCTTTAAATAAATTAATAATAAATATCCTAATCTAATCCAAGTGGGCCTAAATGGTCATATGTTATTACTAAGGTTGTTTTTGGTCGAATTAAACTTATCCAATAGAATTAGGACATGTGTTAGGGTAATAATAATATCATTTTTACCATTAATTACCCTGTTTACTTTTAACCGTGGTAAAAAAAAGTAAAAAGTTACTATTCACCAAAAATTATTTTCATCTCATTGAACCACATTTTACTTACTAACATCAACCGTGTCTCTCGTATTTTTGAAATTCCACTCAAAGAAGTGGTAAAATTAAGTTTTATGAAAAATTCATTTTTTTAACCACTTAGTGGTTTCACTATTCATCAAAAAATGAAAGTTTCCAGAAAAATACCAAAAATTAGGCCTAAGCTATATTTGATATTATGAACTCAAAAATGATTTCTATTTTACCAAATTAAAAATATATCATTTGAATTAATGAATTTAAAAATTAGTTCCCGTCGTCAAAACAAATAGCGTGTTCTTAAGAGATAATAACTATCAAAAGATTGACACTTGTTTATGTCTGGTTTAAATGTGAAATTACATCCAATGACCAACATTGTATTAAATTGTAAAAATATATTCTAAATATACTTTAAAATCACTCAAATTAATAATTTATCACTATTAATTATTTCTATTAAAAAGGTTGTTTTTAATTAAAATTTATTAATTTTCACTATTCACCAGAAAATGAAAGTTATCCGAAAAGTACCAAAATTTTACCCTAAGATAATTTCGATATTCTGAATCCAAAAATGAAGTCCATTTTGAAAAATAAAAATTAAAAAATTTCAAAAAGTGGTTATTACTATTCATAACAGGTGATTTTAATAATATTTTAATAGCATATCGTTGTTTAGTGAAACTTGGTATTGCGTACTACACACGCTATCGAGGATGGTCGCGATTGCGTGTAATGAAAGGCAAGTCAAGGATGCATGTTGTGCAAGCTCCTTTCGGTGTAGCATACCACACAAGACATTAATGAAATTAAAAAGAATATTTTTCATAAATTCTCAGGGTGTTACATTCTACCACCCTTAAAATGAATTTCTCCCTCGAAATTCGTCGAGGTTATAAATGGTTTACTACTCGAAAGTTTATTTAATTGAAACCCACATCATAAAAAGGAATACCAAAACCAATCTTTAAAAACAAAAGTATGAAACGTAACGGTTACCCAAATAAACTAATCACTGGGTTTCCACATAGGTGAAAATGTGGATATGGAAGAGAAATCTAACCATCATGTTCTGATGGAGAGTGGTAGAGAACATGGCTATGGAAAATCCAGAAATCACAAAGCCAATTATTTGTGATGATCTAAGGTACCATCTGATTCATCAGATATAAGAGCACTAGGACAACATTTTTGGTTTTCAAGATCATTTCCCTAAAGTTGATGAAATTGGAATTAGAATAAATACTTTCGTGATTTTGGTATAGTCTCACTATTGGTAGTTCTTTGGACAATTTTCACTTCATATTTTAATGAAATGAAGTTGAATTTGTCATTCATGATTTGTTAGCAGATCGTGTGATAGAATTATAGGTCATTTCATCTGTCTCAAATAAAAGGATAGAAAAGTTATCAAAAAATACATAAGTCCATATATTGTGAGATTAATCATACATGGTTCCTAAAATGGAATTATACTTCATATATCATACTGCTTAATATAATAAAACTAGTTTCTACTAAACAGGGACTTCCTGTAGGCCAGTGGTAGGTTATAAAGGCCAGTCGCACTTCGGTTGTGGGTTCAATTCCCACATCCTTGTCCGACGCGATGGGCTGTTGCCCTTCCTACATGTTGTACTTTTTCTAAAGCTATATTACTATAACATCCCGTCAATAATATCGAAAAAAAAGTTCTATCCTTAAACCATACTAACTTATGTCCAACATAATCCATTCCAATCTTTAGGCTTATCTAAAATACTTCAGTCCAATCTCATAGTATAAAGAAAATGATTACTTAAAATGTCACATAACAATCACGTGAATGCCATCATTTATCCCCCATATATCATAAGATATATCTTGTTGGTCAAATTACAAAGATGTGAATACCTTAATCATGTGTTCTCTTGATGAATGAATACCCATTGAACCTTAGTGAAAACATGAATGCTGTTAAAAGTTTACTCTTTCCACATACCAAAATCCTCAAAATTCTATATACTCAAACCATGATATCACTTAGTCCTTATATCAATCATGAGCTCATGAATACAATCAAACATCTCATTATCTTCTTATCCCTTCATTATGCGCATATTATCTACGTTCCAAAAATATTTCAATCACATTTTCATGGTTACCAGTACCATATAATTATTGAAAACGAATACATAGACATTCCAAAATTCCACAATACCATACATGAGATTCCATGATACTATTTTGAAATCCCATTACATAAACACTTAATCACTAAACAACATCATTTTTATACTGAACATCACAAATAGTGATCGCATGAGACTTCCCTTTATCCTTTTCCTTAAGAGGTTTCTCACGTTGATCATCATTAACCCGTGGATTAGGGAATTTATTAGCATAATTCCCCATTTCCTTGCACTTTAAGCATTGAAGTGTTGGTGGAGAGTTCTCTGTAGTATTTTCTTTATTCTCACAATTAGAAACCCTTTTTCCATTACTTCGACACTCAGCAGCTCGATGACCATCTTTTCCAAACTTAAAACATTTTCTAGTCCCTTTAATACAATCTCAACCATTCTTCTTTCCACACTTTGAGCATAAGGAAACATTCATCTTCTTTTCACCATTATTCTGAGATTTTTCCTTGAACTCCATCTTTTGTTTCTTGTCAAAACTATGAGATGGATAAGTAACACCAACTTCCATTTCTACCTTGATAGCACAACACAAAATTTCTTCAAAGCTATTGAAGTCTCTTATAGCTAATTCCCTTAGAAGATTTGGTTTTAAGACACTGAGGAATTGATCAACTTTACTTTCAGGTTGGATGATAAATCCAGATGCATACCTTGAAATCCTTGTAAAATTCGCTTCGTATATACCAACAGATTCATCATCCTTTTGCTTTAGTTCAAGAAACTCCTTCTCCATCTTTGTTCGAAGAATACGAGGGAAGTACTTATTGAAAAATAATTTCTTGAACTCGTCCCATTCCATGGACTCAATTTCATCTCTTGGCCTCGTATTCTTTATAATATTCCACCATTGATCAGCATCACCATCCAAACGATACACTACTAAGATGACTTTATCATGTTCAGAACATTGAAGAACTGAAAATATCTTTTCAGTTGTACTTATCCATTGTTTAGCAACAAGTGGATCAGAAGACCCACTGAAAGAAGGTGGATGTTGCCTCATGAAGGACTCAATAGAATATTGTTACCTTCTCAGCTCATTTGGAAGTCCAGAATGATTCATATCTTTTGTAATTATAGCAATAAGATTTTGCACTCCATCTCCCATAACATTTGTTTGTTCAGGAGGACAATAATTGCATTTTCCATTGCATTGATCAACACGGTTCCTTCGGGTTCCAGCCATCATCTAAAACCCAAAATGAATAGTGTGAGAGGAAAAAATAATGTTAGGGAAAAAAACACAATAAAGGGGGAGTACCTTCAATATCTAACATCTTGGGTTGCCGTAATTCTATTACTATAACCTATACTTATACTTAACCTTAGGGACATCCCTAGGCATACCTTAAAAATATCTCTAGGGATCTCACTAAAGTTTTCACATCCTAGTTTCCAAAGGTTGACTAAACCTTTCCTCTGATACCAACTGTAGAGACCCGAAGCTTAACGTACATGGAAATTAAATTACTTTTGCAGAATACTTAGTACATAACAAAAAAACACACACAAGGACTGTAATAGTTTATTGTCTTTGGAAACTCGGAATATAATCTTCTAATCGTGGTGAAAGCTCTTCAACATCTCCCATAAAGATCTTCCTTTTTTTACCTAAAACCTTTCTTTATATCTTGGGGAAAAGAAAACATAAAAGTGTGATATCAAATGCTTAGTAAGGGTAAACAAAAGAAATATCAATCACATCATATTCATAAGAACATAACATTTTGGAAATCTTAACCTGCAAAAGAGATCATAATATCATAACATGGGATAAATCATAATAGTGAAATTTAATCCCAATAATCATAAATTAAAACATGAAACTTTGTGGCATACACACATAATCATAGAGGATCATTTCTTATTAGTCAAGATTCATTGCCAAGACTATCTTAGTGAAAAAATTTCGTTTCTGAACCGAGTTCACTCCTCATTTCAGTCCTGTTTCACTGTATCGGTATAACCTGTCGTTCCAGCCATGTCTATCTCATGAGATATAAAATCTTTACCCAATGCATTGGAGGGAGATATAGGTCCCACCCATCTCATAATGATACCATTCTTATGTGTGCCAGAAAATCATAAACCATACATCATAGCATAACCCATGTAATAAAAATGGGATTCTCAAACATCATGAAATCATAAAACAATTCATATAAGATAAAGGAATTCATAAAAATAATTCCATCACAACATAATCAAATCAATTTAATAATAGGGATATAAATAGAACCCTTTATTATCTTAGATGGAAAATAATTTTGATAAAACACTTGAACCCCATTCTTGAGGAAAATATCCTTTCTACTTCAAAAACATTTTCATTTCTTAACATGTCATACAATTTTAAACTAAAAAAAAAGTTGATTAAAATAAACTTGAAAACTTGTAAAGGAAGCTTCTTGGAAATAATGTTTTAAAAACCCATTCATGCCGTATAAGTTAAAAACAACATTCTTCTCGTACTTTTGTCGGAAAAGTCAAAAAGTACCTCGTACGAAAAACGAAAAAAGATTCCTTTCATATCTTTTACCAAAAACTCCCTGAAGGGTAAAATTGGATTTAAAAAAATGTAGGTGGATGGAAACAATATTACATATTGAGGAAACATGGATGTGGATGATAAAATACACCCTAGTAAATTTCAAAGTATAAACAATCTCGGATAAAAATGAGATTGTGATATTTCCCTTACCTTAGGTCCGATTTGCTTCGTAAGTGTCAGAACCTCTTGTATAATGATTTAAATATTGTTATTGACTTATTCCAGAATCATACTTATTTTTATGATATCATATATGGTCATATTCATAGCTTCTTATTTGTAATATTTCATTACTACTTGTTATTCGGGTGTTTATTACTTTTTGTTCTTATGCGTGTTTTGTCGAATAAATTCTTATTCTTATTTTTAGGTTATAGATACCTAATTTACAGAATGGTATTAGTGTAATATATATCATATTCACTCATTCAATTCATTTATATAATCATTATTCAATGAAGATCATGTAGAACGAGTCGCATCACATCATGGAGACAGTATTCCGTACGTACGCACGAGCGATGATATCGTTCCCATGATCGTGAAATTTTAATGGAGTGTATTTATACTATTTCAGAATCAATACAACTTTACAATAATCATATATAGTCATTATTTACACCATTATACCCATCCAAGTAAGGTGGTGGTGAAAAATAGATTACACCACGGCGTGGAGACGGTATTCCGTACGTACGCACGCGCGGTGATTTTTTTTCCATAGGATGGATAGATGGCGAAATAGGTTTGCTTCATACTTATAATAACATATCAGTATATGGGTGATACTGATGTTATTACTTCATAATGAAACAACTAAAGAAGAAGAAGTAGAAGAAGAAATAAAGTTGAATGAATCGGTAACGGATATTACCTCTTCTTTCGACACGCCTTTTGAAACCTCCTCTTAGGGCACTAAGATTGGTCTTTGAAGAAGACTAGAACCTCTAGGATGTTTCTAGGGAAGTGGAGAGGAGATATTGGCAGAGTTTGGGCGAGCTTTAAGGCTCAAAGTGGTGTGAGGAAGAGGGGGAGGAGGTGCCCTTTTATAAGGGAGGAGAGGGGCTCCTTTGGAAAACTAAATATATTATTTTATTATAAAGCCCAATTCGGTTTTAAATACCTCCAAATTGATTTATTTCGAAGATAAGGTGGGGATGGGTCTAAATACTCTCATCCAATAGAATTTATACAAGTTTAGGTTCCTATTTTAACCTTATCATTTAGATTTAACATTAAGTTAAATAATTTTACTTTTACCGTGTCTTCTTGTGTTCTTACACTATAAGGTTAATAAACTTACTATAACAAGCCTAAAGAACCCCAAGTTGTTTATTATTAGTATATATAACCTTATATAAGTCATTGTTCCGAACCTTATATTTTTAGGAATAAAATAACAATTAATAATATAATATTTGTTTTAAAAACTATTTTATGTCAATTTTGACACTATTTAGTAATTTATTTTTTTGAAAATCATAATAGAATTATTAGTTCGAAAAAAGTTAATTAAATCAATACTAAAATTTCATATTAACCTATAAAATTAGTGGAATTTATAAAAAGTCTCAAATTACATTTATTTGGGTATTTACAACATCAATTATGTCAATATTTCATTAATAAGATAATTACTGCATCAGGGTTGTGGCATAAATAAATTAACTTATTTGATGTCTAAATATTACAAATAAAATACCATTATGTAGGAAATGTTTTTATCTTGCAAATTAATATTTATATTCGAATTTATATTATGTATAACCCCATATAAAAAATGATTTACTTATTAAACATTGATTTTAACTATTTTAACCCTTCTTTAAATAAATTAATAATAAATGTCCTAATCTAATCCAAGTGATCATAAATGGTCATATTGTATTCCTAAGGTCGTTTTAGGTCTAATTAAACTTATCAAATATAATTAGGACATGTGTTACGGTAATAATAATATCATTTGTACCCTTAATTACCCTATTTACTTTTAACTGTGGTAAAAAAAGTAAAAAGTTGCTATTCACCAAAAATTATTTTCATCTCATTGAACCACATTTTACTTACTGATATCAACCGTGTCTCTCAAATTTTTGAAATTTCACTCACAGAAGCGGTAAAATTAAGTTTTAGTAAAAATTCATTTTTTTAACTACCACTTAGTGGTTTCACTATTCATCAAAAAATGAAAGTTTCCAGAAAAATACCAAAAATTAGGCCTAAGATATATTTGATATTATGAACTCAAAAATGATGTCTATTTTAACAAATTAAAAACATATCAGTTGAATTAATTAATTTAAAAATTAATTCCCGTCGTCAAAACAAATAGCGTGTTCTTAAGAGATAATAATTATCAAAAGATTGACACTTGTTTATGTCTGGTTTAAAGGTGAAATTACATCCAATGACCAACATTGTATTAAATTGTAAAAATATATTCTAAATATAATTTAAAACCACTCAAATTAATAATTTATCACTATTAATTATTTTGATTAAAAAGGTTGTTTTTAATTAAAATTTAGTAATTTTCACTATTCATCAGAAAATGAAAGTTATCCGAAAAGTACCAAAATTTCACCCTAAGCTAATTTCGATATTCCGAATCCAAAAATGAAGTCCATTTTGAAAAATAAAATTTAAAAAATTTCAAAAAGTGGTTATTACTATTCATAACGGCTGGTTTTAATAATATTTTAATATCATATCGTTGTTTAGTGAAACTCGATATTGCGTACTACACACGCTATCGAGGAAGGTCGCGATTGCGTGTAATGCAAGGGAAGTCAAGGATGCGTGTTGTGCAAGCTCCTTACGGTGTAACATACCACACAAGTCATTAATGAAATTAAAAATAATATTTTTTATAACATCTCGGGGTGTTACATTACTTAAATGGAAAGTAAATCTGGTTTAGAATATAACGGTAGAATGGAAAGTAAAGATAATTCAGTAATGGACTTTGTCCGCTATGACGGTCTTGGTTGTGAGCCTTTTCTAATATGGAAATGATTTTCAATGATTAAGTGTTTTCCATAGATTCATATTTTATGAAAATACTATGTTATCATGGTTAATATTCTTTTATTATTTTATCCTTACGAACTGTTAAGATTTATTTATTAACTCTGTATTTTGATATTCAAAATTAATGTTCATGTTTTTTTACATTCATATGTTCATCTATTGTTTTCTTACCCTTACTGAGCATCTAAGATCACCCTTTCTTATGTTTCCTTTCTTCAGGTTATAAAGAAGTCATTTATGTAGGAGTACTAAAGGGGAATATCTTTATGGGGTATATTGAAGATCTTTCACATGTTAGAAGAATGTATTACAGGTTTCCAAAGGTACAAAACTATTACAGTCCTCAGGCATGTACTTGTGAACTGTAATGAATATTCTTCTAAAAACATGTAGTCTTCATATAAACCATGACCAGGTCATTATAGTTAGTATCTGAGGAATGGTATGGCTATCCTTTGGAAACTTGGTTTTGAAAAATTTAGTGATATACCTAGAGACATTTCTGAAGTATTTTTTAAGGATATATATAATTATAGATTATAGTCCTATAATTTTGTTAACGATAAGGAATAACCTAGGATTATACCTTAGATGTTAGAGATTGAAAATACACCCACATGATTATGTTGTTTTCATAGTATGATTTTTCCTCTCACACTATTATTTTTGGGTTTTAGACAATGGATAGAACCCGAAGGAGCTGTGTTAATGATCAATGCAATGGAAAATGAAACAATTTTCCTCATGAACACCCAAATGTTATGGGATATGGAATGAAAATACTATCTTTATAATTACACAAGTTATGAGTCACTCTGGACTTCCAAATGAGCAGAGAAGGGAACAACATGTTTTCGAGTCCTTCATGCGGAAACACCCACCTTCTCTTAGTGGGTCTTATGATCCAATTGTTGCTATAAAATAGATCAGTACCATTAAAAATATATTTTCCATACTTTGTTTTTAGAAACATGAAAAAGTAATTTAGGATTTTTATCATTTAGATGGACAAGTGAACTAGTGGTGGACTCTAATCAATAATACAATGTAAGAAGATGAAATTGAATCCATGGAATGGGATGAGTTAAAGAACTTATTTTTCAATAATTAATTTCCTCCGATTCTTCTAACGAAAATGGAAAAGGATTTCCATGAGATTAAGAAAAATAATGATGAATCTATTGGTACATATGAGCTAAATTTTAGAAGACTTTCAAGGTATGCTTCAGATTTACCATCTAACCTAAAATTAAAGTTGATTGATTATTCAGTGTATTAAAACCAAGTCTTCGAAGGGTGTTATCTATAAGTTACTTTAGTTTCAATGAAGAGATTGATCAATGTACTATCAAGTTAGAAATTGAAGGTGGTGTTACATTTCAATATCAAGGTTTTTATAGGAAGGGAAATAAGGAGTTCAAAGGAAACTATCAAAACAATGGGGAAAAGAAGATGAGTGTTTCCTTATTCTCAAAGTGTGGAAAGAAGTATGGTGGAGACTTTCTTAAAGGGACTAGAAAATGACTTAAGTGTAGAAAAGAAGACCATCAGGTTGTTTATTTTCATAGTAATGGAAAAAACATAGCTAATGATGGGAATAAAGAAAAGTCTACAGAGAATTCATCACCCACACTTCAATGATACAATTTCATGGAAATGGGGAATTATGCTATCCAATTCCCTAGTGCAAGGGTGATCAATGATGATCGATGTCAATAACCTCTTAATTCCAATGAAAAAATAAAATCACTTGCATTCACTATTGATGATGTTGAGTATGAAAATGAAGTGAAGGAATGATCGAGTGTTTATGTAATGGGATTCCAGAATTATGTTTTTGAATTTATTTTATGGAATTATGGACTAATGAAATATCTAAGTAGTTGTCCACTTGGGTTTTTCACATGTATTTGATAGTAATGTTAAGTGATACTGGTAACCATGATAGTGATTCAGGTAATAAGGAGTCTTTTTTCTAAAACACATGATTTATGGAAGGGTGACCCTTAATACGAACATGATGTTGAGATAATTATATTTTGATAAAGGTATATTGGATAGGAATAATTAAATCAGACGATATTAGTTACCTTGGAACTAGTTAAAGATTTATAGACATGTGGGTTATGATATCTCAGATGAAGATTAGAGCTTTTGGAATTATGAATAAAAAAACATTCATGCTTTCAATAAGGATATCTAATAGTTCAGGTTGTTATTATGACTCAATAGAATAAATGATTAAGGTATTCACATGTTTGGAATGTGAAAAAAATAACAAACTAATGATATATGGGAGATAAATGTTAAACTGATTTAGTTCACCTCTTTCCAAAGTTCAATATTTTTAGTTTTTGGAAGGATTGTAAGGTTATCCAATAATGGATAGTATAATTTATAGTCCATTTGAAGTTTTTTAGATTAATGTATAATATCACTATAGTTGGACTTATTCATTTTTGATAATCAATGTTATCCTTTTTGTTGAGATAGATATAATAACCTATCATTCTATTTATGGGTAGAATGATCTGATAATACTTAAGGAATGACAAATTAAACTTCATTTCTTTCATTAAGAGATGAAGTGGAAATTGATCAAGGCATAACCAATGGTGAGATTATACTAAAATAAAGTAAGTATTTCTTCTCATGTTCATAAAATTTTAGGAAATGATCTTGAAAAACAAAAATGTTATCTTAGTACCTTCTTATCTGATGAGTCAAACGGTCCCTTAAGTCATCAAAGATTAATGGTTTTCAGGTTGTTAAATTTCTCCAAACCTTGTTCTATATCACTATCCATCAGAACATTATGGTCATATTTTTCTTACATATCCATGTTTTCACTTCAAATCTATGTTCTTGTATGTGGAAACCCAAGTATGAGTTACTTTGGGTAACTGTTATGTCACTAACTTTCCTTTTTAAAACGAAGATTTAGTATTTTTTTTACGCTATGGGTTTCTATGAAATAAACATTCAAATAGAAATCCGTTTATTACCCATAAAATTTGAAAGGGGGAAATTAATTTTAAGGGGGGTATAATGTAAGACCCAAATATTTTATGATATATATTCTTTTAAATTTCTTTGATGTCTTGTGTTATACGTTATACCATGATAGGCTTCTGCTATACACAACGTCGTTTTAGCTTGCAGAATACGCAACACTATTCTACATTGTGTTACACAAAATTTCAAGTTCTTTTGATAGAATCCATCTCAAGAAAGACCATGTATAAGTGATAACTAAATATTATAACCTAATCATTATAATACCGGGTATGAATAGTATTAACTTCCTTCTAAAAAACTATTTAAATGAAAATTTCTGAGTCTATAAAATAATTAAAACAATATTTATATATTTTATTAGTGAAATATATATTTAATATATTTAATTTAGTGTTCAAAATTCATCTTATATGTTCTAAAAACAAGGAATAAGAACAAATTAAATTTTATGGATAAAATTTGCATTTTTTAAAAAAAATACAGTTTTACCGCCTTTTATTGGAGAACTCATTTTAAATATAATTGTTTACACTTTTAAAAATGATTTTTAACAAAATAAAATAATTATTTGTAATAAAAAAATAAAAATTTAATTTTGTTAATTATATATATATATAATAATATTCATTTTTAAATTAATAGTGAAAAATACTATATTTTAATTTAAAAATGTTTTTTCATCTCATTTATTTATACATAAAGGTTATCCTTTTAATTAGTTTCAATGTATAATTAAATTATATTTTTATAATTTAATTCAATTTTGGTAATTGGAAATAATTTCACAAAGAAATTTGATATAAATGTGCATCAATCTTTTGATGGTTTTTACTTTTTATAAAAAAACTGTTTTCTCTTTTTAACAACGGGAATAAATTTTAAATTTATTACTACAAGTTCTATGTTTTTAATTTTTGAAAATTGATTCCCAATTTGTAATAATTGGATTCAAATTATGTTAATATTTTTTAATTTTTTTTAGATATTATGAATAGTAACTATGGTAATTTTTATTTACCACATTTAATGGTATAACTGGTAAATTAGGGTAGCAAACTATATGATAAAAAAAAAATTTCCCTAAGACCTTAAAATATTATATTGGATAAAATAACGTCAAAAAATATCACCTAACGTTTGGAATTGATTCATTTAATGGACTTTGTCCTTTAAAGTGATGTAATTATAATTAAAACGAAAGAAAGTGACAATATGTCACTCTCTTGTCTCTTATAAGTATAATGATTTTAATGTAGTGATAAAATTGATAAAACATGAAACATAAATAGTATCCAAAAATGTAATGAAATTATATACATCATGTTAACTTATTTATAAATTTTATTTTTCAAATAATTACAATAAATATTGACACAAGAGTGATACGATACTTATTTTATTAAAAGAAATATCAAAAAAATGATATTATAAATAGTAAAGTAAATTTTATTTGAAATAATTTATATCATCCATGTTTTTTAGGAGAATATGACATGTTATAGGAATATTGAATTCTTAATTTTTAATTTATATCTCTGTTTGGAGTTTATTTAAATTCAATGAAATGAATAGTGTAAAAATTGACACTATTGAAATTTTTATGAAAATAATATTTTACTAAATTATTTAAAAATAATAAAATAGATTGAAATTACCATGTATCTATTTTAAATATTAAAAGTTAATTAATTGTACAATTACAGGAAATTAACCCCATATAAGTAATCTTTATAGCCTCTCAATAATTGAAATGTTGTTACCTCAATTAAACTTAAAAGTGAATAATTAAGGGTAAATTGAAAGGATAAGGTTTAAAATAAAATAAATACGAGTCAAAAAATTATTAGATGAGATTATTTTGAACTATAATCATTTTATCTTTGAAATATATCACTTTGCACCAATTAGAATTTGAAAATTAAAATTTTAAAAAATAATATTTCCAAACATTCCTAAAGTGCCTCTCCTACCTATTATATAAGGCCACCATATCTACCCACTTACTCACACCTCTCAAGCCCCCCGAATCATTCAAATTATGCTCAAATAATCTCCCAACATCCCTTCATTTCTCCAAAAGACCACAAATTGGGTAGAAATCCATCCTATGGAGACATTTTGAGAAAATAAAAAGTAGATACCCGAAAAGAGGTAATTGTTTTATCCACTATTTCAAAATTATTTTCTTCTTTTACTTCCTCATTTTCTATTGTTTCTATACTAAATTAATAAATCCAGTGTCTTCTACATTATAATATGTTATTATAATTATGATACAACCTTATAATTACTTTTATCCATCCTACAAATAACAATATCACTAAACGTGCGTATGTGTAGCTTACCATCTCCACATCGTGGTGTAATTTGTTATTCAACAATACTTAATTTTGTATGGGTATAATGTTGATTATATTGGATTTAAATAATTAACATAACATGATAATTATTCTTTATAATTAATAAAATTTCCAATTTCATTCCATTTAACCATTAAGTGAGTGACATCGTCGCAAGTGTGTACGTACAGCCTAACATCACCATAATGTGATCTGATTCATTCTACATAGTCTTCATTAAACCAAGAATTACATACTTGAATGGAATTAATAAATAAGATATATATTTTTATAAAATAATTATGTAAATTATATAAATATGTCTTAATAAGTGTAACATGAACTTATTTGACAAAACTTTCTTAAGAACATAAAGTAGTTAATATCCAAATAACGAGTGATAATGAAATGTTGCTATCAAACAGAAGATAATATATTAATATATGATATCATAAAAATGATTATGATTCTAGAATAAGTTAATAAAATTATTTAAATAATTATACAGGAGGTTCAGATACAAATAAAGTATATTAGACCTAAGGTAAGGGATATTTTTTCAATATCATTTTTATCCGAGATTGTTTATATATAAGTATTTATTGGGGGTATATTTATCATTCATGTCCATGTTTTCAAAGAATGTTTTCATAAAATTTTTAATATTCTTATATGTATGTTTAAAGTCAGTTTTACCCATTTTTGACTTTTACTACATGGCTTGGAATGAATCATTCTTTTGTTTACCATATGAGGTACTTTTTGACTTCTCCAGAAAAAGTACGAGGAGAATGTATTTTAAACTTATACGGCATAAATGGATCAATACACTTTTATAGAAATGTATTTCCATGGAGATTAATTTAAAATATTTTAGGTTTATTTTTTATTAAATCCTTTTCTTTTAAAATTGTGTGGCATTTAGAAAAAAAAAGAAAACATTTTTGACGAAGAAAGGATATTTTCCTCAAAAGTTAATTTCATGTATTTTCTCAAAATTATGTTCCACCTAAGATGATGAAGGGTTTTTTTTCTATCCCTATTATTATTTTGACTCTACTTTTTTATGATGGAATTATTATTATAAAATCCATTTTTTATATGGATTATAGTAGAATGATGTTTATGAATCCCATTTTTTTGGTCCTTGGGTTATGCTATGATGAATGGTTTATGTTTTGTGGAACAGGTAAGAATGATTTCATTACAATATAGGTGGGACCTATATCTCTCTCAAATTTATTGGGTAAAGATTGCTATCTCATGATATAGACATGACTTGGTTGGAAAGTAAATCTAGTTCAGAATATAGGGCTAGGACGAGATGTAAATACGGTTTAGTAATGGACACTGTCAACTAAAATGGTCTTATATATGAGGGTTGGCTAATATGTAAATGATTTTCTATGATTATTTGTTTTCCATAGGTTCATGTTTTATGCCAATTCTATGTCATCTTTTTTAAAGTTCATTTATGATTTATGCCTTATAAACTGTTAAGATTTATTTCATGACTCAATATTTTGATATTCAAAAGTTATGTTCATGTTATTTTACATTCATATGTTCATCTATTGTTTTATTACCTGGAAAGAGCATATAAGCTCACCCTTTCTTATGTTTAAATTCCTTAGGTTATAAAGAAATCATTTAAGTTTGACTTGTAATGGGGGAGATCTTTATGGGAGATGTTGAAGATATTTCACTAGTTAGAAGAATATATTCCATGTTCCTAAAGGCACCAAACTATTACAGTCCTCCGGTATAAATTTTTAAAATGTAATGAATATTAATCTAAATTTATGTAATATTCATATACTTCATGCTTGGGTTGTTATACACACGACACAGAGTTTCAAAAAAACCCCAACATATTATTATTAAAGTTATTTAAACATGGACATAATAACCTGGTAATTAATCATAGTAGTACAAATAGTATTGATTTTTTTAAATACAATAGTTTTATATAATGAAATAATATTGATAATAAAATATATATATAAATTTTGGTAACGACTTGATATAATTCAAAAATACTATTTTCTAGAAAATATGCTTTTTATGCCTTTTGTGAAAAATAATAAAATTAATTTTTGACACTCTAAAAAATTTAATTATATAAAATAAGATTATTTTTTAAATTCAGAATGTCAAAATAATCTTACGGTGAAGTTTTATGATATTTCTAAAAAGTTTTATTTTTTGGTGAATGGTGAAAAATATTGAATTTTAATTGAAAATTGGATTTTAGATTAATTTATTTTTATAGTTAAATTATATATATATTTGTTTTTAAAGTATATTTATTTCAATTATACATCTATTAATCCAATTTATGTAATTGTAATTAATTTCATATATAAATATTACATAAAAACATTTTAAACTTCCCATCTTTTTCTCTTTAAAAACCAGCTTTCTCAAAACATATGTACGATTAATTATAAATTAATTTTTGGAAATTCATTTATTTTAATTTAGAAAAATGAATTAAATATTTTTAATAATCATAGTTTATAATTTCAATTAATTTAAACTTATTTTTTTACCAAATTTATTAGTGAAATAATTAAATATTAATTACATCGATTAAGGTAAAATAAAATTACTTAGTGGTTAAACTTATAAAATAAGGTGTAAAATGACCACAAAATTTTAAAAAACATATTTTTATGGAATTATTTATACATTATATTGTATAAGGATCTCATGTGATTCATTTTGGAAACTTTTTCAATTTGAAAAACCTGGCTGGAATTCTATGTTTCAAAAATTAACAAGTTTTCCACTCACCTCCCTTATAAATGGTCACCCCTCTTCCCCTCTCTTCACACCTCTAAAGACCCTTGGATCAACCAGTACCTATCCAAATATCTTCCTAACTTATATCCCCTTATCGTAGAATCATTACTTTGGTAAAAAAGCAAACAAATGAAGGCCATTGGTGAAAACCAAAAGGAGATATTCGAAGAAGAAGTAACATGAATCAACAAATGATTTTGTATTATTTATTCCTAAAAACCCTTAATTATTTTATATCATGATTATATAATAACCTAATTATATTACATATACTTAGATTTTGTTATGTTAATGTTATTACCTACAACCACACAAACTTTAAACAAATGGGTTAGCAAATCTTCGTTCGTGTGTACGATAGACTAGCGACACATGAATTGATGTTGTTCATTTTTATATTACCACAAATAATGGTTGGGAATAATTATCTAAATAATAATTATAAATTATATTTTTAATTTTATTATGAATCTATAATTAATATATCACTCATGCCTTTATGGTTTCCATTTTTTGGGAATATGATAACATTTTTCATGTGTACAACGGACCACCACCCCGTGAGGCGATGTGATCCCTTCATGATTTACATGGAATTTATTATAGATGGGATTAATAAAAATAAGTTATATATATGATATAAAAATTATTTTTCAATAATAATATATCAAATAATTTTCTTTCTTTCAAACAGAAATGAAAATAAAAAAGCGTTCATGCTTATGTATGGAATACCGTCTCTAAAAATGGTGTATTTCATTTCCAATTTCTATATTTTATTGATTATAATAAATAAAAATATATAAATAATATATATTACACTTATATCATGGTTATAATTATGGATATGATGAAATCATGATTAAGTTATGAGAAAAAAGAAATAACAAATCAAAACATTTATGGGACACAAAGTTATTATTTCCCAAAACATAACATTAACATGAAATTGTTAAAATATGAGTAATATAAAGTCATAAGTAAATGATATTTTGTATTAAATAAATGAATATATTTTTTTGTAATAGATTTATAATAAACATATATTTATTATATAGTAGGTTTGAATTGTAACTATGGGAGTCAAGGCTTAAGGTAAGGAAATTTTATTTAAATTTTCCTTCTTTGAGACACTTATTATGTTATGACCCAATATTATTTTTCAAGGTGTATACAGTTTCCCTTTGAAATGTTATATCATGAATATAATTATTTTCCTGATATTTTATTATTGATGTAATGTTATTCTCTAATGGTTATTTTGATTCAATTTTACCAAAGCAGTCAGAGTTTATTGCTACAATCTCATCATTTATCAGGATTGTTTATGATTATGCATACATTAATGAAATATTATGATCCATATCTCGAGAATTATCATAAATTTGGTTCTCATATAGTTACTCACGATATCTTCAATTAATGTTAGTATTTTCTACCCTTCAGTACTTAAGATAATTAGTAATTGTTTTAAGAAAATCCCACTTTAGTTCTCCATTAGTAAATCTGTTTTCATTAAAAACTATGTTTTCTAAAAATGTTTTCAGAAAACATTAATCACTCACTTATGATTTTTAAAAGATAGTTTTACCTTTTTTTTAAACATTTTTTTAATGAAATATTATGTTTGTTTTACAAAATAATGTATATTTGGATTTTTCTGGAAATGTGAAAGGAACCATAGTTTTAATGTGTACGACATGAATGAAATATTATGAAATCATGAAAAATAAGTATCTCAAATATTCCATTATAATATTTCAAATATATCTTCAAAGAAAAATGGTTTTCAAAAAATTTTATGTTTTAAAAATATTTTTTTCTAAATGAAAGGATACTTTCCTCAAGAAATATTTTAAATGATATTTAAAAATAATTTTCCATCTAAGATGAAATCCATTTGTGTTAGCTATTACTTATTGAGGATGTGATTTTATAATACCATTCATATTATTTCTTCAAAGGGTTTATATTATATTGTCCTTATATTTATGAAAATTGTTTCCCTTCCATGGGTTATACCATGATAAAATGCTTATAAAACCCCACTTCTTTTCACAGGTTATGATTTTATAAAATTATTATGAAACATATCTCTCTCCCACATGTTTTGATATGCTAACTTGTTTGTGATACCCATTTCATTTCATTGGTTATGATATTTTAAATGTTTATGATCTTGTCGAAAGAATATGTATGATTTCATTTTGTGATAGGTAAGATCTGTATCTATCTCCCATGAATTTAGTAAAGATTTATATGTCATGAGATAGATAGGGTTGGAATGTGGAGCAAAATCATACTAGTAATAAAAATCTGGAATGGGAAGTGAAATCGGTTTGGTAAAGGAATTTTTTCACTATGATGGTCTTGGTAGTAAGCCTTTCCTATGATGAAATTATTTTTTAGGCTTAGGTGTATGCAACAAATTCTATGTCTTTTGCTCTTGTGGTTCATATTCATTGATTTCCTTATAATTCATGTCTTATGAACTGCCAATATTTTTTACATGATTTAAGATTATGATCTTTGATATGCAGGTTATTATTTTCAATTATTATACTCAAGTTCTCATACACTTATATTCATGTAATGCTTATGTGTCTCATTGTTTACCCTTAATGAGCATCTGAGCACAATTTATATTATTTTTCATTTCCCCATGTTATAATGATATTTATTATGTATGACATGTCTGAGAATGTTTCTTGTTATAATGAATGTAGTGGGAGATAACATATCTCACTTGTGAACCAGTGTTTATGTTTCCAAGTATCCAAAGACACTAAACTAATATTCTCCTCAATTGTGTGTTTATGTAATGTAGTAAATATTATGAAAATAATTATTTAATTTCTATGTATATTAATCACGGGACATTATAGTTGGTATTAGAGGACATATTTAGTTAATATTTTAAAACTAGGACGAGGAAAGGGAAGATCCTTAAGTAAATTTATAAAGATAACATTAATGATGATTCAATGTATAGGAAAATGTCCTAGAATTTTGGTAAAGGATAGAGTGAGTGGTTTCCTAGCAATATTACATGTTTGGATACTATAAGTGGATGTTTCTATTTCATAGATGTACATGGGTTTAACAACTCTGAAATAACCAAATTGATGTAGACTCAATTGGGAACTACTACAAGACAACGTGCCTTACTATACACCTAGTTTGACACTCTCAGGGGATATGCTTTGTAAATTTATAATCTCTTTGCAAACCATCATGAATGATTTAAATAGAATATGGCTATGAATAAACTAATATACACCTAAGATATAATATATTAAATAATGTGTCATAATTTGTACATTTTATATGTTATTTTCAGGATTATGTGGTTTCACAATGTAATTATTGTTTATTACTCTATACATTTTGGTTTTGTCAATGGTTGTGACCCAATGGAAACACATTAAATGTGAATGTGATTAAAAATTAAATGATTTTCCTCCTGATAACCCAAATGTTATGGGAGTTGGAATGTAAAATCTGATTGCAATGCTCACACAACATTATAAATATATTAATCATACTAGAATATAAATAAGAAAATGAGGGAACAAATTTTTTTGAGTCATTTATAATGGAATTTCCAACTTATTTTATAGGGTATTATGATAAAATAGATGTTGAATAAAGGATGTGTACCACTGATAATATATTTTCCATTCTCCAATGTTCAGAATAGGAAAAGTTCATTTTGGTTGTCTACTATTTGGAAGCTGAAGCATATCATTGGTGGAATATTATCCAGAATAAAAGGTAATGGGAATAAAATGAATCCATAGATTTGGATGAGTTCAAGAATATATTTTTTGAATATTAACATCCCTTATATTCTCTATATAAAGATAGGGAAAGTGTTCCTTGAGTTAAATAAAAAATATGATAAATCTATTGGTACCTATTAAGCTAATTTTACCAGACTTTTAAGGTATACATCCTGTATTATTTTCCTACCAGAAGGTAAGGTTGATCATATAATTCAATTATTATTATCCAACCAAAAGGTGAGGTTAGTCAATTATTCAGTGCTTTGAACATAGTCATTGAAGGGTGTTAATAGGAACAGACCTCAGTAGTCATGAAGATATTTTTTGATGTGAAGCAAAGGTGGGAATGTAAGTTAGAGTTATGTATCAATATCATGGTTTTGAAAAGAAAATAAACATGGTGTTAAAAAAATCTAAGATCTATGGTGAAAAGAAGGTGATCATTCCTTTATTATCTATGTGTGGGAAGAAAAATTGAGGTAATTTCCTTAGGGGGACTAGTGAATATTTTTCTATGAAAGGTAATTTCATCAAGAAATTTATTGCCAAAGTGATGGGAAGAATTTGGCAAGAGATGAAAATAGAGAAAAATCTGTATAGAATACACCTCCCCCACATTAGTGTTTCAAGTGTAAGAAGAATGTGAATTAGGTTAACCAATTTCCAAACCAGAGGGTTAATGATGATGCCCGATGTCAGCAACCTCTTAATTTAAGGTTGAATCTCATGCGATCACTATTTATGAAGAGGGGTATGATAAGATGTGTTGAAAGGAACACATACCATCTAGCCTAGAACTGTTAATTTATTATTTGACTCTAAATCTACCCATTAATTCTTATCTAAAGAATTCTCTAAGGGTATTAAGATTACACCCATACAATTAGATGTGGAATTATCATTGTAAACCCCTAATGGTTTGGTGATCTCATCTCAAGTCAATGATTCCTATTCGATTAATGTTAGGGGGAATGCTCTTCCCATAAATCACGTCATTCAACCTCTGGTTTAATTTGATGTACTCTTAGGCATGGATTGACTTTATCTTCATAAATCACACATAAATTGGAAATGAAAAGATGTTACGTTTGATATTCCAAACAAACCTATGATAGTATATTAATGTGATGATAATTATTTACTTCTAATTGAGATTAAATCTAGTGCATGGGTATTAATTTCTATTCATAAGGGGTGTTTATCTCAAATGGTTGGGAAAAATGTTAACATTGATTAAATACATGTTTTTTAGATTTTTTTTTTGTTTTTACAAAATAGTTTCCTATACTTCCAACAAAATGTGAAGTTAATTTCTCAATATAACTCATACCTGGTGCCACAATAATTTTTGTGAACCCATATAGAATAGACCCAATTGAGTTGTAGGAAATGAATAAGTAACTCCAAGAAAACCTTTATATGGGATTCATCTAACCAAGTGTATCACCTTTGGGTGAACCAGTTGTTTTTTTGAAATAGAAAGATGGATCAATGTGCTCTTCCTTGATAAACGAGAGATAAACAATGTCACAATTAATAATAAGTATCCTCTTACCCATATTGATGACTTGTTTGATTAATTGTGCAGAGCTCAATACTTTCCATGATTGACATTCATTCTGGATATCATCAATTGTGGGTTAAGAAGGAGGATAAACTTAAGACAACATTCCATAAAAGGTATAGACAATATGAATATATATTAATGTCTTTCATTTATACTAATTGCCCAATTATCTTCATGTATTTCATGAATTGAGTCATTAGGGATATTTTTGATCTATTTGTGATAGTCTATATAGATGATATTCTTATTTACTCAAAGAGAAAGAAAGAGTATAAAAACCACTTTATAATTTTACTAAAGACTCTAAGGAAAGATAAAATATATGAATATTTTAAAAAGGCTGGATTTTGGATATAAAATGTTTCATTTTCGGTTTATATAATCTCAAGGGAGGGTGTATTAGAAGATCCATAAAAGAAAGTGGCTATTACATGTTAGACTAGACCAACAATGGTGACTGAGATCCATAGTTTCCATGGTTTAGTAAGATATTATCGATGTTTTGTGGAAAATTTATCATGATCATCTAATCCTATGAACAAGATAACTTTAAAGGGATCCAAGTTTCTCTAGGCATATTAATGTGAGGAAAATTTCATGGAATAAAAAATAAAGTTAGTTAGAGAACCTTTTCTTACATTCCCTATAGTGGAGAAGGGTTTTTAATTTATAGTGATGTATCTCAGAAGGGATCGGGATGTGTAATTATATATAATGGAATGTTTATACCTTAGGAAAATTTAAGGTTCGTGAGAAAAATTTCCCAACTCATGATTTGGAGTTAGCTGTGAAAATCTTTTCATTAAAGATATGGTGGAACTATCATTACAGAGAAAAGTGTTATATATATATACTGATTGCAAAAGTATAAAATATATATTCACACAGAAAGAGTTAAATATGTTCCATATAATATGGTTAGGTTTCATTAAAGAATATGAATGCTCAATAAATTACCACCACGGTAAAATGAACAAGGTGACTGATTCTATGATTCAAAAGGATCATCCAGCTTATCCATGATGAGGATAAAAAAATATTCTATATTTCTATATTTCAAAGTATGGATATGGAAATCCCAAAGGAGTTGGAAAAATATTATCTTTCTCAATTTAATTTTCAAAAATATATCCATGTGAATATTAAATAGGAGGAAGAGGAAGTTATAGATCTTTAAAAAGAAGGTTATAAATGTTACTAAGTTTAACCTTGTTCATGATTTTATGATAAGGTTTAGAAACCATGTATGAATTCTATACCAGACATGAAGAATGAGTTGTTAGGGGAACATCGCAGTTATTTATTCTATATTTATCCTTGAATTACGAAGATGTATAGGGATTTTAAATAATACATCTAGTTGGATGTCATGAAGAGATACATTGTAGAGTTTGTATCTCGGTGCTTGGTATACTAGTAAATTAAGCCTAAAAGATTAAAAAATAAAGGGATTTTGCATTCATTACCCCTATGAAAATAGAAATGGGAGAACATCAATATGTATTTTTTTTCATTAGACTCTCCAAAAAATCAAAAGGTAATAACTCTATAGGGTGGTAGTTGATCATCTTACTATGTTAGAACATTTCATTACTATATGAGAATACTAATCTCTAGATTATCTTTCTAGGATATACATTAACGATGTGGTAAGGTTAAATGTAGTACCACATTCCATTATATTAGATTAGGACCGATGATTTAACTCAATGTTCTATAATAGTCTTATGTAAGCCCTTGATATAGAATTGAGTTTCAACACTTCTTATCATCCAAAGATGTATGGTATGTTTTAATGAACTATTAAAACCCTAGAGGATATGTTTAGATCTTTTTATATGGGTATTAATGGTGGTCTTCATAAAAACTATACTCTATTTGAGTTTTTTTACAATAATAACTTTTACTCAAAAACTCATATGGCTCCTTATGAAGACCTCTATGGAAAGAAATTTAGAGCTCCAATATGTTGGAATGAATTTGGTGAAAGGAAAAAATTGGTACCTGGGATTAAAAAAGAAATGGAAGAGAATGTTAGATCCATTCAGTTGTATAATAAGGAAGCACAATGTCAAATAAAAACTTATATTGATAATTGATGATGTGATCTATAATTTAAGGTTGGTGACAAGGTGATTCTTAGAATTTCTCCATGGAATAAGGTTATGAGATTCGGGATGAAATGAAAATTAATTCCTTGAAATATCGGTCTCTTTGAAATTTTTGATTGTATTTGGATAGTAGCCTATCAAATGTAACTTTAAGAAAACATCTCTCAAGTCTAATATGTTTTCCATCTATCTCTCCAGAGTATGTAAATACTCAACCCTTCACATGTTTTAAACAAGGTGGTTATTTTACTCGAGAAGTATCTTTCTTATAAGGAACAACTTGTGGATATTTTGGATCGTACAGAAAAAGATATATGAAACAAGACCCCTCACCTAGTTAATTATTTTTTTAGAGAAACCACCAATTTTTTGAATCTATGTGAGAACTTGAGGATATGATAACAATGAATCATTCTCATTTGTTTTTATTAGAGTGATGAATTTCGAGGGTGAAATTCATTTTCAGGGGGATAGAATGTAATTCCCCTATTTTTAATTATTATTATTTTCAAATAATCAAATATCATTTATGTATTATGTTACATGATCCAACAAGTAAATATTTCATTACAAACAAACATGGGTTATCTTTCACTATACACAAAACTCGGTTAGCTTGCATGACACATGACACTTAGTTTTAACAAAACCTCAACATATTATTAATATAGTTTTTTGAATGTGGTCGTTATAACCTAGAAATCAAGCATTATAATATGAATATTAATAAATAATTTTTAAAAATAATGTGTTTATATAAAGAAAACATATTTATAATAAAATATATGATTTTTGGTAAAGTATTTATATGTTTGGAAAATAAAATTTTCTCAAAAATATGTTTTTATGTCTTTTGTAAACAATAATAAAATTTATTTTTGACACTATTAGAAATTTAATTTTATAATATAAACTTTATTTTTTAATTACTATAGTCAAAATTAGGTTATGGTGAAATTTTTATATTTTTATGAATTTTGTTTGATGAATAGTGAAAGATATCAAATTTTAATAGAAACGGTCTTTTCATTTAATTTATTTATAATGTTAAATTATATTTTAATTTAGTTTTACAGATAATTTAGTAAAATTATACCTATATTTATCCAATTTAGTTCATTGGAATC
Organism: Viscum album; assembly: GCA_963277665.1. Classification (NCBI taxonomy): domain Eukaryota; kingdom Viridiplantae; phylum Streptophyta; class Magnoliopsida; order Santalales; family Viscaceae; genus Viscum; species Viscum album. The sequence goes on from OY728135.1 coordinate 1,175,953,759, forward strand.
AATTTCATAATTAAATAGAATATAAAAACTGTGTGAAATTTTGATCTTTTTATTATTTAAAACCCACATTTTCGACATGTTTGCGAGAATAATTTAAACTAATTTTTGTCACTTATGTGATTATAATTTTAAAAAATGTATTTCATATTTGTAATTAGATAAAGTTATAATTTATTATAAGTCCAATATAATTTTTTACTGAAGTCATTAGTGAATGTAATTAAAAATTAACTACAACGATTAAGGTAAAAACAAGATTACTTAGTAGTTAAACATAGAAAATAAGGCCTAAAAAATTCCCAGGACTTGTCCAAGACCCACTGTATGGAAATATTTTAACCCTATAATGTATAAAATTTTAATTTCATCCATTTTGGACACTTTTCCTATATGAAAAATGTTGGTGGTATTCTCTCTTTAATTTTTTTAATGTTTTCCACTCACCTCCCTTATAAAAGGCCACCCCTCCTTCCCTCTCTTCACACCACTTAAACTAATTATATCAGCTAATAATAGTCTAAATATCTTACCATCATCCATAAAATCATAATATAAGTCTTAATTTTCGAATTAATCCAACCAAAAAGGCCTTTGGTAAAAACTAAATAGTGATATCTGAAAAATTGGTAACATTTATCAATACATGTTTTTGTTTTATTTTTCGTGAAAACCCATTCATGTATTTTTATATCAGAGTTATATAATAAAAACAGAGTCGTAAATATAATTATATGTTTTTATTTTATGTTTATGACCTAAAACTACCCACACTTCCATCAAATGGGTTATTAAATCATTATTCATGTGTATAGAGGACTACTGCCACACGAACCGATGTCGTTCCTTTTTCAATTACAACCTACCAAGGTTTGAAATAATGAAAAAATACTGTTTATATATGATATTTATGATATTTATGATTTTAATGAGTTAGTTTAATTTTAATATCACACATAACTTCATCCTTTCCATTTTTTGGTAAAACGATAATATTGTTCGTCGGTATGTCAAACAACCGCCTCACGAAGCGATGCTATTCATTTATGATTTACATAAAATGTATTAAGCCTAGGTTTAATAAAAATATATGACATATATGAAATTAAAATTATTATTTAATGACAATATATCATATACTTTTATTTATTTCAATCTAAAAAAAATTAAAACATTGTTTATGCGTACGTACAGCCTACCGTCTCCATGAACGGTGTATTTCATTTCCTATTTCTATTTTTATATATTATTATAAATACATATATATACCAAATATATATGATATTTATATCATGGTTATATTTTGTTATATGATTTAACCATAATTATGTTAAGTGAACAAAAAATATAATGAATCAAAACATTTATGAAAAACAAAGTGGTTATTACTTGAAATGTAACTTTACCATGGAATTGTTAAAATATGAGTAATATAAAGTCATAAGTACATAATATATGGTATTATATATACATATATATATATATATATTTATATATATGTATATATGGATATGGTTCTATGAAAAATGTATGATGAACTAATATTTATTATAAAGGGGGCTCGGATGAGTATGATGAGAGTCAAGATTTAAGGTAAGAGAATTTTGTCTCAATCTGCCTTCTTTGAGACAAAAGTTATGTTATAAACCTATAATCTTTTATGAGGAGTATATACAGACCCTTTTACATTTTATAACTCTAATATCCTTATATTCATGATAGTTAAATATTCATGTAATGTTATTTTCTCATGGGGATTATGATTCCATGTTACCAAAGTGGTAAGAGTTTATTGCTACAATCTTATTATTTATCAATATTTTTTAAGATTATGTTTCCATTGATGAAATATTATGATCCATATCTCAAGAATTATTATGAAATTTATTCTCTTATCACTACGGGAAAAATCAATATTTGCGACAAGTTATTTGCGACGGGGAAATTTCCACATCACAACTAATTGGTTATTTGCAACGAGATTTCATCTCTCGTCGCAAATAGTTTGGCGCGACTTGCGCACCAAACCGCGTGGATAGTATTTGAGACAGGGAGATGTCTCCCGTCGCAAATAGTTTGGCGCGACATGCGTTCCAAACCGTGCGGCTTGAGCGCCAAACCGTGCGGCTTGCGTGCCAAACCGCGCAAGACTATTTGCGACGGTACCCGTCGCAAATACCCGGCGACGATTAATAGCTTTTTGCGACGGGATGTCATCTCGTCGCAAAAAGAGTGTTGGCATGAACTATTTGCGACGAGCCCCATCGCAAATACCTCTTTAACCGTCGAAGAAAATTAATGCGGGCAAGAGTATTTGCGACGGGCCCGTCGCAAAAGCCCGGCGACAGTAAATACCATTTGCGACGGGACAAGCTGCTCGTCGCAAATACCCATTTAACCGTGGATCATAATTAATGCGGGCGAGGGTATTTGCGACGCCCCACGTCTCAAATACCACTATTGGCGACGGGAAACCCATCGCAAATAACCTCATCACAATTAATCTAACCTATATATACCCCCACCCGTTTTTTCCAAATCACTCACATCTTCATCTCTTTCTTCATTCTCTAGTTTTAAGGGGAAAATTTCTTTTAGTTGAAGTTTTTTATACGAGAGCAATTGGAAGACGGCAATACCTTCAGAATATCAAAGTTTAAGGTATTTATATTTTATTTTTGTTTATATTTATTTTATTTCTATATTAATTTTAATTGTTGTTTATTAGTTCTAATTAAATTGATTTTTATTTATATTTATTTTTAGTAAGAAAATGATATTGTTAATGATAATTATAAACCATTATTGTTAATTTGCAATAATTAGAGATTATTATAGATAATTAGCAGAATTTAGTTATAATTAGTAATAATTAGATATATTTAGTAATAATTAGTAATAATTAGCAATAATTAGTAATAATTAGTAATAATTAGCAATAATTAGTAATAATTAGTAATAATTAGATATAATTAGTAATAATTAGTAATAATTAGTAATAATTAGATATAATTAGTAATAATTAGATAAAATTAGTAATAATTAGATATAATTAGTAATAATTAGATATAATTAGTAATAATTAGATATAATTAGTATTAATTAGATATAATTAGTAATAATTAGATATAATTAGTAATAATTAGATATAATTAGTAATAATTTGTAATAATTAGATATAATTAGTAATAATTAGATATAATTTGTAATAATTAGATAGAATTTGTAATAATTAGATATAATTAGTAATAATTAGATATAATTAGTTATAATTAGATATAATTAGATATAATTAGTAATAATTAGTAAGAATTAGTAATAATTAGATATAATTAGTAATAGTTAGATATAATTAGTAATAATTAGATATAATTAGTAATACTTAGATATAATTAGTAATAATTTGATATAATTAGTAATAATTAGATATAATTAGATATAATTAGTAATAATTAGATATAATTAGTAATAATTAGTTATAATTACCAAAAATTAGATATAATTACCAATAAATAGATATAATTACCAATAATTAGATATAATTACCAATAATTAGATATAATTACCAATAATTAGATATAATTACCAATAATTAGTAACAATTACTAATAATTAGTAACAATTACCAATAATTAGTAATAATTACCAATAATTAGAAATAATTACCAACAATTAGTAATAATTAACAATAATTTGTAATAATTACCAATAATTAGTAATAATTACCAATAATTAGTAATAATTAACAACAATTAGTTATAATTACCAATAATTAGTAATAATTTCCAATAATTAGTAATAATTACCAATAATTAGTAATAATTAGTAATAATTACCAATAATTTGTAATAATTACCAATAATTAGAAATAATTAGAAATAATTAGTAATAATTACCAATAATTAGTAATAATTACCAATATTTAGTAATAATTACCAATAATTAGGAATAATTACCAACAATTTGGAATAATTACCAATAATTACCAATGATTAGGAATAACAACCAATAATTAGGAATAATTACCAATAATTAGGAATAATTAGAAATAAATAGGAATAATTACCAATAATTAGGAATAATTAGGAATAATTAGCAAAAATTAGCAATAATTAGCAATAAATGGTAATAATTAGCAATAATTGGCAATAATTATCAATAATTAGCAATAATTATTACTAATAAAAAAATTTATTATCAAAATTTATGAAAAAACAATACTAATATTATTAAAATAATAAAAAAATTATAAAATATTAAAATTATCAATATTCATAATAGGCTTTGCTCTATTATTAACATGTTCAAATCTCAAAGGGTCACCAATTGGTAGGTCATGCGTAATAAAAATTTTGTATCAGTCATGTCCAATGTAAAATCTATAATTGTCCTTGCTTGGTTGATCAACTCACAAGTAGCATTGCAATAGGACAACCCAAGTCATGTATTTCACATTACTTTGGTCATCCTATAGCAACACTACTTGCGAGGTGATCAAACATGCAAGGACAATTATAGAGTTTACATTGGACATGGCTGACACAAACTTTTTATTGCGCTTGACCTGACAAATGGAGACCTTTTAAGATTTGAACATTTTAAGAATAGAGAAAATCCTGTTGCGAATATTGATAATTTTAATATTTTATAATTTTTTTATTATTTTAATAATATTAATATTGTTTTTTTCATAAATATTGATAATATAAATTTTTTATTAGTAATAATTAGTTAACGAAATCTGCTTGGATATTGAAGGGAAAATTTGTAATCATCTCCACAACGATGATTACAAAATTTCCTTTCATTATTCAAGTAGTTTTCATTTTGCTAAGTATTGCTAAGTATTGCTAAATTAGTAATAAATAGTAATAATTAGTAATAAATTGTAATAATTACTAATAAATAGTAATAATTAGTAATAGTTAGTAATAATTAGCAATAAATTGTAATATTTAGCAATAAATTGTAATAATTAGCAATATATAGGAATAAATAAGAATATATAAGAATAAATAGGAATAAATAGGAATAATTAGTAATAATTAGTAATAATTAGTAATAATTAGTTAGGAATAATTTGGAACAGTTAGGAAGAAATTTTAATAAATTTTAAGAACTTGGCACAATTTCCAATGGATTGACAATGCTCCTTTTGCTCGATGACGTTTCTCCTTTCAACTCTCACCAACTCAAAACATTATAAAAAATGTGATGCTACATAGAAATATTCAAATTTGTATGCACAAGATTGGATATGCATTAGTAGGATCATATTTTCTATAATGTTTTCAAGCAGTGAAAGTTGGAAGAGGACGATTCATTGACGAAAAGGGGGCTCTTTTTTCCGATAGCTCATTTACTTTCATCTTTCTCACACTAAAATCAAAATGAAGAATCTGGTCAGATGTACACATATTCATTCTTGGGAAAAAAGAGTAGTCGCTAATCCACTGGAAATTGTGTCGCCCTTAATTAATGGTAATTATTAAGAAGTAGTAGTAATTATTTCTCTTCTTTTTTCAGATAGTGTTTTTATAATTTCAAATTATTCAAAAACAGTGATGATTTTAAATTTTATGTAGAAAAATATTGAACAAGGAAGTCAGCATCAGTCGTTATTAGATTATCGTGCTTGGATAAATCAGCATAGAAATCCAAATTGTTCTGGTTTAAATCCTATATATATTTAGGGTGTTGAATGTTTCTTAGAATTTGCATCATCAAAACAAGAATATGTTTCAGAAGGACAAATTAAGTTTCCTTGTAAAAAATGTGCTCTGAGAACATTTGACACAGTTTAAAACGTTGGGGGACATCTCTTGCGGTTTGGTTTTCAACCAGATTATGTTTTTTGGTATCAACACGGTGAACACATTTCCAGAGAAGATCCTAATAACTTGATTCTAGATCCATCATAGTTTCAAAATTTAGTACATGATTCTTCATGTCAATCTGTGAAACAAAATGAAACTCACGATGACATTGATTTAACTCCTAAGTTGGCACTATCCGAATTTTATGAGTTGTTGAAGTATGTTGGGGATGCATTATATCCTGGTTGCAAGATAAGAAAATTAGAAGTAGTTGAAAAATTTATAGACATTAGATCAAATAATGCAATGTCAAACAACTATTTTGATCAGATATTTTCTTTGGTAAAAACACTGTTACCTGAAGGAAATGTGTTGCCTGCAAATTACTATGAGAGCAAGAAGCGAGTTCGTATCCTAGGCATTAGTTATCAGAAGATTCATGCATGTCCAAATGATTTCATCTTATATTCTGGGGAAAATGAGTCCTTGGATAGTTGTCACACATGTGGACAATCTAGGTATAAATAAGCTCAACCAGGGAAGTCTAGATCAATTCTAGTAAAATAGTTGAGATATTTACCCCTTACACACAGGTTGCAGCATTTATTTTTGTCTCATAACACAATTTCAATGATTTCATGTCACAAAAACAAGATTTCAACTAATAGAAGCTTGAATCATCCATCTGATGGTGATTCATGGAAACATTTTGACCGTCTACATCCATCTTTTTCTATAGAAGCCCGAAACGTGCGATTGAGTGTTTCTATTGACGATTTCTGTCCATTTGGTTCTTATGGTAGTCAGTATTAATGTTGGTCTCTCTTTGTAACTACGTACGATTTTCCTCCATGGATGTTGATGAAGGAGCCTTATATCTTTTTGACTCTATTAATCCCATGAAATCCGAAAAATAGTATTGATGTTTATTTTAAACCATTTACTGATGAGTTAAGTGAATTGTGGAGTGATGGTGTTAATTCATATGATGTTTCTTTGAAACAAAATTTCATATTAAAATCTGCATTGATGTGGATGATTAGTGACTTTCCCGGCATATGGCATATTATCTGGTTAGAGTACACATGGTCCAGAATCTTTTCCTTGCTGTATGAAAGACAACAAAGCCTTTATGCTCATCAATGGAAAAAAACCTTGCTATTTTTATTAACATCGTAGATTTCTTTCAACCGATCATACTTTTCGGAGGAACAAATCTCATTTTAGAAAAGGTACAATTGAAAGGGATGAACCTCCAAAGATGATCTAAGGTACAGAGTTAAAATCAGTTGTATTTTCATTACCTCCCATCACATTTGGACCAATAGTAAACCAATAGAAAATTCATGTCTTTGGGAAAGAACATAATTGGATAAAATAGAGCATTTTTTGGGGTCTTCCATATTGGTCTGATTTGTTGGTCTCACACATGTTGGATGTTATGCATATTGAGAAGAACTGTTTTGATAATTTATTTCATATAGTTTTGGATACACTAGGTAAGACCAAAGATACTGTAAAGGCACGATTAGATCTTGCCCAAATTTGTAGGCGACCAGAACTTGAACTATTTGAAAATGTTAGATCACAGAGGTTAATGAAGCCAAAAGCAGCTTATACACTGTCCAAAGAGAGTCACTTATTATTTTTTCAGTGGATTGAAGATTTGAGACTTCCAGATGGCTATGCTTCCAATTTGGGAAGATGTGTTAAGAATGGTTATATTATTGGATTAAAAATTCATGATTGTCATGTTAAAATGCAAAGACTAATGCCGATTGGATTTAGAGTTTTGTTGAATTTTGTGATTTGGGATTCGATAACAAACATATCATATATTTGTTCAAGACATTTGTGCAGTGACAATAGACTACGATTCCCTAAGAAAACTGGAAGAAGATGTTTCTGCAATTATATGTAAACTGGAAAAAATCTTCCCGCTGGCTTTCTTTGACTCAATAGAACATCTGATATTACATTTTCCACATGAAGCTAAATGTGGAGGTCCAGTACAGTTTCGATGGATGTACTCATTCGAGAGATTCATGTAGAAATTGAAGAAAAAAGTACGTAACAAAGCATTAGTTGAAGGCTCAATTGCTGAAGCTTATTTTCAAGAGGAAATTGCTTTTTTTTCTACTCTCATTATTTTGAATCTCAATATACCTCAAAACACAATTTCATGGGACAAAACGATGGGAATGTTAATGACGGAATGGAAAATCAATTAACAGTTTTTAACCTGCCAAATCTTGGTTTTGGTGGAGTTCATGAACGATGGATTTTAGATAATGAACATCACAGAGCTCATACATATGTTCTGCTCAACTGTGAAGAAATGACACCATTTTTCCTTTGAGTGCTTCTATAAGTTATTATATAATTTATGTTATAGTGTTTTAACTGATTTAATTTATAGGTTATATGATAATCATATCACAAAAAAACTTTCACAAATAACATCAGCTGCTCTTGAAGAACGCAGACATAATTTTTTTTCTCAATGGTTTCAAAAACTGGTAACATAAATTATTGATGGTTTAATATCAATTATGTTTATTATTTATTATATAGATAATTGTTTTACAAATTTTCAGGTGTCTCAATATGCTGATAAAATTGATAATCAACTGTGTATATTGAGTAACCCACCATCCAAAATGGTTAAATCTTATATTGCATATGTGGTGAATGGTTTTCGATTTCATACACACGCATACAGGGAATCAAAAAAAACAATGAATAATGGATTTTTCTTGAGAGGATCATATCACAGAGAAACTAAAGTTGGCTTTTATGGAATTTTGGATGAAATTATTGAGTTGTGTTATCTAGGATAGAATTACATAACAATGTTTACATATCGGTGGTTGGATACTGATAGATGATTGTGTGTTCATCCGACTCATGGAATCATTGATATTAAATATAAAAGTATTCTTACAGTAAATGAACCATTTTTACTGGCTCAACAGACACATAAAATTTATTCTGCAAAGTACTATGCTACTTCAAGAGACTTGAGCAATTAGTGGAGCATAATAAAAATGAAATATCAGGAAAATCAGTTTACTCAAACTGAATGTGGTTCCGCTGAAGTGGAAGGAATTGAAATTTTTCAAGAAACTGGTCCAAATCCATATGATTCACAAAGAGACATGAATATCGATGATGACACCCCAAAATTAAGAGTCGATGGTGATGAAGATGTTAATGATGTTAAAAATGAATTTGAAATGAAAAGAGATGCTGAAACTGAAACTCATATAGATATTGATGATGATGAGGAGGAAGATGAAGACAATGACATTGAAAACTATGGAGAAGAGGATGAAGATGAACTTTGACATAGTTAAATGATGGTTATAATCATAACTAATATATATCTATATTAAATAGTTATTTTCAACTATCTGCTAACAACAATCATTTTGTGTTTCATATGGACTCTAATATATTCCGCGAGTTGTAGGAGGCTGACCTACCATTGGATGAGGGAGATTTTGGATCATCTGACCCTCAGCCTACTGGCATTTCAGGGGGTACACGGAGGGGGCACGGTCATTCACGAATAATGATTCCTGACCCTCTCCCCCAGCGACGTCCACATCTTAGTTTCGATCCACACACATGGAGGTATGGTAACATGTATGATTTAGTTATCTTTCATTAATTTATTTATATATATACTAATTGTTTGATTTTTTATTCCTTTTTCATAGTTTTACGCATGTAGCTATTGTATAGGGGAGCACTATCTTGCGCAATTATTTTTCTCAGCCTTGGATCACATGGGAACAAATTCTTGTTGATGTGTGATGTGACATGTTCCATCATTGGCTGGTACTTAAATAAATAATATTTATTTTGAAATTTATTTTATTAATAACTTGATATTAAAAATTATTTGTAGGGTTTATGGTATCCTATTGATGATAGCATGCGTGACGCTATCCACGTGGCATGGTAGGTTTCCATGCACGACCGTTTCCATTAGTTTTTGCACAATTTGAGAAGGACAACCATTAAGAAAGCAGGAGTGACAGAATTTGAGGAGTTGTGTAGAGCTCACCGACCCGATTACATTTCATCTCACGTTTGGGATGGATTATGTTTACACTGGTTGGGTGGTGGATTTTAGAGGATATCTTCAGTGGGATGATAGAACCGGGGGAGATAGGAGGTGACGCATCGAGATGGTAGATCTACATTCAGTTCTCATAGATCACATCTGGTAAGTATATTTTTTAAATATTTCTTATAACTTTAAATATAAATAGTTTATTTTATATTTTTTATGCAGTCGAGCATCCTGATATTATGGAGTTCGACGTTTATCAGAGGATGTACAGTGATCCAGCCACTGGAGAGATTAGAGGTGATCGCCAGCGTCAGATTGAGGTTAGTATTATATTTTCAGTTTCAAAATTAACTTCATATAATATTTTCACAATTTTTATTTTAAATTGGAATTGAAGGAGTCATATTAGGCTGTGACCTCTCAGACATAGGCTGAGGGTCAGGATGAGACGATAGAGCATACCGGTGCTCACCTTTTCGATGAGGCGGCATGGATGGAGGCGACTCAGTATGGCTTTGAGAAGAGTTGAGTAGTTGGTATCGACTCTCATTTGACTCCTGACACTTATTATGGTACTGCTACGATGTCGGCGTCTAGGTCGAGAGAAGCTCGTGGAGAGACATCATCTTCTGGCTCATAGTATTAGGAGCAGTTGCGAACTCAGGCTGAGCTTATAGAGACTTTGCAGAAGCAGCATAAAGAGAAGAGTTGGCGGCAGCAGAAACAAGAGGAGCATCACGAGGAGCAGATGCGTCAATGGCAGCAACAACATGAGGAGGAGATGCATCGATGGCAGCATCAACATCACGAGCAGATGGAGTGCATGCATCGTCTGACTCGTATTTTAGGGATGGAGTTTACTCCACCATCTCCTTCAGCTCTTCCACATCCTCCAGAAGAAGACCCCCCAGTGATTTTTTTATGTAAAAAACATTTGAATTTAACATTGTAATATGAATTATTTACATTCTTTTTCTGTTATATCGCTGCAAATATTACATAATTTAATTTTTAATTTTTTTTTATTTTTTTATATTTTTTGTGAATATTGACAATTTTAATATGTTTTTTTATTATTTTAATAATATTAATATTATTTTATTAAATATATTTTTTAGTATTATATTTTTAAATGTTTGTTTATTTAATAATAATAATAATATTATTTTATGATTTTTGTATTTTTTTGTGAATATTGAAAATTTTAAAAAAATTTATTTATTTAATAATAGTAATATTATTTTTTTATTAATCGTAATTTTATTAAAATTTTTTAAAATTAATTTATTATTTACGACGAGACCTTCTACGACGGGACCCCGTCACAAATAGTTTAAATAAATATTTTTAAAAAACATATTTGTGACGTGACTGCTTACCCATCACAAATACTTTGTTGCGATGGGCCCGTCGCAGTACGTTATATACACACACACATATATATTTTTGCAATGGGATGGCGGGTCCGTCACAAAAATTAATTGCGATGGGACCGTCATGAAATTTTTTACATATATATAATGCATATAATCGGAGACTTATTTGCAACAATTATGTTTCCCTCCGCAAATACCATTATTTGTGACTGTGTTTTCTGCAATGGGCTATTTGCGACGGGGCCCCGTCGCTAAAGCTTATTTGCGATGGGATCCCATCGCAAATAAGCCGTTGCAAATACCAAGAATTTCAGTATTTTATGGTTATTGATTATATATTCAAGTAATGATACCATTTTTGTACTCTTTGGTACTTAAGATAATTAAGATAATTTTAAAGAAAAGCCAACTTTATTTCTCTCTTCGGTCAAAAAAGTGTTTTCTTTCAAAATTATGTTTTCTAAAAAACAAAAATGTTTTATTACTCTCTTATGATTTTTAATATAAATATTAACCTATGTTTTTCTTTTTTTAAAAATGAATGTAATGTTCATGTCATTTTCCCAAACAATGTCCATTTTGATTTTACCACAAATGTGAAAGGAACCTTCATTTTTTAATGTGTATAACATGATTTTTTTAATGATTTCCTAAAAAAGCAGTTATTGGAAGATTAAATTATAATATTTCATAGTTATTTTAAAAAAGGGGTTTCAAAATGTATTAAATTTTAAAAATATTTTTTCTAAGAGGAAAGTATTTTTCCTTAAGAGATGATTTAAATGATCTTTCAAAATTATTTTTCATCTAAGATGAAAAATATTCATGTTACCTATTCATTACATAGGATATGATCCAAGAATAAAATTCATATTATTTATTTTAATGGTTTAATATTTATTATCATGATTTTTATGAAACCTGTTTCTCTTATATAGGTTGTACCATGATAAAATTGTTATGAAAACCACTTGTACAAAAATGATTTATCGGGTCAGATTTTTCACAAAGATTATTTATAACTAATGTGAAAAAGAAATTTATCATGTTTATTTCTAAATAATAAACAACAAGATAAAGTGATTTTTTTACATTGGTTATATATAATAAACGATGTTATGAAGAAAATCTCATTGCTTTATAAAATCAGTTATTTTGTCAATGATGTGTAAATTCAATTTATCATGTTTATTTCTAAATAAAATATGTTATTAAGTAATATAAATTTAATTATAAAATCTATTTTATAATAACAGACACGGTAAATCATTTAAAATTTTAAAAATTCTCGTTTTGAATCATTTCGTTAATTTTTTGATCGGGTGAAATAAAACTCAGTTCTCTCACACGCGAAAGACCTAACATCATTTCTTCCATCCAATGGCCTCCAATATCTATTTTCTATCATCATACATCCTCATTTTATTTGGAGCATCTGATCTAATTTTGTTGAAACTCTCATATAATCCTCATACACCTCGCTTTTGGTCATTCAATGTCACATATGCCCTAACTATCCTTTTTTATTATGTTTACTTAAATATCACATTACAATATTTTTTAATATCCTCATATTATCTCATATATTCCCTTTAAAAGTACCCATTATTCTAATTATTTTCTTTAGAATCTTTTTATAGAGATAGACATGGGGTTTTTTGTGTGCTCTTGTGATTTTTTAAGAATATTATCTCATATATGGCTAGTATGGAACTCCTTAGATTCATGTTTGATTATTTTAGAAAAAAGATTAATTTTTTATACATAATAATTCATATATTAATAATATAAATTTTTGTATCTATGAATGGAATAAAGAATAAACTAAAAAATGAACAATCAATTTATCTAACATGAGATAAGTTATTTATGTAGAATTTATAAATAATACTAAATATAAATATTTTATAATTTAGTTATAAAATATAGAAATTCCGTAATTATATGAGAATATATAATTTATATTTATTTACAACAAGACCTCTTCCATACTACTCATTAAATTGTATTTTACCATAAATATAAGATATTAAATGAAATATAAATATTTTATATCTCAACTTTATTATCTAATTTTTTTTATAATTTAAATATTACATATTTAATATTATATTAACTTTGATCATATCAGTTATCAAAAATAATTTTAGATTTGGTTTAAATAATTTCTCATATAATTTTCCTCGATCTTTATATCTTTTTCATTTAGGATTAAGATAATTATATCTCGATCAATGTAGTGTCATTACATGGTGAGGACCCAAAGGAGATCCCCTCTAGTGGTAATCCACATGTTTTCTTTTAATCATTGAACAAGGCTGATGAATCATTGAATAATATCATGGATAATTGACTGTATTATTTTATTTACCTTTTATCACTTCACATTTTCTTAATCTTGAATGGGTTTACCTTGTTCTTCTAGTACATGATTTGGATTATGGTCAATAATATTGAATTTCAGTTTTTTATCTAAATTCATTCATATGAAAATGAGAAATAAGGGAATAGACTAACTATATTTTATTTTGTAAATTAATTCCATGCATATCTTTTTATTATTTAAAATTTATATTTTAACTTACCCTCCATTATTGTTTAGAAATTTTAATTGTATTTTTCAAATATGCATATATTTCTTTTATATTTCAAAATTGTGTTACTTTCTTATTATGGAATGTTTCATATAAATTTAAAATTATCTTATCTTTACAAGATATATATTTATAATATTTTTTATAAATAATAATGAGTCAAATTTGGATTATAGAAGCTTGAATAAGTGATGAATATGATGAAGGTGTTGATTCTTTTTTGGAATTTTCTAAATAAAATGTTCAAAAATGACATATTTATTTGTCCATGCCTAAAATGTATAAACATTAAGAATTTAAAAAAGAAGAGATATCAAAGATCATTTAAATTTTCATGGTTTTAATCCGAGTTCCATCCCTTGGATTTGTCATAGTGAAAAAATGAAGAATTTTAGATCTATTAATGATGATTATTATAATAACCAAGGCTTGATGTACATGTAAATTACATTAATTTTATGGAATAATTAATACATTAAACAAAAAATTCAAAAAATAACATTTCAGTTTAATGCCTTTGGAAACTGGAAAACATAAACAACTGTTTCAAAAAACATCTACATCATCTCCTGATTTATCATTCATAACTAGAAACCCTTTTTGGCATGTCTTACTTAATACACTTCTTCAAATTCTAGTGGAAGAGAAACATGAAAAGGGGTGACCTCAAATACTCAATAAAGGTAAGCATAGAAAATATCTTAAAAAATATAAACATAATAATATAAATATATGAACACAAATTTTGAAAAAAAACATAGCACATTTAACATATACCAAAATATTGAGTCATGAAATAAATCTTGGTAATTCATATGGCATAAATCGGAATTGAATCACGAACCATGAGAAAATAGCATTGGCATAAAACATGTAATTATAGAAAACAATTAAGCACATAATATGATTTCAATAGTAGCCAAGGAATTTCTTCCAAGACCATCATTATGTAAAAATTACATTACTGAACCAGGTTTACATTCCATTCTATCCATGTATTACTAAACTGGATTTACTTGTCGTTCCAACCATGTATTAATGAACCGGATTTACTTTTTGTTCCAGTCAAGTCTATATAATGATATATAAATTTTTACCCAATGCATTGAAAGGAGATATAGGTCCCAAAAATCCCATAATGAAATCATTCTTACATTTTCTGCAGTAACATAAATCATCTATCAGAGCATAACCCAAGAAATGAAATGGATTTCTTAAACATCATTCAATCATTACCTAATCCATATAAAATAAATGTATTTCAAAGAAATTATTACATCATAAACATAATAAAATAAAAGTAATAAAAGGGATATAATAATAACCCTATGTCATTTTATATGGAAAATAATTTTGACAAAATACTTGAAATTAATTATTGAGGAAAATATACTTTCTTCTTTAAAAACAATTTTTTCTTAAAATTCTACAAATTTTTAAAAGAAATGGATTTAGTTGAAAATATAATTGAAATCATGTATAGGATGATCCAGTGAAATAAATAATCATTAAAACTTAAAAATCCATTCATTTCATATAAGTTAAACAACATTCTCCTCGTACTTTTGCTGGAAAAGTCAAAAAGTACCTCATATGGTAAACAAATGAAAGATTCATTCCAAACCACGTAGTAAAAGTAAAAAATGGGTAAAAATGAAATAAAACATACATAAAAATTGTAAATATTTTATGAAAAAATTTCTATAAAACATGGGCATGGATGATAAATATAACCCTAGTAAATACTTACGTATAAACAATCTTGAATAAAAATGAGATTGCAGAATTATCCTTTACCGTAGGTATGATATTCTTCATATATGTCCAAAAATCTTGTATAATGTTTTTAAACATATTATTAACTTATATAAGAAAAAAAATCATATTTATGATATCATATAGTATTCTTTTATGACTTTATATTACCAATTTATTAATAATTCTAAGTTCATGCAACGTTTTGGGTAACTATCGCTTTATTTCTCATACGTGTTTTGACTTTTTATTCATGATCGTATTTCTTAGATCATGATTTAATTACTTAAAAATGTATAATATTATTTATATATAATATATATTCACAATATAGATATACATAAAAGATAGATATATGAAATGGAATACGCTGTTCATTGAGATGGTTGGTCGTACGTATGCATGAATACTGTTTCCCTTTTCTTATCATTTTGAATTGAAGTGAATGATATATATATATATATATATTATATTAGCCTTATTGTGTAATATATTTCATAATTATTCATAATATATATATTTTTATAATAATTCTTTGATGGTGAATGAGGAAGATGAGTCTCATCATGTCGTGGAGACAGTAAGTCGTACGTACGCATGAGCGACAATATCATTTCCTTAATGGTTTAAAGGTATGGAATTGGATGGAATATGAATTGTAAAGAAATAATATCATGTTATATTTATTATTTAAGTCATTTATATTCATCATTATACCAGTTTTGATAAAGTGTATATGAAAAACATTTTACACCACAACGTGGAGACGGTAAGTGGTACGTACACACACATGGTGATATTGTTATTAGTAGGATGAATAATAGGAGTTATAAGGTGGTCCCAAAATCATAATAACATCAAATAATATAGAATATACTGTATTTATTACTTTAATATGGAGACAATATAATAATAGAATTTATAATAAGAAAAGAATTTTCAAAGAGGTGATAAAACAATTACATCTTTTTTGAGTATCTCCTTTTGATTTTCACAAACGGCCCAATTGAGATGGATTTATACCCAAAGTGTGTCCTTTTGGATGAAGTGAGGGAAGTTAGGAGAGGAAAAATGTAGTTTTTGGCCTATAAAAATGGATTTAAATGTGTGATTAAAAGAGAAGGATAGGTGCACTTTTTTAATAGATGGGAGGGGAACCTTTGGAAATACCAAAACTGTTAAATTAATATAAATTAATTTCTAAATTCAAATTCCTCCCATGTAAATTATTTTGAAGATAATATGATGATTAGTTTTAATCCTCTCCACTAATAATATTTAGACATTATTTTATTTTATTTTAAACCTTGTCATTTTGATTTGTCATTATTTAATCTATTTAATTATAATTATTTTAAAAATATTCTAAATATTAAATGGTTATAACTTTTTTACTTATGTGTTTTAAATTATCCATAATTGGACACTTTATGACATATTAGACCTTTATAATTTTAAATTTTTATTATTCAAATATATTCTTTTTTTTGAATACTTTAATAATATGTTATTTTTATAAATTATCAATAGTGTCAATTTTGACACTATTCATTTATTCGACTTTAACTAAAATACACACAGAAGTTAAATTTGAACAAAAAATATTTATTACCCTCATAAAAATTCATATTCACCTATAAAATTCCTATATCACAATAATTTTTATATATTATATTTCTTTTCATATTTTTAAAACCATTTATTTCATGTTTCTATTAATGAAATAATTTCACAATTAGTATTGGGTCATCATTTATAGTAATTATTTAAGCTCTAAATTTTTTTAAAAAATCAAATCATTTATATAATTTCCTTCTATTTTTATAGAAATTTTATATTTTATGTTTTATCATGTTTATCACTATATTAAAATTATTTTACTCATAATAGATAAGAGGGTGACATGTTGTCACTTTCTTTTGTTTTAATTATAATTACATCTCTTTCATAGAAAAATGTCCATTAAATGAATAAATTTAGAAACTTAGGTGATATTTTTTTGACTTTAATTCATAAAATAGGATTTTGTTTCATGTGTAAGGGTAATTTTATCAAATTTATCATATTGTTTGTTACCCTAATATACCTGATTTACCTTTAACTATGGTAAATACAAAATATCATAGTTACTATTCATAATATCAAAAAAATAAATGTAACATATTAACCAAATTTGGACCCAATAATTCAAAATATGGCATAAAGTTTTCAAAATTCAAAACAAAGAAGTTGAATTAATTAATTTAAAATTAATTCCAGATGCAAAACCTGAAAGTGGGTTCTTAACAAGTAAAAACTATCAAAAGATTAACATGAGTTTATGTACAGTTTAAATGTAAAATTACTTCCACTTTAAAAAATTGGATTAAATGATTAAAATATAATCCAATTAAAATTTAAAACCAATTAAAGTGATTATATAACTATATAAATAAGTAAGATGTAAATGCAGTTTTGAAATAAAATGCAGTATTTCGCACTATTCATTAAAATATTAATTTTATCAGAAAAATACCAAAATTTCAACCAAGGTAAATTTTAATACCCATATTCAAATAAGAAGTTTATTATTTAAAATATAACTTATAAAATTTTAAAGGAAACTAAATTTTAAAAGGGTTCTCAATCAAAAGGTGGTAAAACAGTATTTTTTGAAAAATACTTCTTTTATCCGAAAATTTGTATTTATTTTTATATCATATCTAGAAAACATATAATATGAATTTAAAACATTATATTGAATATATTACATATATATTTCCCTAATAAAATCCATAAATAGTAATTTTATTATTTTATAGACTCAATTATTTTCATTTAAATAGTTTTTTAGAAAGAAGTTAATACTATTCATAACCGCCATTATAATGACTAGGTTATAATATTTAGTTATCACCTATAATTGGTCTTGAGTGAAATTAATTCTATCAAAAGAATTTGAAATTGCATGTAACACAATTCAAGAATAGTGTTACGTATACTATAAGCTAATATAGTGTTGCATATAGTGCAAACAAATCTTTGTGTAGAATACAACACAAGACATCAAATAAATTAAAAGGCATATATCTCATAAAATATTGGGGTGTTACATTCTACCCCCTTAAATTGAATTTATACCTCGAAATTTTTTAGGGTAATAAAATGTTTACTACTTGAACGTTGCTTTCTTATAAACCCACGTTATAAAAAGTAATACTAAAACATTATTTTAAAAAGGTAAGTTAGAAACATAACAGTTACCCAATGTAACTCATCACTGGGTCTCCACATAGGAGGACATATTTGGGAAGTGATAACATGGATATTAAAGAAAAATCTACCCATAAAGTTCTCATAGATTGTGATAGAGAACATGGTTTGGAGAATGTTAACAACCAGAAAGCAATAAATCTATGATGATTTAAGGGGCCATTTGAGTCATCAGATATAGAAGGTACAAAGATAACATTTTTAATTTTCAAGATCCTTTCCCTAAAGTTGAATAATTTTTCATGAGAATAAATACTTACTTGATTTTGGTACAATCTCACAGTTTTTCATGACTTGAATAATTTTCACTTCATTTCTTATTTAAAGAAGTGAAGATGAATTTTTCATTCTTGATGTTTTAGCATATCATGCGATAGAATGATTGGTCATTCCATCTATCTCCCCAAAAAGGTTAGCACATGAAGTCAAATATGAATAAATCCAGATATAGTGAGATAATACATTAGTCTAACAAACATCAACCCCAATATAACTTATACTATCCATAAATGGATAAGATTTCAATCCTTCCAAAAACAGAAAACAGAAAACTTTATAAAGAGGTAAACTAAATCAATTAAAATTTTTCTCACATATCTCATAAGGTAGTTCTTGGTTTTCAAATTCCAAACATGTGAATACCTTAATCATGTATTTTCTTGAGTCACAGTAACAACCTAAATTATCAGATATCTTTATTTGAAACATGCATGTTTCTTTTTTCCAAAACATAGTTGATTATTCCTCAAGTCCCAAAATGTTTTATACTTCTTCCATGATAGCATAACCCTCTTAGCTACAAATCCATAATTAGTTCTCAATAAACTACCATTATCCAATTTACTTATTCTAATCCAACATATATTTATCCAAGCATCATTATCTTAACTTAAGGAACATATTAAGGGTTATATTTTACTTAATCACGTGTTCTCAAAATATATCACCCTACACCTAAATCACATTTTTTTATCCTTATAACTATTCAACATATCCTTCCCAATACAAAATAAAAAACTAATACTGGAAACCCTTATATATTTCATGATTCTTATAAAATAATCTTTGAATTTAAAAACATATACACCTCAATAATACAACTTTTTTCTTAAACTGCTACTCATGATCCATCATCTTTATATTTCTTAGAATATGAATAATTTATTAAGGTTTCTAAAACAAAATCATCATATATTTAATTTAATCAATTTTGTAAGAATATCACATACCTTTCACAAGTCGTTTACAATCTCTTTATCCTCAGAAATATGACCGATACTCATACCATCATCACATTTCTCTTCATTATATTTCCCCTTAGGAAATAGATCTTTTTAATTCTCATAATTTCCTCCTCTCAAAAATTCAATGGTTAACTATGTTCTATGTAGTCCTGTCTATAGACTAATACTGGAAATAAAAGTGTGAGAAATACATATCAGATATTAGAAGCACATAAGGAAGTTAAATTACTAATAATATTTCAATCTCTGATATCTTCAGTTTAACCCTAGGTTAGAAATGATTATCACAAAAAACCCTATGATTTAATACTATAAATATACTTATCTTTAAGTCATCCCTAGACACATCCATATAAATGTCTCTAGGAATATCAATAATGTTTTCACATCCTAGCATCCAAAGGTTGACTAATCCTTAGTTGTGATACCGACTGTAAATACCCAAGCTTGACATACATGGACATTACATTTATTTTGTTGAATACTTAATACATTAAACAAACAAATTCCCACAGACCGAATTATTTTACTACCTTTGGAAACTAGAAAATATAAAATACTAGTTCATAAAACATCTACATTGTCTCATGTATTATCATTCATAAATAGAACCCCTTTTTGACACATCTTACTTAATACCCTTCTTCAAATCCTAGGGTAAAAGAAAAATGAAATGGGGTGAGCTCAAATACTCAATAAGGGTAAGCATGAAAAATATCTTACAAAACATAAACATAAGAATTTAATTATATGAACATAACTTTTGAAGAAAACAAATACCACATTTAACATATACCAAAATCCTGATTCGTGAAATAAATCTTGGTAGTTCATAAGGCATAAATCAAAATGGAATCATGAACCATGAGAAAATAGAATTGGCATAAAACATGGAATTATTGAAAATAAATAAGCATATAATATGATTTCCATAGTATCCAAGGCATTGAAACCAATACCATCATTGTGTAAAAAGTCTAATATTGAACTCGGTTTACATATCGTTCTGGCCATGTATTACTGAATTAGATTTACTTGTCATTCCAGAACTATATTACATTACTTTATTTACTTTTCATTCTAGTCATTTCTATCTCATGAGATATAAATTTTTACCATCCATCCATCCAATGATAAATTTTTATTTTCCAAACACTTTTATGTGAGAAGTGATAACCCTCATATATTACAAGTTTCAGCACCAAATGTCATGTTATATTTGTTGAAACATTTCGTGTAATAATCGCTTTGTTTCTCATACGTGTTTTGACTTGTTATTCTTGATCATATTACTTAAGTCAGGATTTACTTACATAAAGAATGTATAATATGATTTATATATCATATATATTCATAATATAAATATATATAATATATAGATATATGAAATGGAATACACCATTCATGAAGATGGTAAGTTGTATGTATGCATGAACGATGCTTTCGTTTTCTTATCGTATTGAATGGAAGTAAGTGAATGGAATACATGTACATACATACATATATATATTATTCCAGTAGCCTTATTATGTCATATATTTCATAATTATTCATAATATATATTTTTTATAATCATTCTTGGATTGTGAATGAGGAAGATTAGTCTCATCGCGTCGTGGAGATGGTAAGCCGTACGTATGCACTAGCGACGATATCATTTCATTAATAGTTAAATGGTATGGAATTGGATGGAATATGAATTTTACAGAAATAATATAATTTTTTATTTATTATTTAATTCATTTATATTCATCATTACACCTTTCTAAATAAAGTATAAATGAAAAATAGTTTACATAATGGCGTGGAGGTGGTAAGTCGTACATAGTCATGCATGGTGATATTGTTATTAGTAGGGTGGATACTATGAGGTATAAGGTTTTACCATAATTATAATAACATATAATCATGTATAATATAATTTGTTTGATTCTTTATTATGTAAACAACATAATAAAAGGAATTAGAATAAGAATATAATTTTGAAAGAGGTGATAAAACAATTACCTTTTTTCGAGTATCTCCTTTTTATTTTCACAAAGGTATCCTTAGATGGATTCCTGCCCAAAGTCTGGCCTCTAAGATAAATTTAGGGAATTTGGAAGAGGAAAGTTGTAGGGTTTATATGAGAAAAAGGGATTTATAGGTGTGATTAAAAGATAATGAATGGTTCCCTTTTATAAGAGAGGGGAGGGGCACCTTTGGAGAAAACAAAACTATTAAATTACTAAAAATTAATTTTTAAATTAAAATGCCTCAAAAGTGAATTATTTATAATATAATATGCGTATGGGTATCAAACATCTCAACCAATAATATTTAGAGATGTTTTGATTTTATTTTAATCCATATCATTTGGATTTATGCTTATTTTATCTATTAAATTTTAATTGTGGTAATAATATTCTAAATATTAAATAGTTAAAAATATTTACTTATGTGTTTCTGATTTTCCATAATGGGATACTTATTAACATATTAGACCTTATAATTTTAACTTAGTAATATTTAAATAATTTTGTGATTTTAAAATAATTTAGTAATATGTTATTCTTATAGAATATCAATAGTGTCAATTTTGACACTATTCATTTATTTGACATTAAATAATATTCACACAGAAGATAAATTCAAACCAAAATATTTAATACACACCTAACATGCCTTTATCACCTATAAAATTTGTGGAGCACATTAATTAGTTCATATTATATATCTTTTCATATTTTTAAAATAATTTATTTGATATTTTTATTAATAAAATAATTTCTACATCTCTATTGTCATTATTTATAAATTATAAATAAATTAAAATTATGTAGATAATTCCCTTATATTTTTGAATACTATTTATGTTCTATTTTTTATCAAGTTTATCACTACATTAAAATTATAAAACTTATAATAGATAAGAGAGTGACATGTTGTTACTTTCTTTTGTTTTAATTATAATTACATCACTTTCATGGAACAAAGTCCATTAAATGAATCGATTTTGATACATAGGTGATATGGGTCGACCTTAATTCAACTCAATAGGATTTTTTTAGGTGTTAGGATAATTTTATTATCTTTATCATATTGTTGGTTACTGTAATTTACCCGATTTATCTTTAACTATGGTAAATAAAAATTACTATAGTTTCTAATCATAAGATCCAGAAAATAAAAGTAACATATTAAAAAAATTTGGACCCACTGATTCAAAATATGGAATCCATTTTAAAAAATTCAAAAAACAGAAGTCACATTAATTAATTTAAAATGGATTTTGGATGTCAATACTAGAAAGTGGGTTTTTAAGAAGTAAAAACTATCAAAATATTCACATATGTTTATGTCCAATTTAAATGTGAAATTACATATAATTACCAAAATTGGATTCAATGATAAAAATATAATCCAATTGCACTTTAAACAAAATAAAAAATTTAATATAAATATATAAATAAATTAGATGAAAAGGTAGTTTTAAATTAAAATGCAATATTTTTTACTATTCATTAAAATATGAATTTCATCATAAAAATAAAAAAACCACCAAGGTAAATTTTGATGTCCCACTCTGAATTAGAATTTTATTATGTCCAATATAACATATAAAATTATCGAAAACAAGATTTAAAAAGGGTTCCCATCAAAAGGTGGTAAAACTGTATTTTTTGAAAAATACTTGTTTAATTCCAAAATTGAATTAGTTCTTATATAATATCTAAAAAAATATAATATGAATATAAAACAATAAATTGAATATATTACATATATATTTCACAAATAAAATCCATAAAAATTGATTTTATTATTTTATAGACTCACTTATTTTCATTTAAATAGTTTTTTAGAAGGATGCTATACTATTTATTCCCACCATTATATTGACTAAGACATAATATTTAGTTATCACATATACTCTGTATTGTGTGAAATTAATTCTATCAAAAGAACATGAAATTATGTGTAACACAAGTCAAGAATAGTGTTGTGTATACTACGAGCTAATATAGTGTTGCGTATAACATAGGCTAATCTTGGTGTAGCATACAACACAATACATCAAAGAAATTAAAAAGAACCTACCTTATAAAATCATGGGGTGTTACAATTATTTGGAAGATAATAAGTCTGATAAAATTTGATAAATGATTTTTTATATTTATGTAGATGAAATTGATTAAGAATCCAAAATTGAGTGTCTATACGGTGATCCTGAAAACCCATTATATTCAGGTAGTATGGAAATTATGGTTTTATCGACGGTGTTAAGATTGATTTACCTAATGGTAAACATGGATGTAGTGAAAAGAGTTTTATAGGTTTGCTAAAAAAAAATTATTCTTAATGATAATGATCTTCCATATTCACATTATTGAGTGAAGAAAATAAAATTCTAGATGATATTAGGGTAAACGATACATGCTTGACCGAATAAATATTTTCTATATTGGAAAGGATAAGAATTTTTTTTAGGGTATCCTAAATCTGGGAAGTCACAGAATAAGTTGAAAGAAAAATCAAAGGCTGATTATGAGTTACAGAGACCCCTTCCAAGACATTTTTGTATCTTCCTATAATTCCTCATCTGTAATGTTTTTTTTTCTAATTCACATGATGAAAAGGGGTTAAGATGGAATTCTGATGAGTGGAAATGTGATAAAACAATATGTCATCAAACTGATTGTCCACAGTGGAATAAAATTGATCACCAGTTTAATATTATAGGAAATGAAGTTATAAATATAATACTTGGATATTCCATGGATGGAGTGAATCAATATAAAATCCTTAGTAGCACACATAGTTCATGGTTGGTTTTTTTTTGGTAATTTACAACTTATATCCTGAATTTTCTATGTGGGGAAAATATGTCTTGTTGAGTTTAATGAGTTGTGGACCAAAACAACCCAAAAATGATATTGATTTTTTCTTATCACCATTAATTGATTATTTAAAACTGCTATGGGAGGAAGGTATAAGGGTGCATTATTCTTATAAAATGGAATATTTTCAACCACATACAACGATTATGTTCCCAAAAAAGACTTCCCAGAATATAAAAATTTGTCTCAATAAAATGTTAAGGGGCGTAAATCCTTTTCAAATTTTTTAAAAACACACTTCATATTATCATCTACAACATGGGAGAAAAATATTATACATGGTTCAGCAAAGGTTTTTTCCTATAGATGACTCTTATAGAAGATTAAAAAAGGATTTTAATGGCTCAAATGAATTTGATATCACTTCAAAACCTTTATCCATTGATCAGTATTTTTAGATCGTGAAAAAGAATGATGTGACATTCAGAAAGATACGTAATTATGGTAATGATATAACTATTTTGAAGAAATAATCAATATTATTTTTGCTACCATATTGGTGATTTCATGATGTGAAGTATAAAATTGTTTTCATGTATGTGGAGAAAAATATTTATGAATTTTTTATAGGAATACTGTTAGATATTAAAGAAATGACTAAATATGGGTTGAATGGAAGATTAAATTTACTCTTCATGGTAACACATTTGGAGTTGGATCCCACTAATGATTGAGGGTGAACATTCTTACCCCCATCTTTCCATACATTATCCAAGAGGGTGAAAATTATCCTTTTTCAATGTATTCATGATAAAAAATTTCCACATGATTATTCATCAAAAGTAAAAGATTTTGTGTCTTTAATGTGTTTGAAGTTTGTTGGTCGGTGGGGACACTCAAGAGGAGGGTGAATTGAGTTCCAATTAAAATTTCTGTTTTAAAACTTTTTCATAAAATCCCCCAAATAAAACACAGAATTAAACTGTAGTGAATTTATATCAACATAAAGGTTATGTTAGGTTCTTAAAGGATTGATTATTTCCCAGTTAATCAAATCATAAGAATTGATTAACTTTTGAAACTAACTTACTGATTTACAACTAATATAAACACTTGAAAGTTTAATTATCAAAGTGACTTTAAAACAGTTTTGGTCTTAAAGTAGTTTGCAACGGAATAAAAATAACTTTGAAAATAAATAAGAACAACAGGTTTAACCAAGAGGTTCAGTCTCAAGCTGAGACTTAGTCCTCTCAAAACTTTATATTAAAGTGATCCACACCCTGGATCGGGGATTACAACATTATGTAACTGTCCAGGTCCAAGACCTCTACCACTGTTATTCGTAGGAAACAGAAAAACAACTACCAGCTGTCCAGGTCACACACGACCTCTACCACTATCCCAGTGGGGAATAAAGGATGTAAGAGTTTGAGTGAGGATTTACAGATCCTCCAGTTAATGCACAGGAGATATTGTGTGTGTTAAATACATCAGATAATACACACTTCTGAATATGTAAAAAGATAAATCACAGAGCAAATATTTAGAGTTTAGAAATGGCTCTAGTGATTGTCGTGCAGTTCTGGACTCCTTTGATTGATCAGAATTTTCTCTCAGTCCTATTCTAGTTTTTTTTCTGGAAAACAGAGTATCGTCTGTTTCCTTGTCTTCCAGGTGTAGAGATAGTCGATGAAGCTTTTGAGTTGATGTTCTCTTTCTCGTTCTTTACTCTTCTCTGGTATGCAGAAATGTGTGTGATCATCTAGTAAGTTCAGTCGTATCTTTGCATTCACACTTGGTTGTTCTTCTAGAACACTCGTGGTATGTATGTCTCTGTATATTCGTCTATTCATTTCACACTTTGCAGTAGCACATCCTTCCTTTATTTAAAGCACGAGCTCCAGAAAAAGATGATTTACTTTTTGCAGGTAGGAGGTACGGTTCCTTGACAACCAACAACACACATTAAATAAATGCCAGTGTATTAAAATATACCTGATATGACGATTGGTTAGATTAAATAATGATAAAGAAATTAAAGCAGTGTTGGGTTCTATTTCTGGAATGGTAGTTTTGGATATTGGTAGGTAGATGTCACGGTAGGCCTGAGTAACTGTATCTTCTAGTGTAACGGTAGACTTGAGCAATGGTAGCCTTTCCATTGGTAAACTTTTTATATTGGTAGGCTTAGTATATCGGTAACCATCCGCGTATCGGTAGACTTTCATATCGGTGACCTTCGAGTATAAGTAGGCTTTGATGTAATGGTAACCTTTTTATATTGGTAGCAGTTGCTCTGTCTTGTATCGGTAGATCTATATCAGTAAGTCTGTCTTGTATCGGTAGACTTCCTTTGATAACAGTAGATTCAACATATCGGTGGACTTGTCTATATCGGTAGCTCTGTTCGGTAACGATATCTATTATCTGTAACGATGGACTTTAATGTCATGGTGACTAGTCTGTATCGGTAGCTCTCACATAGAGGTAGACTTAACTGTATTGGTAGCTCTGTTCTGTTTAAGCATTCTATTGTAAGAATAGGTTAAGTCAGAGTGTACAAACATCCAGTAACCGAAAGACTAATATTTAAACATAGAACAATATAACAATACATAAAGAAAATAAATAGCTAGATTCCCAAATAAGTATTTAACCATTTATCAACTAGGGATTAACAAAATAAAAATAATCATAATTGGGATTATCAAAATATAATAAAGAAACTAGATTCCCAGAGGGTTCAACAATATCCCCCTTTTTGATAATCACAACTTATGCCAAGAAAATTGAAATAGTATCAGAGGAAAAAGTGGAAAAGAAATTAGCATTAGAGGAAAAGGTTCTTTTGTTTTGTTCAGAACAAAACTTCCATATTCCTCCCCCTTTCAATTGTACTGCAAGATTCTCTCTTAAGTCTTATTTTCTCAAGTATCAGTTTTTCATTTCCCCTTTGTGTGTTTCTCCCCCTTTGTTAACTCTTAGGTCTCATTTCTTATTTGCTCTCATTTTCTCCTCATTTTCTCCCGCTTTGTGATAAACAAATAGAAGGGTAGAAAAGAAAAGATAAAGATTAGTAGAGAATAAATGAAAAAGTAATAGAAACTCAGTAAAGTAGAGAATGAAGAGGAATTTCATTAGTATACAAAAGGTACACTGATAAAATTAGAACAAAAAACACAAAAATACACGTGAATCCTATCAAAAAAGATCTAGAAACACTCAATACTCCTCTGGAGAAGTGTCTTTCCTTTAGGATCAGCTGAGGTTTCAGGTGAAGGGTCAGTAGAGGGTTTCAGAATAGCTGAAGGGACAATTGGTGGTTCAGCTATAGAAAGTGTACCGGATCTGAAATATGTGCTCCTCTGAGTGATCATCGGTGTCAAGCTCCTGATGGATTGAACTGGAGTCAATTGAGGAGTACTCCCAGAGGTAGAAGCAGGAAGTGCAAGAGGTACAATAACTAGTCTGGCATCCACATGCAGGAAGGGTAGCAACAGGTTCCTGAAATCCATTACAATGCTTCCTCCTCTCTCCATTGCAGACACAAAATCATCTCTATTTTCAATGAATTTTTCCAAGGCAGGAGTAAGCTCCCTGAGCTTACTAACCTATTCACTGAAGGGTTGGGTCACTGGAGGTAACTTCATATATTCTAGTAAGAGCTTGAAATGGTTGGTTATTTGTTGCTTGGTATAAACCTTCTCGAAATAAGCATCCACCTTATTCTTGATTTCCTCTTGTGAAGTAGTAGCTGCCCGAAAGTGATCACGAACAAAACAACTAACTTCCCTAGTGGTAGAAAGAATCTGAGTATCTAATGAACCACTGGGACTGGCCTTAATCAATTCTTCCTGAATAAAAGTGCGGATCTGGTCATGGTTCACACTTGAGCTGGATGAGGGAAGTGGTTTCATTGAGAAGGCCACTGTCTCCATGAAGGATTGAGTCAGACTACTAACTACCTTCTGAACAAGTTCATCCTGACTATTCAGATGTTCTTTGACTGACTTCTTAAAGGCCTCAAAAACTTCCACAAATTTCTTGACCACTTCAATGATATATGTAATGTCAGAGTTTACTTGAGTTTGAGAGCTATGCATGGTAGTCAGAGAAGCAATCGATTGTCTCAAAGCAACTACAACTCCTGTCCAACTCTCAATCTTAGTGTGGCACACTTTAAGTTCATCCATCATTTCTTTCACAGGACTGGTCACACCACATACAATGGATAACTCAAGGGATTGCTCCACGCTTTTCATCTCTTCAACCATACTTTTCTTCATATCTGCCACAGATTCCCTTATTGCTTCTTTCAATTCAGCTTTTAAGGACTCAAGGTCCTCCTTGGTTGCCACATTTTCAGCCATAGTGGGTAAGGTAACTAATTCATTTTGGGGTTGGTCTTCCTCATCCGAATCTCCATAAGAAAGTCCAAGAATCATATATCCGGGATCTGATTTCCAACCTTAAATGTCATATAGCACTAATACTGAGCCAAGACTCTCCCCTCACTTGGAATATTCTCCTGAGGTATCTCTTCTAACTGTTCTTCCTGAGGTAATTCTGCAATTTCCTCTATAATTGCAGCAGATTCAATAGCCATTTGTTCGGAGTCATTAATGACTCTCTCATCAATAGGTGTTGCTGCCACTTCTTCCTGATCAGGCATTGTCCTGACTGTACTATCTATCAGAGGACTCAAACTGAACTCTTTTTCAACATTTTCCTCATCATCTGCTTCACCATCATCCTCCTTTTCTCTATTAACATTATGATCATATTCGGTTGCCTCATCCTCCTCAGAGGTGTCCTTGAAAACATACTGGAATGATTCTTCTCCTTCTTCTGTAGTCTCTGTATCACTGTCCTTCAAGACAATTCTCTCTTTGGTAGTTCTTTTGGAGGGCTTGCTGCTCCATAAGAAATAACATGATGCAAAGGACTAGGGGGTAAGTCTGGGTCTCCTCCTTCCTCTACTGATGTCTCTTCCTCCTCAGCTTCTGCATCACTGTAGACTGGTTTTGGCTCATCTGGTCCAAGACAAGGATCCCTCACAGCCTTTGGTCTAGAAGGATGATCCACAAGAGTATACTTGTCATATATTTTTCCATCATCATTCACCAATGATTTCTGCCAAGGATTCCAACTAACTTTCATGTATTTACAGACAGTTCTTGTAATACAGAAGTTTTCCTTAACCACTACCATCTCATCCTGAGGTCCAGCTACCTCTTTCACTTTTAGCATCACAGAAATTAGCTTGGAGAAAAATAGTGCATTTGATTTGGACTTTGGTCTAGTCATATCTTCCACTTGAACCATAATCAATCTACAAAGATTGATTCTCACACAGTGCTTCAGAAAATATAACAGATATATGTCTTGGAATCTCAAAGTAACAAAATCTCCTCTTCTAGGACTAACAACATGCTGAATAAATTTAAACAACAACTTATCTTCTCCTGCCATCTCTGTAGCAATCACCTTTCTAGGGGTCCCATTTCCTGTAAGCTCCATCAAAGAATCTTCATATTGAAACCCATCACTGGTCGAAGGTACAGACATTGAGTAGAACGCATAATCTCCTTCATGTGGAACTCTTAAGTTCCTAGCCCATTCCACTGAAGTAAAAGATACTTCCTGACTATTTACCAAAGATATCATTGTGCTTTCCTCCTCAGTCTTTTCAAAGCGGAGAAAATCATAGAACTGCTTCACCAACTCATGATAGTAAGGTCTGTGTTATTTGCGAAGCACTCAGTCCAACCTTGTTCTTCTAAAACTTTAAGAACCAAGGACTTTCTCTCCATGATACACTATGCACACACCTCTTTTTCAATGACAATCTCTCGCTTTGAGAGATGCGGGTTTATTGTATTCCTTCGAGCTATACTTCCACTTCCACTTCCACTGGTACTAGCATTCATTACTTTATGTCTTTTCACTTGCGGCTCATCACTCCCATCTGTAACCTGGGGTCTCTTGATGTGGGCCATTACAGATTTGAGGTTTAGGGTTTTGCGTCTTGAGAGGGTCAGGTTGGAGGGATTCGAACTGACGAGTTTGTGGTGATATTGAGTGAAGTCTAGAGTCAGTTTAATATCATTTAGGATCCACAAATAAAATAAATAAAAAAAAATCGATGTCTCGGCTTTAAAGAAGATTAAAACAATGTGAGATGTACTGGTAAAGTCTCCAAATGGTGTGGTCTTCTAACGGTGAGGATTATCTAACGGTGAGGATTCTCTAACGGTGAGGATTTCTAATGGTGAGGATTCTCTAACGGTGAGGATTTCTAACGGTGAGGATTCTCTAACGGTGAGGATTCTCTAATGGTGAGGATTCTCTAACGGTGAGGGTAAGTTATCATTCCTAATTTGTGTCTAATGAACCTTAATCTTACTGAACATAAAGTCTTAGTGAAAATATCAGCTAATTGGAGTTCAGTGCCTATAAATTCAAGAGTTATATCACCTCTTTGATAATGATCTCTTAAAAAGTGGTGTCTAACATCAATGTATTTAGTTCTAGAGTGAGACACAGGGTTCTTGGAGATGTTGATCGCACTAGTGTTATCACAATTGATTGATACATGATTAAAAACAAATCCATAGTCCAATAAAGTGTGTTTCATCCACAAAATCTGTTCACAGCAACTACCAGCAGCTATATACTCTACTTCAGCAGTAGATAATGCAACTGAGTTCTGTTTCTTACTACACCATGATACTAGGGACTTTCTAAGTAAAAGACATGTTCCAGAAGTGCTCTTCCTATATAACTTGCATCCAGAAAAGTCAGCATCTGAGTAACTTATTAAATCAAATTATTGTTCTTTTGGGTAAAACAGTCCCAAATTAGCAGTACTTTTAAGATATTTGAAATTTTTTTTAACAACGAGTAAGTGTGATTCTTTAGGATTAGCTTGAAACCTAGCACACATACATACACTAAACATAATATCTGGTTGACTAGCAGTAAGGTAAAGTAAACTCCCAATCATACCTCTGTAATTTGTTTGATCAACTGGTTTCCCAAATTCATCAATATCAAATTTACAGGTAGTACTCATAGGTGTATCACTTTCCTTAATACTATCCAAACCAAAACGTTTTAATAAATCCTTAGTATATTTACTTTGATTCAAAATAATACGATCTTTATTTTGAAAGATTTGAAATCCAAGAAAGTACTTAATCTCTCCCATTAAGCTCATTTCAAACTCATTTTGCATAATCTTTGAAAAATCAGTACATAAAGAATTTTTAGAAGATCCAAAAATAATATCATCAACATAGATTTGTACTATTAAAACATCTTTTGAAATCCTTTTTATAAAAAGAGTGGGATAAGCAATTCCTTTTGAAAATCCTTTTGAAATAAGAAAGTTTGAAAGTCTTTCATACTAAGCTCTTGGAGCTTGTTTTAAACCATATAAAGCTTTATAAAGTTTAAAAACATGATTTTGAAAATGAGGATTTGAGAAACCGGGTGGTTGTTGTACAAAAACATCTTCAATAATAAAACCATTTAAAAAAGCACTTTTCACATCCATTTGATATAACATGAAATTCAGATGTGATGAAAAAGAAAGTAAGATCTTAATAGCCTCTAATCTAGCTACAGGAGCAAAGGTTTCCTCATAGTCAATTCCTTCTTCTTTATTGTAACCTTGTGCAACTAGCCTATCTTTGTTTCTAATGATGTTTCCAGATTCATCAACTTTGTTTCTAAACACCCATTTTGTGCCTATGGTTATAGTGCCCTTAGGTCTTTATACTAATTTCCAAACTTTGTTTCTTTCAAATTGATTTAGTTCTTCTTGCATAGCCATTACCCAAAATTCATCATTGATAGCATCATTGATATTTTTAGATTCTAACTGTGAAAGAAAAGATTGATGTTCAACCTGATTTCTTAGAGAAGCTCGAGTCTGTGTTCCTCTATCTAAATTACCTATAACAACATCTAAAGGATGGTTCTTTAGAGTCTTTGTTGGTCTAGAAAAGGTAGGACCAGAAATTTCAGATTCATCTACAGGTTGAGTTTCAACAGAAGCAGGTTCTGGAAAATTTCCAGAACTGGATGTTTTAACTATAGGTCCAGTGTCTTTATCATTAGGGTTCAAAACAGATAGATCATCTTTAAGATTTTCAAGAGAAGTCTTGGCCTCATGTGGATCAGTTTCATCAAATTTGATGTGAACAGATTCTTCCACACATTTGGTTCTCTTATTGAAAACTCTATAGGCTATACTAGTTATAGAGTATCCTAGGAAAATTCCTTCATCACTCTTTGGTGCAAACTTGTCGAGATTGTCTATAGTATTAAGAATACATACATTGCAACCAAAAACTTTGAATTAGTTATCCTTAGGTTTCCTATGGTTCCACAACTCATAAGGGGTCCTCTTAAAAATAGGTCTGACCAGGACTCTATTGATAACATAACAAGCTATATTTACAGCTTCAGCCCAAAAATAAATAGGTAGGTCATACTCATTAAGCATAGTCCTAGCAATTTCCTCAAGGGTTATATTTCTCCTTTCTACTACACTATTCTGCTAAGGTGTCCTAGGGGCAGAGAAATTGTGACTATAGCCACTGTGTGAGCAGTAGGATTCAAACTCATGATTTTCAAACTCACGACCATGATCACTTCTCAAAGTTTTGATCTTAAGTCCACTAAGATTTTCTACAGACTTGGGATATTTAAGAAAGTAAGAACAGGCTTCACTTTTGTGAGCTAGAAAATATACCCAAGTATATCTAGAAAAGTCATCTACAAGAACATAGACATAGTGCTTTCCATTTAAACTAGAAACTCTAGAAGGTCCAAATAAATCCAGGTGAACCAACTCGAGAGGTTGATAAGTTTAAACTTCTTTCTTTGATTTAAAAGAAACTTTATGTTGCTTTCCCTTTTGAAAGGGATTACAAACTTTGTCTGCTGGAAATTCAAGTTTGGGTAGGTATCTAAATAAGTTCTTCCTAGCAAGTTTTCTAAGTGAGTGTATATTACAGTGTCCTAATATTTTGTGCCAAATCCAAGACTCTTTATGAAAATCATTTAAACAAGTAATATTTTTCTTTGTTAAAGAATTTAAATCAACAGCATAAACATTTTCATTTTTTAAAGCAGAAAATACTAAAACATTCTTAGAATTAAAAACATTGAAAGAATCATTTTCAAATTTAACATAAAAACCATAATCACATAACTGAGAAATACTTAACAAATTATATTTCAGTGCATCAAAAAATAAAACTTTGGAAATCAATACTGAGTCAGTGTTACCAATTTGGCCTAAGCCGATGATTTTTCCTTTTGAGTTATCACCAAAAGTGACAAACCCTCCATCAAATCTAACTAGGCTTTTAAAGCATGATAAGTCTCCTGAAATATGTATTAAACATCCACTGTCCAAGTACCACATCTTTCTATAGGAGCTCTTTAAGTAGGTTCCCTACAAAACAGATTTAGATAGGAAATGATTTTGGTACCCAGATTTTCTTGGGTCCGGACAGGTTAGTCAACAAAACTTTAGGTACCCAAATTTGTCTTATGGGTCTCATAAAATTTGTAGAATAAATAGATTTTGAAAGGTAATCCTTATTAGATCTGTAACTATGAATATAACTAGTTGAGGCATACAAATGTTCAGAACTAGAACTAGCAGTATTCTGTCCAGATTTAGGAATGAATTTAGTTTTGGTAAATTTTCTCTTTCCTGGTTGGTATCCTATACAAGTAGTGTATCTAGGTGCTATTTTCTTACCTAGCATCTAAGTAAGAGTATCTTTACCATTTGTAAATTTTTCTAAGTCTTTCTTAAGTTTCTCATTAGATAATTTCAGTTCAATGTTTTCTTTAAGCAAGTGAGCATTATTTTCTATTTAAATATCATGATCAGATTTATGTTTAATAGTTAAAGCATATTGTTTCTTTAAACCTTTGTATTTGTCTTTCAGCTCATTATAGGTTTCTTCTAATATATCACAATATTCAAACAGTTCATATTTTGACATGTTTTCTAAGTCAGAATCATCTCCAGAATAATAAATATTTAATGTAGGAGTTTCAGATGTTACCTCAGAGGTGTTTGTCATAAAACACATGTTTTCCTTATTTCTGTGTTCAAATTTAGAAACTTTAGATTTAGTGGAGCTATCCTCAGAAGCACTCCAAGTTGCCTTCATGGATTTCTTGTACTTATTGTCCCTATATTCATATTTCTTCTTGTACTTCAACTTTGGACAGTCTGCTTTTATGTGTCCTTTCCTTTTTCACTCATAGCATAAAACTTCATCGGATTTTTCAGTCTTCCAATCCTTTTTCCAATGTCCCTTGTTGTCATACTTTCCTTTGTAGTTTGATTTTCTGAAAAACTTTTTCTTCCTATAAAACTTCTTAAACCTTCTGGAAATGTGAGCAATCTCAGCATCACTGTCAGAAGCACCTTCACTGTCTTCACAGCTTGAACTCTCATTTATAGCTTGAAGATTCTCCTTATCTTTATTCTTTGAAGTTGATGTCTTGAACGCAACATAATTCCTTCTTGGTTTATCATCTTCTTCTTTGTTCACTTTGAGTTCTTCTTCATACATCATCATCTTTCCAATTAATTCCTTGACTGGCAGTTCACCAATATCACACGACTCTCTAATTGAGACAGAAGTTCCTCTCTATCTTTTAGGTAGGCATCTCAGTATTCTCATGATCTATTCCCTTGATGGAACATCCTTTACCAGAGAAGTAATTGTATTGAAAATTTCATTAAACCCAAGATACATATCAGAAATGGGTTCATCAGGCTTCATCTTAAAATTATCATACTTAATAGTATAAGTTTTCAATCTCATTTCATTAAAATTAGTTGTTCCTTCATGAGAAAAAACTAAGGTATCCCAAATTTCATAAGCAGTCTTACAGGAAGATATTCTATTAAATTCATCATCTCATAAAGCACAGTACAAGGAATTCATAGCTTTGTAATTATTATTGTAGGATGTCTTAGTAGCTTCATTCCAAGTAGATCTAACAATAGTTGAAATTTTATATTCTGATTCTATAGAAGTCCAAATATAAAAACCTATGCTCTCTAAATGAATTTTCATCTTGATTTTCCACTGAGCATAGTTAGTTCCATTGAAAAATGGTGGTCTATTAGTAGCAACACCTTCAAGTCTATTATCCATGATAACTTACTTAAATCAAAGATTTTAGAGAGATAAAAATTTAGAAATAACAGAAATTTTAAGAAATTTAAAATAAAACTAAAATCACAGTTGAAAAACATTGTACAAAATATTTTAAACAATTCTCTGATACCAAATGTTGGTCGGAGTGGAAACTCAAGAGGGGGTGAATTGAGTTCCAATTAAAATTTCTGTTTAAAAACATTGTCTTAAAATCCCCCAGATAAAACACAGAATTAACATGTAGTGAATTTATATCAACATAAAGGTTCTGTTAGGTTCTCAAAGGATAGATTATTTCCCAGTTAATCAAATAAGAAGAATTGATTAACTTTTTAGACTAACTTACTGAATTAAAACTAATTTAAACACTTGCGAGTTTAATTATCAAAGTGACTTTAAAACAGTTTTGGTTTTAAAGTAGTTTGCAGCCGAATAAAAATAACTTTGAAAATAAATAAGCACGAAAGGTTTAACCAAGAGGTTCAGTCTCAAGCTGAGACTTAGTCCTCTCAAAACATTATATAAAAGTGATCCACACCCTGGATCGGGGATTACAACAGTATGAAACTGTTCAGGTCCAAGACCTCTACAACTGTTATTCGTGGGAAACAAAACAACAACAACCAGCTGTCCAGGTCACACACGACCTCTACCACTATCCTAGTGGGGAATAAAGGATGTAAGAGTTTGAGTGAGGATTTACAGATCCTCTTGTTAAAGCACAGGAGACAGTGTGTGTGTTAAATACAGTAGATAAAACACACTGCTTAATATGTAAAAAGATAAATTATAGAGCAAATATTTAGAGTTTAGAAATGGATCTAGTGATTGTCATATAGTTCTGGACTCCTTTGATTGATCAGAATTTGCTCTGAGTCCTCTTCTGGTTTTTGTCTGGAAAACAGAGTATCGTCTGTTTCCTTGTCTTCTAGGTGTAGAGACAGTCGATGAAGCTTTTGAGTTGATGTTCTCTTTTTCGTTCTTAGCTCCTCTCTGGTATGTAGAAATGTGTGTGAGATTCTAGTAAGTTCAGTCGTCTCTTTGCATTCACACTTGGTTGTTCTTCCAGCACACTCGTGGTATGTATGTCTCTATATATTCGTCTATTCATTTCACACATTGCAGTAGCACATCCTTCCTTTATTTAAAGCACGAGCTCCGGTAAAAGATGATTTACTTTTTTCAGGTATGAGGTACGGTTCCCTGATAACCAACAACACACATTAAATAAATGTTAGTGTACTAAAATATACCTGATATGACCATTGGTTAGATTAAATAATGATAAAGAAATTAAAGTAGTGTCGGGTTCTGTTTCTGGAACGGTAGTTTTGGATATCGGTAGGTAGATGTCATGATAGGCCTGAGTAATGGTAGCTTCTAGTGTAACGATACGCTTGAGTAATGGTAGCCTTTCTATCGGTAACCTTTTTATATTGGTAGGCTTAGTATATCGGTAACCTTCCGTGTATCGGTAGACTTGCATATCGGTGACCTTCGAGTATCGGTAGGATTTGATGTAACGGTAACTTTTTTATATCGGTAGTGGTAGCTCTGTCTTGTATCGGTATATCTATATTGGTAAGTTTGTCTGGTATCGGTAGACTTCCTTTGATAACAGTAGCTTCAACATATCGGTGGACTTGTGTGTATCGGTAGCTCTGTTCTGTAACGGTAGCTATTATATGTAACTGATGTGGCCTTATTTTTACTCAGTTTGCCACATCTTTTTATTACATTTTATACAATTTATTTAACTATTTTAACACTTTTTAATAAATAAATTCACTTTTGTATTTTTATAAATAAACTTGTCAATTATTCACTTTTTATAACATTTTATTTAATTTTTGAACAATAAATAGTTAATTTATATCTTCTTTATTTTTAATGTAATTAATTTTCAATTTGTTTATTTAATCTTTATTTGTTTATTTTATTTAATTTGTCATTGTTAATAATTATTGTGTTTGATAATTAACTTACTTTTAAATTTTTATGTTATATAAAACTTGTCGCGGCTTGCCAGACTATCGGTAGCTGAGCTACCGATAGCAGGGGTCCTTTTTCTCTACCGGTAGGTAGGTTACCGGTGCTGTTTATCGGTGACCATTTTCACCGATACTCTTTCCTACCAGTAGCTCTTTTTCATAACTTATCGGTAGACTTTGATTTCTACCAGTGAGCCCTTCAATTTTATTAACAACGGTGAGTATTTAGTTAGGTTAATTTAATTTGGCTTGGCTTCTTAATAAGTTAATTTCTATTTAAACAATTATTTAATTAACATAATTCTAATTAATTAATTTAGACTTTATTTTATTAATTATTCTTTCAGTTAAGTTATGTTAAAATAGGTTAATTTTATTATTTTATGTGTTGAACCACCCGCTAGTCATTTAAGTAAATAATATGTTTCTTTTAAATTAATTAAATTGGTTCTCCCTTAATTTTATTAGTTCAATTAGTTAATTAATTAATTAATTAACAGTTTTTAAACATTAACTTTATTATTTTATGTATGCAGATTGAGTTTTATTTTATTTTTATTTTGTTTTAGTCTACCAGTGAGGTAGAAGAGATCTTATGGTGACTTATTGGGTCACCGATGCTTTTTATTTATATTTGCTTCTATTCTTTAATTAATTTTTATAGTTATTTTAATGTTATGTCTTTTATTAATTTAGTTTAAAATTTTATTCAGTTTATAATTTTAGTGTTGCTAGTTAATTATTTTAATGTGTTTAAGGTTTAATAAAAAATATGTTCTGAATTAATGGTATTTAGCGTTATTTTAATTAATTATCTTAAGACTTTTTATTTAATTTATTTAAGTTTTAATTCTATATTATTTCACGAAGCTAATATTTTATGCACTATCGGTAGTTAAGATACCGATACTTTTTTTTTATCGGTAGCTCCAGCTACCGATATCCCTCACCGATAGCTGCTGCTTTGCTGCTGCCTTTGTTTTTCTTCCCCTCACTGATAGGGATAGCCCTCTCTATTTTTTCTCACCGTCTATCGGTAGCTGACGATAGCTACCCCTTATTTCCTCACTGATTATCGGTAGCTGAAGCTACCGATACTCCTCACCGATACACCTCCCGACACTTTTCAAAGGCTGCGCCGCACCTTCACCATGAGCAGCTGAACCCCAAGCTCTCCTACCTTCACCGCTGTTAGAATTGATCCACGCCAGTGCTGAGCAAGGGAGTGAGCTGCTGCGACGTGCCGCTGCTATGCAAGAGCTATTCTGCATTCAGCGGAAGGTCAACCACCACATCGCACCATGCACTGGAGGAGGGAGGAGCCACTTCTGTTGTCTGCCGCTAGACCGCACAGTGGCCGCTGCCCTGCTCGGAGAAGAGGAGACACGCCGCGCATTGCTGGAGGTTTCCGCCACTGATGGAGAAGAAGAAGCAGGAGGAGGATTTTCGAGTTTCTGCGACACCTTGAGGACCAGGAGAGCTATTGCGCTCCTGCTGTCCGCTGATTTAAGGAGTGAATCCGCTGTTGAGTCGTGCCAATTTCAATGGAGGTCGAGTTGAAGTTGCCGCAAGGAGTAGCTGTTTGTCGTACCCCGCTGGTTTCCAGGAGAAACCCTCTTTGTGCGCCACTTTGGAGGGAAGAAGAAGAGTCAAGAAAAAAATAATAGAAAAATAATATAATAAGTAAAGTAAAGTAAAAAAAAGAGAAAAAGACAAATGGAAAAGTTAAAGTTAAAAAAATTAAACTTTACAAAAGTCAAAAGTTGTAAAGTTATGTACAAAAGTTATAAATTTTTAAACAATACATAGATAAATTATTAATTAAATTATAAAACTAAATTAATAATACATGTAAATATTAAATTAATATTATAAATTATTTAATTAATAACAATTATAAATAATTTATAAAACATACTTTTTAATTTAATTATATTTATAACTTAAGTAATAATTTTAATTACTCAATTAAAATTAACAATTTAATTAATTAACCTAACAATTTAATTTATTTAATTGTAATAATTAAATTAATGAAACAATCTTAAAATATTAATTTATTTATTTATTTATTTATGTTCTTATTATTTAATAACTTAGTTTAAAAATGGATAAAATTAATAACTTAGTAAATATTTTATAAACATAATTAAATTAATAACTTTTTAATAAATTATGTTTTACCATAGTATTATTTAATGGATAATTTTATAAATGAATTAAAAGTAAATAATAACTAACAATTAACTTATGACTAACTTTCAAAGAGTAATATAACACTTGACTTTAAAAATAACCAGGTTTTCTTTCTTTGGGTCCTTATTTATTTACCCTTTTTATTTATTTATTTATTTGTGCAGGTTCATTCAAAGGACTTAAACATGTCCAGGTACTTAAAACTAACTTTACCGAAGTTAGTTACATGAGAAAAGATTGCGCGACGTGCCGGTCGCGAAAAAAATGCACATTTTGCAGTGTGTGGGTAAAGAACTTTTGAAGTCGGCGGAGATTGAGCGGTGACGTGCAGCAGCTGACAGATGGTATATTAAGCAGAGCAAGCAGCATTTGAAGAGAACAACACATTCATTGACGGAGACATTCATACATTTACCAGGGGGGGACTCTCATTAGACATTCCAAGAAAACACCAATTCGAGAGCAGAGACTCCTGGGAGCAGCACTGGAAACGAGCAGGAGACCAAGGAGCGCGAGTTCAGAGCATTACTTGGGGAGTACATCTTCCCTCTGTCCTTATTTTTTGTACTCTGTTCTTGGATGTTTTACGCTTCTTGAATCAATATGATCACAGATTGAACTTTCTAAACTCGGGAGTTTTAAAACCTTCTGGTTATGATTTTTAAATCTTCGTATGCTTATCTTTTTACGAAATTAGAATCAGTTGGCGAGATTGATTCTGTTTCTAATATTTGATCGTTCACACTTCAATATTTTCAAATTCATTATTCAATTTCAACTGGCGAGGTTGTTTTTGAATGTTTTTTTCAGAACATTAATGTCATTAACTTTGGAGATTTATGGTGAGTTTATTTCCAAAAGTTACCTTTTAAAACTACTTTGCAGTTTGGTTGAGTTTTGGTGTGGCGAACTCCAAGACTTAGTCATCTTCCTGTTGAGTTTCCTGGAGAGGGAAATTCTTTAGATTTTCTTGAAGTGTGATTCGATTGTGAGCTATGGGGAGAACATCCATTCGAACCAATAGTTTAGAATTCCTTTAAGTATTTAGATGATCTCGCTTCTTTGTCTTGCTGCTTTATACTAGTATACTGTATTACTCTTAGTTTAACAGTACTTAGTATAACTTTAGTTTCTTTGTTAGAAAATCTAGTTTCCTCATTCTGTTTCTATATAATCAGTAAAATAAAAAAAATTATAAAAAGTAAAAAGATGGATCCCTCACTACTGACAACAGTGAGGTTTTAGTTTTAAAACCTTAGTAGTCACTCGTCTGCCTTCTCTGTGGTTCGACCCTGCACCACGGTGCTAGTGTAGGAGTAATAAATGTAATTTTGAGGGCCGTGACGACCTCCGAACGCTTCAAAATTTGGCGCCGTGGCCGGGGAAGGCACGCACCGAGAGTCTAGGGTTTAAAAAAAATACACAAAAAAACACAAAAAAAATGATTTTAAAAAAACTACTTTGAACTGTATCTGCTACTTTTGTTGTTTTGAAAAGAAAAATATGCTTCACAGATAATTGTTGTGTGTTTATGCTTATTAAATATTGAATTAAAAATCGATGTTAATCAGAATTGGAATCAACCGGGACCTAACTGTGTTTGTTGTGGTGATTATGGACATACTGCTTGGCAGTGTGTCTATAACCAGCCACAACAAGATGTTTACACTGATGAAACTGAACAATGTGAGTTTAGTCCTATCACCCTAGCTAAAATTGAATTAATTGATTCCAAACTAGATGCTAGGGTGGAACAAATTAATAATTGGTTAACTCAAACCCATGAGATTCAACTTAGAGATTCTCAAGAGCGAGATCAAAGAATGAAAAGAATAGAAACCATGCTCTTGGAATTGCAACAAAGGGTTAAAGAACAAGAAGTATTTGAAGAAAAGGTAAAAGAAAATGTTTACAAAAGATTTGAAAATCAAGTGGAAGAAGAAAGTGATAATGAAACTGGACAAGAACCCATTCACTTTGAAAAATCTGACTCTGTTGAACTAAATATGGAAATAACCAACTCTCTAAATAAAGAACACATCATTAAAAATCCAATAAAGAACTTTAATGGAATCAAGTTGGACAATTT
The DNA here is from genome assembly GCA_963277665.1 of Viscum album. NCBI lineage: Eukaryota > Viridiplantae > Streptophyta > Magnoliopsida > Santalales > Viscaceae > Viscum > Viscum album. The sequence goes on from OY728135.1 coordinate 1,175,996,174, forward strand.
TGAAGATGAATTGAAACAGATTGAAAAAGATAGCCGAGTTCTTTTCATAATTCCTACACTTGAGAAAAATCATTGTTTTAGAAGCATTGAGAATGAAGTCACTCGGGTTGAAGATATACTTGAAACTAGAAACTTGAATGTTAAAAACTCTTCACCCAATCTTTCTGAAATTCTGAATAATGAGCCTAAAATTTAAATTGGGAACACCTTGGAAGATAACCTTAAGCTGGATAACATAGAATCTAAATTTTTTGAACCTCAACTGAAAACTTCTCTTCCATGTTTTGAAACTGTAAACCCAATTAATTCTGAAATGATTTTGGATTATGAGGAAGAGGAAATAACATTTGAAGAAAAATTAACTGATGAGTTTGCACTTACCTATTCTCATAGTAATCACTTTTCTGAATTAGTGTGCAATGAAATAGAAATCAGTGTTGATCAACTTGAGGAGAATTGTCTTAACATAAACATTTTGGAAAGTGAATTTATTGAAACTGAATTGTACAATTCTTCTCCTGAAATTGAATTGCAACACTCAAATGACATGGTTTTAGAAAGTGAGTCTTTTGAACTTGAACTTGAAAGAGAAGTTGAACGCACATTATATGATGGTTGTCGAACTGATTTGATAGAAGTAGTATATGTTCAATATGAGTTAACAGATGAGGATCTTTTGGAAGAGATTTATAACATTGTTAGAGCTGATCCACTTAGTGATAAAATAAATTCTCTTTCTTGTTTTTCACTTCCATCCTCACCTGTGAAGGGGTCTAAGATTTTTCTTGATACTGATAGTAGTCCAGAGGGGGAATTAGACTTGAGTTCCAATGCTCATTATTCTATTCAGAACTTTATTGAATCCCCTTTTGAACCTACTATTCAGTATTCACCCACAAGAACCCTTGTATTTGAACCTATGAGTGTTTAAGTTGAGAGAGAAAGCCATGAAAATAATGTCACACCCTTTGAAGCACCTAGTACTATGTTGTCCCTTCATGTGTACTCAACTTTTGATAAATCTGAAACAAAACTGGAAGTGGACAACACTATATCCATTACTGCTAAAGGGTGCTACTTAGGGGTTAATTCAGGCTTTGAGAATTCCATTTTTATCTGCTTATGTTTTGGTGCCCACAATCTTCACTGCTCTGTTAAAAATAAATGGGCCAAACACATGTGGTGGTTCCTATTAAGGAAACCAAATCCACCTAGTGACTACGGTTAGTTGCTAGGTGAGTCTGGCTGGGGACTTTAAACCTAGCGCTGAATGGGAGGCAACCCATGGTCTTGTTTTGTTAATAAATAAAAATTTGTAATTAAATAAAGTCTAACTGAAGACTTTAAATTCAGTGCTTCATGGGAGTCAACCCATGCTCTTTCTTTGTTTTTACTTTTGTTCTGTTCTTATTTTACTTTGAATAAAGTGATGCTTTGTATGCTTATATATGCTTTGTTTTTGCTGGATAATTGTTCCTGGTCTATATACTCTGTGTTTTTAGGAATGCTGCTTCTGTCATCTAAGGAGTGGAATTCTCATGGTCATTTTTGGAAAAGAACTTAGTCAGGGAAGTACTTCAACTTGTTGCACTTATTTTTCTGCTCCTGTTTTGGTTAATAAAATTCTGCTTGCTTAAAATTCTGCTTGTATTATAAAAATTCTGCTGCATGTCGTGTAACTAATGAATTAAAAATCTGCATGAGCCTCCTTGTTTAAAAAAAACTGAATTACATTGTGAAAAAACCTTTTCACTGCATGAAACTAAGTGTGGGGGGGGGGGGGAGTACATGCTGGTCATTTGAATCTGCTTGTTTCGTTGAGGTGTTTGGCATGAACTTTGTCTACTATATTGAACATATTATTGAACTTATTGTTTAAAATGCTTACACCCAGTTAATTGCACCCTTACACCTTATATGCTTTGTTTGTGCTTAAATGAAAATCTCTGTCACTGGACTGAATGTTAATGCACGTACTTGGATTTGAACATGATGGTTATTTATTCATTGTGTCAAACACTATTTTTGAACTTCATTGAGACCCTTTATACATCTCATTAATCTACTAAATTGAAAATCTGTTTTGAACTATAATTGCTTAATTGTTTTCTTCCATATTTAGAAGTCAACTTTGGGGACAAAGTTGGGTTTTAAGTGTGGGGGAGGGGGGTCAATTCTTGATTGTGCTAAACTGTGTTTAATTGTAATGCTCATCAATTCCCACTGCTTTTAAACTTTTTGTCAAAAAGTGGTCAAAATTTTTCAAAAGTTCTTCACAATTTTAGGCTTTACACTGTTCTCAAATGAGTCTTGCCTTAGGATGGTGCTTGATTGGAAGTTGAGTCTTGCGTTGAGTCTGAAATGAGTGGTAGTGGATGATTGCTGAGTGGAACTGTTTAGTGGTTTAATGAGTTTTGTTTAGGAACTTGTTTTTAGAGTGATATGGGAAACATTTTAGTGGATTTAAGATCATAATTTTAGGTACTGGAAGTTTGAATTTTATCCGAGGAGCTTTTTAATTCTTTTAATTTATAAAAATGATCATTTTTATTGAGTCAATGTAAATGATTTTTATATAAATCTTTTGAAACTGGAGTAATACCGGGCATCTGGGATCCCACGGTGAATCTCTGAGACCTTAGATGCTGGGTGCGTTTCTGTTTACTATAAGCCCTCTGTACACTCTGAATAAGTGCATTGCACAGTGCTTGGCACAAATTACATGGATTGGGAAAAATAAATAAAGTGTCTAGGGTCAAAAATGAATTCATTAAGGTGAGGGGAATGATGAACTCCACATGAAGAAGGGGACAACTGGTTTATATGGGAGTCATTTGGGCTGACTCAATAAAGTGATTTCAAAAAATATATATATTTTTATGTATTTTCTGGTACTAAGGGGATTAGTCAAAGTACAAAGTTCCTTTTGTTAAGGTTTTGATTCCACTTTCATTTTACCTTTTATCACTCTTGAATTTAGAAATTGATCTTAAATTAAAGTGATTCACTAGGCAGAGTCATATATGAAGCAGGACACCTTCATTTATGGATGATTCATGGTTTACTTGAGTTCCCTTTGAGTAGTGGTTCTAGGCGAGACTTTATTTGAGGTATGTGTTCAATAGCCTAAGCACACTTTTTGAGTCCTCTGTTGAAACTTCTCCGAACATTGCTGATTTGTATAATTCACTTTTTTTTCAAAGATTATAAAACATGGGATTGTTTGAGGGAAAACAATGTTTAAGTGTGGGAGAATTTGATGTGGCCTTATTTTTACTCAGTTTGCCACATCTTTTTACTACATTTTATACAATTTATTTAACTATTTTAACACTTTTTATTAAATAAATGCACTTTTGTATTTTTATAAATAAACTTGTCAATTATTCACTTTTTATAACATTTTATTTAATTTTTGAACAATAAATAGTTAATTTATATCTTCTTTATTTTTAATGTAATTAATTTTCAATTTGTTTATTTAGTCTTTATTTGTTTATTTTATTTAATTTGTCATTGTTAATAATTATTGTGTTTGATAATTAACTTACTTTTAAATTTTTATGTTATAAAAAACTTGTCGCGGCTTGCCAGACTATCGGTAGCTGAGCTACCGATAGTAGGGGTCCTTTTTCTCTACCGGTAGGTAGGTTACCGGTGCTGTTTATCGGTGACCATTGTCACCGATACTCTTTCCTACCGGTAGCTCTTTTTCATAACTTATCGGTAGACTTTGATTTCTACCAGTGAGACCTTCAATTTTATTAACAATGGTGAGTATTTAGTTAGGTTAATTTAATTTGGCTTGGATTCTTAATAAGTTAATTTCTATTTAAACAATTATTTAATTAACATAATTCTAATTAATTAATTTATACTTTATTTTATTAATTATTCTTTCAGTTAAGTTATGTTAAAATAGGTTAATTTTATTATTTTATGTGTTGAACCACCCGCTAGTCATTTAAGTAAATAATATGTTTCTTTTAAATTAATTAAATTGGTTCTCCCTTAATTTTATTAGTTAAATTAGTTAATTAATTAATTAATTAACAGTTTTTAAACATTAACTTTATTATTTTATGTATACATATTGAGTTTTATTTCATTTTTATTTTGTTTTAGTCTACCGGTGAGGTAGAAGAGATCTTATGGTGACTTATTGGGTCACCGATGCTTTTTATTTATATTTGCTGCTATTATTTAATTAATTTTTATAGTTATTTTAATGTTATGTCTTTTATTAATTTACTTTAAAATTTTATTCAGTTTATAATTTTAGTGTTGCTAGTTAATTATTTTAATGTGTATAAGGTTTAATAAAAAATATGTTCTGAATTAATGGTATTTAGCGTTATTTTAATTAATTATCTTAAGACTTTTTATTTAATTTATTTAAGTTTTAATTCTATATTATTTCACCAAGCTAATATTTTATGCACTATCGGTAGTTAAGATACCGATACTTTTTTTTTCTATCGGTAGCTCCAGCTACCGATATCCCTCACCGATAGCTGCTGCTTTGCTGCTGTCTTTGTTTTTCTTCCCCTCACTGATAGGGATAACCCTCTTTTATTTTTTCTCACCGTCTATCGGTAGCTGACGATAGCTACCCCTTATTTCCTCACTGATTATCGGTAGCTGAAGCTACCGATACTCCTCACCGATACACCTCCCAACACTTTTCAAAGGCTGCGCCACACCTTCACCATGAGCTGCTAAACCCCAAGCTCTCCTACCTTCACCGTTGTTAGAAATGATCCACGCTAGAGCTGAGCAAGGGAGTCAGCTGCTGCGACGTGCCGCTGCTGTGCAAGAGCTATTCTGCCTTCAGCGGAAGGTCAACCATTACATCGCACCATGCACTGGAGGAGGGAGGAGCCACTTCTGTTGTCTGCCGCTAGACCGCACAGTGGTCGCTGCCCTGCTCGGAGAAGAGGAGACACGCCGCGCATTGCTGGAGGTTTCCGTCACTGATGGAGAAGAAGAAGCAGGAGGAGGCTTTTCGAGTTGCTGCGACACCTTGAGGAGCAGGAGAGCTATTGCGCTCCTGCTGTCCGCTGATTTAAGGAGTGAATCCGCTGTTGAGTCGTTCCAATTTCAATGGAGGTCGAGTTGAAGTTGCTGCAAGGAGTAGCTGTTTGTCGTACCCCGCTGGTTTCCAGGAGAAACCTCTTTGTGCGCCACTTTGGAGGGAAGAAGAAGAGTCAAGAAAAAAAATAATAGAAAAATAATATAATAAGTAAAGTAAAGTAAAAAAAAGAGAAAAAGACAAATGGAAAAGTTAAAGTTAAAAAAATTAAACTGTACAAAAGTCAAAAGTTGTAAAGTTATGTACAAAAGTTATAAATTTTTAAACAATACATAGATAAATTATTAATTAAATTATAAAACTAAATTAATAATACATGTAAATATTAAATTAATATTATAAATTATTTAATTAATAACAATTATAAATAATTTATAAAACATACTTTTTAATTTAATTATATTTATAATTTAAGTAATAATTTTAATTACTCAATTAAAATTAACTATTTAATTAATTAACCTATCAATTTAATTTCTTTAATTGTAATAATTAAATTAAAGAAACAATCTTAAAATATTAATTAATTAATTTATTTATTTATGTTCTTATTATTTAATAACTTAGTTTAAAAATGGATAAAATTAATAAGTTAGTAAATATTCTATAAACTTAATTAAATTAATAACTTTTTAATAAATTATGTTTTACCATAGTATTATTTAATGGATAATTTTATTAATGAATTAAAAGTAAATAATAACTAACAATTAACTTATGACTAACTTTCAAAGAGTAATATAACACTCGACTTTAAAAATAACCACGTTTTCTTTCTTTGGGTCCTTATTTATTTACCCTTTTTATTTATTTATTTATTTGTGCAGGTTCATTCAAAGGACTTAAACATGTCCAAGTACTTACAACTAACTTTACCGAAGTTAGTTACATGAGAAAAGATTGCGCGACGTGCCGGTCGCGAAAAAAATGCACATTTTGTAGTGCATGGGTAAAGAACTTTTGAAGTCGGCGGAGATTGAGCGGTGACATGCAGCATCTGACAGATGGTATATTAAGCAGAGAAAGCAGCATTTGAAGAGAACAACACATTCATTGACGGAGACATTCATACATTTACCCGGGGGGGACTCTCATTAGACATTCCACGACAACACCAATTCGAGAGCAGAGACTCCTGGGAGCAGCACTGGAAACGAGCAGGAGACCAAGGAGCGCGAGTTCAGAGCATTACTTGGGGAGTACATCTTCCCTCTGTCCTTATTTTTTGTACTCTGTTCTTGGATGTTTTACGCTTCTTGAATCAATATGATCATAGATTGAACTTTCTAAACTCGGGAGTTTTAAAATTTTCTGGTTATGATTTTTAAATCGTCGTATTCTTATCTTTTTACGAAATTAGAATGAGTTTGCGAGATTGATTCTGTTTCTAATATTTGATCGTTCACACTTCAATATTTTCAAATTCATTATTCAATTTCAACTGGAGAGGTTGTTTTTGAATGTTTTTTTTAGAACATTAATGTCATTAACTTTGGAGATTTATGGTGAGTTTATTTCCAAAAGTTACCTTTTAAAACTACTTTGCAGTTTGGTTGAGTTTTGGTGTGGCGAACTCCAAGATTTAGTCATCTGCCTGTTGAGTTTCCTGGAGAGGGAAATTCTTCAGATTTTCTTGAAGTGTGATTCGATTGTGAGCTATAGGGAGAACATCCATTCGAACCAATAGTTTAGAATTCCTTTGAGTATTTAGATGATCTCGCTTCTTTGTCTTGCTGCTTTATACTAGTATACTGTATTACTCTTTGTTTAACAGTACTTAGTATAACTTTAGTTTCTTTGTTAAAAAATCTAGTTTCCTCATCCTGTTTCTATATAATCAGTAAAATAAAAAAAATTATAAAAAGTAAAAAGATGGATCCCTCACTACTGACAACAGTGAGGTTTTAGTTTTAAAACCTTAGAAGTCACTCTTCTGCCTTCTCTGTGGTTCGACCCTGAACCACTGTGCTAGTGTAGGAGTAATAAATGTAATTTTTAGGGCCGTGACGACCTCCGACCGCTTCAGTAACGATGGACTTTAATGCAATGATGACTAGTCTCTATCGGTAGCTCTCACATAGCGGTAGACTTAACTGTATCGGTAGCTCTGTTCTGTTTAAGCATTCTATTGGCAGAATAGGTTAAGTCAGAGTGTAAAAACATCCAATAACCGAAAGACTAATATTTAAACATAGAACAATAGAACAATACTTAAAGCAAATAAATTTCTAGATTACCAAATAAGTATTTAACCATTTATCATCTAGGGATTAACAAAATACAAATAATCATAATTGGGATTATCAAAATATAATAAATCAACTAGATTCCCAGAGGGTTCAACAAAGTTGATAGGTATGAAGTCCCATGACTATCACATTATTATGAAATAGAATTTATATGTTTCATTGCTTGGAATGTTTCCCACCTATGTCAGAAAGACTATCATTAAGGTTTGTTATTTTTTTATTCAATTTTTAATAAAGTTATTAATTTTAATTATTTGAACACTTTGCAGAATGAATCAGTTTCAATACCATTTTAATTGGAAATGTATTTTCTTCTATATTTTTCTGATATCATGGTTTATTAAATGGTTCATTTTTTGTGATAAATAAATCATCGTGGACCTGTATATCTATGTTAGATGTATCCTTTCGAAAGGTATATAAAGAATTTAAGGGGTATGTTAAGAATCAATATTGACTTAAATCATCCATTATTGAAAGGTATATTTTTAGGGAGGTTGTAGAGTTTTGTACAAGATAGTTAACTGTAGTGGACCACATTATTTTACCTACATCTCAACATGAACAAGATAATTATGGGGGAAAGGGGATTCATGGCATGAAAGTAAAATATATTATAGGTGAACAGATAATGGAGTTATATTTATACATTGTGAATAAAATAGATGATTCTCATTGATATATAACAATTAATAATAATGTGTTGAAACAAATTTTTCCAAAGAAAAAGATATGTGGATTTTAAATGACCACAACAAAACATTTTTTCCAAGGATTAAAGAGACTGTGCTTGGTAAACCAGATGCATCAGAAACATTGAGATGGTCAGTGGGTGTTGTAAGTTTAAATTCGATAACACAATCTGGGTATGACATTAAGGGATATACTTTTCATAAGAAATATCATGATAATAGAAGTGGGGTTCAGAATGGTAGTGTATTGGTGTTCATATAAGAAATATATTTTTTGAGTACTAAAGAGAAAAACTCAATCATTGCATCAACTGCATATTATGGAGTCATTGAACAAATATGGGAGTATGATTACAATAATTTCAAGCTACAATGTTTATGTGTAAATGGTTTATTCATAACAAAAGTGTCTAACTTGATGAATTTGGAATTACACTTGTTAATACGAATAAATTGGAATACACAAATGATCCTTTTAAGAAGGAAACACTTGAAAAAAAAAAATCTATACTCTTGATCAATCTAATATGCAATGGTCTACTATTTTACAAGGAAAAAAGAATGTAGGTGATGATAAATTTTATGAAGATAATTATTTATATGAAATACCTACTTCCATAGAACGATTAACGAATAATATTGATGATCCTGAAATTATTATCATTTTAGTTAAATATAAAAAATACGAATAAAAATGTGTTAAGTTTAGTTTAGTTTACTTTTTGTTTGATAATTATTAATTTTTTAATTACATTTGTATGTAATTGTTGGATTTGTAAATATTTATACTAATTGATGTATCTTTTATTAGTAGGATAATGAAATATCAATCCTCTAATCTACCACATATTTCGAGAGATGATCGTACTCATACCTTTGGAGAGGAATATTCACATGCTCCGATTGATGAGCCTCCTCATCTTTCATTGCATGATACATCTACTTACATGATGGAAAAAAGAGTTCGAGGGTTGGTAAATGTGGAACCACACATTTAACAAATTATTAGTTTCTCATAGATGGGAATAAAGGATACCAACAGACTTTGATGGTAATGAAATTCCAAGAGGTCCAAATTCAAAACAATTCAAGACTTTAGTATTAGAATAGTCTCAAAGAAAAGTTAGTATTTTTTTGATGATAGGAAAAGTATTGAGAAAGTGACATTATCATAGATGTGGGATAATGTTTTGGTAAGCTTGTTTGTTAATATTTTACTTATCATAATTTTTTTGTAGTAATATATATTTTTTCACTTCTTATCAGGTGGCATGATATAACTGATACTGGGGGAGTCATGAGGAAATGTTTATCATTTTCTTCTAGGAGATAGATGTATTTTAAATCATCCCTCACATCATAATTAATTTTTTGGGATAGACAACATAAAAATCCATGTGATATATATCCATTTATAGATAAAGATACACAAAATAAATTTTTTGAAAGTATATGATGTGAAGAGTTTTTAGTAAGTCAAATGTCACCTTTTTAGATGTTTTTTAATATTAATGACCACATTAAAAAATTATTTATTCTTAATTCTTAATTTGTATCAATCAATGAGTCCCCATCAAGACATTCAAGCTATAAATGTATACCCTCATACATCTTCTCAAGGAGGGTACACATTATTGGAAGCACATATGCAAGCAGAAAAACATCACATGCTGAGAGCTGAGTCTACACGGTCTTCAGAGGTCGTACCTCCCCCCACTAGACATGAAAAACAGAAGTATACCCAGATGGTAAAAAAGGTCAATATATTATAGAAGAGTATAAAGATATATTTTTCAAGATTAAAAGATGTTTATTTTATTTATTTATTTAAGTTAAATCAGATCTTTATATATCGTGATTAATTACATATTTTTCAAATATTATATACAGGATTCAGTTGAGGAGTAGATAACACATGGGGTCTTAGTTGCTAATGGTTGAAAGTTTTTTTTAGCTACAACTTTGGGAATTCCAGAACACCCAGGTCGTATATGAGAATACTCGGAAGGTTTATCAGTAAGAAAAGTGTTTACATATTAGAAATCTTTTTCAAAATAGTAACTTTATAAAAAAATAGTATATTTGGAATTCAAATTCAAGGATATTCAAGTGACGATGGAGGAAAAGATCAGTGCTTCAGTGTAGTCAATGTTTGCAGACATGAAAGGTCAGTTTCGACATGAAAATCCAACTCCTCAACCTCTGATAGTAGATCCCACTAACCCTTTTTACCCTACTCACACATCTATGCCTCCAAACCCCACTCCTTATCCGACCCCTTCACCCCCTCCTCCACAGCTTCCAAGTTACTATGAGTAATATGTTGATTATTTTCACCATATTGTGGAATACGGGATGATATATTATATCAAGGACACAATTCATAATTATAAGATTTAGATAGATCCTCATAGTTTCACTGGACAGTATATTATAGATAGATCAATAAAAATACCATATCTTACAAATGAGGTGAGTAATGTTAGAAAAAGTATCGGTCATTTTTTATTTTTTCCATCTTGAATACTAAAACATATTACGACATAAATATGCATAGATTTTATATATTTTTCATTTTTTTATTAATTGTTTTCTAATTTTAATGTCTATATACTTATATAATTTTTACAGTAATACTTTAAAGGTAAATAAATACAGTATACACAACAAAATATTCAAAGTTTCTTGACTTCATATGTAGATTCTACTATTCTTGATAGATTTTAAGTATGACCAGATTTTTTATTGGGAGTATATGAGATACCAATTTATGATACTATATGTGGGCATGAAAATATTATGGTTCTTTTGAAAAATTATATCATATATCTTGTAGAAAGATATTAATTGGGAATCAATATGATTCAAATATTTTCCATGTTAGTCGATTAGCAAAAAAAATTCATTCCTTTAATTTATTAAAAATTTATAATTATGTATGATTTGTTTTAGGTATCTATATACAATTTTTAGAGAACATAAAAAGATATATTGATATGGATTTATAGATCCGTATTTTATTTCTCCATTAAGATTGACAAAGAACGATGCAGAAAGAACAATTTATTTTACTGAAATATATTAGAAGAATTTCATTAATCAGTGTTGGATGTTTCCATATCTTGAAGAGTATGAAACAATTTTTCTCAAAAATTGTTATATATAACATAAAATATTAACAAATCATATTTAATTTTCTTTTATATTTGTGGTCCTTGGATGTTGGGTGTTTTTTTCCAAGAGAGAAGACATTGTATTGGCTATAATCTGTCCATGATGAAGTGAGAGAATCTTTTCAGAATGTAATGAACAGATAAGTTTGACAATTTTAATACTTCTATATATTATAATAAATAAAATTTATTTTATTCATATTATTTTCAAACAGGGCATGTAACATCCCCTAGTAAAGATTGTAGGACCCCGGGACACCCTGAGAGGGGAGGGGTGAATCAGGGTGGCAACTTTTTCTTCTTTTAGTTGTGGATCTTGTTACCACGTTGGTAGGAACTACTTAAACCTGTATGATGGATATGATCAGCAATTAAACATTCACATGCAGAGAGATGACACAACTATTTTTACTTGGTTCACCACTAAGGGCTACGTCCAAGGAGCATACGCCGACAGGTTGTCGGTCGTACCTAAATCCACTATGCTTCACTACCTGCGGATTACAAATGTTCGGGTACAGACACTCTGTCCCAGGCTCACTGCCTTTACAATTGTTTAGGGATAGCTCACTGAGTCCCTCGGGTCACTCCCGTTGACTCCCCCTGGCTCACTGCCCTTGGTGAAGTCTCACTCAGTTTATAGACGTGAAGGTCTCTTCAATAAATGTGCATTGATGTTCTTTTTCTCCTGTTCAGCATGAGACTTTGCTTGCATCAGGGTTCAGAGTTGATGCTCTTTATATTTCAATCTTTCTTCTTTAGTGCAATGAATGCATGCACTAGATCCCCTTGTCTTCGTTTTCCTGAATCACAATCACTGATGTGATTGCTTACTTAATGAATCTCAGCTTACTCGACGTTGTAAGAATCATTTCTCCATGTATGCATGAGATCTAGCATGTATCATTTAGATTTCTTCTTCAATCTCACTTTGCACCAGAAGTATCAGGCAATATTTCAGCTCTTGTGAAGCTCCAGAAAGGCGGGCGTGCATCAACAATATTTGGATCTCCTTTTCAAGCACGGTGCGCAAGTCTCCATCTGGCGCGCAAGTCTTAGGCGCGCAAGTATAACCTGGCGTGCAAGTGTCTCCAATGCACCTGCGCGACTCTGCCTTCTTGAACTTCAAACCTGCGCGACTCACTTCCTTCCTTGCCCAAATCACCTGGGGCGCTCAACCATCAGTCGGCGCGCAACCTCTACTTGCACGACCCAACTACCACTTGTGCGGTTCAACCACCTGCGCGACGAGAGCTCGAACAATCTCAAAGTCTTGAGCTCCGTAAGAAATGAGGAAGGGTGGTCTAGTATTTATAGGCAAACTGGACCCCCTGTGCGGCGGCGCGCTAGTTATCCATCGACGCGCAAGTCTTGTCTCCAGTAACCTCTGTCGCGCAACTCACTTGCACGACCCAACCAACACTTGCGCAACCTTCTTTCCTTAGCAAAATTTTGATGTTCTGATCCTGAAAAACATATGGCGCACAAGTTTCCTATCCTCCAAGAGTATGGAGCGCAAGTCCCTTTTCCAAAATCACTCTTCTTCATTTGTTGATTTTGAGGCCCTGAAATTTGGCAAACACTGGAAAACGACGCCACCTTGTATCTGCTCTTTTTGTACCGCCTCCAGATCATCCATTCCTCTATCGATGTTCTTGAATCAAACATAGATCGTTGACCACAACTCTTGATCTCGACATTTCACCATGGAATCTCCTTTGTCAACAAATTTGTATGTCGTTTGTTTGCTTTGTCGACAAGAACGTTCACCTCAACAACACTTCTTCTTGGTGATCTGTATCCTTCAGCAACTCTTTTTCTTTTATCACAAACTCCACCATTGTGATATGTATTCTATGAAGGAACAACTTTAGTACCATCATCTTCTATGACATTGTGATGTGCATGGCCATTTCATAAGTCAACTCATTGGCACATTGCCTCCTTCATCAACCGTCATGATCAACTTCATGCAAACAATGTGATTCAATCCGTCAGGAAGTCTCTAGCATGGTTCTCATGCAATCATGAGTAATTGCATGGTCTTCATCAAAACCCATTTTTCTTATGAAATAATGAGGAATTGCATGGTATTCATCAAAGCCCATGGTTCTTATGCAATAAGGAGGAATTGCATGGTCTTCATCCAAAAACACCATCCTTATTTAATCATCCTTGGATGGATAACTCCTCACATTCTTCATTGTTGTAAACAATGTATCACCTTTGACACATGTTCTTTGAACTTACGATCAGCACAACAATCGTCTGAATCACTACTCCTCTACTTCATCGGAGTACTTCATGATCTCCAACATTGTGAGCTTCCATTCCTCCATTTTATTGGAGTACTTCTTGATCTCTTTCATTTTGGTATTCCATTGACAACTATTGACAACAAATACAATCCTATACAAAAAGTGGTTCCAACAAAGATCCACTAAATCAATGCCTTGAGCAGGGTCACCACATTACATAAAGCACACCTCCCCGTACTATAGAGTTTTCCAACTATAGTGAGGGTATAGATAAGTCACATGGGGATACTATACCCATATTACCTAATTAATACACTATAGATAAGAAATAAAAATAGTTAAAACAAAATACAATAACCAATAAACATGCATAACTGATATCTCCGCAAAACTAGGTACAACAAAAACCAATAGTAAACATGGTATGCCATTCTAAATAGTGATAAAGTGGACAATTCTAAAGTACATATAAATAGAAGAATCCCCAAAATAGCCCTAACACTACGTCTAGAACCTCATCCATGCATGTACCATGCCCAACTCAATATCCAATCATAGGTCTCCTTCCCTAATCCTGACCTCCAACCATGAAGTATGCTCAGGTACCCAATGTCAGACCAAGAAGGGTGTGAGTACAAATCAATATGGAACCAAAAATTGTTTCTAAAAATATACATTCTAAATAGATAGTGCATGAATGTTTAAAATAATTAAAAATTATATAAAATAAAGTGTGGCAGACACAAGGGAACAAAATCTACTTAGCTATTACAAATCATGGTGACAAATTCATTATGTGTATCTTCTTCTTCACTTAGTTTACCTTAAACATGTAATTCATGGGTTAGACATTAACATCATCCACACAAAGGTACATGCCACTTATCATTCTGTAAAAGGGAATAAGTAAAGTCCTTATCTCACTAGGTATAATACATCACAACATAACAATATCCTAACCTTGAAGCCTTAGTATGGGAGGAATGAAATTGTTAGGGGAATATATCTCTTTCTCCTTCCATAACTTGTCCATTGTGGGTGGATTTATAGCATCAGTTACTCGACCCATGAGAGGATCCTCGATCCTTTCTCCAACACCTCAATCGATGTCCACATTCTTATTCATCCATTCACCACACATAAATCATATGTCTACCAAACACAACCAATAAATATAACAATCATAATCCATAACATTCAACATGGGAATTAATATAATTTTATAACCCATTAACACATTTTCCATTTACATTACTTAGCCCATTTAACCTAAATCTCTTTCACATGCCTAAATAAATAATCATACTCAATCATTCCCTTAAATCATCCCATTTCACATGTTCATCAATTACCTTATTAAATTCCATTCAACATATCCCCATTTCACATACCATTAGCAATTTAATATATTCACTGATTTATATGCCCAAAATCTCTTAGGAATTTCTAATATAACTCATTAACCAAAAGTCAAAATCTCAATTAACTCAATTAAACTGCATTCATGCCATGAATATCACCAATTTAATCCATTTCCAAATCTATAAAAATTAACATATTCCATTTTCACTTCCACTAAACATGCCAAAATACTCAACAAGGGCTCTACATTAACACACAATGACTTTTCACAGGGTTAACCATTTCCTAGAACCAGGAATATCGTCGCACCACATGGATGGACCTAAATAGGTCAATTAATCCTTAATACACTGTAATAGGACCATGAGGGTTTCTATTCATCATTTATACTCCCATTTTTTCAAACCTCATCATGGGAATCAAGATCACAACCATAGATAACCAAGAATGAAACCGAACATGCACATATTTACAACAAAACTATGGGATATAACTTGTATAACACCTACCATGAGTCCATTGATGAAAAAACTCTTGATTTTAGCCTTATATTCCAATTTAACCACCCTTTTAAGCCTAAACATAGATATCACCATAAAAGGTGGGTTTAGAGGTTCAAATGGAGATAATAGGATGATGCAAACCCTAAACCCAAGAGAGAATAAAAAGAGGGATTAAACTTAACCAAAGCTTTAATCCACAACCAATAGGGCCTAAAATGGTTTAGTATCAAATGAGAACAATCGATTTAAAGCTTGGGATTCTAGGGTTCATCCCTAGGGTTTAAGGAGGTGAAATGAGGAGAATACCAAGTTAGAAAATAAAAACCTGAGGTGGAAATTTTGTAATTTTCCCATATTTACTAGGATACACAGTTTACCCACAAAGTTTCCTAAACTCTGTCCTAACTGTGTGAGAGAAACTATCCAAGAGAATTTGGGTCGTATGTTTACATGGGGAGCTCAACATGATTTTCAAACTGTGCACCAACCATGTGAGATGCCACTGTCCAAACTTTCTCCCACGTCACATGGTTTACTTAACCATGCGCCAACCATGCGCTTAGCACAGTTTTGCCCATATTTTCATTTATTCATGTCCCGTCACCCCAGAACACCCTTGAGGCACCCCATACACTCAGGAAACATTTCAGTAACCCAAAAATTATATTGAAACCTAAATTTAATCAAAGAAATAACTCCATGAAATCTGGGATCTTATAACCTCCCCACCTTATTATGTCTCATCCTCGTGCCACTCTTCTCAAGAATTATTGATTTTTTAAGAAAATAGATTATGAAAATAGGCTCTCATATCCAATTATTACTCCCAAGTTTCTTCCTGAACATTCTCATGTTGCCGAAGAACTCACACCAAGGGCCCAACCTTGTCCCACAAGACATTCTCACTATGATCCACAATACATACTGGAAGCTCCTTAAAGGTCGCATCAGCCTCAAGATTGAAATATTCAAAATTTATCACATGAGAAAGATCTAAGTGATATTAAGGATGTTGTGAAACCTGAAAAACATCGTTCGTTCCACTATATGGTTGTGGAAGAGCCAATCAGTAATCCACTGGCCTGATTCTATCCACAATATTAAACGACCCCATGTACATGGGTGCCAGCTTAACTTGCATCTGAATTCGATGATGACCCAACCCTAGAGAAACCCATAAAAACACACTATCACCCAACGTAAAATAAAGAGGTCTATGAAACTGATATGAATATGTATTATGTCTACTCTGAGCTGTTTTTAGGAATTTTTTAATCAATCAAACCTTTTTTGACGTCTCCTGCATGAGAATTGGTCCCAACTGCTATGATTCCTCTACTTCTAACCAACACAATAGTGATCTATATGGTCCCCCATAGAATTCCTCAAAAGGAGCCATCTTAATCATGGTCAAATAACTATTATTGTAGGAAAAATCAATAAGCGACAAGTGATTTTCCCAAGAACCACCGAAATCCAAAACATAAGATCTCAACATATCATCTAAAACCTAAATTGTATGCTCTGAATTCCCATCTATCTGTAGGTGATAATCCATACTCATAAATACCTGGGTACTAAGGTCCTTTAATAATCCATTCCATAAGTGTGATGTGAAACATGTATAATGATTCAAAACTATGCTTCTTGGCATACCATGAAACCACACTCTATCTCAAAAATATAAATCATTGAAATGATCAACCGTGAAAGTCTCCTCGGTCGACAAGAAATGGGTCACTTTATTCAATTGATCAAAAACTACCGAAACTGCATCATTCTTCCTAGGGTTCCTCAGAGGAATAACTACAAAATCCAACATTACATCCTCCCATTTCCACTACAGAATGGAAAAAATCTATAAAAAAATCACCTGGGTTCTAGTGCTTGGACATCACCTACTGATAGGTAAGGTATCATTCCACAAAACCCCAAAAATCTCACTTCATTCTAAGACACCAATATTTCCTATGATGTTCATAATACATCTTTTTCAAATACAGAAACACTTCCCAATTTTATGCATGGATCTCACACATCAACTCTTCTTGTATACGCACTGGTATAACTACGTGAACACAAACACTGATAATACCATCATCACCAATATCCCAACTAGATTTTGACTCCACACCTCTAATATTTTCCTTCGTAGGAAAACACTTTAGGTCCTCTAGCAGAATCTCCTTGACTCAGCTCAAAACTATAGACCCAGCCACCATAGAAAAAAGATTAATTTTCTCATTCCCTTCCTGTATCTCTAAGTGAATATTTGGAAACAAATCCATCATTCTCGACTTGGTGTTGGATTCTTGAACCACCTGATTCCAAGTATTATAGCTCAGACCATCTATTAAACTATTCAATTTTCCTAGTGTGTAAACCAACTCAAATTCAAAGGACTAAAATTAATCTACCCACCTTCCCTATTAAAGATTAAAATCCCACTAAGAAAATATTTATTTAAGTCGTTTATTATTGATATACATGATACATTACTCTCAAAACAAGTAATGCCTCCAACACTTTAAATTATTAACCACAACAACTATCTCAAGGTCATGGGTAGGGTAATTCATTTCATGTGGACTTAACTATTTTGAACCATATGCTACAACCTGATCATCCTACATCATCACTGGCTCAAGTCCAACACCGGACACATCACAGAATAAGGTGTGCCTCTTACCAATTTTAGGTAAGATCAAAATTTATGTAGTAGTCAACCACTTCTTCAACTCTTGATTAGTATTCTTGCATGCCTCCATCCAATCAAACATAACTCTGTTCTTTGTTAACCTTGAAAGTAGAGACTCCAAATAAGAGAAGTCTATAATAAACTTTTGGAAATAACATGCCAATCCCAAGAAACCATGAACATTGAAAACATTCTTGGGATGCTCACAAGACACCACAACCTGCTCTTTCTCTGGTTCCCCCAAAATTCCAAACTTAGAATTGATGTGGCCCCAAAAAGTAACCTTACTAACCTAGAATGGAAATTTTGAAAGCTCAGTGTAAATCCTATGATATCTTAGTGTACTCAGGATGATGTTTATATGATTTTCATGATCGTTAAGAGTTCTTGAGTACACCAAGATTTCATTAAAAAAGGAAAAAATGAACTGATATAGGTATTGGTGAAATATTTGGTTCATTAAATCCATGAACATATCGGGTGCGTTGTTCAATCCAAATGGCATCACTACAAACTCATACAACTCATACCCACTTCATAAAGATATCTGTGGTATTTCAAAAGGTCTCACCCTGAACAGATGGTATCTTGATATCAAATCAATATTGGAGAACACTAAGGCACCCCACAATTGGTCAAATTGGTCATCAATTTAGTAAAGTGGGTATGAATTCTAATCTTTCATCTGATTCAGCTTTCTATAGTCAACATATAACCTCAGTGATCCATTTTCCTTCTTGAAAAATAGCATAAGAGATCCCCATGGTGATGTACTAGGGTGGATGAACCCCTTTTTCCCAAACTCTTCCAGCTACACCTTATGTTCATGGAGTTCTACTAGTTCCATTCGATAGGGTGGTAGGGAAACCTATTCTTCCACTAGAAGCAAAGCCATTATATACACAACATCCTTCTTGGGTGGTAGCCTCAAGAAATCCTCAGGAAACACATACTGAAATTTAACCATAATGGTAGGCAAGACATGTTTCTCCCATCCCACTTTATCCATCATAGGAAAATCCACTTGGGCTGAGAGTTCTTCTAGTAGATGAAAAATTGGCCCGGTATGACCTGCTCGAACCTACCACACACCGTAAAGGGAATAAGTATCCCCATTGAGAGATGTGAATGTTACCAAAAATCAGTAACAATTCACATGCGTTGGATACATTATCATCCATTCAATACCCAAAATTAAGACAAAACCTAACATCTCAAGGAAAAACAGATTCCATATGAAACTATACCCACCAAACTCCATGTAACAATCCTTAAACCATCTCATACCCTCAACTCACACCCCAAATGGAGTATCAATTGACATAACCCCACATTCAATTTCAACGGTTAGGCCCAACACAGCTGCAAACTATGAAGAAATAAAATAATATGTTGAGCATGTATCAAATAAAGAACTAGAAAGCATGGAATCTATAAGAATCATACCTAGAATGGTACACAGTCTAGCTTCTTCACCTACTGGTGTATACTGAATAGTGTGAAGATGACCATCCCCTCTACCCTAGGTTCTAGCCCGAGTAACCCACACAACACTGCCCTGCTGGTATGGATAGTCTCACCCCAGAGTTCCACATCCACCACCCCTACTAGTATAACCTATGGATATCGAACTTCCTTACTAATATAGGGTGAAAGACCCCCTTCTTACACTCAACATCTCCCTATGACCTCCCTCTATGATCGGCTACTGAGGATTCTTACAAAACCTTTCTATATACACCAACATACAACATAATTGGAACCTGACTGGTGGTTGGGTACACTATCCCTACATGTCCCCTGACCATCCACATTAATAACAGAACACATATTCCCTTCCTTGAGGGACTGACCCTCTATTATGACTACTCTTTAAACTTTCACCATACCGGAACTTCCAAAATGAGAATTCTTACCCTCATAAGCAACACCACTTGTCAACCCAATTGAAATCACAAGTCCATCACCTGAATATCTCTTCAAGTTCCCCTAAGAGATAATGGTATGCTCCACTACCTTTAGATACCTCTTCATATGAAAGATAATCAATTGGGGCCTAATATCATGCCTAAGCCCATCCTTGAAACGTTTCTCCATAGTCTCCTCATAACCTTCCAACATCATAACGAAGTGACGCAGATCAGTGAAATGACTAGGATATTCCATCAAAAATGCAACCCTTTGGGTTAGACTCATAAACTCTATAGCCTTATTCGACCTGAAATTCTATGGGTAGTAGTGTTCCAGAAACTATTCCTTAAAATCCATCCATACCATTCCTTCATCTTTCTCTCTATGAAGCATAATGTCCCACCAACGCTTTTCCTGACCCCATAACATATAGGCCGCTAACTTGACTTTTTTACCAGGAGGATTCTGCATGTGATCTAGAATCACCGGGGTATACTCTATCCGGAACTCATCTATCTATGGCCCAACTTCTCCAGTAAAAGTAGGAGGGTACTACATCTTAAACTTCCTGGTCATCTCAAACATACTTAGTGCAACATACCATGGGTCTCATTCTATAATCTATATAAAAATATAAAATTTCTCATAGAACCTCTCTTCCATATCTTCTTTAACCACTAGCTCTTCTTGCTTTACTATCATTGGATAATTCACTACAACCCCCTCTTGTCACCTAACTGGCCACATTTTGATGGTGAAATTTCTCCACAATGCTGAACATGAGCTTTAGAACACAAACCATAAAGCTTCCACAAAATATAATGGAAGACTCACCACTATCCATAAAAAACCCATTTCAAAAACACTATCCAAATGACCTTACCATACCAAAACACTTCCCACAACATTCCCTATCAAAGACCACATATTAACATTGGTAGAACAACCTAATCAGTTACAAAATGACATTGATCATCATTTCAAACTTTTTCCATATCACAAATTATTTCAAAAACATTTTAATTCACTAACTCCCATTTATTAAGTACACCTTTTCAATAATTATTTAACATTTAATTCCATTTTTACCATTTTGAATCATTTCATTATACACCATTTTTTCAATTTCATGAAAATAAAA